>CM077148.1:151632746-152925246 GCA_039583875.1 Platanthera guangdongensis | reverse complement strand
CTGTCGCGCTTGGTCATAGGTGTGGAGCCCCGTGATCCATTCTCACATCCCCAATTAAAAACATTCAACTGTTAAGAGGTAAAAACCCATTATAAAATGGTTTGAATTTGAAGTGGCTAAATAAACTTGAGAATATTTCTCAACCTGCTGTTATGAGAATTGGAAGCTCAACCAAACGGGACCCTGAAGGTTTTTGGCTCCGTTTGGCACGGTGGTGGCGGTCATATGAACATGGGGGTTAAATTGTCATCCGTTAACACCCACCTATGAAACTTCATCCACTTTTATGTTCAAACGGATGATATTTGTTAGTTGATCCTTAACGAATGATGGTTTAACCCATACGTTTACGACAGCCACCACCGTACCAAACTGAGCATTTGACAGATACTCAAGAAATACTTTACAGCCATAAATATTTTCTTGAATGTAATTTGCCATTCTGCATGGAATTTCTGATCTAATTTGTTTTTGTTTCTGTGTCATTTAGAATCAAGATGGAAGCAGCATTGCAAAAAATGTTATGACAGACAAGATCAGCAGCTCACAGATGAAATCATCCATGAATAAAAGGAAGTTGCTGTTAAATTTTCTCAACGTGGTCAGCAAGATAGCCCAAACGCCAAATTAATATCTTCGGAACTACCCAGTTCGCACGTTGAACCAGCGGAAACCAAGGACTAGAGGTACAAAGGTAAATCCCAACAAACAATGGAGGCACAAGCAGGTCTATTATGCATTCACTTCTTTACAATGCGAGGCATACATAGCGAGACATGATTTCGCTAGTATCACAGCTGTAAACAGAAAGCACCAAAAAACAAGCCGGGCGGACAGCACCCGAGTCCGCCGAGACCGCGAGGTCGCGAGGTCGCCGAGTCCGCTGAGCTCGCCCAAGCTATGCTGCAATCCGCCGAATAGCACGGAGTCCGCCGAAGCCGCGAGGCCGCGCGGACACACCGTTATTCGCCTCCTGCTGAACTTGAACTGAGGAACACCCCTACCCGCCTGAAGCCGGCGGACAGGTTATTGAAGCTGGCAAAGATGAAACAGAACTGACAAGCCGCAGAGCGACCTCCTGCTGAGTCCGCAGAGACCGCACACTTCCAAGCACTTGACCGAAGTCACAGCCAAACTCCTGGCTCCTTGAAGCTATCCGCGCGACCTGCACACAGCAAACCGTCAGCCTGAAACAATCCGCGCGGACTGACAAACACAGACCGCAGCACTCCGCACAACCCAACTTACTGTTCACTCAAGTTACTGTAGATGTGCCAGGGGGGTCCTATTTATAGGCCGGGTGAGGAGTGTGGTCACCGCCCAAGAGATAGCGACACCGCCCCAGCCCGCGCGAATATAAACCACCGTCCGCTGAGTCCGCGAGGACTTAGCCGGTCACCAAGGAAAACCGCCAGGAGCAAGGCAACCATTGGCGAACCCTCTCCAGTCCGCCTGAGCTATGCGGACAAGGCGTCAGCCCGCAAAGCTCCAACCACTGCAAGACAGCAACACCCTTCAATGGCAGTCCGCACCAACCCGAGGCAGTCCGCAAGACTCACACCTCAATCCGCCACAAGTCCACGACCAAAGGAAGACATCAACAGTCCGCCCGGTCACAGCGGACTTGGCGGATACCGCGGACACCATGGCCTTGGCACAAAGTGTGATCAAGTCCAAAACCATCAAGAGCCAAAGCGAGCATGGCGGACACAAACTCCCGTCCGCCAAACACCCAAGCACAGACCGCCAAGAGTCCGCGAGCTCCTCGCACTTCTGACCAACGCAGCAGCCAACCGCGGACTCCAAAACACAGTCCGCCAAACGACCTCCACAGCAAATCGCCTGCTGTGCCTACCAGAGCTCGACAAGGCCTCAGCCAAGCTCTATGCTTAGTCCGCAACAGCCAATACCGCGGACACATCAGTCCGCAAGCTTCCCGCGGACAAGAGCCAACCCGCCTTTCAGCACAAGCTTGCACCCGCGACCACTGAGCAAAGCACCAGTCCGCAAGCCTCTCTATCCGCAGATACCAGGCCGCACCAAACCGCGGACTCCATGCAACAACCCGCTCAGAACACAGCCGGCTTCCACCAGACTTTTCACCAGGCCGCAAACCTCAGTCCGCCCAGTCCGCCCAGTCCGCCAAGGCTGTCCGCCACAGGCCGCGCGGCCTGTCCCGTCACCCACTTCCACTTCACAAATTTCAACACTCCCCCTTGAAGTGAGAAGTGGTGACCAAGCCCAGCAAGCTGCGCAAGCGTTCAAAGGGCCCCTTCGACAGTGGCTTTGTGAAGATGTCAGCAAGATTATCTTCACTCCGAACATGCCCGACCAGCAGAGACCCCTCCAACACCTTCTCCCTGATGAAGTGGTGATCAATCTCTATATGCTTGGTCCTGGCGTAACACAATGGATTGTTAACCAGTTTGAGAGCACTCTCATTGTCACCCCGGAGTAAAGTAGGCCCTTGCACTTCTTTATGAACATCCTCTATAAGCCTCCTCAACCAAACGGCTTCCCGAGCAGCCAAGGCCGAAGCCTTATACTCCGCCTCCGTGGTTGAAACCGACACCGAGTCCTGCTTCTTGCTACACCATGAGATGCTAGCTGAACCGCAGGTGAACACATAACCTGAAGTAGACCTTCGATCATCCGAATCAACGCCATAGTCAGCATCCGTGTACCCGAGCAACGCAACCTCCGCGTCCCTTTTATAGAGGAGTCCCATGTCAGAAGAAGCCTTGACATACTTCAGAATTCCCTTTGCCGCCACTAGATGAGATTGCCTTGGTTCAGCCATATACCGACTTACTCGGCCAACAGCATAAGCGATATCCGGCCTTGTAATCGTCAGATAAATCAAGCTCCCAACAAGAGCCCTGAACACTAAGGGATCATGAAGAACCCTTCCCTCATCTCGTCGAAGCTTCAGCCCCGATTCCAGTGGAGTAGAGCACTTCTTCCCTTCGCCCATGGCAAACCGCTTCACAATGCGATCAGCATATCCTTTCTGGCTAATGAGAACCCCGCACTCCTTCCTCTCCACTTCCAGACCAAGAAAGTGATGCAACTCTCCCAGGTCTTTCATCTCGAAGCGTATAGCAAGCTCAGCCCTGAGCCTTGCTACTTCCCCCTCCGAGTTCCCTGTGATGATCATGTCATCCACATACAGCAGGACCAAGACTCGAAGCTCCCCCTTCTTCTTGACGAACAAGCTTGAATCCGAGTTGGAAGCAAGGTATCCACAGAATTGCAAGTACTCTGCAATCTTCCCATACCACGCTCTAGGAGCTTGCTTCAACCCATAGAGAGCCTTCCTGAGTTTGCAGACATAGTCTGGATGCTTCTCAGAGACAAAACCAAGCGGCTGATCCGTGAAGATGTACTTGTCAATCTCTCTGTAAAGAAAGGCATTCTTCACATCGAGTTGCCACAACCTCCATCCCTTGCTAGCAGCCAAGGCGATCACCACTCTTACAAAAGTCATCTTCGCAACTGGACTAAATGTCTCCTCATAGTCTTCTCCATACTGCTGTGAGAATCCTCTAGCGACCATGCGAGCCTTGAACCGATTAATGCTCCCATCAGCCTTCTTCTTCAACTTATACACCCACTTGCAAGTAACCGGAGTAACGCCATCAACCTTGGGCACAAGATCCCAGGTTTCATTCTTCTTCAGAGCATCAATCACTTCTTTCATAGCATCATCCCACTCCTTTACTCCAGTGGCCTCGTTGAAGTTCGCAGGCTCTCGCTCATCCAGAGGACCTGCAAAGAAGCAGGAGACAAGGCTCACTGCATTCCCATCACAGTACCGAGCCGGTGGCTTAACCACCCTCTTCGATCTCCGAAGACACGGCTCCTTGCTCACGGCTTCCGTTGCTTCTTCAGGCTCCACTCCTACCTGGGGCAAGCATTGAGCAGTGCTCCCCCTGCTTCCTGAGCCAGAAGGCTCAGCCTCGGAGTTCGAAGAAACAGGAGCTGCTGGTGAAACAGCAAGCTCCTCTTCCAAGCCTTCAGCAGCCTCCACCGGTGCTTCATCAACTTTGCTACTTCCGGTTAGCTCCACCGAGCCACCTCCATATGACGTCAGCTTGTCAAAGACAACGTCTCTTGACACCACGAACTTCTTCGTCACAGGGTCCATGCACTTCCATCCCTTCTTCCGCTCATCATAGCCAACAAAGACAAGTTTCCTTGCCTTCGCATCCAGCTTTGTCCGTGAGGCATCCGGGACATGCACGTAACAAGTTGAACCGAACACCCGAAGGTGTTCAACACTCGGCTTCTCCTTCAGCAACAGCTCAACAGGAGTCTTCATGTTGATAGGGCTGAGTGGCATCCGGTTGATAACATAAGCAGCACAAGACATTCCCTCCGCCCAAAAGGACCTTGGGATATCTTTCGCATGAAGCCAGCATTTGCAGGTCTCCGTCAGATGACGGATCTTCCGCTCTGCTACCCCATTTTGTTGTGGAGTGTGAGCACAAGTAAGCTCTCGTTGGATCCCGTGCTTCCTGCAGAAGTTAGAAAACTCGGAGGAGACAAACTCCCCCCCGTTATTAGTTCTAAGCTTCTTAACCCGCAAGCCAAGCCGGCCTTCTACCAACTCCTTAAACTCTACGAACAAACGGAAGGCTTCTGACTTCTCCTTTAAGAAGTACACCCAAGTATACCTTGAGTAGTCATCATCCAAGACAAGCATGTATTTGCTTCCGCCAAGGCTAGCAGTAACCGTTGGTCCTATCAGGTCGCCATGAATACACTCCAGTGGCTTCTTGCTCCTTATTTGTGATTTATCAAACGGAAGGCGATGTGCCTTACCATATTGACAGCCCGCACAAACATGCCCATCACCAAAGGAGGACAACTTCGGCAACCCCCTCACCAAACTTCTACTCTCCATCGCCTTCAGCTTGTCCATGCCAACATGCCCCAGCCTCTCATGCCAGATAGCAGCACTATCATTGGCCCTCATTCTATCAACATAAGCACTGGTGGAAAGAACATACAAGCTCTTCACCCTCCTCCCAACATGAGCAACATCAGCCTTTACCGCTGATACGTTGCGAAGGAACCTCACGTCTGTTGGCCCAAACAGAACGTGATACCCAGCGTCCACCACATTGGTCACCGAGAAGAGGTTTTTATTCATGCCCGGCACGTGATACACACTCCTTAACGTGAGTGGCCCCTGATCACTACCCAAAGACACGACCCCCTCTTTCTCTACTGCATAAACAGTATTATCAGCAGTGATAATAGCTTCATTACCTGAGTAAGGCTGCATGGAGGTGAACTTCGATTTGTCTCCGGTGAGGTGATGACCACACCCGGAGTCCACGATCCACTCGCCGTTGAAGTCCTCAGCAGACAAGGCCCGGACACAAGTGCCCGTCAAGAAAGCTCCGCCCCATTCTACTTCTTCACTTCTCGAGCAAGCTTCCTCCTTTCCCGCAGCATGCCCAGGCTGCAGTTTGACCTTGCAGTCCCGCTTGAAGTGCCCTCGCTGATGACACCGGTAGCACTTCAGATTCTTCTTCCAGTCCTTAGGAGCATTGCTCCTCTCCGGCAGATATGAAGTTGAAGTCTCCTTCTCAACAGCGGCCTGCACCTTCTTCTTCTTCTACCCTTCCCATCCCTTCTTCTTGCCTGAGAAGAGAGCCTCGCTGCCTTCCTGATTCAGGTTCACTCCAGCCATCTGCCTTGCTAAGCTCTCCAGCGAGGCAAGCAGACTCTCCAGCTCAAGCAACGACGGCTGAGTAGCCCACCCTTTAACAGATGTAACAAAGGCCACATACTCCTTCCGCAAGCCGCGGACGATGTTCCTTTTCATCTTTGCCTCAGAGATAGGCTCATCAGGATCCAGTGCCGACAGCTCAGCACACAAGTTCTTCATCTTTAAGAAGTACTTGGAGATGGAAAGGTCTCCCTGAGTTGCCCTGGCCAACTCATTCTCCAGGAACTGAAGCCGCGCCACATTCTTCCTATTGAACAACTCATCAATGGTTGTCCAAATATCAGCAGCCGACTCACATCCAAAGATGTGATCAAACAGTTCCGGAGACACAGCTCTCTTCAGAACGAACTCCGCCTTAGCATTTGTTCTTCTCCAGAGCCTCACCTGCTCAGCAGTACCGAAAGCAGCAGTGACTTCCTGCCTGTCGTCTCCACCAACGACATCCCACAGCTCCTCGCCCAGAAGATAACTCTTCATGCACGACTTCCACTTCTTGAAGTTAGTCGGCGTTTAGAGTTCAATGCCCAGACCCCTTGCAAAACTCCCTTCCATTGCAACACCTGTATGCAACCTTTCAGCAGCTCCGAGCAACAACACAGGTTGATCACCACTCAATCACTGAGTAACAACACTGGCTGACTCCCGCTCACGCAGCTGAACCTCAGAAACCTCGCTTTGATACCATGTTAAATTTTCTCAACGTGGTCAGCACGATAGCCCAAACGCCAAATTAATATCTTCGGAACTACCCAGTTCGCACGTTGAACCAGCGGAAACCAAGGACTAGAGGTACAAAGGTAAATCCCAACAAACAATGGAGACACAAGCAGGTCTATTATACATTCACTTCTTTACAATACGAGGCATATATAGCGAGACATGATTTCGCTAATATCACAGCTGTAAACAGAAAGCACCAAAAAACAAGCCGGGCGGACAGCACCCGAGTCCGCCGAGACCGCGAGGTCGACGAGTCCGCTGAGCTCGCCCAAGCTATGCTGCAATCCGCCGAATAGCACGGAGTCCGCCGAAGCCGCGAGGCCGCGCGGACACACCGTTATTCGCCTCCTGCTGAACTTGAACTGAGGAACACCCCTACCCGCCTGAAGCCGGCGGACAGGTTATTGAAGCTGGCAAAGATGAAACAGAACTGACAAGCCGCAGAGCGACCTCCTGCTGAGTCCGCATAGACCGCACACTTCCAAGCACTTGACCGAAGTCACAGCCAAACTCCTGGCTCCTTGAAGCTATCCGCGCGACCTGCACACAGCAAACCGTCAGCCTGAAACAATCCGCGCGGACTGACAAACACAGACCGCAGCACTCCGCACAACCCAACTTACTGTTCACTCAAGTTACTGTAGATGTGCCAGGGGGGTCCTATTTATAGGCCGGGTGAGGAGTGTGGTCACCGCCCAAGAGATAGCGACACCGCCCCAGCCCGCGCGAATATAAACCACCGTCCGCTGAGTCCGCGAGGACTTAGCCGGTCACCAAGGAAAACCGCCAGGAGCAAGGCAACCATTGGCGAACCCTCTCCAGTCCGCCTGAGCTATGCGGACAAGGCGTCAGCCCGCAAAGCTCCAACCACTGCAAGACAGCAACACCCTTCAATGGCAGTCCGCACCAACCCGAGGCAGTCCGCAAGACTCACACCTCAATCCGCCACAAGTCCACGACCAAAGGAAGACAGCAACAGTCCGCCCGGTCACAGCGGACTTGGCGGATACCGCGGACACCATGGCCTTGGCACAAAGTGTGACCAAGTCCAAAACCATCAAGAGCAAAAGCGAGCATGGCGGACACAAACTCCCGTCCGCCAAACACCCAAGCACAGACCGCCAAGAGTCCGCGAGCTCCTCGCACTTCTGACCAACGCAGCAGCCAACCGCGGACTCCAAAACACAGTCCGCCAAACGACCTCCACAGCAAATCGCCTGCTGTGCCTACCAGAGCTCGACAAGGCCTCAGCCAAGCTCTACGCTTAGTCCGCAACAGCCAATACCGCAGACACATCAGTCCACAAGCTTCCCGCGGACAAGAGCCAACCCGCCTTTCAGCACAAGCTTGCACACGCGACCACTGAGCAAAGCACCAGTCCGCAAGCCTCTCTATCCGCAGATACCAGGCCGCACCAAACCGCGGACTCCATGCAACAACCCGCTCAGAACACAGCCGGCTTCCACCAGACTTTTCACCAGGCCGCAAACCTCAGTCCGCCCAGTCCGCCCAGTCCGCCAAGGCTGTCCGCCACAGGCCGCGCGGCCTGTCCCGTCACCCACTTCCACTTCACAAATTTCAACAATTGCAGGCTGATCCAGAGACTGCTTCTTCTCTTTTTAACATCCCGCGGCAATCTATTAAGTTTGAGAGCAAAGATTATGATGGAGCAAAACCTATCAAATGACCTTTTACTCCTATGAATTCTTCTTCATATTCGGTTTTTGTTCATGATTTCTGTTAATTGAAACATCTCATTTGTAACTTCTCTTTTCCAAATATTTGATGGCTCAAAAAGCAGGAATTCCAATCCAGGTTTCGTGATTAGGGATATTACCTCTTTAATTTCTTCTGTAGCTGAGATTAACAACGAATAATCAAGAAGTGATAACATAGGATAAATTAACAACGGCTTTTTGGCAGATTGCACCCCCGAAATCCCTTACTTTGGCACTTTGCACCCCCAATTCATTAATATGGCACTTTGCACCCCCCAATTCAATCTTTTTGGCACTTTGCACCCTCCCGTGCTTTGAAGGAGGGAAATTTGGTCAAAATGTTTTTACAATGCTGGAATTTTGGCAGATTGCACCCCCGAAATCCCTCTTTTTGGCAGAATGCACTCCCGAAATCCCTCACTTTGGCACTTTGCATCCTCAATTCATTAATATGGCACTTTGCACCCCCCAATTCAATCTTTTTGGCACTTTTCACCCTCCGGTGCTTTGAAGGAATTGAAATTGGTCCAAAACCAACTATGCGCTACTTATTTTGATCTATTTCCATATAACTTACGTTGCAGCTTCTTGTTGAAATCCCCTACATACTATTCCTGGGCGCAACAATCACTGTAATCACATATCCAACAATAGGTTACTCCTGGTCTGCTTACAAGATCATGTGGTACTTCTATTTTGTATTGTGTACGATATTGTACCACAATTACCTTGGAATGATGATAATGTCGTTGACTCCAAATGTACAAGTGGGAGCGGTTTTGGTTGATTAAAAGAACCACAAATACAGATACATACACACATTTAACTACATCCATACACACAATTAACTACATCCTTACACAGATTTCCATACACATTTGCATACATAGATTTCCATACACAAAGATCCTGCACATTTTCATACACGGACATCCTGCACATTTCCATACACAGATTTTCATACACAAGAATCCTGCACATTTCCATACACACATTTAACCAGTAAACAGAATTAAGATGATTCCTAGCGCATCCATACACACATTTAAACAGTTTTAATCAAAACAAAACAATACATATCGAGTCATCAACGCGCTAAAACTTTAACATACATATTCAACATCAAAATTGGGGAGTAGCTTGCAGAGATCCCCGAGATCACGATCAGTCAACATTCCTTCTCACCTGCATATAAACATTGCAATGATTAAATAACATCAAAATAATATACATAATCTTAAACAATCTATTGGAATAATTCACGTTTACCGGTTGTTTCGACCTCGTTGTTGTGTCTTGACTTTTGGGGGCTTCATGACAACTCTTCTTTGTATGTCCTCTCATACCACATTTGCCACATGAGTACTTCATACCATGCCGATTCACTCCATATTTCTTCCCTTGTAGCTCATCTTCCTCCTTCCTTCTGGCATGCTTAGATGGCCTTCCCGCCTTCTTTTGAACATTACACCATGGAACAATAGGATTTAAATTTGCTAACGACCACTCCTTAGGTGAATTTATTGGATTCAACATGTGTTCATATGCCCTCATAAACACGTCCTTTTTATACCAATGTGCAACATAATCTTCAACTCGTTCCCTCCGATAAAAAATGCATGATGTTGCATGCACACAAGGAATACCCGTTAAATCCCATCTCCTACAACTACAACTCCATGAATTCAAATCAACGGTCCATTTGTCTCCTCCCCATCCTTCAACTTCAAATTTATGGTGCCCATTCCATACTAAAATATAGTTGTGTGCATTTTTTTTGTTACCTTCCAAAGTGCGTTGTATGGAATGACATATATCTCCACTAAATTTTGATACTTTATCTCTTTGGGTATGTAATCTTTTCATCAATAGCACTCTTATGGTCTCCAACATGGTTATTATAGGTTTGTCCCTGGCTTTTAGAATAACTTTGTTAAAAGCCTCGCAATAATTATTTAATAACATGTCACATTTAGGCCAAGTGTTAAAATGAGACCTAGCCCAATGTCTTTCATTTTTTTCTTTGACCCAATCATAAGCTTTCTGAAAGTCCACCTAGTGTCTACAACCTTCACCTAGGGGGGGGGGATAGATGATGTGCAACGTTTTTGCGGAATTTAAAATTGTACCTGCACAAGAAAACAAACCAGCACAGCAAAGAAAGTACACAAGCAATTTATAGTGGTTCCCCGATTTGGGTACATCTACTTTCCCCCTTCGACCTATCTCCCCACAAGGGACGACTCGGTCACTTCACCAACGGGATTGAAATCCAATCCTTGCACTATCGGAAGGAACCCTTCCACACGTAGGAGACAACACTCCCACAACACGGGTTGCACCCAACCCTTACAACTCGGAACCAACGTTCCTATACAACAAAAATGAACTAAAATGTACAAGAAATACAAACTACTTTCGAAGACTAGGGTGTCCCTCTTCGTTTGATGACGTGTTCTAGAAGTCACGAAGAGTCCACAACCCTAGATCTCACTTGGAGAGAATCTCCCCGACTCCGGCGGCGGCAAGAAGAGCGGCGGCGTGGTTCTCGGGATAGACGGCGACAACGGTGTGCGGCTGCAGTTCTTTGGAGATTCAAACTTCGTAGCGAAGCTAGCTAGGTCTTCCAACGGTCACACTAGGATCGATCATCTCGATCGATTCGGACGGGGAAGGTTTTCCCGATCAACAAATCAAGAGACAAAGGATCTCTGGTTAGACGCGTGAGACTCTAAGCTTGGCTAAGCTTCTGTCGCCGGAAGATCTAGAAGAATCACGATCACTGCCGGCGATCAACTTGCACGAGCGGCGACGGCGGCGGAACAGGTATCGCGATCTAGGTCACGTCGGCGGCTTGGCTTCGTAGATTTTTCTGTGTGTTTTCTGTTCAAAATACGCGTATATATATACGGTGTAAATACTCCATTATAACCGTTATGGGTCCCACTTGAAGAAACCCTAACCCCGGTTCAAAACAGCGCCAGCGGCAGAGTCCGGTCCAGCGGGATCCAGAATTCGCCCAAGTCAAAATCGGCGAGAATCGAAGGTGAGTCTAGTCGAATCGTCGAGAATCAAAGGTGATTCTCGACGATTCGGCGAGAATCAAAGATGATTCTAGTCGAAGTTGACTTGGTTGCACGCACTGTTTTCGCCGGAAGGAGACGGCGAGAATCAGCTAGTGATTCTCGACGAATCGGCGAGAATCACTAGTGATTCTCACCGAATCGGCGAGAATCACTTGATGATTCTCCCCGAATCGGCGAGAATCACTTGGTGATTATCGTCGATTAACACTTAGACGATTTTTCGTCTATCCGCCCATGGACTGCTCTTTGACCCATCCTTGCTCCTTGTCTGCTCTTGCAATATCACAGCCCTGTACTTGAAAATAAGTACACTCCAATAGAGAGAGTACACGTAGGCCAACACACTGATTTGCTCAACGAGGGATTACGTCGTGCAGACCCGTATATATTGACCTACTGCACCCTGACATTGGTGTGCACTTAGCGAGGAATGACTGCAAGAACAACTTGAAGTATTTTATCAAATACATTGTCTATTTACCTTAGCTTGTTCAGGGGCTTCTTCAAATCAGGTACGTTGTGGATATAATACCCAACAATCTCCCCCTATTTGAAGAGGCCTAAACCCTACAAGCTAAGGTGAATAAAGCATATAGGAATGAAAATCATAAACTTGAAATTGAGTTGAGTGAATACCAATTTCTTGAGAGCAAACTTAGAGCCACCTTAGCCTTAGCCAAGAGGATCTTGAGAGCAAACTTGGAGCCACCTTAGCCTTAGCCGAGAGGGTAATCTCCCCCTTTTCGGCTTCTGCAAATCTGGGTCTGTTGCATTTGACCCCGTGCTCCCCCTCAGTTCTTACACCTGTGCTCTCACTTGAGTTCCGGGCAGAGGATCCCCCTAGATGCACGAGCCTGGAGCTTCGATAGTCTTCATTCCTCATAGTTTAGCATCCCCAATTCAGTTTTGAAAAGACTGAACTTGGCTTCGTCTAAGTGCTTTGTGAATATATCTGCAATCTGCTTGTCCGTGGGGACATAACAGAGAGAGATGTCCTTGTTTTCCACGTGCTCCCGAATGAAGTGGTAGCGCACTTCAATATGCTTCGTTCTTCTGTGCGATACCGGATTGTTGGCAATTGCAATTGCACTGGAGGAGTCGCAGTATATTGGTACTTCCTTGAACTGAAGGTCGTAGTCGGCTTACTGGTTTCTGATCCATAGGAGTTGTGCGCAACAGCTGCCTGTCGAGATGTACTCAGACTCTGTTGTGGAGGTAGCTACACAATTCTGCTTCTTGCTGTTCCATGAGATAAGCCTTCTTCCGAGGAATTGACACGTCCCGGAAGTGCTTTTCCTGTCATCCCTACTCCCTGCAAAATCAGCATCTGAAAAACCTATTAGCTCGACATCATTGTTTCTCGGGTACCACAAGCCAAGATTGGGAGTACCTTTAAGGTATCTTAGAATTCGCTTTGCAGCGACATAGTGAGATTCCTTAGTGTTCACCTGATATCTGGCACAGACACATGTGGAGAACATGATATCCGGTCTACTGGCAGTAAGGTAGAGCAGGGATCCAATGATGCTTCTGTATTTGGTTTCATCGAAAGGTTTACCTTTCTCATCCTTATCTAGAGATATAGTGGATCCCATTGGAGTCCTCATAGAGGTTGCACTCTCCATGCCGAATTTCTTGAGGAGTTCATTTGTGAACTTCGTCTGAGAGATGAAGATTCCATCCTCAGACTGTTTCACTTGAAGTCCCAAGAAATACTTTAGCTCTCTCATACTGCTCATTTCAAACTTTCCTTGCATAAGTTTGGAAAACGTTTTGCAAAGATTGTCGTCCGTTGAGCCGAATATTATGTCATCGACATAGATTTGCACCAGCAAAATCTTGCCTTTGACTTCCCTGAGAAACAATGTCTTATCTATTTTACCTCTAGAGAACTTGTTCTCAAGAAAAAAACTAGATAAAGTCTCATACCAAGCTCGTGGAGCTTGTTTTAAACCATATAAAGCTTTATTAAGAAAATATACATGATTGGGATAAGTAGGATTGACAAAACCTGGGGGTTGAGCGACGTATACTTCCTCTTTCAGGTCTCCGTTCAAGAATGCTGATTTCACATCCATTTGATAGACTGTGAATCCTTTGTGCGAAGCATACGCCAGGAACAATCTGATTGCCTCGAGCCTTGCCACTGGTGCGAAGGTCTGGTCGAAGTCAATCCCTTCCTCCTGTCTGTAACCTTGAGCCACCAGCCTTGCCTTGATCTTTATGATGACACCATGTTCATCCAGTTTGTTTCTGAAGATCCACTTGGTGCCAATCACATTCTGCTTGTGTGGTCTGGGAACCAGCGTCCAAACGTTGCATCGTTCGAATTGATGTAGTTCATCTTGCATGGCCAAAATCCATGCCGCATCTTTGTTTGCCTCGTCGAACTTCTTTGGCTCAACCTGTGACAGGAAGCTAAGATGCAAAATCTCGTTAATGGTACCTCTTCGAGTTCTGACACCGTCACGAGGATCTCCGATGATCTGATCTCTAGGATGATCCCTCACGTGCCGGAGCTCAAGAAGTCCGGCGTCCGGAGCTTCGACTACTTCTTGGGCTTCTCCTTCTTCTAAGAGATTTGTTCCATTTTGATCTTCAACATTCCCAATTGACGTTGAGGTGGAAACTTTGACGTACTTAGGAGTTTCATCTTTAGCGGTCTCATCGAGACCCAGCTGTTCAAGTCGTGCACCTGCATCTTCAAGAATACCACTGGAAGAATTGTTGTTAAGCAAACTTCCTTCATCAAATACAACATTAATTGATTCTTCTACCACTAGGGTTTTCTTATTGAAGACCCTATATGCCCGACTGTGGGAACTATAGCCCATGAATATGCCTTCAAAGCATTTTTCACCAAATTTAGTACGCGGGTACTTCCCATTATTCAGTACATAGCATCTGCAACCAAAGATCCTCAAGTAGGACATGGTTGGTTTCCTGCCTCTCAATAGCTCATAAGGCGTCTTACGATGATGCTTGTTGATCAATGCTCGGTTTTGTACATGACAAGCTGTATTGACCGCCTCTGCCCAGAAGTATTCTGGGAGAGAAGCGTCTTTCAACATTGTCGTGCAGGCTTCAATGAGAGTTCTATTTCTCCTCTCCGCAACTCCATTTTGCTGAGGAGTGCGCGGGGAGGAAAACTCATGAAAGATAACTTGTTCTTCACAAAACTCTGTCATAGCACCAGATTCGAATTCTATTCCATGGTCACTTCTGATTTTGACCACTGGGCAGTTAAATTCGTTCTGAACCTGCTTGACAAAACTAGTGAAGATGTCAAATGTATCCGACTTTCGTTTTAAGAAGAACACCCATGTAAACCGAGAATGATCATCAACTATCACTAGCGTATAGGACTTGCCTCCCAAGCTATGAACTTGCATTGGACCAAACAAGTCCATATGTAGAAGGTAAAGACATTGGGAAGAATCTTTGTCTGCAATGCTTTTAAAGGTAGCCAGAGTCTGTTTGCCCATCTGGAATGCAGGACAGGGGCTATCTTTGATGCACTTGATAACAGGAGCATCCCTTACTAAGTTTTTAGAAAACAGCATACTAATTGTTTTGAAATTAATATGTGCCAATCTCTTGTGCCATTGTTCACAAAGAGATGCACTGCCTGTAGCCACAAGGCATACGGGGGTAGATGAATCTAAACTGAGAAAATTTAAGCAGAAGATATTTTTGCTCCTAATGCCTGTTAATATCGTCTCAGAAGAGGCACATGATATTATCAGACATTTATCCTTGCAGAACTTAACGACATAACCTTTGTCACATAACTGACTTACACTGATCAGGTTATGGTTTAATCCTTCAACATAAGCCACGTCGGTGATAGAGATTATACCGTTGGAAATCGTACCGTAACCTCTGGTGACTCCTCGATCTGACCCTCCAAAGATGACTTTGGGTCCATTCTCGACTGGAGTGTAATCACGCAGCAGGCTTCTTGTCCCAGTCATATGCCGGGAGCATCCACTGTCCAAGTACCATATTGGTGTTTTGGTGGCCTTTGGACATTCCTGCAAAATAAAATTAATTTCCCTTAGGAACCCAATCGAACTTGGGTCCTAGATTCTTGGTTAGCATACTCCCCCTCGGTTGGTTAACCTTACGAGTGGTCGGCCTCGCAGAGCTAACATAGGGAGTTTCGTTATACCTCGGATTAAACCAACAATCCACGGCAAAGTGACTGACTTTGCCACAACACCAACAGTCAAATCTGTTGTACCTCTTCCTAGGCTCCTGCTTTACCCTGGGAAAGGAGGGTACAGCCGGGGCCTTGGATCTGGAGGTGGAGGCCTCATAGTGATTGCAGTCACATGACTTCTTCACCTTCTGATTCGTCAGTATAACAGGCTTGACTCTTGGTGCCTTCTTTCCATTATGGCCGCTAGAGAATTGACCATAATTTCCCATGTGGATTTCCTCATAAGGTGCCTTGAAGGCACTCTCACCGAAGTTCCGGGGAAAAGTCCAACCATCATATCGGCTCTTTGGCTTTGCAACCGAGGGCCGGAAATGATGACCAAGGGTTGATTCAAAGTCATGTTGGTTGCAAGGAAAGCTAGGCTTTCTGAACGCAACAGGACTGAGCGGAGCCTTTCCCTTTTCATCAGCAGAGGCCTTCTTGACGGCCTTATTCTTCCTCTGGTTCCTGTTTCTCCTGGATGAGGAACCAGATACCCCTACATGCCCCAAGCCAGCTCCTTTGGCCTGAGCAGAGAAGGTATCAACTACTGGAAGAACTGTTTTAGGCATAGAGAAGCTCTTGACGATCTTCCTTTCTGCTGCGAGTTGTTCTTCCAACTTGTCAACTTCCTCCTGCTTAAGATCAAGGAGCTTAAGAGACTCTGAATGCTTTGAAGTCAGGCCTAGGTGCTCCTGTCGGAGAGAGATCAAACTGGTGATCTCTTCCCTTAGGGAGACACTCTCACCCTTAAGGAATTTCACTACCTTTTTCTCAGCCTTCAATCTCTTACGGCACTCCTCGAAAGTGTTGAGCAGAAGCTCATACTTCTCGAGGAGCTCCGCTTCCCGGGCCGAAAGGCTATCCTCAGGGTCATCATCCTGAGACTCAGGATCAGATTCAGAGTCGGAGAGAGGGGTGTGAGCTTTTACCTTCCCAGTAAATGGGGGGCATTCTCCTTCTGAGTCGGAGCGACCCACCAGCCCGAAGTAGGCTTCCTCATCATCACTGGAATTTGAGGAATCAGACTCACTCGGTGTCTTTGGCCTTTTGACGATGTAGCTCCGCTCTTTCTTCTTATCTCTAGAGGATTTGTGCTCCTCTCCTTTCCCGTTTTCTCTCTTGCCTTGGTAGCAGTCGGCCACTACGTGTCCTGGCTTATTGCATCCAAAACAAATAATGTCAGAGGAGCGATGTTTGTTCGGTTTAGAAGCATATCTGTCAGAAGAATAATTTTTCTTCTAAAGCCTGGAGGAGGAGCCGTCTTTCTTTCTTTGATTCCTCATCTTGAGGAACTTTTTGAATTCTCGGGTGATGAGCGAGAAATTCTCCTCGGACAGCTCTGAGCTGGAGGAGCATGTCTCTGAGTCCTCCTCCTCATCCTTTTTCCTGGCACGGTATGAAACCGCACCCTTGCCTTTTCTGGAGTGAATGGCTTTTAGAGCCACAGTCTTTTCTTTGGCGGCAGCCTTCTCTGCTTCTTCTTCTGCTTTCCTGGTGTTCAGTTGAAGCTCATAGGACATCAGCTTCCCAAATAGAATTTGCGGGTCTGTTTCAGCCAGTCTGCCAAACTCTCGGATGGCGCAGATCTTTGTGTCCCATTCCTTAGTAAGGGACCTTAGGAATTTATCATTAAGTTCACCATCAGTGAACACTCTTCCATATCCTTTGAGGGCATTGACAATCTTGAGGAAGTTCTCGAAGGTGACTCCGATCTCTTCCTTAGGCCCTTGTTTGAAGGCCTCATATTTCTGGTTCAGAAGGGATCTCCGATCATCCCTCACTTCATCAGTGCCCTCCATTAGGATAATCAGGCAGTGCTAGATCTCCTTTGCTGTCCTGCAATTGCAGAAGTTCTGCATCATTGAGTCATCGACCGTGCTGACCAGAATGTTCTGCGCCTTCTTGTCAAGTCCCACCAGCACCATCTCGTCCTTGTCCATTTCAGAAATTTTCTTTGGCACTTTCTTGGTAGGATCTATGGTGGAGACCTTAGTGGAGACATAAGGTGCCTCCTCTACGATCATGAAGAGTCGAGGATCAACTGCTTCCATGTAGAACCTGATCCTTTCCTTCCAGATAGGAAAGTTGAGCCTGGTGCACACTGGGATCTTGCCTGTGAACTTGAGCACGTCCATAGTAGATGTTTGCCTTCTTGATACTAGCAGCAGGATTCTACTCAAGGTGTTAACCTTTTTGATGAGTAACCTGGCTCTGATACCACTTGAAAGTCCACCTAGCGTCTACAACCTTCACCTAGGGGGGGGGGATAGGTGATGTGCAGCGTTTTTGCGGAATTTAAAATTGTACCTGCACAAGAAAACAAACCAGCACAGCAAAGAAAGTACACAAGCAATTTATAGTGGTTCCCTGATTTGGGTACATCCACTTTCCCCCTTCGACCTATCTCCCCACAAGGGACGACTCGGTCACTTCACCAACAGGATTGAAATCCAATCCTTGAACTATCGGAAGGAACCCTTCCACACGTAGGAGACAACACTCCCACAACACGGGTTGCACCCAACCCTTACAACTCGGAACCAACGTTCCTATACAACAAAAATGAACTAGAATGTACAAGAAATACAAACTACTTTCGGAGACTAAGGTGTCCCTCTTCGTTTGATGACGTGTTCTAGAAGTCACGAAGAGTCCACAACCCTAGATCTCACTTGGAGAGAATCTCCCCGACTCCGGCGGCGGCAAGAAGAGCGGCGGCGTGGTTCTCGGGATAGGCGGCGACAACGGTGTGCGGCTGCAGTTCTTTGGAGATTAAAACTTCGTAGCGAAGCTAGCTAGGTCTTCCAACGGTCACATTAGGATCGATCGTCTCGATCGATTCGGACGGGGAAGGTTTTCCCGATCAACAAATCAAGAGACAAAGGATCTCTGGTTAGACGCGTGAGACTCTAAGCTTGGCTAAGCTTCTGTCGCCGGAAGATCTAGAAGAATCACGATCACTGCCGGCGATCAACTTGCACGAGCGGCGACGGCGGTGGAACATGTATCGCGATCTAGGTCACGTCGGCTGCTCGGCTTCGTAGATTTTTTTGTGTGTTTTCTGTTCAAAATACGCGTATATTTATACGGTGGAAATACTCCATTATAACCGTTATGGGTCCCACTTGAAGAAACCCTAACCCCGGTTAAAAACAGCGCCAGCGGCAGAGTCCGGTCCAGCGGGATCCAGAATTCGCCCAAGTCAAAATCGGCTAGAATCGAAGGTGAGTCTCGTCGAATCGTCGAGAATCAAAGGTGATTCTCGACGATTCGGCGAGAATCAAAGATGATTCTCGTCGAAGTTGACTTGGTTGCACGCACTGTTTTCGCCGGAAGGAGACGGCGAGAATCAGCTAGTGATTCTCGACGATTCGGCGAGAATCACTAGTGATTCTCCCCGAATCGGCGCGAATCACTTGATGATTCTCCCCGAATCGGCGAGAATCACTTGGTGATTCTCGTCGATTAACACTTAGACGATTTTTCGTCTATCCGCCCATGGACTGCTCTTTGACCCATCCTTGCTCCTTGTCTGCTCTTGCAATATCACAGCCCTGTACTTGAAAATAAGTACACTCCAATAGAGAGAGTACACGTAGGCCAACACACTGATTTGCTCAACGAGGGATTACGTCGTGCAGACCCGTGTATATTGACCTACTACACCCTGACATTGGTGTGCACTTAGCGAGGAATGACTGCAAGCACAACTTGAAGTATTTTATCAAATACATTGTCTATTTACCTTAGCTTGTTCAGGGGCTTCTTCAAATCCGGTACGTTGTGGATACAATACCCAACACTTTCTTATCACTCATTTTCAACTTTTCCATCTCAGTGTTGAAATCTGAAAGTCTACTTGTCGATGTTGCCTTCCATATCAAGTCTTTTAAATGTAAGCCTCTATGCTTTTGTTTGAAATTGTTGTACATATGCCGCAAACAAAATCGGTGCTCAGCATTGGGGAGTAGTTCATTAATTGCTTTAATTAACCCTTTCTGCTTATCCGTAATGAATGACCATGTATATGTGTTTTCGATACACAAATCTTCTATAAGAAGAGTAATAAACCATGTCCATGTCTTTGTATTCTCCCTCAAAACAATGGCATATGCAATAGGGTACATGTTATTATTGCCATCAACGCCCACAGCGCATAGTAAAACACCACCAGTAGATGTTTTCAAATGAGTCCCATCGAAACCTATAATAGGTCTACATCCTGCCATGAATCCCTTCTTCAATGCACCCCAACATACATATAGCCTTTTAAAAATGCATGTTTGTGAAGTCAAATCATGCTTACATTTCACTTTAATTGTTGTACCAGGATTGGTCCTATAAATTTCCTCAAAGTAATCCCAAAGTTTGTTATATTGCTCTAACTCTGTTCCACTGATTGCTTTAGAAGCATGCTTCTTTACTCTGTACATCTTCCATAAACTTAAAGATGTTTTGTTATCCTTTTGCATTATTTCCTGCATTGAACTAACAGGCCATTCTGGGTTGCGCCTAACATTATACTCATACTTCTTTGCAAGAAACTTGGCAGTACAATGTTGAGAATTTGAAACCCTATAGCATGTATGTTCTCCTTTGATCGTCTTCACTTGAAATGTTTTTTCACACTTCAACATGAAAGAAGCATACATTTGCCAACCACAATCACATGTTACTTTAATTTTGTCACTACAATTTTTAATGAACTTCAGTGGTTTACCTTGCTTAGTAGCATGCAACCTTACAGCATCTCTAAAATCAGAAGCACTATTAAAACACAACCCTACTTCAAACTCAAAATCAGAATTATTTTCATCTTCTTGATAAACCTTCATTTGTGAACATCTCACTTTCTGTGATTGAGATGTAGAATGACTACCGGGCTCCCTTATATGTATTCCAACATTTGTTTTCACAAGTTTTTTTTGCTCTATTATTTCACCAACTACTTGAATTTCCCCATCGATATCATCATCAAACAACACATCTTCCACTTCAAATTCACTATCAATCAGGCCATCACTAAATGATGAATTCTCTTGGTCCGACCCCTCTTCCGTGTACGATGAATCAGTACTACTATCAACATCATCCCCTTTTTCAAAACAATTTTCTTCAATCAAAACATTTTGCCAATCAAAATCTTGACTTGATGACATTTCTTTAGAAAATCCTAAAAATTTCAAAACATTTTTTGTAAAAAAAATATAGACTATTTTATCTAAAAGCTGAATTAGATCACATTGCACTTTGCAAATATATAAAAATCTGAGACAAATCAAACCAAAGGTTATACCTTCTATCAAAAAGCCTAAACTAGATGCGGCCTTTCTGCGAGCAACAGTAACTCCAAAAATGGAAGAACACTCCGGCAAACTGGAACTCGGGAGACAAAATGGAAGAAAATGACTTCCGGCGAGCAGCAGGAACACCAACACTCCGGCGAGCAGCAGGAACACCAACACTCCGGCAAGCAGCAGGAACACCAACACTCCGGCGAGGTGCAGTGGCTTCTTCGGGCAACCTTCCGGGGAGCAGCAGGAACTCCAAAACTCCGGCGAGGTGCAGCGACTGCTTCAGGCTACACAAAATGGAAGAAAATGGCTTCCGGCGAGCAGCAGGAACACCAACACTCCGGCGAGCAGCAGGAACACCAACACTCTGGCGAGCAGCAAGAACACCAACACTCCGGCGAGGTGCAGTGGCTTCTTCGGGCGACCTTCCGGGGAGCAGCAAGAACTCCAAAACTCCGGCGAGGTGCAGCGACTGCTCCAGGCTTCTTCGGAAGAATCGAGAGAGAAAAATATGATGCGATGGCTAGGGTTTGGGAGAAATAAGGGAAATAAACATGATTTAAATGTGTGATGACCAGATTGCCCTCCTTCAAAGCACCGGAGGGTGCAAAGTTCCAAAAAAATTGATTTGGGGGGTGCAAAGTGCCATATTAATAAATTGGGGGTGCAAAGTGCCAAAGTAAGGGATTTCGGGGGTGCTATCTGCCAACTGAAGAAGAATTTTTAGCAAGCAAATTTCCTGCTTAAGAAACTGAAGAAGAAGAATATAGATAGCAAGAATATTTTCTGATTAAGCAAACATGCAATTAAATAAGAAGAATAAGCTGTAGAATGGAAGAAGCAGATGAATAGAACCCGACAGAAGATGAAGAAGAAGTTGAGCAACTGATTGGAAGCTAAACCTAGAAGAACACTCTGCCGCAGAGGACCTGTCTATTAAGGCGGAGTCGCCGAGGAGGAGCTATCGAGGGGGAGCTGCGGAGGAGGCTTTGTGGAGGAGCTGTAAAGGATGCTTAGTGTAGGAGGAGCGTTGCAGTGCTCGAAACTCTGTCAAGGAGGAAGCGGCGGTATTTATGCAGAGGAGGCTTGATTTAGACCTATGCGGCGGGCAACAGTCGAGGCCGAAGATGGCATATGGCGGTGGCTTATTGGGAGCGCTGGTAAAAAAAAGAGCGGCAAAACCTATCAAATGACCATTTACTCCTATGAATTCTAAAAGTAAGGGCCATTTTTTGAGGGTATTTTTGGGTATCTAGAATGTTACACCACACCTAAGGGTATTTTGGGCAACTTGAATATTACACCAAGGCTTCAAAGCTCTTTGCTCTATGTTAATTTCATCTTCTTCTGTTGTGTTAATTCCATCTTCTTCTCATTGTATCTGGCTTTATCCTTATATTGCTCACAACATGTTCGATAAAATGCATCACCCAATTTTTTTCACAACTCAGACCAACCATCGCCTAAGATTCTCATGCGAGCCTTTAAACACCCTCACATTAGCTTCTCCTATGAGCACTCATTACCGACTCCAGGTAAAATTATTTAACCATTCCTTTTTGGCGTCTCTTCCCATCTCCATTTCACTGCTATAATGTCTTCCCATTTTTTTCAGTTAACTATATAGCCTAAGTATCTACTTCTCGTTTCTTTTTTTTTCCAGAAATCTAATTCAGGTTGAGAAACTGAAAAGTTGTAATGGCTACCCAAGAAGGATGTTTTAGGCTAAAATTATGAGAACAACAAAATATGTAGCGTCGTCTTTTTGATCAGAAAATTATTCTTTTGCCTCTCCAACACCTCCTCATGCATTCTTGAAGCAAAGCCTGTTCCCTCCTTCGCAAACATCGAACTGCAACTATTGCATTTTAGGATTTTAGGGTTTTATGATTTCTGATCTCTTCATATTTGGTTTTTGTTCATGATTTTTGTTAATTGAAACATCTCATTTGCAACTTCTCATTTCCAAATATTTGATGGCTCAGAAAGCAGGAATTCCAACCCAGCTTTCGTGATTAAGGATATTACCTCTTTAATTTCTTCTATAGCTGAGAGGAATCCATTGCAACCAAGTTCGTATTATTCAAAGATGTTTACGTCAGCATTGGGGGCCATTGGAATGGAGAAATTGAGAAAGAGATGTGTCGACTAAAGGAATTCTAAGTCTCGACACTCAGTAATCAATCTCTCATGATTTCAGGAAGGCGTAGTTGACTTTTACTTTCACACCTATTTATAGTAGATGTCGCTGAAGTTGGAAAGGCGCGCTCTATTTAGTATATTCCAAGTGTTAGGAAATGACCTAGCGTCGACACAGGGAAACTAGTCTGTCGAGATGTCGACTCAAGCCGACATAAGTATGTCGACATAAGTGTGTCGACACATGAAAACTACTCTGTCAAGATGTGTCAACTCAAGTTGAAACAAGTATAATGTCTCTTGACACATACCTTGGGGTCTCGACACATTCTTAAATGTCTCGACACTTCCTTATGGACTTAGCCAATTTTTTTTTTCTAATTGTCTAACTAATGACATTTGACGCTTTTTTTATTTTTAGGTACCAATGTAAGTAGTTATTCTGAACCTGAATTCTTGTGTACCCTAACAACAGGATTTACTCTATGTTTAACATTCCTAGTTCAAACTTGAAGAAATTGAACTTATTTTCATCTAAGGGATTTGTGAATATATCAGCAATTTGATTTTCAGTTGGAGTATAATGTAAACAGATATTGACTTTTCAAAATGTTCTCTAAGAAAGTGATATCTGATTTCTGTGTGTTTGGTTCTACTGTGAGAAACATGATTATTAGCAACTAAGATTGCACTAGTAGAATCACAATACATAATAGATTTACTTAGTTGTACACTGTAGTCCAGGAATTGATGTAGAATCCATAATAACTACGCACAACAGCTTCCAGCTGATATATACTCATACTCAGCTATTGAAATAGCTACACTTGTTTGCTTCTTGCTGCTCCAACTGATGAGTCTTCTCCCCAAAAATTGACAAGTTCCTGATGTACTCTTTTTGTCCTCTTTACATCCTGTAAAATCTACATCTGTGTATCTAGTTAGATAAAAATCATCATTCCTAGGATACCAAAGCCCAAGATTTGGTGTGCCCTTTAGATATCTTAGTATTCTTTTAACAACTTTATAATGAGACACTTTAGGGGAGTCTTGGTACCTAGCACAGACACATGTTGAAAACATGATATCTGATCTACTAGCTGTCAAGTAAAGAAGCGATCCAATGATGCCTATATACAAGGATTCATACACTGGTTTCCCTAATTCATTCTTGTGTAGTGATACTGAGCAATCCATTGGGGTTCTTATGGTGGAAGAATTTTCCATACCATACTTCTTAATTAACTCCTTTGTGAACTTAGACTGAGAGATGAATACACCATCTTTAGATTATCTAACTTGGAATCCCAAGAAGAACTTTAGATCACCCATGCTGCTCATTTCAAACTTGCCTTGCATAAGTTTGGCAAATTTTCTACATAGCAGCTCATTAGTAGAACCAAAATTGATGTCATCTACATAAATTTGACCTAGGATGCTTGAACCTTTGATGTCCCTTAGGAATATTGTCTTATCTATCTTCCCACTAGAGAACTTATTTTCTTTGAGAAAGGTAGACATGGTCTCATACCAGGCTCTAGGTGCTAGTTTTAACCCATACAATGCTTTATGTAATCTGAAGACATGAGAGCTAAGTTTAGTATTTACAAAACCTGGTGGTTGTTCTACATAGACCTCTTCCTTTAATGTGGCATTTAGGAATGCAGATTTAACATCCATCTAGTAGACTTTATAACCTTTGTAAGCTGCATTGTCTAAAAATAATCTAATGGCTCCTAGCCTAGCTACAGGTGCAAAGGTTTGCTCAAAGTCTAGTCCTTCATCTTGTCTATACCCCTTAGCAACAAGTCTTGCCTTGTTTTAATTATGACTCCATTCTCATCTAATTTATTCCTATATGTTGGATCCCTAGTTGGATTTGGGCTAGGTTTACTAACTAGGTTGAGTTTGACCCATATTGTATAGCCAGGGTCAAGTCTTTGAGTCCTAGAATTTAGGCTAAGTCATTAGGTTCAATCTTCATGGACCAACCAACAGAAGACTTCAGGAGACTCAAGACTTAGAAGAAATCAAAGTTCGAAATTCTTCGAACTCAGCGTGATGATCGTCGATCGCAGATCGACGAACTCAGAGTTAATTCTCTGAGTTGAGCTCGATGATATTCGAGCCCAAGACAACGAAATCTGAAGTTCAGCTTCAACATATTCTTTCCAGTTTATTTTCTCTGAACTCAACTCGACGAAGACAAATCCTGTGCTCGATGAAATTGGACCGCAGAATTGGCAAGTTATTCGCAGAACGCAGTTCGCAGAGCTCAGGTCGACGAACAGGATTTCTCAGCTCGACGAACTTGGATCTCCAGTCGACAAAATCTGTTCAGAGCTCGACGATTTCTATCTAGTACCAGACTTAGAGTTTTTCCTTATTTTTTGTCCTTATTCCATATATTATTTAGCAGTAATTCTCTGAATAATTAATGCATATATTCCCATGTATATATCCATTATTGGCAGCATTAATTATGGTCTTCATCAGGATTAATTACTTGCTTAATTTATTGGGACAGTTGGGAAACTCATTAAAGATAATATTCTCCAGCTGTATTTCATTCTCCAGGCAATCAGCAATCAATGCATGGAATTCAAACTTCAAAGGAGAATTCGACAGCAAAATATAGAAGAGATTTTTCTCTTTTCAGACTACAAGGGAATACACAAGAAACTAACAGAGAATACAGAAATATTTAGAACTCTTCTCTGTGCAAAAAACAACCGGTTTTATCCTTGCTCTTACTGAAGACTGAAGAACAACAACAAGCATATATCAAGAGTCTTCTTCAACTTCTTCTCCAGGAACATTCAAGGACAACAACTCTCAATCAGTCAGAAATTTCCTGGACATCATTTCAAGACAAGGCTGAAGACCTACAACCTGACAAAGGCTCCAAGTGATTTCAGAAGGAGTCTTGACAACAGCAATCCACTAGCCTTCTCTGTTGATCAGAGAAAGAGAAGACACCATCACCTCTCTCACCTCCTGTATAAAGGGTTTATTAACTCCCTTCAAAAGTTTATTCTTTTGTTTTTGGAAAACTAATCAAAAGCTCAAAGGGTTGTGAGATCTCCCTAGAAATAGATTTTGTGGTGGCAGTCATCTGATCAAAAACCTGCTAGTGGATTACTACCAGAGTGGTAGAAGAGTGGATGTACCCAGTTTGGGGAACCACTATAAAATTCTTGTGTTGTCTGGTTGATCATTTTCTATGTTGTTCTTGCTTTGCTGTGATAAATTAGTTTGTTGTGATAGTTTAGTTTAGTTTATATTTTCTGTTATACTACTATAGTATAACCTATTTTATTACTCTGATATAATTTTTCAAAACAGCCAGTAATTTTAATTACTCTATTCACCCCCCTCTAGAGTAAATCAGATATATTCCCTATCTTTCAATTGTTATCAGAGGTATACCATATCTTTCAAATGGTATCAGAGGGGTGTTCCTTTGCTTGTACAAGCTAATACTTGAACCAAAAGATCATTATTAGATCTGATTTTCTTTTTCCTAGTTTTTCTATTTATTTCATAGCATGACACAGAATAAGGATTATGTAAGCACCAGACCTCCAGTTTGCAACTTGAATAAGTTTGGCATTTGGTAGGCAAGAATTAGGCTTTACATGAATTCTATTGATGAAGAAATATACAATTCTATTTTGATAGGTCCCCCTCAACCTACAGCTGCTACTACATCTACCAGTATACATGATGTTCCACTACCTGAGTGGATAGATGTACAGAAGAAGGCCAAGATAACTGATGCTAAGGCCATGAATATTCTGGCTCAAACTATGTAGATGACATATTCCAGAAGGTGGCTGAGTGCACATCTGTTAAGGTTATCTGTGACTCTCTCAACCAGATGGTTGCTGGATCAGTAGATGAGAGAAAAGATAGGAGATCTAACCTCATCTCCAAGTATGAAAACTTCAAGAAAGAAGAATCAGAGTCTGTCAGTGATATGTACAATAGACTAAGCTCAATCATAAATGAGCTGAAGACTCTGGACAAGGACATCACTCTTATAGAAGTAAATGATAAGATCCTCATATGCTTCCCTAGCTCATGGGATTCCAGAATATGGCCAATCAAGGAGGCCAGAAGCTTAAATGAGATTTCCACTGAATCTCTTTTAGGAAAGCTCAAGTCATATGAGCAACTCATAAAGTCAAGAGAAGCTGCAGAGCAGAAGACTCCTCCAGTAGCAAGAAAGGAGCAAAGCATAGCTTTCAAAGCTTTAGAAGAATCAGAAGCTCCAACAGCCAGTGAAGAACTCCTGAGTCTCTTAGCCAAGATATTTTACAAAATGACAAAGAAGGACTTCAGAAGAAAGTCATCCAGGCAAGATGAAAAACCAAGGTATGGCAAGACACCCACTAAAGAGGTTGTTTGTTTTCGGTGTAGGAAACCAGGACACTTCATATCAGAGTTTCCAGAAAACTAAAAGAAGGAGAGAAGAAGAGAGAAAGAAACCAGGAAGCAGCATTACATCAAGCCTTCCTCCGGCAAGCATAAAAGGAAGGAGAAAGGTTTCATTGCTGAGACCTGTAGTCACACAGATGAAAAATCCTCATCTTCTAGCTCCAGTGAAGATGAAGAGGAGGCTAAGGCAAGGGAAGTTTGCCTCATGGCTATCAATGCCTCCTGCAGCCCATCTGAAGCTGAGCAGTCAGATAATGAAGAATCATCAGAATCTGAGGCAGATCAGGTACTATCATCTATTAATTATAATTCAGATAATTTTAAAACTGAATTCAAATCATTATGTATTGATTTAATTAACTCTGAAAAAGAAATTAAAATACTTAGAGAAAAACTAACTGAGCAAGAAAACTTTAATTCTGAAAACATTAAGTTAAAAGATGAATTAACTTTAGCCAATGAAAAAAGCATATCATTAAAATATGAATTGGCTGAGGCAAGGCAACTTGAAGAATCCCTAAATTAGAGAAACATCAAGTTGATGGACATCACAAGCATAGTGAATGCCAGGCTAAATGGCAAGCTGGGCTTAGGTGCTTCATTAAGCTAACCGGCACTGATTCAAAAGAATATCTTAACAACTCCTATAAACTTTGTTTCAGAAAAAGGTAGAGAAAAGATAGATAATAATAATGTTAAACAAACAGAAGTAAAACCAGAGAATAAGAAAAAGTAAAAGAATAAGAAAAATCCTAATTATAATAATGTTTAACAGATTTCGTCAAACTCAGATCGACAAAATGTGTACAGTTCGTCGAACTCAAGTTGACGAACTCCGAACGCAAATTTCCATTATAATTATTCGTTGAACTACGATCGACAAAACCAGTATGGTTAGTCGACCCGAGATCGACGATTTTGGGACCCAAAGAATGAATACTTCCATTCTCTGAGTGGTGTTCAACGAACTCATCCCCATTCGTCGAACTCAGATCGACGAACTTACCAAAATTCATCGAACCCAGTTCATTTTAATAAAAATTCAAATTTTCCTAGAACTTATAACCAACCAAGATCTTCCTTTAACCAATTTAATCAATAGATAATTCCACCAAGAATATATCATCCCTTAGGTTATAAATGTCAACCAAAATTCTCTTACATTTCAAGTTTTAATTATGTAAAGAAAGAAGGACCCAACGTAACCAGGGTCAAGAATAGCTAATCTGTTTTATTGCAGGTGAAAGACTATCTCACCACAGAGAAACAATAACATTTTGATAGTGGTTGTTCAAAGCATATGATTGGAAATAAGGACTTGTGTCGACACACTCCAGAATTCTGTCGACAGTAATTGTGTCGACACACAGGAATTGTGTGGACACACACTAGAATTCTGTCGACATCTACTTTGTCGAGCCTAGGAGTTATTGTGTCGACACATAAGACTTGTGTCGACACATTCCATAGAGGCTGTGTCAAGAGGAAAAAGAAGAGCTGTGTTGATATTATGTGAGCTGTGTCGACATCACCAAGGATTGTGTCGACGCATGATCTATTTGTGTCGACATATTTGAAGTATTGTCTCGACACTTTGCTGCTGAGTTGAAGTTCAATGAAATATCAGATGTTACGACTGAATACTTGACAGCTGTCATAACTGACAATGTTGGTGCATCTGTCAGAGCTGTCAGAAGACCGTTAAGAACCGGATTAGCCGGTAACCTCGGATGGAGTCTATATAAAGACATATTCAATCATCAAAAGAAGAACAAACAACCAAGAAGAAGAGAAGTCTTCATCCAGAGATCAACAAGTCTCTGGCAGATCCTGAACAAGTCTGCAAGAGGAATTCAGAGTCATATCTGAATAAAAGAAGGAAGCTGGATTGAAGATCATCTCCAACTTCACAAGAAGATCAACCTTACTTTCTTCAAATTCAAGAAGCTTTGAATAAGCTAAGATAGGTTGTATCTAAAGTTATCAGATCTATCAAAACTGATCAAGAAACCTTTAACACATTCTCTCTCTACCCGGGTGAAGGATTTATTCTTTTTATAATCAATTTTCTCTGTAGGATCTTTTATAGATCTGAGTGTAGGAGAGTTATCTCTCTGATTTGTAAGCCTAAATCTATAAAGGCTGAGGTAGGGCTGAGTGCCTGAGGTAGGGGATTAATTTCTCTGAGTTGTAGGCCTGTTGAAGAGGTTGAGGTAGGGCCTGATTGCCTGAGTTGTAGGAGTGTGGACTCACTCTGAGGTAGGATTCTTTGAGAGGATCTGAGCTGTAGGACTTGCTGAAGTATGAGTTGTAGGAACCATTCTGGGTTCTGAGTTATAATATCTGAGGATCTGAGAAGGAAGAAATGAGTTAGGCCGAATATAGTATACTACTAGATTGGCGAAGGGGGAAAGTGGATGTACCCATCACTTGGGGAACCACTATAAATCTGTGTTTATGTTGTGTTGCCTGTGTTTGCTATAATCTGTGCTGTGATAGATATTGGTAAGATTGTCTAACAAGTAATTTACATTATCTGTCTGAATGAAAAAGAATTGAACCTATTCACCCCCCCCCCCTCTAGGTGTTTAGGAATCTTGAATCCAATTCTTTCAAGTGGTATCAGAGCCAGGTTCCTCAAGATTAGACTTAACAGTCTGAAGTTGATCTATAAGGCAGTTATCAGTTAGACAAAATGGGTTCAAGTGAGAATCAGAAGGAACTTTGATCCATGAAACTTCCTATCTGTAGGAAAGAAAATTTTGGCATATGGAAGGAGAGGGTTAGATTGTTCATGGAAGCTTCTGATCCAAGAATTTATATCACAGTTCTAGAGGGGCCATTTATTCCTATGAACATATCAGTTCTTAATGCTAACCTCAAGACTCCAAAAAGTTATTCAGAAATGACTGAGGAAGAGATCATCCTAGCAACCTTATACAAGAGGGCACAAAACATAATTGTGAGTGTCATTGATGACTCTACATTCCAAAATCTGGTCCATTGCAAAACCTCCAAGGAGGTGTGGGACACCTTGATTATCTACATGGAGGGAACCTTGATAGAGGATAGAAAGTCTATGCTAAATCAAGAATATGAAAGCTTTAGACAAGCTAAGACAAATAGCATAGTTGAATGCTATAAGAAATTCTTTAGAATCGTAAATGAGCTAATGACCTATGGAAGAGTCTTTAGCACTTATGAATTAAATGACAAGTTTCTTAGATCACTAACCAAGGACTGGGATACTAAAATATGTGCCATCAGAGAGGTGTCATGGCTTGCAGATACACATCCACCAACCTTATTTGGAAAACTGTTATCCTATGAGATACAGCTCACTGCCAGAAAGGAGGAGAAAAGCAATAGGTCTGAATACAGAGAGAAGTCAGTTGCATTCAAGGCTGAAGCAACAAGAAAGGGCAAGAGAAAGTCACCTTCTCCTCCCAAGGGAATGGCTGAAGTTGAATCAGAAATTACTGACATCAACACTTCAGATAGTCACAACTCTGATGAAGACTTTGCTGCATTCCTGAGGCAGTTTCAAAGGTTCATGAAGAAGAAGAAATGGAGAATAAAGCCATCTTCATCCTTCTCCAAGGATGACTATTACAAGAAGAAGAAAACATCTAAGGATGACAGGTATGACTCTAGTCCCAGTAAAATAACTTCTTCTAAAATTATTTGTTATTGTTGCAACAGGCTAGGACATGGCAAAGCTGATTGTCCTAACAAAAGAAAGGAATCTAAAGATAAAAAGAAGCAACAAAATAAGGGCAAGAAGGAGAGATCCTTTGTTATAAAGAAGCAGAAAAGCTGGACTTATTTCTCATCATCAGATTCTGAAGCTGAGGCTGAAGCTGAAGTATATATTGGACTGTTCACTACTGAAGAGGATTCAGAAGAGACAGAATTCTTGCAACTGCTGGACTCGATAAATGGGGTTGAAGATCATCATTGCAAACGGCTGATGGCTTTGACTGAGGAAGATCAGTGACAGGATCAGCCTGGTCCTAGTAAGGTAAACAACCTTTCTTCAGTTTCAAATTATTATACTGGATCAGAATTAGAAGCATCTACATCAAGAGATGTGGATGGTTCTGAATCTGAATGGGATGTTCATCAACTTATTGATGAGTATGGTGATCTATTGCAAGCACTTAAGAGAAGCAGAAATCTTATCAAAAACCAAGCTGAGGAAATTGCATCTCTTAAATTGGCTGCATCAAATTCAGCAAAAATGCTGGATTTGAAGTTGAATGAAGTTGTGTTGAAGTTGGTGACCGGACGGTCTGGCGGTCTGTCTTGGCGGGTTAAAGACCGCGCGGTCTGGCGGTTTGTCTCAGCCGGCTTGGAGACCGGGCGGTCTAGCGGTCTACCCTGGCAATCTCTCTTTCTCTCTGGTGGTAGCCGTGCGGTTAGCCCTTCTGTCTAACCGCGCGGCTTGTGCGGTTTATTTTGTATAGTCTGCTTAGTCCTGTAAATTTTTAGTCCCACATTTCTTATTTGTATTCTCTCATCTCTCCTCCATTTTATATAAGGGATGGCATACCTTTATAATAGATACCTTTTTCGGATAATAAAGTTTCGTTTAAAATCATTTCGGTTTGTTTTTGTTCGGTTCTTACATGGTATCAGAGGACTCGATCTACTCCTCCTGATTCTGTGCCTTCCCTGTCCGCACGGCTTGTCTCGTCGGTTTGCACCCTGTCCGCGCGGCCTCTTCCTCTCCTTGTTGTTGCCCTCTGTGTACGTGACTTTTTGTTCCCTGTTCTAAGTCGCCACCTCCTGTCACAGCGACCTGTTTTGTCCTGCTTCTGTTCGCGCGGCCTGTCCTCTAGCCGTTCGACTTCTTCCCCTCTGTTTGGGTCTGCAGCTTGGTCGTGGCTTTTCTGGCCGCTGGTTTCTACCCTCGTGACCGCTGCAGCTTTTCTTTTTCCTATCCGTGCGGGTTGTTTCCTAACCGCCCGGCTTCCCTTTTCCTGCTCCTATGGCTCTTTCTGATGCCTCTACTGCCACCACCCCTATCACCAATCCGGCTCCGCCTCTTCCACCTACTCCTTCCGGGAACCTTGGGACCGTTTCCAAGCTTGTTGGCTCCAACTACCCGGATTGGAGCGTCTTTTTAACCTTTCTACTTCGCTCCCAATGCAAACGCCACCATCTCGTTGATGACCCACCTCCTATTACTTCATCTCTCTTTGATGACTGGGATGCAAGTGACGCGCTTGTGCGTACTTGGCTCGCGAACAGTCTTTCCGATGAGTGCCTTCCCGTCATACGTCATGATGAGACGGTCAAGGCCGCTTGGCTTCATCTTGCCGCTTTGTACTCCAAGGGGGCTCAGACGTCCCGCATCTATACGTTGTATGCGGACCTCTTTGCCCGTCCTACCTTGTCTCCTACTGCTGCCTACCAACAGGTTCAGGCTCTTGGGGCTGAGATTCTTCAGAATCGCCCCTTTTCTGCGGATTTGGCTCAACAACACAAGCACTTCCACGAGCTTCTGGTTGTGTGTTATCTGCTCCGGCTTCCTGATACTTATGACATGATCCGCCAGCAAATTCTGGGTGAGGCAGAATCTCCTACCTTAGATGCCATCGCTGCCCGCATCGCTGCTGTCACCTCTCTCCTTCAGCGCCCACTTTTGCCCGCTCCTCCTCCACCTCCGGACAACTATTCTCATCACACTCAGCGGAGTGGCTCTGGTAGCCGCAGTCACCAATCCGGCGGCCGTGCTTCTTCCCGCTACCTCTGTTCTCATTGTGGCCGAACCGGACATACTTCTGAACGCTTCTGGACGAAGCATCCCCATCTTCGCCCCTCCGGTGACTCTTCCAAGCCGTCTGCCTCTGTTGTAACATCCTCAGGTAGTGCCAACATGGTGACTCAAGATAAATAGCTCATCGACTCTGGTGCCACTAATCACATGACGGGCAATCCTCAGTGCTTCTCTTTACTCGAACAACATGATAGGTTGCCCCCGGTCCTAGTTGCGGATGGTTCTCCCTCCCCGGTTCATGGGATGGGAGTGGTTCATGTTACTCCGTCACTACGGCTAGCGGACACTCTCTATGTGCCCAAGTTTTCGTGCAATCTATTATCTGTTACCTCTTTATGCAAGCAGCTTCAGTGTTCTGTGACATTTACTCCAACTTCTTGTTCTTTTCAGGATCCGAGCTCCCACCGGACGATTGCTACTGGGACTGAGAGCGGCGGCCTCTACTTCCTCGACAATGTTTCTGCCTTGTCCGCCTTCTACTCTTCTTGTACGGATCTTCTTCAGTGGCATCTCTGCCTCGGTCATCCTCCACCGCGACTTCGACATCAGCTTCTGCCCCACCTCCCTCTGTCTAGTACTCCTCTCCAATGCGACGCCTGTCAGCTCGGCAAGCATCACCGTTCCTCCTTCCCACCAAATCAAGGTCGGGGCTCTACTCGTCCTTTTGATCGTGTCCACTCTGATATCTGGGGACCTGCTCCTACCCTCACCATTGGCCGGGGTAGTTCTTATTTTGTAACTTTTATAGATGATTTTTCTCGATGTACTTGGGTGTATCTCCTCCGAGATCGCTCTGAACTTTTAGATGTATGGATCTCTTTTTATCAGTTAATTAAAACTCAGTTTAATGTTTGTATTAAAACCTTTCGCTCCGACAATGCTAAAGAGTACCTGAGTCATGCTTTTACATCTTTTTGTGTGCAACATGGCATTATTCATCAGACTAGCTGTGTTTACACCCCCCAACAAAATGGGGTGGCGGAACGCAAAAACCGTCACCTCCTCGATGTGGCTCGCACATTGATGACCCAGATGCATGCCCCTCGCTCTTATTGGGGATATGTTGTTCTCCTTGCCTGCTACCTCATCAATCGCATTCCACCCACCATTCTCCACGGGAAAACACCATTCTCCATTTTGTATCCGGGCAGGAGCCTTTTCCTCTCCCTCTCTGAATCTTTGGATGCACTGCATTTGTGCATACCCCATCTGCCACCCGTGACAAGCTATCCCCTCGCTCCACCAAATATGTCTTTCCGTGGTACTTCACCACTCAGAAAGGCTATTGTTGCTTTAACCCTGTTCTTCGTCAGCAGTTTGTCTCTGCTGACGTTACCTTCTTCGAGAATACCTCCTACTTCTCGGCTGAATCCTCCTCTCTTTTCCCCGCTTCCTCTCCTCTTCCCCCAGCTTCTGATTCTCCTGCTATTCCCTTCGTTCCCTCGTCTCCTACCGAGATATCCACCCCTCCGCCATCTCCGTCCCCTCCTCTCGCTCCACCTCTCTCTCCCACTTCTCCACCTCCGTCTCCATCCTCTCTGCCGCCGTCGCTCTCTTCTCCCGGGCCAGCTCTCTCTGCCACGGACGCTCTGAATACCGAGGGGGCTGCCGACCTGGATCTCCCTGTGGCTCTTCGCAAAGGGGTGCGGACATGTACCCTACACCCCCTTGCTGCTGTTGTTTCATATGATCATCTTACCCCTTCTCGCAGGGCCTTTGCGCTGGTTATCTCTGCCACTGCCACGCGTTCCTATCAGGAGGCCCTTGCTATTCCCCACTGGAAGCTGGCCATGGACGAGGAAATGGCGACCCTCATGGAGAGGGGTACATGGACTCTTGTTCCTCCTCCCTTCGGTACTGATGTTGTTGGCTGTCGCTGGGTCTTTGTGGTCAAATTTGGCCCAGACCTATGGGGTTGATTACTTCGACACCTTCTCCCCTGTGGCCCGTCTCAGCACTATCCGGGTCCCTCTCTCTGTGGCGGTCAATAGGGATTGGCCGATTTCTCAGCTGGATGTCAAGAATGCCTTCCTTTATGGTGATCTTCACGAGGCCGTTTACATGGAGCAACCTCTTGGGTATGTTGCTCAGGGGGAGACACGAGTATGCCGGCTGCAGAAGGCAATTTATGGCCTCAAGCAGAGCCCTCGAGCTTGGTTTGACAAGTTCAGCGGCATCGTGGAGGCCGTTCGTTTTGCGCGAAGCTCTACCGATCACTCTCTATTTATTCGCAAAACTCCTTCGGGGCTGGTTATTTTTGCTGTGTACGTCGATGATATTCTTCTCACTGGCGATGACCAGGAAGGGGTAGCTCTGACAAATCGACATCTTCGCCAACATCTGATCACAAAAGATATGGGCTCTCCAAAGTACTTTCTGGGGATCGAAATCTTTCGGAAGCCCGACTCCTTAGTTCTCTCTCAGCGTAAGTATGCCCTTGATATTTTAAAAGAGGCAGGATTGACTGGAGCAAAACCTGCCCGATGCCCCATGACAACTGGAGAAGACAAAACCTGGACAGATGATTCGCCCCCTCTTTTAGATAGTTCGCGGTACAGGCGTCAGGTTGGTAAGCTCATATATCTCACAGTGACCAGGCCCGACATTTCCTATGTTGTGGGCAAGGTGAGTCAATTCATGCAAGCTCCTAGGGAGTGCCATCTACAGTCCGCCTTGCGGATCTTGGAGTATGTCAAAGCAGCGCCTGGGAAAGGATTACTTTTTCAGAAGAATGGTCATCAGAGGATTGAAGCATACTCAGATGCAAGTTATGATGATGACAAAGGGGATCGCAAGTCAACCTCAGGTTTTTGCACCTTTGTTGGGGGAAATCTGGTGAGCTGGAAGAGCAAGAAGCAGTCTGTTGTCTCCAGGTCTAGTGCAGAAGCTGAGTATCGCAGTATGGCATCGACCACTTGTGAGTTAAAATGGCTGCGGGCTCTCATGCTAGATTTAGGAGAGGTCTACAACCATCCTCTACCTATGTTCTGTGATAACAAGGCCGCCATATACATCTCCAAAAATCCGGTCTTCCATGAAATAACAAAGCGCATTGAGGTCGACTGTCATTTCATTCGTGAAGAGATCTTAAAGGAACAAATTTGCACTCCCTTTGTCACTTCTGATAAAGAGCTGGCTGACATCTTCACCAAGCCAGTTTCCACCTCGTTTCTTCATGTTTGTGACAAGCTGGGCATGATTGATATATATGCTCCAGCTTGAGGGGGAGTGTTGAAGTTGGTGACCGGGCGGTCTGGCGGTCTATCTTGGCGGATTAAAGACCGCGCGGTCTGGCGGTTTGTCTCAGCTGGCTTGGAGACCGGGCGGTCTAGCGGTCTACCCTGGCAATCTCTCTTTCTCTCTGGTGGTAGCCATGCGGTTAGCCCTTCTGTCTAACCGCGCGGCTTGTGCGGTTTGTTTTGTATAGTCCGCTTAGTCCTGTAAATTTTTAGTCTCACATCTCTTATTTGTATTCTCTCATCTCTCCTCCATTCTATATAAGGGAGGGCATACCTTTGTAATAGATACCTTTTTCGGATAATAAAGTTTCGTTTAAAACCATTTCGGTTTGTTTTTGTTCGGTTCTTACAAGTTGCCAAACAGAAAAATATAACTTTTATTCAGATGGGCACAATTACATTCAAAAATGATCAAATCAAGAGTCTGGAAGTCAGACTTCAAAGAGAGAGGGAACTTGTGGCTAAATTCTCAAAGCCAAAGTCAGTCTTACCCTTGATTGATGACTTCACTCTCCAAAAGGGTAAGATAGGATTAGGATTCAAGGGAAGAACTAGGGCAGCTAATTCCAAAAGAAAAGGCAAAGCCCTAGTTCAGTCACTATCCTCCAAACCCCCTATTCTTTCAAGAAAGTGATGCAGCCTACTAACAGGTATGATCATGACATTACACATGGTCACTGTAAGCCTGGTAATCTGAATGACAAGGGTTTAAATGCAAATAGAGCAGCCCATGTACAAACACATTATAATCTTCAGGAATCATCAATGTTTGATGCATCAGCCCCAGCACTCAAGAAAAGGACCATTGTACCTACAATTTTAAGGTCTGCTGACAGCAATGCTGTTATGACTGTACCTAAAAGACGATACAATAGATATGAGTGCTGGTGTTGTGGCAAAGTGGGTCATTATGCCATTGATTGTTGGCACAACACTACTGTCAGGAAGAATGTCAGCTTGCTTGTCAGAAAAGCTGCAGACAAGAATGACAAGTTTCAGTCTAACCTGAACCTAGAACCCAATAATTATTTGGGTTCTAAGGTTAAGTAATTTTATTTGATGCAGGTGAGTCTAAGTGGTCATACCACAATATGGTACTTGGACAGTGGATGTTCCAGGCACATGACTAGAATAAGAAGGATGTTGAGAGATTACTCTCCCATAGAGAATGGACCCAAAGTGATCTTTGGTGGATCTGAAAAGGGGGTCATCAAAGGGTTTGGTAACATTTCCAATAGTTCTATCACTATCACCCAAGTGGCTTATGTGAAAGGTCTAAAACATAACTTAATAAGCATAAGCCAACTGAGTGATCTTGGTTTTGACACCTCTTTTATTAAGAATGACTGTCAAATTAGAAGGACAAGTGATCAAGAGATCATTTTATCAAGTTATATAAAAGAAAATGTTTACTGTCTCAACTTTGATTGTGAGAATAAGAACTCTCATATTTGTCTAGTTGTAGATGAGAAAGCTTCTCATTGTGTCAAATGGCATAAGAGGTTGCCTCACATGAACTACAAGTCAATAGGCCAACTCTATAGTATGGAGTTAGTGAGGAATGGTCCTCAGGTCAAGTGCATCCAGGAGGGTGTGTGTTCAGCTTGTCAAAAAGGCAAACAGACCAAAACCTCCTTCCATACTCTTGGTATCAAAGATTCTGTGAGGTGTTTGTATCTCCTGCATATGGATCTATTTGGTCCTATGCCAGTTCTTAGTCTAGGTAGTAAAGTCTATACACTTGTGGTTGTGGATGACTATTCTAGATTTACATGAGTTTTCTTCCTGAGCCAGAAATCTGAAACCCCTACTATCTTCCACAATTTTGTTAGGCAAATTCAGAATGAACTTAACAATTCAGTGATCAAAATCAGAAGTGACCATGGTACTGAATTTCAGTCTGAATGCATAACAAGATTTTGTGAAGAACTAGGGATTCATCAAGAGTTCTCCTCAATAGAACTCCCCAGCAAAATGGTATTGCTGAAAGAGAGAATAGGACTCTTATTGAGGCTGATAGAACCCTACTAAGTGACACTTCTCTCCCAGAATATTTCTAGGCTGAGGCAGTAAACACTGCATGTCATGTTCTCAATAGGGCTTCCATCACCAAAAGCCACAAGAAGACACCCTATGAGATTATGAAAGGAAGAAAACCAAATTTAGCCTATTTTAGAATCTTTGGTAGCAAGTGTTATATTCTTAATAATGGCAAGCACTATTTAACTAAGTTTGCTGTCAAATCCCAAGAAGGGATATTTGTTGGATACAGCAACAACAGTAGGGCATACAGAGTCTACAACTTGACTACTCAAGTTGTAAAAGAATCTGTCCATGTAGTTTTTGATGAAACTAAACTAATCAACTGTGAGTTGTCTAGTACTTCTTGTAGCTCTACAGGTTTGAAGGAAAAGATGGACAAGCTAACCATTAGTGAAGACCAACCTGTAAGGCAGGATGAAGAAAATAATGGATGTTGTCCAGGGGGAGTACAAGACCCACAAACTGATGAAGAGGACAATGAAGTACATCATAGTGAGGTGATTGGAGAAAATCAAGGTGTAGATAGATTTCTTCCAGCAATAAGACATCTAAAAGATCATCCAGCACACCAATTATTGGTGATCCAAGTCATGGTGTTCAAACAAGGAGCAAGAACATGAACATAGTCCTTTGCTCAAGTTTCTTGTCCCAGATGGAACCCAAGAAATTTGAAGAAGCCATACTAGACCCAAATTGGATTGATGTCATACAGGAAGAGCTGAATCAATTCAGAAGATGCAAAGTCTGGAAGTTGGTTCCTAAACAAAAGAATCACAATGTCATAGGGACTAAGTGGATCTACATGAACAAGATAGATGAAAATGTCATTATAGTTAAGAACAAAGCAAGACTGGTGGCAAAGGGCTACAGACAGGAAGAAGGAACAGATTTTGACCAAATATTTGCCTCAGTGGCAAGGTTGGAAGCAATAAGGCTATTCCTTGCCCTTGCAGCTTATCAAGGGTTCAAGGTATTTCAGATTGATATAAAGTCAGCATTTTTGAATGGTGACTTAAAAGAGGAAGTTTATGTTGAACAACCCTCGGGTTTTGTAGATCCTCTCTATCCTAATTATGTGTATAGGCTTAAGAAAGCACTATATGGTTTGAAACAAGCCCCTAGGGCATGGTATGAAACTCTGTCTACATTGCTCATTGTGAATAAATTCTCAAGGGAGAAAATAGACAAAACTCTATTCCTAAGGGAATCAAAAGGCAAGATCATCCTAGTCCAGATATATGTTGATGACATTATCTTTGGATCAACAGAAAATAACCTTTGTAGAAAGTTTGCTAAACTTATGCAAGGTACGTTTGAGATGAGCAGCATGGGTGAGCTGAAATTCTTCTTGGGACTCCAAGTTAGACAGACTGATGATGGATTGTCCATATCCCAGTCTAGGTTCACCAAGGAGTTGATTAAGAAATATGGTATGGAGTCAGCCTCCACCATGAGAACTCCAATGGGGTCAATTATGCCTATAGGCAAAGATGATGCAGGGAAACCTGTAGATGAGTCTTTGTATAGAGGGATAATTGACTACCTTTTATACTTAACTGTTAGTAGACCAGACATCATGTATGCTACATGCGTCTCTGGTAGGTATCAAGCAAGCCCAAAAGAATCTCATTATACTGTAGTCAAAAGAATTTTGAGATATATTAAGAGAACACCAAATCTTGGCCTTTGGTACCCTAAGAATAGAGATTTTCTACTAACTGGTTATTCAGATGCAGTCTTTGTAGGATGCAAAGAAGACAGAAAAAGTACAACTGGCATATTTCAGTTCCTAGGTGGAAGATTGGTGTCATAGAGCAGCAAAAAGTAGACAAATATGACTATATCCACTACTGAGTCTGAATATGTAGTTGTAGGCAGTTACTGTGCTCAGCTGTTATGGATACAACATCAGCTTGAAGATTATGGCATCCAGGTAAGTAGAACTCTATTATTTTGTGATTCTACTAGTGTCATTTCTATTGGTAGAAATTCTGTTTCTCATAGCAGAACTAAGCACATAGAAATAAGATTTCATTTCTTTAGAGATCATGTTGAAAAGGAAGACATAAGTTTAGAATTTGTCAATACTAATTTGCAAATTGCTGACATGTTCACCAAACCACTGGATGAAACTAAATTCAATTATTTTAAAATTAAATTAGGCATGCTAAACTTGGAATAAGAATGACAAATTTGACTAAGTAAATTTGTGTCGACACTTAGTAGTTGGCGTCGACAAATAAGGAAAATTTTGTCGACACATCAAGAAGATTGTGTCGACACTTAGAATTTGGTGTCGACACATAGCTTTCCTGACACTTAGATATTGGTGTTGACACATACAGTCGCCTGTGTCGACACACAGACATTAGTGTACAATCTTAAGATTGTCTGTGTAGACACATCACAGATGGTGTAGACACATAGTATTATAATACCTTTACATTCTCTATCGAGACTTTAATAGTCCGTGTCGACACAATCCCAACAGTGTCGACACAATAAGCTTATTTCAACCCACCTTTTGACCTTCTTTGTTTAGAAACATATAAATAGTCAAAGCAAAACCCTGTCGACTACGCTCTCAAAATTCTCGAGACCAAACCTTTGTGTCGACAAACTTTGATCTCGCTTCTTCTCACTCTCTCATCCCTAATGGCGCCAAAGCTGGAAGAGAATATCAATGAGGGATATGAACTAGTTCGCCATGCGTTTGAGACTGCCACTACAAAAATCAAAGCCGTGATTACCCTAAGCATAGAAAATGGATTGGAGTACTTGGTCTGAGAACCTACAAGGATATGGAAAAAGGAAGTTCTTGAATTCTACTCGTCAGCATCCATGGATTTGACGGGCATGAAAATTAAGTCGTCAGTTCAAGGAACAAAAGTAAAACTGACACAGAAAAGCTTAAGAAAAACACTTCAACTTCCTAAGATTAAGGAAGAGGATGAAATAGCATCTTCCATGACAAAAGATGCTCTCCAATTGTGTGGACTGGATCCCACTACAAAGATTGGGTCATCCATGAACAGGAAGGGAATGAATTCCCCGGGCAAGTTTCTTTCTGAAATTATAGGGAAGGTTATTCTGTGTAAAACATGAGGACATGATAGGATTTCCACCTATATGTTCAATTTAATGATCAGGATTATATTCAGGGTCAACACTAACTAATCTGCTGTGATCTTTGAAAAGATCAAAGAAAGCATAAAGAAACCAAATCTGGGCAGAATACTGAGTTTATATCTGGTTGTGCATATCCCAGAGGTAATGAATCTGATTGCAGGATCCAAGATAAATCATATAAGAAGAATGGTTTTGAGAAACCTGTCCAGATGGGATCGGGTCCTGACCAAAGATGTTTCTACTCCACAGAAACAAACAAAGCAGATTCAGAAAAAGAAGCAAATGGCCCCCCATACCACTGAATCTTCTAGTGATTCAGAAAAGTGGTTGTTTTCAGCTATGATGAAGAAGAAGCAGAAAGGACTAACAAATCTCCTGCTCAAGAAACTGTAACTGATAGTCAGATCTAGGGGGAGCAGATTCCTGCCACCAATATCTCAGAGGATCTGGTACAGGTAGAGCCTCATCAAGGGGGAGCCAATGAGCTTTCTCCAGCTTCATCTCAACAAGAGGCATTACCTTCAGGGGGAGCTCATGAGCAACAGCCACCTGTCCACACAACTACATTGGACAGTGAAGCAGCCACTATATCTATACTTGAGGTGATACAAGATATAAATCAAGCTGCTATAGGCAATGCAAATGATGCACTAGATGTGCATATGACTGATATTGATACAAATAACCAAGATAATGTCCCTGAGGATGATATTACCAGGGAAGAATCTTTTGAATTTGAAAGAGGACAATCTGGTGACATAGAGCAAGCTATTCCTCCAATTCAAATAAACCAAGAAGTAACATTAGAAGAATTGTTTCCTGATTTACTAGAAGCAAGGACTGAGGGGGAGCACTCAAGAACAAAAAAAAGAGATGCCCATCATTGCCACAAGTCCAAAAGACTCTATGGATATAGAAAGTTCATCTTGTTCCTTAGAAGATTAAAAAGCCTCCAGGGCAAAGAAGAGAAAAATTATGGAGCTCAGGAAAAGGAGCTCAACCTATAAGAAAGCCTTGCAGGCTGTTCCACAAACTCCAACTCCAGTAGTAGGCTTCAGTTCACTTCTGGTGCAACTGCAAGTAAAGATGGATGAACAAAGACATGCCCTTGAAAAATATGTTGATGAGAGCAACAAGGAATTGCAATTTCAGCTGGCCCAAGATATCAAATCTATCAGATTTGAAGTGAATTTGCATAAAAAGGAAATAACAGATTGCTTCCATAAGGGAGGTAATGTTGTAGTCTATTTAGCCAAGCAACAAGTGGAAGCCTAAACTCAAATAGACGACATATCAGTGAAACAAGGCTATGTTCTGGAAAACCAAATCAAAATGAATAACAATCTGACAGAATCACACAATGTTATTGTAACAGAACTTCAGAATAAAGCCACTGCTTTGACTGAACACCTTGTTAAAGAAAACTCTGAGTTTGATAAACAACTCAAAGCAAATTTGACTGATGTTAGCATTGTTATCCAAGCTTCTCAAAAGGTAATTACTGATGAGCTGCTGAAGTTCAAATCATTCTACAAAGAAGGCATAAATTATTTAGTTGATCAGATAAAGTTTCAAAAGGATGATCTAAGAGACCATGTTGAACGAGAAGTCATAAAGGGGGAGAGAGTGTTAGTCAATGCAGGCTCTGAACATGCTAAATGGATAACTAATGCTATCAGAGCAACTCTTGATTATCCACCCCTGTGTGATGATGATAACACTGCTGAATTAGGCATTCAACCGGCTTCACATGAAGGGGTTCAGCAGGAAGTAGCTCAAATAATTTATCCCCATGCTGATTTTGAAGGAATTCAATATGTTGTTCAACAGATGTATAGTCCTCCATAGGAGGTACACAATGTCATTATTGAAAAGGTTGAAATATCTGAAGTTGCTTTGAAAAGAGAACAAGAAGCTCAACTTTCTAAGAAAAGGTTTAGAGAGTAGGCTGAATTAAAGCCTGATTTTGAAAGATGGAGTCCCACCTCAAGAAACATTATTCTCACTGCCTGGCAAGCTGTTAAACACAACATGCATGATAGAGGCAAGTAGTACTCTGAACAAGAATGGAGCAAGTATCAGAAGCAGCAAGATGCCATTTATCAATTCAGAAGAGATATTAAAGCTTGAAAAATACCCGCTAACTCTGTGGAGCCAAGCAAATACTTTCCAACGTCTTATCATTATTTTGAAAGGCAAAAGGTCAAGGCTGAAGAGCTGAAGAAGAAGGATCTTAAAGGAAAGAAGCCGGCTGATGACACTGAAGCTAATGTACAAGCTAGGATTCAGTCTCGCAAAGGAATTGTTATCAAGGAGCATGATCAATCGTAGAATTAGATGGTCTAGGCTTGGGTCAATGTAAAATTTTGGACTAAATCATTGTTATTCTGAACATATATTAATAAAATTCCTTGGTTTAGTCTTTAATTTGATATTGAATACTTAAAATTTTATGATGCATGTTTATTATGTTATAACACATTCTGTGATAATACTGATACATGCTATGACTGCTTATGGTCACTATTGTCTTTGAAATATTTGTTTACATCATAATCTTTGATTTATTATGAGTGATATATATCATTGACAAAGGGTTATGACTTCTCCAAATAGGGGGAGATTGTTGGGTACATTGGAAAATGTGTACCTGATTTGGAGAAGCCTCGCCTAACTCAATGATATTCATCAATGTGTATTTGATGTTGTGTTGAGTTTCAATGTACAGGTTAAGAAAATGCTGAAAAAGTTTCTCAATACAAGTGTCGACACTTGAGAAGAATTGTGTTGACACTTGGGAAAGGCTGTGTCGACACCAGAAGCCAGATTGTGTCAACACACATGACTTGTGTCGACACACAAAAATTCTGTCGACAACAATTGTGTCGACACACAGGACTTGTGTCGACACACTCCAGAATTCTGTCGACAGCAATTGTGTCGACACACAAGACTTGTGTCGACACACACCAGAATTCTGTCGACATCAGCTTTGTCGAGACTAGAAGTTATTGTGTCGACACATAGGACTTGTGTCGACACATTCCACAGAAGCTGTGTCAAGAAGAAAAAGAAGAGTTGTGTCGTCATTATGTGAGCTGTGTCGACATCACCAAGGATTGTGTCGACACATGATCTATTTGTGTCGACACATTTGAAGTATTGTCTCAACACTTTGCTGTTGAGTCTAAGTTCAATGAAGTATCAGATATCACGACAGAAGACTTGACAACTGTCATAACTGACAATGTTGTTGCATCTATCAGAGATGTCAGAAGGCCGTTAGGAACCGGATCAGCCGGTAACTTCAGATGGAGTCTATATAAAGACATGTTCTATCATCAAAAGAAGAACGAACAACCAAAAAGAAGAGAAGTCTTCATCCAGAAATCAACAAGTCTCTGGCAGATCCTGAACAAGTCTGTAAGAAGAATTCAGAGCCACATCTGAATAGAAGAAGGAAGCTGGACTGAAGATCATCTCCAACTTCACAAGAAGATCAACCTTACTTTGTTCAAATTCAAGAAACTTTGAAGAAGTTAAGACAGGTTGAATCTAAAGTTATCAGATCTATCAAAAACTGATCAAGAAACCTTCAACCCATTCTCTCTCTACCGGGGTGAAGGATTTATTATTTTTATAATCAATTTTCTCTGTAGGATCTTTTATAGATCTGAGTGTAGGAGAGTTATCTCTCTGAGTTGTAAGCCTAAATCTATAAAGGCTGAGGTAGGGCTGAGTGCCTGAGGTAGGGGATTAATTTATCTGAGTTGTAGGCCTGTTGAAGAGGTTGAGGTAGGACTTGATTGACTGAGTTGTAGGAGTGTGGACTCACTCTGAGGTAGGATTCTCTGAGAGAATCTGAGCTGTAGGACTTGCTGAAGTCTGAGTTGTAGGAACCATTCTGGGTTCTGAGTTGTAAGATCTGAGGATCTGAGATGGAAGAAGCGAGTTAGGCCGAATCTAGTATACTGCTAGATAGGCGAATGGGGAAAGTGAATGTGCCCATCATTTGGGGAACCACTATAAATCTATGTGTATGATGTGTTGCCTGTGTCTGCTATAATCTATGTTGTGATAGATATTGCTAAGGCTGTCTAATAAGTAATTTACATTATCTACCTGAATGAAAAAGAATTGAACCTATTCACCCCCCTCCCTCTAGGTGTTTAGGAATCTTGAATCCAGTTCTTTCAGTTTGTCAAACGAAGATCGACGAACTGAGAAAAGTTCTTGAGAAATTCATCGACTTGAGATCGACGAACTCTCTGTATATGAAGTTCTATTCATCGAACGGAGATCGACGATATTGCTTCAGAATATATTTTGTCGACCTGAGATCGACGAATTGTTTTCCCTTCTTCTGACTGAGATCGACGAACTCTTTTGTCAATAAAATATTTCGTCGAACCCAAATCGAAGAATTTTTTATTTTCGTCAGACGGAGTCTGCCGCTTTATATTCTAAAAACCATATATCTAGGTTTTCTTCAAGCTCCGTCCCACGCTTTCTGCTCCCTTTGCACTTGATCTCTCTGTTTTCTTTTGCAGGCGAACAAATGGTGATTCTGGCAAACTCTCTTGCAGCAATGAAATTTGACACGGTTTTGATGTTGATTTGGACTCCTTCTCTCACACTGATCAAATATTCATCGACATCTTACAGTTGTGTGAGGAACAGAGTCTGATGAAGTTCATGACAAACTAGATCAAAATATCAGCAAATGAAATCAGGGAATGAGTTTTCACTGCAACATCTCCAAACGCAGATACCAAGATAGGCATCATCAGCGGCACACAAGTCATTCTAACTCCTGTAGTTCTTACTGAAATTTTTGATTTGTCTACCGGAGAAGATGATATAGAAATAGATACTGTTGAATATGAGAATATGCTGAGCACTATGAGGCATTCAGGAGGAAATCTCAATAAATTATTGAAAAAGAACTTTTCTGTTCAATATAAGTTCCTTGTAGATATTGTTGGCAATGTATTACTGGGCAAGCATACAACCCACGATTATATCACCAGACACCAATTTCTAGTCATGTGTGCTCTGGTTAACAAGAAACAGGTAAACTAGGGACAGATTTTCATTGAGTTGATATAAAGAAAAAGAACATAAGGAAAGAAGAGTGTTTTGCGAGGATTCTGGGAATCTTCCTTCAAGAGAAGGCACCTGAACTACTTGTCTCCCCGACAGTGTTCATTAATGCCTCGAAGAGGCTTACTTCTACTCTTTTGGGCAGATGGGAGAGGACAATCGCAAAGCCATCCATGGCTTCCTCCTCTTCCCGGACTTCTAAGAGTACTAGGGCAGTGACAGCCACTCCTACACCTCCAGAAGATGTCCTTCCATCCACCATAATTCCTTCACCTCCTCCACAACAAAACCATCCTCTTCTCCAGCTCATACTCCACCAATTCAATCTCCTCAACATCTACCCACACCAGTTCCAACACCAGTTCCATCTCCAAAACATACTACACCTCCTAATTCTCCACCTCACATTAATATATCTGAAATTCCATCTACCTCACAACCATCTTTCAATCTGTTGTCTCCTCAACCATCTCCACATAATTCTCCAATTCAGGTACCCATCTCCTCACCCATAACCATAGTTCCCCATTCTACCACTAAAATTCCATCAATCCCCACTTACTTTCCATCCATTACTCCCTCCACACTTCCAGACTACAATCACACAAATTTCTCACATGCATTCTCTATGTGGTCAAATTGTGTACATCACACTCCCTACTCCTCTGCTCTAGAACCCCTATACCTAAACTTTTCTGATATAGCAAAAGATCTTCTTGCTTTTATTTCTCCCACTCTTGAGCAATTTACAGCTAATATTATTGCTCCTCTCTCTGCTTCCATCATCTCTCTCTCTTCCAGAATTACTGCCCTGTCTTCTATCCCTTCTTCTGGGGGACTGGCTTTAGGACCCTCTGAACCCAGTCAGGGGGAGATATTCTGCGAAGAAGCTCTAGTTCCTCCTTGTACAGCAGCAGCAGCAGATTTTGAGATGTCTGATGATTTAGCAGAAGCAGCCCCTCTAGCAGAAATAATTGATTTGTTTACAGATTCTGATATACACATGGATGATACAGTTATGGCAGAAATAATTACTATTGGTGATTACATTATAAATCTTACAGTTAATCTAGATTCTTTACTAGATTCATTCAATTTTATTTACAGCAATATTCTACCTAGTTTTGAGGAACAATATTCTATGGCTATAATCCCATATACTTCTCCAATAAGTCATGTAGTTGCTAAGCAACTCAAGGCCAGTTTTGCAGCTCCAGTGATCATAGAAGAACATATGATTGAGAATGTTCTTGAACCAGTATCAGCCTCTAAGTCTATTTCCCCTCCCAAGGCTATCTCCCCTCCTACTTATAAGATGGATGATAGTCCTTTACCTAATCTAGATGACATTATTCTTGCTGATATAGAAGAAGAGAATAAATTAGTTTCTGAAAGTGTTGCTGAACCAAAAGTTACAGAACCTCAAGTGCCTCCTCAAGCTGAAAAGCAAATCTCCAAGGAAGCCTTGAAGGCAAGCGATGACTTGTATGCAAATCCTCCAGGATCTTCTAATGATGATGATGATGAAGATTTTGATGAGTCTGATGATTCAAAAGCAAAGAAGAAAGTTGCTAAGAAAAGAAAATCCCCTGCTAAGGCTGTTCCAAAGCCAAATCCTAATGCAGACACTCCCTACTATATTCTTCAGAAGATCACTCCTTACCCAGGGATGCCTTCATGGATGTGGTTATCCAAAAATGACCAGAAAGCCAGGAAGAAAAGCAGAAGGTACTCTCCTCCTCCTCCTTCTCAAAGGAATTGGAGAGGTCCTCCTCCTCCTCCTCCAACAACTGGTGCTTCAGGAAATATTTCTCAGAGATCTACCTCCTTCACTCAGACTTACCAAAGAAACAAGGCAGATCTTCAAGATCTCATTTTCAAGCAAGCAGTTAGCAGAGACACTCATCAAGCAGCAACAGGCAACAACAGTAACATCAGAAGCTAGACATACATCAGATAGCAGCTGAAGTTGATAAATCTGAAAAGGATAATAGTCCAAAAAGGCCAGAATCTCCTCCAATCTCCTTTGTGGATCCTGAACAAGAAACAACTGCTAGGATGGTCAGATTTCAAGAATTGGTTGGACTCTCCATGATTAACAAAGCTAAAGCTGAAGGCAGAGATCCTTCTCAGTACTCTACAATGTCATCCTATAGGAGAGAAGAACAAAAAAGGTATGATAAAGATAACAAATTCTTCAATGTAGATGCTTATATGAATCTGCATACAAAGGTTGTAGTTCCAAGAGCCACTTCTCTCAATATTATTAGAGCAGCTGACATGACAATGTCTAAAAGAGAAGCTACCAATCCCAACAGAGAAATTAAATTCACACAGCCCTCTGAAAGTTCTGACAAAGCTGAAAAGGAAAATGCCAAGAAGAACAAATAATATTTTGTTTAGCTTTTATATTTATGAACTCTATTTGTTATAACTATCACAAAGCTCCTGTTATGTACATATATGCTAGATATTTTTAATTTTTTGTCAGATATATTATTTTTTTTTCTTTGTGATCATTTTCTTTTGTTTTTATTAGTGACCTCACCCAAATAGGGGGAGATTGTTGGATCCCTAGTTGGATTTGGACTAGCTTCACTAACTAGGTTGAGTTTGACCCATATTATATAGTCAGGGTCAAGTATTTGAGTCCTAGAGTTTAGGCTAAGTCATTAGGTTCAATCTTCATGGACTAGCCAGTAGAAGACTTCAGGAGACTCAAGACTTAGAAGAAATCAAAGTTCAAAATTATTAGTTCGAAATTCTTCGAACTCAGCTCGACGATCGTCGATCGCAAATCGACGAACTCAGAGTTAATTCTCTGAGTTGAGCTCGACGATATTCGATCCCAGGACAACGAAATCTAGACTTCAGCTTCAACATATTATTTCCAGTTTATTTTCTCTGAACTCAGCTCGACGAAGACAGATTCTGTGCTCGACAAACTTGGACCATAGAATTGGCAAGTTATTCGCAGAACGCAGTTTGCTGAGCTCAGGTTGATGAACAGGATTTCTCAGCTCGACGAACTTGGATCTCCGGTCGACGAAATTTGTTCAGAGCTCGACGATTTCCGTCCAGTACTAGACTTAGAGTTTTTCCTTATTTTCTATCCTTATTCCATATATTATTTAGCAGTAATTCTTTGAGTAATTATGTAACACACATATCCGTCATATAGCATATAGCAGTAAGTCCGGCCGAGGCCTGATGCCATATACCACAAACAGATCGAAGGGTTATGAAATGAAACTATCCTTCCAATAACACACGTCCTACACAGAGTACATTCTAGCAGAAACATTTTAAAAGTTGCAAAGAAAATAACCCAAGCCAACAACACGAATGTCCACTAAATACCCAAATTAGGAATGAGCGTACAAAATACACAAAGTAGTTGGCCTTATGGCCTTATAAGAGTTTACTTAAATAAACAATGTCTTCCAAACATCAGCACGCAGGTCGGTCATACATGAGTATAACAAGTAAACATTCGCATTGGACTTCGACGGCCGGCTCAGCAACCAGGACTTCAGCCCGCTATTTGTCAATAGGCTCCGCAGCACCTGCAAGCAACATTCCACCGCAGCAGTGGCAAACAAAAGCAACGGTCAGCTAAAGCTGACCAAATTATAACGACCCCGCCCCTTAACTAGGGGCGGCGATGCACCTTCCCTGCACTTTATTAGCATAGCCAAACAATAGTTAAATTACATTTCATCACAGGCGTAGGCACGCATGACCACACACCTCGTTCACTCAGGACACATTCTAGGTGAACCCGGTCAAATCTGCAGTCTCACCACCGCCCCTTGGACAACAAATTTCGTGAGCATTAAAGTCTTTCCGGCCTAAGCCTAAGAACCTCCATCTATGTCAACGGCAAGTACAACGTACTTTAGGTCACTTTAACCGAACGACATAGAGCGGGTATGGTTCCGCCTAACCCGTTGCTCACACTACAACGTCAATTTAAGCCATATGCGCTGGTCAAGCTTCCCCGAGTTCCAAATCGATCATACACGTTACATAACCCAGTTATGTGCAAGTTCGCTCCCAGGCCCACAAGATGGCAGAATCACGCTTCTGCCCAGTTTTCCGGGTGCACCTTGGAGTTAATTCCCATGATTCCCTATTGCAATCTACCGCGTAGAAAACCCGAAAACAACCATCGGTGCAGAGTCTTCTCCGGCCATTCATTCATAATGAAACATCACCAATCCATACCAACTTGTTCGGGTAGGCTTCACACAACATGTCTATGTCTGTTCTTCGATTCCGGACTCTACATGCAATACAATTGGGACTATTCATGTCTACCCGAAGGAATACCTCACACTCACCGCAAACTCGCGAGAGCGGGCTTCCTATGCAAAATGGAAAGAGGACTTCACATGTCCAAGAAGAGAATCGTTACCCTTGGGTTTTTCTTTGGCGCAATGAAGATCTAGATGGATGAAAAGCACTGTAATTGCCTCGCCTCCATAGATCTGGACTCGGCTTGCGATTTGTGGCTCTGAAGCTCCATCGGAGGCCGGATCTCTCCTCCTCCTTCTTCCTTGCTCTCCCCTCTCTCTAAAGCTTTAGAAAGAGAAAGTTCAAAGTGGAATGAGGGTTTCAAACCCTATTCCCGACTTTAACTCAGCAAGGACAGCCCTGGGCCCTTGGATCCCAAAAGAAGGAAACGAACGGTCGTGATTCGCACTTAAAATAACATTACTGGGCCGAACACGGCTTATGACACGCCCGTGTCCAAGGCCGTGTGCCTCAATCGATGCCGAAACCGTCGCATCCCAAACAGGACACGACCACTGGTCAAGCCCGTATCACATGTCGTATGATAGACACGGCCATGCACACGGCCGTGTTCCAGGCCGTGCTTAACAACCGACACATCCGGCCAAACACACAGAGAAGGACACGGGTTCCTCACACGCCCGTGTTCCTTCTGACACGGCCGTGTTGACCAGTACATGCCCGTGTTGCGGGGCGTGTTCCTCAATCGACATAGGACCAAACCATCCCGAAGAGGATACATGTTCTTGACACGCCCGTGTCAATTTGACACACCCGTGTCAACCAGAACATGTTTTGATCCAGACCTTATTCCTCACCCAACACAGCTCGGCTAACAACCCGAGCAGGATACGGCCCTGGACATGCCCGTGTCTCAGGCCGTGTTCACTGTCTTGACGCCTCGTCGAGTGCATTTCATCGACCACTCGGCAAGTTCGTCAAACCTGAGCACGATACGGCCCTGGACACGCCCGTGTCCCAGGCCGTGTGACCCTTACCAGGCACCAAACTTGGCTCTAAATGCTATCCATCTCTCTTTTGAGTTTCAGGGCATTACAATTCTCTCCCTCTAAAAAGAATTTTGTCCCGAAATTACAGAAAGGAAGCGATACACAAAACTTAAACGATACCTGAGTGGAATAAGTCTGGGTACTCCTCAAGCATGGTCTGCTCTCGCTCCAACGAGAGCTCCTCCTGACCGCAGTTGTCCCAACGAACCTTGACCAACCTGATGTCTTTGTTACACAGTCGCTTGACTTCCGAATCCTCAATGCGAACGGGCTTGACCTTCGTCGTCAACCCATTATCAACCGGTACTTGATCGACCACAATCACTTGCGAAGGCACTTGCACCACCTTCCGTAACACCGATATGTGGAATACGTCATGTAGACCACTCAGTTCCACTTATAGCTTTAATAGATAAGCTACTTTGCCAATTCGCTCCAGAACCTCAAATGGTTCAAGGTACCTCAGGCTTAGCTTCTTCAAGTGTTGTACCCGTGAGACACCCTTGAACGGCTTAATCTTCAAATACATGCAGTCGCCAACAGCGAACTCAACGTTCTGATGCTTGGCATTATAGTATTTAGCTTGCATGTCCTGAGCGATCAGCAATCGTTCTCGAATAGTTCGTACCAACGAAGTTGCATCTTCCACTTCTTGCCGCTTGTACATTTTCGACTCGCCTGCTTCCAACCATGACAACGGCGTGCGACATTTCCTACCATAAATGGCATCGAAGGGCGCCATTTGAATGCTCGCTTGGTAGCTATTGTTATAAGTAAATTCCACCAAGTACAGGTGATCTTCACACTGCTTCCCGAAATCCTAGATGCATATGTGAAGCATGTCTTCCATCGGCCTGTTGACTCTCTCGGTCTGACCATCCGTTTGCGGATGAAAGACCGTGCTGAAACTCAGCTTTGTTCCAAACATTTATTGCACCAACCTCCAGTCATTGGATGTAAACCGCCCATCTCGGTCACTCACGATGCTGCAGGGCACACCGTGAAGTCAAACAATGCTATCCACATAGAGTTTTGCCAATTTCTCCACGGAATCATCCTTCCTATTCGGAATGAAGTGCGACACTTTCGTCAATCGATCTACGATCACCCAGATGGCATCGTTTCCCTTCTGTGACCTTGGCAACCCATGCACAAAGTCCATTGAAATATTGTCGAACTTCCACTCTGGGATAGGTAAGGACTTCAAGAAACATCCAGGCTTATGACACTCCGCCTTCACTAAGGCGCACGTTTGACACTTCGCCACATAAAGTGCCACATCCTTCTTAAGTCTTGGCCACCATAATAACTTCTTCATATCACGTTACATCTTCGTGCTCCCTAGGTGAATCAATTACTTTGTATGATCAGCCTCGTACATCAATTCCACACGCAGTTTACCCACATTTGGGACGCATAGACGACTGTCCTTCCATAAAAATCCATCCTTAACAATAAATTGGGAATTTGACCCATCCAAAGCCTCATCCATGATTTGCTTCATGTTGCTATCCAAATCCAGAGTCTGCCGAATCCGATCAGCCAAGTCATACTGAACTTCTGTCCAGTTCAATTGCGCTTCGGCACTAGTATGCTTGTCAGCACAAGAGATCTCTAATGCCTCTAACTCCCAAATCAAACGCTCGTCATGAACCAACAACCAGTTGGCTTGCGCAGGGGTCGTGCGACTCAATGCATCCGCAACCGCATTGCCTTTGCCAGGCATATAATGAATCTTGAATGTGTAATCCCCCAGGAACTACATCCATCTTCGTTGGCGCATGTTTAGATCTTTTTGATCCAACAAGTACTTCAGGCTCTTGTGGTCGGTATAGATATTGACCTTCACACCGTACAGGTAATGCCTCCACAGCTTCAGGGCAAATATCACGGCCACTAACTCGAAGTCATGGACGAGATAATTCCTCTCATGTACCTTCAGCTGACGTGAGCCATAATCTTTTATACTTCCATGATGCAGTAGAATGCAACCCAATCCACTGCCCGAAGCATCATTGTAGATCTCAAAGCCTTCGGTCCCACTCGGCGAACTTAGAACAGGCGTCGTGGTCAACCGACTTTTCAACTCTTCGAAAGCTTGTGCGCACTCAGGCGTCCAAACAAACTTCTGCTCTTTCCTCGTCAGAGTCGTGAGGGGTAACGCTATCCGCGAGAAGTTCTCCACGAAGCGCCTGTAATAACGGCAAACCCCAGAAAACTCCGGACTTTCGCTACCGTAGACAATACAGGCCACTCATGTATAACAACTATCTTTGCTGGATCCACCGCAATTCCCTCTCCACTAACTATGTGACCAAGGAACGCCATTGAGGACAACCAAAACTCGCATTTGGAGAACTTGGCGTACAGTTGGTTCCTCCTCAGCATCTCCAACACCAAATGCAAATCCTTGAAGTGATCCTCCTCAAACTGTGAGTACACCAATATATCGTCGATAAAGATGATCACGAAATGGTCCAGGTACTCTCTGAAAGTTATGTTCATCAGATCCATGAACACGGATGGCGCTTTAGTCAGCCTAAACGGCATGACGGTAAACTCATAATGCCTGTATCTCGTGCTGAAAGCTGTCTTGGGGATATCACTTTCTCTTATCCTCAGCTGATAATATTTGGATTTAAGATCCAATTTCGAGTACACTGATGACCCGATTAACTGATCGAGCATTTCATCAATCCTTGGGATCGGGTACTTGTTCTTCTCCGTTAACTTGTTCAGCTCTCGATAATCGATACAGAGTCGCAAGCTTTCATCCTTCTTCTTAACAAAAAGGACCGGGCGCTCCAAGATGATGAACTTGGACGCACATAACCCTATTCCAATAGATCTTGGAGTTGAACCTTCAGCTCTGCCATCTCCTTAGGCGCTAAGCGATACGGGGAGCGTGACACAGGTTTGGCACCTAGCACTAGCTCAATAGTGAAGTCAATCTCTTGCTGAGGTGGGGCTCTAGAGAGATCTCCAGGGAACACGTCAGGGTACTCGGATACCACTTGGATGTTGTACAAAGCAGGCTTAGGCTTCGAAGACTCCACTAGCGTGAAGAACAGCTCTGCACCAACACGAACCGCCTTAACCACCTGAAGAGCAGACATCAAAGTCTTGATCGACACTTTCAAGCCTATAAATGTCATCTCACAACCAGTTCCCAATTTGACCTCCTTGCGATTGCAATCAATGTATGCCTGCTGCTGCGAGAGCCAGTCCATACCAAAAATCACATCGAACTCCACTAGCGGCAGTAACGACGCTTGCAAGTCAAATTCCTGACTCCAAATTCATATATTTACAGCACAGACTCTATCCGCACGCATTGAACACCCATTTGGCAACAACACATCCAGTTTGTCCTTTGTCGTCAAAGAAGGTACTCCGATGCGCGATATAAATCCTTCGGACAAAAAGGAGTGTGAAGCTCCCGTATCAAAGAGTGCTCTCGCCGGATTATCGCAAATCAAAACAAAGCCTAATACAAACAGTAATTAGCTAACATGCGCAAGGTAACAATGATTTAAAGCTAACTTGCTATAAATTTAAACCGTACATGTCACCACATCAGTTTGCTTTATGGCCTCCTGCTGGCCAAGGTTATAGGCTCTAGGTTGAGCTGGAGTATAGTGGGATGCAGTTGTCTCCACCTCCTTTCCCTTCTCCTCATAGGTTGCTCTCGGCTTCCTCTCGGACTTTGGATGTCCGCTTCAATGGTCTCGGGCAAAGTGTCCCGGCTTTCCACAGTAATAGCATTCCCCCGGGGTTCGGCCCGTAGTCACCCCAGATGCACCAGAAGAAGGCGCTGGACCCGAAGTCCTAGCCTTCTTATAGAACTTACGAAACCCAAACTTTGAGGTAGTCGGCACCCGGAACACTGTCTTCTTAGCACTAGAGTCTTTCTTCGCTTGCACATTCCTCAGATCCTTCTCCAAAGACCATGTCGTATTGACCAGGGTTAAGAAGCCCTGCGTCATAGGCCCCGAGAGCAGTAACCTTAGGTCATCCCTCAGACCCTCATATAAACGGTTTGTCTTACGCTCCTCATCAGCAAATGTAGAGCTAGCGTACCGACCCAACCATGTAAATTCGTGGAGATACTCGTACACGCTACTCTCTCCTGGCATCAACTTTTGGAATTCATTCTCCATCGCGATCCTCTGAGCCGAGCGAAGGTACCTTGCAAAGAATAGTATCGAAAATTCTTCCATTGAGAAGTCTGTGAGTTGCCTTCCCCTCAGGTGATGTAGCTCTAAACCTTACCACCACAGCCTTTCATCTCCGTCCAACAGGAAAGTAACTATGGTGCTCTTCTGCCACTCCTCCATTTCTGTAGCTGTCAATACTCTCTTTACTCAGGAGAGCCAATCCTCAGCTTGTGATGGGGTTCCAGTCCCTGAGAACACCGGAGGATTGAAGCGCATAACATGCTTGAGCTGCTTTTCGGTCGCTCTTCTAGGTATCAATGGCTCCACCACCGCTTTCTCCACCCTTCTCAGTTCCACCGCTTGAAGCGGTACCTGCTCCACTATAGGGACAGGCTGCTGCATTTGTCTTGTAGACTGGACATTTATCATAGCGAACACCGCTTCAGCTGCAACACCCCTATCCGTCACATAGCATATAGTAGTAGGTCCAGCCGGGGCCCGACGCCATATACCACAGACAGACCAAAAGATTACGAAATGAAACCATCCTTCCAAACACATGTTCTACAAATAGTACATTCTAGCGGAAGCATTTTAAGAGTTGCAAAAAAGAGAACCCAAGCCAAAAGCATGAATGTCAACTAAATACCCAAATTATGAATGTGCGTACAAAATACACAAAGTACTTGGTCTTATGGCCTTACAAGAGTTTACTTAAATAAACAATATCTTCCAAACATCGGCACGCAGTCCGGTCACACATGAGTAAACCAAGTAAACATTTGCATTGGCCTTCGAGGGCCGGCTCAGCAACCAAGGCTTCAGCGCGCTATTTGTCAATTGGCTACGCAGCACCTGCAAGCAACAATCCACCGCAGTGGTGGCAAACAAAAGTAACGGTCAGCAAAAGCTGACCAAATTATAACGACCCCGCCCCTTAACTCAGGGCGACGATGCTCCTTCCCTGCAATTTATAAGCATAGCCAAACAGTAGTTAAATTACACTTCATCACAGGCGTAGGCACGCACGACCACACACCCCGTGCTCTCAGGACACATTCTCGGTGAACCCGGTCAAATCTACGGTCTCACCACCGCCCCTTGGATGGCAAATCTCGTGAGCATTATACTCTTACCGGCCTAATCCTAAGACCCTCCATCTATTCCAACAACAAGTACCATATACCTTAGGTCTCTTTAACCGAACGACAAAGAGGGGTACGGTTCCACCTAACCCGTTGCTCACACCACAACGTCAATTTAAGTCATATGTGCGAGTCAAGCTTCCCTGAGTCCCAAATCTACCACACAAATTTTACATAACCCAATTATGTGCAGGTTGGCTCTCAGGCCACCAAGATGGCAAAATCACGCTTCTGCCCAGTTTTTAGGGTGCACCTTGGTGTTAATCCCCAAGATTCCCTGTTGCAATCTACCGCGTAGAAAACCCCAAAACAACCATCGGCGCGGAGTCTTCTCCGTCCATTCATGCATAATGAAACATCATCGATCCATACCAATTTGTTCGGGTAGGCTTCACACGCCATGCATATGTTCGTACTTCGATTCCGGACTCTACATGAAAAATAACGGGGTCTATTCATGTCCACCAGAAGGAACACCTCACACTCATCGTATACTCGCGAGAGCGGGTTTCCTGTGCAGAAAGAAAGAGGACTTCACATGTCCAAGAATAGTATCGTTACCCTTGCATTTCTCTTTGGCGCCATGAAGATTTAGACGGATGAAAAGCACCGTAACGGCCTCGCCTCCGTAGATCTGAACTCGGCTTGCGATTTGGGGCTCTGAAGCTCCACCGGCAGCCGGAACTCTCCTTCTCCTTCTTCCTTGCTCTCCCCCCTCTCTAAAGCTTTAGAAAGAGAAAGCTCCCGGTGGAATGAGGGTTTCAAACCCTATTCCCGGACTTAACCCAGCAAGAACAGCCATGGGCCCTTGGATCCCAAAAGAAGGAAACGGGAGGCCATGATTAGCACTTAAAATCAATTCCCTGGGCCAAACACGGCTTGTGACATGCCCGTGTCCAAGGCCGTGTGTCTCAATAGATGCCGAAACTGTCGCATCTCGACCAGGACACGAGCTTAGACACGCCCGTGTTAACCTTGACCCGCCCGTATCAATAAGTATACGTTGGTGTTGCGGGGCAAGTTCCTCAATCGATACAGGACCAAAAACATCCCGAATAGGACACGGGTTCTCAATACACCTGTGTCAAATTTGACACGCCCGTGTTAACTAAAACATGCCCGTAATCTAGACCGTGTTCCTCCCCCGACACAGCGCAGCTAACAACCCGAGCAAGACACGACCTTGGATACGCCCGTGTCTCAGGTTGTGTTCACTCTCTCGATGCCTTGTCGAGTGCATTTCGTCGACCACTCGGCAAGTTCGTCGAACTCGAGCGCAACACGACCTGGACACGCCCATGTCCCAGGCCGTGTGACCATTACCAGGCCCCAAACCTGGCTCTAAATGTTGCCCGTACCTCTTTTGAGTTTCGGGGAATACAATTCTCTCCCTCTTAAAAGAATTTCGTCCCGAAATTACCGAAAGGAAAAGATTCACAAAACTTAAATGGTACCTGAGTGGAATAACTCAGGGTACTCCTCAAGTATGGTCTGCTCTCGCTCCCACGAGGGCTCCTCCCGACCGCAGTTGTCCCAACGAAGCTTCACCGTCCTGATGTCTTTGCTACGCAGTCGCTTGACTTCCGAGTACTCAATGCGAACGGGATTGACCTTCATCGCCAACCCATTATCAATTAGTACTTGATCGACCGTAATAACTTACGAAGGCTCTTGCACCGCCTTCCGCAACACCGATATATGGAATACATCATGTAGACCACTCAGTTCCACTGATAGCTTTAATCGAAAAGTTGCCTCGCCAATTTGCTCCAGAACCTCAAACGGTCCAAGGTACCTCGGGCTTAGCTTCTTCAAGCGTCATACCCATGAGATGCCCTTGAACGGCTTAATCTTCAAATATACCCAGTGGCCAATAGCGAACTCAACGCTCCAATGCTTGGCATTATAGTATTTAGCTTGTCGGTCCTGAGCGATTAGCAATCATTATCTAAAAGTTCATACCAACGAAGTTACATCTTCCACTTCTTGCCTCTTGTACAGCTTCGACTCACCTGTTTCCAACCATGACAACAGCGTGCGATATCTCCTACCATAAAGGGCCTCAAAGGGCTCCATTTGAATGCTCGATTGGTAGCTATTATTATAAGAAAATTCCACCAAGTATAGGTGATCTTCCCACTGCTTCCCAAAATCCAAGACGCACATGTGAAACATGTCTTCCATCATCCTATTGACTCTCTCGGTCTGACCATCCATCTGTGGATGAAAGGCCGTGCTAAAACTCAGCTTGGTTCCCAACATTTATTGCAAGAGCCTCCAGGCTTCTGGCACTCCGCCTTCACTAAGGCGCACGTTCGAAACTTCGCCACAAAACGTGCCACGTCCTTCTTAAGTCCTCCTCACCAGAACAACCTTTTCATATTACAATACATCTTCGTGCTCCCTAGGTGAATCAAGTACTTGTTATGATGAGCCTCGTACATACATTCCACCCGCAGTTTACCCATATTTTGGATGCACAGACGACTGTCCTTCCATAACAATCCATCCTTAACAATAAATTGGGAATTTGACTCATCCAAAGCCTCATCCTTGATTTGCTTCATGTTGCTATCCAAATCCAGAGCCTGTTGAATCCGATCAGCCAGGCCATACTGGACTTCTGTCCAGTTCAATTACACTTCGGCACTAGTTTGCTTGTCAACACAAGAGATCTCTAATGCCTCCAACTCCCAAACCAAATGCTTGTCATGAACCGACAACCAGTTGGCTTGCATAGGGGCCCTGCAACTCAACGCATCCGCAACTGCATTGCCTTTCCCCGGCACATAATGAATCTTGAATGTGTAGTCCCCCAGGAACTCCATCCATCTCTGTTGCCACATGTTTAGATCGTTTTGATCCAACAAGTACTTCAGGCTCTTGTGGTCAGTATAGATATCGACTTTCACACCATACAAATAATGCCTCCACAGCTTCAGGGCAAATATCACGGCCGCTAACTCCAAGTCATGCACCGGATAATTCCTCTCATGTACCTTCAGCTAACGCGAGCCATAAGCTGTTGCATTTCCATGCTGCAGTAGAACACAATCGAATCCACTGCCCGAAACACCACTATAGATCTCAAAGCCTTCGGTCCCACTCGGTGAACTTAGAACATGCGTCATGGTCAACTTACTTTTCAACTCTTCGAAATCTTGTGCACACTCAGGCATCCAAACAAACTTCTGCTCTTTCCTCGTCAGAGTTGTAAGGGGTAACGCTATTCGTGAGAAGTTCTCTACGAAACGCTTGTAATAGCTGGCCAGCCCCAGAAAACTCCGGACTTCCGCTACCGTAGGCAACACAGGCCACTCCCACATAACAACTGTCTTCGCCGGATCCACCGCAATACTCTCTCCACTAACTATATGTCCAAGGAATGCTACTGTGGACAACCAAAACTCGCATTCGTAGAACTTGGCATAAAGCTGATTCCTCTTTAACGTCTCCAACACCATATGCAGATTCTTGAAATGATCATCCTCGCTCTGCGAGTACACCAATATGTCGTCGATAAAGACTATCACGAACTTATCCAAGTACTCCCTGAACGTCTTGTTCATCAAATCCATAAACACGGATGGCGCATTCGTCAGCCCAAATGGCATGACGGTAAACTCATAATGCCCATACCGCGTACTGAAAGCTGTCTTGGGGATATCACTTTCTCTTATCCTCAACTGATAATATCCGGATTTAAGATCCAATTTCAAGTACACCGATGACCCGACTAACTGATCGAACAGATCATCAATCCTTGGGATCGGGTACTTGTTTTTCTCCGTTAACTTATTCAGCTCTCGATAATCGATACAGAGTCGCAAACATTTGTCCTTCTTCTTACCAAAAAGGACCGGTACGCTCCAAGGCGACAAACTTGGACACACATAACCCTGCTCCAACAGCTCTTCAAGTTGAACCTTCAGTTCCACCATCTCCTTAGGTGTTAACCGATACGGAGAGCGTGACACAGGTTTAGCACCTAGCAACAGCTCAATAGTGAAGTCAATCTCCCACTGAGGTGAGGCTCTAGGAAGATCGTCAGGGAACACGTCAGGGTACTCGAATACCACTGAGATGTGTCCAAACCAGGCTTGGGCTTCGAACCTTTCACCAAAGTGAGAAACAGCTCTGCACCAGCACGAACTGCCTTAACCACCTAGAGAGCAGACATCAAAGTCTTGATTGATCCCTTCAAGCCTGCAAAAGTCGTCTCACGATTAGTTCCCCATTTGTCCTCCTTGTGGTTGTAATCAATATATGTCTGCTACTCTGAGAGCCAGTCCATACTAAAGATCACATCAAACTCTACTATGGGCAGTAGCGACACTTGCAAGTCAAACTCTTGACTCCCAATCCATATCTAAATGCAACAAACTATATCCACGCGCATTGAGCACCCATTAGGCAACAACACATCCAATTTGTCATTTTCCATCGAAGAAGGTACTCCGATGTGCAATACAAATCCTTTGGGCAAAAAGGAGTGTGATGCTCACGAATCGAACAGTGCTCTCGACGGATAATCGAAAAGCGAAACAAATCCTAGCACAAATAGTCCTAAGCTAACACGCGCAAGGGCAACAAGTACTTAAAGCTAAACTACTATAAATTTAACTCATACCTGTCACCACATCACCTTGCTTTATGGCCTCCTGCAGGCCAAAATTGTACACCCTAGACTGGGCTGGAGCATAGTCGGATGCGGTTGACTCCACCGCCTTGCCCTTCTTCTCGTATGTTGCCCCAGGATTCCTCTCGGACTTTGGCTGTCCGCTCCAACAGTCTCGGGCAAAGTGTCCCGACTTTCCACAGTTATAGCATGCGCCCGGGGTTCGGCCCGTAGTTTCCCCAGATGCTCCAGAAGAAGTGGCTGGACCTGAAGTCCTAGCCTTCTTATACCACTTACGGAATGCAGATTTTGAGCAGTTCGGCATTTTGAACACCGTTTTATTTGCTCTGGAAACCTCAAATGCTCCTGACATAGCTTTCTTTATCGTCTGAGCACCATCCCGACAATCTCGGGCAAAGTGCCCTTTCTTGCCACAAGTATGACAAGTGTAAGTAGCTTTGCTAGTCGATGTTCTAGCCCCCTTTTTCAGTGTTCTGCGGAATGCAGCACTTATAGGACTTGTAGAGTTCGATACCCTGCTCACTGGCATCTGGTGAGTCTTCCCCAAATCTACTTCCAAAGATCTAGCCGACTCCACCAAGGTTCGGAATCCCAATAATTTTGATCCTAGCAGTAGAATTCGCAACTCGCCACGCAGACCATTATAAAATCTATCGACTATAGACTGCTCGTTCTCCAACACAAAGTATGGGTAGCGGCTTATCGTAAGAAATTCCTGCAAATATTCGTCAACTGAGTGCGCTCCCTGCACTAAATGCATGTTCAACTGCTGACCCGATGGCCTACTAAATGTCATTTACTCCATCATGCCACCCGGCGTTGAAGCCACATCAGGGGAAAAGCGTTGCACATTCCTTCCATGTTGTGCATTAGTCACAGCGAACACCGCTTCAACTACCCTTCTTATGGTTTCAAACGAAGGAGGGGTCTCGAGCACGTCGCTGGGTGCACTGTATTCCTCAGAAAGCGAGTGTTCTGACGGCCTTACACCACTCCCGGTCACCTATAGTCGTACAAAACACCATTAAGTGACCAAACAATATTGCAAAAAGCAATTATAGGAACACGCAGGTTCCTCAAACATGTGTATTTTCATTCCTAAGTGGACATTCATGGGTTCTATTTATGTTATATCGATGACGCACATACATGTGCTCACCACCCCTTAAAAGAATTCGTCCACGAATTCATTTAAGCATGATCGAAACCGGTAGTCTGATACCAATATGTAACACCCCTATCCGTTACATAGCATATAGCAGTAGGTCCGGACGGGGCCCGACACCATATACCACAGACAGACCGAAAGGTTACGAAATGAAACCATCCTTCCAAACACACGTCCTACACAGAATACATTCCAGCGGAAGCATTTTAAGAGTTACAAAGAAAAGAACACAAGCCAAAAACATGAATGTCCACTAAATACCCAAATTAGGAATGAGTGTACAAAATACACAAAGTACTTGATCTTATGGCCTTACAAAGGTTTACTTAAATAAATAATGTCTTCCAAACATCGGCACGCAGGCCGGTCACACATGAGTAAAACAAGTAAACATTCATATTGGCCTTTGAGGGTCGGCTCAGCAAACAGGGCTTCAGCCCGCTATTTGCCAATAGGCTCCGCAGCACCTGTAAGCAACAATCCACCACAGCAGTGGCAAATAAAAGCAACGGTCAGCTCAAGCTGACCAAATTATAATGACCTCGCCCCATAACTCGGGGCGGCGATGCTCCTTCCCTGCACTTTATTAGCATAGCCAAATAGTAGTGAAATTACACTTCATCACAGGCGTAGGCACGCACAGCCACACATCCCGTGCTCTCAGGGCACATTCTCGGTGAACCCGGTCAAATCCACGGTCTCGCCACCACCCCTTAGACAGAAAATCTCGTGAGCATTATAGTCTTACCGGCCTAAGCCTAAGACCCTCCACCTATGTCAACGGTAAGTACCACGTACCTTAGGTCTCTTTAACCGAGCGGTATAGAGCGGGTACGGTTCCACCTAACTCGTTGCTCACACTGCAACGTCAATTTAAGCCTTATGCGCAGGTCAAGCTTCCCTGAGTCCCAAATCTACCATACAAATTTTACATAATCCAGTTATGTGCAAGTTGGCTCCCATGCCACCAAATGGCAGAATCATGCTTCTGCCCAGTTTTCCGGGTGCACCTTTAGTCCGCAAGATTCCCTGTTGCAATCTACCGCGTAGAAAACCCGAAAACAACCATAGGAGCGGAGACTTCTCCGGCCATTCATGCATAATGAAACATCACCCATCTAGACCAACTTGTCCGGGTAGGCTTCACACACCATGCCTATGACCGTACTTCGATTCCGAACTCTATATGCAAAATAATGGGGACTATTCATGTCCACCTGAAGGAGCACCTCACACTCACCACATACTTGCGAGAGCGGGTTTCCTGTGTAGAAAGAAATAGGACTTCACATGTCCAAGAAGAGAATCGTTACCCTTGTGTTTCTCTTTGGCGCCATGAAGATCTAGATGGATGAAAAGCACCGCAACGGCCTCGCCTCCGAAGATCTAACCTCGGCTTGTGATTTGGGGCTCCGAAGCTCCACCGGCGGCCGGAACTCTCCTTTTCCTTCTTCCTTGCTCCCCCCTATCTCTAAAGCTTTAGAAAGAGAAAGCTCCAAGTGGAATGAGTGTTTCAAACCCTATTCCCGGACTTAACCCAGCAAGAACAACCATGGGCCCTTGGATCCCAAAATAAGGAAACGGACGACCACGATTCGCACTTAAAATCAATTCTATGGGCCGAACACGGCTTGTGACACGCCCTTGTCCAAGGCCTTGTGCCTCAATCGACGCCAAAACCATCGGATCCTAACCAGGATACGGGCTTAAACACGCCCATGTTAACCTTGACATGCCCGTGTCAATAAGTACACTCCCATGTTGCGGGGCGTGTTCCTCAATCAACACAGGACTAAAAACATCCCGAAGAGGACACGGGTTCTCGACAAGCCCATGTCAAATTTGACAGGCTCGTGTCAACCAGAACACGCCAGTGATCTAGACTGTGTTCCTCCCCCAACACAGCCCGGCTAACAACCCGAGCAGGATACGGCCCTGAACACAACCGTGTCTTAGGCCGTGTTCACTCTCTCGATGCCTCGTTGAGTTCATTTCGTCGACCACTCGGTTAGTTCGTCGAACCCGAGCATGACACGGCCCTGGACACGCCCGTGTCCCAGGCCGTGTGACCCTTACCAGGCCCCAAACCTAGCTCTAAATGTTGTTCGTCCCTCTTTTGAGTATCAGGGCATTACCATAGCCACCAATCTTATGGTTTCTGCTGAGGGAGGTGTTGCAGGCACATCATTCGGTGCGCTACTTGCCTCAGAAACCAGGCATTCTGACGGCCCTCCACCATTCTTGGTCACCTATAGTCGTGCAAAACACCATTAAGTGACCGAACAATATTGCAAAAAACAATTATAGGAACACGCAGGTTCGTCAAACATGTGTACTTTCATTACTAAGTGGACATTCATGGGTTCTTTTATGTTATAACGATGATGCACACACATGTGTTCACCACCTCTTAAAAGAATTCGCTCACGAATTCATTTAAGCATGACCAAAACCGTTAGTCTGATACCAAATTATAACACCCCTATCTGTCATATAGCATATAGCAGTAGGTCTGGTCGGGGCCCGACGCCATATACCACAGACAGACTGAATGGTTACAAAATGAAATCATCCTTCCAATAACACACGTCCTACACAGAGTACATTCTAGCGGAAGCATTTTAAAAGTTGCAAAGAAAAGAACCCAAGCCAACAACATGAATGTCCATTAAATACCCAAATTAGGAATGAGCGTACAAAATACATAAAGTACTTGGCCTTATGACCTTACAAGAGTTTACTTAAATAAATATTGTCTTCCAAACATCGGCACGCAGGCCGGTCACACATGAATATAACAAGTAAACATTCGCATTGGCCTTCGAGGGCTGGCTCAGCAACCAGGGCTTCAACCCGCTATTTGCCAATAGGCTCCACAGCAACTGCAAGCAACATTCCACCGCAACAGTGGCAAACAAGAGCAACGGTCAGCTAAAGCTGACCAAATTATAACGACCCCGCCCCTTAACTTAGGGAGGCGATGCACCTTCCCTGCACTTTATTAGCATAGCCAAATAATAGTTAAATTACATTTCATCATAGGCATAGGCACGCACGACCACACACCTCGTTCTCTCAGGACACATTCTAGGTTAACCCGGTCAAATCTGCGGTCTCACCACCGCCCCTTGGACAGCAAATTTCGTGAGCATTAAAGTCTTTCCGGCCTAAGCCTAAGAACCTCCATCTATGGCAACGACAAGTACCACGTACTTTAGGTCACTTTAATCGAATGACATAGAGCGGGTACGGTTCCGCCTAACCCATTGCTCACACTACAACGTCAATTTAAGCCATATGCGCTGGTCAAGCTTCCCCGAGTTCCAAATCGATCATACACGTTACATAACCTAGTTATGTGCAAGTTCGCTCACAGGCCCACAAGATGGCAGAATCACGCTTCTGCCCAGATTTTCGGGTGCACCTTGGAGTTAATTCCCATGATTCCCTATTGCAATCAACCGCGTAGAAAACCCGAAAACAACCATCAGTGCAGAGTCTTCTCCGGCCATTCATGCATAATGAAACATCACCAATCCAGACCAACTTGTTCGGGTAGGCTTCACACAACATGCCTATGTCTGTTCTTCGATTCCGGACTCTACATGCAATAGAACTGGGACTATTCATGTATACCCGAAGGAATACCTCACACTCACCGCATACTTGCGAGAGCGGGCTTCCTATGCAAAAAGGAAAGAGGACTTCACATGTCCAAGAAGAGAATCGTTACCCTTGGGTTTTGCTTTGGCGCCATGAAGATCTAGACAGATGAAAAGCACTATAATGGCCTCGCCTCCATAGATCTGGACTCGGCTTGCGATTTGGGGCTCCGAAGCTCCACCGGCGGTCGGATCTCTCCTCCTCCTTCTTCCTTGGTCTCCCCTCTCTCTAAATATTTAGAAAGAGAAAGTTCAAAGTAGAATGAGGGTTTCAAACCCTATTACCAGCTTTAACTCAGAAAGGACAGCCCTGGGCCCTTGGACCCCAAAAGAAGGAAACAGACGGCCATGATTCGCACTTAAAATAACATTACTGGGCCGAACACGGCTTATGACAGCCCGTGTCCAAGGCAGTGGTCCTCAATTGAGGCCGAAATCATCGAATCCCGAATAGGACACGGCCATTGGACACACCCGTGTCATATGCCGTGTGCCAGACACGGCCGTGTTCCAGGCCGTGCTCAACAGCTGGCATAGCCGGCCAAACACGCAAAGAAGGACACGGGTTCCTGACATGCCCGTGTTCCTTCTGACATGCCTGTGTCGACTAGTACACGCCCGTATTGCGGGGCGTGTTCCTCAATCGACACAAGACCAAACCATCCCGAAGAGGACATGGGTTCTTGACACGTCCGTGTTAATTTTAACACACCCGTGTCAACCAGAACACGCCCTGATCCAGACCATGTTCCTCACCCGACACAGCCCAGCTAACAACCCGAGCAGGACATGACCCTGAACACGCCCGTGTCTCAGGCTGTGCTCACTGTCTCGATGCCTCGTCGAGTGCATTTCATCGACCACTCGGTAAGTTCGTCGAACCCGAGCACAGCACGGCCCGGGACACGCCCGTGTCCCATGCCGTGTGACCCTTACCAGGCACCAAACTTGGCTCTAAACGTTGTCCGTCCCTCTTTTGAGTTTCGTGGCGTTACAAATTAATACATATATTCCCCTGAATATAACCGTTATTGGCAGCATTAATTATGTTCTTCATCAGGATTAATTACTTACTTAATTTATTGGGACAGTTGGGAAACTTATTAAAGATAATATTCTCCAACTGTATTTCATTCTCCAGGTAATCAACAATCAATGCATGGAATTCAAATTTCAAAGGAGAATTTGATAGCAAAATATAAAAGAGATTTTTCTCTTTTCAGACTACAAGGGAATACACAAGGAACTAACAGAGAATATAGAAATATTCAGAACTCTTCTCTGTGCAGAAAACAACCTATTTTCTCCTTGCTCTTACTGAAGACTGAAGAAGAACAACAATCATATATCAAGAGTCTTCTTCAACTTCTTCTCCAGGAACATTCAAGGACAACAACTCTCAATCAGTTAGAAAGTTCATGGACATCATTTCAAGACAAGGCTGAAGACCTACACCATGAGCAAGACTCCAAGTGATTTCAGAAGGTGTATTGACAACAACAATCCACTACTCTTCTCTGTTGATCAGAGAAAGAGAAGACACCATCACCTCTCTCACCTCTTGTATAAAGGGTTTATTAACTCCCTTCAAAATTTTATTCTTGGTTTTTGGGCACCTGATCAAAAGCTCAAAAGGTTGTGAGATCTCCTTGGAAATAGATCCTGTGGTGGCAGTCACCTGATCAAAAAATTGCTAATGGATTCCTACCAGGGTGGTAGAAGAGTGGATGTACTCAGTTTGGGGAACCACTATAAAATTCTTGTGTCATCTGGTTGATCATTTTCTGTGTTGTTCTTGCTTTGCTGTGATAGATTAGATTGTTGTGATAGTTTAGCTTAGTTTAAATTTTTTGTTATACTATTATAGTATCACCTATTTTATTACTCTGATATAATTTTTCAAAATAGTAAGTAATTTTAATTACTCTATTCACCCCCCCTAGAGTAAATCAAATATATCCCCTATCTTTCAATTAGTATCATAGGTATACCATATTTTTCACTATATATCCACTTAGTTCCTATGGTATTGTGATTTCTAGGTCGAAGAACTAGACTCCAGACCTTACATCTCTCAAATTGATTAAGCTCTTCTTTCATTGCCATAATCCAATTGGGATCTAAATTGTCTTCTTCATACTTCTTAGGTTCCACCTGAGAGAGAAAGCTAGAGAATAGAATCTCTTTATGAAGTCTACTCATAGTGGTCACTCCTAGTCTGACATCACCTATTATTTGTTTAATAGGATGATATCTAAGGTGTCTAACAACTACAGATAGATTCCTACCATCACCTTATTCTTCAGGTAGAGGAGGATGAATCTCTTCCTCCCTCTAAGCATTGACTGTGTCTTCTATAGGAACTACAACATTGTTTCTAGGCTCTAATTCTATATAAGATGAATCTCCTATATTTAATTTTTCCATCTTAGAGTCAACATCTCTTAGACTAGAATTGTTAGATAGTTTATTTTGTAAAACAGAAGTTTCATCAAAAACAACATTAATTTATTCTTCTACCACTTGATATTTCAAGTTATAGATCCTATATGCCTTGCTATGATTACTATAGCCTACAAAAATACCATCATAGTATTTCTCTGAAAACTTAGTTAGATAAGCCTTCTCATTGTCTAAGACATATCACTTACTCCCAAAGATCTTGAAATAGGACAAACTTGGTTTTTTGTCTTTCATTAGTTCATAGGGAGTCTTGTTGTGACTTTTGTTGATCAAGACCCTATTCTGAACATAACAAACAGTGTTTATAGCCTCTGCCCAGAAATATTCTGTGAGAGATATGTCACTTATTATAGTTCTAGTAAACTCAATAAGAGTTCAATTTTTCCTCTCAGCAACGACATTTTTGATGGCGACGGCGACGGCGATGGCGGCAACCCCCAAGTTAAAGTTGAAGATGATGATGGCGACGACGACGGCGATGGCGGCAACCCCCAAGTTAAAGTTGAAGATGATGATGGCGACGGCGACGGCGATGGCGGCAACCCCCAATGTGTTAAAGTTGAAGATGATGATGACGGCGGCGACGGCGTTCTCCTTCATGTTGAATATGATGACTACATGATGTGGAGCTACATGAGATGAAGACTTTTTAAATATTATTTAGTTTATTTCTATTTGCATTTTTATTTTCATCATGTAATGTTTAAGTATTTTAGGTGTTGATTTATTTTTATTTAGTGGGCTGCACATAGCCTATGCATTTTGTAAAGCCTATATATAGGCATGGACTTTCATGGTTTTACTTAGAGAATGAAAAAATTAAAACTTGAATTCAAAATTTGAATTTCCCCCTCACCTTTCTTTTCCCCCTTAGGCAAAATTCGGCCCCCTCTTCCTCCCTTCCTCTTGGCCGCCGGCCGCCCTTCCTCTCCCCTCCTCTTGCTTGGCCTCCCTCCTCTTCCCTCCTCCCCTTTCCTCCTTTGCTCCCCTCGGTTTCCCCTCAACTCCACCTCCCAAGATTCGGCCACCACTCTCAAGCCGACCCTCACTTCCACATCCCAAACCGAACCACCATCCTCTCCCTTATCCAAAACCCGACCTCCATCAAGAGCCCCCAAATTAGCCCCCTTCCATAGTGAAATCGACCAAGATCAAAGGTGTTTTTTCTCCCTTTGTGGTTTTTTCCTCCATCCCGGCGTGAAGCAAAGGAAGCGGACAAGTTTCTCTCCATCCGGCAACACTCCGGCGGAGTCGTGGAAGAACGATCCTTGAAAGTGAACCAGAATCATCTATTCTGGTTGGGTAACGAGATCTTCTACCTCTTGTGTGATTCTTATCTCTTTAGATTTTTAATTGGTGGAATACCTCTGTGTTACTTTGGAATCGTTTTTTCGTTCGTGGCTTATCTTTCCGATCGCATGTGTTGTTCTTTCTAATTGTTTAATTTTCCGAGAGGTTTGGCGAGCCTCGCTTTCGTTTTGTTGGGGGAGACCTACCATTTCCGAACCGAACCTTTCGGTAGATCTCTTTTGGTACAACCATCGCTCGGTCGGACCCAAGATTGGTCCTTTTAGCTTGAGAGAACATCGGCCTCTAGTCGTTTGTTCGATCTTTAATCGGCGTGGCTACCGTATGTTAGCGATAGTTGATAACGTTGTTCGTGGGTGTGCTGCGTTTAGTTATTGTGTGAGCGTAATAGTGGAAATAGAGAGGCGTACGTGTTACTCCCTTTGTCGTTATAGCGCCAAACACCGTAGCCTACATCAATTTGGTATCAGAGGGAGGTTCTTCCACGACTCCGCCGGAGTGTTGCCGGATGGAGAGAAACTTGTCCGCTTCCTTTGCTTCACGCCGGGATGGAGGAAAAAACCACAAAGGGAGAAAAAACACCTTTGATCTTGGTCGATTTCACTATGGAAGGGGGCTGATTTGGGGGCTCTTGATGGAGGTCGGGTTTTGGATAAGGGAGAGGATGGTGGTTCGGTTTGGGATGTGGAAGTGAGGGTCGGCTTGAGAGTGGTGGCCGAATCTTGGGAGGTGGAGTTGAGGGGAAACCGAGGGGAGCAAAGGAGGAAAGGGGAGGAGGGAAGAGGAGGGAGGCCAAGCAAGAGGAGGGGAGAGGAAGGGCGGCCGGCGGCCAAGAGGAAGGGAGGAAGAGGGGGCCGAATTTTGCCTAAGGGGGAAAAGAAAGGTGAGGGGGAAATTCAAATTTTGAATTCAAGTTTTAATTTTTTCATTCTCTAAGTAAAACCATGAAAGTCCATGCTTATATATAGGCTTTACAAAATGCATAGGCTATGTGCAGCCCACTAAATAAAAATAAATCAACACCTAAAATACTTAAACATTACATGATGATTGATGGCGACGGCGACGGCGATGGCGGCAACCCCCAAGTTAAAGTTGAAGATGATGATGGCGACGACGACGGCTGATAAGTTGTAAATATACCTATTTTTGTGTACATTAATTTAGTTGTTTTCATTTATTTTTGTCGTTTTTACTTATTTTTATTCAATAAAATGCTCCTATTTTTGTAAATATTATACTAACTTATTTTATTTTAATTTTCAGGAAAAATCAAAAATCTGCCAAATTTGACATGTCACGCCCGTGACAAATGGGTCACGCCCGTGACCAGGGCGTGACACGTCAAAAGCCGTGAAATCAGCAATTTTCTGAAGTTCAAAGCCTGTCACGCCCGTGTCACCCCTGTCACGCCCGTGACCCAAGCCCGTGACACTCCACTCGACGATTTCATCTCGACATTCGTCGAGTGTCGACACCCGCCTGTCACGCCCAGAGTCACGCCCATGACCTGGGGCGTGACCTTTCCAGCTAGCCCGACAAGACCCGCGCGGCGACTTTTTGGCGCACCGCGCCCAGATCCACCTGCCTGTCACGCCCCCTGTCACGCCCGTGACCAAGGGCGTGACCACTGCGAGACCGCCACGTGTCCAGCCCGAAGTCAACTTTCCCGTCAAATCGCCGGCCGCCTTCCAAATAGTACTGTCACGCCCCCTGTCACGCCCGTGACCAAGGGCGTGACACATGTAAATTTTTTCTATAAATTCAGAGGTTCTGCTCTGAATTCCTGTTCCCTTTTGGGCACCATTTTGCTTAGGTGTTATGTTGTTTAGATGATTCCAAGGGTTATGTAAGGGATTTTCTCCCCTCTTCTTAGTTTTTATTTATGTAACTTTCTTTTTTAGTTAATAAAATATGTTGTTTTCTCCCTTTATATGGTTTTGGATGTCATCTAAACGCTTCTCTTATGCAATCTTATTTTTCGTTTTTGTTTTAACTTAGTTTTTTTCGTCTTTTTAATACGTGTGTGTGTGTGTATGAGTATAACTTTTTAATTTTATGTTCTTTGTTTTGGTTAACTTAGATTTTTATAGCTTTTATTTCGTTCCTATAACCCGTAAAAACGCTTTAAAGTGTCTTTCTTTTCTCTGTAACTTCGTTTTTTTTCGTTTTAGGTTGTAAAACTTTTTCTTTCTTTTTACTTTATTTACACGTTTTCAGCGTTTTTATCAAGTTATAGGAATGATAATATAGTCGTTATAATTTTTCGCGCACTTAGTTTTTCATTTTAAACTTTCGTTCTTTTAATTTTTTCGTTCTCTTTTTACGCATTTCTACCGCATTTTAGCGGTAGAAATGTATTCGTTTTTATTTTTCGATCACTTGCATTTTCATTTTTATTTGCAAACTTTCTTCCCGTTTAATTTTTATTTTCGCTTTTATGCATTTCTACCGCATTTTAGCGGTAGAAATGCAGTTGTTTTAATTTTTCGGCAACTTAGTTTTTTTTTGCACTTTTTTATGTATGCGCATTTATTTCCGCCTACTCGTTAAGAGTTAAATGGCGCCTGCTTATTTTAATTCTGTAGAGTGCGTGAGTTTGTAATTTTCCTTTTTTTCCGCCTACTCACTTGAGTTTAATGGCTGGATTTTATTTCGGTAGAGTGTGTGTGTTTTCATTTATGTCGAGAGAGAGTGTGCGTGCGTTGCATTTATTTTGTCCTACTCGGTTGAGTAGGACCCGTATTTATTTTCTCCTACTCATTTGAGTAGGACTTGCGTGTGTGCGTTTTACTGCTTTCATTTCTCCCGCCCACGCAGTTGCGCCGGGACTCGCAATTTACTGCTTTCTTCAGTCCTACTCGTTTGAGTAGGACTTGCAATTTTCAGCTTTCCTTTACTGCTTTTTTTTACTGCTTTCATTTCCTGCTTTCCATTTTCTGCTTTATTTACTGCTTTCCTCGCAAGCCGTCCCCATTCCGATGAGTGGCTAATAGTTCTTAGCCCTCGCCATCGAAGAGCATTGGGACAGATAAAGTAGCTTAAAATAACTAAAGGTCTAATCTTTCTAATTAATTAATAGAACTTAAGGTTTGCCCGGGTTAACGACGCGTAGGACCACATATCGATGTGTGGGCCCTATTTCCGTTTTTCATACGCTCGTCGAGAGGCCGTGCGTATGGACAGATCACCCCTTGGCAAAGAGAGTTCCGCACTAACCCTCGAGAGAGGAGGCGCGCCAACTCTACCGGATTGGGTTCCCCACCCAATAGCGGGGTTCTTAGCGTAATGCGGGCGTTAAGAGGAATCCTTCGTCGGACGAGAGCCCGGTCGAATAGTCTTAGCGTTCAGGTGAGCGATAGCCCTATAGCTAGGTGAGCTCATTTTAGTGGAACCTCCACGGCCAAGTCTCCGCCTTAATTAATTAGAAATTTAGGAGCTCTTTTTATTTAAAGTCTATTTTAGTTCAATTGTTTTTTCGGTGCCATCGAGCTAAGCTCTTCATCGGCACCACCTTCTTGCTTTCTTTTTATGCTTTCTTTTTCTTTCTGCCTTTTTTATTACTGCCTTTTTATTATATATAAATACCCGACAAGTATTATCGGTAAAATAATAGTCCCCTCCAGGGAAGAGTAGAAATAATCGAACCGGACCCGAGAACAATACGACCTCGATATTCCACCCGGAATATCCTGTACTACTCATGATAGGTGCACTTGCCTCCTTTCGTTAAAACTCGATCACATCTTTTTATATCCAAAATAAATAAATACGCACGACCCGTTTTCTTAAATAAATTCACTTCCGCCTTTTTTCGCAAATAAAACCGCCGGGTCGCCGCGTGACCGCAAATAATTTCCGAGTGTTTAACCTCCATCAAGTTTTTGGCGCCGTTGCCGGGGAGTTTTAGGTTCGTTATTTTAAACCCTGGAAATCTATTAATTTTACCTATATATTTATATATATATATATAAATATGGCCAATATAATAATAATAATAATAATAAAAACTAATATATATATATATTTACAAATTTACAAAACCAAAAAAAATTTGAAAAACTCAAAACAAAAAAATTGAAAAACCTTAAAAATTAAAAATTTGAAAAAACTATAAAACAAAAAAAAAAAAACTAAACTAAAAAAAAAACAACAACTAAAAATCCAAAATATGAAAAAAATAAAAAAAAAACTTAACAAAAATATTTTTATTTTCATTCTTGTTTTTGAAAAAGAAAAAAAAAACAAACAAAACAAACAAAAAAAAAAAAAAAAAAAAACTAAAAAATGAAAAACTAAAAATATATATATATATATATATATATTTTAATTTAACTTATTATATTTTCATTTATTTTGTTTCGGCGCGCTTTTCACTCTTGTGCGCGCTAGGGGCTCCCAATTTATCACGTAGTGGTCGCTAAGGCCTTAGCTACCTTCGACTCCCCCACGCACATCCCCCCTACCGCCCGCAATCTTTCGGCCGAGTTTATTTTTTTTTTTGTTTTTTTCTGTTATCTTTTTGCTTCTTCCTTTTTTTTTCTTTTCTGAATAATGCAGGGTTTCAACTTGGGCCTCCCGCGCTCGTCTTAGGGAAGCTCCTACCCTCCCTTTTTCTTTTTGTACTTATTTGTATATTATCTGTTCGCATACTTAGATTGCAACATTGGGGACAATGTTGGGTTTAAGTATGGGGGTGTTTTCCTATTCTGCACTTTTTATATTCAGTATTTAACAAAAAACAAAATAATACAAAAAAAACTGCAAAATCAAAAAAATTTCAAAAAATTTTTAATTAAAAGAAAAACAAAAACAAAAAATAATAAAAAAAAACTTCAAAACAAACAAAAAAAAAATTCTCTCTCTTCCCCCCTCTTCTTCTTTTTTGTAAAAAACTTGCGTCTTGCCTGCCCGCGACGGTCGACTCATCGAACCAACCATTCAAATAAGAGTCTGTTCGCGGGGCCGCAATCGAGTTTTTACTTTGCCTTTTTTTGTAAAAATCTCTCTTTCCCCCCTATCTTCTTTGTAAATAACTTTTCTTTCTCTCCTCTTTCTTGTAAATAGCTTATCCTCAAAAACTAAAAATAAAAAAATTAGAAAAACCCAAAACCCCCAAAAAAAAATAAAAAATCTAAAAATCCTAAAAAGATAATAATTAAAACACAAAAAAAAATGATAAAAACTCTAAAAATTCAAAAAAAAAATGTTTTGATAAATTATGTAACAAAATAATTCGAATACACCATATCTTAACTCTTTTTGCTTTCCACAAATCTAGTTTCGAGTTAATTTGTATGCGAATTTTAGTTATTCTTTGCTTACTATTCGTTTATTATTAAAGTTCGATACATTTAAGTGTCTGGGGTTAAGTCTTAAAGAATTTTTTTATGTCTTTTCCTTATAATAGGGAACTTGTTTTTCACCACCACTTCTAATTTTATAAATAGAAGCTCGTTTTTTATGTTAGAAAATAACATCCATGGATTTCAATTATTTCTACTTCATGCTTTTAGAAACATTGGAACGTTCATTTTAAAAAGGTTGCTCTCAAAACTTTTAGATTAAAATCTAGTTTTCTTTTTGAAAAAAAAATAAACCCACTTCCATTTTTTTTCGTGTCTTAATTGACATGATTCCCCCCTATCCCTTAAAAGATCCTATGTCAATGGGAATAAGATTTCGTTCCGTAAACATAGGCACCCAATAATTTTAAAAAAAAGATTATATATGGAGTAAGAGGATAAAATTCATTACTCCTACAAATATACATTGGGTTCTTTATTTATTATGAAGAAAGAAAAAATTTATTATAAGTTAGGAAAATAAGATTTCGTTTTCCTAACTATCCAAAAGAAAAAAATTGGAGGTTCGAGAAAAAATTACCTCGCCTCAATATTCAAGCCTTCTTCATAATCCACCAAACCACTTAGCCTATTTCAATGATTCTAGACTTAATTTAATTTTTTTTGAGAGCATAATTTTTAAATTGCATTATTTCCTTTAAACTTCTTTTAAGCAAAGGTTTTTTATATAAATCCAATCCATCTTTGTTAAACTAACAAAAATAATTTTTTGCTTTCTATTTTATTTTTTCTAAAAGTCTTTTTGAAACTCTTCCTCTATTCATAACATTTCATAAATTAGGATTTAATTCTTTAACCCGGATGTTTATTTTGATCTTCCTTTTAATTAAGTCAAGCGGTAGCTAAACTTAGGATTTCTTTTATTCCTTATAAGTTCATCTCCAACTTTTGCTCTGGAATAGCAAAAGCTTAAGTATGGGGGTATTTGATAAGTTGTAAATATACCTATTTTTATGTACATTAATTTAGTTGTTTTCATTTATTTTTGTCGTTTTTACTTATTTTTATTCAATAAAATGCTCCTATTTTTGTAAATATTATACTAACTTATTTTATTTTAATTTTCAGGAAAAAATCAAAAATCTGCCAAAATTTGACATGTCACGCCCGTGACAAATGGGTCACGCCCGTGACCAGGGCGTGACACGTCAAAAGCCGTGAAATCAGCAATTTTCTGAAGTTCAAAGCCTGTCACGCCCGTGTCACCCCTGTCACGCCCGTGACCCAAGCCCGTGACACTCCACTCGACGATTTCATCTCGACATTCGTCGAGTGTCGACACCCGTCTGTCACGCCCAGAGTCACGCCCGTGACCTGGGGCGTGACCTTTCCAGCTAGCCCGACAAGACCCGCGCGGCGACTTTTTGGCGCACCGCGCCCAGATCCACCTGCCTGTCACGCCCCCTGTCACGCCCGTGACCAAGGGCGTGACCACTGCGAGACCGCCACGTGTCCAGCCCGAAGTCAACTTTCCCGTCAAATCGCCGGCCGCCTTCCAAATAGTACTGTCACGCCCCCTGTCACGCCCGTGACCAAGGGCGTGACCCATGTAAATTTTTTCTATAAATTCAGAGGTTCTGCTCTGAATTCCTGTTCCCTTTTGGGCACCATTTTGCTTAGGTGTTATGCTGTTTAGATGATTCCAAGGGTTATGTAAGGGATTTTCTCCCCTCTTCTTAGTTTTTATTTATGTAACCTTCTTTTTTAGTTAATAAAATATGTTGTTTTCTCCCTTTATATGGTTTTGGATGTCATCTAAACGCTTCTCTTATGCAATCTTATTTTTCGTTTTTGTTTTAACTTAGTTTTTTTCGTCTTTTTAATACGTGTGTGTGTGTGTGTATGAGTATAACTTTTTAATTTTATGTTCTTTGTTTTGGTTAACTTAGATTTTTATAGCTTTTATTTCGTTCCTATAACCCGTAAAAACGCTTTAAAGTGTCTTTCTTTTCTCTGTAACTTCGTTTTTTTTCGTTTTAGGTTGTAAAACTTTTTCTTTCTTTTACTTTATTTACACGTTTTCAGCGTTTTTATCAAGTTATAGGAATGATAATATAGTCGTTATAATTTTTCGCGCACTTAGTTTTTCATTTTAAACTTTCGTTCTTTTAATTTTTTCGTTCTCTTTTTACGCATTTCTACCGCATTTTAGCGGTAGAAATGTATTCGTTTTTATTTTTCGATCACTTGCATTTTCATTTTTATTTGCAAACTTTCTTCCCGTTTAATTTTTATTTTCGCTTTTTATGCATTTCTACCGCATTTTAGCGGTAGAAATGCAGTTGTTTTAATTTTTTCGGCAACTTAGTTTTTTTTGCACTTTTTTATGTATGCGCATTTATTTCCGCCTACTCGTTAAGAGTTAAATGGCGCCTGCTTATTTTAATTCTGTAGAGTGCGTGAGTTTGTAATTTTCCTTTTTTTTCCGCCTACTCACTTGAGTTTAATGGCTGGATTTTATTTCGGTAGAGTGTGTGTGTTTTCATTTATGTCGAGAGAGAGTGTGCGTGCGTTGCATTTATTTTGTCCTACTCGTTTGAGTAGGACCCGTATTTATTTTCTCCTACTCATTTGAGTAGGACTTGCGTGTGTGCGTTTTACTGCTTTCATTTCTCCCGCCCACGCAGTTGCGCCGGGACTCGCAATTTACTGCTTTCTTCAGTCCTACTCGTTTGAGTAGGACTTGCAATTTTCAGCTTTCCTTTACTGCTTTTTTTTACTGCTTTCATTTCCTGCTTTCCATTTTCTGCTTTATTTACTGCTTTCCTCGCAAGCCGTCCCCATTCCGATGAGTGGCTAATAGTTCTTAGCCCTCGCCATCGAAGAGCATTTGGGACAGATAAAGTAGCTTAAAATAACTAAAGGTCTAATCTTTCTAATTAATTAATAGAACTTAAGGTTTGCCCGGGGTTAATGACGCGTAGAGGACCACATATCGATGTGTGGGCCCTATTTCCGTTTTCCATACGCTCGAGTCGAGGCCGTGCGTATGGACAGATCACCCTTGGCAAAGAGAGTTCCGCACTAACCTCGAGAGAGGAGGCGCGCCAACTCTACCGGATTGGGTTCCCACCCAATAGCGGGGTTCTTAGCGTAATGCGGGCGTTAAGAGGAATCCTTCGTCGGACGAGAGCCCGGTCGAATAGTCTTAGCGTTCAGGTGAGCGATAGCCCTATAGCTAGGTGAGCTCATTTTAGTGGAACCTCCACGGCCAAGTCTCCGCCTTAATTAATTAGAAATTTAGGAGCTCTTTTTATTTTAAAGTCTATTTTAGTTCAATTGTTTTTTCGGTGCCATCGAGCTAAGCTCTTCATCGGCACCACCTTCTTGCTTTCTTTTTATGCTTTCTTTTTCTTTCTGCCTTTTTTATTACTGCCTTTTTATTATATATAAATACCCGACAAGTATTATCGGTAAAATAATAGTCCCCTCCAGGGAAGAGTAGAAATAATCGAACCGGACCCGAGAACAATACGACCTCGATATTCCACCCGGAATATCCTGTACTACTCACGATAGGTGCACTTGCCTCCTTTCGTTAAAACTCGATCACATCTTTTTATATCCAAATAATAAATACGCGCGACCCGTTTCTTAAATAAATTCACTTCCGCCTTTTTTCGCAAATAAAAACCGCCGGGTCGCCGCGTGACCGCAAATAATTTTGGAGTTTTAACCATCAACGGCGATGGCGGCAACCCCAAGTTAAAGTTGAAGATGATGATGGCGACGGCGACGGCGATGGCGGCAACCCCAATGTGTTAAAGTTGAAGATGATGATGACGGCGGCGACGGCGTTCTCCTTCATGTTGAATATGATGACTACATGATGTGGAGCTACATGAGATGAAGACTTTTTAAATATTATTTAGTTTATTTCTATTTGCATTTTTTTTCATCATGTAATGTTTAAGTATTTTAGGTGTTGATTTATTTTTATTTAGTGGGCTGCACATAGCCTATGCATTTTGTAAAGCCTATATATAGGCATGGACTTTCATGGTTTTACTTAGAGAATGAAAAAATTAAACTTGAATTCAAAATTTGAATTTCCCCCTCACCTTTCTTTTCCCCTTAGGCAAAATTCGGCCCCCTCTTCCTCCCTTCCTCTTGGCCGCCGGCCGTCCTTCCTCTCCCCTCCTCTTGCTTGGCCTCCCTCCTCTTCCCTCCTCCCCTTTCCTCCTTTGCTCCCTCGGTTTCCCCTCAACTCCACCTCCCAAGATTCGGCCACCACTCTCAAGCCGACCCTCACTTCCACATCCCAAAGACCACCATCCTCTCCCTTATCCAAAACCCGACCTCCCATCAAGAGCCCCAAATCAGCCCCTTCCATAGTGAAATCGACCAAGATCAAAGGTGTTTTTTCTCCCTTTGTGGTTTTTTCCTCCATCCCGGCGTGAAGCAAAGGAAGCGGACAAGTTTCTCTCCATCCGGCAACACTCCGGCGGAGTCGTGGAAGAACGATCCTTGAAAGTGAACCAGAATCATCTATTCTGGTTGGGTAACGAGATCTTCTACCTCTTGTGTGATTCTTATCTCTTTAGATTTTTAATTGGTGGAATACCTTTGTGTTACTTTGGAATCGTTTTTTCGTTCGTGGCTTATCTTTCCGATCGCATGTGTTGTTCTTTCTAATTGTTTAATTTTCCGAGAGGTTTGGCGAGCCTCGCTTTCGTTTTGTTGGGGGAGACCTACCATTTCCGAACCGAACCTTTCGGTAGATCTCTTTTGGTACAACCATCGCTCGGTCGGACCCAAGATTGGTCCTTTTAGCTTGAGAGAACATCGGCCTCTAGTCGTTTGTTCGATCTTTAATCGGCGTGGCTACCGTATGTTAGCGATAGTTGATAACGTTGTTCGTGGGTGTGCTGCGTTTAGTTATTGTGTGAGCGTAATAGTGGAAATAGAGAGGCGTACGTGTTACTCCCTTTGTCGTTATAGCGCCAAACACCGTAGCCTACATCAATTTGGTATCAAAGCGAGGTTCACGTCAATTTCTTAATTGGCACCCTCCCCCTTTTATTTGCACGTCGGCACGCACGCTTCTAATTTGTTTATTTGAAAATTTAACAACAAAAAAACTTTTCTGGTCTGCCAATAGCAGCTTAAATTTCTTATTTTTCAGCAAAAAAAATAAAAAAAATTTAATTAATAATCTTCATATTTTATTCTGCAAGAAAATCTATTTTATATTAATATTACCCTAGTGGTTAAGCAGGAACAATTCCGACAAACCTATTTTAATTGGGTCAGAAGCGTTTCTCATTGTATGTGCACAAATTCCGGATCGAGTTTTATCTCCGGTTCTCACAATATGGCCTACGACGTCAATGTTTCCCGAGGAAAATCATTAGGTTCCATTAGGAATGAAGATAAACCAAACGCCCAGGCCAAACGGCAAATAACTGATGACTTGGCTACCCTTAAACAAGGGAATAAGTCGGTATCAGATTATGTGCAACTCTTTAAGGATTGGACGGTTAGGAGCGGTGTGCAGGAATCGCCTGAGGTCACCCTTTCTAGGTTTCATAGGGGATTAAACCCCTACATCCAGGGTAAATTACTGCGTTATTGGCACACAGATCTAGACTCCACTTTTACCACGACATTAGAAATTGAGAAGCACCAGATTCCTAGGAGTAAAGTTCCCTCATGTCAGACGATTACTATATGTGAGTCTAGTGGCGAATCTGGTCTTGGCTCTATTGTGCGTCCTACCCTGATTACGCCCGTAGACCATTTTGAGTCTCCCCCTGAGTTGCCTGATTTAGTTGTAGACTCCCCTGATGAGTCTAAGGTCGTGCCTAGGACTGTGCCCGTCACTGAGGGCGAGGCTGATATTACTGACGATTGTATTGACGTTGAAGAGATTGATTACCCTAGTGACCTGGATGAGGATTTCTCCCCGGAGGAATCATCTCCACTTCCCTTCGTCGATGTTTCTGAAACCATTACTGAGTCTGATTTGAGTGAAGTTTCTAGTGAGGTGATAGAGTCACCCTGTGGCGAATGTTTCTCTGATCGTGAGTTTGGTGTTGACGAGCCAGTTGAGTTTTCTGTGAGGGAAAATCTTCTGTTTGATTTTTCGTTTGATTTTGATGGCTTGCACCCGGAGGATTTTACTTGGACGATAAATCCGTATTTTGACAATGGGCATGACTTAGCCCCTCCTCCGGAATCTATCGATGCTCCCATTCCTGAGATCTGTACTGCTACTGATGTCGTGATTTATGAGTTGGAAGAATGTCCTAGCGAGAGAGTTATATTTTTGGAAGACGACACAAAAGTAGACCCGGATGAGCGTCCCCTGATGCTAACTCCGTTGCGTGAATTTAAATGCGATCTTAACTCTCTCCCGGTTTTAGCTTTACCGACTCTCCCTCCTGATATGTTGACCCGACCAGCGGATCCTTTCGGACATGAATTTATTTTTACTGATTTGAGTCATGTTATTTTACCATCCATGCTGGACCCTCCTTGGGACATGTCTCGTAGTGTGATAACAGATTTCGTGTTTGGTCATGATGAATGTCTCATTAATTTGGTATCCACGCGACTTTCTAAAACTAACCAAATCTCTGAGAGTACGTTAATGATGTGGCCATCTTTTGTTCCACCGGATCGCATTCTGTTGGTACCACCAGATCTCGTTGGGTTGGTGCCACCATATGTAGTTCCGCTAGTGCCACCCTATTACTTTCCATTGGCGCCCCCATATTTAGTTCCCTTGGTTTCATCTCAAGTAGTTCCGTTATCGTTATTTTACATGTCAAGTCTGCTTGCAATAGTATTTGTCTCTCACGCTTTCATTTTACATAAGCACAGTAAGGAAGTGCTAGTCACACACATGTCTTCTTATCAATATATCGCTAACTTACATAAGAGGGCATCTCCCTATAAGGTTTTCGGTTTAGTCTTGGTGCGACTCGTCCCTGAACGGATTCCTACGGGCACTATAGAAACGTTGGCGAGTTGGCGAGTTAGAACTTTTCGGATTTTTAATCAGTTAGGAGAAACAACATATTTGTTGAAGTTAACCACTGAATGGGGTAATTCACCTAGTTTAAATGTTTCCACTTTCACGCATTGTGTTTTTCCACCTTTTGAAATATCTAACTCTACGTTTGGTGCCACTATATTTTCATTTGGGTTGGGGGGTGAGCTTGTTCTTGGATCGTTTTCTCCATTGGTCTCCAACGGAGGTACGTTGACTGTTGATGAAGAAATGTTTCCTCTTTATTTGCCTAATGCTTTTCCCAGTTTCCCCAGGACAATCTTTTTGCTAGACAGGCTCACATTTGGTGTTTTGCTCACCTCTCCAAGCGGTGGTATTCAGCGTTATGTGATACGATGGTGTGCTCGCCCGGTCTCCGGTGACTCTTGGATTCCGGACTCGGCGATGGTTCTTTTGTATGATGTTCTTCGACGCCAGCACCGCCATGCCAACTCATCGGTGATGAGTTATTTTGAGCGGGGGAGGATTGATGGCGACGGCGACAGCGATGGCGGCAACCCCCAAGTTAAAGTTGAAGATGATGATGGCGACGACGACGGCGATGGCGGCAACCCCCAAGTTAAAGTTGAAGATGATGATGGCGACGGCGACGGCGATGGCGGCAACCCCCAATGTGTTAAAGTTGAAGATGATGATGACGGCGGCGACGGCGTTCTCCTTCATGTTGAATATGATGACTACATGATGTGGAGCTACATGAGATGAAGACTTTTTAAATATTATTTAGTTTATTTCTATTTGCATTTTTATTTTCATCATGTAATGTTTAAGTATTTTAGGTGTTGATTTATTTTTATTTAGTGGGCTGCACATAGCCTATGCATTTTGTAAAGCCTATATATAGGCATGGACTTTCATGGTTTTACTTAGAGAATGAAAAAATTAAAACTTGAATTCAAAATTTGAATTTCCCCCTCACCTTTCTTTTCCCCCTTAGGCAAAATTCGGCCCCCTCTTCCTCCCTTCCTCTTGGCCGCCGGCCGCCCTTCCTCTCCCCTCCTCTTGCTTGGCCTCCCTCCTCTTCCCTCCTCCCCTTTCCTCCTTTGCTCCCCTCGGTTTCCCCTCAACTCCACCTCCCAAGATTCGGCCACCACTCTCAAGCCGACCCTCACTTCCACATCCCAAACCGAACCACCATCCTCTCCCTTATCCAAAACCCGACCTCCATCAAGAGCCCCCAAATCAGCCCCCTTCCATAGTGAAATCGACCAAGATCAAAGGTGTTTTTTCTCCCTTTGTGGTTTTTTCCTCCATCCCGGCGTGAAGCAAAGGAAGCGGACAAGTTTCTCTCCATCCGGCAACACTCCGGCGGAGTCGTGGAAGAACGATCCTTGAAAGTGAACCAGAATCATCTATTCTGGTTGGGTAACGAGATCTTCTACCTCTTGTGTGATTCTTATCTCTTTAGATTTTTAATTGGTGGAATACCTTTGTGTTACTTTGGAATCGTTTTTTCGTTCGTGGCTTATCTTTCCGATCGCATGTGTTGTTCTTTCTAATTGTTTAATTTTCCGAGAGGTTTGGCGAGCCTCGCTTTCGTTTTGTTGGGGGAGACCTACCATTTCCGAACCGAACCTTTCGGTAGATCTCTTTTGGTACAACCATCGCTCGGTCGGACCCAAGATTGGTCCTTTTAGCTTGAGAGAACATCGGCCTCTAGTCGTTTGTTCGATCTTTAATCGGCGTGGCTACCGTATGTTAGCGATAGTTGATAACGTTGTTCGTGGGTGTGTTGCGTTTAGTTATTGTGTGAGCGTAATAGTGGAAATAGAGAGGCGTACGTGTTACTCCCTTTGTCGTTATAGCGCCAAACACCGTAGCCTACATCAATTTTGCTGGGGAGTTGTAGGAGAGGAGAATTCCTGAAGGATCTCTAGTTCTTTACAGAAATTTGTCATTCTTTCATATTGAAATTATGTGTCATGATCACTTCTAAACTTAACCACAGAACAACCCTTTCATTTTGAATTTGTTGACAAAATCAGCAAGAATGTCCAGAGTTTCAGACTTTCTCCTTTGGAAGAATACCCAAGCAAATCTAGAGTAATCATCTACAATCACATAGGTGTAAGACTTCCTACCTAAACTAAGAATTTGCATAGGACCAAATAGGTCCATATGAAGTAAGTACAGACACCTCTCAGTGTCTTTGGGCTGTATGCTTTTAAAGGAGACTTTTGTCTATTTGTATCTTTGACATGCTGAACACATGCCTTCTTTGAGCTTTTTAGCTGGGGTCCATTTCTAACAAAGTCCATAAAAAACAACATGCTCATAGCTTTATAATTTAAGTGAGCTAGCCTCTTGTGCCATTGCACACACAAAGAGTCTTTCTCACTTGCTACTAGGCATATAGATGAATTCTCATTTATACTTAAGAAATTTAGACAATAAATAGCTGACTTATGCTTATTAGATTGTGGTTCAATCCTTCCACATAAGCCACTTTTGTGATAGTCACTGGACCATTAGAAATGTTACCATATCCCTTGGTGAGTCCTTTTTCTGAACCTCCAAAGATTACTTTTGGTCTATCCTTTACTGAAGTATAGTCCCTTAGCAGACTTCTTGTTCCAGCCATGTGCCTGGAATAGCCACTGTCCAAGTACCATATTGATCTTTCTATGGTACTTGGATCCACCTGCAATCACAGAATTAATTAACCATAGGCAACCAAATAGTTTTGGGGCCTTGGTTCCTGTTTTATTTAGTTGTGTTAAGCACATCAGGCTTTCTGAACAGATGAGTCTGTGACTTAAATGAGGGTGCTGTTGTATTGTACCAACAATCTAGGGCAAAATGCTCAACCTTCCCACAACACCAACATTCAAATCTGTTATATATTCTCTTAGGTTGCACCTTTGAAGTTGTACTTCTGGGCAACTTAGAGTTAACATTCAGATTCCATGGTAGTGGTGCAACATTGACACCCTTACCTTTCAGGTTTAAGTGTTGTGCACTGGGACCAGATCCAAGAATTCCTTGGCTCCTTGGATTGATCACTCCTTGTGGTGGTCTATGAGCCTTATAGCCATTAGATTTTTGTCCATTCCAGCATGGCTCTTTATTGACCTTGCTGGTGGTGCACTCAGAACTCATTTGTCTAAGAATATATGATCCCTTGTATCTATTAGAAGTTAAATGCTTGGCTGGTTGCTTAGCTGGACCCATTGGGGCTTTACCCTTAGGTTCAGGTTTTTTATTGATCTTATTATCCTTAATATATCCTACACCACTTCTAAATGGTGCAGAAAATATATAAATAATAGGTAGCACAAACTTAGGTCTTGAGAACTGTTTCAGGAGCTGTCTTTCCTGAAGAAGCTTTGCTTCCAGATACTTGACAGTCTTGGCTTGTTCTGCAATAGTCTCAGTCGGACTATCTATTTTATTGGTTAAATCTATGAGCTTCAGTTTTTGAAGGTCCAACTTAATGTTGGCCCTCTCTAACTAAAGAGGTACTGTCCTCAGTGACTCTAGTTCTTTAGCATGTTCCTTAACTATCTCTTTGCTTGTAACCAAAGTCTTCAACAACTTCCCATATCTGTCAATGAGTGTGTTGAAATTTTCTTCTGAGTCTGAACCATGTGCACTATTATTGGGAGAGTGTGAACATGATTCATTCTTTGATGCTGATCTAGAGCCTGAGGAAAAATTTGTAGTAAGAGGTTTTATCTTGTCAGAATTTGAACAATCCTGATCTTCTTCTTCTGTTAGGGTCATCAGCCCTTGATCTGTATAGTCTTCAATATCACTTGATGACAGTGTGGTTCTTCTTTTGTTGTTGGCCTCCTTACTGGCCATTAAACCCAAAAGAGTCTCATCCTCTTCTAATTCAGATGAATCTGTCTCACTGTCTGAAAGAGTGGATTGCTTCTTGGCCAATAGGCTTTTGTCAAACTTCTTGTGTTGTCCAGTCTTCCAATTTTCAGACTTTTTCTCCTTCCTTTTTACTGGGCAGTCAGCAATGACATGCTCTTGCCTATTACAGCAATAGCAAACAAGATTAGTCTTAATGTGTTTATTTTGAGAAGAACCATACCTATCCCCAGATTTCTTTTTTTGGTTTCTTTGAGTAATATGCCTTTTTGTGAGAAGATTCTCCAGCAGGACCCTTCCAACTGCCCTGCCTTCTTCTCCTCAACATCTTCTTGAATTATCTTGAGAAGAGTAACAGTTCTTCTTCAATCATGTCCCCTCCTAATGAGGAAGATTCTGTGCATTCAAAGACTGCATCCTGTCTTTCTGAGGGAGTAGATTTATCCCTAACTTTCCTGGATGTCTCAGCCCTTAGGGCCATAGAATTTTCTCTATTGAGTGCTCTTGCTGAGTCTTCTTCAGACTTCCTGAGATTCAGCTGTAGCTCATGAGACAGTAGCTTGCCCAATAGAGCCTGGGGGTCTATATTGGCTAAGTTGCACATTTCTCTAATAGCACAAATCTTGATGTCTCATTCCTTATTTAGGGACCTCAAGAACTTGTCATTAAGTTCATAATTAGTGAAGCTCCTAATATATGCCCTCAGGTTGTTCACTATTCTGAAAACTTTCTCAAAGCTCTCAACCAATGTGTTTTTCTTGTCTTGCCTAAATGCTTCACACTGCTGGTTTAATATAGATTTTCTGTCATCTCTAACCTCATCAGTCCATTCCATATATACAATCAATGATTCCCACATTTCTTTGGATGCTTTACAATGAATCAAGATTTGGAATGTGGAGTCATCTATAGCACTGAGAATTGTTATCTGAGTCCTCTTGTCCATAGTGGCCAGAATTATCTCATTCTTGTCCATCTCCATACAGGTCTTAGGTGCTATTATGTTGGCATCAAGAATTGATACTTTCATAGGTATGAAAGGTCCTTCCAATACTGTGATGTATATTCTTGGATCTGCAGTCTCCATGCAGAGTCTAACCCTTTCTTTCCAAATCCCAAAGTTTTCTTTAGAGCGGACTGGGAGTTAGATGGAATGATTTTCTCTTTGAGCCATGATTTGATCTCAGTTAATCCTTAGGATTCTCACTAGGCTGTTATGCCTTCACAGTAAACCTCCCTCTGATACCAATTGTAAAATGTTTATTTATGATAGAGAGTGACCTAGAGAGGGTGAATAGGTCCAATTTAAATCTTTGCTACTTTAAATTGGAGAAATTTCTTAGTGTGTTTATTAACACAGCCACAACATTCAAGAACATAGATGATCTACTAAATACAACACAAATCTAATTTAACAATCACAGTACAGATCATAGCACAGCACACAGTAGTTTTATAGTGGTTCCCCAATTTATGGGTACATCCACTTTCCCCCTTCGCATATCTATCAATGAACTAGATTCGGCCAAACTTTTTCTTACTTTTCCTCAGATCCTCAGATCTTACCCCTCAGAGCCCAGCTGGCTCCTACAACTCAGACAAAACAATGTCCTACCTCAGATCCTTAAGATCCTACAACTTAGGTTCCTCTTCAAGAACCCTACCTTAGAGTACACCTTCACTCCTACTCCTCAGGAAAACCCTTGTCCTACAACCTCAGAAGCTTTTAGTTCCTACAACTCGGAGAAATATCCCCTTCTCCTACCTTAGGCTCATAGCTCTACCTCAGCCTTTATAATTTAGCCTTACAACTCAGAGGAATTAACTTCCTACACCTCAGATCTACTAATAGATCTTACAATATTATTATAACAGAAAGAAATTGAGTTTTGAGATGTCACCCAGGAAGAAAGAGGCTGGTGACTTCTTCTTGATCAGATCTTGATGTGAATTCTTCTCCCTTAATCTTGGAAGTGAAGAAAAAAGGTTCAACCCTTCTTAACTTTGAAAGAACCCGCCAACCCAACAGTTCATCTCAAAACCAAGGTATTAAGATGAAGGGTGGTGGGGTACATGAACATAGAGAGGAGAAAGCTGCAGGCGGTGTAGGATTAACCCCAACCACTGGCCCGCATGGATATTCCGTCAGAGGGGCCCACCGGGGTTAACACCCAGACCTGGAATGCGGTGGGTAAGCCAAACATGGTCCCACATACACGTGACATGATGGATAATTTAATCTCAACACACCCCCGCAGCAGGACAACCTCCTCTGATACCATGAAAGAACCTGCCAACCCAATAGTTCATCTCAAAACCTAGGTATTGAGATGAAGGATGGCGAGGTACATGAACATGAAGGGGAGAAAGCTGCAGGAGGTGTGGGATTAACCCCAACCACAGGCCCGTAGGGATATTCTGCCAGAGGGGCCCACCGGGGTCAACACCCAGACCTGGAACGCGATGGGTAAGCCAAACACGGTCCCACATAGACATGACTTGCTGGATAATTTAATCTCAAAAACTTTTTCATAGCTTCTTGAAGGAGAAGGTATGGATGAACCTGGTTAGAGAAGATTGAAGTTGATCCATGTTCTGCCTCCTCACCACCTTCCGAATTTTGTTGAAATTGTTCTGACAGACTTAGTTGAGAAGAATAAGAATTATCGCTTTTGTTTTTGTTGTGTTGGTCTCCTTATATAGGCTTTGACAAGAGTTACCGGCTACCCAGGTTAATTCACTGACATCTGACAGTTCTGACAGTTGTCAGAAGTTCAGGCTTCAAATTCTGGACTTTAAAGAATTTCTGTCTTGAAAGCTTCTCCATAAAGGTGTTGACAAACTTCTGAGTGCTGACACTTCTGTACTTAGATTCTGTCGAGACCAGTTCTGAGTGTCGACACTTCTCTTATAGGGATGTCGATAAAAATCGAGTGTGTCGACACTGCTCGCTTCTTGTCTCAACATAACTTGTGTAACATGTGTCGTCACTAGTACTGAGTGTCGACACAGCTGGTTTCTTCTCTCGGCATAACTTGTGAGAAATGTGTTGACACTAGTCCTGAGTGTCGACACAGCTAGTTTCTTGACTATCAGTGTCGACACAAGTCGCGGGTGTCAACACAGCTTGCTTCCTGTCTCGGCATAACTTGTGTGAAGTGTGTCGACACTAGTCCTGAGTGTCGACACAGCTTTCCCATCTCAGCACTTCTTGAATTAGTGTGTCAACACTAGTCTTGAGTGTCGATACAACTTGATTCCTTGTCTCAACACTGCTTTTACAAAGGTGTCAACACTTGCCTAGTGTCTCGATACTTTTGTACTTAGTTTATTTTTCCTTCAACATGGAACCTGCACAAGTAAACTCAACATACATCAAATACAAAATTTGTGTATATTATTGAGTTGAAATGGCTTCTTCAAATCAGGTACACAATTTCCAATGAACCTAACATGGACGGATACTTCAACTGTCCGGGCACTTCTTTTTGTCATTGAAGTCGTCCTTTGAGAGCTTTGAAATAAGAGGTTTTGTCTCTCGGTACAGCTGTGCCGCGGGCGTGATCTTCCGAGGATGTTGGGAACTCGCTTACCATGGATGACGCCAAACTGTTGCGGACTAACTCGACGTCCTGGTCGGGCCAGAATTCTTGTACTGTCTTAGCTCTCGGGACGATCGAACGCGCACACAACCAAATGAATAGGTTGATTGTGCACAAGCAATTTTAACGTGGAAAAAACCCTCAACTAGGTAAAAAACCACGTGACCGGATCTGTGCTGGCCAAAATCCACTATTTTTTGGGGGTTACAGCTAGATCGTGAAATCGAGGGTAACATGGCACCTCTCGTTACAATTTTGGGGGTGAGAGAGTACTTTGCGCGCAGCAGATGACAGGTCGTTGTGCTGGGAATTATTACAACTTGCGCTTTGTGCTGGTGGTATGTCGTTACCAGTCTGCAAAATCTGGATGTGGAAGGGAGCACTTGGGATTGCGGAGGCTGCTTGAGACTTGAATTGTTTTGTTGAGTCCTGGTGGCTTTGGCTCGGCCCACTAGTAGCTTGGGTGCGACTCAGGTGCAGATCGGGTGTCATTCGAAGGAGAAATTCGGCAGAGCTTCCACCAGAGGAAGAAGAACACTAGGAGGAAAATATTAGGAAATGAGGATCCCTGGTGTGCAACCTCGGGCTCGTAAGAACAGTTCGAGTTCGAAGAGAGGGGAAGGTAAGGCAAGATGAGCTCTTTGACAGAAGCCTACTCACTAACGAGTGGGTCCCAGGAAATGGGCTACTCACCGGGTTAAGGCCGGCTCGCTAGGCGAGAGGGCCCCAGTGGTTTGGGAGAGAAGATCCCAGCGGCTCAGGCGAGAGCCTTTCAAGTCGAGACGTACCTAGAGAGAGGGCCCAACAGCTCATGCGAGAGCCACGCTAGGCGAGACGAGTCCCATAGGTAGGAGATCTCGCCCGCGAGACGGTGCTCTCGCCGAGCGCCGGTTTAGTTGGAAGGTGGTTCACCTTTTTAGCCCTAGGTGATCTTACGCTTTTGCTCTCGGTAGTCTGCATATAACCCTTCAGAATAGCAGAGTTTGGCTGTTGGCAGACCCGACCAAGGGTATTTTGGTAATTTCAGGTCGTTTAGTTTGGTTATTGGCAGTTCAAACTCAAAGGCCTATAAATAAACTTATAGGGTTCTTCAGAAGCATTTTTTCCGGGATTTTAAAAGAGATTTCATGTGCTTTTTGAGGAGCTCCAAGCCCAGCTTTTGGCTTTGGAGGGGAAGCTCTCGAAGATCTTCCGGGTAAGCAGTGGGACCTCCTTGCTCAGTCTTTGGGTCAGTTTCTGATCCTTCACAACCAGTCGGAGGTCAGAGCTCGGGACAAGTAGGTGTTGGCTACGCCCCTGATTTCGAACTTTCGTTGAGGTCAAATTTTGGCTTCAACAGTTCTGGTGCGGTGAGAGTGGAAGGTAGCCAATACAAGAAAGTCTTGAGTTTGGTACTATGGAAGGAGGTGAAGATGAAGGATCTGGTTCCGGAGGTTCCACTCCCGGGGAGAGGAGGTGACAAGGAGGATGTTGGAGGACTTCAAGCGAGAGGTCTTGTAGACCATCAGCTTGGCCTTCTCGGCAAGGAGCGAGTGGGCAACGCCTCAGGTCCCAGTAGAGGCGGTCTCACTCTTGGGAGAGAATTCTCCTGGGCAGCACCCCGGGAAGGAGGTCTCGACGGAGGTTGGCGAGAGGGATATGGCCGCGCGAGAGCTCTTCCCAGGCCAGCATCCCAGGAACGAGGTTCTGGCAGAGGTTGGCGAGAGGGAGGCAGCTGTGCGAGAACTCTTCCCTGGGCATGGTCTCGCAGATCGGGCTAGCCAGCCTAGGCCGCGAGACACGCCCTCTCAGTAGGCAGGTGGCGAGAGCCCTTTTAATGAGCTCATCATCTCGGCCCCAGTGTCGGAGGGGTTCCGGGAGCCCTACATGTCCTACTACTTGGGGAAAGATGACCATGTGCAGCACATGCAGTGGTTTGAGGACGTTGTTTTGATAAGGCAGATGACGGATGCCTTCAAGTGTCGGCTGTTTGCCATCACGTTGAAGGAGAAGGCACGGGACTGGTTCCACCAGTTGCCGGCAAGTTCGATCTACAGTTTTAAGGATTTGCATCGAGGTTTCCTGTTAAGATTCTCGACATCAAAGAAGCGTAAGAAGGAGGCGGAGTGCCTGTTTGCGGTAAGGCAGAAGCAAGACGAGACGTTGGGCCATTATGTTGATCGGTTTCAGGAAGAGATCGTCCTGGTCCAGGAGGTCCCAGTGTATGCACTGATGCTCTCTTTTACCCTGGGGATGAGGCCGGGATTCTTTATCATGGATCTGAAGAGAGTACCCCCACCCCCCTCTTTTGGGGAGCTCATGGAGAGGGTGGCAAAGGAGGTAGACTTCAAAAGGGCCAATCTGGCTTTTGTCAGGAAGCTGTCCAGGTTGGCAGAGGATGACGTGAAGGAGCCGGGAGTAGGAAGGCAGAAGGAGCAGAGAGAAGAGAGAAGGATGGAGGACCCCCGAGGACAGGGGCAGCAGGGACCGCATCAAGGATGGGGGGGGGGGGGCGAGAGCCGAACAACCGGTTAGGTTGGCGGCCTCAGGAGGGCCACCCCCAGGGACAAGGAGGATTCTTTCATGGGAGAGACAACTTCCGCGAGCCGAGGAGGTTTGCTCAGCCGGCATTGAGGCAAGAGCCGAGGGGTCACTCCCCGCATCAGCAGGAGGCAATGGAGGTTGGTCGAGGTAGAGGAGGAAGGAGAGGAGCGCGAGGAGGAGCCAGAAGAAGAGGAGGTGGAGAAGGAAGAGGGGGTCGGGTGACATTGCTTTTCTGTGACTTCCACCAGGAGGAGGGTCACACGACGGCCACCTGCCCAGAGTTCTTGGAGATGAAGAAGCCAGGGGCTGGGGAGGTAGGATCCGCCGATAAGGATCGCAAAGGTGTATCAAGGGGAGACGGAATATAGGTGTGCAGACCGGGCGAACATAGGAATTCGTGGAGGGATCGTGGTGATCCACGGAGGAGTTGGGATTGAGGCAACTCGTAAGGGGAGCCTCCAGGCCATATTCCGAAGGGGGGTAGCCTCGACCTCCCAGGGTCCCCCTCCGGAAGAAAAAATTACCTTTTCATCAGCAGATATGCCAGATTATGAGGACCCGTTCTATGATGCCTTGATGATCCTAGACGGCAGAAGAGAACTTCACGGTCTCTAGGATCCTGTGAACAATGGGAGCTCCGTGAATGTGATTTTCATGAAGGCCTTCGATGAGATCAATGTCGAGGTCAATAGGGTTTTAGATTCAGACGGACCGTTGTTTGGTTTTTCAGGAGAAAGGAAGGAGGTAGAAGGAGGAGTAGGGTTGCATGTGAAGTTGGGGGGCCTGTCACGGAACTGCAGGTTCGTGATTGTGGACGCCTCGAGCAGTTATAATGCCATCTTTGGGCATACCCTCATCAGCGTCTTTTGCTGCGTCCCCTCCTCGTTTCACCAATGTCTTAAGTTCAACAACGGAGGGGTGCAGGTTTGGATCAGGGTGGACCCAAAGGTGGTGAGACAATATTACGTGATGGCAGTCAACACCATATCTTGGATAGTAGAGGCGGAAGAGCTGGAGAGGGAGATGGCGGAGTAATAAGTGGTTGTCGGAGAGGAGGAGGTGGGCCTGGATGAGGCGAGGGAAGAGATTGAGGAGGAGCAAAGAGGAGGACGTGAGCCGGAGGTCCAGAGGGACGGAGGGTCGAAGCCTCAAAAGGGTCGGCAGGTGGAAGGAGTAGGAGAGGGAGTTGAGAGGAAGGTTCTGAGAGGCGTGGAGGTTGAGCAGTAGCAGCGTGGGAGCCTGGGGGAGGCGATGGAGGTCGAGGAAGCAAGAGGGGTGGAAGAGTTTGGGCATGAAGAGGGAGCAAGAGCCAGCTAGGAGCAGTCGCGGTTAGAGCCGGTTGGAGAAGTGGTGCAGATGGAATTCTTCACCAGCGTTGGCCAGGTGTAGAGGGTGCAGATCAGCGGGGGCTTGATTCCCGAGGACCAGGAGCGGGTGCGGGCTTGCATCCAGAGCAACGTCGACATATTTGCCTGGAGCACGGTTGACATGTCGGGCATCGATGCAGATGTGGCCTGCCATCGCCTGAACCTGGACCCCCGGACGAGCCCTATTCACCAGAAGATGAGGACCATCGCTACCAAGCTGGAGGAACCCATCCGCGAGGAGGTCAAGAAGCTTCTGTAGGTTGGCTTCATCTCGGAGATCCAGTATCCAGGCTGGATCTCCAACGTGGTAATGGTAAAAAAAGGGGGAGGGAAGTGGCGCATGTGTATCGATTTTTCCTTATTAAATAAATCATGCCCCAAGGATTGCTACCCCTTGCCTCGAATCGACGCGCTGCTTGATTCAGCCATTGGTTTTTCTATTATGAGTTTTTTGGATGCTTTTTCAGGTTACCATCAGATCCGTATGCACCCTCCTGATGTCAAGGACGTTTCCTTAATCACGAGGGAGGGATGTTTCAGCTATAATATGATGCCCTTTGGGCTAAAAACACAGGGGCTACATACCAACGCATGATGGATCGAGTCTTCCAGGGTCAAAGGGGAGGAACTTGGAGGTCTATGTTGACGATCTAATGTTCAAGAGCAAGTGTGTGGACTCGCACCTTTAGGACCTGGAGGAGACATTCGCCACCCTGCGGAAGTTCAAGATGAGGCTGAACCCCTTGAAGTGCGCCTTTGGGGCGAGCCGCGGGAAGTTCCTTGGGCATCTTCTGACCCCGGAAGGGGTGGAGCCTAACCCGGATAAGGTGAAGGCCATCCTGGAGCTGGAGTCACCACAGAATGCTAAGGAGGTCCAGCACTTGACGGTCAAGATGGCCGGGCTAAGAAGATTCCTCTCCAGGTCTGGAGAAAAATGCTCACCGTTCTTCAAAGTGTTGCGGGGTACTCAAAGGTTCGAGTGGACCGCTGAATGTGAGGAGTCTTTTCAAATGCTGAAGAGGAAGCTCTCCCTGGCTCATATACTTCAAAGCCCAAAGGAGGGGGAGGATCTAACCATGTACCTCGTAGTAGGGGCAGAGGCCGTGAGCTCTGTCCTGGTCAGGGAAGAGGGGAAGAAGCAATTGCCAATCTACTATGTTAGCAGGATCCCGAAGAAGGCGGAGCTCCGCTACCACATCTTGGAAAAGCTGGCATATGCTTTGATCATTTCGGCCAGGAAGCTCCGTCCGTACTTCTAAGCGTATTAAATCAGGGTGGTGACGGACCATCCCCTTCGCAAGATTTTTGAGGGGGTGGAGCACTTAGGCAGGTTGGCCAAGTGGTCTATCGAATTGAGCGAGTTTGATATCTCATTCGTGCCAAGGCTCTCCATTAAGGCACAGGTGGTGGCTGACTTCATGGCAGACTACGTTGTTGAGGTCGGGGTCGAGGAGTCGCGGCCATAGGAGTCGTGGAAGATGATGGTTGATGGGCCTCAGGAAAGCACTCCCTCGGAGCAGGGGTGGTGTTGATAAGCCCTCAAGGGGTCACTATAGAACAAGCAGTGGTCTTGCACTTTCCAGCAACTAACAACCAGGCGAAGTATGAGTCCGTGATAGCTGGCATTCGTTTGGCAAAGGAACATGGATACAGGATGTAGAGGCTTTTACAGCCTCGTTAGTGGTGTATCACAGATCTGAGGAGAGTTTGAAGCTCGGGAGCCCACTCTTGTGAAGTACTTATCCAAGGTGAGGGCGATCATCGAGGGTTACGGACGTTCTCCATTCAACATGTTCCCATGGAAGAGAGTACAGCTGCTGATCGGTTAGCTAAGTTTGGACCTCGGGGAGGAGGGACCTTGACTTAGCTATTTCGACCGGCTATCGCGGAAGGAGACTTGATGGAGGTGGATCGGCGACCCTCGTGGGTGGATCCATTGGTGACCTTCCTAACCACTAGCGAGCTTCCGAAGGGGGCCAAGGATGCAAAAGGCTTCAGGCACAAGGCGGTTCACTACTTAATGCTTGAAGGGGGGTTACATCGGAAGATGTTGTCAGGGCTCCTGGCAAGGTGTGTGACCGAGGAGGAGATCCCGAGGATCCTGAAATAAGTGCATTCAGGTGAATGCGGCAGTCACTCAGGGGGAAGGACGTTGGAAGCAAGGGTGGTAAGGCAAGGGTATTTCTAGCATACCCTGAGGAAGGATGCGGCTAAGTTTACCAGGAGGTGCCGAAAGTGTCAGCTATGCACCCCCCTCCAGCTCTTGACCTCTCAAAGGCTCTGAAGCATCACGGCACCATGGCCTTTCTCCATCTGGGGGATGGATTTAGTCGGGCCTTTCCCTCCGGCTAGTGGACAATGGTGGTTCCTCCTGGTCATGATTGATTACTTTTCAAAGTGGCTGGAGGTCAAGGCGTTGACTAAGGTCACCTCACAAGTCATCAAGAATTTTTTCTGGGGAGAGATCATATGCTGGCACGGGCTCCACCAGGCAATAGTAACAGACAATGGGCCCCAGTTTTCCAGCGATGAGTTTAACAGCTTCTGTGCTCAGTTGGGGAAAGACCTTAGATTTGCCTCCGTACATCATCCCAGGAGAAACGGTCAGGTGGAGGACGGCCAACAAGATCATCGTGAACCTACTCAAGAAGAAGGTGGAGAACTTGAGGAGAAGTTGGGTGGAACAGCTCCCCTCAGTATTGTGGGCATTGCGGACAATCCCGAACATGGCCACCGGCGAGACCCCATTCAAACTTTCTCATGGGTGTGAGGCAGTCCTGCCCGTGGAGTTCGAGGTTCGATCCCCACGAGTCGTGGACGCGGGTGATGGGGATGAGACTTGGAGGTCGGAAAATGAAGGGGGGTTACGCCTCTCGTTGGACATGGTAGAAGAGCTACGCGATGTCGCAGCTATCAGGCAGGAAGAGATCAAACGGCGAATGGCAAAATACTTTGACAAGCATATCAGGATCAAGCAGTTCACGGAAGGAGATCTGGTGCTGAGGCAAGTTGATGCTGCAGGGAGGTCTGCCCCCGTGGGTAAGCTCAACTTAAATTGGGAAGGGCCTTATATTATCGAGAGGGTCCTGAGAACGGGAGGTTACCACCTCCGGGACGTGGAGGGTAGGTCCATGAGCCACACCTGGAGCGGCGATGACTTGAAGCGCTTCTTCCCATGAGAAAGGGAGAAAACAAAATTATACACTCAATGTCAAGTTTATTATACTATGTTCCTCAATTTACTTTTGTTTTTACCTACTGTGAAATTTTGACGGCAAGGAGATAGGACTTTTGCACTACCCCGAGCCTGGCTCGGACCCAGGTAGACCCAATGCACAGGCTCTCATTAGCTGGCAGGTCCGAATGCTCGTCTGTGGGGGTAAGCGACCCCGAGCGCGGCTCAGCCCCAGGTAGACCCGTTGCGTAGGCTCTCATTAGCTGGAAGGTCCGAAGGCTCGCCTGTGGGGGAAAGGATTGGTTCTTGGAGACTTGTTTCTTCGTTCTTGGAGACTTTTGCACTACCCCGAGCCTGGCTCAGCCCCAGGAAGACCCGCTGCATAGGCTCTCATTAGCTGGCAGGTCCGAAGGCTCGCCTGTGGGGGTAAGGGACCCCGAGCACGGCTCAGCCCCAAGTAGACCCGTTGCGCAGACTCTTATTAGCTGGCAGGTCTGAAGGCTCTCCTGTGGGGTAAAAGATTGGTTCACGGAGACTTGGTTCTTGGTTCTTGGAGACTTTTGCACTACCCCGAGCCTAGCTCGGCCCCAGGTAGACCCGCTGCGCAAGCTCGCATTAGCTGGCAGGTTTGAAGGCTCGCTTGTGGTGGTAAGGGACCCCGAGCATGGCTCGGCCCCAGGTAGACCCGCTGCGCAGGCTCTCATTAGCTGGCAGGTCCGAAGGCTCGCCTTTGGGGTAAAGGATTGGTTCTTGGAGACTTGGTTCTTGGAGACTTTTGCACTACCCCGAGCCTGGCTCGGCCCCAGGTAGACCTGTTGCGCAGGCTCTCATTACTTAGCAGGTCCGAAGGCTCGCCTGTGGTGGTAAGGGACCCCGAGCGCGGCTCGGCCCCAGGTAGACCCGCTGCACAGGCTCTCATTAGCTGGCAGGTCTGAAGGCTCGCTTGTGTGGGAAAGGATTGGTTCTTGGAGACTTTATTCTTGGCTCTTGGAGACTTTTGCACTACCCCGATCCTGGCTCTACCCCAACCCGCTGTGCAGGCTCTCATTATCTGGCAAGTCCGAAGGCTCGCCTGTGGGGATAAGGGACCCCAAGCACGACTCGGCCCCAGGTAGACCCGCTACGCGTGCTCTAATTAGCTGGGAGGTCCGAAGGCTCGCTTGTGGGGGAAAGGATTGGTTCTTGGAGATTTGGTTCTTGGTTCTTGGAGACTTTTGCACTACCCCGAGCCTAGCTCAGCCCCAGGTAGACCCGCTGCGCAGGCTCTCATTAGCTGGCAGGTCCGAATGCTCGCCTGTGGTGGTAAGGGACCCCGAGCGCGGCTCGGCCCCAGGTAGACCCGCTGCCCAGGCTCTCATTAGCTGACAGGTTTGAAGGCTCGCCTGTGGGGGAAAGGATTGGTTCTTGGAGACTTTGTTCTTGGTCCTTTGAGACTTTTGCACTACCCCGAGCCTGGCTCAGCCACAGGTAGGCCCGCTGTGTAGGCTCTCATTAGCTGGGACGTCCGAAGGCTCGCCTGTGGGGGTAAGGGACCACGAGTGCAGCTCGGCCGCAGGTAGACCTACTGCGCAAGCTGTCATTAGCCGGCAGGGCCGAAGGCTCGCCTGTGGGGGAAAGGATTGGTTCTTAGAGACTTGGTTCTTAATTCTTGGAGACTTTTGCACTACCCCGAGCTGGCTCGGCCCCAGGTAGACCCGCTGCGCATGCTCTCATTAGCTGGCAGGTCTGAAGGCTCGCCTGTGGGGGTAAGGGACCCCGAGCGCGGCTCGGCCCCAGGTAGACCCGCTGCGCAGGCTCTCATTAGTTGGCAGATCTGATGGCTCGCCTGTGGGGGAAAGAATTGGTTCTTGGAGACTTTTGCACCACCCTGAGCCTGGCTCTGTCCCCAGTAGACAAGTTTCTCAGGCTCTCATCAAGCTGGCAGGGCGGTAAGCTCACTCGATGGCAGAGTGGTTGGGGAGACCTCCTTAAGGAGCATCCCTACTTAACCTCATGAAAAACAAATTATGAGAGGCAAAGGCTGAAGCAGTGCGCGTAGAGGCAGTCCCAACTGTCGGCCTCGGGGATGGTCTCGCCTACGATAAGTGGGCACTCGCGCGGGACAGAAGGCTCGACCTAATAATAGGGGAGCAAGTTAAATCACAAAAATACACTTACGTCGGGAGTACCCTGAGGCGAGACGAGAGGGTTATGTTAGTTAGGTCTCACACATAAATAAGATAAGGGAAGTGACGACTCGCGCTCTGAAAAAAGTCAACTCTCCAACGAAGTGGCGAGATAAGACGTAGCACCTTCTCGTGGGCGTGAGCGCATCAAAGGGTCGTCTCGCAGTAAACAAAATAAAGCAAAGTGAAAATAGTAAAAGCGACGCGGCGAGACGGGTGGGTAGCACCGTCTCGCAAACAAAAGCAAGCCAATAAATCATTTTGCAAAATGTAAAATAAGGTAACAGGACAAGAGTGTGTGCATTTGATCAATCTGTTCATCACAGTGTCATGAATACATTTTCAAAATGATCACAAAAAGAAACTCAAAAAGTAGTTAATTTATACAGCAGTAAAAAAGGGAGAAGGGTCCTGGATCTCACAGGAAACATGTCATTCCTCCTCGCTGGACGAAGAATCTTCGCTCTCCACGGCATAGAGCTGGGGGACCAGATCGCGAGCGGTCACCGTTTCGGAGTCTTCCTTCACGACCCCCAGCTCCTTCATCATCTTTAGAACCAGCTCCGCCGTCATGATTCTGGCGTCTCGGCACTGGTCCTCAACTTCATCCAGAGAATAGTAAGGCGGAGGGGCCGGGAGGGGTTCGCGGCGATACGACGACGGGGCGTTGTCCTGAAGGCGAGTGATCTGAGCTTTCAAATCCTTATTATCCTCCTTCAGGGCCACCATGCGCGAGTGCATCCGCTACGCCGTCTCATCATCCTGCGAGACACCAGTCTTTAGCAAATAATGTTTAAAAAGAATAATCCAAGGATAAGTTCAAGGCTTACCAGGCCGCCCTGGGCTTTCGCGAGGAGGGTTTCGGCGACGGATAGCCTTTTCGCAAGGTCGTTGGATTACACTCGCTCCGGCGCCAGGCCCGCCTCGATGTCTTTCCATTTCTTGTTAGTATAAAATAGGCGGCGCGAGGTGTGATGTGAGAGCTCCAAGGCACGTAGTTGGGCGTGGGAGGTCTTCAGGACGAGGTCTCGCGAGGACTCATTCTTGGGGGAGACTGCCTCGGGAGCACCATAAAGGTCGTAGCCCACAAAGAAGGCATGGCTGGTGGGAACCTCCTGCTCTTTCCAAGAGGGAAGGAGGGTGGAGATGGACACACGGTTGATGTCCCTCCCCCACACCAGTACTGGGTCACCGACGGCATCTTGGATCGCGGGGCCCAGATTGAAGTTTGGATGAGAAGAGGGGGCTGGGAGAATAGGGGAAGCAGGTTCGCGAGATGTAGCGATGGCCGGTTGATTATAAGTGGCGGCAGGCCGGTCGGATAGAGCCGTCTTGCGGGCGGGCGAGACGGCATTAGAGGGAGGCGAGCGGGGCGATTGTGAGTCCCCTATGGAGATAGGGCTCAAGGACCCCGACATTTCCTTCTCCTTCGGGGCCTTCTTTTTCACCTTAGAGATGACCACAGCTTTTTTCTTCTTTTTCTTGGGAGGGTTGGAGCAAGAGGGGGAGGTGTCGCCTGCAGGCCTCCTTGGAGAGGCAGGAGCCAGGGACCCTCTCGCCGCCTTAGCCGCCGCGCTGGCGAGACTGAGTCCCTTGGTTGGTTGGATGTTGCTCTTATAGGGGGGTGAACTAGTATGACACGCTCTCCTAAAATGAGTGAGGGGGTGATGAGATGGTGAGACGAAAAATAATAAAACACAAGATAAGGGAGCGAGAGTACCTTTACGGGGAACACGGGAGGTAGCGAGTCGAGGCCTCTCCGCAAGTAATTGACCTCGAAGTTTTTGCCGATGAGGAAATCATACAGCAGCTTGTCCGTTCCTGCCCACCTACGGAGACACATAAAAGACCTCGGGAGGTGACACAGGCGCGAGCGGGACGCCCCCGAATTTGCCACAGATGAACACGAATCTGGTCAGCCAATGATGATTTTTATTGGGCGTCTCGCACACCTTGAGCCCTTGCTCAGTGAACTATGAGACGCCGTCGGCGTTGCCGTGATAGATGAAGAGCTTGAGGAAAACCGTCAAGCTAAACTCGATGTGCTCCCGACGCATGTAGCTGGCGAAAGCGATTAACACCGAAATGTCATTTGGGTTAAGCTGCGCCGGGACGACGCCAAAGTACTTCAGGACCTATTTTACCTCCGACCAGAGGGGCAATCTGAACCCTGCCTCAAAGTTGCAAAACTAGAAAGGCGAGCTCTCCTGGGTAGTAGGTGTTGATCGCCTCGCCAACCTTGGGGGACTTGATTCGAGCCCCTCCCTCATGTACACCCGAACAAAGTTGTGGTAGTCTTCGTCAGGAAGCCTGCCGGGAGGTAAGTCATGATCGGTAAACCGTTTCCCGCAGCGACTGCGCCCCTCCCCTTCCTTGACTTTCTTCTTCCCCATTTTAGGTGAGACGGATAGAGGCGAGATGGTTGAGAGAAAAAAAGCAGCGAAAAGGAGAATCGGCGAGACGGCTGAGGAAGGAAGAAGCGAGAGGAATAAAAAGCAAGAGGGATGGGCGAGACGGAAGAAGAAAGGGGGCAAAGGCTTGGGCGCAGCTGGGGGGAAGGTGTAGATATCCTTTTGCTCCGGGGGGCAGGAGTATTTATAATGGATATGGTCAAACAGATAAATGAGCGGGAAAAATGTATATGGGAAGTGGAAGTGTCGGCCGACGGTTCACTCTCTCTCTCCTAAACCTCGATTCGTGTGGCCCATCACAATCACAGGACAAAATAAATGAATTAAAAGAAATTAAATGAAATTAAGAGATTAAGCTAGCAGTAGTAAATATTTAAATATACTATCCCGCATAAGGCGGGCACCATGTTCTCAGACATTGCCGGCAAGACGGTAGCATAACATGTTATACAATTATTACAGCATTAAAGTGCAAAAAAACCAAGAAGAAGAAAAGAGCGAGACAGATGAATAAAGAGGGGAGAGCAGGGCGGTCTTTAATACGGGAGCCATTTCCAGCGAGCCCCCGTGCAGGGAGGCCTACTGTGCAAGTGGAAGGCGCAAACAGCGCCAAGACCACTGCGCACGAGACGGAGCTACATGTCGACCTCGCTGATAATGGCATGGGGGTCGGTCGCATCAACCACTATCTTGGCGTCAACCTCAGAAGACAAGCGAGCACATTAAATCTCCAGCCATTCGGTTTGCCTATCAGTCGCCTTCCTGTCCTGCTCCAGCTTGTTGATGATGCGCGCGTGCTTCCGAAACATCTCAGCTATCTTGCGCTTCATCTCTAGCGGGTCCATGGGGTCGCCCAGGTAGTCTTCAATCTTGTCTATAGGAGGAGGGGGCGAGACGGCGAGTTGCCTAAAGAGCTCCTCAGCGAGCGAGTCGGCCTGGGCGCCTATGCAAGGAGTCGAGGGGAGGAGTGAGGGAGGCTCTTGCAGGAGGGTGTGTGAGTAGCGAGTGGGACAGAGAAGTGAGAGGGAAGGTTTTTTACCAGGATGACGGGAGGTCCTAGCGTCCTGAGAAGGGTCGTTCTTCCTCTCGTTGGGAGGAGTAAATGGAGTAGTGGAAGGCTGTGGTGAGTCAGATTCTTCGCGGTAGGCGACGGTGTCATCCCGCGGACTTTCTGGTCGGCGTAGAGGCGCGGGGGCTCCCTGAAGAAGCAAATGGTAAATAAGCAGATATGGATGAAGAGGTAATAGGGACAAAGGCTAGAACTCACCTCCTTCTCTCTAGGAGATGCGGGAGGAGGAGAGGGGCGGGTTTCCAGGGCAGCGAGAGATGGCTGCTCGGTCGAGGAGGGAGGGCCGCCTGTCTTTACCTTCTTTTGGTGAGGCGAAGAGGACGGTAAGGAGGGTGGGGCGTGAACTAGAGCCATGGTCAGAGCGTCCACGTTGGCCTTGTTCTACTTGTGCACCATTGCAAGGCGCTCGCGGAAATTCTGTATGTGAGACATGATTGCAGTAGGGACAAGGAAGGAAGAAGTGTGAAAGGGGGGATCTTCTATATGGAGTAGGAATCCTATATTTATAGGCTCCGGTGGAGGGCCTCACCAAATATTCCCTCATAAATACGCCCATAAATACTCTTTAATGATACGGGCCTCGGTTGGACTTTCTTTCCGAGTTTAAAATAACCTCGAATAGAGCGGGGATTGTGTACAACCTCAGGCTCATAGGAACAATTCGGGTTCGAAGAGAGGGGAAGGTAAGGCAAGATGGGCTCTTTGACAGAAGCCTACTCACTAGCGATTGGGTCCCAGGAAAAGGGTTACTCGTCGGGTTAAGACCGGCTCGCTTGGCGAGATGGCCCCGGCGGTTCGAGCGAGAAGATCCCAGCGGCTCAGGCGAAAGCCTTTCTAGGCGAGACGGGCCCAGAGAGAGGGCCCAACAACTCATGCGAGAGCATCGCTAGGCGAGACGAGTCCCATAGGTAGGAGCTCTCGCCCGCGAGATGGTGCTCTCGCCGAGCGTCGGTTCAGTTGGAAGGTTGTTCAACGTTTTAGCCCTAGGTGATCTTACGCTTTTGCCCTCGGTGGTCTGCATATAACCGTTCAGAACAGCGGAGTTTGGCTATTGACAGACCCGACCAAGGGTATTTTGGTAATTTCAGGTTGGTTCAGTTTGGTTATTGACAATTCAAACTCAGAGGCCTATAAATAGACCCATAGGGGTTCTTCAGAAGCACTTTTTTCCGGGATTTTAAAAGAGTTTTCCTGTGCTTTCTTAGGAGCTCCAAGCGCAGCTTTTCGCTTTGGAGGGGAAGCTCTCAGAGATCTTCCGGGTTAGCGGTGAGACCTCCCTGCTGAGGCTTTGGGTCGGTTTCTGGTCCTTCACAACCAGTCGGAGGGCAGAGCTCGGGACAAGTAGGTGTTGGCTACGCCCCTGATTTCGAACTTTCGTTGAGGTGAAATTTTGGATTCAACACCTGGGGCTCCTTTTATAGGCTCCAGGTGGTGATTACGGTGGTTACGCGGCTATCCACACACCGAAACCACCTACAAAAATGATTTTGGTATAGATTTAAATCTGCGCATCTAGCTATCGGGAGACCATTTAATTAATAATAAAATATTAATTAAATTCCTCCTCAATAACCTGGTGGTTAGTGGGTGGTTATGCGCTGATCGGACGGCGGGAGCGGGCCTCCACGTGCGATCGGCGAACCTGCCGCCATGTTCGTCGACGAGCATGGGTCGTTGACAGCGGCCAGGGAGGAGTGGCCGCTCGTCACGGCCGCGCGCCGACAATCGAGGGAGGGGGCGGACGGGGCGGTCTCCCCCTTGGCCACTGGCGGCCAAGGCGAGGGGCGGCCGCCCCTTCGTCCAGCAGTGGCGAAGGAGAGGGGGGCAGCCCGGTTGGCCTCCCCCTTAGCCGCACGGGAGGTCGGGTAAAGGGGCGGCCGGGGCGGCCACCCCTTTGGTTGTCGGCGGCCAAGGAGAGGGGGCTGCATGGCTGGCCGCGCCCCTTAGCCGCACGAATAGTCGGGAAAAGTGGCGTCAGAGGCGAGCCCCCTGTTGGTCGCCGGCAGCCAAGGAGAGGGGCGGCCCGGCCGATCGGCCACTTCGCCGCTTTGGTCGGCCGAGGCGTGGGCGGCTAGGTCGGTGGCCCCCTTGGTCGCTCGGGCGGCCGTGGAGGGGGCGGCCCGGTCGACCGCCATTTTCGGGCTTGCGAATGGGGGCGGGCGAGCGGCGTCCGGGGAGGAGGATGGCCGCCCCTCGACGGCGTGGTGCGGCGGTTGCCCCACCATGCAAAGTGGGATCGTCACGTGGAGATCGGGTGTGGTGATCACGTGCGCGGTTAAACTCATGATCGTCACTTCTTTTGGGTGGAGATCATGGGGTGTGGCTATGTGCACCCCTTATTTTCTATAAAATGAGGTATATATATATATATCTTTCATTATTATAAGATAAAAGTTGTCTTTGGTGAAACATTCAAAAATACCAATTATGCCCTCATTTTTATATTTTAATGACTTAACATATATTATAATCTATTTCAAAGAAATTAAAATACAATGTTCATTCAAGTAATTACACTATCAAAAAATTAGAAGTAATGATGAAAATCCATTTAAATTCAAAAAACAAATTTAGTAAAGCTCATACACCTATTATGATAGGTTGTCATTAGGCATGTCAGCGGTTTATTCAAGAAAGGTTGTCATTAGGTTTATCAGTGGTATTTTCTGTTGAAAATTGTGAAGTAAAATTGGGTGAATGGAGGACTTTGACAACCTATCCGCTCGGACTACGCAGACAGGGTTGGCGGACAGCCAGGTCGGCGGGGCTGGTGCAGACGGCTGCTTCTGTGGCAGCCTGGGCGATCTGTTTACGCGGACTATGCGGATAGCAGCAGCGATTTGCCAGGCCGGCTTATGCTCTTCAAGCAGTTGGATCCCAGAAGGTAACCGGGCGGATAGCGACTCTATCTGCGGAGTCCGGCAAGAAGCGGACTGAATGACTGGAGCTCGGCAGACCAGCTTGGCAGAAGCCTTGGTCTTGCTCTGGTGAAGCGGCAAGTGGAAGCCGCAGAGATCTCTAATCAGTGCGGACATGTACTGGAGTTCGCCGGGGCTAGCGGACTGTTTTCAGTGTCTGTTAGTAATTGCGGACTGACCCTTATGGCCAGTGGTGTGGACTTGGTTGGTTCTGAACCAAGTCCACGTTTGGCTCAGTCCGGGGAGATCGCGCAGTGGAGCGCGGACTACTTCTCAGTCCGCCAAGCTCGGCAGAAGTGTTGTGTTCCTTGGTTGCGAATTTGGAAAAGCGGACTGGAGATTGCGTCTGCAACTGCATGCAGACTGGAGCTGGGTCCACTGAGTCCGACAGCTGCCTTGCTGGCATGGTCGTGGACTCAGGTTATGCGGACTGGAGCAGTCTGTGGGATATGCGGACTGGGTTAGTCTGCGGGATATGCGGACTGGAGGTATTCGTAGTATAAGCAGACTGGAGCTGTGTCCGCTGAGTCCGACAGTTGCCTTGGTGGCGATGTTGTGGGCTTGGGATAAGCGGAGTGGAGCTGTGTCTGCGGATTGGCGGACAGCTGTTGCAGAGTCCGGCTGTGACAGTCTTGGCTTGGTCTCTGGCAACAAGGCGGACTAGTGTTGTTGTCCGGCCTTGGTGAAGCTATGGCGTTGGCGTGGCCTTTGGCGACAAGGCAGACTGGTGTTGCTGTCCGGCCTTGGTGAAGCCCTGGCGTTGGCTTGGCCTTTGGCGACAAGGCAGACTAGCGATGTGTCCCGCCTTGGTGATGCATTAGCGGACTGGCTATCCTGCACAGGTAGCGGCGGACTGGAGTGTATCCGCAGGTTTTGTGGACACGTGTTCTTGCTGCGGGATGTGGCGGTAATCCTATCGGCTAGGGCGGTGACCACACTCCTCATCTTGCCTATAAATAGGACTCATGTCACATCAGGAAAAGAGAACCTAATAAATCGAATGAACAGTAAGTGAGCCCGCGATAGTTACTGCGGACTGACTTTTGGTGTCCGCACGGTTTAATAGATTTGACCGGTTTGTGCTGTGCAGGTTGTGCGGATAGCGCTGGAAAGCCAGGACTCTGCTCTGATTGCGGTCAGGGACAGTGCGGACTCTGCGGTTAAGCAACATGCGGTAAACAGCAGTTCGCGGACAATGACCAGACAGTTTTCTCTTTGACAACTTGGTTGGAGGTTCAATAAGTCGTCTGCTTCAGGCAGACTGTTTTATTCGACATCGCAGCTTGTGCGGTCAGGCGGCTAGGCTACCTCGCGGTTAGGCTGCTTGCAGATCAGCGGCTAGAGCTTAGCATTGGAATAACAGGCAGTCCGCGCGGCTTGGGTTGCTGTCTGGCGACCTAGCGGATTGTGCGGACTCCATAGCAGTAGACCGGCGGCTTGGTGTTTGAGTCCGTCTGGCTTGTGTTGACTTGTCTTTGTAATTGTCTCTGCTTTCCCTGTGGTGTTTTTGGTGAAGCATGTCTCGCCATGTATGTCTCGCCTTGTAAAGAATATTGCTGTTAATCAATAAAGACTCTTGTTTACTGCATGTGTTTCTGGTTGTGAATAACTTTAGTTGAGATAACCCCTGCTCACTTCAAGGTCCTAGAAATTTCAACATTTTCGAGATAATGACATTAAATCAATTAACTTTATTAAAGTAAAAAATTAATATTTTTATGTCAAAACGTATATTGTTGGTGTCGGGCTTGAGGAGAGAGGAGGAGTGTTTTTCTGGGAAAATTTTATTTACAGTGCAGATCTGATAGATCGAACGGTTTAGATATGTCTGATGTCTTTTTTACCTTGTCATGGAACCTAAAACAATACTTTTTTTAATATAATATATATATATATATATTTTATATATATATATATATATATATATATATATACAAGCAGTCGTTCACGGGAGACCCCGTGCGGGGCGGCGACATTGGTCTGAGGCGGAGACATTTGTCGGGGGCGGCGACATTTGTCGGGGGCGGCGACATTTGTCGGGTGCGCCGACATTGGTCGGGAGCGGCGACAATGGTCGGGGGCGGCGACATTGGGCGGGGGCGGCGACATTGTGCGGGGGCGACGACATTGGCGAGAGCGGCGACATTGGCGAGGGAGGCGACATTGGCGCGGCGGCGAGTAGGGGAATAAAAAAAAACTATGCAAATGAGTAGGAGAATAAGAAAATTTATGATCAAATGACAAAAAAAATCATGCAAATGAGTCGAGCAATAAGAAAAATGAGGGGTATTTTGGTATTAAAAAGTTACACCATTGCTAGGGGGTATTTTGGAAAGACGAATGTTACACCATTACTCTTTTGGAGTTTACTTATAATATAACCAAGCAGTCGTGCACGGGAACCCCGTGCGGACAACATTCGTCGTTGGTGAGACATTTGTCGTAGCGAGGACATTTGTCGTGGGGCCAACATATGCCGTGGGGGTGACATTCGTCATGGGGGCGACATTCGTCGTGGGGGCGACATTCGTTGTGGGGGGAGACATTCGTCGCGGGGGCACATTGCATGAATGAATTTAAGGAAGAACTTAATTTGACATTCTGCGTGGGAGCAACATTCGTCATGGATGCAAAAACTTGATTTGAAATAAAGTAAAATCAGATTTGAAAAGCAAAAACTGTTTTGAAAAAAAAGATTTCATTGGTGGGAAAATTTCTGATGACAAACCAAAATGACCAAAGAACCAAATAATCTAACTTAAGGATTATATTTTTAGGGGTATTTCGGGTAGTATCAATGTTACACTATCCACCTTTTGTCTTTGCTTATAGTATAAGGGGTATTTCGGGCAGCATCAATGTTACACCATTCACCTTTTGTCTTTGCTTATAGTATAAAGATTAAGGAAGAACTTAATTTGACATTCTGCGTGGGAGCAACATTCGTCATGGATGCAAAAACTTGATTTGAAATAAAGTAAAATCAGATTTGAAAAGCAAAAACTGTTTTGAAAAAAAAGATTTCATTGGTGGGAAAATTTCTGATGGCAAACCAAAATGACCAAAGAACCAAATAATCTAACTTAAGGATTATATTTTTAGGGGTATTTCGGGTAGTATCAATGTTACACCATCCACCTTTTGTCTTTGCTTATAGTATAAGGGGTATTTCGGGCAGCATCAATGTTACACCATTCACCTTTTGTCTTTGCTATATATATATATATATATATATATATATATATATATATATATATATATATATATATAATCTATTAAAATTTTTTCTTATTAGGTGAAAGGTGATGGTCCCATGAATTTGATGATTGTGCTGAGCAAAGTGGGCAATTATTTACTGAATCTATGAAAAGGACTGGACTGCTCATTCTTCTTCTCTGTTAATGAAAATTTTCATCTCCATATCGGGTAGGATAAAAGTCAATGCATGGGACACTGACGGTTCCCAACCCCGAATACTTAAAGATTATTTATACCCGAATTACCCGACTATTTCAAGTCGGGTCGGATCGGGTCGGAAAAGAATCCAAATCATCGCATCTTACCAACTCTTCCACGGTTCCACCAAATCTCTACCTAGCTGCCTAATGAAACCAGCTGAAACGGCATGAAGAATCAAGGCAAATATTATACCTCGCTTTTCTTCTCCCACTCTCAATATTCCATTCAACCCCAAAATAGTAGAAGCCACGAATCAACCCACAGAAGTTGAAACGGTGACCGCCATGAGAGACTTCGCCTTCTGCTTCAGCGAGCAGGCCGTCAAAGTCGCCTTGACGGATGCCTCCTTCTCCGGCGGCCGAAGCAGCGCCACCGCTGCCGCAACCTTTGGAGGATGCGGCGGCGCTGGAAACCGCAATGTTTCCGACCTCTCAATCCAAACCGCATCCACCTGCCTGTACAAAGTCAAACTCTCCACTGGAAAATCTCTCCTCATCAAACTCACCTGGTTGAGGAGCCATGGCGGCCCTTCCCTCTCCATTGTCGTCGACCACTTCCCGGAACTCATCCCGCCATGGAAATCCAAGTTACTGACTTTGAAGAAAGGTGCTCACTTTTTCCCCGCCTCCTCGCCGGTGGTGGCCCTCCATTGGGACTTCTCCGCCGCCAGCTACGGCCCGGGGCCGGAGCCCATCGGCAATTTCTACGTCGCAGTGACGGTTGATGCCGAGGCCGCTCTTCTTCTCGGAGACCAGAGAGGCAAATTCCTTGAGAAATTCTCCGAAAAGATTGAAGTTGCAGAGTTCTCTGTGGTTTACCGGAAGGAACAAGTGGTTGGGAGCGTTTTACACTCGGTAATAACAGCTCAGTTTAATGAAGGCAGTAAGTACCACGAGATCATCATAAGATGCAGAGGAGGAGGTGGAGGAGGGTTCGACGGAGAAGATTCAGAGCTCTCTGTTTCCATAGATGACCAAAAGGTGGTGAATGTGGCTAAGCTGAGGTGGAATTTTAGGGGAAATCAGACCGTTTTTATTGATGGGTTGCCGGTGGATTTGATGTGGGACATGCATGGCTGGTGTTTCAGTGGCCTGCCGGAGCACGCCGTATTTCTGTTCCGGCGGCGCAGTGCGCTTGAGAGCCGTCTGTGGTTGGCGGAGCAGGGGGCACTGGAGTTCTCCCTGCTAATCCAGGCTTTCAGATCTCCAGGATTGCTGTGATTTTGGTTAATATTCTGATGACCAAATCTTTGTAATATACATACGCTTGTTCTCTGCATGTTTTAATGGCGATTTCCTTGGAATTTGGGTTAATTATAATTGTATAAAACGAAAACTTTAAAATTTGGGCTAATTATTCCTACAATTTCTTCAGATTCTTAACTGTATTTCACTGTTAAACGCAATCCAAAAAATATAAATTTTTTATCTGCAACTCGATATTGATTTTGCCGCAGCCGTTTAAAATCAGCACAAAGTTGGAACTTTCACCGTCTTCTTCTTCCTCTTCGTCTCCTTCCCATCACCGGCGACGGCCTGTGGCTGCGCCTCCGAGCCACCTCCGACTGCGACGAAGTCCTCTTCTTGCCTATCCTCATCACCGTGCTGCTGATTTACCTTAAAAGACGCAAACAACACAGCCTCTTGTTAAAATTTCTCAAGATGGTCAGAAAGATAGCTCTGATATCGAGAAAAACTTTCAAAGCTATCAAGATGATATCTTGATCAAACGAAAAACGGGAATCAGACGCAGGAACACTCAATCGTAACTCAAGATCAATAAATGATAAACAACAAAAGGCAACAAACAAGTATGGTATTATCCACAATCTTCTTTACCTGGCAGGACATACATGACGAGACATGATTCGCCAATGTACAAAGGAATAACATACAAACAAAACAAATAAAACAAGCTGGTGGAATGTCTCAGAGACCGCCGAAACCATCGAGTTCGCAGAGACCGCCAAGCTTCTGCTGCAACGAATTGAACTACGGAGTCCGCGTAGACCGCGGACAACCCGTTATTCTACTGAACACAATTGTGTGCTCTCTGCAAGCCGCCTAACCGCTGAAGTCGCCTAGCTGCCGGAGTCCGTGAACAAGCTGCTGCCGAACTGAAGAACAGACCGCCGAGACCGTCGGACAAGTTATTGAACTAGGAAAGCTGAAGGAGAGAAGACCGACTGGCCGCACTCGCGACCTGCTGCAAACCGCTGATTGAAAACCGCAAGCTTCACTGATCCCTGACCGCAATCAGCACCAAAGACATGGCTTCTCAGTGCTAGTCGCACAACCTGCAAACAGCAAATCGGTTATCCTTCTCAAACTGTGCGGATAGAAATCCAAGACCGCAGCAATTAACCCAAGTCCTACTTACTGTTCATTCAGTTAATTATGTTGTCATATGGGGTCTTATTTATAGGCACGGAGAGGAGTGTGGTCACCGTACTAGTGGATAGAAACCCACTCCAGTCCGTAGCTAGCACAAAGCAGTCCGCCCAGTCCTCATGAAGAAGGTTGGACACCAGCATATCCGCTGTCATCAAGGAAGGTCGGATAGAAGCCAGTCTGCATCCCTGTGGATACCGCACCAGTCCGCAACCACAATGTCCACGACCAAAGGCACAGACCTCCCGATCAACTAGCGGACATTGCGAACTTCGCGATCAATCTGAACTTGTCACGAATCGTGACCAAGTCCCAACCCGAGAACCCCTGGCGCAAGCTACGCAGACACGAGCAATCAATCTGCCCAGTCTGCCAGCTCCAATCCAATTTGCCTAACCGCGAACTCCGCGGTTACCTCCTAACCGCACCACTTGAGATCAATGACACAAGCCAATGCCGATCGCGCGAGCTTGAAGAGAAGTCTGCATAGAGCGAACTCCGCGGACTCCAACCCAGTCTGCCCATACCACGGTTATTCAACCTATTCGCACGGCTACTACCAAGGACTCACCACCAGGTCGCAACTTCAGACCGCCAGACCGCACCACCAGTCCGCAAGACTGTCTGCCCAAGCCGCACGGTCTGCCAGATCAACCCCCATTTTCACTTCAATAATTTCAACACTCCCCCTTGAAGTGAGAAGTGGTGACCAAACCCAGCAGTCCCAGTAACCGTTCAAATGGCCCCTTCGACAACGGCTTAGTGAAGATATCCACGATGTTGTCCTCGCTCCGCACATGCTCAACCATAAGATACCCCTCTAACACCTTCTCCCGAATGAAATGATGCTCAATCGCTATATACTTGGTCCGCGCGTGACAAATTGCATTTTAACCAGTTTCAGGGCACTCTCATTGTCATCGCGAAGTAGAGTTGGACCTCACACTTCTTCATGGATATCCTCTACTAGCCTCCTCAGCTAGATGGCTTCCCTAGCTGGCAAGACCGAAACCTTGTACTCCGCTTCCATAGTAGAGACGAACACCGAGTTCTCCTTTTTATTGCACCATGAAATACCCGTTGATCCACATGTGAAAACATAACCAGAGGTCGACTTTCAATCATCTGAGTCTCCCCCATAATCAACATCTGTGTAGCCATGTAGAGAAAAGCCTGTGTCCCTCCTATACAAAAGTCTCATATCAGAAGTAGTCTTCACATACTTTTGAATATGTCTCGCCGCTACGAGATGAGGCTTCCTTGATTCTGCCATATAACGACTAACTCGGTTTACAACATAAGCAATGTCTGGCCTTGTAATCGTCAGGTAAATCATGTTCCCAACTAGAGCACGGAACACAAAGGGATCAGGAAAAATCCTCCCCTCATCTCGTCAAAGCTTCATACCATAATCTAGAGGAGTAGTGCTACTCTTTCCCTCCTTCAAGCCGAATCGATGAACGATCCGCTCAACATATCCCCTTTAAGAGACGAGTATCCCACTCTTCTTCCTCTTAGCCTCAAGTCCAAGAAAGTGGTGAAGCTCACCTAAATCCTTCATCTCGAACCGAATAGCTAGCTCGGCCCTGAGCCTAGCTACCTCCTCCTCAGAGTTCCCCGTGACGATCATGTCGTCCACGTACAACATCACCAAGGCATGAACTTCCCCTGCTTCTTTATGAACAAGCTAGAATCTGAATCACAGGCAAAGTATCCGCAAAACTGGAGATATTCTGCGATCTTTCCATACAATGCACGTGGAGCCTGCTTCAACCCATAAAGAGTCTTCTGAAGCTTACAGACGTAGTATAGATGATCTTCAGATGTGTAACCTAGTGGTTGAACCATGAAGATGTCTTTATCTATCTCCCCCAAAAGGAAAGTATTCTTTACATCAAGTTGCCACATCTTCCACCCTGGGAAAGCAGCCAATACAATCACCACCCGCACCGAAGTCATCTTGGCAACTGGACTAAATGTCTCTTCATAGTCTTCGTCGTACTGTTGGGAGAACCCCCGAGCAACCAGACGAGCTTTATATCTTTTGATACTTCCATCAGCATTTTTCTTCAGTTTGTACATCCACTTACATGTCACAGGAGTAACGCAAACGACCTTAGGCATAAGGTCCCAAGTCTCATTCCTTCTGAGGGCTACCATCTCCTCATCCATAACATCATCCCACTCCTTGACTCTAGTAGCATCTTCAAACTTTGAAGGCTCCCGCTCATCCAGGGGGCCTGTGAAGAAACAATAGACAAAGCTCACCTTGTTTCCTTCGTTGTAATGAGCTGGTGGTTTAATGGTCCTCTTCGATCTCTGAAGGGCCTGACCATTACTTACCACCTCTGCTTTGTCTTCTTTATCAGCCCTATTATCGGGCAAACTTAAAGCAACACTCCCCCTGCTTCCTGAACTAGAAGCTTCTGTCCCGGAGCTTGAAACACATGGAGCTCCGGGTGACACCGACAGCTCCACCAGAAGATCCTTAGGAGCTTCCACCTGCCCACCATCAGACCTGCTCTCTTGCAGCTCAACAGAGCTACCTCCATACGACGTCAGTTCATCAAAGTCAACGTCTCTTGATACAACAAACTTCTTCATCACAAGATCCATACACATCAATCCCTTCTTCCGCTCATCATAGCCCCACAAAGACAAGCTTCCTCACCTTTGCATCAAGTTTGGTCCTCAGAGCATCCGGGACGTGTACATAGCAGGTTGATCCAAACACCCTAAGGTGTTCAACACTGGGCTTTTCCTTAAACATCAGCTCATGAGGATAATTCATGTTGATCGGACTTAGAGGCATCCAATTGATGACATAAGTTGCGCATGTCATTCCTTCCGCCCAAAAGGACCTCAGAATGTCGTTTGCATGAAGCTAACATTTGCAAGTTTCCGTCAAATGATGGATCTTCCTCTCCGCTACTCCATTTTATTGTGCAGTGTGTGCACAAGTAAGCTCCTTCTGGATGCCTTGCTTCCTGCAGAAGTTAGAGAACTCAGTTGAGACGAACTCACCTACGTTGTCCGTTCTCAACTTCTTGATCCGTAGGCCAAGACGGCCCTCCACCAGCTCCTTGAACTCCACGAATAACCAAAAAGCATCTGACTTCTCCTTCATGAAGTACACCCACTTGTACCTCGAATAGTCATCAATTAGTACGAGCATATATCTGCTCCCTCCAAGACTAGCAGTGAAGGTTGGTCCCATCAGATCACCATGAACACACTTCAATGGTGCTTTTGACCTGGTTTGTGACTTGTCAAATGGAATGTGATGTGTCTTTACATATTGACATACAGCACAAACATGACCATCACCGTAGGATGACAAATTAAGCAAGCCTTTCACAAGGCTTCTCACCGCCATGGCTTTCAGCTTATTCATCCCAACATGCCCCAGCCTTTCATACCAGATAGTCACACTGTCATTGGCCCTCATCCGATCAACATAAGAGATTATTGATAGAACAAACAAGTCCTTTACTCTTCTTCCAACATGAGCAACATCAGTCTTTACCACTGATACGTTTCAGAGAAATCTCACTTCTGTTGGGCCGAACAGAACGTGATAGCCTGCATCTACCGCGCTGGTCACTGAGAAGAGGCTTTTTTTCATGCCCGGTACGTGATAAACACTCCTTAACGTGAGTGGCCCCTCAATACTACCCAAAGACAAAACTCCCTCCTTCTCAATTGCATGCACAGAATCATCAGCAGTAATAATAGCCTTATTACCTAAGTAAGCCTACAACGAAGAGAACTTTGACTCATCCCCAGTGAGCTGATGACCACACCCAGATTCTATAATCTAGTCATCTTGGTAGTTGATGGAAGACAAGGCACAGACACACATGCTCGTCATGAAAGCATTCCCCCATCCAGCTCCCTCAGCACTAGAGTAAGCCTCCTCCTTGACCGGAGCATGACCTGGCTAAAGCTTCACATTGCAGTCTCATTTGAAGTGACCCGACAGATTGCACTTGTAGCACCTTGGTTCTTCCTTCTTCTCACCACGCTTAGAAGAGGAACTCTTCACTTGCAGATATAAAGTTGATGGACCATTGCCAGTAGGTTTCTTCTTCTTGTCCCATCTCTTCTTCTTCCCTAAGAAGAGAGCATCATTGTCTCATCCAGAGACAGTCAAACAAGCAATCTGCCTTGCTAAGCTCTCTTGAGAAGCCTGCAAGTTCTCCAGCTCTAGCAACGATGGCTGAGTGGCCCAGCCTTGAATAGAGGTTACAAAAGCCACATACTCTCCCCTTGAGCTTTGCCTCCGAGATATTCTCATCAGGCTCCAACGCTGATATCTCAGCGCACAGGTTCTTCATTTTTAGGAAGAAGATTGAGATAGACAAGTCTCCCTGAGTGGCTCTCGCCAACTCAGGGAGAATTGTCCAAGAACTATTGTCGCGCTACATTCTTCTTGTTGAACAACCCATCAAGGGAAGTCCAAATCTCAACAGCAGATTGAAATCCAAGGATGTGATCAAAGAGCTCCGATGAGATATCTCGCTTTAGATTAAACTCAGCCTTTGCATTTAATTTCCTCCAAGCTCTCACCTATTCAACAGTACTAGTTGCAGCAATAACTTCTTGCTTGTTGACATCGCAGACGACCTCCCAAAGATCTTCACCCAGAAGAAATCTTTCCATGCACGACCTCCACTTCTTAAATTTGGTCGACGTTAAAAGCTCAATACCAAGACCTCTTGATAACCCACCTTCTATTGAAACAACAACTGGTCTATTATCTTGCAGAAGCACCGAGCACAACTGATGGTTGATCACTACTCAAACCTTTGTTCCCTTTGATACCATGTTAAAATTTCTCAAGATGGTCAGGGAGATAGCTCTGAGACCAAGTAAAACTTTCAAAGCTATCAAGATGACACCTTGACCAAGCGGAAAACGGGAACCAAGCGTAGGAACACTCAACCATAACCCAAGCTCAATAAATCAGAAACAACAGAAGGCAACAAACAAGTCTAGTATTATCAACAAACTTCTTTACATGGCAAGACATACATGTCAAGACATGATTTGCCAATGTAAAAGGAACAGGCTACAAGAAAAGTAAGAAAACAAGCCAGGCAGACTGTCTCAGAGACCGCCGAAAACGTCGAGTTCACCGAGACCACCAAGACCACCAAGTTTCTGCTGCACCGAACTGAACTATGGAGTCCACGTAGACCACGAACAACCCGTTATTCTATTGAACACCTTTGTCCGCTCTCTGCAAGCTGCCTAACCACTGAAGTCGCCTAGCTTCCATAGTCCGCGAACAAGATGCTGCCGAACTGAAGAATAGACCGCCGAGACCGGCGGACAAGATATTGAACTAGGAAAGCTGAAAGAGAGAAGACCGGCTGGCCGCAACCGCGACCTGCTATAAATCGCTGATTGTAAACCGCAAGCTTCACTGATCCCTGATCGCAGTCAGCACCAAAGACCTTGCTTCTCAGTGCTAGCCGCACAACTTGCAAACAATAAACCAGTTATCCTTCTCAAACCGCGCAGACAGAAATCTGAGGCCGCAGTAATTAAACTAAGTCCTACTTACTATTCATTCAGTTAATTATGTTGTCATGGGGGGGATCCTATTTATAGGCACGGAGAGAAGTGTGGTCACCGCCTTAGTGGATAGACAGACCACCCTAGTTTGTAGATAGCACAGAGCAGTCGGCCCAGTCCGCATGAATAAGGCCGGACACCAGACTATTCGTCTCTCATCAAGGAAGTCCGGATAGAAGCCAGTCCGCATCCCTACGGATACCGCACCAACCCACAACATCAATGTCCACGACCAAAGGCACAGACCGCCCGGTCAACCAGCGGACAATGCGGACTCCGCGATTAATCTGAACTTGTCGTAAATCTTGCCCAATTCCCAACCAAAGAACCCCTAGCGCGAGCTCCGCAGACACGAGCAATCAGTCCGCCCAGTCCGCCAGCTCCAATCCAATTCGCCTAACCACGAACTCCACGGCTACCTCCTAACCGCACCATCAGATAGCAAGTGCACATGCCAATGTCGATCTCACGAGGTCCAAGAGAAGCCCGCATAGAGCAAACTCCGCGGACTGTAACCCAGTCTGCCCAGACCACAGATATTCAACCTATCAGCATGGATACTACCAAGGACTCACCACCAGGCCACAACTTCAGACCGCCAGGCCGCAACACCAGTTTGCAAGACTGTCTGCCCAGGCCGTGCGGTCTGCCAGATCAACCCCGACTTTCACTTCAATAATTTCAACATCTCTGTGATCAAATTTACAATATAATGTCTGTCAGATCAAACCAGAGTTGCTCGGACAACTTCACGATAACATCATGGTACTCATTCTCGTTTAGTAGTAGGAAACAGGCGAGCCATTCTGAGACGCTCTTTCTTCCGAATTCCGGCCTGAACCTTCCTTGCCAACAAAGATGATGTGCTATGTTTTAGCATATTTGGGCTCTGCTCTTATTTTGGTTGCGGTTAAATATGAATGCTTTTTGAAATTCTTGAGTGCAGAAAGCTAATATTGAGTTGTGGTTAACAATCGTGAAAAATTATAGTGTTATCTCTCGAGTGAACCTTAAATTAACAGAGAACAAAACCATACGCGGAAGAGGATGACAAAGGAACTAGTGGCTGCGTCCTCTCATTCATACACACGTGTTGCAAGAGAAAGGATCGAGATATCTCGGTCGGAGATGCCTTATTCGGAGAAGGCCTTCTTGGAGAAGCTGGAGGTTTTTTCCCACAACCGCCAACCCATCCCATAGCTCGAAAGGACGACCGCTGACAACCCCAACATCCAGCTACTTGAAAGGGTTCTGTTGAAATAGTTGAAGTAGGAAGTGGACAGTCAGGATGGTGTAGACCGCATAGACCACCGAGAATGTGCATGGTTAGTGCGAATAGGTTTGGCGAATAGCCAAGTTCATGATTATGGTTGTTCTCGCGGTCTGACCATAGCAGGTTCCCTGGAGTGAAACTGTGCGATTAACTTGAGCTAACCGCGGACTGTGTGGTTTAATTTGGGAGACTGCGAAGACGGACAGACCGTCGCTTGGTGTGGTTAAGGTTCAAGTCGCGTGGCTATCTAATTATCTACTCAAAGTCGACGCATACTAAGGGCATTGCTCGTATAGTTGTGCGACTGATGGACTTAAGCGCACACTATAACGACTCCATCCGTTCATATAACATATAATAGAAGGTCCGGCCGGGGCCCCACATCGCATGCCACAAAACAGGCGGCGAAGTCACGGGTTAATATCAGAGTTGCGCATCCTAACCCATAACATTCTAGCGAAAGCTTTTAACATAAATACTGAACTACAACCATGAATGTCCACTGATATAAATACCCACATTTATATAGGAATGTGCACCAAAAACAATATTGATTGTCCTTATGGCCTTACAGTTACTCTTTACAAGTGTGGATTCCAAATATCAGCGCGCAGGCCAGGCACACTTGAACAAAACACAACATTTATATTTAGCCTTCAAAGGCTAGCATCAGCAGCAGTAGGGACTTCAGCCCTTATGTGTCCCACTCGGCTCTCTAGCACCTGCACAGGGACAGCCCACCAAATAGTGGCAAACAAAGCAATGGTCAACACTCAGCTGACCAATTTATAACGACCCTATCCCTCTCCCGGTACAGTGGTATACCTTCCCTGCAGACATAGTAATTCATATGCATTTATATATATATATCACACATTGTGCTCTCACGCACAAACAATCCATCACAGCCGTCAGCCACGCGGCCTGACTATCTATGCACTCAGGGCACATTCTTGGTGTACCGGCGAACAAGGGTCCCACCACCGTTCTAAGTCTGAAACGCAATGGTAAAATTGAGCATTTAGACTTACCGGCGCACAGGCCTAAGACTCTCATTATGCGCTCTAACTGACCGCACTTTCAGGTCTTCAAGTCGGACGAACATAACGCAGGTACGGATCAGCCACCCCTCGTTGCTCAAGTCGCCTTGCCATCACCGAATACCAACGTACTCGAGGCTAAATATAAGGCACTGGTTGGTTTCACCTTTCCTGTTCGACACTAGGCCTTTCAAGAGCTGATCAAGCTCACAATAGCCATAATGTCCACCAAGGACTGGCTTCACCATTGCCACATTGTCCACCAAGGGACTAGCTTCACAATAGCCACAATGTCCACCAGGGGACTGGCTTCACAATCAACAAGGGGAGTTCATGCTTCCGTCCTTCACGATTGTTTATCAGGTTTCACAGAACTCACTTTCTGCACCCAACTCCGCCCAAACGCTGCAGTATCCTGCAGTGCCTGAAAACTAGTCTTGCCATAGCACACAACACAAGAATCATAAGGGTGTTTTCCTGGAATACCACTCCAGTACTTCCTGCTACTGCACTTCACAGGTCCAACCCATCGACTCCACAAACTACACGTATACCCCAGGTCCTGCCCGTGTTCACCAGGCCTCACTGCCCTGGCCAAATCCAGAAAAGGCACGGCCATGTGACACTACCGTGTCACAGGCCGTGTGCCCTTACATGGATGCAAACACGCCTATAGCGTGCGTTTCGTCGACCGAAGTTCGTTGACTAGAGGGGGACATGCCCTGTGACACGTCCGTATCGCAGGGCGTGTTCCCTCTCGAGAACTCGTCGAGTACAGTTCATCGAGCACTCGACAGGCTGCTCAGCCATACAGAGCAGGACACGCCCTGGGACACGCCCGTGTCCCAGGCCGTGTCGCCCAACTTGAACCCAGTCTTGGGATTTGGGGTGTTACAACCCTCCCCTCCTTACAATAAATTTCGTCCCAAAATTTGCACACAGTAAGGAAACTAGACGCAAGATGTTAGAACTTCACAAAAGTTTGATACACCTTGACACTCAATGCATAACAGTTTACTCAAATCGCTCGGGAAATTTAGCTCGCATGGTCTGCTCTCGCTCCCATGTTAGCTCCTCACGGCCATAATTATCCCATCGGACTTTGACCATCCCGATTGTCTTGTTTCACAACTGTTTATCGGCGCGATCCTCGATCTGAATGGGCCTAACCTTTGTCGTTAGCCCATACTCCACCGGCACACGATCATTCTCGATCACTTGGGCTGGATCTTTGATGGCTTTCCGAAGCACCAAGATGTGAAACACATCATGTAATCCACTCAATTCTACTGAAAGAGCTAGCCGATAGGCAGCTTCCACAACTCGTTCCACCACTTCAAACGGACCAAGATATCTCGGACTTAACTTTTTTAGACTCCGAATCCTGGACACGTCTTTGAAGGGCTTGATCTTCAAATATACATAATCACCTACCGTGAACTCCACGTTCCGGTGCTTGCCATTGTAGTACTTCGCTTGTCGATCCTAGGCTATCAGTAGTCTCTCTCGAATAGAGTGTATCGTCGAGTTAGCTTCTTCGACTTCTTTATGCTTATATAGTTTGGATTCGCTTGCTTCAGCCCAAGCTAATGGTGTACAGCACTTGCAACCATACAAAACTTCAAACGGTGCCATACCGATGCTCGCTTGGTAGCTATTGTTGTAGGCAAACTCCACCATATAAAGATGATCTTCCCATCTCTTACCAAAGTCTAGGGCACACATTCGGAGCATATCCTCCATTGTTCTGTTGGTCCTCTCAGTTTGGCCATCCATTTGGGGGTGAAAGGCCGTACTGAACGTCGATTTTGTGCTCAACAACTGATGGACTAGCCTCCAATCATTCGATGTAAATCACCCATCATGATAACTTACAATGCTACGAGGAACACCGTGTAGCCGTACAATCTGCTCAACATAGAGTTTTGCCAAACTTTCCACTGAATCGTCCCGCTTGTTCGGAAGGAAGTGAGCCACTTTCGTCAACCGGTCTACAATCACTCAGAATGAATCATTCCCGCATTGAAATCTTGGCAACCAGTGCACGAAATCCATTAAAATACCATCGAACTTCCATTCCGGAATCGGCAACGACTTCAAGAAACCTCCAGGCTTCTGGCATTCCGCTTTCACCAATGCACAAGTTTGGCATTTAGCCACATAATGAGCTATATCCTTCTTGAGTCCGGGCCACCAGAACAACTTTTGCATATCCTTGAACATCTTTGTGCTCCTAGGGTGAATTGAGTACTTTTTAAAGTGAGCTTCGTACATCAACTCTTCTCGCAACTTACTCATACTCGGGAAGCACAAACGGCCATCTTTTTGGAAAAGGCCGTCATCCCAGGAGAATTGGCCATCTATCCCATCCTTTGCATAGCGTTGGAGACTTTCATCCAGCTCCGTTGCTCGTCGAATCCTGTCTGCATGGTCATACTGTACCTCCGTCCAGTTCAAGCATACATCGGCTGTGGAATTCTTGTCAACACAAGAAATCTCTAACGATTTCAACTCCTGGATCAAACGCTTATCGTGCATCTGCAACCAATTTGCCCTTGACGGAGTCCTACGACTTGAGGCATCACGACCACGTTTCCCTTCCTGGGAGTAAAAGGAATCTCAAAGGTGTAGTCCCCAAGGAACTCTAGCCACCTTCATTGTCGCATATTCAGATCCTTCTGCACCAATAAGTACTTTAAGCTCTTATGGTCCATAAAGATATCCACTTTTACACCGTAAAGATAATGTAGCCATAACTTAAGTTCAAAGATCACCGCCGCCAAATCCAAGTCATGGGCGGGATAATTTCGCTCATGCACTTTCAACTGGCGTGAGCCATAAGCAATCACCTTTCCAAACTACAGAATAACGTAGCCTAAGCTGCTCCCTGAAGCATCACTATAGATCTTATAGTCGTATGTACCACATGGCAATGTCAACACAGGCGCCGTGGTCAAACGACTCTTTAGCTCTTCAAAAGCTAGCGTGCACTCCGGTGTCCAAACGAACTTTTGATCCTTTCACATCAGTGTAGTCAAAGGCAAAGTGATCCACGATAAGTTTTCCACAAAATGCCTATAGTATCCTGCCAATCCAAGGAAGCTCCTTATTTCGGCCATCGAAGACAACACAGGCCACTCCTGTATGGCTTTTATTTTTGATGGATCCACTGTTATGCCCTCTCCACTTACCACATGGCCCAGAAAAGCCATTGACGAGAGGCAAAGCTCGTACTTTGAGAACTTGGCGTAGAGTTTATTCCTCCACAAAGTATGCAACACCAACCGCAAGTGGTTAGCATTGTTGAAATTTGTGAAGTGGAAGTGGGTGATGGGACAGGCCGGGCGGCCTGGGGCGGACAGCTTTGGCGGACTAGGCGGACTGGGCGGACTGAGATTTGCGGCCTGGTGGAAGGTCTAGTGGAAAGCCGGCTGTCTTCTGAGCGGCTTGTTGCATGGAGTCCGCGGACTATGCGGCCTGGTTTCTGCGGATAGGGTGTTTGCTGATTGGCTTTGCCAAGGAGCGGCCTGAGCGGATGGAGGCTTGCGGACTGGTGCATTGCTCAGTGGCCGCGGGTGCAAGCTTGTGCTGATAGGCTGTTTGGCTCGTGTCCGCGGGTAGCTTGCGGACTGGAGTGTCCGCGGTGTGGGCTGTTGCGGAATTGGCTTAGAGCTTGGCTGAGGCCTTGTCGAGCTCTGCTGGCACGGCAGGCGATTTGCTATGGAGGTCGATTGGCGGACTGGTTTTGGAGTCCGGGGATGGCTGCTGCGGTGGACAGTAGTGCGAGGAGCTCGCGGACTGATGGCGGTCTATGCTAGGGTGTTTGGCGGACGGAAATCTTGTGTCCGCCATGCTCGCATTGGCCCTTGATGGTTTTGGACTTGGTCACACTTTGTGCCAAGGCCATGGTGTCCGCGGTATCCGCCAAGTCCGCTGTGACCGGGCGGACTGTTGTTGTCTTCCTTTGGTCGTGGACTTGTGGCGGATTGATGTGTGAGTCTTGCGGATTGCCTCGGGTTGGTGCGGACTGCCATTGAAGGGGGTTGTTGTCTTGCAGTGGTTGGAGCTTTGCGGGCTGATGCCTTGTCCGCATAGCTTGGGCGGACTGGAGAGGGTTCGCCAATGTTTGCCTTGCTCCTGGCGGTTTGCCTTGGTATCCGGCTAAGTCCTTGCGGACTCAGCGGACGGTGTTTTTGCTATCGCGCGGGCTGGGGTGGTGTCGCTATCTCCTGGGCGGTGACCACACTCCTCACCTTGCCTATAAATAGGACCCCCCTGGCATATCCTAAGTAACTAGAGTGAACAGTAAGTTGGGTTGAGCGAAGTGCTGCGGTCTGTGTTTGTCAGTCCGTGTGGATTGTTTCAGGCTGACGGTTTGCTGTGTGCAGGTCGCGCGGGTAGCTTCAAGGAGCCAGGAGTTTGGCTGTGACTTCGGTCAAGTACTTGGAAGTGTGCGGTCTCTGCGGACTCAGCAGGAGGTCGCTCTGCGGCTTGTCAGTTCTGTTTCATCTTTGCCAGCTTCAATAACCTGTCTGCCGGCTTCAGGCGGGTAGGGGTGTTCCTCAGTTCAGGTTCAGCAGGAGGCGAATAACGGTGTGTCCGCGCGGCCTCGCGGCTTCGGCGGACTCCGTGTCTATTCGGCGGATTGCAGCTTAGCTTGTGTGGAAACCACCCGTCACCACACATCTTCCCAAAACCCCGAGGTGATGGTAAGGGGGGACGGGGGTACATGAACACAAAGGATCGCCTGCTGCAGGCGATGTGGGACTAACCCCAACCACAGGACCGCGGGGATATTCCGCCACACAAGGGGGCCCACCGGGGTCAACACCCAGACCTGGAACGCAATGGGGAAAGCCCAAACATGCGGTCCCACACACACGTGTCCTGCTGGCTAATATAATCTCAACACACCCCCGCAGCAGGACAACCTGGCTCTGATACCATGTGGAAACCACCCGTCACCACACATCTTCCCAAAACCCCGAGGTGATGGTAAGGGGGGACGGGGGTACATGAACACAAAGGATCGCCTGCTGCAGGCGATGTGGGACTAACCCCAATCACAGGACCGCGGGGATATTCCGCCACACAAGGGGGCCCATCGGGGTCAACACCCAGACCTGGAACGCGATGGGGAAAGCCCAAACATGCGATCCCACACACACGTGTCCTGCTGGCTAATATAATCTCAATAGCTTGGGCGAGTTCAGCGGACTCGGCGACCTCGGCGACCTCGCGATCTCGGCGGACTCCGGTGCTGTCCGCCCGGCTTGTTTTTTGGTGCTTTCTGTTTTCAGCTGTTATACTAGCGAAATCATGTCTCGCTATGTATGCCTCGCATTGTAAAGAAGTGAATGAATAAAAGACCTGCTTGTGCTTCTATTGTTTGTTGGCATTAACCTCTATTCCTTGGTTCCGCTGGTTCAACGTGAGAACTGGGTAGTTCCGAAGATATTAATTTGGCGTTTGGGCTATCTTGCTGACCACGTTGAGAAAATTTAACATGGTATCAGAGGGAGGTTTCTGAGGTTCAGTTGCGTGAGCGGAAGACGGCCAGTGTTGTTACTCAGTGATTGAGTGGTGATCAACCTGTGTTGTTGCTCGGAGCTGCTGATAGATTGCCAACAGGTGTTGCAATGGAAGGAAGCTTTGCAAGAGGTCTGGGCATTGAACTCTTAACGACGACTAACTTCAAAAAGTGGAAGTCGTGCATGAAGAGTTATCTTCTTGGCGAGGAGCTGTGGGAAGTCGTCGGTGGTGATGACAGACAGGAAGTCACTGCTGCTTTCGGTACTGCTGAGCAGGTTAGGCTCTGGAGAAGAACAAATGCTAAGGCGGAATTCGTTCTGAAGAGAGCTGTGTCTCCGGAACTGTTTGATCACATCATTGGATGTGAGTCGGCTGCTGATATTTGGACAACCATTGATGAGTTGTTCAATAGGAAGAATATGGCGCGGCTTCAGTTCCTGGAGAATGAGTTGGCCAGGGCAACTCAGGGAGACCTTTCCATCTCCAAGTACTTCTTAAAGATGAAGAGCTTGTGTGCTGAGCTGTCGGCACTGGATCCTGATGAGCCTATCTCTGAGGCAAAGATGAAAAGGCACATTATCCGCGGCTTGCGGAAGGAGTGTGTGGCCTTTGTTACATCTGTTCAAGGGTGGGCTACTCAGCCGTCATTGCTGGAGCTGGAGAATCTGCTTGCCTCGTAGGAGAGCTTAGCAAGGCAGATGGCTGGAGTGAACCTGAATCAGGAAGGTAGCGAAGCTCTCTTCTCAGGCAAGAAGAAAGGATGGGAAGGGAAGAAGAAGAAGAAGGTGCAGGCCGCTGGTGAGAAGGAGACTTCAACTTCATATCAACCGGAGAGGAGCAATGCTCCTAAGGACTGGAAGAAGAATCTGAAGTGCTACCGGTGTCATCAGCGAGGGCACTTCAAGCGGGACTGCAAGGTCAAACTGCAGCCTGGGCATGCTGCGGGAAAGGAGGAAGCTTGCTCGAGAAGTGAAGAAGCAGAATGGGGCGGAGCTTTCTTGACGGACACTTGTGTCCAGGCCTTGTCTGCTGAGGACTTCAACGGCGAGTGGATCGTGGACTCCGGGTGTGGTCATCACCTCACCGGAGACAAATCGAAGTTCACCTCCATGCAGTCTTACTCAGGTAATGAAGCTATTATCACTGCTGATAATACTGTTTATGCAGTAGAGAAAGAGGGGGTCGTGTCTTTGGGTAGTGATCAGGGGCCACTCACATTAAGGAGTGTGTATCACGTGCCGGGCATGAAGAAAAACCTCTTCTCGGTGACCAATGCGGTGGACGCTGGGTATCACGTTCTGTTTGGGCCAACAGACGTGAGGTTCCTTCGCAACGTATCAGCGGTAAAGGCTGATGTTGCTCATGTTGGGAGGAGGGTGAAGAACTTATTTGTTCTTTCCACCAGTGCTTATGTTGATAGAATGAGGGCCAATGATAGCGCTGCTATCTGGCATGAGAGGCTGGGGCATGTTGACATGGACAAGCTGAAGGCGATGGCAAGTAGAAGGTTGGAGAGGTGGTTGCCGAAGTTATCTTCCTTTGGTGATGGGCATGTTTGTGCTGGCTGTCAATACGGTAAGGCACATCGTCTTCCGTTTGATAAATCACAAACAAGGAGCAAGAAGCCACTGGAGTGTATTCATGGCGACCTGATGGGACCCACGGTTACTGCCAGCCTTGGTGGAAGCAAATACATGCTTGTCTTGGTTGATGACTACTCAAGGTATACTTGGGTGTACTTCTTAAAGGAGAAGTCGGAAGCCTTCCGTTTGTTCGTGGAGTTCAAGGAGTTGGTAGAAGGCTGGCTTGGCTTGCGGATTAAGAAGCTTAGAACTGATAACGGGGGGGAGTTTGTCTCCTCCGAGTTTTCTAACTTCTGCAGGAAGCACGGGATCCAACGGTAGCTTACTTGTGCTCACACTCCACAACAAAATGGGGTAGCAGAGCGGAAGATCCGTCATTTGACGGAGACCTGCAAATGCTGGATTCATGCGAAAGATATCCCAAGGTCCTTTTGGGCGGAGGGAATGTCTTGTGCTGCTTATGTTATCAACCGGATGCCACTCAGCCCTATCAACATGAAGACTCCTGTTGAGCTGTTGCTGAAGGAGAAGCCGAGTGTTGGACACCTTCGGGTGTTCGGTTCAACTTGCTACGTGCATGTCCCGGATGCTTCACGGACAAAGCTGGATGCGAAGGCAAGGAAACTTGTCTTTGTTGGCTATGATGAGCGGAAGAAGGGATGGAAATGCATGGACCCTGTGACGAAGAAGTTCGTGGTGTCAAGAGACGTTGTCTTTGACGAGCTGACGTCATATGGAGGTGGCTCGATGGAGCTAACCGGAAGTAGCAAGGGTGATGAAGCACCGGTGGAGGCTGCTGAAGGCTGCTGAAGGCTTGGAAGAGGAGCTTGCTGTTTCACCAGCAGCTCCTGTTGCTTCGAACTCCGAGGCTGAGCCTTCTGGCTCAGGAAGCAGGGGGAGCACTGCTCAATGCTTGCCCCAGGTAGGAGTGGAGCCCGAAGAAGCAACGGAAGCCGGGAGCAAGGAGCCGTGTCTTTGAAGATCGAAGAGGGTGGTTAAGCCACCGACTCGGTACTGTGATGGGAATGCAGTGAGCTTTGTCTCCTGCTTCTTTGCAGGTCCTCTGGATGAGCGAGAGCCTGCAAACTTCAACGAGGCCACTGGAGTAAAGGAGTGGGATGATGCCATGATGGAAGAGATTGATGCTCTGAAGAAGAATGAAACCTGGGACCTTGTGCCCAAGGTTGATGGCGTTACTCCGGTGACTTGCAAGTGGGTGTATAAGTTGAAGAAGAAGGCTGATGGGAGCATTAATCGGTTCAAGGCTCGCCTGGTCGCTAGAGGATTCTCACAGCAGTATGGAGAAGACTATGAGGAGACATTCAGTCCAGTTGCGAAGATGACTTCTGTAAGAGTGGTGATCGCCTTGGCTGCTAGCAAGGGATGGAGGTTGTGGCAACTCGATGTGAAGAATGCCTTTCTTTACGGAGAGATTGACAAGGACATCTTCATGGATCAGCCGCTTGGTTTTGTCTCTGAAAAGCATCCGGACTATGTCTGCAAACTCAGAAAGGCTCTCTATGGGTTGAAGCAAGCTCCTAGAGCGTGGTATGGGAAGATTGCAGAGTACTTGCAATTTTGTGGATACCTTGCTTCTAACTCGGATTCAAGCTTGTTCGTCAAGAAGAAGGGAGAGCTACGAGTCTTGGTCCTGCTGTATGTGGATGACATGATCATCACAGGGAACTCGGAGGGGGAAGTGGCAAGGCTCAAGGCTGAGCTTGCTATACGCTTCGAGATGAAAGACTTGGGAGAGTTGCATCACTTTCTTGGTCTGGCAAGTGGAGATGAAGGAGTGCGGGGTTCTCATTAGCCAGAAAGGGTATGCTGATCGCATTGTGAAGCGGTTCGGCATGGGCGAAGGGAAGAAGTGCTCTACTCCACTAGAATCTGGGCTGAAGCTTCGACGAGATGAGGGAAGGGTTATTCATGATCCCTTGGTGTTCAGGGCTCTTGTTGGGAGCTTGATTTATCTGACGATTACAAGGCCGGATATCGCTTATGCTGTTGGCCGAGTAAGTCGGTATATGGCTGAACCAAGGCAATATCATCTAGTGGCGGCGAAGGGAATTATGAAGTATGTCAAGGCTTCTTCTGATATGGGACTCCTCTATAGAAGGGACGCGGAGGTTGCGTTGCTCGGGTACACGGATGCTGACTATGACGGTGATTCGGATGATCGAAGGTCTACTTCAGGTTATGTGTTCACTTGCGGTTCAGCTAGCATCTCGTGGTGTAGCAAGAAGCAGGACTCGGTGTCGGTTTCAACCACGGAGGCGGAGTATAAGGCTTCGGCCTTGGCTGCTCGGGAAGTCGTTTGGTTGAGGAGGCTTATAGAGGATGTTCATGAAGAAGTGCAAGGGCCTACTTTACTCCGGGGTGACAATGAGAGTGCTCTCAAACTAGTTAACAATCCAGTGTGTCACGGCAGGACCAAGCATATAGAGATTGATCACCACTTCATCAGGGAGAAGGTGTTGGAGGGGTCTCTGCTGGTCGGGCATGTTCGGAGTGAAGATAATCTTGCTGACATCTTCACGAAGCCACTGACGAAGGGGCCCTTTGAACGCTTGCGCAGCTTGCTGGGCTTGGTCACCACTTCCCACTTCAAGGGGGAGTGTTGAAATTTGTGAAGTGGAAGTGGGTGACGGGACAGGCCGGGCGGCCTGGGGCGGACAGCCTTGGCGGACTAGGCGGACAGGGCGGACTGAGATGTGCGGCCTGGTGGAAGGTCTAGTGGAAAGCCGGCTGTCTTCTGAGCGGCTTGTTGCATGGAGTCCGCGGACTATGCGGCTTGGTTTCTGCGGATAGGGTGTTTGCTGATTGGCTTTGCCAAGGAGCGGCCTGAGCGGATGGAGGCTTGCGGACTGGTGCATTGCTCAGTGGCCGCGGGTGCAAGCTTGTGCTGATAGGCGGTTTGGCTCGTGTCCGCGGGTAGCTTGTGGACTGGAGTGTCCGCGGTGTGGGCTGTTGCGGACTGGGCTTAGAGCTTGGCTGAGGCCTTGTCGAGCTCTGGTGGCACGACAGGCGATTTGCTGTGGAGGTCGATTGGCGGACTGGTTTTGGAGTCCGGGGATGGCTGCTGCGGTGGACAGTAGTGCGAGGAGCTCGCAGACTGATGGCGGTCTGTGCTAGGGTGTTTGGCGGACGGAAATCTTGTGTCCGCCATGCTCTCATTGGCCCTTGATGGTTTTGGACTTGGTCACACTTTGTGCCAAGGCCATGGTGTCCGCGGTATCCGCCAAGTCCGCTGTGACCGGACGGACTGTTGTTGTCTTCCTTTGGATCGTGGACTTGTGGCGGATTGAGGTGTGAGTCTTGCGGACTGCCTCGGGTTGGTGCGGACTGCCATTGAAGGGGGTTGATGTCTTGTAGTGGTTGGAGCTTTGCGGGCTGATGCCTTGTCCGCATAGCTTGGGCGGACTGGAGAGGGTTCGCCAATGTTTGCCTTGCTCCTGGAGGTTTGCCTTGGTATCCGGCTAAGTCCTTGCGGACTCAGCGGATGGTGTTTTTGCTATCGCGTGGGCTGGGGTAGTGTCGCTATCTCCTGGGCGGTGACCACACTCCTCACCTTGCCTATAAATAGGACCCCCCTGGCATATCCTAAGTAACTAGAGTGAACAGTAAGTTGGGTTGAGCGAAGTGCTGCGGTCTGTGTTTGTCAGTCCGTGCGGATTGTTTCAGGCTGACGGTTTGCTGTGTGCAGGTCGCGCGGGTAGCTTCAAGGAGCCAGGAGTTTGGTTGTGACTTCGGTCAAGTACTTGGAAGTGTGCGGTCTCTGCAGACTCAGCAGGAGGTCGCTCTGCGACTTGTCAGTTCTGTTTCATCTTTGCCAGCTTCAATAACCTGTCCGCCGGCTTCAGGCGGGTAGGGGTGTTCCTCAGTTCAGGTTCAGCAGGAGGCGAATAACGGTGTGTCCGCGCGGCCTCGCGGCTTCGGCGGACTCCGTGTCTATTCGGCGGATTGCAGCTTAGCTTGGGCGAGTTCAGCGGACTCGGCGACCTCGGCGACCTCGCGGTCTCGGCGGACTCCGGTGCTGTCCGCCCGGCTTGTTTTTTGGTGCTTTCTCTTTTCAGCTATTATACTAGCGAAATCATGTCTCGCTATGTATGCCTCGCATTGTAAAGAAGTGAATGAATAAAAGACCTGCTTGTACTTCTATTGTTTGTTGGCATTAACCTCTATTCCTTGGTTCCGCTGGTTCAACGTGAGAACTGGGTAGTTCCGAAGATATTAATTTGGCGTTTGGGCTATCTTGCTGACCACGTTGAGAAAATTTAACAAGCATGATCAGCTTCCGATTGATAGTACACCAAAAATCATCAATGAATACAATCACAAACAAGTCCAAGTACTCTCGGAACATTTGGTGCATTAGGTCCATAAACACCGATGGCGCATTGCATAGCCCAAACGACATTACCGTGAAATCATAATGACTGTAGCGTGTTCCAAATGCGGTCTTGGGAATGTCACCTTCCCGAATTCTCGACTGTTAATATCCAGATTTCAAATCCAATTTAGAATAGACGATTGATCCCACTAGCTGATCGAACAATTCATCTATCCGTGGAATCGAATACTTGTTCTTCTCTGTCAGCTTATTCAATTCACGGTAGTCAATACATAACTATAAACCACTGTCCTTCTTTTTCATGAACAGAACAGGGGCGCTCCAAGGTGACATACTTGGGCGTATATATCCTTGCTCTAACAACTCTTGCAATTGGACTTTCAATTCAGCCATTTCCTTTGGCGCGACGCGATATGGCAAGCGGGCCACAGGTTTCGCACCTGGAACCAACTTAATCGTGAAGTCGATCTCCCGCTGGGGTGGTATCTCAGGAAGATCCTTAGGAAACACATCTGCAAACTCCGATACAATCAAAACATCACTCATATTGGCCTTTGGCTCAACAGCCTGAATCAGCGTGAATAATAACTCTGCACCCTTCCAAATAGCATTGATGACTTAGAATGCAGACATCAAGGTCCCGCCCACTCCTCGCATGCGGAACTTAGTGTCAAGCTCAGTATTTTGGCCAAGTGTGATCTCTTTGGCATTACAATCAATAAAGGCATGCCGCTCCGCGAGCCAGTCCATACCAAAGATCACATCAAATTTCGATATCGGCAGTATAGATGCAGTCAAACAGAAATCCCGACTTCCAATTTGAACCGCCACATCACAAGCCCTATCCGCAAGCACCAAACAACCATTCGGTTGTAGTACTCTTACGCTATTTGTCTTCACATGACTAGGTAATCCAATTCGAGCTACGAAGTCTTTAGACAGAAATGAATGTGAAGCACCCATATCAAATAGTACTCTTTCCAACGTGTTCTGAATCATAACAAAGCCTATGACAACCACATCACAAAGCATACAATAAGAAAGGCAATTGAAAACTGAAATCGTACCTGTGACGACGTTTCTTTGCTTTATGGCCTCCTGCTGGACAAGATTATAGACTCAGGACTGCACCTGGGATGCAGAGGACTCCACTACTGCCTTTCCCTTCTCAGCATAAGATGCTCCCATCTTCTTGTCACACTTTGGTGGCGCAACCCGACAATCACGGGATATATGCCCCACTCTTCCACAAGTAAAGCAAGTACGAGTCTCTGGCCTCGAAGTGGCCCCTGAAGTTGCACCTGATGCAACCGTAGAAGGAGCTTGTCCAGATGACTTGGACCTCTTATCCTATTTCATTGAATATTAAGATTTTCCAGGTCTGGGCGCTTTGAACTCTGGCTTTGTCACATCCAAGGCTCTTTTTCCCTGCACCCATTTTATATCCTTCTCCAGCGCACACGCAGTATCAACCAACGCCTGGAACCCTTGGTTCACGGAACTCGAGAGCAGGAATCGCAACTCATCCCGGAATCCTTCGTAGAACCTATTGGTTTTTCGTTGCTCATCGACAAAGATAGAACCCGCATAACGTCCCAGCCTTGTGAAATCATGTAGGTACGACTCAACACTATTTTCTCCTTGCGTTAGCCGTTAGAACTCATTTTCCATGGCAATGCACTGTGTCGCTGGTAGGTGATTTGCCAGGAATAGGCGCGAGAACTCGTCAATCGACAGTTGTGTTAACTACCTACCCGCTAAGTGGTGTAACTCGATCTCGTTCCACCATAGCCGAGCCTCTCCTTCCAATAAGAAGGTGGCCAAGGTGACCTTCTGATCTTCCTCCGCCTGGATCACCGTCAGTATATGCTTGATGCGTGACAACCAATCCTCCACCTGCGTAGGGGATCCCACACCCGTAAATGTAGGGGGATTGAAGCTCATGAACTACTTCAACTGTCGTTTACCTGCTCGAGGATCCACAACCGCAACAGGTTCTGGCCTTGCCACAACCTGTTCTGCCACCACTGCCGGCTGCGCTTACCTACTAGGCTGTGCTTGAAACATTGCAAACAACACCTCAGTAACTAAGCGGACATTTTCCGCAGAAGGGGGAGGTGTAGGCACCTCAGCTGGTGTCGTACTCTCATCAGAACGCTGGGGCTCCGACTGCCCAACACCACTCCGAGTCACCTAGAGGGGAACAAGACACACATTAGCGACCTCGCACAAGCAATAACAACAATTTAGGAATACACAGGTTCCTCAACCAAGTGTATTTGCATTCCTAAGTGGACATTCGAGAATTCATTAGTGTTAACATGGTGCACCCGTACACGTGTTGGCCACCCCCACAAAAGAATTCGACCACGAATTTGAAAGGGAAAGACCGAGACAGGCTGATACCAAAAATGTAACGACTCCATCCATTCATATAGCATATAATAGAAGGTCCGGTCGGGGCAAAACACCATATGTCACAAAACAGGCGGCGAAGTCACGGGTTAATATCAGAGTTGCGCATCCTAACTCTTAGCATTCTAGCAAAAGCTTTTAACATAAATACTAAACTACAACCATGAATGTCCACTGATAGAAATACCCACATTTATATAGGAATGTACACCAAAAATAATAATGTTTGGCCTTATGGACTTATAGTTACTCTTTACAAGTGTGGATTCCAAACATCGGCGCTCATGCCGGCCACACATGAACAAAACACAACATTTTTATTTAGCCTTCAGTGGCTAGCAGCAGCAGCATGGACTTCAGCACTTATGTGTCCCGCTCGGATCTCCAGCACCTGCACAGGGACAGCCCACCAAACGATGGCAAACAAAGCAACGGTCAGCATTCAGCTGACCAATTTATAACGACCCTACCCTTTCCCGGGGCAGTGGTATTCCTTCCCTACATACATAGTAATTCATATGCAGATATATATATATATCACACATTGTGCTCTCACGCACAAATAATCCATCACAACCATCAGCCACGCGGTCCGACGATCTGTGCACTCACGACACATTCTTGGTGTACCGACGAACAGGGTCCCACCACCGTTCTAGGTCCGAAACCCAATGGTAAAATTGAGCATTTACTCTTTCCGCCGCGCAGGCCTAAGACTCTTATTATGTGCTCCAACTGACCGCACTTTCAGGTCTTCAAGTCAGACGGACATAACGCATGTACGGATCAGCCACCCCTATTGCTCAAGTCGCCTTACCATCACCGAATACCAATGTACTCGAGGCTAAATATAAGGCGCGGGTCGGTTTCACCTTTCCTATTCGACACTAGGCCTTTCAAGAGCTGATCAAGCTCACAATAGCCATAATGTCCACCAAGGATTGGCTTCACCATTACCACAATGTCCACCAAGGGACAGGCTTCACAATAGCCATAATGTCCACCAAGGGACTTGCTTCACAATCAACAAGGGGAGTTCATGTTAGAGTCCTTCACGATCGCTTAGCAGGTTTCATAGAACTCACTTTCTGCACCAAACTCCGCCCAAACACTGTAGCATCCTGCAGTGCCAGAAAACTGGTCTTGCTATAGCGCACAGCACAAGCATCACAAGGGTGTTTTCCTGGACTACCACTCCAGCACTTCCTGCTACTGCCCTTCACAGGTCCAACCCATCGACTCAACAAACTACATGTTTAACAACAGAGTCTTCTCCGGTGTGCAAATGAAACATCACCAATCCAGACTAACCTGTCGAGATGGTCTTCACACAACATGCATATTTTTTACTACACACTTCCTGATCTATATGCAAGACTATTGGGGATTTCAAGAATCAACCCAAGGAAATCCCTTCAAAGTCCACCCTTTGATGGGGGAAATCCATGCACATGCCAAAAGAAGGACTTCCCATGTCCAAGAAGGAAGATCGTTACCCTTGACGACCTCTTTGGAGCCATGGAATTCTAGCAAGCAGGAAAGCACCGCAGTGGCCTTGCCTCCACAATGCTGGCCTCGGATCTCAAATCGGAACTCTGCAGCTCCACTGGTGGCCAGCTCCCTTTCTCCTCCTCCTTCTTGCTCTCCCTTCTCTCTACCTCTTTTAGAAAGAGAATGGCCAAGAGAATTATGAGAGATATCTTCTCTTTTTCGGCCTTAAAGCAGCCGGGAGAAGCATGGGCCATCAGATCCCAGAAGAAGGAAATGGACGGCCATGATTCATCCACAAAAGTCTAATTTTTGGCTGACACGGCCTGTGACACGCCCATGTCACAGTCCGTGTACCTTAAGCGGCACACAACCAACTCATCCAGAAGAGTACACGACCATGTAACATGCCCGCGTCATAGGCCGTGTAACTTGACACGGCTTCAGACACGACCGTGTCTAGCCCGTGTACCTCAGGAGGTACACAAACATCTCAACCCGAACAAGACATGGACATGTGACACGCCCGTGTCATAGGCCGTGTGCCAAGAGACACACCCATGTCCTGCCCGTGTTCACTAGGGCTCACTGCCCTGGCCAAATCTAGAAAAGGACACGGCCACGTGACACGCCCGTGTCACAAGCCGTGTGCCCTTACACGACTACAGACACACCTACAGCATGCATTTGTCGACCGAAGTTCATCGACCAGAGGGGGACACGCCCTCTGACACGCCCGTGTCGCAGGGCGTGTTCCCTCTCGAGAACTCATCGAGTGCAGTTCGTCGAGCACTCGACAGGCTGCTCAGACATACAGGGCAGGACACGCCATGGGACACGCCTGTGTCCCAGGCCGTGTCGCCCAACTTGAACCCAATCTTGGGATTTGGGGTGTTACATACATGCGGTCTGTGCTGAGTTGGTTTGATCTTTCAAACTCATATTTATCATGAAACCTACCGGCCGCTGATGTTGAATCTCCAAGCCGCAGATGTTGAATCTCCAACCCTCCGATGTTGAATCCCCAAGCCACCGATGTTGAATCTTTTAGTGCTCTCGAAGCATCCCATGTGGCCGTCAAGTTTGGAACGACCTCCGCGTTGCCCCCAGCAGAGGTATTTATAGGCGTAACCCTGAATCCTCAACGATGGGTTATTGGATGTTATCCTGATTCTAAACTTTACCCATTAAGTAACATGTCACATTGAATCAATATACCTCAATAATCTCCTCCTATATTGTATATAGATGCTAACACAAAATAAGTTACTTTAAGCAAAAGTTAATAACGACCAAACATGAGTTTTTTCAGAAAACATAAATATGAGTTTTAGATAACTGATAAAACTAAACTCAAACCAAGGTTCCAAACATGAAAATTAGCAGAAATGAAAAACTCAAACTAATAATTGATCTATGCAAACAACAAATCATCGTCATTCGGGTCGAAATCAACTTTTTCTCCTCTAATCTCCAATACATCTGCAAACAATCACAATAAGAATGTCATGAGGCACATCTCTATGAATTCAAACATTTGCTATCAAAGGTAAAGTGATTAGTTCTAACAATAAAAGAACATAATACTTTAACGAAGACGAAAATAATCATTAATCAGCATCTCTATCTAATTTATAAAAATTAAAAAATTGATTTCAAAGAATCGAACCACGTTCCTTCGATTATGATTATTATTAACCATTTCATAATTGTGTTATACCGTCAAGTTTGGAATAATACAACAAGCTGTGACTATTATATAATCAAATTTGGAATGATATAACCAATAATCATAATATCAGGGCACATATCAACAACTTCAGTATTTCATTTTGGAATTATACCAAAATCAGCCTTTAAATAAAATAATTGTGTATGTCATTAAGTTTGGAATGACTGAAAACTATTCATCTCTAGCTTTCATCAGATAGCATCTGAAATACTTCAGTGTACTCAACTCTAGATGCTTGAATATAAGCAGACTACTCTAGTTCTAAAATTTAAAACATAAGCAAGGTATTAAATCCTACTAAATAGACTTTAATCTCATCTCCCCCGATATTTTAGTTGTTAGAACCTTACATAAGCCCTTAGTAAGGACATCTGTTATATTATCTTTTAATCTCACGTTTAAAAGGGAGATTATCCTCGGACTTGTGAGATAGGTCAACTAGGCCTGTTTCATCCTAAGCTGCCCTCGCTTTCCATTAAACATCATATTTGTATCAATGGTCTTTGTGGCTTGATTATCACAAAAGATTGAAATAGAGTGCCTTTTCAAACTCTTCATTGGAATGTCCATTATCAGATCTCTAATCCACTCTACTTCTTCTCCTACTGAACCAAAAACATAAAGTCTTAATTTCATATAGGATAGTACAATGCATGTCTACCTATTTGACTTCTAAGTGATTGATGCTCCGCCTAGTGTAAACACAAAATCATTAGCGGACCTACTATCAGTAATTTCTGAGCACCAGAAAGCATCAGAATACCCCTCAAGCACAGGAGGATGTCCACTGTAACATAAAACATACTTCTCAGTGCACTTTAAGTATCACATTAGCCTTTCTAAGGCATCCTAATGGTCCTTCACAGGGTTACTTGTAAATCTACTTAACATGCAGACCGTAAAGGCTATGTTAGGTCTAGTGCAAGTTGTAGCATAGATGAGACTTCCTATGAGTTTGGAGTAATCCAACTATCTAATAGGTGAACATTCATTTGGTTTCAGTCTATTGTTGTAGTCGTATGAAGTCTCAATCTTTTTACTATTATTGTAACCCATTTATCAAGTAGATTTCTAAGTAGTGACTCTGACTTATGGTAATACCCTTTTCAGTGAATTTCACTTCCAATCATAGGATGGTTTTCACCACGCCTAAGTCTGTCATGCTAAATTGTACCCTCAGGATAACTTTCACGTCTTCCACCTCAGACTGATTAGTACCAAAAATTAACATGTCATCAACATACAAGAATATAATTGCAACTTTATCTGAACTTGTTCTTACTTACATATATATCTAATAAGCTAGATTTAAAACTCATGCCTTTAACACGTGCCAAATTTCCCGTGCCATAATTTAGGTGCTTGCTTCAATACAAAGAGTGACTTAATGAACTTACAGACCTTATTTTCTAAACCTTCTACGATAAATCCTTCAGGTTGGTGCATATAGATCTTCTCAGTCAGATTTCCATTAAGAAATATTGTCTTGTCATCCATCTAATGAATGGTTAAATATTCAATAGATGTTAACGTGAGTAGAATCCTAATTGTCGTAATGTGATAAATAGGTGAGTATATATCAAAGTAGTCTATACCACTCACTTGAGTGAAGCCTTTTGCAACTAGACGTGTTTTATATTTAGCAATACTCTCATCTCGAATAAGCTTTTTTTCAGTACCCACTAACTTTTAATGTTTCTAGCCCCTTTGAGAAAGTCAACCAAGGTTCAAGTGTGGTTTTGTAGGAGAGAGTTCATCTTTTCATCTATGGCTTCTTTCCATAATTGAGAATACCTAGATCACATCACTTCCTAATAGGTAGATGGATCAGCTTCCACTTGGTAAGTCACAAAGTCTATACTGAAGCTTTTAGGCACTCGTTCTCTATTAGATAACCTTTTAGATGCTAAATTACTAGTGTCTATGGGCTAAGTGTTAGAGATTCTTTGTCCTAACTCAATAGTAGTCTCAGTACTAGTCATGGACAGACCTGGAAGCGTCATGTTTTTATCTCTTAGAAGCTTATCCTCAAAGAAAACTATATCTCTAGATTCTATTAAAGTATTAGCTAAGAGATCTAGAAACACGTCTGTAGCACTATCCTATACACTTCCTAGATACACACTTTTGTTTGTCCTAGGTCCAATCTTGGCTCTTCTAGAGTCAGGTATCCTAACATAAGCGATATATCCCTAGGTCTTAAGATTATAAAATCTAGGAGGTCTCTTAAACCAAATCTCATAGGGTGTTTACTTCAACTTAGCGTGTGGAACTTATTAAGAATTCAATTTGACATGAGGATAGCTTCATCCCAATATGCCACAAGAATGCTAGTAGTTAATAATATGTAATTCAACTTTTTTATTAAAGCCTTATTTTTCTTCTTGGCGATACCGTTGGATTATGGTATGGGGCGGTGGTTTCAAGGATTATGCCATTGCTGGCAATAAAATCTCTAAACTTCCCCGAGACATATTCTCCTCCTCTATCACTCCTTAGCTTTTTTATTTTCATGTCAAGTTGATTTTCAACCCTATTTTTGAATATATGAATTTTTTCAAAAGCTTCATCTTTATATTTAAAGAGATAAATTTGACTGAATTTAGAATAGTCGTCGATAAAAGTTACCAGATACTTCCGACCTACTCTTGTGACAAAACCTTTTTAGTTATATATGTTAGAATGTATTAACTCTATAACTTGTGTGCTCCAAGAAACCTGACTAAAAGTGTCCTAGTTATTTTTGTCTGAGCACAAATTTTACATTTGTCAAATTTGATTGTTGTGTCTAGGGAAATATTATGAGTTTTAGCTTGCAGTAGTAGTTTTCTATTGTTCATGTATCCTAGTTTTGCATGTAAAGTCTTAGGATCTATCAGATTTGAACTAAATTAGTTTACTACTTCATTTGCTAGACTCAATCTATTCATCCCATTAACGACATAAGAACAACCAAAATAATACAAGTGAACCATTAAGGTTACTCTACCACCACTAATGTTAAACGACATACTAGTATCGCATAAAAGACTAATTGAAATTAAATTAGCCTCTAATGTATGTATAAAATTAATATATTTCAAAATAAAACGCATACCTGAGGAAAGTAGCAGAGTTGTATTTCCAATCCTCAACACATCAACTACTCCACCATTTATAATAGTGACAGTCTCTTTTACTGCAATGACATCCTTTAGAAGAATCGAATCATTGCATACGTGGCAGGTAGCACCCGAATTGAGTCACGACTCTGTATTGGCCTTCCACTTACCAACCATCACAACAATATTAGCATACATAGTCTGATAAACCATATTTTCTTTATTATCAGGCTTCGGTGTACTTGATTCACTCCTTTTGGGTTACTTGCACTCGGAAGCACAGTGACCATACTTATTACAGTTGTAGCACTTGCCTTGAAATTTCTTAATATTCCTGCTAGTGTCAACAACCGCAGGTACACTGGTAGGTGGTCTAGTCTTTGCATGCTTAAACTTATGCTTAGGGTGCGTGATCATGTTAGCAACAGAGTTCTGCTTACTAACGGTCTCCATAGCATGCTTAGTCCGGTTCTCATCCTCGATACAAATGAAGCACTTGAGGTCTTTTAGACTGACCTGTGCTTTCTTATGATACATCTTAGTCTTGAAGGAGTACCATACCAATGGAAACATAAAAGTTTAGGCTCCTACAACAAACCCATATGGCAGAGGGATGTTTTCATTATTCAGTTTGTCCATGAGAGTATCAAAATTTGCAACCTAAGGAAGTATCTCTCTGTCTTCAGTGAAGGTAAAGGTCATGAACTTGTCCACCAGGTGCATCCAGGACATGTTCTCTCCCTCACTAAACTGCTCCTCTAGTGCATCCCATATCTCCTTTGTAGTTTTCAACTTGTTGTACGTCTCAAACAGTATATTAGAGAGACAATTAAGGAGGTAATCACAATAGAAATCTTCATCGTTGATATAGTGATCATCATCCTCTCCGCTTTTAAAAGACTCAAAATCAGACTGTATAGTGTAAAAGATATTCAAGTATTTCATGCCGAACTGCGTGTTCCGCTTCCAAGCGCTGAACTCAGAGTTGAAGAATTTCTCCAGCTTGATCATCAAAATGGAAGAATTTCCTTTCGACATTATGTGTCTCTTTCCAAACAATAGAATTCCACTAGCAACCTAAATTGCAAGTAGAAAAACGAGGAAGAGATCAGCTAAAATGTGAAGATGATGAAGCCTTTAGATCCAATCCACTAAGACTTGTTTTATCCTCTTCGGATGAACACAATGGCCGAAGACTCGATCTTATCAACAAAATCACACAAAGACAGTGGCCTTATTCATCGACAGAGATTAATCAGAGCAATCTTCCATAGTTGGCGGCAGGAGAAACTTTTCTCGGGCAGCACACGATAGAGGAAGAAAACCAGAGATCTTTGAGGATGCACAGAGCTGTGCGACAGAAGAGCACAACATCGAGTCCATCAAGATCCATAATCGAATGGATCTGCAGTAAGAAGGATTCATCCTGGAGTGGGATCAACCTTTTCCGACGATGACGTAACTTTTCTGTTATGGCAAGAAATATAGAATAGCAGGGCATTTTCTTCTCGATCTTCTAGAGACGGGATTCCACTAATCCAGCGGTAATGAAAACCACTATTCCCAGCAATCAGCAATGGGAAGTAAACTCCTTTTTAGATCCAGGAAAGGCACACCAGATAAGGAACAGCGACTGATTATCCTTCACGCGAGAATCCACGGTTCAGTCCCTACGTCGATGCTAAACAAAAAAGCCACATGAAATCTTATTCTGTTACAAACCCGCTGCAGAGGTAGGGAGGAGAATAAAGAATGCCAAGAAGATGGCCGGAGGAGAGGAAGATTGAGAAGAGGAATGCCTAGGCGGTGGCAGGAGGAGGGGGAGACGAATGGGACAGGAAAACAGAAGAATAGAGAACCATTTCCATTAATTGCTTAAAACATCTTATAACTATCTTCTGCTATTTATAGCAGTAATTACAGTAAGACCGTTACTTTAATTAATTACTAATTACAAAATGTTTCTAACGGCTAATTAATTTGGACCCTTGCTGGCATCCTGCGGCTATAGACTCTGGATAGTTGATGGATTAAACTACACCATTGATCCGGTCAATGAGGAATCCCATCCGTTGGAGTTGCCTTCTATCCTCTTCCTGCTGAATTAATTGTGATGCATAGTTAATCATACGGCTCTCTTTTGTGCTTGATCAATCCACGCCATCTAACTTGATGTAGAAGCTGAGACCGTTGGATCATTCCCTCTAACCCTAACATTGTTGTCTCCTTTTAAAGCACTATCCTCAGTGCTTTTTATAGTTCCGCTCTTTTGTCTTCCCTGTAGCTGGAATGAGATCGTCGCTGAGGGTAAATTTGCTGCTGGCACTGGAGTATCAGGTTCTTTACTACCATGGATCCCTGTTGAAACATTGGCGAAGGCAGTGATGATGACAGGATGAGAAGGGGAAAAAGTCTGAGGGCTGCAACCCTTTGTTTCAACTGTGGAACTGTGATACTGCGGTAACTCATCGTCCCCTTCTCCGTTTCTCATCTGGATCTAAAAAATGCTTTGTTGCTTCTGTTTTCTGTTATGTTGTCGTGCCTTTTGTTTTCCCCAAGTTGGCAGTTCTGTTGTTTCTGTTTTTCCTTCGTTATGTTGTGTTCCTCTTCTCGTTCTAGTTTTTTTTGTCGTCCATGTGAGATTTGCGATTTCGGGCCATTGTGCTGATGTTTGCTGATGGATAGCCTCCTAAAGTTGGGGATTGTCTCTTAAATCCTGTATATCTTCCCATGTACTATCTACAGGGGCTAAACCTTGCCACTGAACGAGTGCTTGTAATATTTCTTGACTATGCCGCATGATTCGCCTTGTGCTGATGATGGCCAATGGCTGATGCACTGGATTATTCTCCTGTCTGTGTTCCGGAAGCTCAACCGTTTGAATGTGTGGGTCTCCTATGTAGGGTTTGAGCATGGAAACATGAAATACGGGATGTATCTTAGATGTGGGAGGGAAAAGTAGGCGATACGCCACTTCCCCGATGATCTCGACCACCTGATAAGGGCCGTAATATTTTAGCCCAAGTTTTCTTCCCTTCGGTCTTGTGAGTGATAGTTGCATGTAGGGGTGTAATTTTAACAACACCCAATCGTTGATTTCCAGTTTTATGTCTTTTCTCCTCTTATCGGCCTGGCTTTTTCATTCTCTGCTGAGATTTCGCTAGGTTATCCTTGAGATAATATATTATCTCTTCTTTGGTCTGGAATGTGTTCTCTACTGCTTCGTTGGTTGTTTTACCTGCACAAAAATTAAACAGACCAGGGGGTGGCCGACCAAACATAACCTCAAATGGGGTCATGTTGGTCGAAGAGTTGTAAGAAGTGTTATAATGATATTCAGCAAAATTTAAGAACATAGACCATTTATTAGGATTTTCATGACAATAAATCCGTAAATATTGTTCTAAGCTCCTGTTAACCCGTTCTGTTAAACCGTCTGTCTGTGGGTGATAAGAGGAACTGTATTGGAGAGTGGTTCCTTGCTGTCTGAAGAACTCAACCCAGTAGTTGCTTAGGAAAATACTATCCCTATCTGTTATGATAGTCTCAGGTATGTCGTGCAGTTTACCCACACAATTCCAAAACTCATTTGCTACTGTAGGAGCTGAAATTGGGTGTTTAAGTGGGGAGAAGTGGGCTACTTTAGAGAATCTGTCCACAATTACTAATATAATAGTGTATCCTTTTGAACTTGGAAGGTCCGTAATAAAATCCATTATGATATTTGCCCATAGTCTTTGTGGGGTTTGTAAGGGTTGTACCAGCCCATAGGGTAAGTAATTTGGGGCCTTGGCTCTTTGGCAAATATCATATTGTTGTATGTATTCAGTGACCTCCTCTTTCATTTGTCTCCAGTAAAAATGGGACTTAAGTCTATACAAAGTCCCCTTTATGTCCGAATGCCCCCCCCATAGACTAGAATGAGCCTCTTCAATAATTTGTTTCTTAATGTGAGAATGATCAGGGATATATATTCTGTGCTTATATGTTATGTAGCTCCCTTGTTGCTGCCATGCAGGATACTTTAGTGGTTCTTTTGTTAATAGTTTTGCAAAATCATCATTTACGTATTCGTTTGCTAATCCTTCTAATAGTGTAGAGTATGGGGTAGTAACCATTTGGACGTTCATAATGCATGAATAGTCTAAATTTTGTGGTATTCGTGATAATGAATCAGCGGCCTGATTATTTTTTCCTGCTTTGTAATGTATACTAAAGTCATATCCCATTAGTTTTGAAAGAAAAAACTACTGTTTTGGGGTTTGTATTTGTTGGGTCAACAAGTGGTGCAAACTTTGATGATCTGTTAAAATTTTAAATCGGTGTCCTAGTAAATATTGCCGCCATTTTGCCACTGCAGAGGTGACGACATACAAATCCCTAAGGTATGTTGATTTCTTCTGTATCATGGGTGACAATTTCTTGCTAAAATAGGCTATGGTGCCTTGAGATTGTTTAAGAATCGCCCCTATACTAGTTTCGGAGGCGACTGTTTCTAACGTAAACTCTTCAGAGAAATTTGGTAGTGCTAGAATGGGATAGGATATGAGTTTTTCTTTTAATTTGTCGAAGGCCTCCTGGGTTTTGATGGTCCATACGAATGAATTTCTCTTTAATAATTCCGTCAAAGGAAAAGCTATTTTTGAATAGTTTTGGATGAACTTCCTATAATATCCTGTTAATCCTAGGAAAGCTCGAATATGTCTTTGGTTCATTGGTATTGGGAACCGTTCAATTGCCTCAATGTTGTTTTTGTTGGGGCATACCATTCCTTGGTGAATCGTATGACCCAGAAATTCTATTTCCGAGGATAGGAAACAACATTTAGATAATTTGACATATAATTTGTTTTTTCTTAATACTTGTAATGTCATTTTAAGGTGTTCTAAGTGTTCCTCCTGTGACGCACTATAAACCAGTATGTCATCGAAAAATATAACCACAAATTTCCGTAAAAATGGTTAGAATATGGTATTCATTAAGGCTTGGAAGGTTGATGGAGCATTTGTTAATCCAAAGGGCATTACTAGAAATTCGTAATGCCCTTGATGAGTTCTAAATGCTGTTTTATGAATATCCAGTTCAACCATTTTGATTTGGTGGTATCCTGACCTTAAGTCTAGTTTTGAGAAATATCAGGCTAGATATAATTCATCAAGTAACTCGTCAATAGTTGGTATGGGAAACTTATCTCGTATTGTTATCTTATTAAGTGCCCGGTAATCGACACAAAATCTCCAAGTGCCATCTTTTTTCTTAACTAGAAGGACGGGTGAACTGAATACCGATGTACTTGGTCGAATTTGTCCGTTGCTAAGCATCTCCATTACCATCTTTTCTATCTCATTCTTTTGGTGGTATGGGTATCAAAATGGTCATAAATTTGGGATTGTGGCTTCACTCTGGAGAATGTTCTTGTGGTCAATTTCTCGTGGAGGTGGCAAACATATAGGTTCTTCGAATAAGTGGGCATAATCTGAAAGCAATCCTTGAAATTCTTCTAGTAATCTCTCTCTTACGTCTCTTAGAGTCATTGATTCAATCTTCTTGTCCGGCTTTCCTTTTGCAATTAATAAACATATTGTGTATGGTTTTAGTGCCACCATTCGCATGAGCTGCGATGATGAGATTTGACCCATCTAGGAATCCTTTTGATGTACCACCAAGGTTACTGGCCCTAGGTTGCCTGAATAAGATATGGTGAGCTGAGTGTAGTCCATTGTTACTGGGCCTATGATTCTCAACCAACTTGGTCCTAGAATGAGGTCTGCGCCTTCAATATCCAATACGTACAAATGTATGATATATTGGTGGTTATGAATGAGCAGCGTGGCATCTTTGCACTTTCCCTTACATGTTTCAGTCGATCCATTTCCCATGAATACTGGGAATTTATTAACCGGTTGAATTGGGATTCTAAGGAAGTCAGCCATGTTAGTAGATATGAAATTGTGCGTGCTTCCCCCATCTATCAGTAACTCTAGGGGTTTATTATTTATATATCCAGTCATTCTCAACCCATGATCAGGGAGTAATCCTATCAAAGATTGAAGGCAAATCAAGGCTGATGGTGTCTCCTCGGAGGCTAATTCAATTTATGTGTCATCTTCGATTTCTTCCTCCTCGGTGCCTACTAAATACAATAACGCCCTTTTCCTTTGCATTTATGCCCCATTTGATATTTCTCGTCGCAATTATAGCATAATCCCTTCTCTCTTCTAGCTTGTAACTCGGCTGGCGTCAGTCTTTTAATGGGAGGAAATTTAGATTTGTAATTACTATTTGCGCCCCTATTTTGTTCCAGGGTCCTCTCTGATTGGGTAGAAAATTAGGGAAATGATTTCTATAGTTCCTATTCTGCTGGTCCTCATACATTCTGGCAATCGAATAGGCATCATGGATTTCAGTCGGCCTAGCTAAAAGTACGGGCCCCCTAATTTCCTCCTTAAGTCCATAAACAAACATGTCTGAAATGAATTGGGGTTGGAGTCCCGGTACTTTTGCAATTAATTCCTCAAATTCAGTTTTAAATTGTGATATAGTTGTGGTTTGCTGTAATTTTGTTAATATTCCGGCAGGCCCCACATATAACGACGGCCTGAATCGTTTCTGTAGCGCATCTACAAACAGTGGAAAAGTAAGTGTTGGGTGGTCCTTAAGAATTGCTTGATACCACTTAAAAGCGGGTTTATCTAAATGATATGAAGCGATTAAAAGATAATCTTGAACTCGTATTTCGTTAAATTCAAAATATCGACGAAGCTCTTATAGCCAGTCGGTGGGATCCCCATCAGAAAATCTGGGGCAACTAATTTACAATTTGCTAGGATGGTTAGAAACTACCTGGGTTTGTGGTGCCGGTGGAGCCGCTCCAAGAATGTCGGGTGTCGCAGATCCTTGAAATGGTTCTGGAATTCGTTGATTACTTTGTGCCTCTTCAATAATGGGGGCACAACGTGATTGGCCTGTTTTCCCGTTCCCGTAATCCTATGGAGGTTCTCGAACTACAAAATCATATCCCGCCTAAGTGTCATCATTTGTTCGGTTATCTGATCTGCTGAAGCTTCCTTGATCTCCATAATTTGCCTTGATAATATGTTCTCCTTGGTTTGTAATTCGGCTGTAAACTGTTGCTGAAGCCGAAGAGTGTGCTGTGCCAATTCTGTGATGATTCTTTGATGCATTTCTTCCATTTGAGTCGTTCGATTAGACAGATCGGTTTGCAGGGCTGTCTTGAGTTCTGTGATTGAACGGAGTCCGTCGCTCATCTTGATTACTGGGATCGTTACTTTTTTTTCTCTCAACGAGAGCACCAAATTGTTACGATCCCGCTACAGATGTAGGGAGGAGAATAAAGAATGCCAAGAAGATGGCCAGAGGAGAGGAAGATTGAGAAGAGGAATGCCTAGGCGGTGGCAGGAGGAGGGGGAGATGAATGGGACAGGAAAACAGAAGAGTAGGGAACCATTTCCATTAATTGCTTAAAAAAACATCTTACAACTATCTTCTGCTATTTATAGCAGTAATTACAGTAAGACCGTTACTCTACTTAATTACTAATTACAAAATGTTTCTAACGGCTAATAAATCTGGACCCTTGCTGGCATCCTGCGGCTACAGACTCTGGATAGTTGATGGATTAAACTGCACCATTGATCCGGTCAATGAGGAATCCCATCTGTTGGAGTTGCCTTTTGTCCTCTTCCTGCTGAATTAATTATGATGGACAGTTAATCGTACGGCTCTCTTTTGTGCTGGATCAATCCACGCCATCTAACTTGATGGATAAGCTGAGACCATTGGATCATTCCCTCTAACCCTAACATATTCCCGATCTGGATCCGCGACAGCGCGCGGGAACTTCAAAGCGGCATGGCCTAGACCTCTGGTGTGATCCTCCTTCTTCGACCTTCTTCCCAATCGGTCAGGAACTGATAGAAACAGGAGCGCCAAAACTTTTTGATCCCTTCACAGGATTGAGTGATGGCTAGCCCTGGAACAGCAGCGACAGAAGAGTTGCGATGGGAAGACTGTTTTCTCTTTTCGGATTTGGATCAGCGGGCGCAAGAAATCCCGAGCAGGATTAACATCCTCCTTGTTCAAACTCCAGCGTGGAATCGCCACCCTTCGTGATCTGCAACAACAGAAGAAAACCAAAAATCGGGAGCGAGAGAGATGGCTACGGGAGAGGGGGTTACGGCTCACGAAACAAAATATTCATGAATATTAGTCCGCTCGAAGCATACCGTGTGGCCGTCAAATTTGGAACGACCTCCATGTTGCTCCCAGCATGGGTATTTATTGGCGTAATCCTAAATCTCCGACGATGGGTTATTGGATGCCATCTGCATCCTAAACCTAGCCTGTTAAGCACCTGTCACATCTAAAGTTGTCATAGTTCCGGTTCTGTTCCGGTTTTATTAAAATAGTGAACCAAACCACTAAGGTAGCGGTTCTTCAAATTAGAACAAAAACCTTATTTGCTTTGACTGGTTTCGGTTTTGGTTCCGGTTCCAACAAAATTTTTGAAAGCGCCGTGTCAACGGTCATGGTTACGGTTCAACAAGAACCAAAACCAAATCGGCCATTAACGGTTCAACCCGATTCTATGCGGTTCGGTTCGGTTCCAACCAGAACCAAAACCAAACTTGGCAGAATGAATGTGGGAGGTCAAAAATAAAATACCTGAGGGAAAAAGTAAACTCGATAGAATTTTTTGCAAGAGGGAATTCGATGTCTGGGGCCCAAACGCGGGAATTTCACATTAGAATGAGGAGTACTTTTTTGTATAATATAGTACGTAGAACTGCAATTTAAAACTCAAAATCGCAAAACCACAAAAACTGCATCTGAACACACAGATTATAAATTGCATCGAACAATTTTGTTGTGTAGTAGTTTCCTTCGTTGCAAAACTGCATAGTTTGCGATGCGGTTTTTGGCAGTACAAAATCTACAAAACCGCACCACATCGTTGTCATCGTTCATACCAACTTTTTTGAGAGGACCTGACATTATAATCATCGCCAATGAGTATAGGCTACCTTCATTTTTCCATAGCTTTGTCGTCCCCTCTTCGGCTAGTTGTTCCTTCATCGTCGACTATTTCGAGACATCGATTGCAGGTATTCATGTTAGAAACCATTTTGGTATTACGGGTGACAGACAAAGGATTCTTCCCCTATGGACAAATGCGATAATACCTCAATTGTGATAGTGCACTAGGAGCCCCCGTGCCCCACGCGATATTATCTCGGCCACGACCAACAAACCCCTTGTGTGTTATACTCCGCTTGTCGCTTATTTTTGCATTGTGCATGGGGTCTTGCGAGCAGAGGAGAACACATTTTTATATAGTTAGATGACTTTATCTATATGAAAGCATATTTTTAAAAATAAAAGAACACATCAAAATTATAACATTAGAATTTTTTAATAAAGAAGGATAAATTGGGAAAGCGAATGTTTAACTAAGGAGTGTTTCTCCCTTTTAATATATTATAGATTCTTCTATTTCGGTTTTTTATTAACAGATATTAAATAATATTTAGAATTTAAATTTCTAACTCCTGAGACCTGAAATGAACCGTGGAGCTCAATCTTCATTCAAAGATCACGATTGTATAATGTTGATGCACTGTTCAAACCACACAACAAAGTTTTGGTGCGGTGTAATTTTGTTCAATCCAAAACCGACTCTCTTTGGTACATTGTGGTTTGAGTTCAAACTATACCAAACCGCATCAGTTTCACCCTTAACAGTAAGTATAGTTATTATAAATATATTATAAAAAATAACAACATTATAATAATATTAATGCGAATAAAAATATTATAAAAAATAACAATAAACGGGTCGCAGTTCGGCTCTGGTACGGTCTGGTTCGGATCGTGTCTAAAATTATTGACACCTCTTGAGACTTGTATGTTGTGGTTGCGGTTCTGGTTCCGGTCCAGATAATAAAATAAAAGAAACATGTCCGGACCAATGTTGTTCACGGTTCCAAAATTCAAACCAAAACCCGGATAATTAACGAACTGTTCAGTCCGGTTCTTTGTGGTTCTAGTTCGGTTCCGGTTTGGTTTACAGTTTTTAATTTTAAGTGACAGCTCGAGTCACATCTAATCAATATACCTCAACAAAATCTCCAAGTTGTCGATGTTGACTGTCCAAGCCGCCGATGTTGATTCTCTAAGCCACCGACGTTGACTCTTAAAGCAGCTCATATGTTTCACATGCTAGGAAACTTCTAGGAAAGTGACAAAGCAAATGAAATGGCTATATAAAGGGTTTGGTTATGGCTTGGATGGACACATCACCTGTTCTCATCTTGAAGAAAGAGGCCCTTGAAGGTGGATTCACGGAGAAGAAGAAGGCGAGGCAGCGACAGATTGTAGTGAGTGCGATAAGGCTGTAGTGGGGCAAGTGGAGTAGAGGACATCGAGCTTACACACGTGCTGTGCATTATTCCACATTAACTTATCTGGTGGCGATGATGGTGGTTGGTCATATGACAATGACGAAGGTTTACCTAAGCGACCCTTGTGCCTCCTTCTAAAGATTGCAGTCCAAGATCATTGTCCACCAAGGATTAAGCTAATTCATCTCATATACAGTGTACTTGTAACATATTCGTATTTTTTGTCCGCTATTTTTGTTGTTTTGAATAATTATCGTGCATTGATTTTTTTGGATTATATCGTGTTTTTTGTACCCTTACGATTATTGTGAATGTTCTGGGGATTGTGTAATATCCCAACTGGTGGTATCAAAGAAGGTTCGGTAGACGATCGTGATTGGAGGTTCTATAATGGTTCTGACTGCGGTGGTGAATGACTAGATCCTCTTCCCATCCGTTCAGATCCGGACTTTAAACAAATCCGGTCTTCTAGTTTGTCGAGGTAAGTCATGGCAGGAAAGAACATAGTTTTGAAGAGATTTTTAGTGGAGAAATTCGACGGTGGCAGGAATTTTAGCTTATGACAGATTAGAGTAAAAGATATGTCGGTTCAACAGGGTTCGATTCGACTCTTGCGGGGGCACAATAAATTACCCATGATAATAAAAGATGAGGTTTGGAAAGATCTTGATGAAAGAGCCATCAGCACAATCAGGATGTGCGTTGCTGACCAGCTCTTCAACATTGGGACTGAAGAGTCGACAACCATGCTTTGGGAGAAGTTGGAGTGACTGTACCTGGCAAAATTTGTGACAACAAGATTATTGTTGAAGCTACGTCTCAATGTGCTAAAAATGAAGGAAGGTGCCAACCTATAGGAACACTTAAATGTGTTCAACAGTCTACTAGGCTAGTTGTATGTGGTTGGCTCAAAGGTAGAAGAAGAAGACAAAGCCCTCTTGCTTTTTATCTCGCTCCCAACATCATACAAGAACATGTTGACTAAGCTTGTGTATATGAAAGATACAGTGGGGCTAGAAGAAGTCATGTCGACACTTTTATCTAGTCAGATGTTGAAGGACCTCACTCCTAGGGATGACCAGATCTTGGTAGCGCATGGACGAGGGATGAGTTTCAATAAATGATCGAGCAGTGCACGGGCTCGGTCGGCTTCGAAGAAGGCAGTGTCATGTTTCCACTGCAGACAAGTTGGTCACATTAGGAGACATTGTCCCCAGCATGTTGGGAGTACTTGTACTTCAGGTGACATCCAAGATGTGGGCATGGTGACATTGGACTTGATAGGATATGATGGCTTTTTTGCATCACTGAGAGTCAGGGTGACTCTGATAACTGGATGCTTGATTTTGGTGCATTGCAACAAGCTTGCTCAGATGCGTGGATGTTCAGTTCCTTAGAGATGATGTCTATGTCAGTCATATTGGGTGACTACTCGAGATGTGAGGTCACAGGGATAGGTGTTGGGTCCATCTATCCCAATGTCCCAGATTTGTAAGAAGTCAAACAAGTTAATGATATACACATAAGTTGTATTTGATGTGTGTTTAAGTTCATGCATGCATGTTAGTACTCATCACATTGATTGGACAGGTGGACACCAAGTAGGCTACTATTCAGGTAGAAATTCTACCATGTCTACAGGCGTTGAGTGGAGCAAGCTCACTCAATGACAGAAGTCAAGGAAAGATGTTGGCTAGCAAGGAATTTTGCTAAATCTACAGGAATTGAGTGAATCCAGATCACTCAACGCCATATGCCAAATAAAAGCGTAGAGTCAGGTGCGGGCAATCAAAGGCTAAGCATCATCAAGAAAAAAAATTGACTAATATCCACAGGCGTTGTGTTGATGCTCAGAAACGGAAGGGGCCAGGTTGTCGCGGGCACCAGCAGCTAATGGGGTGTGATTGATCTCATGGGCAAGGTGATTGAAGAAGGTTGCAGGTTTAGAGGAGAGGTAAGCTTCTGAGTGCTCGAGAGTGGAGCAAACGCTTGTTTAAGGGTTACAAGGATAGAGGAGAGAAGGGCGTTGATCCTAGTGTGATGGTTGGGAAGGTTGATCAGGAGCTGTCGAGTAGACGGTTAACCAGCGGAGAAGCTTAATGAGCAGTGAAGAAGCTTGTCGAGCAGAGAAAAGGCTTGCTGGGCAGAGAAAATGCTTGCTGAGCAAAGAAGCTTGCTGAGCAGAGAAAAAGCTTGTTAAGGAGAGAAGAAGCTTGCTCAGCAGAGGAGAAGCTTGCTCAGCAGAGAAGAAGCTTGCTGAGCAGAGAACAAGCTTGCTGAGCATAGGAGAAGCTTGCTCAATAGAGGAGAAGATTGCTTAGCAGAGAAGAAGCTTGCTGAGCAGAGAAGCTTGCTCAACAGAAAAGAAGCTTTCCCAGCAGAGGAGAAGCTTGCTTAGCAGAGAAAAAGCTTGCTCAGCAGAGAAGAAACTTGCTGAGCAGAGAAAAGGCTTGCTGAGCAGAGAAGCTTGCTCAGCAGAGGAGAAGCTTGCTCAGCAGAGAAGAAGCTTGTTGAGCAGAGAAGGAGCTTGCTCAGCAGAGGAGAAGAGAGGGGCCGCTAGCAGCGACAATAACAGACTTCTCCCGCCGCGGCTTAAATGCCACTCTTGCGACGGGCTTTCCTTTAATTAAGAAACAAGATTACAGCTTGCTAGAGTACCTTTACATGAGAAAGAAATAAAGAGTACAATGGGGGAAGCTGGCGGTTAAGGAAGGAGTTGCCAGAAGCTAAGGAAAAGAGGCTGCTGGCAGGCCGCGCGGCTTAATGGCAAGCTGTGGAGGACTGGAAAAATGAGTCCACATGGCTTGCTGGCAGGCTGCGAAGGACTGGAAAACTGAGTCCTCAGGGCTTGTTGGCAAGCTGTGGAGGATTGGAAGACTGAGTTCGCAGGGCTTGCTGGAAAGCTGTGGAGGACTGGAAAACTGAGTCCGCAGGGCTTGCTGGCAAGCTGTAAATTTCCTCTTGTGCGTTCTCCCTCCCCCACTAATTAGAGGTATCAGGGGATATTTATAGGATCGGGGAAGGATCTTCTTGAAGCAGGGCCCAGAGACGTCATCATGGAGACTTGCGCGGACTCGACGAGCAAGCTATCCGGCTGGGCGGATTGGGAGAAGGCAGGCCGCCTCCTTTGGGCTGCTAAGGCATAGGGGGCGGCCTGGGCAAGGAGGCCGACCCTGGTGGGCGGCCTGGACTAGAAGGCCTCCCCTGGTGGGCGGCCTAGAGCAGGGATGTCGCCTCTAGTGGGCATCCTGGACCAGGAGGCCGCCCCTGGTGGGCGGCCTGGGCAAGGTGGCCTCCCCTGGTGGGCGGCCTGGCAAGGAGGCCGCCACTGGTGGGCGGCCTGGCACTGGAGGCCGCACCTAGTGGGCAGCCAGGCACTGGAGGCCGCCCCTGGTGGGAGGCCAGGCACTAAAGGCCGCCACTGGTGGGCGGCCAGGCACTGGAGGCTGCCCCTGGTGGGCGGCCTGAGGCAACAGGACCTCCCTATAGGGGAGATGGAAACTCTTCTGGCGAGACAGAGAACGAGTCCGCCGAGCCCGCGATGGCTGCTAGGCTGAGTTTGCTCATGTTAGAATGAAGATGCTTGCCGCTGAGCTGGACTTAGGGTTCATCAGCATAGCGGACTAGAAGGCTTGACTGCACTTGGAGTCCACCCAGCTCGCGATGAACGTATCATAGCTGCTGATCTTTGCAGGTAGCCGGGGAGTTGGAGTGTTCGTGCTCTTATGCGGAATGATGAAGCTGGCTGCCTACACTGCTGGGTGACAAGGGCTATGCGACCTGCCGAACTGACGAGGAAGGTCACGCGTGTTGGCGAAGTGGAAGCTGAGGTAGCTGGCTGGCAGCCTGGGGGCAGGTCTCCACCTTTGTTTGGCGGTCTGGGCGGATAGGCATCTGAGTCTGGCAAATGGGGCTCCTTTTGAGACAAGGTGCGATTAAGATAACAAGGCAGGCGGCCTGTAGGTGCGGACTGAAGAAGCAGTCCGCGGCCCCTGCCGAACCTAAGGAACAAGCCGCGGCCTCGGCGGTCAGACCGCTGAGACCGCCCACACAGAGCGGCATGAGCGGACAGAAAGGCCTGTTCGCTCAAACGAGGGCGTCGCGATCTCCAAGAGGAAACTGGAGCAGGCCACGACTAGCGAGCTGGGTACCATGGGAAGGATCGCCGATTTCTAGGTTAACATAATCCCCACACTTTTTTAAGTTCCGAAGGGAACTTCGAAAAAGTTGGAGACCCACGAAAATCGTGATCCACCCCAAAGGAAGAGGAGACAAGGGGAGATATAACCTGATGTCTCTCCTAACAAGGTTACTACTGCCTATCTTTTTCCTGCGAAGGAAAAGTTAGTATAGGCATGTATGGAAGGTACATCCTGCGCGTACCTGGGTTTGCCTTTGCAAAAACGAAGAAGATTTTTCTTCTACTGAGTTCTGCAAAATGAAAGTGAAGAAAACATAGGAGCATAATAACTTGCAAGTACCTGATGGAGGCTTGCAAGTGTTTGCTGCTTTCTATTAAAGAGATGTTAGAAGCAAATATATGGGATATATAAAAGTAGCTTGCAAGTACCTATGAAGAAACTTGCAAGTGTCTGCTGATCTCTGTAAGAAAAGAGTTAGGAGCAAAAAAATATGTGAAAGTAGCTTGCAAGTACTTGTGAAGAAACTTGCAAGCATCTGCTGATCTCTGCAAGAGGAGAGTTAGAAGCAGATATGGTATATGAAGGAGGGTTACAAGTACCTGTAAGGAAACTTGCAAGCATCTGTTGATCTCTGCAAGAGGAGAGTTAGAAGCAGATAAAATATGTGAAAGTAGCATGCAAGTACCAGTGAAGAAACTTGCAAGCATCTGCTGATCTCTGCAAGAGGAGAGTTAGAAGCAGATGTGATATATGAAGGAGGGTTACAAGTACTTGTAAGGAAACTGGCAAGCATCTGCTGATCTCTACAAGAGGAGAGTTAGAAGCAGATGTGGTGAAAATACTAAGTTGTAAGTACCTTGATAAGGCTTACAGGTTCCTGCTGATCACTACAAATAGAAGAATGAGAAGTGTTGGGTACATTGGTCAAATGTACCTGATTTGAAGAAGCCTCACCTAACTCAATGATATACATCATAGTGTATTTGATGTTTGTTTGAGTTACTTGTGCAGGTTAGGAAAACACTAGACTGAAGCTAAAAATTCTAAGTCCATGTGTCGACACCCAGAGGGAAAGTGTCGACACTTGAGAAAGCTTGTGTCGACACCCAGACAAGCAGTGTCGACACTTGGAGTCATTGTGTCGACACCTGGGAAGAAGAGTCGACACCAGTCAGAAAGTGTCGACACTTGGAGCTGTGTCGACACTCAGTGTAGAAGAATGCAGAAAAGCTATGTCGACACTTAGCAGAAGTGTCGACACCTAGAAGAGCTGAGTCAACACCAGAAAGTGTCGACACTTGAAGTGAGTGTCGACACTCAGCAAAAGTCTGCAGAATCTAAGTACAAGTGTCGACACTCAACACAATGTGTCGACACTATGCAGAAGAGTCGACACTTGAAGTGAGTGTCGACACTCAGCAAAAGTCTGCAGAATCTAACTACAAGTGTCGACACTCAACACAATGTGTCGACACTATGCAGAAGAGTCGACACTTGAAGTGAGTGTCGACACTCAGCAAAAGTCTGCAGAATCTAAGTACAAGTGTCGACACTCAACACAATGTGTCGACACTATGCAGAAGAGTCAACACTTGAAGTAAGTGTCGACACCCAGCACAATGTGTCGACACTTAGCTAAAGACTTTGTATTTGAAGAATGTGTCGACACTCAGCACAATGTGTCGACACACAACCAGAAGAGTCAACACTTGAAGAAAGTGTCGACACTCAGCACAATGTGTCGACACTTAGTTGAAGACTCTACACTTGAAGAAAGTGTCGACACAAGGAGCTGTGTCGACACTTAGCAGAGAACAGAAAAGTTTACAAAATATTCTAAGTACAAGTGTCGACACTAAGGGAATGTGTCGACACTCAGCTGAAGGATCAAATTTGAAGACTTGTGTCGACACCAAGAAGCTGTGTCGACACTTGACAGTTTCAACACATAAAGATGTGTCGACACAAAGGAGATGTGTCGACACTTAGAAGAATACAGTTAAAGAATGAAGAACAAGTACTTGTGTCGACACTCAATTTCAGTGTCGACACATGCAGAAGTATCTGTGTCGAGACATACAAGGAATTGTGTCGACACCTTGTAGACTTGTGTCGACACTTACACTACTTGTGTCGACACTTAGTCTATAAGTGTCGACACTTAAGAACAGAAAGTCTCGACACTATCTGACAGTTAGAGAATTTCAAGAAGTGACTGGTTGACATGACAGCTGCCGATCCAGCCGGTCTACATCAACTGTCAGAGAAGTCAGAAGTCTGTTATGAACCGGACCAGCCGGTTACCATGAAGGAAGTCTATAAATAGGCCCCCATAGTTTACAGAAACGAATACATAAAGAAGGTTGTTCATTATCATTACATGTTGTGAGAATAACTGAAGTGGTTGATCAGATTAAATCAAGAAGTGATACACTGAGGATCAACACAAGAAGATCAGGCAGTCCAACTGCAGATCTAAGAAGTTGGAGAGAGAGAGCTCCATCCAAGAATTCAGTCTTTGGAACTAAGGCTGAGAAGAAGAATTCAGAGTCATCTGGATTTCAAGAAGCAGAAGATTCAGACTAATTCAGTTCTACTCAAGAAGCTTTGAAGAAAGCTAAGTCAGTTTGGATCAAGCTGAGTTCTTCCAAGAACTCTTCAAGAAACTCTCAACTTCTCTCATCTTTTCTGAGTTGTAGAGTTAGCAATTTTATTTCAATTACATCTTGTAAGATCCATTGGATCTGAGTGATTGTAAGCCTATTTTATAAAGGCTGAGGGTAGGGCTTGTTGCCTGAGTGTAGGAGTTGAAGAACTCTGAGTGTAGGCCTTAATTGGCTGAGTGTAGGCCTGGGTGGCTGAGTGTAGGCCTTTTGGCTGAGTGTAAGGCTTTGGGCCTGAGGTAGGAACCTAGTTTGGTTCTGAGTTAGTGGAGAAGTTTGGCCGAATCTAGTACACTGCTAGATAGGCGAAGGGGGAAAGTGGATGTACCCAAAGATTGGGGAACCACTATAAAATCTTGTGTATTCTGTGCTGTGATTGTACTGTGTTGAGAATTGCTGTGTGCTGTGATAACTTATTCAGAAATCTGTGTTATAAACTGTTGACTGCCAACAAAGAATTTAGAAAAGGATTAGGTCACCTATTCACCCCCCCCCCCCTCTAGGTGTTTAGGTACCATATCTTTCAAGTGGTATCAGAGCCAGGTTCCTCAAAATCAGGACTAACTGTCTGAGGAGATCCAGTTTGGCAGGAACAGATTGAGTCTGAACACAGTTTCAAGAAAATCAAGAAATATGGGTTCTTCAGAGAATCATAAGGAGTTGGGTTCAATGAAACTGCCCATATGCAGAAAAGAGATATTTGGAATCTGGAAAGAAAGGGTAAGGCTGTTCATGGAGGCCTCTGACCCTAGGATCTACATCACAGTCAAAGAGGGGCCATATGTGCCCATGAAGATCTCAGTATTGGATGCAAATCAGAGGACTCCAAAGGATTTCTCTGAGATGACCAAGGATGAAATTGTCCTAGCCACTATGGACAAAAGGGCACAGAACATAATAGTTAGTGCAATTGATGATGCCACCTTCCAGAACCTTATTCACTGTAAAACAGCAAAAGAAATGTGGGATACCCTCATTGTCTACATGGAAGGTTCTGAAGAAGTAAGACAAGATAGGAAATCCTTGCTTAATCAAGAATATGAGAGCTTTAGGCAAGGAAGAGGAGATAGCATCACTGAATGCTACAAAAAGTTCTACAGAATTGTTAATGAACTCATGTCCTATGGAAGAGAGTTCACAAATTATGAATTGAATGACAAGTTCTTGAGGTCCCTAACCAAAGATTGGGACACTAAGATCTGTGCCATCAGAGAAATGGCAAAGTTGGGAGAAATTCCTCCTCCCACACTGTTTGGCAAGTTGTTATCTTATGAGATGCAATTGTCAGTAAGAAAAGAGGAGGAAAAGTCAACAAGGACTGAACACAGGGAAAGGACTGTTGCCTTTAAGTCAGAAGTACCTAGAAAGAACAGGACAAAGTCATCAACTCCTCCTCCAGAGGTAGTTGAATCAGATTCTGATGAGTCTATTAGCACTAAATCTACAAGCAGTGAAAGTGATGAAGACTTTGCTGCTTTCACCAGACATTTTCAGAAGTTCCTGAAGAAGAAACAGTGGAGGTCTAGACCTTCATCTTCCAAAGGGAAAGAAGTCCAATATCAGGAAAAGAAGCCTTCAAAGAAGGACAAGAAGAGGACCAAGACTAGTAAGGCAACTGGGTCTAAGATAGTATGTTACTGCTGCAATAGACAGGGTCATGTAATTGCAGATTGTCCTGAAAGAAGGAAGGAATCCAGTGACAAAAAGAAAACTCACTTCAAAGGAAAGAAGGAAAAGTCCTTTGTTGCAAAGAATGAGAAGACTCTTTCAGACATGTCTTCTTCAGACACAGAGACAGATGCTGAAGCCTACATAGGGCTAATTGCTGAAGAAGAAGAAGAGTTTATGCAGATCATGGAATCTATCTATGAGCAAGAAGACTGCCAGAGCCAAGGACTGATGGCTTTGACTGAAAGTACCAAAAACCTGGAGCAGCCAGGACCCAGTCAGGTACAAGGTTTAACTCAAAGCTCTGATTCCAGTTCTAGTTCAGAATCAGATTATTCTTCATCAAGTGATGAGAATATATCTGAGTCTGAGGGAGATATTCATCAACTCCTAGATGAATATAAAGTACTATTGCAAGCCTATAAGAAAAGCAAGACCCTAGCCAAAAATTTGGCCAAGGAGATTGCTGATCTCAAGGCAGCTGCAATAGATTATGAGAAGAATTATGATCAAAAACTTAATGAGGTAGCCAGGCTGAAACATATTACAGTGATTCAGATGGGAACTATTACATTTAAAAATGATCAAATTAAGAAACTGGAGATTAATCTTCAGAAGGAGAAAGAGCTAGTAGCTAGGTTTTCAAAACCTAAATCAGTGCTACCCTTGATTGATGATTTTGTTCATCATAAAGGAAAGACTGGACTGGGTTTTGTTAATCCAGCTAGGACTGTTCAGGATCAGTCCAAGTCCAAGGGCAAAGCCCCAACATTCAACAAGACTGCTGTAGTTAAGACAGCTAAGTCAGAACCTAAGCAAAGGTACAACAAATTTGAATGTTGGTGCTGTGGCAAGGTTGGCCACTTTGCTTTGGATTGTTGGCACAATGCCAGTGCCAAGTTGTGTATCAAGTTACCTGTTGGAAAGACAGCAGGTAGCTATCTCAAATTGCAAACTAACAATCACCAAGGACCCAAGTTTACTTTGGGTTCTAAGGTTCATTAATTTGTTTTGCAGGAGAATCCAAGTGGCCATACCCCTACATGGTACCTGGATAGTGGATGTTCCAGACACATGACTGGAACTAGAGGACTACTGAAGAACTACATCCCAATCAAAAATGGTCCAAAGGTGACCTTTGGTGGTTCTGAAAAAGGAATCATCAAAGGGTTTGGTAACATTTCTTCTAACCTTGTTACCATTACTCAAGTGGCTTATGTTAAAGGTTTGAAACACAACCTCATTAGTATAAGTCAATTAAGTGATGTAGGGTATGACATCTCATTTGTTAAAAATGGTTGTCATATCAAGAGGTCAAGTGATCAAGAGATCATTTTGACTGGATATAGAAAGAGAAATGTCTACTGCTTAGACATTATGGTTGAGAACAATTGTTCTCCAGTCTGTCTTGTAGCTGATGAGACAGTCTCTCAATGTGTCAAATGGCACAAGAGGCTTGCTCATCTTAATTACAAGACTATTGGCAAACTCTTTAGTAAAGAGTTAGTGAGGAATGGTCCTCAAGTTAAGTGTGTCAAAGATGGCATTTGCTCAGCTTGTCAAAAGGGCAAGCAGACTAAATCCACCTTTAGAAGCTTAGTCAACAAAGATGCTGTGAGGTGTTTATACCTCTTGCATATGGATCTATTTGGTCCAATGCCAGTTCACAGCTTAGGTAGGAAGGTCTACACCTTTGTAGTTGTTGATGACTACTCAAGGTTTTCCTGGGTGTTCTTCTTAAAGCAGAAATCTGAAACACCTAGTGTCTTCTATAGTTTTGTTAAGCAAATTCAGAATGAATTGAACTGTACAGTGGTCAAAATTAGAAGTGACCATGGTACTGAGTTTCAGTCTGAAAGCATGACAAAGCTGTGTGAAGACTATGGGATATTTCAAGAATTCTCTTCACCTAGAACACCTTCAGCAAAATGGCATTGCTGAAAGGAAAAATAGGACCTTGATAGAGGCTGGTAGAACCCTATTAAGTGATTCATCACTGCCAGAATATTTCTGGGCTGAAGCAGTTAACACTGCATGCCATGTGATAAATAGGGCTACCATCACTAAAAGGTTAAACAAGACCCCCTATGAAGTAGTGAAAGGCAGGAAACCAAATCTGTCCTATTTTAGGATCTTTGGTTGTAAATGCTTCATACTTAACAATGAGAAGTCTTACTTAACTAAGTTTGCTGCCAAGTCCCAAGAGGGAGTGTTTGTTGGGTACAGCAATAATAGTAAGGCTTATAGAGTCTACAACTTGACTACACAAGTTGTAGAGGAATCTGTGCATGTAGTTTTTGATGAGTCACAACTAATTAACAATGAGTTGTCTAGTAGTGTGTGCAGCCCCTCAGGTCTTATTAAGAAGATGGACAAGCTAACCATAGAAGATGTACCTGCTGCAAGACAGCAAGTAGAAGAAGATGGCTTATGTCCAGGGGGAGAACTACATGTACAAGGAGCTGAAGAAGTACAAGGAACTCAGCATGATGAAGATGCTGTAGAAGTACAACCAGAAGTAAGGATGCCTCCAGCCAACAGGCATCTAAGAGATCATCCAATAGAGCTGATAATTGGAGATCCAAGACAAGGTGTTCAGACAAGGAGCATAAATCAGAATGCTGTAGTCTATTCAAGTTTTCTATCTCAAATAGAACCAAAGAAATTTGAAGAAGCTATACAAGATCCACAGTGGACTGAAGCAATGTAGGAAGAGCTCAATCAGTTCAAAAGGTGCAAGGTTTGGGAGCTGGTTCCAAAGCCTAAAGATCACAATGTGATAGGAACAAAGTGGATCTACAGAAATAAGTTAGATGAACAAGGAATCATCATTAAGAATAAAGCTAGATTGGTTGCAAAAGGATATAGGCAAGAAGAAGGTATTGATTTTGATCAAACCTTTGCTCCAGTAGCCAGACTGGAAGCCATAAGGATGTTCTTGGCCTATGCAATCTACCAAGGATTCAAAGTATACCAAATGGATGTGAAGTCAGCATTACTTAATGGAAATTTAAAAGAAGAAGTATATGTGGAGCAGCCTGCAGGTTTTGTTGATTCTACTCTTCCACATTATGTCTATAGACTTAGGAAAGCATTGTATGGGTTAAAGCAAGCTCCTAGAGCTTGGTATGAAACCCTATCTAGTTTCCTCATTGAGAACAAGTTCACAAGGGGGAAAATAGATAAGACTCTATTCCTTAGGGAATCTAGAGGCAAAGTAATACTTGTCCAAATATATGTAGATGACATTATATTTGGGTATACTGAAAGTAGCCTTTGCAAAAAGTTTGCAAAGCTTATGCAAAGTCAATTTGAGATGAGTAGTATGGGAGAACTGAAGTTTTTCTTGGGTCTCCAAGTTAAACAGACTGAAAATGGTCTATCCATATGTCAGTCTAAGTTCACCCTAGAACTCATAAGGAAGTATGGTATGGATTCATCCAGTACCATGAAGACTCCTATGGGGTCAAGTATCACTCTAAGCAAGGATGATGCAGGGAAACCTGTAGATGAAACCTTGTATAGAGGGATAATTGACTCCCTACTTTACTTGACTGCAAGTAGACCTGACATTATGTATGCTACATGTGTTTGTGCCAGGTATCAAGCCTGCCCTAAAGAGTCTCACTTGACTGCAGTCAAGAGAATCTTGAGATATCTAAAGGGCACACCTTATCTAGGCCTCTGGTACCCTAGGAATGGAGATTTTGATCTAACAGGTTATTCAGATGCAGACTTTGCAGGATGCAAAGAAGATAGAAAGAGCACTACTGGATCCTGTCAATTCCTAGGTGGAAGACTCATTTCATGGAGTAGTAAGAAGCAAACCAGTGTGGCCATCTCCACAGCTGAGTCAGAATATGTAGCTGCAGGAAGTTGCTGTGCTCAACTTCTGTGGATTCAACATCAGCTAGAAGACTATGGATGTCAGGTAAGTAGAACTCCACTTTATTGTGATTCTACTAGTGCTATTTCAATAGCTAACAACCCTGTATCACATAGTAGAACTAAACATATTGAGATTAAATATCACTTTCTTAGGGAGCATGTAGAAAGAAATGATATTGCACTTGAATATGTTAGAACTGATAATCAGATAGCTGATATGTTCACTAAGCCCCTAGATGAAGCTAAGTTTAATAGGTTCAAAATTGAACTAGGTATGATAAACTTAGATTAAGTATACAGAACAAAAATTGGCTAAGTAAAAAGGTGTCGACACATAGACAAGTCTATGTCGACACAGTATAGTAAGTGTCGACACTTCAGGAAAATAGTGTCGACACATCTAGGAAGTTGGTGTCGACACTTCAGAATGTTAGTGTCGACACATGTCGAGTAGGTGTCGACACATCAAATAAGGTGTCGACACTTAAGTTTTACTCAGAATTTTTCTAAGTAAAGTCTCGACAACATGTCGAGTATAGTGGTGTCGACACTTAACCAAGTGTCGACACATAAAATATGTTGACTAAACTTGTGTCGACACATAAGTGTCGAGACATTATAAGTCAGTGTCGACACTTATTGCCAGTGTCGACACATCTTTAGGATTCCATCCCGCCTGTTCGTCTTCAAACTAGAAAGGTATAAATAGGGGTCTGTCTTTGTTTGTCGACACGCTTTCAAAGTTTCGAGACCTAAACTCTTGTGTCGACATTTCTCTCATCTCAAGACTAAATCTTCAAACCCTAATGGCTCCCAAGCTGGAAGAGAACGTTAACGAAGGATATGAACTGGTGCGTGGCGCATTCGACGACTGCGAACAAGAAATCAAATCAGTGATAACCCTAATTGCCAATTCAGGATTGGAGTTCTTGGTTTCAGAACCAACGAAGATATGGAAGAAGGAAGTCATTGAATTCCTTACTGGCGCGGCTGTAGATGACTCAGGCTATAGAATTAAGTCAAGGGTGCATGGCACCAAGGTCAAGATTTCACCCAAGTCTTTAAGAAAGGTACTTCAGCTACCTAAAGTTCAAGATGAAGAGGAAGTAACTGCTTCTAAGACCAGGGAAGCTCTTACTTGGTGTGGACTGGATCCAAAGATGAAGGTGGGATCAGTCTTTAACAGAAAAGGTATGAATAATCAAGGCAAGTTCTTGTCAGAAATAGTGGGCAAGGTAATACTAAGCAAGCCAGGAGGACATGACAGGGTGTCTGCCTCCATGTTTGAAATCATGACCAGAATCATCTTCAATCTGAAAACAGACTGGTCAATGGTGGTTTATGAAAAAGTGAAGGAAAGCCTGAAGAAGCCCAATCTGGGCAGGATACTAAGTCTCTACCTGGCTGGATCAATTCCAGAGGTAATGAGCACTGCTGCAGGAACTAAGATCAATCATATGAGGAAGATGGACTCAAGAATATTCTCTAGATGGGAAAGGGTGCTGGTGTCAAAGGAATTGACCACCCCTGAGAAACAAACTTCTAAGAAAGACTCTCCTCCCAGGAAGAAGAGGAAGACTGCTGCTGTGCCTCAAGAGCCATCCAGCAGCTCAGGCAGTGAAGAACATGTGGTCTTCACTCCTGATAGTCCAATGGATAAAGCTGCAGAAAAGTCACCTGCTCCTCAGGAGCCAGCTGACATCCAGGGGGAGCTTCCAGGTGTAGCAGAACCATCTACACTGGAGAGTGAGCAAGCCACCCTCCTCATTCAAGAGGTACTTGTTGACCTTAATACTTTGAATTTTTCTATCATAAATTCTGATTTGTCTGATGATCATCAGCAAAATCAGCCAGCAACTCAAGAACCAGATGTTGTTCTCCAAGACACATCTGTTGTAGCTGATGAAACCAGAACATCTCCTGCACAGTCTCCAGCAGAATACACCATGGAAGATCTTTTTCTGAATTTAGATCAGGATGATTTTGATATGGAAAAGAATGCTGCTGATACAGAGAAGGATGCTGCTGCTGAGGGGGAGAATTTGGATATTCAAGTAGAGCCTATAAGGCTAGATACAGAGAAAGCACAAGATGTGCACACTGAACAACCATCCAGCCCTAAGGATAGGGTGGATATTGCCAGTACATCAGAATCTGAAGATGATGAAGCTGAGGAAGCTAAGAAAAAGAAGTTCTTTGTTTTCAAAAGAAGGAGCCAAAGCTATAAGAAGGCTCTCCAAACTGTTGCTCAACACTCACTGGTTCAACAAGCTCCATCAACTGATTATACAAGCCTAATGGTTGCAATGCAAGTAAAGATGGATGAGAAAAGGAGGGCCATAGAGAAATATATTGATGAGGGCCAAAAATCTCTACAATTTGATCTAGCTCAAGATATCAAATCAATCAGGTTTGAAATGAACATGAATAAGAAGGAAATGAATGAATGCTTCCACAAGGGTGGTAATGCTGTGGTCTATCTGGCTAAACATCAAGAAATCATCAAAGAGAAGGTAGAAGATATTGCACTCAAGCAAGGATATGTGTTGGAAAACCAATTGAGGATGAATGATAACTTGACTGCATCTCACAATGCCATAGTCACTGAACTCAAGAAAAAGTCTGATGAACCACCAACCTCTTCTGCTACTGCCAAAGCTGATTTTGATAAACTTTTTCAAGCTGAATTAACTGCTGTCAAGTCTGCCATCAAGGACTCACAAAAGGTCATTTCTGAACAGCTTACCAAGCTAAGACCTTTCTTCAAAGAGGGCATAAGGTATTTGGATAGCCAAATAAGGTTTCAGAAAGATGATGTGAGAGATCATGTAGCCCAAGAAGTCATAAAGGGGGAGAGAGTGTTAGTCAAGGCCAGTTCTGAGCATGCCAAATGGATTTCAAATTCAATCAGGGCTACACTTGGATATCCTCCCCTGTGTGATGACAATGAAGTAGCTGAATCTGGTATTCAAGGAACATATCTTGGAGGTGAGCAACAGGCAGTGGCTGATGTAATCTATCCACCTCCAGATTTTGAAATGATCCATGTAGATATAAGCACAATGTATAGTCCAACTGCTGGCAAGCCTAATGTTATTCTGGAAAAGGTTGTTCAACCTATCACAGCTGCTATGCAAGAGGCTTTGGACAAAGAAGAAGAGACTAGGCTATCAAAGAAGAAGTTTAGGGAACTTGCTGAACAAAAACCAGATTTTGAACAGTGGAGCCCTACTTCTAGGAACATCATTCTCACTGCATGGAAAGCAGCCAAGGACAATGCCCATGAGAGGAACAAGTGGTTCTCAGAGGCTGAATGGAGGAAACATGAGAGTAGGCAGGAAGCAATTGTCCAATATAGAAGAAAGGCTAAGTTAGGAAAGCTACCTCCTACAGCTGTGGAGCCTAGCAAGTACTTTCCTAAGCCCTATCATTATTTTGAAAGGCAAAAGATCAAGGCTGAAGAACAGAAGAAGAAGGACTCCAAAGGGAAGAAGCCTGCTGAAGCTGAGCCTGCTGCTGCTGCTGCTGTAAAAGCTCAAGTTAAAGCTGGAAAAGGAATTGTTATTAAAGAACCTGATCAGAAATAGATTAGGAATTAACTTGATGCTTGTTGTAATCTGTTAAGTGAAAAACATTGTAGTACATCATTGAAAATGTATAAGGAACAATATTGGAACAGTATATGATAAATATAGTATGATTGTTCTGAAATATGTATGTTTCTTAATTGTTCTGCAATGTTGTATGAGTGTGCATGTGTGCTTTATTACATGTTTAAGTTTAACTCTGTTGTCATATATCTGTTTTACTTCATTTTATAATTTTTAATTATGAGTGATATATATCATTGACTAAGGGTTATGACTTCTCCAAATAGGGGGAGATTGTTGGGTACATTGGTCAAATGTACCTGATTTGAAGAAGCCTCACCTAACTCAATGATATACATCATAGTGTATTTGATGTTTGTTTGAGTTACTTGTGCAGGTTAGGAAAACACTGGACTGAAGCTAAAAATTCTAAGTCCATGTGTCGACACCCAGAGGGAAAGTGTCGACACTTGAGAAAGCTTGTGTCGACACCCAGACAAGCAGTGTCGACACTTGGAGTCATTGTGTCGACACCTGGGAAGAAGAGTCGACACCAGTCAGAAAGTGTCGACACTTGGAGCTGTGTCGACACTCAGTGTAGAAGAATGCAGAAAAGCTATGTCGACACTTAGCAGAAGTGTCGACACCTAGAAGAGCTGAGTCAACACCAGAAAGTGTCGACACTTGAAGTGAGTGTCGACACTCAGCAAAAGTCTGCAGAATCTAAGTACAAGTGTCGACACTCAACACAATGTGTCGACACTATGCAGAAGAGTCGACACTTGAAGTGAGTGTCGACACTCAGCAAAAGTCTGCAGAATCTAAGTACAAGTGTCGACACTCAACACAATGTGTCGACACTATGCAGAAGAGTCGACACTTGAAGTGAGTGTCGACACTCAGCAAAAGTCTGCAGAATCTAAGTACAAGTGTCGACACTCAACACAATGTGTCGACACTATGCAGAAGAGTCAACACTTGAAGTAAGTGTCGACACCCAGCACAATGTGTCGACACTTAGCTAAAGACTCTGTATTTGAAGAATGTGTCGACACTCAGCACAATGTGTCGACACACAACCAGAAGAGTCAACACTTGAAGAAAGTGTCGACACTCAGCACAATGTGTCGACACTTAGTTGAAGACTCTACACTTGAAGAAAGTGTCGACACAAGGAGCTGTGTCGACACTTAGCAGAGAACAGAAAAGTTTACAAAATATTCTAAGTACAAGTGTCGACACTAAGGGAATGTGTCGACACTCAGCTGAAGGATCAAATTTGAAGACTTGTGTCGACACCAAGAAGCTGTGTCGACACTTGACAGTTTCAACACATAAAGATGTGTCGACACAAAGGAGATGTGTCGACACTTAGAAGAATACAGTTAAAGAATGAAGAACAAGTACTTGTGTCGACACTCAATTTCAGTGTCGACACATGCAGAAGTATCTGTGTCGAGACATACAAGGAATTGTGTCGACACCTTGTAGACTTGTGTCGACACTTACACTACTTGTGTCGACACTTAGTCTATAAGTGTCGACACTTAAGAACAGAAAGTCTCGACACTATCTGACAGTTAGAGAATTTCAAGAAGTGACTGGTTGACATGACAGCTGCCGATCCAGCCGGTCTACATCAACTGTCAGAGAAGTCAGAAGTCTGTTATGAACCGGACCAGCCGGTTACCATGAAGGAAGTCTATAAATAGGCCCCCATAGTTTACAGAAACGAATACATAAAGAAGGTTGTTCATTATCATTACATGTTGTGAGAATAACTGAAGTGGTTGATCAGATTAAATCAAGAAGTGATACACTGAGGATCAACACAAGAAGATCAGGCAGTCCAACTGCAGATCTAAGAAGTTGGAGAGAGAGAGCTCCATCCAAGAATTCAGTCTTTGGAACTAAGGCTGAGAAGAAGAATTCAGAGTCATCTGGATTTCAAGAAGCAAAAGATTCAGACTAATTCAGTTCTACTCAAGAAGCTTTGAAGAAAGCTAAGTCAGTTTGGATCAAGCTGAGTTCTTCCAAGAACTCTTCAAGAAACTCTCAACTTCTCTCATCTTTTCTGAGTTGTAGAGTTAGCAATTTTATTTCAATTACATCTTGTAAGATCCATTGGATCTGAGTGATTGTAAGCCTATTTTATAAAGGCTGAGGGTAGGGCTTGTTGCCTGAGTGTAGGAGTTGAAGAACTCTGAGTGTAGGCCTTAATTGGCTGAGTGTAGGCCTGGGTGGCTGAGTGTAGGCCTTTTGGCTGAGTGTAAGGCTTTGGGCCTGAGGTAGGAACCTAGTTTGGTTCTGAGTTAGTGGAGAAGTTTGGCCGAATCTAGTACACTGCTAGATAGGCGAAGGGGGAAAGTGGATGTACCCAAAGATTGGGGAACCACTATAAAATCTTGTGTATTCTGTGCTGTGATTGTACTGTGTTGAGAATTGCTGTGTGCTGTGATAACTTATTCAGAAATCTGTGTTATAAACTGTTGACTGCCAACAAAGAATTTAGAAAAGGATTAGGTCACCTATTCACCCCCCCCCCCTCTAGGTGTTTAGGTACCATATCTTTCAAGAAGCTGACATAATATAATGAGCTAAGATGCAAGTACCTGAAGGAGGCTTGCAGATGCTAACTGTTGATAAGATAAGGTTGATATGATAGGATAGATATGATTAGATTAGCAGAGAAGAAGCTTGACGAATTCTGCCAATCTTAACTAGATTCCAATAGTAAGGCTTGATGATCAAGAAGAGTTAAATTCTTTGATCAATGTTTGATTACATTAACATTTGATAAGAATAGTGGAGCTTATATAAGTAGAGAGCTTATAAGTCATCATCTAATAGAGATTACACAGGCAACACATATAAGATGAGCATAAGAAAAAATGATTGTTACAAATCCTTTTGGTAGGTCGGATTTAACCTGTTCACCTGTGAAAGAGGCAGTTGATAAAAAAGAGGTCTGTACTCGGAGATGACCATGAAAGACTGGATGCTGCCACAGGAGATCACCCATGGGCCTTATGCATCGCTTGCTTGAGAAAGGTTATCACGAGTATAGTCCTGCTAAGAGCGGTCTAGCCGTGCATCCTTTAGAAGGGCACAAAATAGAAAAGCACGGGAAATCCTGAGAAGGATTACTAGATACACTGTTCTCTTGCCTCGGGTATAATTATCACTGATCCATGAGACTAGTTGCGCCAAGTGGCCTATTGCTTGTCCGTGGAAAGATCAGTGGAATTGTGGAACCCATGAAGGCACGGATCGAGAGTACCAGAGAGTGTTCGGCCATCACAGTTGTGAGATGATCAAAGAAACAAGGAAACGCTTGATTGCCATTGCTTGTCAAGCAAAGATCACCGTAATTGTAATGTATCCTTTGTGAAGCACAGCAGAGCTAACACATGGGGCCTCCCTAGCACACACTCTATGTTAGATACCGGCTAGGATCCAAAGTCCCGTATTCCTCCACATGAGAGTTGGATAGCCCCCACTACACACATGCGAAAACTCCTCGCGATGTGTGGTCACTGTGGCCTTACGCCGGAATCCAATCCCGAGGGGGCCTATAGCAAGACTTGGCGATATCTTATTGGTGTAGAGATCTCTTCGGCAAAGAGAAAAAAAGAGGAGGAAGCATCACAAGAAGGGAATTGTATCAGTATGAGATCCCTGATAAAAGCTTTATGGAAAAGCAAGAATGAACACTTAGAAGTGTTTTGAAATGAAAATGTTTGAAAGAGCAAGAGTAGGAGTAACTGATCACGGTTGTGAAAAAGTTTGGAGAACTATGAAGTCCTTTGCTGGGTTAGAATAGCCTTCCAAGCACACCCTCGTCATTGGCATTGAAGCATTCGACAGTTTTATTAACAACAAGGAGAGGGGGTTCTTCGACTAGGCTCACCCTTCTTGAGCTGCAAGGAATGTCTGCAACTTCTTTGCCCTTTGAGGTTGCTGGATCAGGGCAATCATCTTTGGGAAACATGTCACGCATCTTACCCTGTCGCAACATCTTTTGCACTAGTTGGCGGAGTGCTCGGCAGTTCTCAGTTAGGTGGCCTGACTCTTTGTGGAACTCGTAGTATGGTTCCGAGTCTCTTGATCTTTGATCAGCTGATCGATAAGGCCTTTTGTAGTTAGTCTTATCCTTCATGATTTGGCTCACTTCTTGCATGGCTTCATCTAGTTCGGACTCATGCAAGTCATCGCCTTGTGATGGTAAACTGCAGCTGTTTGAGAAGATGGAGCTAGTGGTAGTAGTGGATCTCGAGTACGATCTTGATCCCGGAAGGAGTATCGACGATGCTGAAATCTTCTTTCCCTCCTTGAGTTAGTTGGGAAATCTCTTCGAGGAGACCTCGAAGGCTGTTTATTAGAAGGATCTTTCTCTGATATAAGCATGGAGACGAAGCCTGGGTTGCTCTTTTCACCTTGGATGTATGAGTTGGCTAAGGCAATCAACTCTTGGTATGTTCTCGGTACACGAACATTGACTTCAAACTTGAGAGGCCCTTCATGGAGACCGTAGATAAGAGCCACTCGGTACATTTCTTGACCCACGATCTTGATGTCCAAGATTTCTCTCTGGAATCGATCAATAAATTGAGACCAAGTTTCATTCTCTCGCTGTTTGATCTCAAAGAGGGCTTCAGGACCGCCCTTTCTCTTGGTTGAGGTAGAGAATCTGAGTAAGAACTCCCTTCACAGATCAGCAAAGGAAGTGATGGAGTGAGGGCGAAGACCATAAAACCAGTCCCTCACTTGCCCATCAAAGGTTGTTACAAGGAGCTTGCACTTGGTGGCATCTGAGAGAGTTTTGAGAGCAACGGCTAACTCAAAAGCGTGAAGATGCTTCACTGGATCAGTCTACCCAGTGTAGATCGATAACCGGGGCTCTCTGAAGTTAGCTGGAGTTGGTTCGTGACGAACATTCTCTGAAAAGGGCGACGACTCTTCCTGCTCTCCTACAACATAAGGATTAAAGGGAGCATAAGCTGCTGATGCAAAAGAAGCAGGAGAATAAAAGGGAAACGTTACTCCAGGAGCAAAGACAGGAGCTGATGGGTAAGGATGACTTCCCTGAAAGTTGAGAAATCTTGCAGGACTTCCCCGGGCTGCTCCCCGGAAGAAGTTTTGACGAGCTGCAAACTCTTCATCTTGAGGTCGCAAAGGGGTTGCAGGCCCTTGCGGAAAGGTTGGTGTGTAAGGAGGATAGAATGACAGACAATCTTGAGGATAAGCTTGCTGATGCTCCAAAGTTGGTGTTGGGTTGATTGGAACAGCTGGAGCTGTTGCTGGTTGAGTCTGCAACTGCTTGGTGATCGCAGCAAAAATTTGGTTGATCGCTTGGAACTGCTGAGCATTCTCACAATGCGATTGCTCAAAGGCCTCCCAGATAGGATCTTCATTGGGACATAGAGCAAGGTTCTTGGCTGGTTGATGTCCTGATATGGCTAATTATCATTGTTCACCGTCTGTTCGGATATGAAGGCCGCGTGTTAACTATTGATGCTCAGAAACGGAAGGGGGCAGGTTGTCACGGGCACCAGCAGCTAACGGGGTGTATTTGATCTCACGAGCAAGGTGATTGAAGAAGGTTGTGGGGATAGAGGAGAGAAGGAAGCTTATGAGTGCTCGAGAGTGGATCAAACGCTTGTTCAAGAGTTACGGGGATAGAGGAGAGAAGGGAGTTGATCCGAATGTGATGGTTGGGAAGGTTGATCAGGAGCTGTCGAGTAGACGGTTGACCAGCGGAGAAGCTTAATGAGCAGCGAAGAAGCTTGCCGAGCAGAGAAAAGGCTTGCTGGGGAAAGAAAAAGCTTGCTGAGCAGAGAAGCTTGCTGTGCAGAGAAAAAGCTTGCTGAGTAGACAAGAAGCTTGCTCAGCAGAGGAGAAGCTTGCTCAGTAGAGAAGAAGCTTGCTAAGTATAGAAGAAGCTTGCTGAGCAGAGGAAAATCTTGCTCAGCAGAGGAGAAGCTTGCTCAGCATAGAAGAAGCTTGCTAAGCAGAGAAACTTGCTCAGCAGAAGAGATGCTTGCCCAGCAGAGGAGAAGATTGCTACGTAGAGAAGAAGCTTGATCAGCAGAGAAGAAGCTTGCTGAGCAGAGAAAAGGTTTACTGAGCAGAGAAGCTTGCTCAGCAGAGGAGAAGCTTTCTTAGCAGAGAAGAAGCTTGCTGAGCAGAGAAGGAACTTGCTCAACAGAGGAAAAGAGAGGGGCCACTAACAGCGGCAACAACAGACTTCGCCCGCCGCGGCTTAAATGCCACTCTTGCGACGGGCTTTCCTTTAATCAAGAAACAAGATTACAGCTTGCTAGAGTACATTTACATGAGAAAGAAATAAAGGGTACAATGGGGGAAGCTGACGGTTAAGGAAGGAGTTGCCAGAAGCTATGGAAAAGAGGCTAATGGCAGGCCGCACGGCTTGATGGCAAGCTGTGGAGGACTGGAAAACTGAGTCTGCAGGGCTTGCTGGCAGGCTGCGGAGGACTAGAAAACTAAGTCCACAAGGCTTGCTGGCAAGCTGTGGAGGACTGGAAAACTGAGTCTATAGGGCTTGCTGGCACGCTGTGGAGGACTGGAAAACTGAGTCCGCAGGGCTTGCTGGCAAGCTGTAGTTTTCCTCTTGCGCATTCTCCCTCCCCCACTAATGAGAGGTATCAGGGGCTATTTATAGGCCCGGGGAAGGATCTTCTAGAAGCAGGGCCAGTGACGTCATCATGGAGATTTGCGCGGACTCGGCGAGCAAGCTATGCGGCTGGGCGGATTGGGAGAAGGAAGGCCGCCTCCTTTGGGCTGTTGAGGCATAGGGGGCGGCCTGGGCAAGGAGGCCGCCCCTGGTGGGCGGCCTGGACTAGGAGGCCGCCTCTAGTTGGCGGCCTAGAGCAGGGAGGCCGCCGCTGGTGGGCGGCCTGTACCAGGAGGCCGCCCCTGGTGGGCGGCCTGGGCAAGGAGGCTGCCACTGGGTGGCAGCCTAGCAAAGAGGCCGCCCCTGGTGGGCGGCCAGGCACTAGAGGCCGCCCCTGGTGGGCGGCCTGGCATTGGAGGCCGCTCCTGGTGGGTGTACAGGCACTCGAGGCCGCCCCGGGTGGGAGGCCTGAGGCAACAGGACCTCCCTATAGGGGAGATGGAAACTCTTCTGGCGAGCCGGAGAATGAGTCCGCCAAGCCCGCGACGGCTGCTAGGCTGAGTCTGCTCATGTTGGAACAAAGATGCCTAGCGCTGAGCTGGAGCTTGGGTTCATCAACACAGGCAGAATGGAAGGCTTGACTGCACTTCGAGTTCGCCCAGCTCGCGATGAATGTAACATGGCTGCTGATCTTTGCGGGTAGCCGGGGAGTTGGAGTGTCTGCCCTCTTAAGCGGAATGATGAAGCTGGCTGCCCACGCTGCTGGGTGACAAGGGCTGAGCAACCTGCCGGACTGACGAGGCAGGCCGCGCGTGTTGGCAATGTGGAAGCTGAGGTAGCTGGTTGGCGGCCTAGGGGCAGGTCGCCACCTTTGTTTGGCAGTCTGGGCGGATAGGCATCCGAGTCCGGCAAAGTGGGATCCTGTTGAGACAAGCTGCGATTAAGCTAACAAGGTAGGCGACCTGTAGGGGTGGACTGAAGAGGTAGTCTGCGACCCCTGCCGACCCTAAGGAACAAGCCGCGGCCTGGGCGGTCAGACCGCGAAGACCGCCCATGCCGCGCGGCCTGAGCGGATAGAAAGGCCTGTCCACCCAAACGAGGGTGTCGCGACCTCCAGGAGGAAATTGGAGCAGGCCGCGACTGGTGAGCTGGATACCTTGGGAAGGATCGCCGATTTCTGGGTTAACACGTTGAGTGATGTCAACTCACTCAACATCATACAACTTATTCGTCGAGTAAAGCTCATTATGTCAAAGCCATAGAGACTCTATCAAAGAAAAAAGATTCTAAGTCCAGAAGCAATGAGTGAAGCTAGTTCACTCAACACCATATTGCAGCAGTCAAAGCCTAGGAAGAAAGAAGGAAGAAAAGTGGTCAAGTCCACAGGCATTGAGTGATGTCAACTCACTCAACACCAGACAGCAAAAAGTGTTGAGTCATGCTGCTGCAGTCAAAGCCTAAGAAGAAAGAAGATAGAAAGAGGCTAAGTATAAAAGCATTGAGTGATGAAGCTTCACTAAACGCTCTCAACGCCTCAGCAAGCTGACAGACTTCAGTGTTGCAGCTAAGTATAAAAGCGTTGAGTGATGAAGCTTCACTCAACGCTCTCAATGCCAAGAAGAGCAAAAACAACTAAGTGTAAAAGCGTTGAGTGATGAGGCTTCACTCAACGGTCTCAATGCCATAAAACTGAAAGCGTTGAGTGACGAAGCTTTACTCAGCGCTCTCATGGCCTACAATGCAGAATGGTTCTGGCAGTTGAATAAGGGTTTTGGCGTTGAGTGAAGGCCATTCACTTAATATTCTTAACGCCTGAGTTGATTCTGAGAAATTGGTTAAGTCTAGAAAGGGTGACGTCAACATGAGTCATCAAAGGTCAACAAAGTCAATGCATTTCAAATTATTTGCAGGAAAGATCCAGTATACCTTTAATGGCGCCGACGGCTAGCTATTCGATCTTCTATGAAAACGGAAGGTGATATATCAGCAATTAAAGCTGGGCCCATGTCGGAAAGATCTGTTGATCAGCGATCTATAAAAAGAAAAAGATTGTCATACAACAAAGAGCAATTAGTGTTTTCTGATTACGAATAGCGGCGGAACTTCGTCTTCTTCCTCATCATTATCGTCGAGCCTGAAGCACAAGTTTTGATCAGTTGACCTGAAAGCTAAAATAGATAGCTGCTGTGATTTTCATCAGCAATAGCAAGATCAGAAGTAATTTCTGAGGAAGAGAAAAAGGAGAACCAGAGCTTTCATATTTCTCTCGTCAAGGTTAGCTGTTTGAGGAAGATTCAGAACTGACAAATCCACAGTATTCAACAGCAGAGTAGAATCTTGATTCTGAGTTACTTCCAGTACAAGCAGCCCAGAACTGAAGATATTTTAACTTGTTGCTATGAAGTGTTGGGTATTGTATCCACACAAACCCATATTTGATGAAGTCATCCTCGAACTAAGATGAATTAAGTTGTATTTTATGTTTGGTTTGAGTTATGTGTTTGCAGGAATCTTATGGGAAGTGTAGACCAATGTCAGTCTACAATGGATCACCAAACACAAGACCACACAATGAAAAGACTTGATGTTGGTCATCCCTTAGAAGAAGAAAAATATGTCAAGAAATTTTTCCTAAGTAAAGTACTCGAGTCATTCTTTACTTACTCGAGTAAGTTACTGGGTTAACACTCGAGTAATAATACTCCTACTCGAGTAACTAAGATATATCCCGAGTAGTCAACTATGGCTCTCGAGTAGTTAAGACAACTACTCGAGTAGTTTCTTTTCTCCTCTCGGGTTTTACATAAATTCTCTTCTCAAAATTTTATAAGTTAAATACTCGAGTAGCTCTGTATAATACTCGAGTAGTTTTATTTTCTGTCTCGAGTAGTTTTATCTTATATACTCGAGTAGTTCCATTTGTCTCGAGTAGTTCATCTACTACTCGAGTAGTCCAGTGTTTATACTCGTGTAATCCAGAATTCCATTCCAGAAAATTTCTCTAAGTGAATTACTCGTGTAGTCATCTCCATATACTCGAGTAGTTTTATTTGTCTTGAGTAGTTCAACTTCTATACTCGAGTAGTTCTGTTTTCCAGTCCAAAAATTTTCTAAGTCTATGACTCGAGTAGTTTCTTATATGCTCGAGTAGTTCATTCTTATATACTCGAGTAGTATTTCTTATGCTCGAGTAATCTACTCCACCTATCGTGTAAGTACTCAAGTACTCGAGTATGTTATTCTTGTTACTCGAGTAGTTGATTTCCTTTTTCCTTTTATTTACTCGAGTAGTTGACTCCATGTACTCGAGTAATCATCTCATTCTCTCTCGAGTAGTTTTTCTTATATACTCGAGTAGTCATCTTCTACCTACTCGAGTAGTGCTGCATGTACTCGAATAATCTTGTATATCTCGAGTATTTTACTTTGACTTTTCCGAAAATTCGTTAAGTCCAGAACTAATGGCCTTATTCATAAAATTTGACGTGATTGGTCCACATGTCTCTCATAATGACTCAATTATGTCTAATCTTTTCTCATCCTATAAAAGGTCTTGTCCAAACCGACAAACCCTAATCTAAGAAACAAAGATTATTCTAAGAAGTTTTTGCAGCCGCCTCTGATTCCTCTCTCTCTCCAAGATACGAAAACCGCTGTCGTCGCCGTCGCAGATTCCCGACCGGCTAGGGTTTCGCCTTTTGAGGATACAGATCAAGAAGGCTTTCCAGCTCGAGATCTGCTCAACTCCATATTTTCTGATTCGATCGATCATGTGAAGCCAAGAAGTTTCAGATCCAATCTTGCCGAGATTTCTTTTCATCATTCTGATAAAGTCGCAAAGCCTAGAAGAAGGAATTTCTGGTCATCTGTTGCAGATCTGAAAAAGAAGATCACTGTTTGTATTTTTTTACAAAATTTATTTCATTATTGTAGGAGAAATTTCTCCGAGTATAGGAGTTTTTGTCTCCGAGTTTGTAGGAAGTTTTACCTTCCGAGTGTAAATCCGTTTTGTGGATCGAGATTGTAGGAACGTTGTTCCGAGGGTAGGATTGATTTTCAATCCGAGATAGTGGAGTAGCCGAGTCTAGTGTATTTTTAGATCGGTGAGGGAAAGTGGATGTACCCAAGGTTGGGTAACCACTATAAATCTTGCCTCGTCTGTGTTTGATTGGTAGATAGGTACATTGGTTTGTAATTTTTATTCTGCAAAAAGATGCACAATTCACCTATTCACCCCCCTCTAGGTGATTTAGGTAGGCAACTATAAACTTTCAATTGGTATCAGAGGGAGGTTGATCGTTAAAAGGTTAACACCTTGATCAGATCCTTCAATAGTTGTCCTTTGAGATCTACCAAAGATGAACAAGGCTAAAGATTTTTCCAAGCTTCTTTTATGTACCAAAAATAATTTTCCTATGTGGAAAGAGAGAATCAAGTTCTTTATGGAAGATGTGGATCCAAGGATCTACATGATAGGTGAAGAAGGTCCTTACATTCCCATGACCGTCTCCACTATAGATCCAACTAAGAAAGTCCTAAAGAAACTTATGGATCTAGATAAGGATGAGATTGCACTTGTCTCATTGGACAAAAAGGCAAAAAAACATTATATCAAGTGCAGTCGATGATTCAATGCTGCAAAACCTGATTGACTGTCAGTCTGCGAAGGAGATGTGACAGTCACTAGTTACCTTAATGGAAGGCACCGAAGAAGTGAGGGATGATAGAAGATCACTTCTTAATCAGAAGTATGAAGCTTTCCGACAAGGAAACAAAGATACCATTGCTGACACCTTTGAGAATTTCTTCAAGATAGTGGATGGGCTAAGGGTCTATGACAGAGTCTTCACTAATGGAGAATTGAACGATAAGTTCTTCATATCCATAACATGGGATAACAAGATCTGTGTCATAAGGGAGTTTGGAAAACTGGCCGAGACAGATCCTCAGAATCTCTTCGGGAAGCTTACGTCATATGAGTTTCAACTCAACACCAGAAAGGCTGAAGAAGAGAAAAGCAGGTCTACATTCAAAGAGAAGTATGTTGCTTTAAAGGCAAACACCTCTAAGAAGACAAAGGTTGTTCCTCCTACTCCAGCACAAGAAGTTAGTGAAGAAGAAACCTCAGAGCCAAGCACCTCAGGCTCTGAACTATCAGAAGGAGAGTTCTCACTACTCTATCGACAGTTCAAGAAATTCTTGAATAAGAAGAAGCAATGGAAATGCAAGGATGCCTCCTATAGAAGGTCACGACACGATGGTGATCGTCAATGAAAAGGCTCAAGTAGCCATGACAGGTATAATTCTAAACAGAACAAACATGTTTCTACTGACATTACTTGTTATTATTGTAATAAGCCAGGACACGTCATCACTGACTGCCCTTACAAGAAGAAGGAGGGTGGTAGATGTTGAAATTTGTGAAGTGGAAGTGGTTGACGGGACAGGCCGGACGGCCTGGGCGGACAGCATTGGCGGACTAGGCGGACTGGGCGGACTGTTGTGTGTGGCCTGGTGGAAAGTCTAGTGGAAGCCGGCTGTTCTTCTGAGCGGGTTGCACGGGTGAAGTCCGCGGACTATGCGGACTGGTGCTTTGCTCAGTGGTCGTGGTGCAAACTTGTGCTGATTGGCGGTTTGGCTCATGTCCAAGGGAAGCTTGTGGGTCGGCGTGTCCGCGGTATGGGTTGTTGCGGACTGAGCTTAGAGCTTGGCTGAGGCCTTGTCAAGCTCTGGTGGTACAACAGGTGCTTTGCTGTGGACGTCGTTGGCAGACTGGTTTTGGAGTCCGGGAGATGGCTGCTGCGTTAGGCAGGAGTGCGAGTGGCTGACGGACTGCTGGCGGTCTGTGTTAGGGTGTTTGGCGGATGGGAGTTTATGTCCACCATGCTCTCATTGGCCTTTGATGGTTTTGGACTTGGTCACATTTTGTGCCAAGACCATGGTGTCCGCAGTATCCGCCAAGTCCACTGTTGACCGGGAGGACTTGCTTTCTTCCTTTGGTCGTGGACTTGTGGCGGATTGAGGCTTGAGTCTTGCGGACTGCCTCGGGGATGTGCGGATAGCCATTGAAGGGGGTTGCTGTCCTGCAGTGGTTGTAGGCTTTGCGGGCTGATGCCTTATCCGCATAGCTTAGGAGGACTGAAGAGGGTTTGCCAATGTTGCTTTGCTCCTGGCGGTTTTCCTTAGTATCCGGCTAAGTCCTTGCGGACTCAACGGACGGTGTTTTGCTATCGCGCGGGCTGGGGCGGTGTCTCTATCTCTAGGGCGGTGACCACACTCCTCACCTCGCCTATAAATAGGACCCCCCTGGCAGGTCTACAGTAACTTGAGTTAACAGTAAGTTTGGTTCGGCAAGGAGCTGCGGTCTCAGTTTGTCTGTCCGCGCGGATTGATTTAGGGCTGACGGTTTGTTGTGTGCAGGTCGCGCGGGTAGCTTCAAGGAGCCAGGAGTTTGGTTGTGACTTCGGTCAAGTACTTGAAAGTTATGCGGTCTCTGCGGATTCAGGAGGAGGTCGCTCTGCGGCTTGTCAACTCTGTTTCATCTTTGCCAGCTTCAATAACTTGTCCGCCGGCTTCAGGCGGGTAGGGGGTTTGTTCCTTAGTTCAGTTTCAGCAGGAGACGAATAACGGTTTGTCCGCGCGGCCTCGCGGCTTCGGCAGACTCCGTGGCTATTCGGCGGATTGCAGCTTAAGCTCGGGCAACTTCGGCGACCTCGGCGACCTAGGCGGTCTCAGCGGACTCCGGTGCTGTCCGCCCGGCTTGTGTTTTGGTGCTTTCTATTTATAGCTGTTTATACTAGCAAAATCATGTCTCGCTATGTATACCTCACATTGTAAAGAAGTGAATGTATAAAAGATCTGCTTGTGCTTCCATTGTTTGTTGGGATTAGCCTTGTTCCTTGGTTTTCCGCTGGTTCAACATGAGAACTGGGTAGTGCCGAAGATATTAATTTGGCGTTTGGGCTACCTTGCTGTCCACACTGAGAAAATTTAACATGGTATCAGAAGGAGGTTCAGTTGTGTGAGCGGTAGTCAACCAGTGTTGTTACTCAGGGCTTGAGTGGTGATCAACCTGTGTTGTTTCTCGGAGCTTCTGAAAGGTTGCCAACAGGTGTTGCAATGGAAGAGAGTTTTGCAAGGGGTCTTGGCATTAAACTCTTAACGCCGACTAACTTCAAGAAGTGGAAGTCGTGCATGAAGAGTTATCTTCTTGGCGAGGAGCTGTGGGAAGTCGTCGGTGGTGACGAAAGACAGGAAGTCACTGCTGCATTCGGTACTGCTGAGCAGGTCAGGCTCTGGAGAAGAACAAATTCTAAGGCGGAGTTCATTCTGAAGAGGGTCGTGTCTCCGGAACTGTTTGATCACATCGTTGGATGTGAGTCGGCTGCTGATATTTGGACAACCATCGATGAGTTGTTCAATAGGAAGAATGTGGCGCGGCTTCAGTTCCTGGAGAATGAGTTGGCCAGGGCAACTCAGCGAGACCTTTCCATCTCGAGGTACTTCTTAAAGATGAAGAGCTTGTGTGCTGAGCTATTGGCACTGGATCCTGATGAGCCTATCTCTAAGGCGAAGATGAAAAGGCACATTATCCGTGGTTTGCGGAAGGAGTATGTGGCCTTTGTGACATCTGTTCAAGGGTGGGCTACTCAGCCGTCTTTGCTGGAGCTGGAGAATCTGCTTGCATCGCAGGAGAGCTTGGCTTGGCAGATGGCTGGAGTGAATCTGAATCAGGAAGCCAGCGAAGATCTCTTCTCAGGCAAGAAGAAAGGATGGGAAGGGAAGAAGAAGAAGAAGGTGCAGGTCGCTGGTGAGAAGGAGACTTCAACTTCATATCAGCCGGAGAGGAGCAATGCTCCTACGGACTGGAAGAAGAATTTGAAGTGCTACCGGTGTCATCAGCGAGGGCACTTCAAGCGGGACTGCAAGGTCAAACTGCAGCCTGGGCATGCTGCGGGAAAGGAGGAAGCTTGCTCGAGAAGTGAAGAAGCAGAATGGGGCGGAGCTTTTATGACGGGCACTTGTGTCCGGGCCTTGTCTGCTGAGGACTTCAACAGCGAGTGGATCGTGGACTCCGGGTGTGGTCATCACCTCACCAGAGACAAGTCGAAGTTCACCTCCATGCAAGCATACTCAGGTAATGAAGCTATTATCACTACAGATAATACTATTTATGCAGTAGAGAAAGAGGGGGTCGTGTCTTTGGGTAATGATCAGGGCCACTCACGTTAAGGAGTGTGTATCACGTGCCGAGCATAGAGAAGAACCTCTTCTCGGTGACCAATGCGGTGGACACTGGTTATCACGTTCTGTTTGGGCCAATAGAAGTTAGGTTCCTTCGCAACGTATCAGCGGTTAAGGCTGATGTTGCTCATGTTGGGAGGAGGGTGAAGAACTTGTTTGTTCTTTCCACCAGTTCTTATGTTGATAGAATGAGGGCCAATAATAGTGCTGCTATCTGGCATGAGAGACTGGGGCATGTTGGCATGGACAAGCTGAAGGCGATGGCTAGTAGAAGTTTGGTGAGGGGGTTGCCTAAGTTGTCCTCCTTTGGTGACGGGCATGTTTGCGCGGGCTGTCAATACAGTAAGGCACATCGCCTTCTGTTTGATAAATCACAAACAAGGAGCAAGAAACCATTGGAGTGTATTCATGGCGACCTGATGGGACCAATGGTTACTGCCAGCCTTGGTGGAAGCAGATACATGCTTGTCTTAGTTGATGACTACTCAAGGTATACTTGGGTGTACTTCTTAAAGGAGAAGTCAGAAGCCTTCCGTTTGTTTGTGGAGTTCAAGGAGTTGGTAGAAGGCCGGCTTGGCTTGCGGATCAAGAAGCTTAGAACGGATAACGGGGGTGAGTTTGTCTCCTCCGAGTTTTCTAACTTCTGTAGGAAGCACGGGATCCAACGGGAGCTTACTTGTGCTCACACTCCACAACAAAATGGGGTAGCGGAGCGGAAGATCCGTCATCTGATGGAGACCTGCAAATGCTGGCTTCATGCGAAAGATATCCCAAGGTCCTTTTGGGCGGAAGGGATGTATTGTGCTGCTTATGTTATCAACCAGATGCCACTCAGCCCTATCAACATGAAGACTCCTATTGAGCTGTTGCTGAAGGAGAAGCCGAGTATGGGACACCTTAGGGTGTTCAGTTCAACTTGCTACGTGCATGTCCCGGATGCTTCACGGACTAAGCTGGATGCGAAGGCAAGGAAGCTTGTCTTTGTTGGCTACGATGAGCGGAAGAAGAGATGGAAATGCATGGACCCTGTGACGAAGAAGTTCGTGGTGTCAAGAGACGTTGTCTTTGACGAGCTGACGTCATATGGAGGTGGCTCGGTTGAGCTAACCGAAAGTAGCAAGGATGATGAAGCACCGGTGGTGGCTGCTAAAGGCTTGGAAGAGGAGCTTGCTGTTTCACCAGCAACTCCTGTTGCTTCTAACTCCGAGGCTGAGCCTTCTGACTCATCAAGCAGGGGGAGCACTGCTCAATGCTTGCCCCAAGTAGGAGTTGACCCCAAAGAAGCAACGGAAGCAGTGAGCAAGGAGCCGACCCTTCGGAGATCGAAGAGGGTTGTTAAGCCACCGACTCGATACTGTGATGGGAATGCAGTGAGCTTTGTCTCCTGTTTCTTTGCAGGTCCTCTGGATGAGCGAGAGCCTGCAACCTTCAACGAGGCCACTGGAGTGAAGGAGCGGGAAGGTGCCATGAAGGAAGAGATTGATGCTCTGAAGAAGAATGAAACCTGGGACCTTGTGCCCTAGGTTGATGGCATTACTCTGGTTACTTGCAAGTGGGTGTATAAGTTGAAGAAGAAGGCTGATGGGAGCATTGATCGGTTCAAAGCTCGCCTGGTCGCTAGAGGATTCTCACAGCAGTATGGAGAAGACTATGAGGAGACATTCAGTCCAGTTGCGAAGATGACTTCAGTAAGAGTGGTGATAGCCTTGGCTGCTAGCAAGGGATGGAGGTTGTGGCAACTCGATGTGAAGAATGCCTTTCTTTACGGAGAGATTGACAAGGACATCTTCATGGATCAGCCGCTTGGTTTTGTCTCTGAAAAGCATCCGGACTATGTCTGCAAACTCAGGAAGGCTCTCTACGGGTTGAAGCAAGCTCCTAGAGCGTGGTATGGGAAGATTGCAGAGTACTTGCAATTCTGTGGATACCTTGCTTCCAACTCGGATTCAAGCTTATTCGTCAAGAAGAAGGGGGAGCTACAAGTCTTGGTCCTGCTGTATGTGGATGACATGATCATCACAGGGAATTCGGAGGGGGAAGTAGCAAGGCTCAGGGCAGAGCTTGCTATACGCTTCGAGATGAAAGACTTGGGAGAGTTGCATAACTTTCTGGGTCTTGAAGTGGAGAGGAAGGAGTGCGGGATTCTCATTTTCCAGAAGGGTATGCAGATCGCATTGTGAAGCGGTTCGGCATGGGCAAAGGGAAGAAGTGCTCTACTCCACTGGAACCTGGGATGAAACTTCGACGAGATGAGGGAAGGGTTCTTCATGATCCCTTGGTGTTCAGGGCTCTTGTTGGGAGATTGATTTACCTGACGATTACAAGGCCGTACATTGCTTATGCTGTTGGCCGAGTAATTCGGTATATGGCTGAACCAAGCCAATCTCATCTAGTGGCGGCAAAGAGTATTCTGAAGTATGTCAAGGCTTCTTCTGACATGGGACTCCTCTATGGAAGGGACTCGGAGTTTGCATTGCTTGGGCACACAGATGCTGACTATTGCGGTGATTCGGATGATCGGAGGTCTACTTCAGGTTATGTGTTCAATTGCGGTTCAGCTAGCATCTCGTGGTGTTGCAAGAAGCAGGACTCGGTGTCCGTCTCAACTACGGAGGCAGAGTATAAGGTTTCGACCTTGGCTGCTCGGGAAGCCATCTGGTTGAGGAGGCTTATAGAGGATGTTCATGAAGAAGTGCAAGGGCCGACTTTACTCCGGGGTGACAATGAGAGTGCTCTCAAACTGGTTAACAATCCAGTGTGTCACGCCAGGACCAAATATATAGAGATTGATCACCATTTCATCAGGGAGAAGGTGTTGGAAGGGTCTCTGCTGGTCGGGCATGTTCGGAGTGAAGATAATCTTGTTGACATCTTCACTAAGCCACTGTCGAAGGGGCCCTTTGAGCGCTTGCGCAGCTTGCTGGGCTTAGTCACCACTTCCCACTTCAAGGGGGAGTGTTGAAATTTGTGAAGTGGAAGTGGTTGACGGGACAGGCTAGGCGGCCTGGGCGGACAGCGTTGGCGGACTAGGCGGACTAGGCGGACTGTTGTGTGCGGCCTGGTGGATAGTCTAGTGGAAGCCGACTGTTCTTCTGAGCGGGTTGCATGGGTGAAGTCCACGGACTATGCGGACTGCTGCTTTGCTCAGTGGCCGTGGTGCAAGCTTGTGCTGATTGGAGGTTTGGCTCATGTCCGCGGGAATCTTGCGGACTGGCGTGTCCGGGGTATGGGCTGTTGCGGACTGAGCTTAGAGCTTGGCTGAGGCCTTGTCAAGCTCTGGTGGTACAGCAAGTGCTTTGCTGTGGAGGTCGTTGGCGGACTGGTTTTGGAGTCCGGGAGAAGGCTGCTGCGTTGGGCAGGCGTGCGAGTGGCTGGCGGACTGCTGGCAGTCTGTGTTAGGGTGTTTGGCAGACGAGAGTTTATGTCCGCCATGCTTGCATTGGCCTTTGATGGTTTTGGACATGGTCATATTCTGTGCCAAGACCATGGTGTCTGCATTATCCGCCAAGTCCGCTGTTGACCGGGCGGACTTGCTTTCTGCCTTTGGTCGTGGACTTGTGGCGGATTGAGGCTTGAGTCTTGCGGACTGCCTCGGGGTTGTGCGGATAGCCATTGAAGGGGGTTGCTGTCCTGCAGTGGTTGTAGGCTTTGCGGGCTGATGCCTTGTCCACATAGCTTAGGCGGACTGAAGAGGGTTCACCAATGTTGCTTTGTTCCTGGCGGTTTTCCTTAGTATCCGGCTGAGTCCTTGCAGACTCAGCGGATGGTGTTTTGCTATCGTGCGGGCTGGAGCGGTGTCTCTATCTCTAGGGCGGTGACCACACTCCTCACCTCGCCTATAAATAGGACCCCCTGACAGGTCTACAGTAACTTGAGTGAACAGTAAGTTTGGTTCGGCAAGGAGCTGCGGTCTCAGTTTGTCTGTCCGCGCGGATTGATTCAGGGCTGACGGTTTGCTGTGTGCAGGTCATGCGGGTAGCTTCAAAGAGCCAGGAGTTTGGCTGTGACTTCGGTCAAGTACTTGGAAGTTGTGCGGTCTCTGCTGATTCAGCAGGAGGTCGCTCTGCGGCTTGTCAACTCTGTTTCATCTTTGCCAGCTTCAATAACCTGTCTGCCGGCTTCAGGCGGGTAGGGGGTTTGTTCCTCAGTTCAGTTTCAGCAGGAGACGAATAACGGTTTGTCCGCGCGGCCTCGCGGCTTCGGCGGACTCCGTGGCTATTCGGCGGATTGCAGCTTAAGCTCGGGCAACTTCGGCGACCTCGGCGACCTAGGCAGTCTCGGCGGACTCCGGTGTTGTCCGCCCGGCTTGTGTTTTGGTGCTTTCTATTTACAGCTGTTTATACTAGCGAAATCATGTCTCGCTACGTATACCTCGCATTGTTAAGAAGTGAATGTATAAAAGATCTGCTTGTGCTTCCATTGTTTGTTGGGATTAGCCTTGTTCCTTGGTTTTTCGCTAGTTCAACGTAAGAACTGGGTAGTGCCGAAGATATTAATTTGGCATTTGGGCTACCTTGCTGACCACGCTGAGAAAATTTAACAGTAAAAGAGAGGAAAAGAAGTCCTCGTACAATAAGAAGAGGACATAGAATAGCTTGATGGCCAAAAAGGGCAAGTCTCTTAGTGACTCTGACTCATCTGAGTCAAGTGAAGAAGAAGAAGCCTATTTTGGGCTCATGGCTCAAACTGATGATGAACAAGAGCCCCAGATCACTAGTAAGGTAAACTCTCACACTCCTCTTTCTAATTCTAAAGTTTTTGAACATGATTGTGAGGATAGCTCTTCTGACGATGAGTCAAAACTCATGACCCAATATATGGAGTTAATCATGACTTACGACAAATGTCGCCGAGTCGTGAAAACTCAGGCTAAATAGATAAAGTCTCTCAAAGCTGAAGAGTGCACCTTGAGAGAGAAAGTCTCAAAGACTGACTCGCTCAAAGAGAACTTCAATAATGCTATTGAAAAATATAAGAAGGCTCTAGAGCACCTTGATCTTAAAGAGAAAATCATCAAAGAGTTGGAAGAACAACTCGCCGCTGAAAAGAAACTTGTTGAAAGTTTCTCGAAGCCTAAGACTGTTCTTCCCTTCATTGCCGAATTTTAAGCTAAGACCAAGGGTGCTGGACTAGGTCATGAAGAAGCTCCTAGTAAGTATTCTAGGAGAAACAAGGCTCAACAGAAGAATAGGCCGCCAAAAAGGCCTTAGCCAAAGAGAAGGGGAAAGCCCCTCAAGATCAGACCGCTTTCAAAAAGGTCATATTTCCCTCAAATGAGTTTGATCTTGACTCATCCTACGGACACTTTGCTAGGCTTACCTATGTAGAGCCAAAGTCCCGTTATCAAGGATGGACTCACCCCAGAAACTTTGGTGAAAGTGTCTTTAAGGCACCTTATGAAGAAGTGATTCTTCAGAGCTATGACCTTTTCAATCATGGTCATAACTTCAAGAAGGCACCAAAGGCAAAGCCTGTTATAGAAAAGCCAATGAAGGAGAAGAAAACATGTGATTTCCATCATCATGAAGCTTCTTCCTCCAAGAATGCGGCCCCTGCTAGACCACAATTCCAAAATGTCAAGCAGGAGAACATAAGACAAAGATACAACAGATTTGAATGTTGGTGTTGTGGAAGAATTGGTCACTTTGTCATTGATTGTTAGTTTAATCCCAAAAATGCTACAACCCCACATGTTGGCAATATGAGGAAGACCACTCCTAATGCTAATATTCGTAGGGGGAGTGTTCTAACCCGAGACCAAGGACCCAAACGTATTTGGGTTCCTAAGGCAAATTGATTGTGATTGCAGGTATGTCCAAAGGCCGCCAAAATGCCAATCTGGTATTTGGACAGTGGATGCTCTCGGCATATGACCGGGACAAGAAGCCTAATTCAGAACTTTACTCCAGTCGTGAACGGACCAAAGGTCATCTTTGGAGGTTCAGACCGTGGAATAACTAAAGGCTACAGTATGATTACGAATGGTAATGTATCCTTCTCAGATGTGGCTTACGTTGAAGGTTTGGAACATAACCTTATAAGCATAAGCCAACTCTGCGATAAAGGATACATAGTTGAGTTTCACGCTGATAAGTGCTTGATAAAATCTGTTGACAATATGGAAACAATTCTATCCGGCACTCGAAGCAGAAATATATTTTGCTTGAATTTCATTTGTATAGATTCTTCGACACCAGTGTGCATTTTAGCAAAAGATAGTGCATCGCTTGGTGACCAATGACACAAGAGACTAGCACATATTAATTTCAAAACAATTAATAAATTATTTTCAATGAACTTAGTATGTGTTGTCCCAAATGTCAAGTACGTCAAAGAAAGACCTTGTCATGCATGTGTAAAAGACAAGCAAAAAGGGCTACCTTTAAAAGCATTATTGGCAAGGATTCTAATAGATGCATTCATCTACTGCATATGGACTTATTTGGTGCACTACAAATTAGAAGTTTGGGAGGTAAGGATTATACGTTAGTAATTGTTGATGATTACTCGCACTTTGCGTGGGTGTTCTTTCGAAAACACAAGTCAGATATCTTCGACATCTTTACTAATTTTGTCAGGCAAGTCCAGAATGAATACACCTGCTCCATAGCCAAAATCAGAAGTGATAATAGAATAGAGTTCAAGTTTGGGGCCATGACAGAATTTTGTGAAAGCCTATATATCTTTCACGAGTTTTCCTCTCCTCGTACTCCACAATAAAATGGAGTCGCTGAGAGAAGGAATAGAACACTCATAGAGGCCTGCATGACCATGTTTAGTGATGCTTCACTTCCGGAGTACTTTTGGGCTGAAGCCGTCAACACTGCATGCCACGTGCAAAATCGAGCTCTCATAAACAAAAATCACGATAAGACACCTTACGAACTTCTGAAGGGCAGGAAACCAACAGTCTCATATTTTGGAATTTTTGGCTGTAGATGCTTCATGCTCAACAATGGCAAGTATCATATTACTAAGTTTAGCGAAAAGAGTTTTGAAGGTATTTTTCTAGGTTATAGTATCCATAATAAGGAATACAGGATCTTTAATAGAAAAACCCTGGTCGTGGAAGAATCGATAGATGTTGTATTTGATGAGACGAGTTTGCTGCTAAGCAACTCTTCTAGTGTGCTTATTGAAGATGTAGGTGCAAAGCTAAAAGAAATTAGATTGAATGGACCAACAAAAGACAAAGGTGAAAAGTTCATCAAGATCACCACTCCAACCCCTATTGGGGAGGCTGACGATCAAGATGAAGAAGTCATCCAAGATGAAGAAGTCACTCCGGTGATAGAAGATAATCCAAATGCAAGGACTCTAGAGCTCAGACATCTGAAGGATCACCACATGGACCAGATCATAGGAGATCCCCGGGATGGTGTCAGAACTCAAAGAGGTACAACTAATGAGAATCTATATTTAAGTTTTCTCTCACAGGTTGAACTAAAGATGTTTGAGGAAGCAAACTCAGACACATCGTGGATAATGGCGATGTAAGAAGAACTAAACTAGTTCAAGCACTGCAAAGTATGGAAGCTTGTTCCAAGACCCAAAGGTAAGAATGTCGTTGGGACAAAATGGGTCTACAGGAACAAGATGGACGAGGATGGAATGATAGTAAAGAACAAGGCCAGACTTGTCGTAAAAGGTTATCATCATGAAGAAGGAATCGACTTCGACCACACGTACGCTCTAGTGGCAAGGCTGGAGGCAATAAGGTTACTCCTAGCATATGCTGCAATCAAAGCCTTCACTGTCTACTAGATGGACGTGAAGTCTGCCTTCCTTAATGGTGACATAAAGGAAGAGGTGTATGTGGAACAACCTCCAGGTTTCGTTGATTCCAACTTTCCTGATTATGTTTACTTACTGCATAAAGCGTTATATGGCCTGAAACAAGCTCCTCGAGCTTTGTATGGGATGATTTCTAGCTTTTTGCTTGAGAACAAGTTCACAAGGGGAAAGATAGATAAGACATTATTTCTTAGGGAAATTAAAGGCAAGATTTTGCTAGTGCAAATCTATGTCGATGACATTATTTTTGGCTCTACTGATGACAACCTCTGCAAGAAGTTTTCAAAACTTATGCAAGGGAAGTTTGTAATGAGCAGTATGTGCGAGTTGAAGTATTTCTTAGGGCTTCAAGTGAAACGGTCTGAAGATGGAATTTTCATCTCACAGGCAAAGTTAACAAAAGAGCTGATTAAGAAATTCAGAATGGAGAACGCAACCTCGATGAGGACTCCAATGGGTTCAACTATGTCTCTGGACAAGGATGAAAAAGGGAAACCTTTTGATGAAACCAAGTACAGAATCATTATTGGATCCTTGCTCTACCTTACGGCAAGTAGACCTGACATAATGTTCTCAACATGTGTTTGTGCTAGATTTCAGGTGAACTATAAGGAATCTCACTACGCTGCTGTAAAGCGGATTATGAGATACCTTAAAGGTACACCAAATCTTGGCTTATGGTACCCAAGAAGTAATGATAGCGAACTAATAGGATTTTCAGATGCAGGTTTTGCAGGGAGCAAAGACAATAGAAAAAGCACTTCCAGGACATGTCAATTCTTTAGAAGAAGACTTATCTCCTGGAGTAGCAAGAAGAAAAACTGTGTGGAAATCTCAACGACTGAGTCAGAGTGCATCACTGCAAGCAGTTGTTGTGCACAGTTACTCTGGATAAAGAATTAGTTTGAGCACTACAACATGAAGTTTGAAAAGATTCCATTATTTTGCGACTCTTCCAGCGCAATAGCAATAGCCAACAACCCAGTATCACACAGCCGGACAAAGCATATAGAGCTAAGGTATCACTTCATTTGGGAGCATGTGGAGCATGGGGACATAGACCTTCAATATGTCTCTACAGATAGGAAAATTGCAGACATTTTCACGAAGCCGCTGGACGAGACCAAGTTCTCATTCTTCAAAACAGAACTTGGGATGCTCAACAAAGAAGACTAGAGAAGCTGGACTTTCAAGAAAGCTCAAGGCTCAAAGGTTAGTCAAATATTGAAAATTTTCAAAACTCTAACTCTTTGACTCTAGTAAGACACAACCTACTCGAGTAAGCATATGACCTACTCGAGTACTAGAATGACCTACTAGAGTAGTCGACTTGACCTACTCGAGTAGTGGAATGATATACTAGTGTAGTCGACTTGACCTACTCGAGTAGCAGACTGACATACTCGAGTAGTCCGCTTCACTTACTCTAGTACCTCACTCACTTATTCGAGTACTTCAGTTCATCTACTCGAGTACTTCTATATACTTACTCGAGTAATTCCAGATTCATCTACTCGAGTCAATTTTCCTCACTCGTGTACATGCCGAGTCATTTGTGTTTCAAATTTTCTTATGCGCAAACCAAGGCTAATGTCGCCTCTTCTATGGTTTAATTCTTCATTGTCATATAATTAGACCTAAAACTAGGGTTATATAAATAAGAAAATATGGAAATTTCCCTACATGAAATCATTTCCGCTCTCTCGAGTACCCGACTGCCTCTTCGCCTTCCTCCGTCAGTTGCAGAGCCGTGCGATTTCCTTCACCCCGTCGAACCTTTCTAGGGTTTCTGCATCTCCAAGATTTCTGAATCATGGCAGCCTCCTCTAAAATCGATGTGGGTTCAGAATTAGTCTCCGCCAGGATTGAAGAACTCTCCGACGACTTCCATAATCTCATGATTTTGCTCGACACCGTCGGATTAACCTTCGTTCTCCAAGAACCATGTCGAATCCTCTTCCCCGACGTTGCAGAATTTTTCAGGAATATCAAGGTGAAGCGCCACGGGACAGTTCTAAAATCCAAAGTCAGAGGTATAAAGATCAAACTTACTTCAACCTCTGTTTCTCAACTTCTTCGGCTGCCAGTTTTAGATGCATATGATTTTCTGGGTGATGAAGAATATGCCAGAACTTGTTTATTTTGTGGAATTTCTGCTGATGCAAAATACATCAGAAGGGCTGACATGAATGCAGAAGGTAAACTGCTGGTTGATATTATAGGGAAAACTCTTTTGTGTAAAACAAATTCCATAAGAGATATCCCTCTGTATTTCTTTGAAATGATGCAAGCCATCGTCTCTAGAAAAGACTTTCAGTTTGGATTGCTCATCCTGAATAAAATAAAGGAGTGCATTATATCCCCCAACTATGCTAGGATCATTTCATTGCTCCTTCATGAGATAAACCCAGACACCTTAACCTTCTCTAAAGGGAGTATCCTTAATCACATGAAGAAGGTCTCCATCTCCTCAATTCAAAGATGGGAACTCAAGTTGCAGAATCCCTCTCAAGATGCCAAAGTAACTGAGGTTCTATGTAACGCCCCCGGTTTTTCTGCGTTTTGTTTGATCTTTGGCTGGCGTTACGATGGCGTATTTCCGGCTTTTTGCCGTTGTAGAGCGTGGTCTTAGCTCTTAGGGTTCCCTGTGTAGCTTGTTTGTAGCCTGTTAGCAAGATTCCCCAGCTAGCCGGAGTCCGTTTGAGGACTCGGTTGGGCCTCTTAGGGAATGGTTGTGTTTTGGCTTCGGGAGGTGTTATCCCGGGTTTTGTTCGTCGAATGTTAATTTTGACTTCGTAGTTGCGTTCGTAGCGTGGGTTTTTAGCTGCGGCGTAAATTTCATCTTTTTCCGAGAAGTTTCAGGTTTCGTGTTGTTTTGATGTTGAGAGTAAATAATTATTATTATGTATTGTTGTTTATTATTATTACTGCTGATATATTTAGTTTTGGGTCAGTTTAGGGCTGGGTTCCTTTTTTGGTTTTTTTCCTGTTTCTGTGTTTGGAGGAAGCCGTCGCCTGTGCGAGAGGAGAGGAAGAGCTCTGCCGGACTACCCTAGCCTTGGGATGCCGCTTTCCTGGAGATTTTGCGGTCGGATTTCGAGTTCGAGGGTGGATCTGGACTTCCCCCGCCGGGATCTGCCTTCTTTCTGCTCCTCAGCTTGCTGCCTTGCGGCCAGATCCGCAAGCGGGGGAGGCCGCCGACCGAGTTCCTGGTATTGAGGCAAGCGATGTACCCTCATCCTTGCCTTTGTTGATCTTTGCCTTCTTTTGATCTAAATTTTTTTATCTCTCTCTTGTTGGGATTTTTAGGTGTAAGCTAGGGCTTGTTCCCGATCATACCGTGGTTAGTGTAGAAGGTTCCGGTTAATCCCAGTTTTCCTGAGGGATTGTGTCTATTAGGGACAGATTTGGTTCGGTCCAGGTCGAGTAGTTGTCCATTACCGATGGAGGTTGTACTCGAGAGAGAAGAGAGAATCCCCGTTCTCGTTTTTGGTCGTTTGCTGGATCTGGCTCCTGTAGCCAGGAGGGGTGTCGACACTGTTGTGTCGACACCGGCCAGTCATGGTGTCGACACCTGTTGTCGACACCAGCAGTGGCAGTGTCGACACAAGGTGTCGACACCGGCTGTAGTGGTGTGGACACTTGGTGTCGACACCAGCGGCTGCAGTGTCGACACCATGTGTCGACACCGGCAGCAGCGGTGTCGACACTTGGTGTCGACACCAGCGGCTGCAGTGTCGACACCATGTGTCGACACCGGCAGCAGTGGTGTCGACACTTGGTGTCGACACCAGCGGCTGCAGTGTCGACACCATGTGTCGACACCGGCAGCAGTGGTGTCGACACTTGGTGTCGACACCAGCGGCTGCAGTGTCGACACCATGTGTCGACACCGGCAGCAGTGGTGTCGACACTTGGTGTCGACACCAGCAGTGGCAGTGTCGACGCCATGTGTCGACACCGGCCGCTGTAGTGTCGACACTTGGTGTCGACACCGGCCGAGGTTGTGTCGACACCTTGTGTCGACACCGGCTTGCCGAGATGTCGACACATCGTGTCGACACTGGTGCTGCGCTTGTTTTGGGGTCAGGTAGACTCGGGGTTGGTTCGGGTTAGGCGTGCAAGGCCGCGTCGGTTGGACCCGACGTTTTTGCCTTGGGTTCGTGTGTTTCTTAGGACTGTTAGTGTGACTTTTCCCTAGGAGGGGGGCATTGGGTGCTCGGCTAATTTCTGCATGCCGACTCTTGGGTTGTGGCAGGTGGTGGAGTTTTGGTGGCCTCTGGAGGGGTGGTTTTATGTGGAGAGCTGTGACCACCGCCTTTTGCCCCGGTTTGGGTTGGTGTGTGTGGGACCCTAGAGCTGCCACTATTTGACCCCTTAGCCCTTTTTGGGTTTGATTTGGTTATGCATTCAGACCCATGTTTTGACCACTGCCACTTACCCACGTGTTAGGGCTGTTAGTCTCTTTCCTGTTTATGTTTTCCTTTCTTTTGGCATTTGTATATGTCTTGATGCTGTTGCAGGCTCTCTTGGTAGGGCATGTTGGTTTTATTGCTCGCACTTGGTGTGCTCTGCGGTGTTTTAGACAGTACTCGTTTCTTACTGCCATTCTCTTTTTTTTTTCTTTTGTTTATAGTAGTTTGTTGTCGGGTTGGTAAACCCTTCATCTTATTTGCTCATTAATCTATTGCTCTATTTACTTTTGATTGTTTCCTTGCTGAGGTGTTCTTTTCTTGAATGCCTCAGGTCCAGGTTGTAGCCAGTTCAGTGGCTAGTTCTTTGGGAGGGGCTTGTTGGTGGCCTCTAGGGTAGCTGAGATTGCTGATCTCCGTTTTGTTGTGAGGTAGATCTTTACTCTTCCGTATAAACATGCATACTCGCCAGTGGGTTCGTGTCAGGTTGTTGACGCCCACTGGTGGCTTCTTGTGGTGCTGAATATGAATTTAAACTGCTAATTTTGCCTATCTGTGGTTGGTTACTTGCTTCTGGGAAGGATTTATGCTAGGTTGCATGTTAGATATTTTAAACCCTAAAAGTATTAATATATGTACTTCATGCATAACATGTTTTCTAAAACAAAGACACTACTTTTCCTCAGCGTAAAACACTATCTTTTTTATACCTACTTTATTCACCTTAGGGTCGTGTGCGCGTTAGTCGTCCCCCAGGGACCCTTATGCTCTTTTAGGGCGTCAATTTAATTGAACCAAAGTATTTTTTCTGCTGCGTATAAATATAGTTTTAACTGTGGACTAGCTGATCCACCGAGCCGAGGGATACGACCATTCAACATAACTGATTTTCTTTTATACTTAATTAACCATTTTCCCAAAAAAAAAACCTAACGTCTGGAGTTTGCCTGAGCGCGTGCAGTTATCCCCTGCACGACGTGGCATCATGACACGTGTTTTCTCTTACTCTGATATGATTCTTACTGTTGAGAAAATGCGGGTTGTGACAGTTGGTATCAGAGGGAGGTTGCTTGACAAATGGTTGGGCAACCTTTCCCTTGTATGCATTAGTGTTTAGCATCATACCACTCACACACCGAGATGTCATCGGCAGGTCTTGGCCGAAGCACGAACACTACACTCATGAGCATGAAGAAGTATACAGGGCATATTATGTAGTATGAGATGCATAATATGTGTTTGTATATGGATCCACCATAGGAGGCAACATGTGAGGGTTATGTAGTATGGGATGCATAACCTCACCACATGAATGCGGCTAGCACGTTTTCTTTTTTCGTTACATGGGAATGTTATGTAGTATGGGATGCATAACATTTTCATGTGTACGCCGCCCATGGCATGCACTAAGGCCTTTTTAGAATGCATAGCACATCATGCATAGCATAACATTTCATAAGCACAACGTGCGAAGCTAAAGATTTGCAAGATGACATATGTACACACATGGTTTTGAGTCAAAAAAAAAGAATACAAATGCATGCATTCATGGTTTAGGCACATGAGTCAGTATGATGGTGGTGAACCATCTTAGGATAAGCATAACATCATCATGGTAAAAACAACTCCCAGAGCAAGTTTTTGCAGTTGAAGTTCATATTTAAGTGTGTTTGTCCGTACCGGGTAGTTTCGTTCTAGTTGATGGGCTAGGATTTGTCTAAAGCTTGTGCGATTTTAGGATGGCGAGACGTCCTACGACGAGATCGACCCCCCAATCCGATGGTGAGACGTCAGGAGCGCAGAGCGATGCGTTGGTAGAAAGCCTGCGGCAGAGTAATGAGGAGTTATCGAGGCAGGTAGTGGCTATGCAGGCTCAGATTCAGTCTCTTGTAGCAGTGGTGGCGGGACAGACCCCGAGAGCTCAAAACCCCGCAGAGGGTGTAGCTGTCCCTACCCCTCCTGCTCCTCCCGTGCCTTTGGTTGTGGTTCCTCCAGAGATGGCGTTCATATCCCAGTTTCAGCGGCTGAGACCCCCTACCTATGATGGGCAGGCAGATTTCATGATTTTGGATGACTGGCTGATTACCATTGAGGAGATGTTCTCTTACTCAGGGATTACGGACGATCAGAGAGTGATGCTCGCTGCTTACCAGCTCAAGGGCTTGGCAAAGAATTGGTGGCTGAGAGAGAAAGAGAGCTTAGTGGCGGGTTGCACTTAGGAGTCATTTAAGGTGCTGTTGTTAAGTAAGTTCCTGCCTTCAGTCGAACGGGACCGGCTAATGAACGACTTTCTTCACCTAAAGCAGAGGAAACTCACGGTTAGTGAGTATGAGATCGTGTTTAGTAAGTTGAGTCGGTTTGCTCTGGGTCTGGTGAGTGTTGAGTCAGACCGAGTTAAGCGATTTCTGGGTGGACTAAGAAGCGACATACAGCAGTTAGCGAATGCCTATGGAGCAGTCAGTTACGCCAGTGCGGTTGAAGCTGCTTTGAGAGTTGAGGCCATTGAGAATGCCAAGAATAGAGGCCAGCAGTTAAGGAAAGATAAGCGGAAGTCCGGTGGAGGGAAGAGCCCTCAGGAACCTGATGCTGTCTTGAGAAAGAAGGTCAAAGAGATTTGTAGCTTTTGTGGCCGGCCAGGCCACCCCTTCGAGAAGTGTTTCAAAAGGTTGGGAGTGCAGAAGAAGGAACAGGTGCACGCGATTCAGGGTACTTCCAGGGGAGACTTTGTGTGTGCCTTGTGTGGAAGGAAGGGGCACGAGGCTGCCCGTTGTTGGATAAAAGATAAGGTCTGTTTTCAGTGCGGCCAGAAGGGTCATCTCAAGACAAGGTGCCCTCAGACCCAGTATATTCTGCAGCCAGTTCCCCTCCAGGCTCTGCCACCGCCTCAGCGTGTGGATAAAGGAAAAGGAAAGCTGAATGTGCTCTCGACAGACGAAGCGCAGACCTCGACCCAGGTTATCTCAGGTTCGACTCCTCCCCAGTCGTTTCGTTACGTTCCCTTTTTGGTTGTAGTTTCCCTTTTAGCGCTTGTTGTCTTAGATGCGTGTGCAATTCGTAGGGCGATTTAAGGTAAAGAACCGCTGGACGCGCGTTCTCTTCGATTCCGGCACTACCCACTCGTTTGTGGCCAGAGCCTTCGTGGAGCGGTTCAGTTTGAGCCTAGAGCGTATTGGTGGTGCCTTCTGCGTTAAGTTCCCCTCTGGTGACTCTGTGGTTACGGACCTGGGTATTCTTGATTGTCCGATTTTGTTGGGAGATTTTCTAGCCAAGGCAGATTTGAAGGTAATTGACCTGGAGGACTTTGACGTTATTTTGGGCATGGACTGGTTGTCAAGGTACGATGCTGTGATCCAGTGCAAGGGTAAGCGCTTGGACTTCGTCAAAGACAACGGTCAGCCAGGGAGCGTTTTTGGGTATTCTCTCCAGGAGTCTCCAATCATTTCTGCGGTGCATGCTCGAAAGTTGCTTGTTTCTGGCTGTTTTGCCTGTGTGGTTTCTCTGGTAGGGTCGATTGTTAGTAAGCCCCGTTTGGAAGAAATTCCTGTGGTGTGACTTTTCTGATGTGTTTCCAGACGACCTTCCCGGTCTTCCACCCGACCGAGATGTCGAGTTTGCAATAGATTTGGAGCCAGGCACGCGTCCTATCGTGAAGGCGCCGTACCGGATGGCCCCGCGAGAGCTGGAAGAGTTGCGAAGTCAGCTGGATGAGTTATTGGCAAAATGCTTTATAAGGCCAAGTTCTTCACCTTGGGGTGCGCTAGTGCTGTTCGTTAAAAAGAAGGATGGGTCGATGAGGTTATGCATCGACTATAGAGAGCTGAACAAGGTTACTATCAAGAATAGGTACCCTTTGCCGCGAATCGACGATTTGTTTGACCAACTGCGTGGTAGTGCCATGTTTTCCAAGATAGATCTTCGTTCGGGCTATCACCAGTTGAGGATTCGAGAGTCAGATGTTCCGCGGACGGCGATCCGCTCTCGTCATGGGCATTTTGAGTTTTTTGTTATGTCATTCGGTTTGACTAATGCGCCCTCAGCTTTTATGGATTTGATGAACAGAGTTTTCAAGGATTTTCTAGATAAGTTCGTGATTGTCTTTATAGACGATGTTTTGGTGTATTCTAAGGATGCAGAGGAGCATGATCGACATTTGCGGCTGGTCTTGGCGACTCTGAGAGACCATAAGCTATACGCCAAGCTGAGCAAATGTGAATTTTGGTTGCCTCAAGTTTCTTTTCTAGGCCACGTGATCAATAAGGAGGGAATATCGGTGGACCCAGAGAAGATCGTTGCTGTCATGGAATGGGCGAGACCAGTTACTCCCAAAGAGATCAGAAGCTTCTTGGGATTGGCTGGTTATTATAGAAGATTTGTAGAAGGTTTCTCTACCTTGTCCGCGCCGTTGACCAAGTTGACGCAGAAGAATGTAGCCTTTTTATGGGATGACAAGTGTGAGAAAGCTTTTGAGGAACTAAAAAGAAGGCTATGTTCGGCTCCGGTTTTGTCTTTGCCCACGGAGGGCAGTGAGTATGATATTTATGTGGATGCGTCGCATGTCAGTTTGTGCTGCGTTTTGATGCAGGGCGGAAAGGTGATTGCGTACGGGTCGAGGCAGCTAAAGACGCACGAGAGGAACTACCCTACGCATGACCTGGAGTTTGCAGCTGTGATCTATGCGTTGAAATTGTGGAGGCATTTGCTATATGGCGTGCAGTGCAAGATTTTCACGGATCGTAAGAGTCTGAAGTATGTCTTCACTCAAAAAGAATTGAATCTGCGCCAGCGGCGGTGGTTGGAGTACGTGGCCGACTATGATGTTGAAATTCAGTATCATCCAGGCAAGGCAAATGTGGTGGCCGATGCCCTGAGTCGGAAGTCAGGTAAGATTTTTAATCTTTCCGCCGAGCATCTAGTGGAAGAGTTTCTGTTGATGGACATTTCTGTGGGAAGCTGTGATTCACAGAGTAGCATAGCTATAGCAGAACCTTCGTGGATTACGCTTACGAGACTACATCAGAAGGACGATCCCGATCTTCTGTATTTGTATCTTCGAGCTGAGAAGGGTGAATTACCAGATTTCTCTTTAGATGATGCGGGTACCTTGAAGTACCGTGGCAGGTTTTGCATCCCCGCAGTTGGGGATATCTGAGATATGGTGTGCAGAGACGCCCACGGATCTAGTGTTGCCTACCATCCAGGGTCTACCAAGATGTATCATGATTTAAAACAGATTGCCTGGTGGTACGGGATGAAGAAGGACATTGCCAGATTTGTTTCAGAGTGTTTCACTTGCAGGCGTGTGAAAGCCGACCATGGGAGGCCTGGTGGCAAGCTGACTCCCTTAGAGATTCCGACGTGGAAGTGGGAGAGTATCTCGATGGATTTAATTACCGGCTTACCGAGATCTCCTAAGGGGCATGATTCAGTTTGGGTAATTGTAGACAGATTGACGAAGAGCTCTCATTTCGTACCGTTTAAGATCGATTATCCGATGAGGAAGATAGCCGAGCTATATCTGGAAGAGGTTGTCAGATTGCATGGTGTACCCGTAAGTATCATATCAGATCGAGACTCCAGGTTCACGTCTCATTTTTGGAAGAGTCTTCAAGAAGGGTTGGGTACAGATTTGAGATATTCCACAGCTTATCATCCGCAGACCAATGGTCAGATGGAGCGAGTAAATCAGATTGTGGAAGATATGATCCGATGCTACATTCTGGACCACGGAGGAGCGTGGGACGAGCGCTTGTGGCTTATGGAGTTCGCATATAACAACAGTTACCAAGAAAGCTTGCAAATGGCTCCCTTTGAAGCTTTATATGGGAGGCGCTGCAGGACTCCCTTGTTTTGGGCTGAGCTTGGCGAGGGACTTTTGTTGGGTCCAGAAGCGCTTGAGGAGATGGAAACCGCTGTGAAGCTTATTCGGGAAAAGCTTCGGTTAGCCCAAGAGAGATATGAGAAGAACGCCAATCGGCGTAGATCGGACTTGGAATTTGCTGTGGGGGACTTGGTGTTCTTAAAGGTCTACCCGTTGATTGGAGTCAAACGGTTTGGCATGAATAGGAAGTTGGACCCGAGGTACGTGGGGCCGTTTCCGATTGTTGAGCGGATTGGGGTATCGGCCTACAGGCTGGCTTTGCCCGCAAATTTCCCTGGCGTGCACGATGTCTTTCACGTCAGTCAGCTACGAAAATGTGTGATGAATGGCAGGCAGGTTTTGGATTCTGTGCCTCAGTTGGAGCCGAATCTTTCTTATGTGGAGGTGGCTGTTCGCATTCTGGATTCTCAAGTTCGGGCGTTGCGGAAGAAGACTATTCCGATGGTTAAGGTTTTATGGAGGAATCAAGATGTGGAAAGCGCGACTTGGGAGTTGGAGTCGGCTATGAGGGAGGCTCACCCTCATCTGTTTCCCTGATCTTGTGCTTGGTATGTTCTATTTTATTATTTATTTAGCCCTTTCCTGGGTTTTTCTCTCTCCTTATTTTTAGGGGTGTTGTGAGTAAAGTTTCGAGGCGAAACTTTCTTTTACGGGGAGTGGCTGTAACGCCCCCGGTTTTTCTGCGTTTTGTTTGATCTTTGGCTGCCATTACGATGGTGTATTTCCGGCTTTTTGCCGTTGTAGAGCGTGGTCTTAGCTCTTAGGGTTCCCTGTGTAGCTTGTTTGTAGCCTGTTAGCAAGATTCCCCAGCTAGCCGGAGTCCGTTTGAGGACTCGGTTGGGCCTCTTAGGGAATGCTTGTGTTTTGGCTTCGGGAGGTGTTATCCCAGGTTTTGTTCGTCGAATGTTAATTTCAACTTCGTAGTTGCGTTCGTAGCGTGGGTTTTTAGCTGCGGCGTAAATTTCAACTTTTTCCGAGAAGTTTCAGGTTTCGTGTTGTTTTGATGTTGAGAGTAAATAATTATTATTATGTATTATTGTTTATTATTATTACTGCTGATATATTTAGTTTTGGGTCAGTTTAGGGCTGGGTTCCTTTTTTGGTTTTTTTCCTGTTTCTGTGTTTGGAGGAAGCCGTCGCCTGTGCGAGAGGAGAGGAAGAGCTCTGCCGGACTACCCTAGCCTTGGGACGCCGCTTTCCTGGAGATTTTGCGGTCGGATTTCGAGTTCGAGGGTGGATCTGGACTTCCCCCACAGGGATCTGCCTTCTTTCTGCTCCTCAGCTTGCTGCCCTGCGGCCAGATCTGCAAGCGGGGGAGGCCGCCGACCTAGTTCCTGGTATTGAGGCAAGTGATGTACCCTCATCCTTGCCTTAGTTGATCTTTGCCTTCTTTTGATTTAAATTTTTTTATCTCTCTTGTTGGGATTTTTAGGTGTAAGCTAGGGCTTGTTCCCGATCATACCGTGGTTAGTGTAGAAGGTTCCGGTTAATCCCAGTTTTCCTGAGGGATTGTGTCTATTAGGGACAGATTTGGTTCGGTCCAGGTCGAGTAGTTGCCATTGCCGATGGAGGTTGTACTCGAGAGAGAAGAGAGAATCCCCGTTCTCGTTTTTGGTCGTTTGCTGGATCTGGCTCCTGTAGCCAGGAGGGGTGTCGACAATGTTGTGTCGACACCGGCCAGTCGTGGTGTCGACACTTGTTGTCGACACCAGCAGCGACAGTGTCGACACAAGGTGTCGACACCGGCTGCAGTGGTGTCGACACTTGGTGTCGACACCAGCGGCTGCAGTGTCGACACCATGTGTCGACACCGGCAGCAGTGGTATCGACACTTGGTGTCGACACCAGCGGCTGCAGTGTTGACACCAGCGGCTGCAGTGTCGACACCATGTGTCGACACCGGCAGCAGTGGTGTCGACAATTGGTGTCGACACCAGCGGCTGCAGTGTCGACACCATGTGTCGACACCGGCAGCAGTGGTGTCGACACTTGGTGTCGACACCAGCAGTGGCAGTGTCGACGCCATGTGTCGACACCGGCCGCTGTAGTGTCGACACTTGGTGTCGACACCGGCCGAGGTTGTGTCGACACCTTGTGTCGACACCGGCTTGCCGAGGTGTCGACACATCATGTCGACACTGGTGCTGTGCTTGTTTTGGGGTCAGGTAGACTCGGGGTTGGTTCGGGTTAGGCGTGCAAGGCCGCGTCGGTTGGACCCGATGTTTTTGCCTTGGGTTCGTGTGTTTCTTAGGACTGTTAGTGGGACTTTTCCCTAGGAGGGGGCATTGGGTGCTCGGCTAATTTCTGCATGCCGACACTTGGGTTGTGGCAGGTGGTGGAGTTTTGGTGGCCTCTGGAGGGGTGGTTTTATGTGGAGAGCTGTGGCCACCGCCTTTTGCCCCAGTTTGGGTTGGTGTGTGTGGGACCCTAGAGCTGCCACTGTTTGACCCCTTATCCCTTTTTGGGTCTGATTTGGTTATGCATTCAGACCCATGTTTTGACCACTGCCACTTACCCACGTGTTAGGGCTGTTAGTCCCTTTCATGTTTATGTTTTCCTTTCTTTTGGCATTTGTATATGTCTTGATGCTGTTGCAGGCTCTCTTGGTAGGGCATGTTGGTTTTATTGCTCGCACTTGGTGTGCTCTGCGGTGTTTTAGACAGTACTCGTTTCTTACTGCCATTCTCTTTTTTTTTCTTTTGTTTATAGCAGTTTGTTGCCGGGTTGGTAAACCCTTCATCTTATTTGCTCATTAATCTATTGCTCTATTTACTTTTGATTGTTTCCTTGCTGAGGTGTTCTTTTCTTGAATGCCTCAGGTGCAGGTTGTAGCCAGTTCAGCGGCTAGTTCTTTGGGAGGGGCTTGTTGGTGGCCTCTAGGGTAGCTGAGATTGCTGATCTCCGTTTTGTTGTGAGGTAGATCTTTACTCTTCCGTATAGACATGCATACTCGCCAGTGGGTTCGTGTCAGGTTGTTGACGCCCACTGGTGGCTTCTTGTGGTGCTGAATATGAATTTAAACTGCTAATTTTGCCTATCTGTGGTTGGTTACTTGCTTCTGGGAAGGATTTATGCTAGGTTGCATGTTAGATATTTTAAACCCTAAAAGTATTAATATATGTACTTCATGCATAACATGTTTTCTAAAACAAAGACACTACTTTTCCTCAGCGTAAAACACTATCTTTTTATACCTACTTTATTCACTTTAGGGTCGTGTGCGCGTAAGTCGTCCCCCGGGGACCCTTATGCTCTTTTAGTGCGTCAATTTAATTGAACCAAAGTATTTTTTCTGCTGCGTATAAATATAGTTTTAACTGTGGATTAGCTGATCCACCGAGCCGATGGATACGGCCATTCAACATAACTTATTTTCTTTCATACTTAATTAACCATTTTCCCAAAAAAAACCTAACGTCTGGAGTTTGCCTGAGCGCGTGCAGTTATCCCCTGCACGACGTGGCATCACGGCACGTGTTTTCTCTTACTCTGATATGATTCTTACCGTTGAGAAAATGCGGGTTGTGACATTCTAGACACAAAGGACAGGACCCCATCTACCTCTCCATCACAGGTCCCCAGCTCCTCTGGTGCACCATATGAGGGGGAGCCTACTCCTGCTATTCCATCCAGAAAGCCAACTCCACCAGCACTTACTTCTCCACCAATCACCCCATAAGATATCCCTACAGATCAACAACTTCAAGAAGCACTACTATCCAATGATGCTTCCATCAATGAGATAATAGAGGAATTAATTGCAGTTGAATCCCCTCATCCTCTATCTTCAAAAGCTCCACTCACTGAAATTCCCAAGGACCCCACTCCTGTACAGTCTCCTGTATAGTCTTCAGTGCCATCACCAGCAAAGTCTCTAGAAATCTCTCCAGCAAGAACTCCAGCTCAATCTCACCAAGAACAGCCAGAAACAATCTTCATTTCTAACGAGCTCTCACCTGAGCCAGCTGAATCTCCTCTCAGGAATTTGGATTTCTCTCTCCCTCAAATAATGGAAGAAGGAGATGACCTCATACATACTACAAGATCTAAGAGTTCTGTGACCATTTAAGAAATAGCTCCATGGGTAGCTCCTCCTATTCCTTCTGCTCCATCTACTTCTACTCCTCCTGCTGCTACAGCTCCTGCCTCCTCAGATTTGATGACTCAGATTGTACTTCTCCTTCAAGAACAGAAATCTTACTTTGATACTTGTATAAAGACTGTCACTGATAAGGTAACTGCTGTAGAAACTGAGATGAGTAGAGAATTTGCTGAGATCCAGCATAATACTGATCATCTCAAATATCTTTTTCAAATTGGTGGCAAAGCCTTAGACCACACTATAACTAGTGTTGACCAAGTTATGAAACAGAGTGTTACCCTAACTGGAAATCAGATAGAGTTGGACAAAAGAGCTGAAGCAATCAAGGTGAAGATTTGTGAAGAAGTTGGACTCGTCAAAGAAGATGCTATTACCAAGCTATCTGTTGAAGTCAAAAAGGGGGAGGGATTGGTAAAAGAATATTTAGAAAATGTTCATAGTCTTTTGCTTGCTTACACTGCTTTATATACTTAGCATTCTTTTTATGTCCATAATTCACCTTAGTGTAAAGGGTTCTGACATCTACAAATAGAGGGAGATTGTTGGGTATTGTATCCACACTAACCCAGATTTGATGAAGTCATCCTTGAACTAAGATGAATTAAGTTGTATTTGATGCTTGGTTTGAGTTATGTGTTTGCAGGAATCTTATGGGAAGTGTAGACCAATGTCAGTCTATAATGGGTCACCAAACACGGGACCATACAATGTAATCCCTCATTGTGTGCTCTAAGGTGTTGACTCATATGTAGCCTCTCTATTGGGATACACTTCATATTCAAGCTCTAGGACTATGTGAAAAGACTTGATGCTGGTCATCCCTTAGAAGAAGAAAAATCTGTCAAGAAAATTTTCCTAAGTACTCGAGTAGTTCTTTACTTACTCGAGTAAGTTACTGGGTTCATACTCGAGTAATAATACTCCTACTCGAGTAGCTAAGATATATCCCGAGTAGTCAATTATGGCTCTCGAGTAGTTAAGACAACTACTCGAGTAGTTTCTTTTCTCCTCTCGGGTTTTACAGAAATTCTCTTCTCAAAATTTTCGAAGTTAAATACCCGAGTAGCTCTGTATAATACTCGAGTAGTTTTATTTTCTGTCTCGAGTAGTTTTATCTTATATACTCGAGTATTTCCATTTATCTCGAGTAGTTCATCTACTACTCGAGTAGTCAAGTGTTTGTACTCATGTAATCCAGAATTCCATTCCAGAAAATTTCTCTAAGTGAATTACTCGAGTAGTCATCTCCATATACTCGAGTAGTTCTATTTGTCTCGAGTAGTTCAACTTCAATACTCGAGTAGTTCTGTTTTCCAGTCCAGAAATTTTCTAAGTCTGTGACTCGAGTAGTTTCTTATATACTCGAGTAGTTCATTCTTATATACTCGAGTAGTATTTCTTATACTCGAGTAATCTACTACACCTCTCGTGTAAGTACTCAAGTACTCGAGTATGTTATTCTTGTTACCCGAGTAGCTGATTTCCTTTTTCCTTTTATTTACTCGAGTAGTTGACTCCATGTACTCGAGTAATCATCTCATTCTCTCTCGAGTAGTTTTTATTATATATTCGAGTAGTCATCTTCTACCTACTCAAGTAGTGCTGCATGTACTCGAGTGTCCTGAGCTAACGGTCTTATTCATAAACTTTGACGTGATTGGTCTACGTGTCTCTCATAATGACTCAATTATGTCTAATCTTTTCTGATCCTATTGATTGGTATTTTCGCATCAAGTCCGAAAACTTAATGCGGTTAAAACACCAAAAAGATTACGAAGCGCGGCGCCCCGGGTGGTTTTATTTAAGTTGAAAAGCTGATTTGGTTTTTATTTAGAAAACGGGGCGCGCGTATTTTATTTATTTGGATATAAAACGGGTTAAATCGAGTTTTAACGAAAGGAGGCAAGTGCACCTATCGTGAGTAGTACAGGATATTCCGGGTGGAATATCGAGGTCGTATTGTTCTCGGGGTCGGTTCGTTTATTTCTACTCTTCCCTAGAGGGGACTTTTATTTTACCGATAATTTTATCTTGTCAGGATAAATTTATATAAACAAAAGTTAGAACATAAAGAGCTTAAAAAAAGGTGGAGCCGATGAAGAGCTCAGCTCGAGGGCACCGAAAAGACATTGAACTAAAATAAACGTTGAATAAAAAGAGCTCCTAAGTTTCTAATTAATTAGGGCGGAGACTTGGCCGTGGAGGCTCCATTAAAATGAACTCACCTATCTCTAGGACTATCGCTCACCTGAACATTAAGACTATTCGACCGGGCTCTCGTCCGACGAAGGATTTCTCTTAATGCTCACATTACGCTAAGAACCCCGCTATTGGGTGGGGAACCCAATCCGGTAGAGTTGGCGCGCCTCCTCTCTCGAGGGTTAGTGCGGAACTCCATTTACCAAGGGATGATCGGTCCATATGCACGGCCTCTCGGCTAGCTAGCATATGGACTACGGAAATAGGGCCCACACATCGATTATGTGGTCCTACGCGTCGTAAACCCCGGGCAAACCTTAAGTGATTTTTAATTAAATAGAAAAATAAGACCTTTAATTATTTAAAGGAATTTTTTCTGTCCCAATGCTCTTCAATACTGAGGGCTAAGAACGTTAGCCACTCATCGGAATGGGGACGACAGCGATTGAAAAAGCAGAAAATTAAAGCAGTAAAATAAAGCAGGAAAATGAAAGCAGTAAATGGAAAGCAGTAAATTGCAAGTCCTACTCAAATGAGTAGGACTGAAATGAAAGCAGGAAAATTGCAAGTCCCGGCGCAAATGCGTGGGCGGGAAAAAGAAAGCAAGTCCTACTCAAACGAGTAGGAGAAAATAAATGCATTTACAAGTCCATTCCAATTATTACAATAAAGACCGACCATTTAACTCAAGTGAGTAGGCGGTAAATAAAATAAAAGCTAACACTCACGCACTCGACATAAAATTAAAACACACCCACTCTACAAGAAGTAAACACACTCTACTGAAATAAAATCCAGCCATTTAACTCAAGTGAGTAGGCGGAAAAATAAAAATACACACACTTGCTTGAATAAAATCCAGCCATTTAACTCAAGTGAGTAGGCGGAAAATTAAAAACAACAAACGCACACACTCTACAGGAATTGAAATAAAGCTATAAAAACTACTCATACACGCACGCACACGTACAAAATTAAGAAAAACTAAGTTACTGAAAAATTAAAACTACTACATTTCTACCGCTAGAATGCGGTAGAAATGAATAAAAAGTGAAAATAAAATTAAAAGGAGCAAAAGTTTTTGCAAAATAAACGAAAATTGCAAGTGCTCGAAAAATTGAAATGAATACATTTCTACCGATGGAATGCAGTAGAAATGCATAAAATGAAGAAATAAAATTTAAACGGGCAAAAAGTTTTGAAGATAAAAGTGAAAATGAGAATGCTCGGAAAATTAAAATGATTACGTTTTCATTCTTATAATTTTATAGAAATGCATAAAAAGCGGTAATAAAAATAAAAAAGAACGAAAAGTTTTACAACCCTAAAGAGCCTAAGTTAAAGAATTTGAAAACCAGTTTTTCAAACATTTTTATAAACTCATAGGAATGAAAACAAAGTAAAAAGAATAAACTAAACCTAAACAAGTTTAGTGCATGAAAATAAAATTGCGATTACAACGGCTAGAAGATTGATAAATTCCTAAGTTAAACTAGTTACAAAAGCTAATAAAAAGCACAAAAAAAGGGAACGAAAAATTACTTAAGGTAGGGCGCTGTGCCGGATTTTCATACAACATAGAGGAGAAAATAAACATTTCTATTAAGGAAAAAGTGGTTACAATGAAGCAAACACAAATACATAAAAGAGGGGGGGGGGAGAAAGTTCCCTTACAATGCATAAACAACCCCCAAGAACAGCCCTAACCTAAGCAAAGTGGTTCAAAAAGTGGAACCCGGAATTCAGACAGGAAATCTGAATTTATAGAAAACATTTCACGGGACACGCCCTCGGACACGGGTGTGTCCGGGGGCGTGTCTACACTATTCACATGGCGGCATTCCGATTTGACTGGAGATTTGACTTTGGTGGCTGAAAATCGGTGGTCACGCCCCCGGTCACGGGCGTGACTATGGGCGTGTCGACACTATTGAGCAGCAGATTTTGGTGACTTGACGGCGATTTGACGTTCTGGCGGAAATCGCGGCGGTCACGCCCCAGGTCACGGGCGTGACGGTGGGCGTGTCGTGCGGCGATTAATGGCGTTGTTGACTTCGGGAGGTTACCGACGGCAGTTTGTCAGGCCAGGTGGAGGAGTCACGCCCTAGGTCACAGGCGTGACTCTAAGCGTGTCGGGTTGGCTCGACGTCGAGCGAAAAACGTCGAAAGGAGTGGTCACGGCTTGGGTCACGCCCCGTGTCAGGTGACACGGGCGTGTCGACGGGCGTGTCAGCTGGGTCGACGATCGTTGAGCGCGATTTCGTCGATCTGGATGGTCACGGGCATGGGTCACGAGCGTGACTCGGGTGGCACGGGCGTGACACGGGCGTGTCACGCTATTTCTTCAAAAAGATGTCATTTCTTGGGAATTTGACGTATCACGCCCTGGTCACGGGCGTGACCAATAGTACACGGGCGTGTACTTTGATTTTTTGACAATTTTTCCTGAAAAATTTAGGAAACAAAAATAACTCTAAGTTAGATAATATTTACAAAAAGGAAGCAATTTATTAAGGAAATACAACTAAAGATAACAAAAAGAAACTAATACGTCTTATTTAACGCATATAAAAACACGTATATTTACAACTCATCAAATACCCCCATACTTAAGCTTTTGCTATTCCAGAGCAAAAGTTGGAGATGAACTTATAATGAATTAAAGAAATCCTAAGTTTATCTACCGCTTGACTTAATTGAAAGAAGGATCAAAATGAATATCCGGGGTATACGAGTTAAATCCTAAATTATGCCAAAAATTTAAATAAAGGAAGAGTTTCAGCAAAAGACTTCTCGTTATAAGCAAATAGATAGCAAAAAATTTATTTGTGAGGCTAACAAAAATAGATTGGATTTATAAAACTGTAGCTTGGAAAAAATTAAAGGAAATAATTTAATTTACAAATTATGCTCTCAAAAAGATTTTAAAAATAAATCTAGAATTTTTTGAATTTGGCGGAGGGAGATATCGTGGGATATGAAGAAGGCTTAGAATTTTTAGATGCGAGGGTATATTTTTTCGCTCGAACTTCTAATGAATTTTTTTCGAATATGGATGTTAGGAAAACGAAATCTTATTTTCCATAACATAATTTTTTAACATCTTCATAATCCAATGTATATGTGTAGGAGTAATGAATTTTATCCTCTTACTACATAACATATAATCTTTTCAAATATTGGATGCCTATGTTTACGGAACGAAATCTTATTCCCATTGACATAGGATCTTTTAAGGATCGAAATCATGTCAAGTATGACATGAAAAAAAGGTGATAGAGTTTTTTTTTCAAAAATAAAACTAGGTTTAATAAAAAACTTTTGAGAGCAACCTTTATAAATGAAACATTCCTAAATTTCAAAAAAAAGCTTTGAGTTATCATAACTTGAAATCTAAGATTGTTATTTTTAACAAAACAAATATGCAACTATTTATATAGATTAGAAGTGGTGCTGAAAACAGGTACCTTATTTAAAATAAAAAGCATACGAAAATTTTGAAAACTTAGCCCCAGATATGTAAATCTATCGTTCTCTAATTAATAAACGAATAGTAAGCAAAGAATTAAAATAATTCGCTTATAAATTAACTCGCAACTAGATTGTTGGAGAGCGAAAAAGGGTTAAGAATTGAGATATTCGATTTATTTGTTACATAATTAACAATTCATTTTTTTTATTTTTAGTGTTTTTCTCTTTTTTTAAAAAGTTTTAGTTATTGGCCCGCGAACAGACTCTTTGGGTGGTTTGTTCGATGAGTCGAACGCCGCGGGCATGCTAAAAAGCGAGGTTTACAAATAAGAAGAGGCGGGGAAGAAAGAGATTTATTTTTACAAAACATATTTACAAAGGAAAAGAAAATATTTGTTTTTTGAGTTTTTGTTTTATAAATTTTGTAGTTTTTGTTTTAAAATTTTTTTCTTTTTGTTTTTGTTGTATAAATTTTTTTTTTGAATTTTTAGATTATAAAAACAAGGAAAACAAAATTTGGTTTAAAAATTTTTTTGTTTTTTGGGGTTCAGAAAATAAAGATGCAAAAAATAGGAAACTAAGAATACACCCTCATACTTAAACACAACATTGTCCCCAATGTTGCAATCTAAGTATGCGGAACGATTAATATACAAAATATAATATGGGCAAAATAAAGGGGAGGGGGTCGGAACTACCCTTACACGAGTTCGGGGAGGCCCGGGTGGAAACCCTGCATTATTTGAGAAGAAGTAGCAAAAACATAACAAAAAAATAAAATGAAAAAGATAAACTCGGCCTAATGGGTGCGGGCGGTAGGGGGCAAATGTGTAAGTGACGCGTAAGCTAACGTCTTAGCTGGTGAGTGGGACAGATAAGCGAGCCCCTAGGTCGCACAAGAGTGTGACATGCCGAAGCGACAAAAAAAGTTTTATTTATTTAAAGTATTGATTATTTTTAGGTATTTTCAAAAAAACATATTTTTGTGAAAAAAGGTTTTTTTTGTGGTCTTTTAGGAGATTTTTTAGTGTTTTTGGTTTTGTGGTTTTTTTCTTTTTTTGTTTTTGTTTATATTAAAGCAATGTTTTTTTTGGTAAGTTTTTAATTTTTTTTTGGTTTCTTTTTGTGTTGTATTTTTTTGTTTTATAGTTTTTTCAAATTTTTATTTTTAAGGTTTTTCAGATTTTTTTAGTTTTATAAGTGTGTCAAAATATTGTTTTTTTTTGTTATAATGTTGTAATAATACTTGTTTTTTTGATAGTTTTTATTATGATTGTGTTGATTATTATTATTATTATTATATTTTTGTTGGCCATTTTTTGTTTGGTGAAATTATATATAATAGGTAAAATTAATAGTATTCCAGAGTTCGAAATAACGACTCGAAAACTCCCCGGCAACGACGCCAAAAACTTGATTGGTATTTTCGCATCAAGTCCGAGAACTTAATGCGGTTAAAACTCCAAAAAGATTACGAAGCGCGGCGCCGCGGGTAGTTTTATTTAAGTTGAAAAGCGGATTTGGTTTTTATTTAGAAAACAGGGCGCGCGTATTTTATTTATTTGGATATAAAACGGGTTAAATCGAGTTTTAACGAAAGGAGACAAGTGCACCTATCGTGAGTAGTACAGGATATTCCGGGTGGAATATCGAGGTCGTATTGTTCTCGGGGTCGGTTCGTTTATTTCTACTCTTCCCTGGAGGGGACTATTATTTTACCGATAATTTTATCTTGTCGGGATAAATTTATATAAACAAAAGTTAGAACATAAAGAGCTTAAAAAAGGTGGAGCCGATGAAGAGCTCAGCTCGTGGGCACCGAAAAGACATTGAACTAAAATAAACGTTGAATAAAAAGAGCTCCTAAGTTTCTAATTAATTAGGGCGGAGACTTGGCCGTGGAGGCTCCATTAAAATGAACTCACCTATCTCTAGGACTATCGCTCACCTGAACATTAAGACTATTCGACCGGGCTCTCGTCCGACGAAGGATTCCTCTTAATGCCCGCATTACGCTAAGAACCCCGCTATTGGGTGGGGAACCCAATCCGGTAGAGTTGGCGCGCCTCCTCTCTCGAGGGTTAGTGCGGAACTCCATTAACAATGAATTGCCAAGAAGTGTTTGCAGCTCTACAGGTGTAACTGAAAAGATGGACAAGCTTACCTTAACAGAAGGTCCTTCTACAAGTCAGCAAGTCGAGGATGGTGGCTGTAGTCCAGGGGGAGTACAAGATATTCCTGATGCTGAAGAATACCAAGAGGTGCAGCTAAATGAAGAGACTGAACGTATACAACCAGAAGACAGGCTGCCTCCAGCAAATAGGCATTTAAGGGATCATCCAGCCAATCAAATAATTGGAGATCCCAGACAAGGGGTGCAAACAAGGAGTAGGAATCTAAGTACAGTTCTTTACTCCAGTTTTCTATCCCAAGTAGAGCCAAAGAAGTTTGAAGAAGCAATCCTAGACCCTCATTGGATTGAGGCCATGCAAGAGGAGCTGAATCAATTCAAAAGATACCAGGTCTGGGAGCTAGTTCCTAAACCCAAGGACCACAATATTATTGGAACTAAGTGGATCTTTAGGAACAAGTTGGATGAAAATGGAATAATCATAAAGAATAAAGCTAGACTTGTTGCAAAGGAATATATGCAAGAAGAAGGTATTGATTTTGATCAAACTTTTGCTCCAGTAGCAAGACTGGAAGAAATAAGGATGTTCCTTGCCTATGCAACATATCAGGGATTTAAGGTCTATCAAATGGATGTTAAGTTAGCTTTTCTGAATGGAAATCTGAAGGAAGAAGTCTATGTAGAGCAGCCATCAGTTTTTGTTGATTCTCTTAAACCTGATTATGTATATAGACTTAGGAAGGCTTTGTATGGGTTAAAACAAGCCCCAAGGGCTTGATATGAAACCCTGTCTAGTTTCCTCATTGAGAATAAATTCTCAAGGGGGAAAATAGACAAGACTCTATTCCTTAGGGAATCCAGAGGCAAGATTATCTTAGTCCAAATATATGTAGATGACATAATATTTGGGTCTACAGAAAGTAGTATTTGCAGAAAGTTTGCAAAACTTATGCAAGGACAATTTGAAATGAGCAGTATGGGGGAGCTTAAGTTCTTCTTGGGTCTCCAAGTTAGACAGACTGAGGATGGTTTATCCATATGTCAGTCTAAGTTCACCCTATAATTGATAAGGAAGTATGGTATGGAATCTTCCACTACCATGAAAACTCCTATGGGGTAAAGCATGTCTCTAAGCAAAGATGATGCAGGGAAACCTGTAAATGAAACTTTGTATAGAGGGATAGTTTGCTCCCTACTGTATTTGACTGCTAGTAGACCAGATATCATGTATACTACATGTGTCTGTGGTAGGTACCAAGCTTGCCCTAAAGAATCTCATTTGACAGCAGTCAAAAGAATTTTGAGATATCTTAAGGGCACACCTTATCTAGGCCTTTGGTACCCTAGGAATGGAGATTTTGAACTGACAGGTTATTCAGATGCAGATTTTGCAGGCTGCAAGGAAGATAGAAAGAGTACCACAGGAACCTGTCAATTTCTAGGTGGAAGGCTGGTGTCATGGTGTAGCAAGAAGCAGACTAGTGTGGCTATCTCCACAGCTGAGTCAGAGTATGTTGCTGCAGGAAGCTGTTGTGCACAACTACTATGGATACAACACCAGCTAGAAGATTATGGTATTCAAGTAAGTAGGACACCTTTATTTTGCGATTCTACTAGTGTCATTTCTATTGCAAATAATCCTGTCTCCCATAGTAGGACTAAACACATAGAAATTAAATACCATTTTCTAAGAGAACATGTGGAAAGAGAAGACATTTCCCTAGAGTATGTTAAGACAGATAATCAGTTAGCTGAAATGTTTACTAAGCCCTTAGATGAAACCAAATTCAATAAATTTAAAATTGAATTAGGAATGATAAACTTAGGATAGTTTACAAAAATTGGCTAAGTAAAATTGTGTCGACACACAGAGTTGACTGTGTCGACACATAGAAGTGGTGTCAATATTTTAGAGAAATGGTGTCGACACATCTAGAAAGTCTGTGTCGACACTTCAGAGAATTTATGTCGACACATGCAGTGTAGGTGTCGACACATCCACGGTGGTGTCGACACTTAGGATTTACACAGAATTAGTCTAGTAAAGTCTAGACTAAGTGTCGAGCTGAGATATATAAGTGTCGACACATATATTCTGTCGACTATATTTGTGTCGACACATAGTTGTGGAGACATTAGCAGTAAGTATCGACACTTTTCCACAGTGTCGACACAATTCAAGTATTTTAACGCGCCTTTTCACATTCAATTCTAGAAAGGTATAAATAAGTTTTCCCCATTGTTTGTCGACACGCTCACCTTAGTTTCGAGACCAAACTTGTGTGTCGACATCTCTCTTCTCTAAATTCAAAATTTCTTCAAACCCTAATGACGCCCAAGCTAGAAGAGAACATTAATGAAGGATATGAGCTCGTGCGACACGCCTTTGATGACGCGGAACCCGAAATCCAAGGTGTGGTAACCCTAATTGCAGAGACAGGCCTAGAGTATCTTGTTTCAGAACCTATCAAGATCTGGAAGAAGGAAGTCCTCGAATTCTTGAGTGCAGCTACTCTTGATGAATCTGGACTCAAGATTAAGTCCAATGTTCATGGGGCAAAGGTGAAGGTCTCCCATAAGACTCTAAGAAAAGTTCTACATCTCCCTAGAACAAAAGAAGAGGAAGATGTATCTGCTTCAAAGACAAGGGAGGCACTGACATGGTGTGGACTTGATTCAAACCTGAAGATTGGATCAGTGTTCAACAGGAAAGGAATGAACATACAGGGCAAGTTCTTATCTAAGATAGTTGGGAAGGTGATACTGAGCAAGCCTGGTGGGCATGATAGAATATCTGCTCACATGTTCAGTTTGATGACAAGGATAATATTCAAACATGAAACTGATTGGTCAGCCGTGATGTTTGACAAGATAAAAGAAAGTCTGAAGAAGCTCAATCTGAGTAGAATTATGAGCTTATACTTAGCTGGAAGTATAACTGAAGTGATGAATCAAGCTGCTGGTTCAAAGATAAACCACATGAGGAGAATAGATGTAAGAATTTTCTCAAGGTGGGATAGAGTGCTGACAAAGGAACTGCCAACTCCAGAAAAGGAAACACCTCAGAAGAAGAAGAAGAAGATAGTCATTGTGGCTCAAGAATCCTCAAGCAGCTCAGAGGAGCAAGTGGTTTTCTGTTCTGATGATGGAGGATATGACAATGCTAGACAGTCACCAGCAAGACAAGAAGATGCTCAGAGGTAGGGGGAGCTACCCTCAGATAGCCCAATTCACCTGGATCCACTCCTGGGGGAGCCTCTACATGTGGATAAGTCAACTCAATTAGAGAGTGAAAGGGCTACCCAAACTATTCTAGAGGTAATTACTGAAGTAAATCAATTAAATTTCCATATTGAGGATGAAGTTTTGTCTGAACCATTACTTGATGTTGATCAGCAAACACAAATACAACCTCAACCACAAGATGTTATCATGGAGGACACATCTGTTGCTGATAAAATGGAACAGATGCTCCTGAGATAAGAGATTCTTCTGAACAACCTCAACATGAGTTTACACTAGAAGAGCTGTTCCCTGACTTATTACAAACTGACATTGAGGGAGGGAAAGCAACTGTTGAGGGGGAGCAGGTAGATCTTCATGGGGAGCAGGTTAGGTCTCAAGAGGAGACAGCAAGAAAAGAGCCTGAGGAGCAAAGAAATGCTGAGGAGCAACCAAGGACTGAGAAGGATTTACATCCTAGTCCTAAGGATAAGGTAGACATTGCTAGTACTTTTGCTTCAGAGGATGAAGAGGCTGCTAGAGCCAAGAAAAGGAAGTTCCATGTTTTCAAGAGAAGAAGCCAGAACTACAAGAAAGCACTACAGACAATTGCTCCACAGCCTGCCCCAACTACTGATTATAGTTCTCTGATGGTGGCATTGCAAATAAATCTAGATGAGCAAAGGAAAGCTTTACAAACTTATATGGATGAAGGCCATAAATCACTTCAATTTGATCTTTCTCAAGACATAAAATCTATAAGATTTGAAGTGAATCAAAACAAAAAGGAAATGACTGACTGCTTCCATAAAGGAGGAAATGCAGTGGTCTATCTGGCTACTCATCAAGAGAATATAAAGAAACAGATTGATGACTTGGTAGTCAAACAAGGATATGTCCTGGAGAATCAGCTAAGAATGAATGATAATCTAACTGCTTCTCATAATGCCATTGTCACTGAAATGAAAAATATAGCTATTGCCCAGACTATTGTGACTGCTACTGCCAAAGAAGCTTTTGATAAGCAACTACAAGAGAGCCTCACTGCTGTTAAAACTGCCATTGAAGATTCTCAGAAGGCAATTAATGAAAAGCTCCAAAGGTTAAAACCTTTTTATAAGGATGGAGTTAACTATTTGAATGCTCAGATAAGATTCCAAAAGGATGATCTTAGAGATCACATAGAAAGAGAAGTCATAAAGGGGGAGAGGGTATTTGTCAAAGCAGGCTCTGATCATGCAAAATGGATTTCAAACTCCATCAGAGCCACCCTTGGATATCCACCATTATGTGATGATGATAATGTAGCAGAGTCTGGAATAAATCCTGCTTATTTTGGAGGAGAGAAAGCTGAAGTGGCTCAAGTGATATACCCTCCTGCAGATTTTGACATGATACATCAGAAGGTACAGTCTATGTATAGTCCTCCTGAGGGTAATCAGAATGTTATTCTTGAGAAGGTAGTCCAGCCTATGCCAGAGGCAATCTTAAAAGAGCAAGAGGCATTTCTAAAAGAACAAGAGGCCCAATTATCTAAGAAAAGGTTCAGAGAGCAAGCTGAATTAGGGCCAGATTTTGAGCAATGGAGCCCAACCTCTAGGAATATCATATTGACTGCTTTGAAGGCTGCTAAGGATAATTTCCTAGAGAGAGGCAAATGGTATTCTGACCAGGAATGGAAGAAACATGAGGCTAGGCAAGAGGCCATAGTACAATACAGAAGGAAGGCCAAATTAGGGAAGCTATGTAACGCCCCCACCTGTCACATGACATATAACGGTGGGTCCGGCCGGGGCCCCACGCCATATCTCACAGACAAGCGAAGGAATCACGTGTGGAAATCAAAATCGACGCGTATCCTTAACTCATCCATTCTAGCGCAGCATTTTGTTTTGTTAACATGAACTCAACCCAGAATGTCCACCAATATATAAATACCACATTTATATCTATTACAACACCAGGAATGTATACCACCCACACACCCTGGCCTTATGGCCTTACAGGTTCCTATTTTACACAACATTCATTTCGTACATCGGCACGCAGGTCGGCCACACATGAAATCCAAACACCACTCTTCGCATGGCCTTTAAGGGCCAACAGCAGCCAGCTAGCCATTCCTTCCACTTATTCATTTCAAGCCGCGGCACCTGCAATGAGACATCCACCAAAAAGCGGCAAAACAAAGTAACGGTCAGCATTTAGCTGACCCATTATAACGACCCTACCCCCTACCCGGGGTAGTGGTTCCTTCCCTGTATACATCGCTCATCAAGTATCATCAAACAGCATATCTATATCATTCTCTTTATCCCACTAGCAAACACATGACATCACAAACGCTGGAATCCACCAGACGTTCCGTGCACTCAGGGCACCTTCTTGGCGTACCGGAATCCACCAGTCATACACCGCCGATCCGAGGTTTTTAACTTGTTGGTTGACCGGCCCTAGTCCACCAGTCTCGCAAGCTGGCGACATCCCGCCCAAACCACACAGAGGTACAACCTCACAGCAACAACCAGAGTAGGTCGACCCACAACATGTGGTGTAGCACGCCGGGTTTATCCAAGCTCCCCAGGCAATGTCTACCCATCTACCCCCCTCCTAATCCGATCGACCCACACTATGTGGTGCAGCAAGCTGGGTTTAACTCGGCTCCCCAAGCATTGCCACCCATCGATCCCTCTAAATAACTAGATCAACCCACCCTAGTGGTGTAACAGGTCGGGTTTATCACGAGCTCCCCGGGCGTGCTACCAATTGATCATATCACAACCAGGAGCTTTGCCAAAGCCTCCTTACAAACAGCATCACATCCATACATTCATCACAAGAGAAAACCATTTGCATCTCCTCAAATCCACGGAGTCTTCTCCGGTTTACCCATGAACATCACCAATCCAGACTACCGGTCCAGATAGGCTTCACACAGCATGCCTATGCCGTACTCCATATTTCCGGCTCTAGATGCAGACTCAACAAAGGAATCACTTCACGGATATCCACCTCTTGGTGGAGGATTCCAAGCACATGCATAAAGGAAGGACTTCGATGTCCAAGAAGGAGATCGTTACCCTTGAAGACCGCTTCGGCGCCATGAAGTAGCCGGATGGAATTCACTGCCTCGGCTTTGCCTTCACGAATCTGCTCTCAGATCTTCGCTCCACACTCCGCAGCTCCTACAGCAGCTGGAAGACTCCTCCCTTCCCTCTTGCCTTAACCTTTCTTCCTCCCTTTCTTAAAAGAAATGAAGAAGAAGAAGAAGAAGAAGAAAAGAGGGATTTAAATCCCCTTTTTCTCGGCCTTCAACACACCTGGACAGAGCCCAGCCATTGGATCCAGGAAGAGGGAAACAAACGGCTCAGATTTGGCCAGAAAAGCTTGAACACGGCCTGACACGCCCTGTAACACGCCCGTGTCACAGGCCGTGTCCCTCTAAGCGGCAGTCAACCGACTCAAAACCAACAATACATGGCCATGGGACACGCCCATGTTCCATGCCGTGTCCCCGACACGCCCTCAGACACGCCCGTGTCAGAGGCCGTGTGCCTCAACGAAAATAATCCCAGAACAACCCGAGACTTCACACGGCCTGGCACACGCCCGTGTTCCTGGCCGTGTGCACCTGGACACACCCGTGTCCCGGAAATACGCCCTAGCTCGAAACGTCGAGTTGAATTCGACGACCACTGACACGCCCTGTGACACGCCCGTGTCACAGGCCGTGTCCTCACTCGACACTCGACACTCGACGATCGTCGAGAAAATTCGTCGACATCAACGCCGATCGTCGACACGGCCCCGACACGCCCTGCGACACGCCCGTGTCGCAGGCCGTGTCCGCTGTGTCGACCCCAAATTTCGTCAACTCCACGACTCGACACTACCCAGGCCTGACACGCCCTGGGACACGCCCGTGTCCCAGGCCGTGTCACCCATGCCTGAACCCGATTTTGCTCAAATTGATCCGCTTGACTTCGGGGTGTTACAATCCTTCCCCCCCTTCAAATAATTTCGTCCTCGAAATTTGACTCCAATCAGCCACAACATCATCAAAGCTTACACCCCAAGCCTCCGCACAAACTAACAAACATACAACACAAACAAACATCCCTAACTTCCACTTGTGCACGTGCAGCCACAGAAGACCTCAAAACAAAACAACATAATTGATTTATCGCCTCACAATCACAAGTGCACCAAGTTTAATAGATAGAGACAACTAGAGATATCAACATCATTTACATACACCACTATGGACAATCCATCCAGGTACGATCCAGTCATAGCACCCACAGGAGCTACTTCATGAGTCATCTTCGCTCAGCCTCCCGATTTTGAAATTCGCGATTAAGAGACAACTGAAACACCCGAGGCTGAATTTCACCAACTGAGCTTTGCGGCTCTTGCACGTCCATAGCATGCAATCGTGGTTGCGTCCGGGGTGCAGATGACTCGGCCACTGCTTTTCCCTTTTCTTCATATGACGCACCTATCTTTTTCTCACTCCCTTGAGGGGAATTCCGACAAAATTTTGCTATATGTCCTTGCTGCCCGCATTTATAGCATATACGTGTATCCACACATCCTGACCCATAAGTCGCCCCCGAAGAAACAGTCGACGGAGCTGATTCCGCCGGCCTAAATCTTTTCTTCTCTTGTCGTCGAAACTCCGATTGATCCAACTACGACACTTTAAACTCTGACTTTTCCACTACCAGTCGCTTATTCGCTTGTACTCGCTTCAGATCTTTTTCCAAGGCACGAGCTGTATCGACCAATGCTTGAAAGCCTTGGCTCACTGAACTCGAAAGTGCCAACCTCAATTCATCCCACAATCCTTCATAAAACCGATTAGTCTTTCGCGCTTCCTCCGCAAAGGTAGATCCCGCATATCTCCCCAATCTTGTAAACTCATGCAGGCAGGTATCAATCTCTCTCTCACCCTGCACCAAACGGAGAAATTCATTTTCCATCGCAATCCTCTGCGACACTGGAACATACTTGGCTAAAAATATTTGGGAGAATTCCTCCATGGAAACTTCAGTTAAACCTCGACCTGCCAAGTGATGCACTTCAATCTCATCCCAGCACAATCTCGCATCGCCTTCCAACAGAAAAGTGGCCAACATCACTTTCTGTTCCTCGACCGTCCGGATTGCGGTCAGGATCCTTTTTACCCTTTCCAACTGTTGGAACACCCTATTACTAATTTGGGTCAGGATCACTATGTCTCTAGGAATTTATGCTTTGACCTTCTGTATAGATAATAGGTCAATTAGAATTGAGTCTAAGGGATCAGGAGTCTAGGTTTGGAAGCTGCCCTGAAGACCCAAGTTTTTCTGGAGACTAAGTCCAAATCGTCGATCTCAGCACGACGTTTCGTCGAACTCCGGTCGACGATCGTCTAGCTCAACTATTGACAGATCGTCGAGCTCCATTCGACGATCGCTGAGCTCAACCCTCATAATATCGTCGAGCTCTGGTCGACGATCGCTGAGCTCAACTTCTCAATATCGTCGAACTCCATTCGACGATCGCTGAGCTCAGGTCGACGATTTTGACTCTGCACTGGATCCTTATCTCTGAGCTCAGTTCGACGATCTTTGAGCTCAGATCGACGATTTCTTTGCTGCTTGCATTTTCCAGTTCGCTGAGCTCAGCTCGACGATAGCAGAGCTCAGTTCGACGAATCCAGTTATCTTTCATATTCAAATTCAAATCAGATAGAAGTTATTCTGCATTTAATTCAGAAGATCTGCCAGCCATTTTCATTTACTTCTGGAGCAAGTTTCAAGGGATTTTTCAAGGAATAATTCAGTGGACTTTCCTTCAGAACATTTTATGCAATTAAGGCTGTAATTAATTCAGACCAACGGCTATCTTTGACAGAGCAATTTTCTATTCAGACTCAGAGAATAAAAGATAGAATGTTTTTGAATCAGACAAGAAGATAGACAAGAACAAGAGAATAGAGATTGACAAGAACAGGACACAACTCAATACACAGAGACTCTGAAAAATATTCTGTCAACAAGAATTCAGAAGAATACTCATCAGAGAGATCAAGCTTTCAAAAATCTTCAGATCTCTTCAGCTCTCAAGTGTTCAAGGCCAACATCATCTCAAGACTCCAGACACTCAACATTTCAGCTTGCTGAAATCATCTTCTGCTGGAGATCTATCTTTGAAGGCCTATCACCCTCAGCAAAGCTCATCTTCCTGAAGATTTCAAGGACTTAGGGGGAGCTTTGACAACATCACTGAATCCACATAGTCTTCTCAGTTGCTTGAGAAAGAGAAGACTGCCATCACTCTCTCACCCCCATTCTGTAAAGGGTTTTTCAAACTCCCTTCAAAAGTTTGAATCTGGTTTTTGAGCACCTTGTCAAAAGCTCATTGGTGGCAAGACACCTGATCAAAAAATCTGATTTGGTTTTTGAGCACCTTATCAAAAGCTCATTGGTGCCCAGGACACCTGATCAACTCATCCTGCAGTGGATTCCTACCTAGGGTGGTAGAAGAGTGGATGTACCCAAGTTGGGGAACCACTATATTTCCTTGTGTCATCTGGTTTTGCATGTTTTCTTTTTGTTTCTGGCCTAGATTTTCTTGTGCTTAGTTTCTGCATAGCTTAGTTTTATTTCTGCTTCCCTGCTTACACACATTACAACAATTGTTGTAAAGCTTTGCAAAAGTTATTCTTTGTGTTTTTAAAAAAGCACCATATACTCTATTCACCCCCCCTTTAGAGTATATCAGATCTAGTTTCCCCTTTCAATTGGTATCAGAGGGAGGTTGGTTAAACATACCATATCTGTTTGGTTGTACAGGCTAACACCTGAACCCCAAAGATCCCAAACTAGATCCTTCTTTTATATTTCATTATTAGATTTAGCTTGCACAAATCATGGCCCAAAACAAAGATTATGCAAGCACCAGACCTCCAGTGTGCAATCTGTCAAAGTTTGCACTTTGGAAAGCAAGGATTAAACTCTACATGAATTCTATTGACGAGGATATTTTTAATTCTGTTTTGACAGTGTGTCCAAGACCTCCAGAAAGTACAAGCACAAATGTTGTTCCACCTCCATCAGGAACAGATGCTGACATTAAAAAGTGGAAAGTAGCTGATGCCAAGGCAATGAACATTCTAGCTCAAACAATGTCAGATGACATTTTTCAAAGAGTAGCTGAATGCAACTCAGCCAAGGAGATCTGGGACAAGCTCTCAGAAATAGTTTCAGGATCAGCTGATGAGAGAAAGGACAGAAGATCTCATCTCATCTCCCAATATGAGAACTTCAAGAAGGGAGAAACAGAGTCAGTGGGAGAAATGTACAACAGATTGAGTCTAATTGTCAGTGAACTGAGGACATTAGACAAAGAGATCTCACTGACAGAACTGAATGATAAGATCCTAATGTGCTTCCCCAGCACTTGGGATTCAAGAATCTGGCCAATTAAAGATGCCAGAAGTCTGAATGAGATCACAACTAAAGCCTTGTTGGGTAAGCTCAAATCTTATGAGCTACTCATCAAGAACAGAGAAGAAGAACAGAAGGCTGCTTCTCCAGCCACAAGGAAAGAGAAGACTATAGCATTTAAGGTAGCTGAGGATCTGCCTGAAGAAAAAGGTACAGGCAATGATGAACTTCTCAGCCTGTTAGCCAAAAGATTCTATAAGATGGCCAGAAAGGACTTCAGAAGAAGATCATACAAGGAGCAGGATAAGCCAAGGTATGACAAGTCCATTGGCAATAGCAAAGACATTATTTGCTTTGGTTGCAGGAAACCAGGGCATATGGTTCCTGACTGTCCAGAAAATAAGAACAAGGACAGAAGGGACAGAAAAGAAAGAAGAAAGGAGAAGGACTCCAAAAGGAATGGAAATAGCAAACCTTCCTCCAGCAGAAATAAGCACACAAGGAAAGGATTTGTTGCTGAATCCTGGAGTGAGACTGAAGAGGAGTCAGAGGCCTCTTCCAGCTCAAGTGATGATGAGGATGATGTAGAGGAAAAGGAGTTCTGCATGATGGCAATCAATGCCTCACAACACAACTCAGAGGAAGAGGAGTCAGAGTCAGACTCAGAGACTCAACCTGAAGAAGATCAGGTAATCAGCTCTTTTGATTTCACTTCAGAAGATTTTAAACTTGAATTTAAAGCACTATGTTTAGACCTGCTAAAGTCTGAGAAAGAGATCATCTCTCTCAAAAATCAATTATCTGAACAAAGTGGTTTAAAATCAGAAAACCTCAAGCTCTCTCAGGAGTTGGAGAACTATAGGGAACAGATAGCTTCACTGAAGAGTGAACTCTCTGAGGCCAAGAAGCTTGAAGAATCTCTCAATGGGAGAAGCATCAAGCTGATGGACATCACAAGCACAGTGAACTCAAGATTCAACAGTACACTGGGCTTGGGTGCCTCATCCAGCCAGCCTATTGTTCTAACAACCCCTATCAAGTTCATTTCTGACAAGGGAAAGGGAGTTGTAGAGGTTGCCAGGAAAAATTCTGATCTGCCTCAGAAAACTAAAGTCCAGTACAAATCGTCGAACGGAGATCGACGATCGCCGAACGCTGATCGACGATCTCAGCCAAGATCGTCGAACGCTGCTCGACGATCCCATATACCTGACCTCAGCCATAGTCGACCGTCGAACGGAGCTCGACGATCTGACCCAAGATCGTCGAACTCAGCTCCAAGATCGTCGAACAGAGGTCAGAGCTCTGGAAAGTTTTTCAATGACAAGTCAAAATTGAATCCTGAGGGTTCTTCATCCCAAACATTTAACCCTTATACTGAATGGATTTTACCTCCAAGGAGATATCATCCTGAAGGATATAAGAGTCAGCCAGGGATGTCTTTCATTTCTGAATTTAAAGGTTATCAACCTAGGCCCAAGGTAAACTGGGTCAAAAACAAGTGAATTGCTTTATGTGCAGGTGAAGACCTATCCAACATCTAACCAGCAATGGTATTTGGATAGTGGGTGCTCTAAGCACATGACAGGGAACAAGGACAACCTAAATTCCTTTAGAGCCAAGCTTGGACCCAAAGTTATCTTTGGTGACTCCAACTTTGGACAAACTAAAGGATATGGAACAGTCCAGATTGGCTCTGTAACCTTCAAGAAGGTAGCATATGTGGAAGGACTGAAGCACAACCTAATCAGCATCAGTCAGCTATGTGATGAAGGCTACCAGGTGACCTTCAGCAAAACCTTATGCAAAATCAAGTCAGAGGACAACACAACTGTGTTGACAGGTAAAAGGAAAGGTAACATCTACCTAGTAGATTTTCTTTCAACTACTATAGATATCTGCTTATTCAACTCAGTCTATAGACCAAATGTTTTATGGCATAAGAGATTAGGACACCTAAACCTTAGAACTATTGCTAGGCTATCCAAGGACAACCTTGTTAGAGGACTACCTTCTGGCCCCTACAAGAAGGAAGGACTCTGCAAGGCTTGTCAATTAGGCAAGCAAACTAAAAACAGTTTTAAGTCACTTAATAAGAGTGATTCACCTAGGATACTGTATCTGTTACACATGGATCTATTTGGACCCATCACAGTACAAAGCCTAGGAGGGAAATCCTACACTTTAGTGATTGTAGATGACTTCTCTAGATTCACTTGGGTGTTCTTTCTAAGGAAGAAGTCTGATAACTTTAAATGTCTGACAGAGTTTCTCAAATGTGTAAAGATTGAGTTCAATACTCACATTGCCCTGATCAGAAGTGATCATGGGACAGAGTTTGATTCTCTTCTTATGCAAGAGTTCTGCCAGAGTGAAGGGATCAGGCATACTTTCTCAGCTCCTAGAACTCCTCAACAAAATGGGGTAGCTGAAAGGAAAAATAGAACCCTTATTGAATCTGCCACTACATTGTTGTCAGATGCTCATCTACCTCTATCCTTTTGGGCAGAGGCAGTGAACACCTCCAACTATGTGCTGAACAGGAGTCTGATACATAAACTGAAGGGAAAGACTCCCTATGAATTACTCAAAGGGAAGAAACCTAAAGTTGACTATTTCAAAATTTTTGGTTGCATTTGCTATATTCACAATAATGATAAGAAACATCTAGCAAAATTTCAAGCCAAAGCTGATGAAGGAGTGTTTCTGGGATACTCCATGATCAGCAAGGCCTATAGGGTATATAATAAATCTTCATTGAAAATTGAGGAATCTGTTCATGTTTCTTTTGATGAAACTAACATGTCTTTCAAGGAGAAGATTTCTTCTACCATAGAACCTTTGCAGGAACACTCTCTAGTTGAAGATATGAACAAGCTACAGGTTGCTCAAGAGGATGAAAGTAGTGAAGATGAAAGCAATGCTCAACATATTGAAGCTCAACCTGAAGAGCCAGTTGTTGTACCACAAGAGGAGACAACAACACAGGATGGTGAACAATCAACACCCCCTGTTGATTTAGTAACATCAAGAGACCATCCAATTTCCCAGATAATTGGAGAAATCTCAGCTGGTGTGCAAACCAGAAATCAGGTCAACCAAAACCTGTTGCACACCTGCTTCCTTTCTCAAATTGAACCTCAGTCCATTCAAGATGCAGAGCAAGATCCACACTGGATCATTGCCATGCAAGAGGAGTTGCATCAATTTGAGAGGAACAAAGTATGGGAACTAGTGCCCAAGCCTAAGGATCATTCCATTGTTGGAACAAAATGGGTATTCAGAAACAAACTGGATGATCAAGGAGTAATAATAAGGAACAAGGCAAGGCTAGTTGCCCAAGGATATTCTCAAGAAGAAGGAATTGACTACGACCAGACTTTTGCACCTGTTGCAAGATTGGAAGCCATCAGAATCTTTCTAGCCTATGCAGCTCACAAAGGCTTCAAGGTTTATCAGATGGATGTCAAGAGTGCCTTCTTAAATGGAGACATCAAAGAGGAAGTCTATGTCAGACAACCTCCAGGTTTTATCTCTCCAACTCATCCTGATTTTGTTTTTAGATTAAATAAAGCATTATATGGTCTCAAGCAAGCTCCTAGAGCATGGTATGAGACCCTAGCATGCTTTCTCTTGGAAAATGGTTTTATAAGGGGTAGAGTAGACCAAACTCTTTTTATTAGAACCCATAAGTCCCATACCCTACTAGTACAAATTTATGTAGACGATATCATCTTTGGGTCTACTGACTCAAAATTGTGCAGAAGGTTTTCTAACCTAATGCATTCTAAATTTGAGATGAGTAGCATGGGTGAGCTATCCTTCTTCCTAGGATTGCAAGTCAAACAACATGTTGAAGGCATCTTTATTTCTCAAACCAAATATGCTCATGAGCTGGTTAAGAAATTTGGCATGTCTGAGGCATCTTGTATGAAAACACCCATGCCTACCAATGCTGTACTGGATGCTGATGAACATGGGAAACCTGTTGATCAGACAACATATAGAGCAATGATTGGCTCTTTACTGTATCTTACAGCTAGTAGACCAGATATAATGTTTGCTACATGTATATGTGCTAGATTCCAAGTTAGCCCTAGAGAGTCACACCTCACATTAGTAAAAAGGATTCTTAGGTATGTTAAAAGTTGTCCAAATCTAGGTCTCTGGTATCCAAAAGATTCAGCATTTGAGTTAACTGGATTCTCTGATGCTGATTATGCTGGATGCAGAATTGACAGGAAAAGCACCAGTGGAACTTGTCAGTTCCTTGGTGATAGACTTGTCTCTTGGTTTTGCAAGAAACAAACATCTGTGTCAACTTCAACTGCTGAAGCTGAATATATGGCTGCAGGCAGTTGTTGTTCACAAATACTGTGGATTCAAAACCAACTCCTAGACTATGGTTACAACTGAGAAAAGTCAAAAATCTTTTGTGACAATACAAGTGCTATCTCCATAGCTCAAAATCCAGTCCTCCATAGTAGGACAAAACATATAGAGATTAGGCATCATTTCTTAAGGGATAATGTTGAGAAGAATAAAATTGAATTGCAGTATATCCCAACTGATTTACAAAGGGGAGATATTTTCACCAAGCCCTTGGATGAAAAGAAACACACCTTCTTCCTAAATCAGTTAGGAATGTTAGATGGAGGAAGTCTCAAATAATACTCAAGATTTTGAAAGCTAAAAATGGACTAAGACTAGGCAAAATTCTGATTTTCCTTAGTGTCTAGGATTTCTCTGATCTCTGAACTGCGCTCGACGATTTCCCCACAGATCGTCGAACGGAGTTCGACGATTTCCAGAATCGTCGAACTGAGTTCAGCGCCCCTCAGACAGCATGAACTGTCTCCTTCGGTCAACGATCGTCGAACGGCGCTCGACGATTTTGTTCACTGAACGATCGTCGAACGGAGCTCGACGCCTTTCCAGATCGTCGAACGGAGATCGACGATTTTGGAGTCTCTTCAGATTCCTTTAGAAGCCTCGATCGTCGAACTAAGTTCAACGATCTTTCCTTTTCTGCGTCGAACCCTAATATAAAACTCTTTTTTCGCCGTCGTTCTCTCTTGCGCTTTCAATTTCTCTGCAAACTTTTCTTCCCTCCAAACAGTTCTACCTTGGTCGTTTTGTCTGTTGATTTTTGCAGGTACCATGGCCGTTTCAGTTGCTGTACTCTCTGCAATGAAATTTGATGCAGGCTTTGACATCGATCTCGACTCCTTCAACACAACCGATCAAATCTTCCAGGATATTCTCACCTTATTCAAAGATCAGCAACTGTCTGCCCTGATGACAACCAGAATCAAACTTGCATCTGATGAGATTAAAGAATGGGTATATACTGCCCACAACCTTGACAACAATACCATAGTTGGTTCTATTGGTGGCACCCAGGTACCTCTGACCCCAACAGTACTCACAGAGGTTTTTGGTTTAAGAAATGGTGAAGATTCTGCTGAACTCTCTGGAGATGAGTTCTCTGATATTCTTGCCAGGATGGGTCATCCTGAGGGGAACCCTAGCAAGCTGTTTAAGAGGAACCTGTCTGTGGAATACAGGTTTATGGCTGATGTAGTAGGCAAGGTTCTCTTGGCCAAGCATTCTGCTCATGACACCATCTCCAGATATCAGCTCTGCCTCATGGGAGCTCTGGTAGATAGAAAAAGCTTGAACTGGGGAGAAGTATTATTTGATCTGTTGAAGAAAAAGATAAACAAGACTTTTGTGAATTATGGAAGAATACTGGGAGTCTTCCTTCAGGCCAAGTGCCCTTCTCTGCTAGTCTCCTCTGGAGTGCACATCAATGCCTCCAAGAGACTCACCTGTGCCCTTTTTGGGAAATGGGACAGGCAAATCTCCAAGCCCAGCAGGCCCTCTTCTTCTAGCCCTTCAGGCACTAGGACTCTAAGAGTCACTCCACCCCAGGTCTCTGCCCCTGCAGAAGACCTGCCTGGTGCTAGTGCTGCTGCTTCTCCTCCTCCAAGCTCAACCCTACCTCCAGCTCCATCCACCACTCCAGCCTCATCCACCATTACAATCTCCAGCCCTTCTCCAACCTCAATTCCATCCCCAACAACTATTTCCTCTCCTCCAGCAGACCACTTCCACCCCCTTTTCTCCTACCCCCCACCAGATGTCACCTCATCCCCATCCCTTCCATCCTTCACTCTCCTGGATGAATCCTACATGGATGATTCCCCCTCCTCTCCTCCAGTATTGCCATCCTCCTCAACATCTTTCCAAGACCTTCTCCACCAGATTATTGATCAACCCACCTTCACTCCCTCCATATCCATCCCTCTATCATCCATCTCTACCATCCCCTCTCCTGAACCATTCATTCCACCCTTCAGCCCTCCTCCTCCAGCATCCTCAGCCATCCCTGAACCCTCTACCTCTGCTCCTCTCATTGAGCATGTAGATCTCCCAGCCCTTGCTGATCAGTTGTATGAGCTCCTTGCACCTAGGCTCTCTCTTCTCATGGAGGCCTCTTTAGCTCCTCTACAACAATCAGTGGCAGCTCTCTCTGTCAGGCTTTCCTCTTTCCTTATTCCTCTAGCAGCACTCCCAGCAGTGTGCCTTGATGCATAGGTATCTGCATCCAGGCAGGGGGAGATGCCCTATGAAGCTGTTGCTGCGTTGCTGCCCCTACTGTTGTTTCTGCTACTACTGCTACTGTGTCTGTTTCTGCTGCTGCTGCTATACCAGTACTAGCAATAGACCTAAGGTCCTTGCTATCTACTTTTGATACTGCTTACTTCAGCTGCCTCCCAGAGCCATATGCTGTCCAGCCCCCAGAGGTTCTTGCTGCCCAGCCCTCAGAAGATCTGTCTAAGGCTCTAGTGCCCTTCTCTTGCTGTGACCCCAAAATCATTTCTGATTTTCTTCTGTCAGTGACTGCTGCTTCTGATGTTACTGCTGCTGCTGCTGCTGAAGACAATGCTGTGTCTACCTCTGAAGTTATATCTGCTGCTGAAGAAATTGTTTCTGATGAGCCCTTATCCCATGATGTTTTGATGATAGAGGCTGTTGATTTTGAGCCTGCTGTAGAAGTTGTTGATTCTGAAGCTGCTGCTGCCAACATTCCTGAAATCATCACTGTTGTTTCTACTGCTGCTCCAGTATCTGCTGCTTCTGTTGCTCCTCCTGCTTCTGTATCTGTTGCCCCATCAGCTGCTGTTAAACTGAAAGAAGATCTGATGAAAAAGATTGATGCCTTGTATGATGCACAAAGTTCTGAATCTGAGGATTATAACACTGCTTCTGATGACTCATCTGCCACAATTGCAAAGAAAAGAAAGGCAAGAAGTAAGGCCTTGAAGAGAGTTCCTCCTGCCAAAGTCAGAGATGACAATGATGTCCCCTTCTATATTCTGCACAATTGCCCAATCACTGAGCATTGGATGCAATTCTCTAAGAACCAGTTAAAAGCTATGAAGAAGAAGAGGAAATATGAGAAAGATTCTTCTCAGTCCAAGCACCCTCATCCTCCTCCACCACCTCCACCTGATGCAGGTGCAGGTGGCAGCTCTGCAAGATCAGGCCCTGCTAGAAGCCAGGCTCCCTACCAACCTCATGCAAGAACATATCAAAGGGAAAGCCAGTCTAGGGGGTCTTACTCTAGAAGGGGAGGATATAGGGGAAACCAAAGAGAAACTCAGGTTTACTCCAAAGGACACTCCAGGCAGCATCCTTACTCTAGGGGAGGACATGTTTCTGCTGATACATCTTCTGGTCCTTTCCCCTATAAGCTCAAAGATACAGTGACTGCCAGGACTCCTCAAGATACTTCTTCCAACAGGTATGAGCCACCTGTTCCATTTGAGGACCCTGAGAAAAATCCTATGGCTTGGACTGCAAGAATGAAAGAGCTGGCTGCTTTGGATCAGATAAAGAAAGCAAAAGAACAAGGGCTAGACACTTCCAATATCTCTACCATGTCAGAGCAAAGGCAAAAAGAGTTAGAAAGATATGCCTCCAGTAAGTTCTTTGATGCAGACAGATACATGGAGTTGCATCCAGCTGCAGTGGTTCCCAGGGCTTCAAAGTAAATTTATTTGGGTGCAGCTGATGACACCAGATCAAAACAACAAGCTTTAGATCCCAACAGAGAAATTAAAATGGTAAAAGGCAAAGAAAAGGAGTAACTCTGTAAGGTGACAACTTTTGGTTTTTCTGACTGCCTTCTGGATAACATACATATATATATCTCTGTGATGGTTCTGCTCTGTGTCTTGTTATTGTTGTTTTTATGTTTTTCTGACTGTATGATGTTGTTTGTTTTTTTAAAGTCTGTAAATAGTTTTCCTAACCCAAATAGGGGGAGATTGTTGGAACACCCTATTACTAATTTGGGTCAGGATCACTATGTCTCTAGGAATTTATGCTTTGACCTTCTGTATAGATAATAGGTCAATTAGAATTGAGTCTAAGGGATCAGGAGTCTAGGTTTGGAAGCTGCCCTGAAGACCCAAGTTTTTCTGGAGACTAAGTCCAAATCGTCGAGCTCAGCACGACGTTTCGTCGAACTCCGGTCGACGATCGTCTAGCTCAACTATTGACAGATCGTCGAGCTCCATTCGACGATCGCTGAGCTCAACCCTCATAATATCGTCGAGCTCTGGTCGATGATCGCTGAGCTCAACTTCTCAATATCGTTGAACTCCATTCGACGATCGCTGAGCTCAGGTCGACGATTTTGACTCTGCACTAGATCCTTATCTCTGAGCTAAGTTCGACGATCTTTGAGCTCAGATCGACGATTTCTTTGCTGCTTGCATTTTCCAGTTCGCTGAGCTCAGCTCGACGATAGCAGAGCTCAGTTCGACGAATCCAGTTATCTTTCAGATTCAAATTCAAATCAGATAGAAGTTATTCTGCATTTAATTCAGAAGATCTGCCAGCCATTTTCATTTACTTCTGAAGCAAGTTTCAAGGGATTTTTCAAGGAATAATTCAGTGGACTTTCCTTCAGAACATTTTATGCAATTAAGGCTGTAATTAATTCAGACCAACGGCTATCTTTGACAGAGCAATTTTCTATTCAGACTCAGAGAATAAAAGATAGAATGTTTTTGAATCAGACAAGAAGATAGACAATAACAAGAGAATAGAGATTGACAAGAACAGGACACAACTCAATACACAGAGACTCTGAAAAATATTATGTCAACAAGAATTCAGAAGAACACTCATCAGAGAGATCAAGCTTTCAAAAATCTTCAGATCTCTTCAGCTCTCAAGTGTTCAAGGCCAACATCATCTCAAGACTCCAGACACTCAACATTTCAGCTTGCTGAAATCATCTTCTGCTGGAGATCTATCTTTGAAGGCCTATCACCCTCAGCAAAGCTCATCTTCCTGAAGATTTCAAGGACTCAGGGGGAGCTTTGACAACATCACTGAATCCACATAGTCTTCTCAGTTGCTTGAGAAAGAGAAGACTGCCATCACTCTCTCACCCCCATTCTGTAAAGGGTTTTTCAAACTCCCTTCAAAAGTTTGAATCTGGTTTTTGAGCACCTTGTCAAAAGCTCATTGGTGGCAAGACACCTGATCAAAAAATCTGATTTGGTTTTTGAGCACCTTATCAAAAGCTCATTGGTGCCCAGGACACCTGATCAACTCATCCTGCAGTGGATTCCTACCTAGGGTGGTAGAAGAGTGGATGTACCCAAGTTGGGGAACCACTATATTTCCTTGTGTCATCTGGTTTTGCATGTTTTCTTTTTGTTTCTGGCCTAGATTTTCTTGTGCTTAGTTTCTGCATAGCTTAGTTTTATTTCTGCTTCCCTGCTTACACTCATTACAACAATTGTTGTAAAGCTTTGCAAAAGTTATTCTTTGTGTTTTTAAAAAAGCACCATATACTCTATTCACCCCCCCTTTAGAGTATATCAGATCTAGTTTCCCCTTTCACCAACTAATCTTCAGCCTGCGTTGGGGAAAGCGCTCCACCAAACGTCGGTGGATGAAAGTGCATAAAACGTGTCAATGACTCGTCACTTGCTTGCGCCTCCACCACCACTGCAGCATGCTCTTGCCTTGCACCAGGTCTTGCCTGTCCAATACATTGTGCTTGTAACACTGCAAGCACTGTCTCTGTCACCACCCGTATGGCTTCTGCCGAGGGAGGCATAGGCGCTTCCACGGGTGCTGCACTCTCATCCGACCGCTGGGGCTCAGACGGCCCAGCTCCATCCCTCGCCACCTAGCAATGTACAGAACACCATTAATACTTCCAATCATAATGGTACTGCTACATTGACTACACACTCACGCACATCATGTGCATGACATACATTCCTAGTGGACATTCATGAGTTCATTTATGTTCTCTCCTCCCAAACAATCTAAACCTGGGCTCTGATACCACTTTGTAACGCCCCCACCTGTCATATGACATATAACGGTGGGTCCGGCCGGGGCCCCACGCCATATCTCACAGACAAGCGAAGGAATCATGTGTGGAAATCAAAATCGACGCGTATCCTTAACTCATCCATTCTAGCACAGCATTTTGTTTTGTTAACATGAACTCAACCCAGAATGTCCACCAATATATAAATACCACATTTATATCTATTACAACACCAGGAATGTATACCACCCACACACCCTGGCCTTATGGCCTTACATGTTCCTCTTTTACACAACATTCATTTCGTACATCGGCACGCAGGCCGACCACACATGAAATCCAAACACCACTCTTTGCATGGCCTTTAAGGGCCAACAGCAGCCAGCTAGCCATTCCTTCCACTTATTCATTTCAAGCCGCGGCACCTGCAATGAGACATCCACCAAAAAGCGGCAAAACAAAGTAACGGTCAGCATTTAGCTGACCCATTATAACGACCCTACCCCCTACCCGGGGTAGTGGTTCCTTCCCTGTATACATCGCTCATCAAGTATCATCAAACAGCATATCTATATCATTCTCTTTATCCCTCTAGCAAACACATGACATCACAAACGATGGAATCCACCAGACGTTCCGTGCACTTAGGGCACCTTCTTGGCGTACCGGAATCCACCAGTCATACACCGCCGATCCGAGGTTTTTAACTTGTTGGTTGACCGGCCCTAGTCCACCAGTCTCGCAAGCTGGCGACATCCCGCCCAAACCACACAGAGGTACAACCTCACAGCAACAACCAGAGTAGGTCGACCCACAACATGTGGTGTAGCACGCCGGGTTTATCCAAGCTCCCCAGGCAATGTCTACCCATCGACCCCCCTCCTAATCCGATCGACCCACACTATGTGGTGCAGCAAGCCGGGTTTAACTCGGCTCCCCAAGCATTGCCACCCATCGATCCCTCTAACTAACTAGATCAACCCACCCTAGTGGTGTAACAGGCCGGGTTTATCATGAGCTCCCCGGGTGTGCTACCAATTGATCATATCACAACCAGAAGCTTTGCCAAAGCCTCCTTACAAATAGCATCACATCCATACATTCATCACAAGAGAAAACCATTTGCATCTCCTCAAATCCACGGAGTCTTCTCCGATTTACCCATGAACATCACCAATCCAGACTACCGGTCCAGATAGGCTTCACACAGCATGCCTATACCGTACTCCATATTTTCGGCTCTAGATGCAGACTCAACAAAGGAATCACTTCACGGATATCCACCTCTTGGTGGAGGATTCCAAGCACATGCATAAAGGAAGGACTTCGATGTCCAAGAAGGAGATCGTTACCCTTGAAGACCGCTTCGGCGCCATGAAGTAGCCGTATGGAATTCACCGCCTCGGCTTTGCCTTCACGAATCCGCTCTCGGATCTTCGCTCCGCACTCCGTAGCTCCTACAGCAGCTGGAAGACTCCTCCCTTCCCTCTTGCCTTAACTTTTCTTCCTCCCTTTCTTAAAAGAAATGAAGAAGAAGAAGAAAAGAGGGATTTAAATCCCCTTTTTCTCGGCCTTCAACACACCTGGACAGAGCCCAGCCATTGGATCCAGGAAGAGGGAAACAAACGGCTCAGATTTGGCCAGAAAAGCTTGAACACGGCCTGACACGCCCTGTGACACGCCCGTGTCACAGGCCGTGTCCCTCTAAGCGGCAGTCAACCGAATCAAAACCAACAATACACGGCCATGGGACACGCCCGTGTTCCATGCCGTGTCCCCGACACGCCCTCAGACACGCCCGTGTCGGAGGCCGTGTGCCTCAACGAAAATAATCCCAGAACAACCCGAGACTTCACACGGCCTAGCACACGCCCGTGTTCCTGGCCGTGTGCACCTGGACACACCCGTGTCCCGCAAACATGCCCTAGCTCGAAACGTCGAGTTGCGTTCGACGACCACTGACACGCCCTGTGACACGCCCGTGTCACAGGCCGTGTCCTCACTCGACACTCGACACTCGACGATCGTCGAGAAAATTCGTCGACATCAACGCCGATCGTCGACACGGCCCCGACACGCCCTGCGACACGCCCGTGTCGCAGGCCGTGTCCGCTGTGTCGACTCCAAATTTCGTCGACTCCATGACTCGACACTACCGAGGCCTGACACGCCCTGGGACACGCCCGTGTCCCAGGCCGTGTCACCCATGCCTGAACCCGATTTTGCTCAAATTGATCCGCTTGACTTCGGGGTGTTACAAGCTACCTCCTAATGCACAGGAGCCTAGCAAGTATTTCCCTAAGCCTTATCACTATTTTGAAAGACAGAAGATAAGGGCTGAAAAATAGAAAAAGAAAGATCTTAAAGGGAAGAAGCCTGCTGATGATAATGAAGCTCCTATTCAAGCGAAGATTCAATCTGGAAAGGGAATTATTATCAAGGAACCTGAGCAGCCATAGGATAGAAATTTTCTTAAGTTTAAAATTTGTAATCATTTACATTTAACTCTATGTAAACTTTTGATTAATGAAAATGTTTGAAGTTGTAAGAACAATGTTATATGTTCAATCTATTACATTATTGTTCGGAGATAATTGTTTGTACATGTTTTGTTTATACATGTTTAAGTATTTACCCTGTCATATAATACTATTTTACATCATACTGAAATTTTTTTATATATGGTGTATATCATTGACTAATGGTTATGACTTCTCCAAATAGGGGGAGATTGTTGGGTACATTGGAAAATATGTACCTGATTTGAAGAAGCCTCACCCTACTCAATGATATACATCAAGGTGTATTTGATGTGTTTTGAGTTTATTTGTGCAGGTTAAGTAACTGTAGGATTGCAAGAAAAGTTTCTAAGTCCATGTGTCGACGCCTAGAAGAAAAGTGTCGACACTTAAGAAGGCTTGTGTCGACACCTAGAGAAACTGTGTCAACACTTAGAGTAATTGTGTCGACACCAGGAACGCAGAGTCGACACCAGAAGAAATGTGTCGACACATACAGGCAGTGTCGACACACAGTGAAGAATTGTCTACATAATCAGTGTCGACACTTAGAAGCTGTGTCGACACCCAGAGAAACTTTGTTGACATCAAAAGTGTCGACACCAGGAGGCTGTGTCGACACTCAGCAAACTTCAACAAAGTTTAAGTACATGTGTCGACACAAGGAGATGTGTCGACACTCAGCAAAGTTTCAACACATGAAGAATGTGTCGACACAAAGGAGATGTGTCGACACTTAGCAAGTTTCCACACAAGAAGTTGTGTCGACACAAAGGAGTTCTGTCGACACACAGCATAAATCAACTAAGTATTGAAGAAGAAGTACTTGTGTCGACACACTCAATCATTGTCGACACATTCAACAGAAGGCTTGTGTCGACACACAGGATCAGTGTCGACACATTCTGAAGAAGCAGTGTCGAGAAGCTGTTACAACAACACAAGGAGTTGTGTCGACACCATGAAGGCTAGTGTCGACACTTAGTCTACTTGTGTCGATACTTAGTCTATTTGTGTCGACACATACAGACTATCTGTCTCGACACTTTCAGACAGTGACAGAGATTTCAAGAAGTGACTGGATGACTTGACAGCTACCATTTCAACCGGTCAACTGCAACTATTAGAGCTGTCAGAAGGTTGTTAGAAACTGGATCAGCCGGTTACCTTGGAGGAAGACTATTTATAGACCTTTTTCCTTCGACAGAAATGAGAATGAGAACAATGAAGCAATCAATGAATTGAAAAACAACACAACAAAGAAGAAGACCTTCAAGAGAAGATCTAAAAAGTTGGAGAGAGAGAGCTTCTTCTAAGAAGAACAACTATTGAACCAGGCTGAAAAGTAAGTTTCAGATTGAGATCTGATTCTCAAGACAAAAGTTGATAGAAGATCATCTTCAGAGGAGACTCAACCCTACTGTGTTCTAATTCAAGAAGCTTTGAAGAAAGCCAAGGGAGGTTGATCTCTGCAAAGTTATTTCAAGAACTCATCAAGAAGCCAGTCAACTCATCTCTCTCTTTCAGAGTTGTGGTTAAATACTTTGTAAACTTTATTTTCTGTAGGATCTTGTATAGATCTGAGTTGTAAGCCTAAACTATAAAGGCTGAGGTATGGCATTAGTGCCTGAGTGTAGGAGATTCTATTCTCTGAGTGTATGCCTTGATTAAAGGCTGAGGTAGGGCTGTTTAGCCTGAGTGTAGGTCTTGGTGAAGACTGAGTGGTAAGGCTTTGTGCCTGAGTTGTAGGAGTGGGGACACTCTGAGTTGTAGGAACCTGTTTGGGGTTCTGAGTTGTAAGATCTGAGGATCTGAGGAGAAGTGGAGAAGTTAGGCCGAATCTAGTACACTACTAGATAGGCGAAGGGGGAAAGTGGATGTACCCAGACCTTGGGGAACCACTATAAAAATCTGTGTGTACTCTATGTGTGATTAATTCTGTGATTGCTGTGTTATCTGTGTTGAATTGCTGTAGAGAATTGCAAATACACGTCTTATAATTCAGTGTTTCTGCCTTTTAAGTTAAAAAGATTAAGTTCACCTATTCACCCCCCCCCCTCTAGGTGATTAGACACTATTTCTTTCATCTTGACTAGCAGATCCTTCTTGCATCGCAAGACCCGCACTGTCGTGTCATCGATCCTGATCGGCTCCAAGCTGACTGATCGATCTGAGGCCACCAAACCGTCGGCTATAGAAATCAGCTGCTCAGGGCTTAGTAGAGCCCTCCGTAGTGAGGAGACGTTGAAGACGCATGCAATCCCGATAACTCTGGCGGTAGCTCCAGTCTATAAGCCAAGGGGTCGATCCGCTCCAGGATCTTGTAAGGCCCCATATATCTCGGACTGAGCTTCTTCCGCCCGCGAACCCGCGAGAATCCATGCATCGGCCGTATCTTTAAGAAAACCCGGTCTCCCACCTGGAATTCCACCTAACGATGCCTCGCATCGTAATATTTGGTCTGCCTACTCTGGGCTTCCAACATCCTGTCCCGGATCAATCTAACCTGAGCATCAGTATCCTCCACAAACTCCGAGCCGAGTGCCTGCGGATCTTCATCCTGTATCCATGATAGTGGGGTCCTGCACCTCAGTCCATATAGTGCCTCGTAAGGGAGCATGCCTATGCTGGACTGATGGCTGTTGTTGTACGAAAACTCGATCAGCGGCAGCAACCTCTCCCAAGGCTCGCCTCGGTCCAAAATACATAGGCGCAGAAGATCTTCCAATGTATAGTTGGTGCGCTCCGTCTGTCCATCGGTTTGAGGGTAAAAAGTCGTGCTGAATGTCAACCTAGAACACAGATGGGCCTGAACTGACCTCCACTCCTTGGACGTAAACCGCCCATCCCGATCTGAAACAATAGTCCTGGGTACTCCATGATAGTGCACAAACTGCTTGATCAATCTCTGTACTAATACCCTGACCGAAGAGTCCTTCGCCACTGGAATGAATCTGACCACCTTCGTTAGTCCGTCCACTATCACCCAGATCGAGTCATTCCCTGCATGAGACTGGGGTAGCGCATGTATGAAATCCATGGCTATATCCTCAAACTTCCACTCTGGCACCGGAAGTGGCTGTAGTAATCCGGCCGGATTCTTGCACTCTGCCATTACAAGTTGGCAAGCCTCGCAATGCATCACAAAATACGTAATGTCCTTCTTCATACCTGGCCATTACATCATCTTCTTCAAATCTGTTGTCATCTTGGTGATCCCCGAGTGCAACGAGTATCTGTTGCAGTGAGCCTCTGTGAAAGAATTGGTTTCAAGATGTCCTAAACACCTAGAGGGTGGGGGTGAATCGGTTCAATTCTTTTTCTAACTTAGGCAGACAAATCTATCTAGTTTAGGAATTTATTCAGCAGATATCAAAACACAACATTCACATACACACAACATTCCACAGATTGAACAACAGATTTATAGTGGTTCCCCAAATGATGGGTACATCCACTTTCCCCCTTCGCCTATCTAGCAGTGTACTAGATTCGGCCTAACTTCCTTCTTTCTTCTCAGATTCGCAGATCTTACAGCTTAGAACCAAGAATGGTTCCTACAACTCAGAGTGAATCCACACTCCTACAACTAGGGCGCAAGCCCTACCTCAGCCTCTTTCATAGGCCTACAACTCAGAGTGAAACCTCACTCCTACAACTCAGGCAAAAGCCCTACCTCAGCCTCTTTCACAGGCCTACAACTCCGATAAAAGATTCCCCTACCTCAGTCACTCAGTCCTACCTCAGCCTTTATAATTTAGGCTTACAACTCAGAGAAATAAATGTCCTACAATCAGATCTATTATAGATACTACAAAAGTTATTGATGAAAAGATAATAATATCTTCAACCAAATGGAGAGAGAATTGGTTGAAGGCTTTTTGATCAGTTCTTGATAGAACTGATTACTTAAGGATCAACCTGTCTTAGCTTCTTCAAAGCTTCTTGAATCTGAACAAAGTAAGGTTGATCTTCTTGGTGTTGGAGTTGATCTTCAATCAGCTTCCTTCTTATTCAGAAATTAATCTGAATTCTTCTTCAGAATTGATCTGAATTCTTCTGGCAGACAATTCAGGATCTGCCTTCACTGGATGAGGACTTCTCTCCTTCTTGTTTTTCTCTCTCTACAATCTGTTGACTGTTTCTTCTTTCTCTTCTTCTAGATCTTCAATCCTTCAGAGATTATTCTTCATTCATTGATCATGTTCACGATCACTTCTTCACAAATCGATGCCAATTTTTGAGAGAGCATATCTATATATAGGCTTCATCCATGGTTAGCGGCTGTTCCGGTTCCAAATGGTCTTCTGACACCTCTGACAGATGTGACAACAATGTTACTAATGACAGCTGTCAAGTCTCTATTTGTATTACTTCAACCTTCATTGGACTTTGACTCAGCAGCAGAGAATGTCGAGTGAATACTTCACATGTGTCGACACACATAGTCCATGTGTCGACACAAGTCTTGATGATGTTGACACATCTTCACTTTTACTTCTCGGTACAGCTTCTGTGGAATGTGTCGACACAAGTCCTGTGTGTCGACACAATCACTCCTTGTCTTGACAAAGTTGGTGTCGACAGAATTCTGGTGTGTGTCGACACAAGTTCTGTGTGTCGACACAGTCGTTGTCGACAGAATTCTGGAATGTGTCGACAGCTTCTCTGTGTGTCGACACAAATTCTGGGTGTCGACACAATCTGGCCCTTGGTGTCGACATAGTGTTGTTGACAGATTTTCTGTGTGTCGACACAAATTCTGGGTGTTGACACAATTTGGCCCTTGGTGTCGACACAGCCATTCCCAAGTGTCGACACTTGTACTTAGAAAGGTTTTCTTCCATTTACTTAACCTGCACATGATAACTCAACACAACATCAAATACAACTTGATACATATTATTGAGTTAGGCGAGGCTTCTCCAAATCTGGTACACATTTTCCAATGTACCCAATAATCTCACCATATTTGGAGAAGTCATAACCCTTAATCAATGATATACATCACTTATAATAAAATAAACAATATGATGTATAAAAACATTCAATGACAGGGTAACATATAAACAAAACAAGTATATTATATCATCACAGAATATGATACAAACATAATAAGCATGAATCATTATTTTGTTTAAACTTCAAAAAAACGTTTGTTAACAACAGATTACATAGATTTTAAAACTAAAGATTACAATGTTCTAAAATCTAGTCAATCTATCCTAAGGCTGATCAGGCTACTTGATCACTATGCCTTTGCCAGATTGGACCCTTGCTTGTACTGGAGCTTCAGTATCTTCAGCTGGCTTCTTGCCTTTGAGATCCTTCTTCTTAAGTTCTTTAGCCTTAACTTTTTGTCTTTCAAAATAGTGATAAGGCTTGGGAAAGTATTTAATGCGCTCCACAGCTGTAGCAGGTATTTTCCCAGGCTTGTGATCCCTTCTGAACTGATGTATAGCATCTTGTCTCTGCAGTTATTTGCTCCACTCAAGTTCAGAATACCACTTGCCTCTATCATGCATTTTGTCTTTGACAGGTTGCTAGACAGTGAGTATTATATTTCTGGAGGTGGGACTCCACCTTTCAAAATCAGGCTTCAGTTTAGCCTACTCTCTAAACCTTTTCTTTGAGAGTTGAGCTTCTTGCTCTTTATTCAATGTTGCGTCTGACATTTCCACTTTTTCAATTATAACATTCTTAGTAGCCTCTGGAGGGCTATACATCTGGTGAACCAGTTGTTTAATTCCCTCAAAGTTAGAAGGGGAGTATATGATTTGAGCTACCTCCTGCTGACCCCCTTCAATTCCTGCATCTTGAATGCCTGACTCAGCTATATTATAATCATCACACAAGGGATGATATCCAAGAGTGGCTCTGATAGAATTAGTTATCCATTTGGAATGATCAGAGCCTGTAGTGACTAACAACCTCTCCCCCTTTATGACTTCTCTCTCAACATGATTCCTGAGATCATCTTTCTGAAATCTGATTTGATCAGCTAAGTAGTTGGTGCCTTCTATATAATAAGCTTTAAACTTTTGTAGCTGAGCAGATATGATATTTTGAGAGGCTTGAATGGCAGATTGGAAAGTGGCTAAATCTTCTTGAAGTTTCTTATCAAACTCTGACTTCTCTTTAGCTCTTTCCTCAGTTAATGCAGTTGCAGTATTCTTTAACTCAGTAATAATCACATTATGTGATTCAGTAAGATTATCATTCATTCTAATTTGATTTTCTAGGACATATTCTTGCTTTACCACTATATCATCAATCTGTGTTCTTGCCTCTTGTTGCTTCTTGGCTAGATAAACTATAACATTACCTCCCTTATGGAAGCAATCTGTCATCTCCTTCTTATTCTGATTGACTTCAAATCCTATTTATTTAATGTCTTGAGCCAAGGTGAACTGGAGTTACTTATGGATTTCATCCACATATTTTTCAAGAGCTTGTCTTTGCTCATCCATTTTAACTTGCAGAGCAACAAACAGTGAAATGAAGTCAACTGCTGGAGCTGAGGGTTATGAGGCAGTCTGTAAAGCTTTCTTATAGCTTGCGCTTTTCTTCCTGTAAACCATCAGTTTTCTCTTCTTTTCTCTGAGTGATTCTCCATCATCAGATTCAGAAGAACTTTCAATGTTCACTGTGTTGATGCGTGGAAACGGCACCGGGGTCACAGCTATCACCGAGGGTGTGTTTGGCCTCACAGGCTAGGTGAGGAGGAAGGAGAAGGTTGCGGGGGTAGGGGAGAGGTTAGAGAGAAGAGGCGAGCCTTGATCAACAGAGAGGGTTGATCAAGAGAGGAAGAGGAGGGAGACCAGGAATGGTCGAGCAGACAGTAACCGAAACGGTTGCGCTTACAGGTTGGTTTCCGAGAAGAGCTGAGTTGAGCTGAGGGCAAGGCTTGCGGAGCAAAGGAGCAAGGCTTGCTGAGCAGAGGAGCAAGGCTTGCTGAGCAGAGGAGCAAGGCTTGCTGAGCAGAGGAGCAAGGCTTGCTGAGCAGAGGAGCAAGGCTTGCTGAACAGAGGAGCAAGGCTTGCTGAGCAGAGGAGAGAAGAGGGGGCTGCTAGCAGCGGCAATAACACACTTTGCCCGCCGCGGTCTAAATGCCACTCCTGCGACGGGCTTTCCTTTGATTAATAGCTAGAGATTACAAGCTTACAAGTACACCTTCACAACAAAATCACTAAAGGGGTACAAGGAGAAGCTGGCGGCTGAGGGAGAAGAAATTGCCAGAAAGCAGAGAGGAGAAGCTGCCAGAGACTAAGTAAAAGAGTCTGCCAGCTGCTGGAGGACTGAGAAACTGAGTTTGCATAGTCTGCTGGCAAGCTGCTGGAAGAGCTGTTTAGGACTGCGCGGATAGGAAACTGAGTTCGCAGGGCTTGCTGGAAAGGTGATGACGGACTGCACGGACTGGAAAACGGAGTCCGCAGGGACTGTTGGCAAGACTTGTCTCCACCTCCAGGATCCCTGAATGAGAGGCTTCAGGGGGTATTAATAGGCCCAGGGAAGTTCTTCAAAGAGCGGGGCCCAGTGACATCAGCATGACGACCTGCGCGGACTCCGCGGACTGGCAATTTGTGTCCGCCATTGTTCAGTGAAGCAGCAGGCTGCAGGAGGCCCTGGAGAGAACTGGAGGCCGCCCCCTTGTGGGCGGCCTGGGCGGACTCCGGGAGGAGTCCGCCCGGCAGGCCGGAGGCCGCCCCCTAGCGGGCGGCCTGGGCGGACTCCGGGTGGAGTCCGCCCGGCAGGCCGAAGGACGCCCCCTAGCGGGCGGCCTGGGCGGACTCCGGGTGGAGTCCGCCCGGCAGGCCGGAGGCCGCCCCCTAGCGGGCTGCCCGGGCGGACTCCGGGTGGAGTCCGCCCGGCGGATGCCGGGGCCGCCCCCTAGCGGGCGGCCTAGGCGGACTCCGGGTGGAGTCCGCCCGGCGGATGCCGGGGCCGCCCCCTAGCGGGCGGCCTGGGAAGACTCCGGGAGGAGTCCGCCCGGCAGGCCGAAGGCCGCCCCCTAGCGGGCGGCTGGGGCGGACTCCGGGAGGAGTCCGCCCGGCTAGCGGGCAGAGGCCGCCCCGGGTGGGCGGCCTCGATGGACGGCGGCAGGAGGCCGCCGCCTCTCGAGCAACAGGGAGGCCGCCCCTGGCGGGCGGCCTCGGCGGACGGCGGCAGGAGACAGCCGCCCCTTGGGCTGACTAGGAGGTCGCTCCTGGTGGTGCTGTTGGCCGACTCCTGTAAGGAAAAGCACTGCACGATTAGCGAACCTAACCGCATGTCCCGCGAGGGTGAGCCATGGGAATAGCCCGCCGTCCCGCAGGGCACGTGGTTGCTAGGAAACCTAGGCGGACAGGGAAAACTGTCCACCTACGCTGGGACTTGTCGCGATCGAAAGGGAGAATCTAAGGGTCGCGACTAGCCAGCTGGACACCTTGGGAAGGATCGCCGATTTCTGGGTTAACATAATCCCCGCACTTTTTCAAGTTCCGAAGGGGACTTCGAAAAAGTTGGAGACCCACGAAAATCGTGATCCACCCCAAAGGAAAGGGAAGGAGAGGTAAGGAGAGATAGAACCTGAAGACTCTCCTTACAAGCTTGGTGTTTCCTGTCTATTTTCCTGCAAGAGGAAAATTAGGGTAAGCATGCATGGGTGGTACATCGAGTGTATACCTGAGTTTGATTTTGCAAAATGAAGAAGGCGTGTCTTCCGTTAAGTTCTGCAAAACAAAAGTGAGGAAAACGGAAAGGCATACTAACTTGCAAGTACCTGAGTGGAGATTGCAAGTGTCGCTGATCTCTGCAAGAAGAGAGTTAGAGGCAGATATTGTATATAAAGATAAGCTGCAAGTACCTGAATATGACTTGCAGACGTCTGCTAATCACTGCAAAGTGAAGAGTGAGCAGCAGAGATAAAATAATGATTTAAACTGCAAGTACCTGTATGAGGTTTGCAGGTGTCCGTTGTTCTCTACAAAGAGAAAAGTTAGAAGAAGACAATATTCATATGTAAGGAGCTTGCAAGTACCTATGGAGAGGGGTTGCAAGTGTTCGCTAACCTCTGTGAGGAGAGAGATTAGAAGCAAACAAGACGCGAGAATAACCGCACCAGAATCATACCAAAACTGTTGATATGATTCGATTAATGATTGTTGCCATTAGATTTTGACAAGAATAATGAGTAGCACTGTGAATCTCCATATGATAGAGCTTGAGCAGGCAAAGTATATGAGATGAGCATAAGCAAAGTGATTGCTGTAAATCCTTTTGGTAGGTTGGATTAACTTGTTCACATGTGAAAGGAGGGAAGAGAGAAAAGGAGGTCTACACTCGGAATGACTAAAGAGGGTTGAATGCTGCCACAGGTGTTCCCCGTAGGCCTTATGCATCACTTGCCAGGAAAAATCATCCCGAGTATAGTCCTACCCAAAGTGGGCTGGCCGCGCATCCTCAAGGAGGGGAAAAAGAAAAGGAGGTCCATATTCGGAATGACTAAAGAAGGTTGAATGCTGCCACAGGTGTTCCCCGTGGGCCTTATGCATCACTGGCCTGAGAAAATCATCCCGAGTATGGTCCTGCTCAAAGCGGGCTGGCGCGCATCCTCAAGGAGGGCACAAAAGAGAAAAGCAAGGGAAAGGTCCTAAGAAGGACCGCTGGAAGCACTGCTCTCTCGCCTTGGGTACAAGCATCACTGATCAACGAGACGGGTTACGCCAAGAGGCCTAACTTGTCTGTGTATTGATCAGTGAAGTTACGAACCCGAGAAGGCACGGATCGAGGATACCGGAGAGTGCTCGGCCACCACAGTTGAAGGATGATCAAAGAGACAAGGCTACGCTTGATCGTCATTGCTTGTCCAGCAAAGATCATCCTAACTGTAATGTATCCTATACGACGCACAGCAGAGCTAACACATGGGGCTCCCCTAACACACACTCTGTGTCAGATGCCGGCTAGGATCCTAAGTCTGAAGCCCATTCCCGCGATTGAACTGCTCCCACTGCACACATGGGTATACTCCCTCCATGTGTGGTCGTAGCGGTTGTGCAAGAATAAACAACGGAGGGAACGTTTCAGACTCGGCGATATCTCATTGGTGTAACGATCGCTAAGAGAGAGAGAAGAGAGGAAAGGGGCATCACAAGAAGGGAACTGTGTTAGTACGGGATCCCTGAATAAAAGCTTTGCTGGAAAGCAAGTAAAGAACACTGAGAAGTGTTGTAATGAAAATGTTTGAAAGGTAGAGAGAGAGTAAGGGTTGAGATAACCCCTGAAGGTTGCAAGGAGCTCTGGAGGACTGTGAAGTCCATCGCTTTGGAGGACTGTGAAGTCCATCGCTAGCATTGAATCATTCCCAGCACACCCTCGTCATTGGCATCGAAGCATTCCACTTCTTTGTTAATAACGAGGAGAGGAAGCTCTTCGACTTGGCTCACCCCTCTTGAGGATCAAGGAGCGTCTGAAATTTCTTTGCCCCTTGAAGCTGCTTGATCAGGGCGATCTTCTTTAGGAAGCAGGTCATGCATCTTGCCCTGCCGGAGCATCTTTTGCACAAGCTGGCGGAATGCTCGGCAGTCTTCTGTTCGATGGCCTGACTCTTTGTGAAATTCGCAGTAGGATTCTGATCCCCTAGATCTCTGATCGGTCGGCCGATAGGGCTTCTTGTAGCTTGCCCTATCTTTCATGATTTGGATTACTTCTTGCACGACGTCATCGAGATCAGACTCATGCAAGTCATCGTCCTACTGCTGTTGAACAGCTGCTGCTTGCAAAGACGGAGCTAGCGGCATCAATGGATCTTGAGCATGATCACGGCTCGGGAAGGAGTATCGATGGCGATGAATCCTTCTCTCCTTCTTTGAGTGAGTTGGGACGTGATTGTGAGGAGACCTTGGAGGATGCTTGCGAGAGGGATCCTCCTCGGATAGAAGCTTGGAGACGAAGCCTGGATTGCTCTTTTCACCTCGGATGTATGAGTTGGCTAGAGCAATCAACTCTTGATATGTCCTTGGAGCACGGACGTTGGCTTCAAATTTGAGAGGCCCTTCACGGAGACCGTGGATAAGAGCCACTCGGTACATTTCTTGATCAGTAACTTCGATGTCCAAAATCTCTCTTTGGAATCGATCAACAAACTGAGACCAAGTCTCATTTCCGCGCTGCTTGATCTCAAAGAGGGCTTCAGGACCGCCCTTTCTCTTAGTTGATGTAGAGAATCTGAGAAGAAACTCCCTTCGAAGATCAAGGAAGGAAGTGATGGAGTGAGGACGGAGGCCATAGAACCAGTACCTTACATGCCCATCAAAAGAAGTGACAAGGAGCTTGCACTTGGTTGCATCTGAAAGAGTCTTGAGAGCAACGGATGACTCAAAAGCTTGGAGGTGCTTTACTGGATCTGTCTCTCCAGTGTAGATTGGTAGTCGAGGCTCTCTGAAGTTTGCTGGAGTTGGCTCATGGCGGACATTCTCCGCGAATGGTGAAGGTTCTTCTTGCTCTCCTACATCATAGGGAAAGAAAGGAGCATAAGCTGCAGCTGCAAAAGGAGCATGAGGATAACAAGGAAAAGTTGTTGCAGGAGGAGCAGGGGCAGGAGCTGAAGGGTAGGGATGACTTCCCTGAAAATTGAGAACTCTAGCAGGACTTCCCCGGGCTGCTTTCGGTAGAAGTTATGGCGAACAACAAACTCTTCATCTTGAGTTCGCAAAGGAGCTGCAGGCCCTTGCGGAAAGGTTGGAGTGTACGGAGGATAGAATGGCGGGCAAGCTTGAGAGTAAGATTGCTGATGCTCTGATGCTGGGGTTGGGTTGATTGGAGCAACTACTGGATGAGCGTCCAATCGTTGCGTTATAGCAGCAAGAACTTTGTTGATAGCCTGGAACTGTTGAGCATTCTCACGGCGCGACTGCTCAAAGGCTTCCCAGAGAGGATCTTCACTGGGACTTGGAGCATGGTTCTCGGCTGATTGATGGTCTGAAATGGTTAACTGCCGCTTTCGCTGCCTGTTCTGATCTGAAGGGCTGCGCGTGAGATGGCGTCCACGCTCACCGCACCAAAACTGTTGATGTGCGGAAGCGGCACCAGGGGCACAGCTATCACCGAGGGGGTGTTTGGCCTCACAGGCTAGGTGAGGAGGAAGGAGAAGGTTGCGGGGGTAGGGGAGAGGCTTGAGAGAAGAGGCGAGCCTTGATCAACAGAGAGGGTTGATCAAGAGAGGAAGAGGAGGGAGACCAGGAACGGTCGAGCAGACAGTAACCGCAACGGTTGTGCTTGCAGGTTGGTTTCCGAGAAGAGCTGAGTTGAGCTGAGGGCGAGGCTTGCGGAGCAAAGGAGCAAGGCTTGCTGAGCAGAGGAGCAAGGCTTACTGAGCAGAGGAGCAAGGCTTGCTGAGCAGAGGAGCAAGGTTTGCTGAGCAGAGGAGCAAGGCTTGCTGAGCAGAGGAGCAAGGCTTGCTGAGCAGAGGAGAGAAGAGGGGGCTGCTAGCAGCGACAACAACACACTTCGCCAGCCGCGGCCTAAATGTCACTCCTACGACGGGCTTTCCTTTGATTAATAGCTAGAGATTACAAGCTTACAAGTACACCTTCACAACAAAATCACTGAAGGGGTACAAGGAGAAGTTGGCGGCTGAGGGAGAAGAAATTGCCAGAAAGCAGAGAGGAGAAGCTGCCAGAGACTAAGTAAAAGAGTCTGCCAGCTGCTGGAGGACTGAGAAACTGAGTCTGCTGGCAAGCTGCTAGAAGGGCTGTGGAGGACTGCGCGGACAGGAAACTGAGTCCGCAGGGCTTGCTGGAAAGGTGATGACGGACTGCGCGGACTGGAAAACGGAGTCCGCAGGGGCTGTTGGCAAGACTTGTCTCCACCTCCAGGATCCCTGAATGAGAGGCTTCAGGGGGTATTTATAGTTCCAGGGAAGTACTTCAAAGAGAGGGGCCCAGTGACATCAGCATGACGACCTGCGCGGACTCCGCGGACTGGCAATTTGCGTCCTCCATTATTGAGTGAAGCAGCAGGCTGCAGGAGGCCCTGGAGAGAACTCGAGGCCGCCCCCTTGCGGGCGGCCTAGGCGGACTCCGGGAGGAGTCCGCCCGGCAGGCCGGAGGCCGCCCCCTAGCGGGCGGCCTGGGCGAACTCCGGGTGGAGTCCGCCCGGCAGGCCGGAGGCCGCCCCCTAGCGGGTGGCCTGGGCGGACTCCGGGTGGAGTCCGCCCGGCAGGCCGGAGGCCTCCCCCTAGAGGGCGGCCTGGGCGGACTCCGGGTGGAGTCCGCCCGGCGGATGCCGGGGCCGCCCCCTAGCGGGCGGCCTAGGCGGACTCCGGGTGGAGTCCACCCGGCGGATGCCGGGGCCGCCCCCTAGCGGGCGGCCTGGGCGGACTCCGGGAGGAGTCCGCCCGGCAGGCCGTAGGCCGCCCCCTAGTGGGCGGTCTGGGCGGACTCCGGGGGGAGTCCGCCCGGCTGGCGGGCAGAGGCCGCCCCGGGGGGGCGGCCTCGGCGGACGGTGGCAGGAGGTCGCCGCCTCTCGGGTAGCAGGGAGGCCGCCCCTGGCGGGCGGCCTCGGCGGACGGCGGCAGGAGATAGCCGCCCCTTAGGCTGACTAGGAGGTCGCTCCTGGTGGTGCTGTTGGCTGACTCCTGTAAGGAAAAGCACTGCACGATTAGCGGACCTAACCGCATGTCCTGCGAGGGTGAGCCATGGGAATAGCCCGCCGTCCCGCAGGACACGTGGTTGCTAGGAAACCTAGGCGGACAGGGAAAATTGTCCGCCTACGCTGGGACTTGTCGCGATCGAAAGGGAGAATCTAAGGGTCGCGACTAGCCAGCTGGCCGCCTTGGGAAGGATCGCCGATTTCTGGGTTAACACACTGTGTCCTTTGGACTAGAGGGTAGCTCCTTGTCAGTCCTTAGCAACTCCCCCTTAGTCGTTGGCTCCTCTCCCTCGGTCCTTGGCACCTCTTTCTCAGTCCTTACTTCTTGTAAGTCAGGAAATAATTCCTCAAGAGTGAATTCTTGTTGCAGTTGAACTGGAGGAATATCTTGCTTTTGTGCAGTAGATGTAGGGACATCACATGTAGAGATGTCATCCATTGAAACATCCTGTGCTTGGACATAGACTTGAGTAGTCTGTTCAACATCAGTATTTTTAACAACATGATTTATATCATTTATTACCTCAAGTATTATCTCAGTGACTGTGTCAGTCACTAGTTCAGCTTGCTCAGTCTCATGAGCATCCTTTGAAGGTGATGGAGCTTGGGAAACTGGAACTTGTAGAGGCCCCCCCTGGAGTTGCTCCATCAGCTCCCCTGAAAGTGACCAGCTGCTCCCTCTATATCTGACTATCATCAGCAGTCTCAAGAGCAGGTGATTTTCTAGCAGTTTCTGGTCTTTCCTCTTCTGATCTGAAGACCACTTCTTCATCTGAATCACTAGAAGATTCAACTACCCTGGGGGTTGTCTTTTTCTTTTTCAGTTGTGGTTTTTCTGTGGTGTAGAACCATCCTTTGTCAGAACTCTTTTCCACCTGGATAGTATTTTCATATCCATCTTCTCATGTGGTTTATCCTAGATCCTCCTATGTGGTTCATCACTTCAGGAATATTCATTGCCAGATACAGACTCAGTATTCTTCCTAGATTAGGTTTCTTCAAACTTTCCTTGATCTTTTCAAAGATCACAGCAAACCAGTTAGTTTTTACTTTGAAAATAACTCTGGTCATTAGGCTGAACATATAGGCTGAGATCCTATCATGTCCTCCTGGAGTGCAGAGAATTACGTTTCCCATAATCTCTGAAAGAAACTTTCCTTGGGAGTTCATCCCCTTCCTCTGCATTGATGATTCAATCTTAGTGGTGGGATCCAGTCCACACCATTGAAGAGCTTCTTTTGTCATTGAAGATGTGACGTCATTATCTTCCTGAGTCCTAGGCAACTGTAGTGTCTTCCTCAGACGCTTTTGTGTAAGTTTCACCTTGCTTCCTTGAATTGATGACCTAATCTTCAATCCAGTTAAATCCAGGGTTGCTTCTATATAGAATTCAAGAACCTCCTTCTTCCCGATCTTGGTAGGTTTTGAAACTAGATATTCCAAACCACTTTCTTTGATTAGGGTTATCACATCTCTGATGTCAGTTGCAACACTCTCAAAAGCATCACAAACTAATTCATAGCCTTTGTTGATGTTGTTCTCCAATTTTGGCGCCATTGGTGACGAGAAATTTGAGGAGAAGAGAGATGAAGGTTTGTCAACTCAAAGATTTGGTCTCGAAAATGTTGAGAGCGTAGTCGACAAAGTTGTTCTGTGACCTATTTATATGTTTGGCAACACAGAAGGTCAAAACGCGGGGTAATAAATACTTAATGTGTCGACACTGTAGAGATTGTGTCGAAACAGACTTCTAATGTCTCGATAGAGTCAGACAACACTATGTGTCGATACAGTTTGCGATGTGTCGACACAGACTTCCTAACAGTCGAATCTAATATCTGTGTGTCGACACAGACGACTGTATGTGTCGACACTACTATCTAAATGATAGAACTTCTATGTGTCGACACCAAACTCTGAGTGTCGACACCACTATCTCACCACTATTTTATTGTGTCGACACAACTTTCCTTATGTGTCAACACTAACTACTATATGTCGACACAGATGTCCTTTTGTGTCGACATCAACTACTATATGTCGACACAGATTTCCTTTTGTGTCGACATTGAATTACTTAGTCAGATTTACCAAGTTACTCTAGATTTAACATGCCTAATTCAATTTTAAAATAATTGAATTTAGTTTCATCTAGTGGTTTAGTAAAAATGTCAGCAATTTGATTATTTGTGGTGACAAATTCCAAATAAATATCTTCTTTTTCAACGTGCTCTCTAATGAAGTGAAATCTAATTTCTATATGCTTTGTTCTGCTATGTGATACAGGATTTTTAGTAATAGAAATAGCACTTGTAGAATCACAAAATAGTGGAGTTCTACTTACCTTGAGACCATAGTCTTCAAGTTGATGTTGAATCTATAAAAGCTGAGCACAGCAGCTGCCTGCAGCAACATATTCAGACTCAGCAGTGGAAATTGTCACACTTGTCTGCTTCTTACTGCTCTATGACACCAATCTACCACCTAGAAACGGACATGTGTCAATGGTTCTCTTTCCATCTTCTTTGCAACCTGCAAAGTTTGTATCTGAAAAACCAGTCAGTAGAAAGTCTCTATTCTTAGGGTACCAAAGACCAAGATTAGGTGTGCCCTTAAGATATCTCAAAATTCTTTTAACTGCAGTATATTGAGATTCTTTAGGGCTTGCTTGGTACCTAGCACAGACACATGTAGCATACATAATGTCTGGTCTACTGGCAGTTAAGTATAGAAGGGAGCCAATTATCCCTCTATACAAATACTCATCTACAAGTTTTCCTGCATCATCTTTTCCTAAAGGCATACTTGTCCACATTGGAGTTCTCATGGTGGTGGATGACTCCATACCATATTTCTTAATTAACTCCTCGTTGAACTTAGACTGTGATATGGACAAGCTATCATCAGTCTGTCTTACTTGGAGTCCCAACAAGAATTTCAGCTCACTTATACTGCTCATCTCAAACTTCCCTTGCATAAGTTTTGCAAACTTCCTATAAAGGTTGTTTTCTGTTGATCCAAAGATTATGTCATCAACATAAATCGGGACTAGGATCATCTTGCCCTTTGACTCCCTAAGGAATAGAGTCTTGTATATTTTCCCCCTTGAAAATTTATTCTCAATGAGGAAGGTAGATAATGTTTCATACCAAGCCCTAGGGGCTTCTTTCAAACCATATAAGGCTTTCTTAAGCCTATAAACATAATCAGGATAAAGTGGATCAACAAAATCTGAGGGCTGTTCAACATAGACTTCTTCTTTCAAATTACCATTTAGGAATGTTGATTTGACATACATTTGGTATACTTTGAAACCTTGGAAAACAGCAAAGGCAAGGAATAGCCTTATTGCTTCTAACCTTACCACTGGGCAAATGTTTGATCAAATTCTATGCCCTCTTCCTGTCTATAACCTTTGGCAACCAGTCTTGGTTTGTTCTTCACTATGATGTCATTTTCATGTAGTTTGTTCCTGTAGATCCACTTAGTCTTAATAATATTATGATCCTTTGGTTTTGGAACCAGCTCCGATACTTTACACCTTCTGAATTGATTCAGCTCCTCCTGCATTACATCAATCCAGTTGGAGTCTTGTATGGCTTCTTCAAATCTCTTTGGTTCCACCTGTGACAGGAAACTTGAGCAAAGCACTGTGTTCATGTGTTTGTTTCTGGTTTGCACACTATGTCTTGGATCACCAATAATTTGGTATGCTGGATGATCCTTTAGATTCCTTATTGCTGGAGGCATTCTGAAAGTGCAAGTTAGATCTGATATACTCTAGAGGGGGGTGAATAGAGTATGGTGCTTGCTCAAAACTTTTTACAACAGTTGTTGTAATCCTAAGTGAACAGGGAAGCAAATAATATAAAGTAATCTAAACAAGAATAAACACAAAGCAATCACAAAGCACAGCTAGAAAACAAAATAAAAATATGCAACCAGATGACACAAGGAGCTATAGTGGTTCCCCAATCAACCTGGGTACATCCACTCTTCTACCACCCTAGGTAGGAATCCACTGCAGGATGAGTTGATCAGGTGTCCTGGGCACCAATGAGCTTTTGATAAGGTGCTCAAAAACCAAACCAGATTTTTTGATCAGGTGTCTTGCCACCAATGAGCTTTTGATAAGGTGCTCAAAAACCAAACACAAACTTTTGAAGGGAGTTTGAAAAACCCTTTACAGTAGAGAGAGAGAGAGAGGGATGAGAAAATATTCTCTGTCAACAGTCAGAGAGAAGATAGTGGATGTTGTCAAAGCTCCCCCTGAGATCTTGAGTTGTTCAGGAAGTGAAGCTTTGCAGTAGGGTGATAGGCCTTCAGATAACTTGATCTCCAGCAAATGATGATTTCAGCAACAACTGAAATGTGAGGTGTCTGGAGTCTTGAATGATAATGGCCTTGAACAGTTGAATCAAAAGGGATCTGAAGATTTCAGTTTTTTTGATCTCCTTTTGGTGTTGGTGTTCTTGTATGAATCTTGAGACTGAGAATGTCTGGAACTCTCTTTCTCTTGTGTGATTGTTGTTGTGTAAGAGTTGTTGTTGCAAAGAGAGATTCTTGTTATCCTTTTTTTTTCTTCTATATCTTTGTTGTAGAGAATAATTCTGTCTTTTATTCCATCTATCTGAATAGAAATGATCCATTGTCCAAGATAGTCGTTGGCCTGTCATAAATTACTTCCTTAATTACTTTTGTCTTCTGGAGGAAAGTCCAATAAAACATTCTTTGATAATTCCTTGAAACTTGCTCCAGATTAAATGAAAAACAGTTTCAAGATCTCTTAATTAAATGCTGATAATAATTCCACAGCTGTCCAAATTTGAATCTTGAAAATCGTTGAACTCTTCAGAAAATCGTCGAACTGAGCTCCACTATCGTTGAACTAAGCTCAGAGATTTGGACTTATACAGAAACAGAGATCGTCAATCTGAGCTCAACTATCGTCGAACTGAGCTCAGAGATTGAGAACCAAACTGAAGTCAAGATCGTCGATTTGAGCTCGAAGATCGTCGAATGGAGTTCGACGACTTGTTGAAGTTGAGCTCAGAGATCGTCGAATGGAGTTCGACGATTCGTCGAAGTGAGATCAACGATCGTCGAATGGAGTTCGACGATTCGTCGTACTGAGCTCGACGAAATGACTTAGTTTTCTGAAACTGAAAATCCTGGTCTTGAGTGCAGCTTCCAAACCTAAGTACTAACCCTTAGACTCAATTCTAATTGACCTTTAGATCTATACAATGAGGTCAAAACAGGTTTCCTAAGAGACATAGTGATCCTGACCCAAATCAGTAATAGGGTGTTCCAACAATCTCCCCCTATTTGGGTTAGGATTACTATTTACAGGTATTGAAATAAAAACAACAATATACAAAGCAAAAATGCAATAAACAAGACATTGCAGAATCATAGATATTATCTCAGATAGATCATAAAACAGCATATATTGTCACCTTACAGAATTACTCCTTTTTCTTGCTCTTTGTAAGTACTATTTCCCTGTTTGGATTAAGAGCTTCCTTTTTAGATCTCCTGTCATCAGCTGCACCTAAAGAGGTTTGTTGCTTAGGCCTGGGCACTACAACTTCAGGATGCAGCTTCATGTAGCTTTCAGAATCAAAAAACTTGCTGGAAGTATATCTTTCAAGTTCCTTTTTCCTTTGATCAGATAATGTAGTAATATTGGAAGTGTCTTTGCCTTGTTCTCTGGCTTTCTTGATCTGGTCCAGAGTAGCTAATTCCTTCATCCTGGCTGTCCAAGAAGTAGGGTTATTCTCTGGATCCTCAAAGGGAACTGGAGGCTCATATCTATTGGAGGAATTGTCTGTAGGAGTTCTGGATGAGACTAACTCTTTAAGCTTGTAGGGAAAGGGACCTGAAGTAGTATCAGATGAAGTTTGTCCTTACCTTGAATAAGGATGCTGCCTGGAATAGCCTTTTGAGTATACTTGAAATTCTCTTTGGTTTCCTTCTATAGTTTCCTCTCCTTGATTGATAGCCTCTGGATTGACTTCCCCTATGTTGAGATCTTCCTTGAGGCTGATAAGGGGTTTGGCTTCTGGTAGAGGGTTGAACAGCAAAGCTACCACCTGCACCTGCATCAGGAGGAGGAGGAGGAGGATGGAACTGAGAGGATCCTTTCTCATACTTTCTCTTTTTCTTCATGGCCTTCAATTGATTCTTGGAGTATTGTATCCAGTGTTCTGTGATGGGGTAGTCATGCAATATGTAATAGGGAATATCATTTCTGTCTTTGACTTTAGCTGGAGGAACCCTTTTCATAACTTTGCTTCTTGCTTTTATTTTCCTTGCAATAGTTGCAGAGGAGTCATCTGAATCAGTCCTATATTGATCACTTTCTGAGCTTTGTTCATCATACAGTGCATCAATCCTTTTAAGATAGTCTATCTGTTGTTGGGATTGAGCAGAGGTAACAGTAGTGACAGCAGTTGTGGCAGCAACAAGTAGAAGGAGGAATAGAAGCAACACTAGTAGAGGAGATTACATCAGCAGATACAAAACTTTCAGAAGTAACACTCTCAGAAATGGAAGGTACAGCAGCAGTAGATACAGCAGTAACTGGGGCAGCAGCAGATACAGATAAAATACTTTCAGATACAACAGGTTCAGTAACAGAAGTAACATCAGCAATAACAGTAGGCTCAAGGTCAAATGCCTGTGTCATATGTATGTCCTCAGATACTGAAACATCAGAATTAACAGCAATATCAACAATATCAGTAGAAGTAGCAGCAACAGAAACAGCAGGGGCAGCAGCAGAAAGGGACTTTACAAAAGAATCAATTAAGCTGGTGTCACAGCTTGAAATGGGCACAATGGCCTTAGATAGATCTTCAGATGGCTGGACTGCAGTGCTCTCTGGAAGACAGCTGAAATAAACTGAATCAAAATCTGATAATAATGACCTGAGGTCCATTGAGAAAACTGCAACTTGTGGTGTTGAGGCTTGAGCTTGAACTGAGGTAACAGCAGCAGCAGGCAATCTAACCACTTCATGAGGCATCTCCCCCTGCCTAGATTTAGTCAGGACTGGATCAAGGCACCCAGATGAAGGGATTGCCTGAGGAGGAATGAGGGAGGAGATCCTGGCAGACAGGTCTGCAACTGACTTTAAAAGTGGAGCCAAGGAGGTCTCCAACAAGAGGGATAGCCTGGGAGCTATCAGCTCATAAAGTCTGTCTGCTAAGGCTGGAAGATCTACATGCTCAATAGGGACTTGAGCAGAGGTAGATAATGAAGGTGGAACAGCTGGAGATGTTGGTGGAGAGCTGGTGTATGGGGGAAAGGAGGGTTGAGATATGGGGATTGTGGAAATCGAAGATAATGGAATGGAAACATAGGGTGTGATGGAGGGTTGTGCAATGATATCTTGAAGTAACTGTTGGTAAGATGTGGATGAAGAGGGTAGATCAGGAGGGGATGAAGGAGAATCATCCAAAAAGGAATCATCTATCAGATTGAAAGATGGAAGATGAGATGATGATTCAATTTCTAGGTAAGGGTATTGATGTAGAGGATGGAAAAGTTCTTCTGTGAGAGGTGGAGGTGGAGAAATTGAAGTTGGAGATGGGGTTGAAATAATGATTGTGGAGGAAATTTGAATGGGGAAGGTGACTGGTGGAGATGAAATAAGAGGTGGAGGAGGAGACGAAGCAGGCAAGTCTTCTGCAGGGACAGAGACTTGAGGGGAAGAGACTGCAACAGTACTTATGCCTGAAGTTGCACTTGCAGAGAGCCTGCTGGGCTTCACTATTTGCTTGTCCCATTTGCCAAACAGGGCACATGAGAGCCTCTTAGAGGCATTGATGTGCATCCCATTTGAGACTAGCAGTGTAGGGCATCTGTTTTGAAGAAATAGCCCTAGTATCCTTCCAAAGTTGACAAAATTCTTGTTGATCTTTTTCTTAATCAGGTCAAAGAAGACTTCTCCCCAGTTTAACTGTTTCTTATCTACAATAGCACCCATCAAACACAGTTGATACCTGGAGATGGTATCATGGGCTGAGTGCTTGGCCAATAATACTTTTCCAACCACATCAGCTAAGAACCTGTACTCAACAGCCAAATGTTTCTTCAGCAGCTTGCTAGGGTTTGCATCAGAATGACCCATTCTAGCAAGTAAATCAAAAAATTCTTCTCCATACAGTTCAGCAGAGTCCTCTCCAGAATTCAATCCAAAAATCTCTGTCAGGGCAGCAGGTGTAAGAGGTACCTGAGTTCCTGATACTGTGCCAATCACTGTATTCTGGTCCTGGTTGTGGGCAGTATAGACCCACTCCTTGATTTCATCAGCAGCCAATTTGATTCTGGTGGACATTATAGTAACTAGCTTTTGCTCCTTGAAAAGTTCTAGAATTTCTTGGAAAATCTGATCACTGTTATTGAAAGACTCCATATCTATATCAAATCCTGCATCAAATTTCATGGCGGCCAGGACTACAACTGAGACGGCCATTGTTACCTGCAAAAATCAACAAACAAACGACCAAGTGTAGAGAAGTTTGGAGGGAAAGAGAATTTTTGCAGAAAGTATGAAAGCGCAAGGGAGAACGACGACCGAAAAATGAATTTTATATTAGGGTTCGACGAAGAAAAGGAAAGATCGTTGAACTCAGTTCGACGATCTAGGCTTCTAAAGGAAACTAAAAGGTCATCAACATCATCGATCTCCGTTCGACGATATTGGAGAGCGTCGAGCTCCGTTCGACGATAGTTCAGAGAACAAAATCGTCAAGCTTCGTTCGACGATCGCTGACCTGGAGAGATAGTTGAGCACTATCTGAGAAGCGCTGAACTCTGGTCGACGATTTCGGAAAGCGTCGATCTCCGTTCGACGATAGGGGGAAAATCATCGAGCACAGTTCAAAGATCAGAAACACTCTATACACTAGAAAAATTAAAATGTTTGCCTAGTCTTGGTCATTTTTAGAGTTTTAAAATCTTGGAACTTATTTTAAACTTCCTCCATCTAACATTCCTAACTGATTTAGGAAGAAGGTATGTTTCTTTTCATCCAAGGGTTTGGTGAAAATATCTCCCCTTTGCAAATCAGTTGGGATATATTGAAGTTCAATTTTATTTTTCTCAACATTATCCCTTAAAAAGTGATGCCTAATTTCTATGTGTTTTGTCCTACTATGGAGGACTGGATTTTGCGCTATAGAAATAGCACTGGTATTATCACAAAAGATTTTAGACTTCTCTAAGTTGTAGCCATAGTCTAGGAGTTGGTTTTGAATCCACAAGATTTGGGAACAACAACTACCTGCAGCCATATATTCAGCTTCAGCAGTTGAAGTTGACACAGATGTTTGTTTCTTGCAAAACCAAGAGACAAGTCTGTCACCAAGAAACTGACAAGTTCCACTGGTGCTTTTCCTATCAATTCTGCATCCAGCATAATCAGCATCAGAAAATCCAGTTAAGTCAAATGCTGAATCTTTTGGATACCAGAGACCTAGATTTGGACAACTTTTTACATACCTGAGAATCTTTTTTACTAAGGTTAGGTGTGACTCTCTAGTGTTCACTTGTAATCTAGCACATATGCATGTAGCAAACATTATGTCTGGTCTACTAGCTGTAAGGTACAATAAAGAGCCAATCATTGCTCTATAAGTTGTCTGATCAACAGGTTTCCCATGTTCATCAGCATCCAATACAGCATTAGTAGGCATAGGTGTTTTCATGCATGATGCTTCAGACATACCAAATTTCTTAACCAATTCTTTTACATACTTGGTTTGAGAAATAAATATGCCTTCAGCATGTTGCTTTATTTGCAATCCTAGAAAGAAGGATAGCTCACCCATGCTACTCATTTCAAATTTGAAATGAATTAGATTAGAGAACCTTCTGCACAAATTTGAATCAGTAGAACCAAAAATAATATCATCTATATAGATTTGTACTAGTAGGGTATGTGACTTATGGGTTCTAATAAAAAGAGTTTGGTCTACTCTACCCCTTATAAACTCATTTTTCAGGAAAAAGCATGCTAGGGTCTCATACCATGCTCTAGGAGCTTGCTTGAGACCATATAATGCTTTATTCAATTTGAAAACATAATCAGGATGAGATGAAGAGATAAAACCTGGAGGTTGTCTGACATAGACTTCTTCTTTGATGTCTCCATTGAGAAAGACACTCTTTACATCCATCTAGTAAACTTTGAAGCCTTTGTGTGCTACATATGCTAAGAAGATTCTTATGGCCTCCAACCTTGCAACTGGTGCAAAAGTTTGGTCATAATCTATGCCTTCTTCTTGAGAGTACCCTTAAGCAACTAGCCTTGCCTTGTTCCTTACAATTACTCCTTGATCATCCAATTTGTTTCTGAACACCCACTTTGTTCCAACAATGGAGTGATCCTTAGGCCTTGGTACTAGTTCCCAAACTTTGTTCCTTTCAAATTGATGCAACTCTTCTTGCATTGCAATGATCCAGTGTGGATCTTGCTCAGCATCTTGAATGGATTGAGGTTCAATTTGAGAAAGGACGCAAGTGTGCATCAGGTTTTGGTTGACCTGATTTCTGGTTTGCACACCAGCAAAGATGTCTCCAATCACTTGGGAGATTGGATGGTCTCTTGATGTTACTAAATCAACAGGCGGTGTTGATTGTTCACCAACCTGTGTTGTTGTTTCCTCTTGTGGTACAACAACTGGCTCTTCAAGAGATTTCTCTTCAGGATGTTGAATGTCTTCTTCATCTTCACTGCTTTCCTCTTTTTGAATGATTTGTAATCTGTCCAAGTCTTCAGCAAGAGAATGTTCCTACAAAGGTTCTATGGTAGAAGTGTTCTTCTCCTTGAAAGACATGTTAGATTCATCAAAAGATATGTGAACAGATTCTTCAATTTTAAGAGTTGATTTATTATATACCTTATAAGCCTTACTGATCATGGAGTATCCCAGAAACACTCCTTCATCAGCTTTAGCTTGAAATTTTGCTAAGTACTTCTTGTCATTATTGTGTATGTAACAGATACAACCAAAAATTTTAAAGTAATCTACTTGAGGTTTCTTCCCTTTGAGTAATTCATAGGGAGTCTTGCCCTTCAGTTTATGTATTAAACTTCTATTCAACACATAGTTGGAGGTGTTCACTGCCTCTGCCCAAAAAGATAGAGGAAGGTGAGCATCTGACAACAATGTAGTGGCAGATTCAATAAGGGTTCTATTTTTCCTTTCAGCTACCCCATTTTGTTGAGAAGTTCTAGGAGCTGAGAAAGTGTGCCTGATCCCTTCACTCTGACAGAGCTCTTGCATAAGAAGAGAATCAAACTCTGTCCCATGATCACTTCTGATCAGGGCAATGTGAGTATTGAACTCAGTCTGTATGCATTTGAGAAACTCTGTCAAACACTTAAAGTTATCAGACTTCTTCCTCAGAAAGAACACCCATGTGAATCTAGAGAAGTCATCTACAACTACTAAAGTGTAAGATTTCCCTCCTAAGCTTTGTACTGTAATGGGTCCAAAAAGATCCATGTGTAACAGATACAAAATCCTAGGTGAATCACTCTTATTAAGTGACTTGAAACTATTTTTAGTTTGCTTGCCTAATTGACAAGCCCTACAGAGTCCTTCCTTCTTGTAGGGGCCAGAAGGTAGTCCTCTAACAAGGTTGTCCTTGGATAGCCTAGCAATGGTTCTAAGGTTTATATGCCCTAATCTCTTATGTCATAATACATTAGGTCTACTAACAGAGTTAAACAGGCAAATATCTACTTCAGTTGAAAGAAAGTCTACTAAATAGATGTTACCTTTCCTTTTACCTGTCAACACAGTTATGTTGTCCTCTAATTTGATCCTGCATAAGGATTTGCTGAAAGTCAACTGGTAGCCTTCATCACATAGCTGACTGATGCTGATCAAGTTGTGCTTCAGTCCTTCCACATATGCTACCTTCTTGAATGTGACTGTCCCAATTTGGACTGCACCATATCCTTTTGTTAGTCCAAAGTTTGAATCACCAAATATGACTTTGGGTCCAAGATTGGCTTTAAAGGATGTGAGATTGTCCTTGTTTCCTGTTATGTGCTTTGAGCACCCACTATCCAGATACCATTGTTGGTTTGATGTTGGATAGGTCTTCACCTGCACATAAAACAATTTACTTGTTTTTGACCCAGTTTACCTTGGGCCTAGGTTGATAACCTTTAAATTCAGAAATAAATGACATCCCTGGTTGACTCTCATAACCTTCAGGATGATATCTCCTTGGAGGTATTATCTATTCAGTATAAGGGTTAAATCTGGATGAAGGACCCCTAGGATTGGAATTTGATTTTCCCTTGAAGAAGTTTTCAAATCTCTGATCTCTGCTCGACGATCGTTGAGCTGCGTTCGACGATCTTGGGTCAAATCGTCGATCTCCGTTCGACGATCGACTGTGGCAGAGTTCAGGGTTTAGAGATCATCGACCTGAGTTCAACGATTTTGCCTGAGATCGTCGATTTGCATTCGACGATCGTCTAGCTCCGTTCGACGATTTCTGTTGAACACTTGATTTCTTGGGTAAGTCAGAATTTTTCCTAGCTACCTCTACAACTCCCTTCCCTTTATCAGAAATAAACTTAATTGGGGTTGTTAGTACTATAGGTTGGCTGGATGAAGCACCCAAGCCCAGTGTACTGTTGAATCTAGAGTTCACTGTGCTTGTGATGTCCATTAGCTTGATGTTTCTCCCATTAAGGGATTCTTCAAGCTTTTTGGCCTCTGATAGCTCACTTTTCAGTGAAGCTATCTGCTCCCTACAGCACTCCAACTCCTCAGAGAGTTTGAGGTTTTTTGATTTTAAGGTACTGTGTTCAGACAATTGATTTCTGAGAGAAATGATTTCCTTCTCAGATTTTAATAAGTCTAAACATAGTGCTTTAAATTCATACTTAAAGTCCTCAGAATTGAAATCAAAAGAACTTATTACCTGATCCTCTTCAAGTTGAGTCTCTGAGTCTGACTCTGAATCTTCTGCATCAGAATTGTGTTGTGAGGCATTGATAGCCATCATGTAGAATTCCTTTTCTTCAGCATCATCCTCATCATCACTTGAGCTGGAAGAAGTTTCAGATTCTTCTTCTGTCTCACTCTAAGATTCAGCAACAAATCCCTTCCTTGTGTGTTTGTTCTTACTTGAGGAGGGTTTGCCGTTGCTATTCTTCTTGAAGTCCTTGTCTTTTCTTCTTTCTCTCTTGTCCTTTCTGTCCTTATTTTTGTTCTCTGGACAGTCAGGCACAATGTGGCCTGGTTTCCTGCAACCAAAGCAAATAATTTCTTTATTATTTGATTTATCATACCTTGGCTTGTCATGCTCTTTGTATGATCTCTTCTTGAAGTCCTTTCTGGCCATCTTATAAAATATTTTGGCCAGCAGACTAAGCAGCTCATCATTGCCTGGGATTTTGTCTTCAGGCTGATCTTCAGTGGCTTTGAAGGCTATTGACTTTTCCTTTCTTGAGGCTGGTGAGGCATCCTTCTGCTCTTCTTCTCTGTTCTTAATGAGCAGCTCATAAGACTTGAGCTTGCCCAAGAGAGCTTCTGTGGTGATCTCATTGAGACTTCTGGCATCCTTGATTGGCCAGATCCTTGAGTCCCAAGTGCTTGGGAAGCACATTAGGATTTTGTCATTTAGCTGAGTCAATGAGATATCTTTATCCAAAGTCTTCAGTTCATTGACTATCAGGCTGAGTCTGTTATACATTTCAGCTACTGGCTCAGCTTCTCCTTTCTTGAAGTTCTCATATTGGGTTATGAGGTGAGATCTTCTATCTTTTCTCTCATCAGCAGATCCTGAGACTATTTCAGAGAGCTTATCCCAGATTTCCTTTGCTGAGTTGCATTCAGCTACCTTTTGGAAAATCTCATCAGACATAGTCTGGGCTAGAATGTTCATAGCTTTTGCATCTGCAACTTTCCATTTCTTAATGTCAGCATCTGTTCCTGATGGAGGTGGAATGGCACCTGTACTTGTGTTCTCTAGAGGTCTTGGACATACTGTCAAAACAGAATTGAAAATGTCCTCATCAATAGAATTCATGTAGAGTCTAATCCTTGCCTTCCTAAAGTGCAAACTTGGATAGATTGCACACTGGAGGTCTGGTGCTAGCATAATCTTTGTTTTGGGCCATGTTTTGTGAAGAAATAATTCTAATAATAAAATCTACAACAAGCAGATCTAACTATGGGAATCTTTGGGTTCAGGTGTTAGCCTGTGGAACCACCAAGGTGTGGTATGTTTAACCAACCTCGCTCTGATACCAATTGAAAGTGCAAGTTAGATCTGACATACTCTAGAGGGGGGTGAATAGAGTATGGTGCTTGCTCAAAACTTTTTACAACGGTTGTTGTAATCCTAAGTGAACAAGGAAGCAAATAATATAAAGTAATCTAAACAAGAATAAACACAAAGCAATCACAAAGCACAACCAGAAAACAAAAGAAATATATGCAACCAGATGACACAAGGAGCTATAGTGGTTCCCCAATCAACCTGGATACATCCACTCTTCTACCACCCTAGGTGGGAATCCACTGCAGGATGAGTTGATCAGGTGTCCTGGGCACCAATGAGCTTTTGATAAGGTGCTCAAAAACCAAACCAGATTTTTTGATCAGGTGTCTTGCCACCAATGAGCTTTTGATAAGGTGCTCAAAAACCAAACACAAACTTTTGAAGGGAGTTTGAAAAACCCTTTACAGCAGAGAGAGAGAGGGATGAGAAAATCTTCTCTGTCAACTGTTGGGTACATTGGTCAAATGTACCTGATTTGAAGAAGCCTCACCTAACTCAATGATATACATCATAATGTATTTGATGTTTGTTTGAGTTACTTGTGCAGGTTAGGTATTCACTGGACTGAAGCTAAAAGTTTCTAAGCCCATGTGTCGACACCCAGAGGGAAAGTGTCGACACTTGAGAAAGCTTGTGTCGACACCCAGACAAGCAGTGTCGACACTTGGAGTAATTGTGTCGACACCTGAGAAGAAGAGTCGACACCAGACAGAAAGTGTCGACACTTGGAGCTGTGTCGACACTCAGTGAAGAAGAATGCAGAAAAGCTGTGTCGACACTTAGCAGAAGTGTCGACACCTAGAAGAGCTGAGTCTACATCAGAAAGTGTCGACACTTGGAGTTGTGTCGACACTCAGCAAAATTCTGCAGAGACTAAGGACAAGTGTCGACACTCAACACAATGTGTCGACACTCAATCAGCAGAGTCAACATATGAAGAATGTGTCGACACTCAGCACAATGTGTCGACACACACTCAAAGGAGTCAACACTTGAAGTATGTGTCGACACTCAGCACAATGTGTCGACACACAACCAGAAGAGTCAACACTTGAAGAAAGTGTCGACACCCAGCACAATGTGTCGACACTTAGTTGAAGACTCTACACTTGAAGAAAGTGTCGACACAAGGAACTGTGTCGACACTTAGCAAAGAACAGAAAAGTTTACAAAATATTCTAAGTACAAGTATCGACACTAAGGGAATGTGTCGACACTCAGCTGAAGAAACAAAATTGAAGACTTGTGTCGACACCAAGAAGCAGTGTCGACACTTGACAGTTTCAACACATGAAGATGTGTCGACACAAAGGAGATGTGTCGACACTTAGAAGAATTCAACAAGTTACAGAAGATCAAGTACTTGTGTCGACACTTAATTTCAGTGTCGACACTTGAAGAAGAATCTGTGTCGAGACATACAAGGAGTTGTGTCGACACTTTGTAGACTTGTGTCGACACTTACACAACATGTGTCGACACTTGGTCTATAAGTGTCGACACTTAAGAACAGAAAGTCTCGACACTATCTGACAGTTAGAGAATTTCAAGAATTGACTGGATGACATGACAGCTGCCGTTCCAGCCGGTCTACAGCACTTGTCAGAGATCTCAGAAGTCAGTTATGAACCGGACCAGCCGGTTACCATGAAGAAGGCCTATAAATAGGCACAGACTGTTTACAGAAATAATGTTGTTGTTGTTGTTGTTGTTAAGAGTTAACAGAAGAAGATTAAGTTCTGATTAAGTTCAGATTAATCTAAGAGATTTGTTCAAGTGGTTGCTGATCAAGTTATCCAAGTGATACAAATCAAGAAGATCTTGCTGTCCAACAGCAGATCTAAGAAGTTGGAGAGAGAGAGCTCCAATCAAGAATTCAGTCTTTGGAACTAGGCTGAGAAGAAGGATTCAGAAGCATCTGGATCTTAAGAAGCAGAGGTCAAGGAACAACTGCAGAAGATTCAGACTTATTCAGTTCTACTCAAGAAGCTTTGAAGGAAGCTAAGTCAGTTTGGATCTATCTGAGTTCTTCCAAGAACTCAGCAAGAAACTCTCAACTCCTCTCTTATTTTCTGAGTTGTTGAGTTATTTGTTGTAATACTATTTTAACTTGTAGGATCCATTGGATCTGAGTGAATTGTAAGCCTATATTATAAAGGCTGAGGGTAGGGCTTGGTTGCCTGAGTGTAGGAGTTGAAGAACTCTGAGTGTAGGCCTTAATTGGCTGAGTGTAGGCCTTGATTGGCTGAGTGTAGGCCTGGGTGGCTGAGTGTAGGCCTTGGTGGCTGAGTGTAAGGCTTTGGGCCTGAGGTGTAGGAACCTAGTTGGATTCTGAGATAGTGGAGAAGTTTGGCCGAATCTAGTACACTGCTAGATAGGCGAAGGGGGAAAGTGGATGTACCCAAAGATTGGGGAACCACTATAAATTTGTGTGTCTGCTGTGCTGTGCTGTGCTGTGGATTAGCAGTTTATATTTTGTTATTGCTGTTAGCTGTAGAAATCTGTGAGATAACTGTTTTGCTGCCAACAAAGTTTCAAAAAGGTTTAGGTCACCTATTCACCCCCCCCCCCTCTAGGTGTTTAGGTACCATATCTTTCAAGTGGTATCAAAGCGAGGTTCCTCAAAAAGGACTAACTGTCTGAGGAGATCCAGTTTGGCAGATTCAGTGTAAGTCAGAACACAGTTTCAAGAAAATCAAGAAACATGGGTTCTTCAGAGAATCACAAGTAATTGGGTTCAATGAAACTGCCCATATGCAGAAAAGAGATCTTTGGGATCTGGAAAGAAAGGGTTAGGCTATTTATGGAGGCCTCTGACCCTAGAATCTACATCACAGTCAAAGAGGGGCCATATGTGCCCATGAAGGTTTCAGTTTTGGATGCTACACAGAGAACTCCAAAGGATTTCTCTGAGATGACTAAGGATGAAATTGTCCTAGCCACTATGGACAAGAGGGCACAAAACATTATAGTAAGTGCCATTGATGATGCCACTTTTCAGAACTTAATTCACTGTAAAACAGCAAAAGAGATGTGGGATACTCTCATTGTCTATATGGAAGGTTCTGAAGAAGTTAGGCAAGATAGGAAGTCCTTGCTTAATCAAGAGTATGAGAGCTTTAGGCAAGGAAGAGGAGATAGCATCACTGAATGCTACAAGAAGTTCTATAGAATTGTTAATGAACTCATGTCCTATGGAAGAGAGTTCACTAACTATGAATTGAATGATAAGTTCTTAAGGTCCCTAACCAAAGATTGGGACACCAAGATCTGTGCCATCAGAGAAATGGCAAAGTTGGGAGAAATTCCTCCTCCCACACTGTTTGGCAAGTTGTTGTCTTATGAGATGCAGCTGTCAGTAAGAAAAGAGGAGGAAAAATCAACAAGGACTGAGCACAGGGAAAGGACTGTTGCCTTCAAGTCAGAAGTACCTAGAAAGGGCAGGACTAAGTCATCAACTCCTCTTCCAGAGGTAGTTGAATCAGAATCTGATGAGTCTGTTAGCACAAAGTCTACAAGCAGTGAAAGTGATGAAGACTTTGCTGCATTCACCAGACATTTTCAGAAATTCCTGAAGAAGAAACAGTGGAGGTCCAGACCTTCATTTTCCAAAGGGAAAGAAGTCCAGTATCAGGAGAAGAAGCCTTCAAAGAAGGACAAGAAAAAGACAAAGACTAGCAAGGCAACTGGGTCTAAGATAGTGTGTTACTGCTGCAATAGACAGGGTCATGTTATTGCAGATTGTCCTGAGAGAAGAAAAGAATCCAGTGACAAAAAGAAGACTCACTTCAAAGGAAAGAAGGAGAAGTCCTTTGTTGCAAAGAATGAGAAGACTCTTTCAGACATTTCTTCTTCAGACACTGAGACAGATGCTGAAGCCTACATAGGGCTATTTGCTGAAGAAGAAGAAGAGTTTATGCAGATCATGGAATCAATCTATGAACAAGAAGAGTGTCAGTGCCAAGGACTGATGGCATTGACTGAAAGTACCAAAATCCTGGAGCAGCCAGGACCTAGTCAGGTACAAAGTCCAACTCAAAGTTCAGATTCCAGTTCTAGTTCAGAGTCAGATTCATCTTCATCAAGTGATGGAAGTGTTTCTGAATCTGAGGGAGATATTCATCAGCTCTTAGATGAATATAAAGTACTGTTGCAAGCCTATAAGAAAAGCAAGACCCTAGCCAAAAGTCAGGCAAAGGAGATTGCTGATCTCAAGGCAGCTGCAACAGATTTTGAGAAGAAATTTGATCAAAAGCTCAATGAGGTAGCCAGGCTGAAACACATTACTGTGATTCAGATGGGAACTATCACCTATAAAAATGATCAAATTAAGAGACTGGAGATCAATCTTCAGAAGGAAAGAGAGCTAGTTGCTAGGTTTTCAAAACCTAAATCAGTGCTACCCTTGATTGATGAATTTGTTCATCATAAAGGAAAAGCTGGACTGGGTTTTATTAAAACAGCTAGGACTGTTCAGGATCAGTCCAAGTCCAAGGGCAAAGCCCCAATATTCAATAAGCCTGCTGTAGTCAAGACAGCCAAGTCTGTACCTAAGCAAAGGTACAACAAGTTTGAATGCTGGTGCTGTGGCAAAGTTGGCCACTTTGCCTTGGACTGTTGGCACAATGCAAGTGCCAATGGGAGTAGCAAGCTACCTGGTGGAAAGCCAGTAGGTAGCTATGTCATGTTGCAAACTAACAATCACCAAGGACCCAAGTTTACTTTGGGTTCTAAGGTTCATTAATTTGTTTTGCAGGTGAATCCAAGTGGCCATACCCCAACATGGTACTTGGATAGTGGATGTTCCAGACATATGACTGGAACAAGGGGACTACTGAAGGACTACATTCCAATCAAAAATGGTCCTAAAGTGACCTTTGGTGGTTCTGAAAAAGGAATCATCAAAGGGTTTGGTAACATTTCTTCAAACCTTGTTACCATTACTCAAGTGGCTTATGTTAAAGGGTTGAAACACAACCTTATAAGTATAAGTCAGTTAAGTGATGTAGGGTATGACATCTCATTTGTTAAAAATGGTTGTCATATCAAGAGGTCAAGTGATCAAGAGATCATTTTGACAGGATATAGAAAGAGGAATGTCTACTGTCTAGACATCATGATTGAGAACAATGGTTCTCCTGTTTGTCTTGTAGCTGATGAGACAGTCTCTCATTGTGTCAAGTGGCACAAGAGGCTAGCTCATCTTAACTACAAGACTATTAGCAAACTCTTTAGCAAAGAGTTAGTGAGGAATGGTCCTCAAGTTAAGTGTGTTAAAGATGGCATTTGCTCAGCTTGTCAAAAGGGCAAGCAGACCAAATCCACCTTTAAAAGCATTGAGAACAAAGATGCTGTGAGGTGCTTATACCTCTTGCATATGGATCTCTTTGGTCCAATGCCAGTTCACAGCTTAGGTAGGAAGGTCTATACCTTTGTAGTTGTTGATGACTACTCAAGGTTTTCCTGGGTGTTCTTCTTAAGGCAGAAATCTGAAACACCTAGTGTCTTCTACAGCTTTGTCAAGCAAATTCAGAATGAACTAAATAGTACTGTGGTCAAAATTAGAAGTGACCATGGTACTGAGTTTCAATCTGAAAGCATGACAAAACTATGTGAAGACTTTGGGATATTTCAAGAATTCTCTTCACCTAGAACACCTCAGCAAAATGGCATTGCTGAGAGGAAGAATAGAACCTTGATAGAGGCTGGTAGAACCCTACTTAGTGATACATCACTGCCTGAGTATTTCTGGGCTGAAGCAGTTAACACTGCATGCCATGTGATAAATAGGGCTACCATCACTAAAAGGTTAAATAAGACCCCCTATGAAGTTGTGAAAGGCAGGAAACCAAACCTATCCTATTTCAGGATTTTTGGTTGCAAATGCTTCATACTTAACTAAGTTTGCTGCCAAGTCCCAAGAGGGAGTGTTTGTTGGGTACAGCAATAATAGTAAGGCTTATAGAGTCTACAACTTGACTACACAAGTTGTAGAGGAGTCTGTGCATGTAGTTTTTGATGAGACAAAACTTATTAACAATGAGTTGTCTAGTAGTGTGTGCAGCCCCACAGGTCTTACTAAGAAGATGGACAAGCTAACCATAGAAGATGTACCTGCTGCAAGACAGCAAGTAGAAGAAGATGGCTTATGTCCAGGGGGAGAACTACATGTACCAGGAGCTGAAGAAGTACAAGGAACTCAGCATGATGAAGATGCTGTAGAAGTACAACCAGAAGTAAGGATGCCTCCAGCCAACAGGCATCTAAGAGATCATCCAGTAGAGCTGATTATTGGAGATCCAAGACAAGGAGTTCAGACAAGGAGCAGAAATCAGAATGCTGCAGTATATTCTAGTTTTCTGTCTCAAATAGAACCTAAGAAATTTGAAGAAGCTATACAAGATCCACAGTGGACTGAAGCTATGCAAGAAGAGCTTAATCAGTTCAAAAGGTGCAAGGTTTGGGAGCTGGTTCCAAAGCCTAAAGACCACAATGTTATAGGAACTAAGTGGATCTACAGAAATAAGTTAGATGAACAAGGGGTCATCATAAAGAATAAAGCAAGACTGGTTGCAAAAGGATATAGGCAAGAAGAAGGTATTGATTTTGATCAAACCTTTGCTCCAGTAGCCAGACTGGAAGCCATAAGGATGTTCTTGGCCTATGCAACCTATCAAGGATTCAAGGTATACCAAATGGATGTCAAGTCAGCATTCCTAAATGGTAATTTGAAAGAAGAAGTCTATGTGGAGCAGCCTTCAGGTTTTGTTGATCCTACTCTTCCACATTATGTCTTTAGACTTAGGAAAGCATTGTATGGGTTAAAGCAAGCTCCTAGAGCTTGGTATGAAACCCTATCTAGTTTCCTCATTGAGAACAAGTTCACAAGGGGGAAAATAGATAAGACTCTATTCCTTAGGGAATCTAGAGGCAAAGTCATACTTGTCCAAATATATGTAGATGACATTATATTTGGGTCTACTGAAAGTAGCCTTTGCAAAAAGTTTGCAAAGCTTATGCAAAGTCAATTTGAGATGAGTAGTATGGGAGAGCTAAAGTTTTTCTTGGGTCTCCAAGTTAAACAGACTGAAAGTGGCTTGTCCATATGTCAGTCCAAGTTCACCCTAGAACTCATAAGGAAATATGGTATGGATTCATCCAGTACCATGAAGACTCCTATGGGGTCAAGTATGTCTCTTAGCAAGGATGATGCAGGGAAACCTGTAGATGAAACCTTGTATAGAGGGATAGTTGTCTCCTTACTATACTTGACTGCAAGTAGGCCTGACATTATGTATGCTACATGTGTTTGTGCCAGGTATCAAGCCTGCCCTAAAGAGTCTCACTTGACTACAGTAAAGAGAATTTTGAGATATCTAAAGGGCACTCCATATCTAGGCCTCTGGTACCCTAGGAATGGAGATTTTGATCTAACAGGTTATACAGATGCAGACTTTGCAGGATGCAAAGAGGATAGAAAGAGCACAACTGGAACCTGTCAATTCCTAGGTGGAAGAATAATTTCATGGAGCAGCAAAAAGCAGACTAGTGTGGCTATCTTCACAGCTGAGTCAGAATATGTAGCTGCAGGAAGTTGCTGTGCTCAACTTCTGTGGATTCAACATCAGCTAGAAGACTATGGATTTCAGGTAAGTAGAACTCCACTTTTCTGTGATTCTACAAGTGCTATTTCAATAGCTAATAATCCTGTATCACATAGTAGAACTAAACATATTGAGATTAAATATCACTTTCTTAGGGAGCATGTAGAAAGAAATGATATTGCACTTGAATATGTTAAAACTGATAATCAGATAGCTGATATGTTTACTAAGCCCTTAGAAGAAGCTAAGTTTAATAGATTCAAAATTGAACTAGGTATGATAAACTTAGACTAAGTTTACAGAACTAAAAATTGGCTAAGTAAAAAGGTGTCGACACATAGACAAGTCTATGTCGACACAGAATAAAAGTGTCAACACTTCAGGAAAAAGGTGTCGACACATCTAGGATGTTGGTGTCGACACTTCAGAATGTTAGTGTCGACACATGTCGAGTAGGTGTCGACACATCCAATGTGGTGTCGACACTTAAGTTTTACTCAGAATTTTCTAAGTAAAGTCTCGACTATTCGTCGAGTAGAGTGGTGTCGACACATAAACATGTGTCGACACATAAAATCTGTTGACTAAACTTGTGTCGACACATGAGTGTCGAGACATTATAAGTCAGTGTCGACACTTATTGCCAGTGTCGACACATCTTTAGTAATCCATCCCGCCTGTTCGTCTTCAAACCAGAAAGGTATAAATAGGATTCTGTCTTTGTTTGTTGACACGCTTTCAGAGTTTCGAGACCAAACTACTGTGTCGACATTTATCTTCCCTAAAGACTAATTCTACAAACCCTAATGGCTCCCAAGCTCGAGGAGAACGTCAATGAAGGCTATGAACTGGTTCGTGGCGCGTTCGACGATGGCGATCAAGAAATCAAATCGGTGGTAACCCTAGTCACCGATTCTGGATTGGAGTACTTGGTTTCAGAACCAACCAAAATATGGAAGAAGGAAGTTCTTGAATTCCTTACTGGAGCTGTAGTAGATGACTCAGGTTACAGAATCAAATCAAGAATACATGGAACCAAGGTCAAGATTTCACCCAAAACTCTGAGAAAGGTACTTCAGCTACCTAAAATTCAAGCAGAAGATGAAGTTTCTACATCCAAGACCAAGGAAGCCCTAAGTTGGTGTGGCCTAGATCCTAAGATGAAGATAGGATCTGTATTTAACAGAAAAGGAATGAATAACCAAGGAAAATTTCTGTCTGAAATTGTAGGCAAAGTTCTACTCAGCAAGACTGGAGGGCATGACAGGGTGTCTGCCTCCATGTTTGAAATCATGACCAGAATTATCTTCAACCTAAAAACAGATTGGTCAATGGTTGTGTATGAGAAAATTAAAGAAAGTCTGAAGAAGCCCAATCTGGGCAGAATACTTAGTCTCTACCTGGCTGGTACAATACCAGAGGTAATGAGCAATGCTGCTGGTAGCAAGATCAACCATATGAGACGGATGGATATGAGGATATTTTTCAGGTGGGAAAGAGTACTATCTAAGGAAATACCTACCCCAGAGAAGCAAGTTTCTAAGAAAGATTCACCTCCAAAGAAGAAGAGGAAGATAGCTCCTGTGACACAGGAGTCCTCCAGCAGTTCGGGTAGTGAAGAACAAGTTGTTTTCACTCCTGATAGTCAAGAGGAAGTGGCTGCAGAGAAGACTCCTGCTCCTCAAGATGAAGCTGAGATCCAGGGGGAGCTGCCTCCAGCTAGCCCCATCCATAGGGATCACAGCCAGGGGGAGCTTCCAGTGGTAGAAGAAACATCTACTCTGGACAGTGAGCAAGCCACCCTCATTATCCAAGAGGTACTCACTGACTTAAAAACTTTAGACTATACTATAGAAGATGCTAATTTGTTTGATGTTCATCAGCAAACTCAGCTAGACAAACCAGTTCCAGATGTTGTTTTAGAAGACAAATCTGCTGAACAAGAAGTGGTACCTGAGTCAGTGGATGAAGAACAAAGACTATCTCCAGCTCCATCCCCTCCTGAATATACAATGGAAGATTTGTTTCTGAATCTAGACCAAGATGATTTTGATATGGACAAGGATGCTGCTGCTGAAGATAAGAGTGCTGCTGCTGAGGGGGAGCACATGACAGTTCTGGAAGAGCCTTTAAGGCTAGACACTGAGAAGGCACTAAATGTGCAAGCTGAAAAACCACAAAGCCCTAAGAATAGGGTTGAGATTGCCAGCACCTCTGCCTCTGAAGATGAGGAGAGTGCTAGGGCCAAGAAGAAGAAAATCTATGTTTTTAAAAGAAGAAGTCAAAATTACAAGAAAGCCTTGCAATCCATTGCCTCACAGCCTATAGTTCAACAAGCTCCAACAGTTGATTATAGTGCTATGATGCTTGCCATGCAGATCAAGTTGGATGAGCAAAGGAAGGCAATAGAGGCATATGTGGATGAAGGGCACAAGTCCCTACAGTTTGACCTTGCACAAGATATCAAGTCAATAAGGTTTGAAATGAACCTGAACAAGAAGGAGATGAATGAATGCTTCCACAAGGGTGGAAATGTTGTGGTGTTTCTGGCTACACACCAAGAGAAAATAAAAGTACAAGTAGAAGATATAGCATTGAAGCAAGGCTATGTGCTGGAAAATCAATTAAGGATGAATGATAATTTGACTGCATCCCACAATGCTATAGTCACTGAATTGAAAAATAAGACTGCTGAATCTTCTACATCTGCTGATGTTAAGGCTGAATTTGATAAAGCTTTTCAAGATGAAATTGCTGCTGTCAAGACTGCCATCAAGGATTCACAGAAGGTCATTTCTGAACAGCTTACAAAGCTTAGACCTTATTTTAAGGATGGAATCAGGTACTTGGACAGCCAAATCAGGTTCCAGAAAGATGATGTAAGAGATCATGTTGCACAAGAAGTCATAAAGTGGGAGAGAGTGTTAGTCAAAGCAAGCTCAGACCATGCTAAGTGGATATCAAATTCCATCAGGGCTACCCTTGGATATCCTCCCCTGTGTGATGATGATAATGTTGCTGAATCAGGGATTCAAAGTGCATATCTTGGAGGTGAGCCACAAGAAGTAGCTCAAGTCATTTATCCACCTCCAGATTTTGAAATGATTCATGCAGAGGTGAGCACTATGTATAGCCCATCTGGTGGCAAGGACAATGTCCATTTAGAAAAGGTTGTTCAACCTATAACAGCAGCTATGCAAGAGGCTTTGGACAAAGAAGAAGAGACAAGGCTGTCAAAGAAGAGGTTTAGGGAATTAGCAGAACAAAAGCCAGATTTTGAACAGTGGAGCCCTATCTCTAGAAATATCATTCTAACTGCCTGGAAAGCTGCTAAAGACAACACTACTGATAGAAACAAGTGGTTCTCAGAAGCTGAATGGAGGAAGCATGAGATCAGGCAGGAAGCCATTGTCCAGTACAGAAGAAAGGCTAAGTTAGGAAAGCTACCTCCTACTGCAGTGGAGCCTAGCAAGTACTTTCCTAAGCCCTATCATTATTTTGAGAGACAGAAAATTAAGGCTGAAGAACAAAAGAAGAAAGACTCAAAAGGCAAGAAGCCTGCTGATGCTGAGCCTACTGCTACTGCTGCTGTCAAAGCTCAAGTTAAAGCTGGAAAAGGAATTGTTATCAAAGAACCTGATCAGAACTAGACTAAGATTAGACTAAGAAACATTGTTGTAATCTTTTACATATGAAATATTTTTTGTAAAACAATGGAAATGTATTAAAACAATGTTAGAACAATTTTTGATAAATATATCTCATGATTGTTCAGAAGCATGTGTCTATTTCTTGTTTGTTCTGCAATGTTTAATGAGTATACATGTGTGCTTTATTACATGTTTAAGTTTGCCCTGTTGACATATACCTGCTTTACATCATTTTCTAATTTTTAATTATGAGTGGTGTATATCATTGACTAAGGGTTATGACTTCTCCAAATAGGGGGAGATTGTTGGGTACATTGGTCAAATGTACCTGATTTGAAGAAGCCTCACCTAACTCAATGATATACATCATAATGTATTTGATGTTTGTTTGAGTTACTTGTGCAGGTTAGGTATTCACTGGACTGAAGCTAAAAGTTTCTAAGTCCATGTGTCGACACCCAGAGGGAAAGTGTCGACACTTGAGAAAGCTTGTGTCGACACCCAGACAAGCAGTGTCGACACTTGGAGTAATTGTGTCGACACCTGAGAAGAAGAGTCGACACCAGACAGAAAGTGTCGACACTTGGAGCTGTGTCGACACTCAGTGAAGAAGAATGCAGAAAAGCTGTGTCGACACTTAGCAGAAGTGTCGACACCTAGAAGAGCTGAGTCTACATCAGAAAGTGTCGACACTTGGAGTTGTGTCGACACTCAGCAAAATTCTGCAGAGACTAAGGACAAGTGTCGACACTCAACACAATGTGTCGACACTCAATCAGCAGAGTCAACATATGAAGAATGTGTCGACACTCAGCACAATGTGTCGACACACACTCAAAGGAGTCAACACTTGAAGTATGTGTCGACACTCAGCACAATGTGTCGACACACAACCAGAAGAGTCAACACTTGAAGAAAGTGTCGACACCCAGCACAATGTGTCGACACTTAGTTGAAGACTCTACACTTGAAGAAAGTGTCGACACAAGGAACTGTGTCGACACTTAGCAAAGAACAGAAAAGTTTACAAAATATTCTAAGTACAAGTGTCGACACTAAGGGAATGTGTCGACACTCAGCTGAAGAAACAAAATTGAAGACTTGTGTCGACACCAAGAAGCAGTGTCGACACTTGACAGTTTCAACACATGAAGATGTGTCGACACAAAGGAGATGTGTCGACACTTAGAAGAATTCAACAAGTTACAGAAGATCAAGTACTTGTGTCGACACTTAATTTCAGTGTCGACACTTGAAGAAGAATCTGTGTCGAGACATACAAGGAGTTGTGTCGACACTTTGTAGACTTGTGTCGACACTTACACAACATGTGTCGACACTTGGTCTATAAGTGTCGACACTTAAGAACAGAAAGTCTCGACACTATCTGACAGTTAGAGAATTTCAAGAATTGACTGGATGACATGACAGCTGCCGTTCCAGCCGGTCTACAGCACTTGTCAGAGATCTCAGAAGTCAGTTATGAACCGGACCAGCCGGTTACCATGAAGAAGGCCTATAAATAGGCACAGACTGTTTACAGAAATAATGTTGTTGTTGTTGTTGTTAAGAGTTAACAGAAGAAGATTAAGTTCTGATTAAGTTCAGATTAATCTAAGAGATTTGTTCAAGTGGTTGCTGATCAAGTTATCCAAGTGATACAAATCAAGAAGATCTTGCTGTCCAACAGCAGATCTAAGAAGTTGGAGAGAGAGAGCTCCAATCAAGAATTCAGTCTTTGGAACTAGGCTGAGAAGAAGGATTCAGAAGCATCTGGATCTTAAGAAGCAGAGGTCAAGGAACAACTGCAGAAGATTCAGACTTATTCAGTTCTACTCAAGAAGCTTTGAAGGAAGCTAAGTCAGTTTGGATCTATCTGAGTTCTTCCAAGAACTCAGCAAGAAACTCTCAACTCCTCTCTTATTTTCTGAGTTGTTGAGTTATTTGTTGTAATACTATTTTAACTTGTAGGATCCATTGGATCTGAGTGAATTGTAAGCCTATATTATAAAGGCTGAGGGTAGGGCTTGGTTGCCTGAGTGTAGGAGTTGAAGAACTCTGAGTGTAGGCCTTAATTGGCTGAGTGTAGGCCTTGATTGCCTGAGTGTAGGCCTGGGTGGCTGAGTGTAGGCCTTGGTGGCTGAGTGTAAGGCTTTGGGCCTGAGGTGTAGGAACCTAGTTGGGTTCTGAGATAGTGGAGAAGTTTGGCCGAATCTAGTACACTGCTAGATAGGCGAAGGGGGAAAGTGGATGTACCCAAAGATTGGGGAACCACTATAAATTTGTGTGTCTGCTGTGCTGTGCTGTGCTGTGGATTAGCAGTTTATATTTTGTTATTGCTGTTAGCTGTAGAAATCTGTGAGATAACTGTTTTGCTGCCAACAAAGTTTCAAAAAGGTTTAGGTCACCTATTCACCCCCCCCCCCTAGGTGTTTAGGTACCATATCTTTCATCAACAGTTAGAGAGAAGATAGTGGATGTTGTCAAAGCTCCCCCTGAGATCTTGAGTTGTTCAGGAAGTGAAGCTTTGCAGTAGGGTGATAGGCCTACAGATAACTTGATCTCCAGCAAATGATGATTTCAGCAACAACTGAAATGTGAGGTGTCCGGAGTCTTGAATGATGATGGCCTTGAACACTTGAATCAAAAGGGATCTGAAGATTTCAGTTTTTTTTTATCTCCTTTTGGTGTTGGTGTTCTTGTATGAATCTTGAGACTGAGAATGTATGAAACTCTCTTTCTCTTGTGTGATTGTCGTTGTGTAAGAGTTGTTGTTGCAGAGAGATATTCTTGTTATCCTTTTTTTTCTTCTATATCTTTGTTGTAGAGAATAATTCTGTCTTTTATTCCATCTGTTTGAATAGAAATGATCCATTGTCCAAGATAGCCGTTGACCTGTCATAAATTACTTCCTTAATTGCTTTTGTCTTCTGGAGGAAAGTCCAATAAAACATTGATTGATAATTCCTTGAAACTTGCTCCAGATTAAATGAAAAATGGCTACAAGATCTCTGAATTAAATGCTGACAATAATTCCACATCTGTCCAAATTTGAATCTTGAAAATCATTAAACTCTTCAGAAAATCGTCGAACTGAGCTCCACTATCGTTGAACTGAGCTCAGAGATTTGGACTTATATAGAAACAGAGATCGTCGATCTGAGCTCAACTATCGTCGAACTGAGCTCAGAGATTAAGAACCAAACTGAAGTCAAGATCGTCGATCAGAGCTCGAAGATCGTCGAATGGAGTTCGACGACTTGTTGAAGTTGAGCTCAGAGATCCGTCAAATGGAGTTCGACGATTCGTCGAAGTGAGCTCAACGATCGTCGAATGGAGTTCGACGATTCGTCGTACTGAGCTCGACGAAATGACTTAGTTTTCTGAAACTGAAAATCCTGGTCTTGAGGGCAGCTTCCAAACCTAAGTACTAACCCTTAGACTCAATTCTAATTGACCTTTAGATCTATACAATGAGGTCAAAATAGGTTTCCTAAGAGACATAGTGATCCTGACCAAAATCAGTAATAGCGTGTTCCAACACATTCTATCAGTAATTTGAACTTCTTCAATTTCTCCACCATGTTGTACTTCATTATCTTCAATGTCAGTTTGTGGACCTTGTACTCCCCCTGAATAGCAACCATCATTTTCCTCATCATGCCTTGTAGTTTGGTGTCCATTAATGGTCAGCATGTCCAACTTTTCTTTTAAACCTGTTGAGCTACAAGAATTGCTAGACAACTCACAATTAATTAGCTCAGATTCATCAACACTACATGAACAGATTCTTCTACAACTTGTGTAGTCAAGTTGTAGACCCTATATGCCTTACTATCATTGTTGTACCCAACAAATATCTCTTCTTGGGATTTGGTAGCAAACTTAGTTAGGTGAGACTTGCCGGTGTTAAGCACATAACACCTACTACCAAAGATCCTAAAGTTGGATATGTTTGGTTTCTGCCCTTCATAATCTCATAGGGTGTCTTTTTGTTGCTCTTAGTTATGGATGCTATATTGAGAACATGACAAGCAGTATTTACTACCTCAGCCCAGAAATATTCTGGGAGAGAAGTGTCACTTAGTAGAGTTCTACCAGCCTCAATAAGAGTCCTATTCTTTCTTTAAGCAATTCCATTTTGCTGAGGTGTTCTAGGTGAGGAGAATTCTTGATGAATCCCTTATTCTTCACAAAACCTTGTCATACATTCAGACTGAAATTCAGTTCCATGGTCACTTCTGATTTTGACCACTGAATTGTTAAGTTCATTCTGAATTTGTTTAACAAAGTTATGAAAGATATCAGGGGTTTCAGATTTCTGTCTCAAAAAGAAAACCCATGTAAATATAGAATAGTCATCTACTACCACAAAAGTATAGACTTTCATACCTAGACTATGAACTGGCATAGGACCAAATAGATCCATATACAAAAGATACAAACACGTCACAAAGTCTTTGGTATCAAGACTATGAAAAGAGGATTTGGTCTGCATGCCTTTTTGATAAGCTGAACATATACCCTATTTTTTGCACTTAAACCGAGTACCATTCCTCACTAACTCTAAACTATAGAGTTGGCTTATAGTCTTATAGTTTAGATGAGCTAGCCTCTTGTGCCATTGGACACACTAAGATGTTTTCTCATCTGCAACTAAACATACAGTAGCGTTCATGTTTTCATAATAAAAATTTAAACAATAAACATTCCATTTTCTATAACCAGACAAGATCACCTTCTGATCACTTGTCCTTTTAATCTGAAACCCATTCTTAATAAATGAAGTGTCATACCCAAGATCACTCAACTGACTTATGCTTATCAAGTTATGTTTCAAACCTTTTATATAAGACACTTGAGTGATTGTTATAGAACTAGTAGAAATGTTACCAAACCCTTTGATGACCCCTTTTTCTAATCCACCAATGATCACTTTGGGTCCACTCTCTATGGGAGTATAGTCCTTTAACATTCTTCTTGTTCCAGTCATGTGACTGCAACACCCACTGTCCAAGTACCATATAGGGGTATGGCAACTTGGACCCACCTGCAGCAAATAAAATTATTTTACCTTAGAACCCCAATGTTTATTGGGTTCTAGGTTCAAGTTAGATTGAAACTTGATATTCTTACCAGTAGCCTTCCTCACAGGTAAGCTGGCATTCTTCCAGACACTGGTGTTGTGCCAGCAATCCTTGGCATAATGCCCTATCTTACCACAGCACCAGCACTCATATCTATTATACCTCTTTTTAGGTACAGTTTTAACAGCATTGCTGTCAGCTGTTCTTAACACTATTGGTATAGTGGTTCTTTGCTTGAGTGCTGGAGATACACCCTTGTCATTCAGAATATCATGCTTACCATAACCATGTACGATATCACGATCATATCTATTGGTAGGCTGTTGCACTTTCTTGAAGGCAATGGGGGGTTTGAAGGCAAGTGGCTGAATTGGGGCATTGCTTTTTTCCTTTGGAATTAGCTGCCCTAGTATTTCCCTTAAAGCCTAATCCTTTCTTACCCTTTCGAGGAATGAAATCATCAATTAGAGGTAAGACTGATTTTGACTTTGAGAATTTAGCCACCAAATCCTTCTCCCTCTGAAGTTTGACTTCCAGACTTTTGATTTGATCATTCTTGAATGTAATTATACCCATCTGAATAACAGTTATGTTTTTCAATTTGGCTACTTCATTCATCTTTAGATCTAGCATTTTTCCTGAATCTAATGCAGCCAACTTAAGAGATGCAATTTCCTTATTTTGACTTTTAACAAGGTTCCTGCTTCTCTTACGTGCTTTCAACAAATCACCATATTCATCAATGAGTTGATGAACATCCCCTTCAGATTCAGATCCATCCACATCTCTTGATGCAGATGCTTCTGATTCTGATCTAGTATAGTAATCAGAAACTATTGAGAAATTGTTTACCTTACTAGGACCAGGCTGATCCTGGTACTGATTTTCTTCTGTCAAGGCCATCAGCCCTTTACAGCAATATTTTTCAATTCCATTTACTGAGTCCAGCAATTTCAAGAACTCAGCCTCTTCTGCATCATCTTCAATTGCAAACAGTCCTATGTATGCTTCAGCTTCAGCCTCAGAATCTGATGATGAAGAATCTGACCAGCTTTTTTGCTTCTTTGAAACAAAGGATTTTTCCTTCTTGCCCTTGTATTTTAGTTTCTTCTTATCATTTGATTCTTTCCTTTTATCAGGACAATCAGCTACCACATGTTCAGGCCTGTTGCAACAATAACAAACAATCTTAGTTGAAGATAATTTACTAGGTTTAGAGTCATACCTGTCCTTCCTAGAGGATTTATTTTTCTGATAGTAATCATTCTTGGATTGTGAGGAGGATGGCTTGGATCTCCATTATTTCTTCTTCAAGAACCTTTTAAATTGTCTTGAGAAAGCAGCTAAGTCTTCATCAGAATTTGGACTATCTGATGTGTGACTGTCAGAACTTTCTGAAAATACTTCTGTAGCTTTCCTAGGAGTAGATGGAGACATCCTCCTATCCTTTCTTATGGCTTCAGTCTTGAAAGCCACTGAATTATCTCTGTAATCAACTTTATTACTTTTCTCCTCCTCCTTTATGGCCATCAGCTGCATCACATATGAAAGTAGTTTGCCAAATAATGTAGGAGGTGAGATTTCTGCTAGTCTGGCCACTTCCCTAATGACACATATCTTGGTGTCCCAGTCCTTAGTTAATGATCTCAGAAACTTATCATTTAACTTATATGTGCTGAATACTCTTCCATATGACATCAATTCATTAACTACTCTGAAGAACTTCTTGTAACATTCAGTTATGCTGTCTGTTTTAGATTGTCTAAAACTTTCATACCCCTGATTCAGCATAGACTTTCTGTCTTCTCTCACTTCTTCTGATCCCTCCATGTAAACAATCTGGGTGTCCCACATTTCTTTGGAGGTCTTGCAGTGAATCAAATTTTGGAATGTTGGGTCATCTATAGCACTGACTATTATATTTTGTGCTCTCTTATCCATAGTAGCCAAGATGATCTCATCCTTTGTCATTTCAAAATACTCCTTTGGTGTCCTGAGATTTGCATCAAGAACTGAGACTTTAATTAGGATGAATGGCCCTTCTTTGACTGTCATATAAATTCTTGGATCTGAAGCTTCCATAAATAGTCTAACTCTTTCTTTCCATATGCCAAAAATCTCTTTCCTGCATATAGGTAACTTCATGGAACCAAACTCCATATGATTCTCAATGGAACCCATTTTGCCTAATAGATTTCTGCCCTGGAGATCTACTCAGACTGTTAAGTCTATTCTTTGAGAAACCTGGCTCTGATACCACTTGAAGAATTGGTTTCAAGATGTCCTAAACACCTAGAGGGGGTGGGGGTGAATAGGTTCAATTCTTTTTCTAACTTAGGTAGACAAATCTATCTAGTTTAGCAATTTATTCAGCAGATATCACAGCACAGCATTCACATACACACATCATTCCACAGATTGCACAACAGATTTATAGTGGTTCCCCAAATGATGGGTACATCCACTTTCCCCCTTCGCCTATCTAGCAGTGTACTAGATTCAGCCTAACTTCCTTCTTTATACTCAGAACGCGCAGATCTTACAGCTCAGAACCAAGAATGGTTCCTACAACTCAGAGTGAATCCACACTCCTACAATTCGGGCACAAGCCCTACCTCAGCCTCTTTCACAGACCTACAACTCAGAGTGAAACCCCACTCCTACAACTCAGGCAAAAGCCCTACCTCAGCCTCTTTCATAGGCCTACAACTCAGGGAAATGATTCCCCTACCTCAGGCACTCAGCCCTACATCAGCCTTTATAATTTAGGCTTACAACTCAGAGAAATAAATCTCCTACACTCAGATCTAATATAGATACTACAAAAGTTATTGATGAAAAGATAATAATATCTTCAACCAGATGGAGAGAGAATTGGTTGAAGGCTTCTTGATCAATTCTTGATAGATCTGATTATTTAAGGATCAACCTGTCTCAGCTTCTTCAAAGCTTCTTGAATCTGAACAAAGTAAGGTTGATCTTCTTGGTGTTGGAGTTGATCTTCAATCAGCTTCCTTCTTATTCAGAAATTAATCTGAATTCTTCTTCAGAATTTATCTGAATTCTTCTAGCAGACTGTTCAGGATCTGCCTTCACTGGATGAGGACTTCTCTCCACCTTGCGTTTCTCTCTCTACAATCTGTTGACTGTTTATTCCTTCTCTTCTTCTAGATCTTCAATCCTTCAGAGATTATTCTTCATTCACTGATCGTGTTCACGATCACTTCTTCACAAATCGATGCCAATTGTTGAGAGAACATATCTATATATAGGCTTCATCCATGGTTACCGGCTGTTTCGGTTCCAAACGATCTTCTGACACCTCTGACAGATGTGACAATAATGTCAGTAATGACAGCTGTCAAGTCTCTAGTTGTATTACTTCAACATTCATTGGACTTTGACTCAGCAGCAGAGAATGTCGAGTGAATACTGCACATGTGTCGACACACATAGTTCATGTGTCGACACAAGTCTTGATGATGTTGACACAACTTCAGTTTTACTTCTCGACACAGCTTCTGTGGAATGTGTCGACACAAGTCCTGTATGTCGACACAATCACTTCTTGTCTTGACAAAGTTGGTGTCGATAGAATTCTGGTGTGTGTCGACACAAGTTTTGTGTGTCGACACAGTCATTGTCGACAGAATTCTGGAATGTGTCGATAGCTTCTCTGTGTGTCGACACAAATTCCGGGTGTCGATACAATCTGACCCTTGGTGTCGACATAGCGTTGTCGACAAATTTTCTGTGTGTCGACACAAATTCTAGGTGTCGACACAATCTGGCCCTTGGTGTCGACACAACCATTCCCAAGTGTCAACACTTGTACTTAGAAAATTTTTCTTTCATTTACTTAACCTGCACATGATAACTCAACAAAACATCAAATACAACTTGATGCATATAATTGAGTTAGGTGAGGCTTATCCAAATCTGTTACACATTTTCCAATGTACCCAACACTCCGTCATGATGTCCTCCCGAATCCGGCCTCCTGCCGGTATATAAACCCTGCCTCTGAAACATAACAGTCCATCCCTCAAGGAGTAATCTCCTTCCGTGCCTTCCTCCAAGGCTCTGAATATCGCTCTGCCCTCGCATCCAGCCTCTGCCCGTCTCTGATGCGACATCAAATATCATCAGTGGTAATCATCGATCCTAGGTAATCTATGTATAACTTTGGATCATCCTCGGACACTAGTGATATCTGCATCTTCTTAAATGACTCAACGAACTCCAAGGCCATCAGCTGCATGCCTACTCCTGACGTACTCGCTCTCTTACTCAGAGCGTATGCCACCACGTTGCTTTCCCGGGATGGTAGTGCATGGTGTACTGGTAGTCCGATAGAAACTCCACCCACCGTCTCTGCCTGATATTCAGCTCCTTCTGCGTGTCTACGTACTTCAAGTTCTTGTGGTCTGAGAATATATCACAGTGGACCCCGTAGAGGTAGTGCGGCCAGATCTTCAGGGCAAAGATGACCGCTCCCATCTCCAAGTCATGCACCGGGTAATTTTGCTCGTGTTTCTTCAACTGACGGGAGGCGTAAGCTATCACGTGCCCTTTTTGCATCAGAACGGAACCCATCCCTTGGTAGGAAGCATCTGTGTACCCCTGGAATCCTTCCTTCCCTAATGGAAGAGAAAGGATAGGGGACCGAGGTAAGCCGACCCTTTAGCTCCAGAAACGCAGCCTCACACCGTGGAGTCCAAAAAAAATGAAGACTCATTCGTCAGAGATGTGAGAGGGATAGCAATTTGCGAGAATCCCTTCACGAACTTCAGGTAGTATCCGTCAAGTCCTAAGAAACTCCGAACATCCGTGGCCGTCTTCAGCGGTGGCCAATCTCGTACTTCCTGGACCTTCGCCGGATCTACTGCCAAACCTGCTCCACTGATGACATGGCCCAAAAAGGCCACCTCCTTTAGCCAGAATTGCCACTTGTTAAACTTAGCATACATCTTATGCTCTCGGAGCTTCTCCAAAGTCAAAGCCATATGCCTCACATGCTCCTCTTCAGTCCTCAAATAAATAAGGATGTCATCAATGAATACGATGACGAAGACATCCAGATATTTTTCTAACACCCGGTTCATCAAGGCCATGAATGCGGAAGGTGCGTTCATGAGCCCAAAGGGCATTACGGTAAACTCATACAGTCCATATCTATTACTGAAGGCTGTCTTCGGATGTCCTCCTCCTGAATGCGTAGTTGGTAGTACCCCGATCTCAGGTCCAGATTTGAGAACTAATGAGCTCCATCCAGCTGGTCAAATAGCTCGTCTATCCTTGGCAAGGGATACGTATTCCGGACCGTCAGCCTATTCAGGGCCTGATAATCAATACACAGCCGAAGTGTCCCGTACTTCTTTTTGACGAATAGCATCGGAGCTCCCCATGGTGAAGAGCTAGGCCGGACGAACCCGACTTCCACTAACTCTTGAAGCTGGCTTCGAAATTCCACCAACTCCTTCGCGGCCATTCGGTAAGGAGTTCTGGATACCGGCTTATCCCCCAACACGAGTTGAATCTATAAGTCCTTCTCCCGGTGCGGGGGTAGCCCTGGCAGCTTCTCCGGAAATACATCGGCAAAGTCCCGCACCACTGGAATATCTGAAGTAGAATGCTTAGCTACGACCATCTCGAAAAGAACCTGATAGACTTTGTATCCCTGCAGGTGGGCCTTGACGGCCTGCACAGACGAATATAATATGTGGGGGGGGGGGGGGGGGGGCTGGTATAATACCTTCGATAACAATAAAGGAGTCCCCATGCCTCGCGGTGATCGTCTTCGCCAAGCAGTCAATCTGGGCATGGTTCCAGTGCAACCATGTCATGCCCATGATCAGATCATAGTCTGGCATCCTCAAGATCGTCGCTGGTGCCTCAAACGCCTTCCCTCCGATCTCCGCCTCCATTTTGCAATGAGAAGTGGTCATTAGCTCTGATCCATCGGGTAGATGCACACTCATCATCCTTCCTGTGAATTACTCCATGCCTGCCAGTCTTTTCACGAATCTTCTGACATAAACGAGTGTGAAGCACCGGTGTCGAAGAGTGTGTGAGCGGGCTTGCCGCTGATGAAAACCATGCCTGAGGTAATTAAGTGTCTTAGTGTTCTAGTTATAGTTTTTCTTTTCTTAATTTTCTAACTAGTCTATATCTATGAAACTAGTTCTTAGGAAGGAAGGAATTTAAATATACTGGCATACCTGCTATAACCTGCTCCGGGTTTCGGGGTTGTGCCAGATCTAAAGCATACACCTTCTCCCTCTCTGGCCTATGGCCTCTGCCCTGATATCCCCATCCTCGGTAGTGTCCTCGACCACTAAACTGCCAAGGAGGTGGGGCACCCTGAAGTGCTGGTGGGGGTGCTCGCCTCATGGGACAATTCCTCTTGAAATGTCCTGGCTGATTGCACTGGAAGCATACAAGTACTTGCTCTATTATCCTCAATATCTCCAACATTTGTAAGGGCTGGGGATCCAATACCCCCTGGTTCCTCTACTCCTGTTTAATCTCCTGACGGGGTTGATCCCCGTTCCTTCTTTCCCCAATGACCTGGCCTCGAGGACGGTCTCTACGGCCTCCAATCACTGCATCATCAGCCGGTCTCTTTCGGCTCTAGACTGTAAGCTGATCTGCTTCCCTTTTCTTGGCCATTTCCAGAATCCTGGCCAAGCTTCCCTCGGAGATGAAGAGGAGGGCCTGTCTCATGTCGTCGTGCAGCCCCTTATAGAACCTCTAGCATATCCAGCGTTGTCCAACTGATAAGAGTCTACATAGCGGGCTAGGTGAGTAAACTCCTGGTAATACTCCAGCACTGTCATGTTTCCCTGCCTCAACCGCAAGAACCTATCCTCTAACTTGTACCTTGCCGACTGAGGTACGAAATGTCCTAGAAGAGCTGCTCTAAACTCTCCCTAAGAGATATCTGCGCAATCCATATCCACAAAAGTGGTGTCCAGCTGTGACTTCCACCACCTCTTTCCATGTGACTCCCGGTAGGAGACCGCTAAAGCAACTTCCTCCTTAGTGGGGCATCGAATCCCTGCAAGCATATCATAGATGGTATCTAACCATTACTCCGTGCGGACTGCCGCCTCCGTCCCCAGGTAGGATGGAGGGGAAAGTGCCTGGAAGGCACTCATCCAGTTGGCCCCGGGATTTGGCTGTGGAGCCGGGGCTTGTTGAGCTCTGAAGGCCTCCAGGATGGCCGTCAGTGTTTGCCCCATCTCCGTCAGCTAAAACGGAGCTGGAGCCGGCGGAGGTGGAACTATATTTGGAGCCTGAGGTGTCCCCTACTGTGGAGTAGGGTTAGTCACAAGCTACAAGGAAAATTCCAATTGTTAGATAGTGTACGAATGGAATAAAAGAAAATGAAAAATGGACTTCTACATGTGATTTCCCTTATAGACACACCACTGCTTCCGCTGCTAGTTTGTCTGCAAACTAAGCTCGCGTGCGGGTGGCCTAAGGTGTTTTGTGGACTACTTATCTTTTGATTGAAGTTTCGCTTTGATACCAATTGTAAGACCCCATTTTTTTCGAACCCGGGGGTCTTATGCCCAGAACCGCCGTTTTGCGGTGGCCGCGACTCTCGGGAAGGTCGCCACTACAAAACGCCGATTTTGCCGGCCTTTTCAATCATCAAAGAGAGAGTAGTAATCATAAACTGAATTATAATTGAGTCCACAAACAACATATATAATGAGAAACCACAACAAGTCCATAAATATAGAAAAGAGAGAGTACTGCAATAGAACAGTACAAATGAAATATAAACGCGCTTTAGCTCTGTACATCAGATCCTCACTATAATCTCTCGTGGAAGCTATAAGAAAGACTAATCACTCACGGAGCTGGTCACTGGTGCAACGGTACTAGACTGGCCCAGCTCTATGAGCGATGTACTCCGTTGGTGCTGTGTCCCCTGCTGCTGCTCCCTGTGTCCCATCCGGAGCGCCTGTAATGTTGTGGTCCGAAAATCATTAGTCATAAAGACTAAGTCCTATCATCCCTTACCCCTCCCCCATGGCTCCTAGGCACCGAGTGGGGAGGAGGAAAGGGAAGCTATGAAGGTGGAGAGTAAGCAAAGCAGGTGATGGTGGAAATATTCTAGCAGTTAATTTATAATGTATAAACAACTAAGGAAGAAAGGTACAAACTAGCAGTTCTACAATAGTAAGAGTAAAGTAAACAAGTAGAGTAAAGCAACACTGGTAGGAAAAACATTCAAAGGAGTAAGTAACCTTAACTTATATGAATGTCCATACAAACGTATAAGTTATGGGGTCTTCTGCAAGGCTCCCATCGTATAAAAACTCCCATACCAATTTATAGGTTGGGGTGTCGGTTGTATGCAAGTAAGAGTGTAGTGATATGCTATGCCATGATTCATGCAAGTGCAACTCACACACACGACTCTATGCGCACAGACCTTTAGTTCACCCTATTTGGGCAGCTAGCTTCACTCCCAGGAACCTCCGTAGTGGCAAACAGAGATAGTGGGTCGGGCCCCCAACTCCCAGGAGGGTATCCACACTACCAGGCCTAGCCGTTATGTACGCCTCTAGAAGGACACAACCTAGAGTGTCCGCGTACTATACTGGTCATATCCACCAGACTTTCTTTGGCCAAATGTCCTACACTGCTGAGTCAACGTATCGACATCGGTGTGAACGACCGTCTAATATCGAAGACCCACTACCTTATTTGTATCTGAATCCGTCCGAGCCACCAGCTCCCCGGACTATCCCGTCTGTTACATCTACCTTCGGAACCTACCGTCCGGATGGTTAATCAAACTAACCTAACCAACCTCCCGATCTACCGGTGTGTGTGGATGTGAAACCCTAGTTATACTAGTTGCTCTTGTAGTTTATTATTCCTACTATTCAGGTTAGCCCAGGACTGCCCAAGGTATTCCCCTTGAAGGGCTCTCGAGGGCACTAGGAACTAAGATGATTGCTAAAGCCCATCGTTCCATTTTGCAAGGCACTTACTATTATTGGTTGTTACCCAACTCCCAATCATTTTAATATTGCACTGGATCTAACCCAGTGTATATTGACTTTTTCTCTCTCCACATGGAAAACGATGTTTCGTCGACCCCGAGCACCTTTTAACACTAGTCAAACCTCCCACTCCTCATCACGACTCTCGATGATAATCTCATTTCACTTACCAGATCAATACACTAATATCCCAACTCCTTAGGTTCATTTTGCACCATATTATGATTTCTGCAGTTTTTACTAAACGCAGACCATTCTAAGCTATATGATGTATACAATGGGAGGTACTCCAAATTATCATCCCAACTCCCTATAATATTTATTGGAGGTCTATAATGGCATGATTAGCCTAAATCAAGAAGTTTATAATTTTCCTAATTTATTTAATTTCCAAAGAGATCCAAATGCCTTAGTTTGAACATGAAGTACTATTTTTAGGCATGCAAAATGTTTCACAAAATTATGATAAATAAAAGACAACTATTTATCAGTAAATTCAAGGTCTCTAAATTTTCAGTAAGAATTAAACCTCTAAACATAATTTTTGAACATAACCTACATTCACCAAATTAAAGAGACAAGTACTGCCAATATACTTCTACAAATTCTGAGAAAATTCACGAATGAATATAAAGATATATAAACACTCTAGGTCAAGTTTCACAATTTATCAGTGAATAATGAACTCTATACTTGATTTTCTCATAATAATCCAAGTTAACAGGTTAATGAACTAAGTATAACAATTATTTATTTAAAAATTACAATAAAATTTTCATATGAGAATATTTACCTAGAAACACTATTGATCAAGTTTCATGATTTTCCAATAAAATAAGGAGCTCTAAATCTATTATAGATCATATTCTCATATTTATATACTTGTGAAGTAAGTGCTGGAAATTTACATCTAAAAAATACAATAAAATTCATGTATGATTATAATGGTCTAAAACTCACTCTGCCCCAATTTCATAATCATCTAATCGATATTAAAATAATAATGAAAACATATTAATTAGGGCTAATACTGGTATTACAAAGGTGTTACTAAAATTATTAATCTGAAATTCCCAATAAAATTATCCAAGGCTTATAATGACATTATGACTACACTACCCAAGTTTCACAACTTTTCACATAGTTCTCATTATCTATCCTTCAATTTTAAGGATTGTGACCTAAACTAAGGTTAGGGTTTTGAGGGGTTTAACAATATCCAAATCCTCTAAGAATTTCACCAGATGGATTTAGCTACCCTAGTGTCCTTTCTACCAAATTTCAAGTCTATACAAAGGGCATTTGATCTCATGCCCTTCTCAAACCCCCAAAGTCCAAACTTAGTGTTTGAACTTAGGTCGTAGGGCAAATCTACCCTAATCCACCCCATCTTCCATGGGAGGGTGTCCATGGTCACAATAAACCAGAGGAAAAAGTTTCAGCCTCTGTTAAGGTGATTTGGCCACCCAAATCCACAAAGTGCACTTTTGACCTAAATACCCTTTTTAGGGCAAAACTAGGGTCTGCTCATTTCCCAACCAAATCAAATAAAGATGAGGTGAAAATTTATACGGAACCTCCTGAGGACCCTACGGACCACTCACCAAAATTTGGGAGGGTCTGGAGGTAATTAGGTCTTCCAATTAATTTACCATAGGATTATTAAATAATTTCAAAAACTATAGAAAACTTATCTCCCAAAATTTTCATTTTTGGACAAGACCTAGGTATAGGTTAGAGTGACTCCCTTTCAAAATTTCAGGTCATTTGGACAAGGGATGAAGTGGGAGCACTCATTTAAGTTTTTGTGTAACTCTAGGTATAGACCCCACCAAAATGCATGTTGTGGCTTAAACACTTACCCAAATTGTTTGAAATTAATTTTATATTACAGTACACCTCAAGGGCTACAATTTATATGTTGACCACTTTTCCATATTGAGCTTTTAAATATTTTTAAAGTAATTCCCAAAGTAACTGATTATAAGGAACAAAAAATGCATAAATTAAACTATAAATCATATGATCCATGCACTAATCTTGACGCAGATCGGGCGGATGCCGGTCATCTTCAACCTCCAGCCTATGGGTGAGATCTAACCATATTGGAGCCTCTTCCAGCTGCCACAGCCGGTCATCCGGCCACCTACATGGCCGGCCACCGCCGCCACCACCTTCGCCGAGGTGGGGGCCATCGACTGGCGGCGACACGGCCTCCGGAGGGGCCTATTCCGGCGAACCCAACAAGATGAATTTCACGAAAAAAATCATGGAGAATCTCCACCCGATCAGGCTCAGTTGAGCCCAATTCTTATTCCTAATGAGTCATATGATCTACCCATGGATGAAGGAGAAGGGGAGGACCTTGCTTGCGGCCTGGAGACGCGCCAATCGCCGGGATGCCATTGGTGATGGAGGAGTCGTCGGAGTCTGCAACTATACAGTGAAGTTGCTCGGGATCATCGGGGAAAGGGTGGAAACGAAAGCTTGGTGTCCAGTGAAGCTTTTAAATGATAAAATGGGGGAGGGTAGGGGTATAGTTGGTGGTGGCCATTAATGCCCCCTTAAGGTGAATTTGGGCCATGGTGGTGGGGGATGAAAGTGGGATCAATCCAGCCAGGAAATGGTTGGAAACTTCTCCTTTCCCCAGGGGAGTTGAACCTAGCCCTTAATGCAGGGAGGAGAAGGGCCTTCCTTCATGACACCATTAATGGCCATGAATAAGATTTCTCGGCCATGGTGGTTCTGAGCATCCAGTTAATGAAAAGGGCTGGAAAAGCTCTTGATCTTCTCAGAGCTGTTAAGGGAGATGAAGCAAGCAAAGAAGAAGGGCCCTAGGCTTCCCTATGCCATGAATGGCCTTTACCTCCTTTTCTCTCTCCTCCATTAAACATGAATTTGGAGTTTTCTCTCTCCTAACCTTCATGGCCGAATTATATCATGGCACTAGCCTAAATGTAGCCCACTAAGCTATTATAAAGTGGTTAGGGAGTGGTTAGCCCAAGTGGCTAGGGGCTTGAGCTTGGGTTAGCCCTTTTTGTGCTAAGTTTGACTTGACCTAGCCTTGGGTTGACTTTGGTCAAATTGAACTTTTGAGTCACCATCAATGGGTCCTTGGTGACCTATTGGCCTCCCCTAGGGTCTAGGTAGGGATGGGTAGGGTTGACTTGGAAACTTGAAGGCCACTTGTCATTTATTAAGGGCACTTTAACCACTTTTAGGCTAGAGTTGACTTGGGTCAACTTAGCCACTAAGGTTGACCCCAATGGGTTCTTGGTGACCCATTGACCTCACGTTAGGGTTAGTAGGGCATGGGTGCGGTCCACTTGGATAGGGGAAGGTCAATTGACCCTAAGTAGGCTAGTTTGACCCATTTAGGGTTAGGGTTGACTTAGGTCAACTTAACCACTTTGACTGCCCACAGTGGGTCCTTAGTGGCCCTATGGACTACCCAAGGTGTTAGGGGTGTTGTGGTAGGGTCATGGGATCAAGTTGTAGCCCTAAAGTCAAACCTTAGGTCCAAATGTTGAGGATGAGCTATAGGCAAACCTAGGTGATTTTTTCACCTTGAGCATTGCCCACTTGTTTTAGAGCTTCTGATTGTTTTTTCATGACCTAGTCATGACAAAACAAAATCCTAGGGGTCTAGTTGTTTGATGGATGTTACAGAGTGATCTCCTTATAAGGTGTCTTGAAGACCTTTCACCAAAATTCCGGGGATGGGTCCATCCTTGATACCGAGACTTATGCTCTACATAAGTAGGCCTAGCAAAGTGAACGTAGGATGAATCAAGATCAAACTCGCTAGTTGGAAAGATAACTTTTTAAATGAAGTTTGATCTTGAGTAGCATTCCCTTTCTCCTTGGCTAGAGCTTTCTTGGCAGCCTTATTTTTCCGTGAGCTTTATTTCTCCAAGAAGATTTACTAGGAGCATCTACATGGCCTAAGCCAGCATCTTTGGCCTGAGAAGAGAATTCAGTAACAAACGAAAGGACTGTCTTGGGCTTGGAAAAACATTCAACAAGTTTCTTTTCAGCTGCAAGTTGTTCTTCCAATTCCTTGATGATTTTCTCCTCTAGATTTAGGTGCTCGAGAGCTTTATTATATTCTTCAATTGCAGTATTGAAATTCTCTCTACATGAGTCGGTCTTTGCGACTTCCTCTATCAAAGTGCTCTCCTCAGCTTTGAGAGATTTAATCTCCTTGGCCTGAGTTTTGACAACTCTTCGACATTTATCGTAAGCCTTTATTAACTCTTTGTATTGAGTCATGAGTTTAGATTCATCATCAGACGAACAGTCCTCGTGATTATGGTCAGAACATCTGATTACGAGAGAGGAGTGCGAGAGTTTACCTTCCTAGTGTACTGTGGCTCTTGTTCCTCGTCTGTCTGTACCATCAGCCCAATGTAGGCTTCCTCTTCCTCACTTGACTCAGATGAGTCAGAGTCGTTGAGAGTCTTGGCCTTCTTGGATACCAGGCTTTTTTCAGTTTTTTCTTATTATAAGAAGATTTCTTCTCCTCTATTCTTCCACCCTCCTTCTTCTTGTGAGGGCAATCAACTATGAATTGTCCTGCCTTGAAAGAAGATAAAACTCTCCTTCAGATAGCTCTAAGCCTGAGGTACTTGGCTCTAAATTTTCTTCTTCACTCTCTTCCTGTGCGGGGGCAAGAGATGTAGCTTTTGACTTCCTCGAGATGTCTGCCTTTAGAGTGATAGACTTATCCTTGGATGAAGACCGACTTTTCTCTTCTTCACCTTTTCTTGAGTTTATTTGCAGCTCATATGACATAAGCTTTCCAAAGAGATTCTGAGGGTCAGTCTCTGCCAGCTTATAAAATTCCCAGATTACACAGACTTTGTTGTCTCATTTCTTAGTCAGGGATCTCAAAAATTTGGCATTCAGTTCTCCATTAGTGAAGATCCGGCCATAGACTCTTAGGCTGTTGACAATCTTGAAGAAGCTTTCAAAAGTATCAGCAATAGAATCCTTGGGACCTTGTCTGAATGCTTCATATTTCTGATTCAGAAGCGATCTTCTGTCATCCCTTACCTCTTCAGTACCTTCCATCAGGACGATGAGAGACTGCCACATTTGCTTGGCGGATTGGTAGTGAATCAGATTCTGCAACATAGAATCATCGACTGCGCTTGAAATGATATTTTTGGCTTTCTTGTCCAAGGAGACAAGTGCGATCTCATCTTTGTCAAGATGTATAAGCTTCTTTGGAATTTGCTTTAAAAATGTTTAAGTTGTCTACCTAAATCACCTAGAGGGGGGTGAATAGGTGAGTTCTGCATTTTTTTGCGGAATAAAAATTTGTACGAGCGATGAACAAAAAGTAAACATGCATACAAATAGGACACCAAGAATTATAGTGGTTCCCCAACCTTGGGTACATCCACTTTCCACCTCACCGATCTAGCAATGCACTAGACTCGGCTACTCTACTATTCTCAAGGATTGAAAACAATCCTACAACTCGGAACGAATTTCCTACAACTCGGAGCAAAAACCACTCCTACAACAACTCGAAAAATATCTCCTACAACTCGGAGTAAAACTCCTACAAGACTCGGAGAATAACTCCTACAACAATAAAATGAATTTACAATCAGAAATACAATGTCTTATCTTCACAGATCTGGTTGAACTTGTTGAATTTTCTCAAAGTGGTCAACGAGATAGCCTAATGCCAATTAATATCCTCAGAACTATGAAGATCACACCTTGATCATGCGGAAACCAGGAAAGCAAGCTTAAACACCAAATGCAATCACAGGGGCAAGAAGATCATATATTCCTTTTTTTCTTTTTTACAAAGCGAGGTATACATGGCGAGACATGATTTCGCTAGTACACAGGAACACAAGAAAAATTACAACTAAAACAATTCGGGCGGACAGAACTAGAGACCGCCGAGACCGCCCAGTCCACCAAAGTCGCCGAGACCGCCCGAACCGCAGCTGCTGCTAGATGACGAATAGAATATGAAGTCTGCCAAGACTGCGAGGTCGCGCAGACACAACGTTATTCGCTGACTGCTACAAGCTGCTGCCGAACTGAAGAACAGAATGCCTAGACTGCCGAGTATGGCAGACAGGTTACTGAACTTGGAAAGCTGAATCAGAGAAACTGATAAGCCGCAGAAGCGACCTGCTGAGACTGCCGATTAAAACAGCAAACTTCCCTGATGCAGACCGCAGTCAAAGCCAAACTACTGGCTCCTCAGTGTTAGTCGCGCAACCTGCAAACAGCAAACAGTTCTTGTAGATGTACCGCAACACTAAACCAAGACTCAACTTACTGTTCACTCAGTTATTGTAGATGTACCGGGGGGTCTATTTATAGGCGAGGTGAGGAGTGTTGTCACCACCCTAGTGAATAGAGTCACCACCCTAGCCCGCTCACTAACACAACCCAGTCCGTAAAGTCCGCAAGGACTTGGCCAGACTACAAACCTCCAGGCGCCAGGTCAAAGTCAGTCCGCCACCATGCAGACATAAAGCCAGCCCGCATAATACAAGCACATCACCAGTCTGCCACTCAACACAACATGCGTACACACCCGCAACTCATGCTGTATCAGTCCGCAACTCAACATAGCACGCGGACACAATCACAACTCATGTTGCATCAGTCTGCACACTGTACGAGGACAAGGAGGCATTCCGCACAGCTCGACAACAACGCCACAGCCCGCCACAAGTCCACGACCATCAGGTAGTCCGCCCGATCAATAGCGGACTCGGAGGACTCTGCGGACACCATGGACTTAGTCACAAAATGACCAAGTCCAGCAGCCCACCAAGCAACTGGCGCGAGCACGGCGGACACAGAAGTCCCAGACCGCCAATCAGCAGGACAGTCCGCCACAAAGAATGAGGCCAACACCCACTGCATCACCGGAGAGCTCGGCAAGGGACAATGTAGATCTCCAAACACAGTTTGCTACAACTCCGCGGATACAACTTCCAATCCACCCGGTTACCACAAGAGCTGGCTAACTGAAGGCCGCAGACCAAGATGAGCACCGCCAACAGACCGTCATATACAGTCTGCTCAGGCCACTCCACAAGATGCACAAGCCACTGACTTCCTTGTCCATAGACTATCGAGGCCGCACACCAGGCCGCACAGGCCGCTCCACAAGAATAGCCAAGCCACCAAGTCCAACCAGGCCAGGTCACCCAGGCCGCAACCATCAGTCTGACTAGGTCGGGTCACCTAGGCCACAACCATTAGTCCGTCCAGGCCGTGGACTCAGACATCTCAGACTACTCAGACCGCCCGGCCTGCTCCATCACCCACTTTCACATCACAAATTTCAACACTCCCCCTTGAAGTGAGAAGTGGTGATCAAGCCCAGCAAGCCTCGTAACTGTTGAAATGGCCCCTTCGATAGTGGCTTCGTGAAGATGTCAGCAAGATTACCTTCACTCCGAACATGCCTGACTAGAAGATATCCCTCCAACACCTTCTCCCTTATAAAGTGGTGATCGATCTCAATATGCTTGCTCCTTACGTGACACACTGGATTGTTCACCAGTTTGAGAGCACTCTCATTGTCACCTCGGAGTAAAGTAGGACCTTGCACTTCCTCATGAACATCCTCTACAAGCCTCCTCAGCCAGATGGCTTCTCGAGCAGCCAAGGCCGAAGCCTTCTACTCAGCTTCCGTAGTAGACACAGATAATGAGTCTTGCTTATTGCTACACCACGAGATGCAAGCTGATCCAAAATTGAAAACATAACCCGAAGTTGATCTTCGATCATCCGAGTCACCACCATAATCAGCATCTGTGTATCTAAGCAAAGAAAACACCGTTTCCCTACTATAGAGGATTCCCATATCAGAAGTTGCCTTGACATACTTCAAAATGTTCTTTGCCGCTACTAGATGAGACTCCTTGGTTCAGCCATAAACCAACTTACTCGGCCAACAACGTAAGCAATGTCTGGCCTTGTAATCGTTAAGTAGATCAAGCTCCCCACTAGAGCTCTAAAGACCAAGGGATCAGGAAGAAACCTTCCTTCATCTCGTCGAAGCTTTAGACCAAGATCCAGAGGAGTAGAATAACTCTTTCCTTTGCCCATACCTGAATCGATTCACAATGCGATCCGCATATCCTTTCTGGCAAATGAGTATCCCACTCTCCTTCCTCTCCACTTCAAGACCAAGAAAGTGATGAAAATCTCCCAAGTCTTTCATCTCAAAGCGAATCGATAGCTCAGCCCTGAGCCTAGCTACCTCCTCCTCTGAATTCCCTGTGATGATCATATCATCAACATACATTAAGACCAAGACTTGAAGCTTCCCCTTCTTCTTGATGAACAAGCTTGAATCCGAGTTAGAAGCAAGATAACTGCAGAATTGAAGATACTCTGCTATCTTCCCATACCAAGCTCTTGGAGCCTGCTTCAACCCGTAGGGAGCCTTCCTGAGCTTGCAGACATAGTCTGGATGAACTTCAGAAACAAAACCAAGGGGTTGATCCATGTATATGTTCTTATCAATTTCTCCATAAAGAAAAGCATTCTTCACATCAAGCTGCCACATTCTCCATCCCTTGCAAGCAGCCAAGGAGATCACCACTCGAACTGAAGTCATCTTTGCAACTGGACTAAATATCTCCTCATAGTATTCTCCATACAGTTGTGAGAATTCTCGAGCAACAAGGTGAGCCTTGTATCTATCAATGCTCCCATCAGCCTTCTTCTTCAACTTGAACACCCACTTGCAAGTCACTGGAGTAATGCCATCAACCTTGGGCACAAGGTCCCATGTTTCATTCTTCTTAAGAACAGTAATCTCCTCCTTCATGAAATCTTCCCACTCCTTGACTCCAGTGGCCTCATTGAAGTTTGTAGGCTCTCGCTCATCCATAGGACCTGCAAAGAAGCACGAGACAAAACTCACTGCATTCCCATCACAGTATCGAGCTGGTGGCTTCACAATCCTCTTTGATCTCCGAATAGGCTACTCCTTGCTCACCACCTTCATTGCTTCTTCAGGCTCAACTCCATTACTGGGCAGACTTTGAGCAAAGCTCCCCCTGCTTCATGATCCAAAATCCTCTGCCTCAGGGCTTGAAGCAACAGGAGCTGCTGGTGAACCATCAAGCTCCTCTTCTAGAACTTCAGCAGCCACCTTCGGCTCTTCATCAACCTTGCTTTCTGGTAGATCAACCGACCCACCTCCATACGTGCCAGTTCATCAAAGACCACGTCTCTTTATACAACAAACTTCTTCGTCGCAGGATCCACCCATTTCCATCCCTTCTTCCGCTCATCATAGCGAACAAAAACAAGCTTCCTTGCCTTTTCATCAAGCTTTGTCCTTGAAGCATCCGAGATATGCACATAGCAAGTTGATCCAAACACCCAAAGGTGTTTCACGCTTGGCTTCTCCTTCAGCAACATCTCAAAAGGAGACTTCATGTTGATTGGACTGAGCGGCATCAGATTGATGACATAAGAAGCACAAGACATCCCCTCTGCCCAGAAGGACTTAGGAATGTCTTTCGCATGAAGCAAACACTTGCAGGTTTCCGTCAAATGACGGATCATCCGCTCCGCTACTCCATTTTGTTGTGGAGTATGAGCACAAGTAAGCTCTCTTTGGATCTCGTGCTTCCTACAGAAGTTAGAAAACTCGGAGGAGACAAACTCACCACCATTGTCTGATATAAAATTCTTGATCCGCAAGCCAAGCTGGCCATCCACTAGCTCCTTGAACTCCACAAACACCTGGAAAGCTTCTGACTTCTCCTTCAAGAAATAAAACTAAGTGTATTTTGTGTAGTCATCAATCAGAACAAGCATATATCTGCTTCCACCAAGGCTAGCAGTGACGGTTGGTCCCATCAAATCACCATGGATACACTCCAATGGTCTCTTGCTCCTCGTTTGTAACTTATCAAATGGAAGGCGATGAGCCTTACCGTACTGACTTCCCACGCAAACGTGACCGTCACCAAAGGAAGACATCTTAGGCAAGCCTCTCACAAGGCTCCTGTTTGCCATAGCTTTCAATTTATCCATTCCTACATGCCCCAGCCTCTCATGCCATATAGTAGCGCTATCGTTTGCCTTCATCCGATCAACGTAAGAGTTTGTTGCAAGAACAAATACGTTCTTAACTCTCCTCCCAATATGAGCAACACCAGCCTTTACTGCTGATACGTTGCGAAGGAACTTCATTCTGTTGGCCCAAACAGAACGTGATAACCTGTGTCTACCACATTGGTCACAGAGATGAGGTTCTTCTTCATGCCCGACACATGATATAAACTCCTTAATGTGAGTGACCTCTTATCACTACCCAAGGACATGACCCCCTCCTTCACTACTGCATAAACAGTATTATCAGAAGTTATGATAGTTTCGCTACCTGAGTACGCTTGTAGTGAAGAGAACTTCGACTTGTCTCCGGTGAGGTGATGACCACACCCGGAGTCCACGATCCACTCATCGTTGAAGTCGACATCGGACAAAGCACGGACACAAGTGCCCGTCATGAAGGCTCCGCCCCATCCAGCTTCTTCAGTACTCAAGCAAGCTTCCTCCTTGCTTGCAACATGCCCAGGCTGCAGTTTGACCTTGCAGTCACGCTTGAAGTGTCCCCGCTGATGATACTTGTAGCACTTCAAGTTCTTCTTCCAATCCTTCTTAGGAGCAGCGCTCCTCTTTGACTGATTAGAAGTTGAAGGCTCATTTTCAGCAGCAGTGTTCTTCTTCTTCCCTTCCAATCTCTTCTTTTTCTTGCCTGTGAACAACGCTTCACTATCTCCTTCAGAGATAGTCACTCCTGCCATTTGTCTGGCCAAAATTTCCTGCGAAGCAAGCAGTTTCTCAAGCTCCTGCAGAGATGGTTGATTGGCGCAGCCTTGGACAGAGGTTACAAAGGCAACATACTCCTTCCGCAAGCCGCGGATAATCTGCCTTTTCAACTTGGCCTCAGAGATGGGCTCATCAGGATCAAGCGGCGATATTTCAGCACACAGGCTCTTCATCTTCAGAAAGAACTTCGAGATGGTCAGGTCTGCTTGAGTTGTCCTGGCCAACTCATTCTCCAGGAAATATAGCCTCTCCAAATTCTTCCTGTTGAACAACACATAAATAGTTGTCCAAATATCAACAACCGACTGACATCCAATGATGTGATCAAACAGCTCTGGTGAAATAGCCCTCTTGAGGGTAAACTCAGCATTTGCATTTGTTTTCCTCCGGATTCTCACCTGCTCAGCAGTCCCAAACGCAGCAGTAACTTCCTGTCTGCTGTCACCACCAACGACATCCCATAGCTCCTCGCCAAGAAGAAAACTCTTCATACACGACTTCCACTTCTTAAAGTTAGTCATAGTCAAGAGTTCAATACCCAGACCTCTTGCATAATTCCCTTCCATTGCAGCAACTTTGGTTATTCTTTCAGAAGCATAGAGTAACAACACAAGTTGATCACCGCTCAAGCAGCTAAATCTCGCTCTGATACAATGTTGAATTTTCTCAAAGTGGTCAACGAGATAGCCTAATGCCAAATTAATATCCTCAGAACTATCAAGATCACACCTTGATCATGCGGAAACCAGGAAAGCAAGCTCAAACACCAAATGCAATCACAGGGGTAAGCATATTATATATTCCTTTATTTCTTCTTTACAAAGCGAGGTATACATGGCGAGACATGATTTTGCCAGTACACAAGAACACATGATAAATTACAACTAAAACAATTCGGGCGGACAGAACTGGAGACCTCCGAGACCGCCCAGTCCGCCAAAGTCACCGAGACTGCCCGAACTACTGCTGCTGCTAGATGATGAATAGAATACGGAGTTCGACATGACCGCGAGGTCGGGCAGACACACTGTTATTCACTGACTGCTACAAGCTGTTGCCGAACTGAAGAACAGAACGCCTAGACCGCCGAGTACAACGGACAGGTTATTGAACTTGGAAAACTGAAGCAGAGAAACTGACAAGCCGCAGAAGCGACCTGCTGAGACCGCCAATTGAAACCGCAAACTTCACTGATGCTGACCGCAGTCAAAGCCAAACTCCTGGCTCCTCAGTGTTAGACGCGCAACGTGCAAACATCAAACAGTTCTCTTTAACCCGCGCGGATAGGAAAATCCAGACCACAACACTTAACCAAGAGTCAATTTACTGTTCACTCAGTTACTGTAGATGTGTCGGGGGCGGGGGTCTATTTATAGGCGTGGTCAGGATTGTGGTTACCACCCGAGTGAATAGAGTGACCACCCCAGCCCACGCGCTAACACAACCCAGTCCGCCAAGTCCGCAGGGAATTGGCCAGACTACAAACCTCTAGGCGCCAGGTCAAAGTCAGTCCACCACCATGCAAACACAAAGCCAGCCCGCACAATACAAGCACAGCGCCAGTCCACCACTCAACACAGCATGCGGACACACCCTCAACTCATGCTGCATCAGTCTGCAAATCAACCCAGCACGCAGACACAATCACAACTCGTGCTGCATCAGTCCGCACAGTGTACGCGGACAAGGAGGCAGTCCGCATAGCTCGACAACAACGCCACAACCCGCCACGAGTCCATGACCATCAGACAGTCCGCCCGGTCAATAGTGGACTCGGCGGACTCTACGGACACCATGGACTTAGTCACAAAATGACCAAGTCCAGCAGCCCACCAAGCAACTGACGCGAGCACTGCGGACACAGAAGACCCATACCTCCAATCAGCAGGACAGTCCGCCACAAAGAATGAGGCCAACACCCACTGCATCACCGGAGAGCTCGGCAAGGGGCAATGCCGATCTCCAAACACAGTCTGCTATAACTCCGTGGATACAACTTCCAATCTGCCTGGTTACCACAAGAGCTGGCTAACTGCAAGGCTGCAGACCAAGATGAGCATTGTCAACAGACCACCATATACAGTCCGCTCAGGCCGGTCCACAAGATGCCCAAGACACTGACTTCCTTAGCCATAGACTATCCAGGCCACACACCAGGCCGCACAAGCCGCTCTACAAGAACAACCAAGCCACCAAGTTCAACTAGGCCAGGTCACCCAGGCCGCAACCATCAGTCTGGCCAGGCCAGGTCACCTAGGCCGCAACCATTAGTCCGCCCAGGCCGTGGACTCAGACCGCTCAGACCACCCAGCCTGCTCCATCACCCACTTTCACTTCACAAATTTCAACAGATCTCGACTTCTTCCTTCTTGAAAAACTGTACAGTGCTTATCAGAAAAGTTGAGGAAGAAATATGAGAATCCTTGAATCTGAGAACTTTAGAATCAACACAATCAAGGAATAGATCTGTCGATGTTGAAAATCTTGATCTGTTGAAACTTCTTGTTCTGAATCTCTTGAATCGAGAGAGAAGATCGGCGATGAAGACAGAGTGGCAGCAGCGGCTCTTCTCGATTTAGAAACTTAAAAAGATTCAGAAACTTGGAAGTTCTTCTTGTTAGGGTTAGTCGATTATGATAAGACCTTTTATAGGACTTGCCTAATGGTCATAATCACATTAAATGATAGCCACGTGGACCAATCAAGCCTTAATGAGATTTGAAATCGAATCCGTCAAAACTTAGGAAATTTCAGAAAACTGAACTTCATTTCTTGAGAGTGTTAAGTATTTTCGAGAAGAAATTTTTGTTTCTCGAGAAGAAGTACGAAGTTCTCGAGAAAAATACTTAAGAAAAATGTAGAGGTGGAATTCTGGTATCTCGAGAAATAATAGACCTTTTACTCGAGAAAAGTTCTTCTGTTTCTCGAGAAGAATAATGCATCTCGAGAAAATATATTTGTTACTGGAGAAATAACTTCTGGTTCTCGAGAAATGATTCTGGCCTTCTCGAGAAACACATCTGGCCTCTCGAAAAATAATTCTGGCCTTCCGAGAAATAATTCTGTCCTTCTCAAGAAAAAGACTTAGAAAAAAAATTTGACTTAAATTTTGAGTTTGCTTGAGGAGTTAGGATCTACTCGAGTAACATAAGGCTTTCTTGAGAACTGCACTAGCCTTTCTCGAGAACAGCTTCTGCTACTCGAATACACGACTGAGCTTACTCGAGTACTAAGTTCAATTCTACTTGAGTGTTGTAAGTCCTTCTCGAGAATAATATTTAGAAAAATTACTTAACAGAATTTTTAATTCTTCTTCTTGGAGAACAGCAACCCAGAGTTTCTTTCATATCTTTAGCACTTAAAAGAGAAGTGTGTCCCAATAGAGAGGCTACACATGAGTCAACACCATGTATCACACAATGAGGGATTACATTGTACGGTCCTGTGTTTGGTGACTCATTGTAGACTAACATTTTTCCACACTTGACAATTATAACCTGCAAGCACTCAAATTGAAAAGACATCAAATACAAACTTAATTCATCTTAGTTCGTGGGTGACTTCATACAAATCTGGGTTAATGTGGACAAAATATCCAACACACATAATTGCAGAGTGTCCGTACAAGAAGAAGGAAGGTTCCAAGAAGGATGAGAAGAGATCCTTCAAAGGCAAGAGGAAAGAAGAAAAGTGCTCCGTCGCCAAGAGTCCAAGACTCTCAGCGACAGTGACTCGAGTGACAAGTTCAGGGAATGAGGAAGCTATCAAGGATGGACCCATCCCCGAGGTTTGGGGCAAGTGTTTTTAAGGCTCCTTACAAAGTGATCACTCTTAAAGACTATGGTCCTTATGTCCATGAACATAATTATAAGAAAGTATCGAAAGCCAAAATTGTGGTACCCAAGGGAAAGGAGATGGAGAAGCCCTGTATCTGTTGCAATTAGGATGCTTCCACATCCAAGTATGTTTCCCGTGCTAGATCTCACATTCAAAAGTTAATGCAGGAATACAAGAGAAGGTACAACAGGTTTGATTGTTGGTGTTACGACAAAATTGGTCATTTTGGCACAGATTGTTGGTTTAACCCTGCAAATTTTGAAATTCTACGAGTTAACAATGCGAGACCTACCACTCACAAAGTTAATGTTCCTAGTGGTGTTAAGCTAACAAGGAACCAAGGACCCAAATATGTTTGTGTTCCTAAGGTAAAATGATTTACAATTGCAGGTATGTCCAAAGGCCAAGAAAAATCCAATTTGGTATTTGGATAGCGGATGCCCTCGGCATATGACCAGGACAAGAAGACTACTGCGAGAATTCACTCCAATTGAAGACAGTCCAAATGTCATCTTTGGAGGGTCAGACAGAGGAATCACGAAAGGCTACGGTATGATTTCCAACGACATAGTTTCTTTCACAGACGTGGCTTATGTTGAAGTATTACAACATAATCTGATAAGCATAAGTTAACTATGTGACAAAGGTTATATCGTTGAGTTCTACAAGAAAAAGTGTATGATAAAGTCGTCTGCTAATTTGGAGACAATCTTAACAGACACTCGGAGTAGAAATATTTTTTTATTAAATTTTCTATGTTTAGACAATTATACACTAGTGTGTTTTTTGCCTAAAAGTAGTGCGTCTCTTTATGACCAAAGACACAAGGGATTAGCACATAATAATTTCAAAACCATAATGATGTTATTTTCTCCCAACTTAGTGAGTGATTCCCTAGCATTAAGTGCCGTAAAGAGAGTCTGTGTCACGCATGTCAAATGGGTAAGCAGACAAGGGCTACCTTCAAGGGTATTGCTGAAAAAGATTCTTTGAGAAATTTGTACTTACTTCAAATGGACTTATTCGGTCCTATGCCAATTCACACTTAAGGAGGTAAAGTATATACACTGGTAATTGTGGATGACTACTCTCGTTTTATGAAAGAAATAGTGCCTAACCACATAGAGGGGGTGAATAGGTGTACTTTTTCTTTTTACTTTAAAGGCAGACAAATTGTTATGAACTTTAAGCAGCAAATGCAATTCTAAATCTATCACAACACTGCAACCACAAGAACAAACATTCACAGAGTGCACACAATGTTTATAGTGGTTCCCCAAGGTCTGGGTACATCCACTTTCCCCCTTCGCCTATCTAGTAGTGTACTAGATTCGGCCTAACTTCTGCACTTCTCCTCAGATCCTCAGATCTTACAGCTCAGAACCCCAATCTAGGTTCCTACAACTCAGAGTGTCCCCACTCCTACAACTCAGGCACAAAGCCCTGCCACTCAGTCTTCAACAAGATGTACACTCAGGCTAAACAGCCCTACCTCAGCCTTCAACAAGGCCAACACTCAGAGAATTGATTCTCCTACACTCAGGCTCAAAAGCCCTACCTCAGCCTTTATAGATTTAGGCTTACAACTCAGATCCCTTAGGATCCTACAAAAAGATAATAAAATGTTTTTAGATCACCACTCAGTTTGAGAGAATCAAGAGGGCAATCTTCTTGATCAGTTCTTGATAGCACTGATTCCTGAGATCAACTTTGTCTTTGCTTTCTTCAAGGTTTCTTGAGTCTGAACTCAGTAAAGATGATCTTATTGAAGTAGACCGGCTGGCAAGTTCCTTCTTAGGATGGAGAAATAAATCTGGATCCTACTTTGTAGTCTGGTTCAGAACCTGCTCCTTAAGAGATTTGATTAACAAGTCTCTTTCTTGACTTCAATTACTGGAGTTCTCTCTCTCCAAGTAAATCTGAAGTTTCTTCAAAATACTGATTTACAGTTTTCTCTGGATCTGTCTTGATCTTCTTAAATTTTAATCTTCTAATTGATGATTCAATAATCGTGATCAATTCCCTTCTGTTGAAGGAGAAAGGCCTTTATATAGTCTTCCTCCAAGGTAACCGGCTGATCCGGTTTCTAACGAACTTCAGACAGCTCAAACAGTTGCAGTTGACCGGTTGAAATGGCAGCTGTCAAGTCATCCAGTCACTTCTTGAAAATACTGTCTCTGTCTGAATGTGTCGATACTGTTCTTCATTATGTGTCGACATAAATAGACCAAGTGTCGACACAAGTGGACTAAGTGTCGACACAACTCCTTGTGTTGTTGTAACAGCTTCTCGACACTGCTTCTTCAGAATGTGTCGACACTGATTCTGTGTGTCGACACAAGCCTTCTGTTGAATGTGTCGACACTGATTCTGTGTGTCGACACAAGTACTTCTTCTTTAAAACTTAGTTGAATTCTGCTATGTGTCGACACATCTCCTTTTTATCGACACATGCCTTCTTATGTTGAAACTTGCTGAGTGTCGACACATCTCCTTTGTGTCGACACATGACTCCATCTGTTGAAACTTGCTAAGTGTCGACACATCTCCTTTGTGTCGACACAAGTACTTTAACTTTGTTGAAGCTTGCTGAGTGTCGACATAGCCTCCTGGTGTCGACACATTTGATGTCGACAAAGCTTCTCTGAGTGTCGACACTGTCTCTAAGTGTCGACACAGATTATGTTAACAATTCTTCACAGTGTGTCGACACTGCCTGTATGTGTCGACACTTTTCTTCTGGTGTCGACTCTGCCTTTCCTGGTGTCGACACAATTACTCCAAGTGTCGACACAGCTTCTCTAGGTGTCGACACAAGCCTTCATAAGTGTCGACATTGCATCTCTAGGTGTCGACACATGGACTTAGAAACTTTTCTGCATTTCCTGCAATTACTTAACCTGCACATATAAACTCAAAGCACATCAAATACACCTTGATGTATATCATTGAGTAGGGTGAGGCTTCTTCAAATCTGGTACACATTTTCCAATGTACCCAACAATCTCCCCCTATTTGGAGAAATCATAACTCTTAGTCAATGATATACACCATACATAACAAATACTCAATATGATGTATAACAGTATTATATGATAGGGTAAATACTAAACAAAATATGTATAAACAATCATCACAGAATTACAATGTAACAGATTGAACATCAAACATTGTTTTGTTATAACCTCCAATAGTTTCATTAATCAAACGTTTACATAGATTTTAATGCAAGAGATTACAGAGTAGTAAACTTAAGAAAATTCTAATCTATGGTTGTTCTGGCTCCTTGATAACAATGCCCTTTCCAGATTGAATCTTGGCTTGAACTGGAGCATCATTGTCATCAGCAGGCTTCTTTCCCTTAAGATCTTTCTTCTTCTATTCTTCAGCCCTTATCTTTTGTCTCTCAAAATAATGATAAGGCTTAGGGAAATACTTGCTAGGCTCCTATGCATTAGGAGGTAGCTTCCCTAGTTTAGCCTTTCTTCTGTATTGAGCAATAGCCTCTTGCCTAGCTTCATGTTTTCTTCATTCTTGGTCAGAGTACCATTTGCCCCTTTCTAGGAAATTATCCTTTGCAGCTTTCCAAGCAGTCAATATGATATTCCTAGAAGTTGGGCTCCACTGTTCAAAATCAGGCCTTAACTCTGCCTGTTCTCTGAACCTCTTCTTAGATAATTGAGCTTCTTGCTCTTTTAATACTGCCTCTTGCTCTTTTAATACTGCCTCTGGCACAGGCTGTACTACTTTCTCAAAAATAATATTCTGATTACCCTCAGGAGGGCTATACATAGATTGTACCTCTTGATGTATCATCTCAAAATTAGCTGGAGGGAAGATTACTTGAGCAACTTCAGCTAGCTCACCTCCAAAATATGCAGGATTGGTCCCAGATTCTGCTACATTATCATCATCACACAAGGGTGGACATCCAAGGGTAGCTCTGATATTGTTTGAAATACATTTAGCATGGTCAGAGCCTGCTTTGACTAATACTCTCTCCCCCTTTATAACTTCTCTTTCTATATGATCCCTAAGATCATCCTTCTGAAATCTGATCTGAGCATTCAAATAGTTAACACCATCTTTATAAAAAAGTTTTAACTTTTGGCGCTGTGCAGTAATAGCCTTTTGAGAATCTTCAATGGCAGTTTTAACAGCAGTTAGGCTTTCTTGTAATTTCTTATCAAATGCCGCTTTGGCAGTAGCACTTACTGCAGTCTGTGCAGTAGCTATATTTTTCATTTCTGTGACAATCACATTATGTGATTCAGTCAAGTTTTCATTCATTCTTATTTGATTTTCTAAAACATAGCCCTGCTTTACTGCTATGTCATCAACCTGTATCTTTATCTGCTCTTGATGAGTGGCCAGATATACCACTGCATTGCCTCCTTTATGAAAACAGTCAGTCATTTCCTTCTTATTTTGATTCACTTCAAATCTTATAGATTTTATGTCTTGAGCCAGATCAAATTGAAGTGATTTATGTCCTTCATCCATATATTTTTCTAAAGTCTTCCTTTGCTCATCCATCTTAATCTGCAAAGCCACCAACAATGAACTATAATCAGCAGTTAGGGCATGCTGTGGAACAATGGTTTGCAGTGCTTTCTTGTAGGCCTGACTTCTCCTTTTGAAAACCTGTAGCTTTCTTTTCTTGGCTCTAGCAGCCTCTTCATCTTCAGAGTCAGAAGTACTAGCAATGTCTACTCTATCCTGTGGAGTAGAGGGCAATTCCTTCTCTGCTCTTGGTAGGTCCTCAGCATTCCTTTGCTCCTCAGATTCTTTTCTAGCAGTCTCCTCATGAAACTCAACATGCTCCCCCTCAAGGTTAGCTGACTCCCCCTCAACAGCTGCTTTCTCTCCCTCAAAATCAGTCTGTAGTAATTCAGGGAACAACTCTTCTACTGTAAACTCCTGTTGAGGATGGACTGGAGAATTTCTTATCCCAGGAGCATGATCTGCAACTGATGTGTCTTCTATGACAACATCTTGTGGTTGACAATGTATCTGAGTTTGCTGATCAACATCAAGTAATGATTCAGTCAATACTTCATCCTCAATATTGAAAATAGATTGATTAACTTCATTGATTATCTCAAGAATTGTTTGGGTTGCCCTTTCACTATCTAAGTGAGTTGGCTCATCCATATGTTGAGGCTCCCCCTGGAGTGGATTCAGGTGAATGGGTCTAGCAGATGGTAGCTCGCCCTGACTCTGTGCATCTTCAGGTCTTACTAGTGATTGTCCAGCATTTCCAGCCTCTCCATCATCAGAACTAAAAACTACCTGCTCTTCTGAGCTATTGGAGGATTCAGGAGCCACAATGGCTTTCTTCTTCTTCTTCTGAGGTGTTTCCTTCTCTGGTGTAGGCATTTCTTTAGTTAACACTCCATCTCACCTTGAGATAATTCTAACATCCATTCTCCTCATATGGTTTATCTTAGAACCTGCAGCTTGGTTCATCACTTCTGGAATACTTACAGCTAAGTATAAACTCATAATCCTACCCAGATTGGGTTTCTTCAGACTTTCCTTAATCTTGTCAAACAATACTGCTGACCAGTTTTAAGTTGGAAAATTATTCTTGACATCAAACTGAACATGTGAGCTGATGTTCTATCATGCCCACCTGGCTTACTCAGAATTACCTTTCCTACTACTTCAAATAAAAACTTTCCTTGTATGTTCATCCCTTTCCTGTTAAAAACTGATCCAATCTTCATGCTTGAATCAAGTCCGCACCATTGCAGTGCCTCCCTTATCCTTGATGCAGGTACATCTTCCTCTTCTTTAGTTCTAGGGAGATGTAGAACTTTTCTCAGACTTTTCTGGGTGACTTTCACCTTAACTCCATGTACTTTGGATTTAATCTTAAGACCAGTTTCATCAAGGGTAGCTGCACTAAAGAATTCAAGGACCTCCTTCTTCCAAATCTTGATTGGTTATGAAACAGGATACTCCAACCCAGTCTCTGCAACTAGGGTTACAACACCTTGAATTTCTAGTTCCGCGTCGTCAAAGGCATGTCGCACGAGATCATAACCTTCATTGATGTTCTCTACTAGCTTGGGCGCCATTAGGGTTTGAAGAAATTTTGAATTTAGAGAAGAGAGATGTCGACACACAAGTTTGGTCTCGAAACTATGGTGAGCGTGTCGAAAAATAATGGTGAAGACCTATTTATACCTTTCTAAAATCAAAGGTGAAAAGGCGCGTCAAAATACTTGAAATGTGTCTACACTGTTGAAAAGTGTCGACACTTACTTCTAATGTCTCAACAACTATGTGTCAACACAAATATAGTCGACAGAATATATGTGTCGACACTTATACATCTCAGCTTGACGATTAGTCGAAACTCTACTCGATGAATTCTGTGTAAATCCTAAGTGTCGACAACACCCTGGATGTGTCGACACCTACTCTGGATGTGTCGACACCTACTCTGGATTTTTTGACACTAATTCTCTGAAGTGTCGACATTGACTGTCTAGATGTGTCGACACCATTTCTCTGAAATGTCGACACCACTTCTATGTGTCGACACAGACAACTTTGTGTGTCGACACTATTTTACTTAGCCAATTTTTTTAAAGTATTCTAAGTTTAACATTCCTAATTCAATTTTAAAATTATTGAATTTGGTTTCTTCTAGGGGCTTAGTAAACATATCAGCAATCTGATTATCTGTTTTAACATATTCTAGGGAAATGTCCTCTTTTTCTACATGTTTTCTAAGAAAATGGTATTTAATTTCTATGTTCTTAGTCCTACTATGTGAGACAGGATTATTAGCTATAGAAATTGCACTTGTAGAATCACAAAGTAAAGGTGTTCTACTTACTTGAATACCATAATCTTCTAGCTGGTGTTGAATCCATAAAAGTTGTGCACAACAGCTTCCTACAGCAACATATTCTGACTCAGCTGTGGAGATGGCGACACTGGTCTGCTTCTTACTGCTCCAAGACACCAGCCTTCCACCTAGAAATTGACAGGTTCCTGTAGTACTCTTCCTATCTTCCTTGCAGCCTGCAAAATCTACATCTGAATAACCTGTCAGTATAAAATCTCCATTCCTAGGGTACCAAAGGCCTAGATAAGGTGTGCCCTTAAGATATCTCAAAATCCTTTTGAATGCAGTCAGATGAGATTCTTTAGGGCATGCTTGGTACCTAACACAGACACATGTAGCATACATGATATCTGGTCTACTAGTAGTCAAATACAGTAGGGAGCCAACTATCCCTCTATACAAAGTTTCATCTACAGGTTTCCCTGCATCATCTTTGCTTAGAGACATGCTTGACCTCATAGGAGTTTTCATGCTAGTGGATGATTCCATATCATACTTCTTTATTAACTCTAGGGTGAACTTAGACTGGCATATGGACATGCCATCTTCAGTCTGTCTAACTTGGAGACCCAAGAAGAACTTAAGTTCCCCCATACTGCTCATTTCAAATTGTCCTTGCATAAGTTTTGCAAACTTTCTGCAAAGACTACTTTCTGTAGACCCAAATATTATGTCATCTACATATATTTGGACTAAGATAATCTTGCCTTTAGATTCCCTAAGGAATAAAGTCTTGTCTATTTTCCCCCTTGAGAATTTGTTCTCAATGAGGAAACTAGACATGTTCCATACCAAGCCCTTGGGGCTTGTTTTAACCCATACAAAGCCTTCCTAAGTCTATATACATAATCAGGTTTAAGAGAATCAACAAAACCTGATGGCTGCTCTACATAGACTTCTTCCTTCAGATTTCCATTTAGAAAAGCTGACTTTACATCCATTTGGTATATCTTAAACCCTTGATATATTGCATAGGCAAGGAACATCCTTATTGCTTCCAGTCTTGCTACTAGAGCAAAGGTTTGATCAAAATCAATACCTTCTTCCTGCCTATATCCTTTTGCAACAAGTCTAGCTTTATTCTTTATGATGATTCCATTCTCATCCAACTTGTTCCTAAAGATCCACTTAGTTCCAATGATGTTGTGGTCTTTTGGTTTAGGAACTAGCTCCCAGACCTTGCATCTTTTGAACTGATTCAGCTCCTCTTGCATGACATCAATCCAATGAGGGTCTAGAACTGCTTCTTCAAATTTCTTTGATTCTACTTGTGATAGGAAACTGGAGTAAAGAACTGTACTCAGATTCCTGCTTCTTGTTTGCACTCCTTGTCTGGGATCACCAATTATTTGATTGGTTGGATGATCCTTTAAGTGTCTATTTGCTGGAGGTAGTCTGTCTTCAGGTTGAACTCCTCCAGCCTCTTCATTTAACTGCACCTCTTGGTCTTCTTCTGCATCTAGAGAGTCTTATACTCCCCCTGGACAGTAGCCACCATTTTCCATTTGCTGAGTTGGAGTAGAACCTTCTGTAATGGTAAGCTTATCCATCTTCTCAGTTACACATGTAGAGCTGCAAACACTACTTTGCAATTCACAGTTAATGAGTCTTGTTTCATCAAAGACTACATGTACAGACTCTTCTACAACTTGAGTAACCAAGTTGTAGACCCTATAAGCCTTACTATTGTTACTGTACCCAACAAAGATCCCCTCTTGGGATTTGGCAGCAAACTTGGTTAGATAAGACTTGCCATTGTTAAGTATATAGCACTTGCAACCAAAGATCCTGAAATAGGATAAATTTGGTTTTCTGCCCTTCACAATTTCATAGGGAGTCTTTTTGTGGCACTTGGTGATAGTAGCCCTTTAATTACATGACATGCAGTGTTTACTGCCTCAGCCCAGAAATATTCTGGGAGAGAAGTGTCACTTAATAGGGTTCTACCAGCCTCTATCAATGTTCTATTTTTCCTTTCAGCAATACCATTTTGCTGATGTGTTCTTGGTGACGAAAATTCCTGAAAAATCCCAAATTCTTCACATAGATTTGTCATACTTTCAGAATGAAATTCAGTGCCATGGACACTTCTGATTTTGACCACTGTACTGTCTAACTCATTCTGAATTTGTTTAACAAAACTATATAAGATACTTGGGGTTTCAGATTTTTGTCTTACGAAGAACACCCAGGAATATCTTGAATAGTCATCAACTACCACAAATGTGTAGACCTTCCTTCCTAGACTGTGAATTGGCATAGGACCAAAAAGATCCATATGAAAGAGGTATAAACACCTCACAGAATCCTTGTTCTCAAGGCTATGAAAGGTGGATTTGGTCTGCTTGCCTTTTTGACAAGCTGAGCATATCCCATCCTTTATACACTTAACTTGAGGACCATTCCTCACTAACTCTTTGCTAAAGAGTTGGCCAATTGTCTTATAGTTAAGATGAGCCAGCCTCTTGTGCCATTTAACACAATGTGAGACTCTCTCATCTGCTACAAGACAAATAGGAGAAACATTATTCTCACACATAAAGTCAAGACAATAAACATTTCTCTTCCTATATCCTGTCAGAATGATCTTTTGATCACTTGACCTTTTGATATGACAACCATTCTTGACAAATGAGATGTCATATCCTAAATCACTCAGCTGACATATGCTAATGAGGTTATGTTTCAAACCCTTCACATAAGCCACTTGAGTGATTATAATCAGATTACTAGAAATGTTACCAAAGCCTTTGATGATTCCTTTTTCTGAACCACCAAAGGTAACTTTAGGGCCATCCTTGATAGGTGTATAGTCCTTCAGCAAACCCTTTGTTCTAGTCATGTGTCTGGAACATCCACTGTCCAAGTACCATATAGGGGCACGACCACTTGGACTCACCTGCAAAACAGATTACTTAACCTTAGAACCCAAATAACTCTTGGGTCCTTGGTGCAAGTTGGTCTGACTTTTAACAAAACTACCTGTATCTCTTCTAGCAGGCAGTTTGCTACTCTTCTTGACACTTGAATTGTGCCAACAATCTAAGGCAAAGTGGTCTATCTTGCCACAATACCAGCACTCAAACCTGTTGTACCTTTGTTTAGGTACAACCCTGGCTGAAGTATCTACAGCAGGCTTCTAGTTTTGTGCTGGGGCTTTGCCCTTAGATTTGGACCTAGCAGTCCAGGCAGGTTTTTTAAACCCTAACCCAGCCTTACCCTTTTGATGTACAAACGCATCTATCAAGGGTAAAACAGATTTAGGTTTAGAAAAGCTAGCCACAATATCTTTCTCCTTCTGAAGTCTAACCTCCAGATTCCTAATCTGATCATTCTTGAATGTGATTGTGCCCATTTGAATAACAGTTATATTTTTCAATCTGGCAATCTCATTCAGTTTCTGATCTAACAACTTGTCTGAATCAACAGCAGCCAATTTAAGACTAGCAATCTCCTTTGCCTGAGTTTTGGCCAAGGTTTTGCTTTTCTTCAAGGCCTACAACAAGTCCCTATATTTGTCAATTCACTGATGAATATCTCCTTCAGATTCAGACCCACCCACATCACTTGATGCAGATGTATCTGATTCTGACTCAGTACTATAAATTGAACTAGAAGTACAACTTTGTACCTTATTTGGTCCAGGATGATCCTGGATCTTGTCTCCTTCAGATAAAGCCATCAGTCCCTTGCACTGATGGTCCTCATGCTCATAAATTGAGTTCATTAGCTGCATGAACTCATCTTCTTCCTCTTCAGCAAATAATCCAATGTAGGCTTCAGTTTCCGATTCTGTTTCTGAAGATGACTGATCAGTCAGACTCTTGTCTTTCTTAGCAACAAAGGACTTTTCCATTTTGCCCTTAAACTGAGTATTCTTTTTATCAGCTGACTCCTTCCTCTTTTCAGGATAGTCAGCCACTACATGTCCCTGTCTATTACAGCAATAGCACACAATCTTTGAAGATGTAGCTTTGCTTGGCTTGAACCTGCTTCTGTCATCCTTGATGACTTTCTTTTCTGATAGTAGTCATCTTTTGGCTGAGAAGTGGAAGGCTTAGACCTCCACTGCTTCTTCTTCAGAAAATTTTGAAAATGCCTAGTAAAAGCAGCAAAGTCTTCATCACTTTCACTGCTATTTGAATTCTTGCTATTTGAATTATCTGTCACAATTTCAGCAACTATTTGAGGTGGAGATGGAGACTTGCTTCTATACTTCCTAGTGGCTTCAGTCTTGAAGGCCATAGTCTTTTCCTTGTGCTCCACTCTAATATTCTTCTCTTCCTCCTTTCTAGCCATTAACTATATCTCATAAGATAACAGTTTTTCAAACAAAGTTGGAGGAGGTATATCAGCTAGTTTGGCCACTTCCCTAATGGCACAAATCTTGGTGTCCCAGTCCTTAGTCAGGGATCTTAAAAACTTGTCATTCAGCTCATAGTTGCTGAATTCTCTTCCATAGGACATCAACTCATTAACAATCATATAGAACTTCTTGTAATATTCTGTAATGCTATCAGACTTTCCTTGTTTGAAGCTTTCATATTCCTGATTTAACAAGGACTTCCTATCTTGTCTTACTTCTTCTGATCCCTCCATATAAACTATTAATGTGTCCCACATTTCTTTAGAGGTTTTACAATGAATTAAGTTCTGAAATGTTGCATCATCAATGGTACTAACAATTATATTCTGGGCTCTCTTGTCCATAGTGGCCAGAATGATTTCATCTTTAGTCATTTCAGAAAAGTCCTTGGGAGTTTTCTGATTTGCATCCAGAATGGATACCTTCATTGGCACATATGGCCCTTCTTTAACTGTAATATATATCCTTGGGTCAGAAGCTTCCATAAAGAGTCTAACCCTCTCTTTCCATATGCCAAATATCTATTTTCTACATATTGGCAATTTCATGGACCCCAGCTCTTTGTGATTCTCACTAGAACCCATTTTCTTGATTCTTGTTTGTTCTGAATCTGCCTACAGGATCTTACTCAGACTGTTAAGTCCACTTTTTGAGAAACCTGGCTCTGATACCCCTTGAAAGAAATAGTGCCTAACCACCTAGAGGGGGGGTGAATAGGTGTACTTTTTCTTTTTACTTTAAAGGCAGACAAATTGTTATGAACTTTAAGCAGCAAATGCAATTCTAAAGCTATCACAACACAGCAACCACAAGAACAAACATTCACAGAGTGCACACAGTGTTTATAGTGGTTCCCCGAGGTCTGGGTACATACACTTTCCCCCTTCGTCTATCTAGTAGTGTACTAGATTCGGCCTAACTTCTGCACTTCTCCTCATATCCTCAGATCTTACATCTCAGAATCCCAATCCAGGTTCCTACAACTCAGAGTGTCCCCACTCCTACATCTCAGGCACAAAGCCCTACCACTTAGTCTTTAACAAGACCTACACTCAGGCTAAACAGCCCTACCTCAGCCTTCAACAAGGCCTACACTTAAAGAATTGATTCTCCTACACTCATGCTCAAAAGCCCTACCTCAGCCTTTATAGATTTAGGCTTATAACTCAGATCCCTTAGGATCCTACAAAAAGATAATAAAATGTTTTTAGATCACCACTCAGTTTGAGAGAATGAAGAGGGTAATCTTCTTGATCAGTTCTTGATAGCACTGATTCCTGAGATCAACTTTGTCTTTGCTTTCTTTAAGGTTTCTTGAGTCTGAACTCAGTAAATATGATCTTCTTGAAGTAGACCGGCTAGAAACTTCCTTTTTAGGTTGGAGAAATAAATCTGTATCCTACTTTGCAGTCTGGTTCAGAACCTGCTCCTTAAGAGATTTGATTAACAAGTCTCTTTCTTGACTTCAATTACTGGAATTTTCTCTCTCCAAGTAAATCTGAAGTTTCTTTAGAATACTGATTTACAGTTTTCTCTGGATCTGTCTTGATCTTCTTAAATTTTAATCTTCTAATTAATGATTCAATAATTGTGATCAATTCCCTTCTGTTGAAGGAGAAAGGCCTTTATATAGTCTTCCTCCAAGGTAACCGGCTGGTCTGGTTTCTAACGAACTTCTGACAGCTCTGACAGTTTCAGTTGACCGATTGAAATGGCAGCTGTCAAGTCATCCAGTCACTTCTTTAAAATACTATCTCTGTCTGAATGTATCGAGACTGTTCTTCATTATGTGTCGACACAAATAGACCAAGTGTCGACACAAGTGGACTAAGTGTCGATACTAGCCTTGATGGTGTCGACACAACTCCTTGTGTTGTTGTAACAGCTTCTCGACACTACTTCTTCAGAATGTGTCGACACTGATTCTGTGTGTCGACACAAGCCTTCTGTTGAATGTGTCGACACTGATTCTGTGTGTCGACACAAGTACTTCTTCTTTAAAACTTAGTTGAATTCTGCTGTGTGTCGACACATCTCCTTTGTATCGATACATGCCTTCTTGTGTTGAAACTTGCTGAGTGTCGACACATCTCTTTTGTGTCGACACATGCCTTCATGTGTCGAAACTTGCTAAGTGTCGACACATCTCCTTTGTGTCGACACAAGTACTTTAACTTTGTTGAAGCTTGCTGAGTGTCGACACAGCCTCCTGGTATCGACACATTTGATGTCGACAAAGCTTCTCTAAGTGTCGACACTGTCTCTAAGTGTCGACACAGATTATGTTAACAATTCTTCACAGTGTGTCGACACTGCCTGTATGTGTCGACACTTTTCTTCTGGTGTCGACTCTGCCTTTCCTGGTGTCGACACAATTACTCCAAGTGTCGACACAGCTTCTCTAGGTGTCGACACAAGCCTTCATAAGTGTCGACACTGCATCTCTAGGTGTCGACACATGGACTTAGAAACTTTTCTGCATTTCCTGCAATTGCTTAACCTGCACATATAAACTCAAAGCACATCAAATACACCTTGATGTATATCATTGAGTAGGGTGAGGCTTCTTCAAATCTGGTATACATTTTCCAATGTACCCAACAATCTCCCCCTATTTGGAGAAGTCATAACCCTTAGTCAATGATATACACCATACATAACAAATACTCAATATGATGTATAACAGTATTATATGACTGGGTAAATACTAAACAAAATATGTATAAACAATCATCACAGAATTACAATGTAACAGATTGAACATCAAACATTGTTTTGTTATAACCTCCAATAGTTTCATTAATCAAAAGTTTACATAGATTTTAATGCAAGAGATTACAGAGTAGTCAACGTAAGAAAATTCTAATCTATGGCTGCTCTGGCTCCTTGATAACAATGCCCTTTCCAGATTGAATCTTGGCTTGAACTGGAGCATCATTGTCATCAGCAGGCTTCTTTTCCTTAAGATCTTTCTTCTTCTGTTCTTCAGCCCTTATCTTTTGTCTCTCAAAATAAGGATAAGGCTTAGGGAAATACTTGCTAGGCTCCTGTGCATTAGGAGATAGCTTCCCTAGTTTAGCCTTTCTTCTGTATTGAACAATGGCCCCTTGCCTAGCTTCATGTTTTCTTCATTCTTGGTCAGAGTACCATTTGCCCCTTTCTAGGAAATTATCCTTTGCAGCTTTCCAAGCAGTCAATATGATATTCCTAGAAGTTGGGCTTCACTGTTCAAAATCAGCCTTAACTCTTCCTGTTCTCTGAACCTCTTCTTAGATAATTGAACTTCTTGCTCTTTTAATACTGCATCTTGCTCTTTTAATACTGCCTCTGGCACAGGCTGTACTACTTTCTCAAAAATAATATTCTGATTACCCTCAGGATGGCTATACATAGATTGTACCTCTTGATGTATCATCTCAAAATCAGTTGGAGGGAAGATTACTTGAGCAACTTCAGCTGGCTCACCTCCAAAATATGCAGGATTGGTCCCAGATTCTGCTACAATATCATCATCACACAAGGGTGGACATCCAAGGGTAGCTCTGATATTGTTTGAAATCCATTTAGCATGGTCAGATCCTGCTTTGACTAATACCCTCTCCCCCTTTATGACTTCTCTTTCTATATGATCCCTAAGATCATCCTTCTGAAATCTGATCTGAGCATTCAAATAGTTAACACCATCTTTATAAAAAGGTTTTAACTTTTGGAGCTGTGCAGTAATAGCCTTTTGAGAATCTTCAATGGCAGTTTTAACAGCAGTTAGGCTTTCTTGTAATTGCTTATCAAATGCCACTTTGGCAGTAGCACTTACTGCAGTCTGTGCAGTAGATATATTTTTCATTTCTATGACAATCACATTATGTGATTCAGTCAAGTTTTAATTCATTCTTATTTGATTTTCTAAAACATAGCCCTGCTTTACTGCTATGTCATCAACCTTTATCTTTATCTGCTCTTGATGAGTGGCCAGATATACCACTGCATTGCCTCCTTTATGAAAACAGTCAGTCATTTCCTTCTTATTTTGACTCACTTCAAATCTTATAGATTTTATGTCTCGAGCCAGAACAAATTGAAGTGATTTATGTCCTTCATCCAAATATTTTTCTAAAGCCTTCCTTTGCTCATCCATCTTAATCTACAAAGCCACCAACAATGAACTATAATCAGCAGTTGGGGCAGGCTGTGGAACAATGGTTTGCAGTGCTTTCTTGTAGGTCTGGCTTCTCCTTTTGAAAACCTGTAGCTTTCTTTTCTTGGCTCTAGCAGCCTCTTCATCTTCAGAGTCAGAATTACTAGCAATGTCTACTCTATCCTGTGGAGTAGAGGGCAATTCCTTCTCTGCTCTTGGTAGCTCCTCAGCATTCCTTTGCTCCTCAGATTCTTTTCTAGCAGTCTCCTCATGAAACTCTACATGCTCCCCCTCAAGGTTAGCTGACTCCCCCTCAACAGCTGCTTTCTCTCCCTCAAAATTAGTCTGTAGTAAATCAGGAAACAGCTCTTCTAGTGTAAACTCCTGTTGAGGATGGACTGGAGAATTTCTTATCCCAGGGGCATGATCTGCAACTGATGTGTCTTCTATGACAACATCTTGTGGTTGATTATGTATCTGAGTTTGCTGATCAATATCAAGTAATGATTCAGTCAATACTTCATCCTCAATATTGAAAATAGATTGATTAACTTCATTGATTACCTCAAGAATTGTTTGGGTTTCCCTTTCACTACCTAAGTGAGTTGGCTCATCCATATGTTGAGGCTCCCCCTGGAGTGGATTCAGGTGAATGGGTCTAGCAGATTGTAGCTCTCCCTGACTCTGTGCATCTTCAGGTCTTACTAGTGACTGTCCAGCATTTCCAGCCTCTCCATCATCAGAACTAAAAACTACCTGCTCTTCTGAGCTATTGGAGGATTCAGGAGCCACAATGGCTTTCTTCTTCTTCTTCTGAGGTGTTTCCTTCTCTGTGTAGGCATTTCTTTAGTTAACACTCCATCCCACCTTGAGATAATTCTAACATCCATTCTCCTCATATGGTTTATCTTAGAACCTGCAGCTTGGTTCATCACTTCTGGAATACTTCCAGCTAAGTATAAACTCATAATCCTACCCAGATTGGGTTTCTTCAGACTTTCCTTAATCTTGTCAAACAATATTGCTGACCAGTTTTAAGTTGGAAAATTATTCTTGACATCAAACTGAACATGTGAGCTGATATTCTATCATGCCCACCTGGCTTGCTCAGAATTACCTTGCCTACTACTTCAGATAAAAACTTTCCTTGTATGTTCATCACTTTCCTGTTAAAAACTGATCCAATCTTCATGCTTGAGTCAAGTCTACACCATTGCAGTGCCTCCCTTATCCTTGATGCAGGTACATCTTCCTCTTCTTTAGTTCTAGGGAGATGTAGAACTTTTCTCAGACTTTTCTGGGTGACTTTCACCTTAACTCCATGTACTTTGGATTTAATCTTAAGACCAGTTTCATCAAGGGTAGCTGCACTAAAGAATTCAAGGACCTCCTTCTTCCAAATCTTGATTGGTTCCGAAACAAGATACTCCAACCCAGTCTCTGCAACTAGGGTTACAATACCTTGAATTTCTAGTTCCGCGTCGTCAAAGGCATGTCGCACGAGATCATAACCTTCATTGATGTTCTCTACTAGCTTGGGCGCCATTAGGGTTTGAAGAAATTTTGAATTTAGAGAAGAGAGATGTCGACACACAAGTTTGGTCTCGAAACTATGGTGAGCGTGTCGACAAACAATGGTGAAGACCTATTTATACCTTTCTAAAATCAAAGGTGAAAAGGCGCGTCAAAATACTTGAAATGTGTCTACACTGTTGAAAAGTGTCGACACTTACTTCTAATGTCTCAACAACTATGTGTCGACACAAATATAGTCGACAGAATATATGTGTCGACACTTATACATCTCAGCTCGACGATTAGTCGAAACTCTACTCGATGAATTCTGTGTAAATCCTAAGTGTCGACAACACCCTGGATGTGTCGACACCTACTCTGGATGTGTCGACACCTACTCTGGATGTGTCGACACTAATTCTCTGAAGTGTCGACACTGACTGTCTAGATGTGTCGACGCCATTTCTCTGAAATGTCGACACCACTTCTATGTGTCGACACAGACAACTTTGTGTGTCGACACTATTTTACTTAGCCAATTTTTTTAAAGTATTCTAAGTTTAACATTCCTAATTCAATTTTAAAATTATTGAATTTGGTTTCTTCTAGGGGCTTAGTAAACATATCAGCAATCTGATTATCTGTTTTAACATATTCTAGGGAAATGTCCTCTTTTTCTACATGTTTTCTAAGAAAATGGTATTTAATTTCTATGTACTTAGTCCTACTATGTGAGACAGGATTATTAGCTATAGAAATTGCACTTGTAGAATCACAAAGTAAAGGTGTTCTACTTACTTGAATACCATAATCTTCTAGCTGGTGTTGAATCCATAAAAGTTGTGCACAACAGCTTCCTGCAGTAATATATTCTGACTCAGCTGTGGAGATGGCCACACTGGTCTGCTTCTTACTGCTCCAAGACACCAGCCTTCCACCTAGAAATTGACAGGTTCCTGTAGTACTCTTCCTATCTTCCTTTGCAGCCTGCAAAATCTACATCTGAATAACCTGTCAGTACAAAATCTCCATTCCTAGGGTACCAAAGGCCTAGAAAAGGTGTGCCCTTAAGATATCTCAAAATCCTTTTGACTGCAGTCAGATGAGATTCTTTAGGGCATGCTTGGTACCTAGCACAGACACATGTAGCATACATGATATCTGGTCTACTAGCAGTCAAATACAGTAGGGAGCCAACTATCCCTCTATACAAAGTTTCATCTACAGGTTTCCCTGCATCATCTTTGCTTAGAGACATGCTTGACCCCATAGGAGTTTTCATGGTAGTGGATGATTCCATATCATACTTCTTTATTAACTCTAGGGTGAACTTAGACTGGCATATGGACAGGCCATCTTCAGTCTTTCTAACTTGGAGACCTAAGAAGAACTTAAGTTCCCCCATACTGCTCATTTCAAATTGTCCTTGCATAAGTTTTGCAAACTTTCTGCAAAGACTACTTTCTCTAGACCCAAATATTATGTCATCTACATATATTTGGACTAAGATAATCTTACCTTTAGATTCCCTAAGAAATAGAGTCTTGTCTATTTTCCCCCTTGAGAATTTGTTCTCAATGAGGAAACTAGACATGGTTCTATACCAAGCCCTTGGGGCTTGTTTTAACCCATACAAAGCCTTCCTAAGTCTATATACATAATCAGGTTTAAGAGAATCAACAAAACCTGATGGCTGCTCTACATAGACTTCTTCCTTCAGATTTCCATTTAGAAAAGCTGACTTTACATCCATTTGGTATACCTTAAACCCTTGATATGTTGCATAGGCAAGGAACATCCTTATTGTTTCCAGTCTTGCTACTGGAGCAAAGGTTTGATCAAAATCAATACCTTCTTCCTGCCTATATCCTTTTGCAACAAGTCTAGCTTTATTCTTTATGATGATTCCATTCTCATCCAACTTGTTCCTAAAGATCCACTTAGTTCCAATGATGTTGTGGTCTTTTGGTTTAGGAACTAGCTCCCAGACCTTGCATCTTTTGAACTGATTCAGCTCCTCTTGCATGGCATCAATCCAATGAGGGTCTAGAACTGCTTCTTCAAATTTCTTTGGTTTTACTTATGATAGGAAACTGGAGTAAATAACTGTACTCAGATTCCTGCTTCTTGTTTGCACTCCTTGTCTGGGATCACCAATTATTTGATTGGCTGGATGATCCTTTAAGTGTCTATTTGCTGGAGGTAGTCTGTCTTCAGGTTGAAATCCTCCAGCCTCTTCATTTAACTACACCTCTTGGTCTTCTTCTGCATCTAGAGAGTCTTATACTCCCCCTGGACAGCAGCCACCATTTTCCATTTGCTGAGTTGCAGTAGAACCTTCTGTAATGGTAAGCTTATCCATCTTCTCAGTTACACCTGTAGAGCTGCAAACACTACTTGGCAATTCATAATTAATGAGTCTTGTTTCATCAAAGACTACATGTACAGACTCTTCTACAACTTGAGTAACCAAGTTGTAGACCCTATAAGCCTTACTATTGTTACTGTACCCAACAAAGATCCCCTCTTGGGATTTGGCAGCAAACTTGGTTAGATAAGACTTGCCATTGTTAAGTATATAGCACTTGTAACCAAAGATCCTGAAATAGGATAAATTTGGTTTTCTGCCCTTCATAATTTCATAGGGAGTCTTTTTGTGGCACTTGGTGATAGTAGCCCTATTAATTACATGACATGCAGTGTTTACTGCCTCAGCCCAGAAATATTCTGGGAGAGAAGTGTCACTTAATAGGGTTCTACCAGCCTCTATCAATGTTCTATTTTTCCTTTCAGCAATACCATTTTGCTGATGTGTTCTTGGTGACGAAAATTCCTGAAAAATCCCAAATTCTTCACATAGATTTGTCATACTTTCAGACTGAAATTCAGTGCCATGGACACTTCTGATTTTGACCACTGTACTGTCTAACTCATTCTGAATTTGTTTAACAAAACTATATAAGATACTTGGGGTTTCAGATTTTTGTCCTAGGAAGAACACCCAGGAATATCTTGAATAGTCATCAACTAGCACAAATGTGTAGACCTTCCTTCCTAGACTGTGAACTGGCATAGGACCAAAAAGATCCATATGAAAGAGGTATAAACACCTCACAGAATCCTTGTTCTCAAGGCTATGAAAGGTGGATTTGGTCTGCTTGCCTTTTTGACAAGCTGAGCATATCCCATCCTTTATACACTTAACTTGAGGACCATTCCTCACTAACTCTTTGCTAAAGAGTTGGCCAATTGTCTTATAGTTAAGATGAGCCAGCCTCTTGTGCCATTTAACACAATGTGAGACTCTCTCATCAGCTACAAGACAAATAGGAGAAACATTATTCTCACACATAAAGTCAAGACAATAGACATTTCTCTTCCTATATCCTGTCAGAATGATCTTTTGATCACTTGACCTTTTGATATGACAACCATTCTTGACAAATGAGATGTCATATCCTAAATCACTCAGCTGACATATGCTAATGAGGTTATGTTTCAAACCCTTCACATAAGCCACTTGAGTGATTATAATCAGGTTACTAGAAATGTTACCAAAGCCTTTGATGATTCCTTTTTCTGAACCACCAAAGGTAACTTTAGGGCCATCCTTGATAGCTGTATAGTCCTTCAGCAACCCCTTTGTTCCAGTCATGTGCCTGGAACATCCACTGTCCAAGTACCATATAGGGGCATGGCCACTTAGACTCACCTACAAAACAGATTACTTAACCTTAGAACCCAAATAACTCTTAGGTCCTTGGTGCAAGTTAGTCTGACTTTTAACAGAACTACCTGTATCACTTCTAGCAGGCAGTTTGCTACTCTCCTTGACACTTGAATTGTGTCAACAATCTAAGGCTAAGTGGCCTATCTTGCCACAACACCAGCACTTAAACCTGTTGTACCTTTGTTTAGGTACAACCCTGGCTGAAGTATCTACAGCAGGCTTCTGGTTTTGTGCTGGGGCTTTGCCCTTAGATTTGGACCTAGCAGTCCAGGCAGGTTTTTTAAACCCTAATCCAGCCTTACCCTTTTGATGTACAAACTCATCTATCAAGTGTAAAACAGATTTAGGTTTAGAAAAGCTAGCCACAATATCTTTCTCCTTCTGAAGTCTAACCTCCAGATTCCTAATCTGATCATTCTTGAATGTGATTGTGCCCATTTGAATAACAGTTATATTTTTCAATCTGGCAATCTCATTCAGTTTCTGATCTAACAACTTGTCTGAATCAACAGCAGCCAATTTAAGACCAGAAATCTCCTTTGCCTGAGTTTTGGCAAAGGTTTTGCTTTTCTTCAAGGCCTACAACAAGTCACTATATTCGTCAATTAACTGATGAATATCTCCTTCAGATTCAGACCCACCCACATCACTTGATGTAGATGTATCTGATTCTGACTCAGTACTATAAATTGAACTAGAAGAACAACTTTGTACCTTATTTGGTCCAGGCTGATCCTGGATCTTGTCTCCTTCAGATAAAGCCATCAGTCCCTTGCACTGATGGTCCTCATGCTCATAAATTGAGTTCATTAGCTGCATGAACTCATCTTCTTCCTCTTCAGCAAATAATCCAATGTAGGATTCAGTTTCTGATTCTGTTTCTGAAGATGACTGATCAGTCAGACTCTTGTCTTTCTTAGCAACGAAGGACTTTTCCATTTTGCCCTTAAACTGAGTATTCTTTTTATCAGCTGACTCCTTCCTCTTTTCAGGACAGTCAGCCACTACATGTCCCTGCCTATTACAGCAATAGCACACAATCTTTGAAGATGTAGCTTTGCTTCGCTTGAACCTGCTTCTGTCATCCTTGATGACTTTCTTTTCTGATAGTAGTCATCTTTTGGCTGAGAAGTGGAAGGTTTAGACCTCCACTGCTTCTTCTTCAGAAACTTTTGAAAATGCCTAGTAAAAGCAGCAAAGTCTTCATCACTTTCACTGCTATTTGAATTCTTGCTATCTGAATTATCTGTCACAGCTTCAGCAACTATTTGAGGTGGAGATGGAGACTTGCTTCTATACTTCCTAGTGGCTTCAGTCTTGAAGGCCACAGTCTTTTCCTTGTGCTCCACTCTAATATTCTTCTCTTCCTCCTTTCTAGTTATTAATTGCATCTCATAAGATAACAGTTTTCCAAACAAAGTTGGAGGAGGTATATCAGCTAGTTTGGCCACTTCCCTAATGGCACAAATCTTGGTGTCCCAGTCCTTAGTCAGGGATTTTAAAAACTTGTCATTCAGCTCATAGTTGCTGAATTCTCTTCCATAGGACATCAACTCATTAACAATCATATAGAACTTCTTGTAATATTCTGTAATGCTATCAGACTTTCCTTGTCTGAAGCTTTCATATTCCTGATTTAACAAGGACTTCCTATCTTGTCTTACTTCTTCTGATCCCTCCATATAAACTATTAATGTGTCCCACATTTCTTTAGAGGTTTTACAATGAATTAAGTTCTGAAATGTTGCATCATCAATGACACTAATAATTATATTCTGGGCTCTCTTGTCCATAGTGGCCAGAATGATTTCATCTTTAGTCATTTCAGAAAAGTCCTTGGGAGTTTTCTGATTTGCATCCAGAATGGATACCTTCATTGGCACATATGGCCCTTCTTTAACTGTAATATATATCCTTGGGTCAGAAGCTTCCATAAAGAGTCTAACCCTCTCTTTCCATATGCCAAATATCTATTTTCTACATATTGGCAATTTCATGGACCCCAGCTCTTTGTGATTCTCACTAGAACTCATTTTCTTGATTCTTGTTTGTTTTGAATCTGCCTACAGGATCTTACTCAGACTGTTAAGTCCCCTTTTTGAGAAACTTGGCTCTGATACCCCTTGAAAGAAATAGTGCCTAACCACCTAGAGGGGGGTGAATAGGTGTACTTTTTCTTTTTACTTTAAAGGCAGACAAACTGTAATGAACTTTAAGCAGCAAATGCAATTCTAAAGCTATCGCAACACAGCAACCACAAGAACAAACATTCACAGAGTGCACACAGAGTTTATAGTGGTTCCCTAAGGTCTGGGTACATACACTTTCCCCCTTCGTCTATCTAGTAGTGTACTAGATTCGGCCTAACTTCTGCACTTCTCCTCAGATCCTCAGATCTTACAGCTCAGAACCCCAATCCAGGTTCCTACAACTCAGAGTGTTCCCACTCCTACAACTCAGGCACAAAGCCCTACCACTCAGTCTTTAACAAGACCTACACTCAGGCTAAACAACCCTACCTCAGCCTTCAACAAGGCCTACACTTAAAGAATTGATTCTCCTACACTCAGGCTCAAAAGCCCTACCTCAGCCTTTATAGATTTATGCTTACAACTCAGATCCCTTAGGATCCTACAAAAAGATAATAAAATGTTTTTAGATCACCACTCAGTTTGAGAGAATGAAGAGGGCAATCTTCTTGATCAGTTCTTGATAGCACTGATTCCTGAGATCAACTTTGTCTTTGCTTTCTTTAAGGTTTCTTGAGTCTGAACTCAGTAAATATGATCTTCTTGAAGTAGACCGGCTGGAAACTTCCTTCTTAGGTTGGAGAAATAAATCTGGATCCTACTTTGCAGTCTGGTTCAGAACCTGCTCCTTAAGAGATTTGATTAACAAGTCTCTTTCTTGACTTCAATTACTGGAATTTTCTCTCTCCAAGTAAATATGAAGTTTCTTCAGAATACTGATTTACAGTTTTCTCTGGATCTGTCTTGATCTTCTTAAATTTTAATCTTCTAATTGATGATTCAATAATTGTGATCAATTCCCTTCTGTTGAAGGAGAAAGGCCTTTATATAGTCTTCCTCCAAGATAACCGGCTGATCCGGTTTCTAACGAACTTCTTACAGCTCTGACAGTTTCAGTTGACCGATTGAAATGGCAGCTGTCAAGTCATCCAGTCACTTCTTGAAAATACTGTCTCTGTCTGAATGTATCGAGACTGTTCTTCATTATGTGTCGACACAAATAGACCAAGTGTCGACACAAGTTGACTAAGTGTCGACACTAGCCTTGATGGTGTCGACACAACTCCTTATGTTGTTGTAACAGCTTCTCGACACTGCTTCTTCAGAATGTGTCGACACTGATTCTGTGTGTCGACACAAGCCTTCTGTTGAATGTGTCGACACTGATTCTGTGTGTCGACACAAGTACTTCTTCTTTAAAACTTAGTTGAATTCTATTGTGTGTCGACACATCTCCTTTGTGTCGACACATGCCTTCTTGTGTTGAAACTTGCTGAGTGTCGACACATCTCCTTTGTGTCGACACATGCCTTCATGTGTTGAAACTTGCTAAGTGTCGACACATCTCCTTTGTGTCGACACAAGTACTTTAACTTTGTTGAAGCTTGCTGAGTGTCGACACAGCCTCCTGGTGTCAACACATTTGATGTCGACAAAGCTTCTCTGAGTGCCGACACTGCCTCTAAGTGTCGACACAGATTATGTTGACAATTCTTCACAGTGTGTCGACACTGCATGTATGTGTCGACACTTTTCTTCTGGTGTCGACTCTGCCTTTCCTGGTGTCGACACAATTACTCCAAGTGTCGACACAACTTCTCTAGGTGTTGACACAAGCCTTCATAAGTGTCGACACTGCATCTCTAGGTGTCGACACATGGACTTAGAAACTTTTCTGCATTTCCTGCAATTACTTAACCTGCACATATAAACTCAAAGCACATCAAATACACCTTGATGTATATCATTGAGTAGGGTGAGGCTTCTTCAAATCTGGTACACATTTTCCAATGTACCCAACATTTTACTTGAGTGTTCTTTCTGAAACACAAGTCAGACACCTTTGATTCTTTCACTAATTTTGTCCGGCAAATTCAGAATGAATTGAACTGCTCAGTGGTCAAAATCAGAAGTGACCATGGAATAGAATTTAAGTCTAGTGCCATGACAAAATTCGATGAAAGCCAAGGTATTTTTCATGAGTTTTCCTCCCCGCATACTCCACAACAAAATAGAATTGCTGAGAGAAGGAATATAACCCTAATTGAAGCATTTACAACTATGTTGAATGACACTTCACTTCCAAAGTACTTCTGGGATGAAGAAGTCAACACAGCTTGCCACGTGCAAAACAGAGCTCTAATCAACAAGAGCCACCGTATGACTCCCTATGAACTATTGAAGGGCAGAAAACCGAATGTCCTACTTTAGAATGTTTGGAAATAAATGTTTTGTACTTAATAATGGGAAGTATTACCGCATAAAGTTTAGTTAAAAATGTTTTGAATGTATTTTTGTAGGTTATAGTAGCCATAGTAAGACATATAGGATTTTAAATAAGAAAACCCTGGTGGTAGAAGAGTCTATTAATGTTGTATTTGATGAGATAAGCCTGCTCCAAAGCAGCTCGTCTAGTGTTATTGGTGCAGATACAGGTACCAGGTTCAAGGAACTAAGCTTGGATGAAGTAGTCAAGGAAGATGCTCCATGCTCATTCAAGGTCGTCGATCCAGGCTTGGTGGATGAAGAACTTCTAGAGGAAGAATTGCTTCAACCTACAAAGGATGCACCAGATGTTATAGAACCCGCAGGAGGGAGAGCAAGTAACCTAGTGTTCAGACACCTAAAAGATCACCCAGCTGATCAAATCATTTGAGAGCCAGACGATGGAGTTAGAACTATAAGAGGTATAGCTAACGAGTTATTGCATCATAGTTTTATGTCACAGGTCGAGCCAAAGAAGTTTGAAGAAGCAAACAAGAATGCCTTTTGGATCATGGTAATGCAAGTGGAGCTCAACCAGTTTGAAAGATGTAAAGTCTGGGAGTTGGTGCCCAAACCTAAGAGATAAAATGTGATCGACACCAAATGGATTTTCAGAAATAAGCTGGTTGAACATGGATTTATTATCAAGAATAAAGCTAGGCTTGTAGCTCAAGGATATAGACAAGAAGAAGGGATCGTCTTTGACCAGACCTTTGCTCCAGTGTCCAGGCTCGAGGAGATCAGATTGTTTCTTATGTATGCTGCCTTCAAAGGCTTCAATGTATATCAAATGGACATAAAATCAGCATTCCTCAACGAGAATATGTAGGAGGAAGAATACATAGCTCAAACCCCAGGTTTTGTTAACACTACTTTCCCTGAACACGTTTATTTTCTTAATAAAGCTCTATATGGCTTAAAAAAAGCTCCCCGAGCTTGGTATGAGACGTTGTCTAGCTTTCTTCTTGAGAACAAGTTCACAAGAGGAAAGATATATAAGATATTATTTCTTAGGGAAGAAAATGGCAAGATTTTGCTAGTGCAAATCTATGTCGATGACATTATTTTTGGCTCTATGAAAGACAACTTTTGCAAGAAGTTTTCCAAATTTATGCAAGGGAAGTTTGAAATGAGCAGTATGGGAGAGCTGAAGTATTTCATAGTACTTCAGGTGAAACAATCTGAAGATGAAATTTTCATCTCTCAGACGAAATTCACCAAGGAGCTACTTAAGAAATTTGGAATGGAGAACGAAACCTCTATGAGGACTCCAATGGGTTCAACTATGTCTCTAGACAAGGATGAGAAAGGTAAACCTTTTGATGAAACTAAGTACAAAAGTATAATTTGATCATTACTCTTACCTCACTACTAGTAGACCCGACATAATGTTTTCAACATGCGTATGTGCTAGATTTCAGGTGAACTCAAAGAAATCTCATTACATCACTGTGAAGCAAATCTTAAGATATCCTAAAGGTACCCCCAATCTTGGCTTTTGGTACCCGAGAAGTAATGATGTCGAGCTAATTGGATTTTCAGATGCAGATTTTGTAGGAAGCATGGATGACAGAAAAAGCACTTCCGGGACGTGTCAATTCCCCAGAAGAAGGCTTATCTCATGGAGTAGTAAGAAGCAGAAATGTGTGGCAACCTCAACTGCCGAGTCAGAGTATATCTCTGCCGGTAGTTTTTGCGTATAGCTCTTATGGATCAGGAATCAGCTTGAAGATTAAAACTTAAAGTTCAAAGAGATTCCAATGTTTTATTACTCCAACTCAAAAGCAATCGCGTATAATCGAGTCTCTCCACAGCCAGACAAACTACATTGAAGTTCGATATCTCTTCATCCGGGACCATGTGGAGAATAAAGATATAGCCCTTTGTTATGTCCCGACGGATAAGCAGGTCACTGATATTTTCACGAAGCCACTGGATGAGGCCAAGTTCTCGTTCTTCAAAATAGAAATAGGCATGCTGAACGGAGACTCGTGAAGATGGCTAAGAAGACAGGAAATCTCTCGGAAAATGTTACAGGAAGCAAGACAATTTGTCCGAGGCAAATTCGTCGGATATCATCAGCAGATTTCGCAGATTCGTCGGATATTCACAAGAACTTAGACAATTCGTCGGCTATACTCGCCGAAACTCGCCGAATCTGACTCTGCATCCGGTGAATCTCACCGAATTCAACTTAGGTCAAATTTTCTTTCTATATTGGATCTGAAGAGCCATTGAATATCAAGTACACACATTCCTAGGTCAAATTTAAAATTATATATATATAATCGAGAGTCGTGGCAACCGTACCACACTTTGTCAAAACCAGACCGCCATATTCGCAGAACTATTTCGCCCGACCCTTCGGCTCCAGCGAAATACTCATCCTGCCGAACTATTCGTCATTTCCATCCCATGGCCCAGCTCTCATTCTTCATTGCTTAGGTCAGTGACAACAATCCAAGCCAATTCCCAGCAGCGATTTCCTCCAAAGGCTTGATTCCCAGCATCGATTTCCTCCAGAGCACTTGATTCCAACGACTTGTTCTCATTGTTCCGTCAGTGACAGTAATCTGTTCCAACCGGCAGTTTAGTCCATTCATTTTCTTTATTCATTTTTTTGATTCTCCATGGCTCCTTGAACCACTAGTGGGTTGCTAGGGGTGGAGAACTAGTTCGTGCAAGGTTTGATTCAAATTTTGATGAGTTCAGGAATGCAATCCCGATGTTTGAGACAGCCAGCCTCTCATTTCTCCTCGAACACCCTGAGAAGGTCTTGTACAAAGATATTTTGGAGTTCTTTCAGAATGCCAAGCGTTGACATGAATATACCATCTTCAAGAGCAAAGTTCGTAAGACTTGAATTAAGGTGAAGGCCTCTCACCTCACCCGACTCTTGAGGCTTCCAGCCTGTGAAGAAAGAGGAGGACTTTTCATGGGCATTGCTGTTCTGTGGATTGCCAAGGGGCACCAAAGCTGTTAAAGGAAAGGGGTGAACAATGAAGGGAAGCTGCTATTAGATATTATTGGAAAAGTATTGTTATGCAAAATAGGTTCCCATGACTACCTATCATCAGAGATGTTCAAAATTCTTATGACAATCATCTAGCGAAAAAGAATGGATTGGGGTGCTATGATATTTGAAAAGATCAAGTACAGTCTCTGCACTCCCAACTTTGGAAGCATTATCAGCTTGTACATTAACCAACTGGACAGAGACAAGTTTGATATGACCAAAGGTGTGCCTATCCATCACCTGAAGAAGATCGACTCATCCATCTTTTCAAGGTGGGATAGGAGGATCTTAAGTACAGGGGGAGTCCTAGATGTTCCTGAGGAGGAAGAAGAACATGTTACTGTGGATAGGATTCCTTCTCCAACCCCCAGGGAAACTTCTGAGAGATTAAGTGCAAGAGCTGAGGGGGAGCCAGCTGAAACTTAAGTGGAAACTGACTCAGTGCACTTGAGTGTTGTTATTGTTACAAAGATTCCAATTCTAGTTCCAGAGGTTGAGATTACAGTTCCACAGTTAGGGGATATTCTGACAGAGGTTGCTAAGATTGCTCAGACTATTGTTGATGAGTTAGTGCCAAATGAGTCTGAGATTTCTGCTACTGCTGAGGATGATTTGAATGTTGATGACTATGAAATAGATACTGATGAGGAAATTGGGGGTTACTAATGAGACCAAAGCTACTAATAATGCTCATGATGGTTCTGAGTAGTTGTCAATGGATAACATCATTATCCCTCTCCCAGATATTACTCCTGCTTCATCTTTTGAGGGGGAGGTGACTCAGTCTTGGATATCGGTTGCTACTCAGGTTGACAAGTTTATCCGCAACCTTGAGAAAAGAGTTTCCAATGTGACATGTACTCCTCCAGTTATTCCAGAGGAGGTAGTATATGTTTCTGATGAGGAAGGGGATGCAGGAGAGCATGCTCCTGTCCTATCTGCTGGTGAAGATCTCAGTTTGATCTCTAAAGCTCATTTATATACAATAGATGAGTCCTCCAGTGAGTCAGAAATTTGTTAAGATCTACCCTCTCATCTCAGTGCTCCTACAGAAGAGGTTCCTAACTCCAGTGCTGATTGTTCTATATTGAAGACTATAGAAGCCATATTGACTAAACAACAAGCTTATTTTGATTCCTCAATGCAAAAAAGTTTTGAAAACGGTTAAGGAGACAGATAAAGATCTGAACAACGGCCTTGCGGCTTTCAAGGTGCGTTTTGACAAGATCTATGCAAGGTTGGACTCATGGTTTGAGCAAGGTCGTGCATCTCTCATTCATAATATGTCGGACTAAAGAATAGTGTAGAAGTTCTTCAAAATGTTGATAAGAATGTTGTAACCATGATCGATGCTATCAATCGATCGATGGATCATCTTGATAAGACAATGGAATCCTATGCAAATGCTGTAGTAGAAGAAGTCAGAAAGGTGAGGATGGCCGTCTAGATAAGGTGGAAGCTAAGGTGGATGCGGTTGAGGCTGCCATGTTAGCAAACTTTAAAGGAGTCAATGATTACAGCTTTGAAAACTTTTCTTGGCTACATAATGAGGTCTTTGGTAGGCCAGACTAAGTATTTCAAGTACTTGTTGTGCCTGCTCATGTTGAAGTTCATCCTTGTGAGGATTACTCTCAATATTGGACAGACACACAGGATCTCTCACTAGACAAATCTGCTGTTGTTGGGTTCCTAGATGTTCAAATGGTTGAAGATATCCCCGCTCCAGTCTACAAGAGAAGAAAGTTTGGTGAATGCCCTTCTACTATAAGAACAGAGCCTGCTAGAGAACTGCCAGTCAGAGACAGAGAGATGGATGAGGTGTGGAGTCCTATTTCAAGAGGAAATATCTTAGACTTCTTCACCATGGTCGATATTGGAGGGGAAAGTAGATGGAACCACTACGACAGAGATGAATGGCAAAAGTATGAATTGGCATGTGCTAAGAGAAGGATTCACTTCAGGAACCACAAGCACGATGATCCAACTGTACCTCCAGCCCCTCCAAGATATTATCCAAAGCCCAAGGCTTATTTTGCCAAGCAGCATCAGAAGACCCAGGATAGGCAGGGTTGAGGGTTGTTTATTCTGTTTTGGATTATTTTGTGTGTAGTTGTGGTTATCCTCCCCCTCTAAACTAAAAACTCTTATTGATATATATATATGTTTTAAATTTGTTGACTGGAATGTGGCTGTGTTTAAATTTTCTTTAATTCATATATCTTATCATTTTTATGCTTTATTATTATTATGCAATTCACCTTAGCTTATAGGATTCTGAATTCTTTAAATAGGGGGAGAATATTGGAAATTGTATCCACAATAACCCTAATTTGAAAAAGGGTCCAGTTAAGCGAAGATGAATTGTGATTGTATTTGATATTGCGCTTTTAGTTATGTACTTGCAGGTTTACAATGTCAAGTACACACCAATGTCAGGTTACATTGGGTTAGTAAATACAGGACTATACAATGTAATCCTTCATTGTGTAGGACAATGTGTTGACTAACGTGTAATCTCTCTATTGGGGTATACTTCTATACCAGGTGCATGAGAAGGATCAAGGAAGAAGAAGTTGAATTCAGGATAACAGAAATTTTACCCAAGTAAAATTTGTCGAGTATTGTAAGTGATATTCGTCGAATTCGTCAAGTATACTCGCTGATACTCATCGAATTTGTCGTATATACCTACTAGCACTCGTCGAATTCATCATATGTACTTGTAGTAGAATTTCTGAAAAGTTGGAAAAACAGTTAAGTAAAATTCGTCGAGTATCATCAAGTATACTCGTCGAATTCGTCGAATGTATCTAACGATACTCGCCGAATTTGTTGAATATACATGATGATACATGCTGTCGAATCATCTCGATGCTACTTCTCTGGAATTTCTTAAGTCTAAGGCGTCGAATTCGTCGAGTGGTCTAGACGATACTCATTGAGTATACTAGCTGATACTCGTTGAATTCGTCGAGTATGTCTTCTTCCTGGCATCGAGTGATAAGTTGGATCGAGCAAAATTTCTCCAAGTAAATTTCAACGAATATCATTACTTAGTTCGGCAAGTATACTCATCTATACTCGACGATACTTGACGAAAATGACTTAGGTTAATTTTCTACTGGTATTTAAAAAACCGCATCTCGGGTTGGACGATATGCCATGTGTAGTAAATGTGGTGGTCCTGACTTGGAAATTCTTTTGTAGCCGTTACAATTGAAGGCTCCTATATGTACTCAGGTTAGATTTTCCATCTTCCTTAATCGTACTCAAACCTTCCAAGAAAAATCATGTATGCATCGTTTCCATCGGCACCGAACCCTAATCACGAAATCTCGATCGGTCGACGACTACAAGTGTGATTCTTTCGTTCTCAACAGATTCGACTTGATCATTGCTTGCTTAAGATTCCTATATTACAGATCTAGTCGATTCGTGATTCAAGATCAACGCCTTTGAGTATTTCAGATTTTCCGTGTTTTTCACAATATTCAAGATCAACCATTTCAAAAGAATAATAGATTGAAGACCTTAGATATTGTCAAGATTGTGTAATATTATTGTGTAATATTCTTTTACATATGTAGGAGGTTTTATCTCCAAGTTGTAGATTTGTTTGTGGATCGAGTGTTAGATCTGTTTGTGGATCTAGTCGTAGATCCGTTTGTGGATCGAGTTGTAGGAGAGGTTGTTCTCTGAGTGGTAGGAGCGTCGTCTTCGAGTTGTAGAAGTGGCGGCTCTAAGGTGTAAGATTTGTTGAAATCTGAGAAAGTTTGTTGGATCCCTAGTTTAGATTTGGGATAGGTTCACTGAGTTAGGATGTCTTTGACCCACCTTGTATAGTCAGGGTCATTGGTTGTGTCATAGAATCTAGGGTTTGTCCTTAGAACATCATCCTGTGGACCAGCCATCCTCCAGACTGCCAGAGAAACTCAAGACTTAGAGATATCTTCAGCTCAAGGAAATGTGTTTGACGTTCGTCGATCTCAGCTCAACGAACCATATTCCTTGGTCGACAATTTCTGGTCGACTATTTGAACTCTTCTCAGCCAGAGACTTCTCAAATTCTGTCTAAGTCCACAATCATTCTTCGGTCGACGAATTTGGATCTCTGTTCGACGAATGATGATTGTCAGTTCGACGAAGATTGTAGCTGAATTGACAATTTTCCCTTGAAGACTAATTGTTATTATCTGGTTGACAAACTCATCAGCTCAGCTCGACGAACTGTGAACTCAGCTCGACGATCTCTGTTCTTCGTTCAACGATTCCAGACTTGGTCTTCTCCAGTTTTCCGTCCCTTTTCTTGGCAATGATTCCTGAGTAATTAATGCTCAATCTTCTCGGAATGTTACCGTTAGAACGAGCATTGATCATGGATTATTACATGCCGTTTTTTCCATGGGACAATTAGGGAATTCATTCATTGTCGCTTCCTTCTCAGGCCGACTGCATTTACTGCTCAAGGATTCAATTTTTGAATGTGTTTTTCAGTCAGTTTCAAAAAGAAGAAAAGATTAAGCAGTCCTGCAGACATACATTACATTCAAGAAGCTTACGATATACAAAAAAAGGAAGATTGCAGGCATACTAAAAGAAAAGGTCTTACAGAAATCTAAACTTGCACACACTGCAATCAGCCTAGGCCAGAGAACATCATCATCAAGAAAAAGAAGAACATACAATCTCTATCAAGAGTCTTCTTCTTTAAACCCTACAGGACAACTTCAGAAGGACAACAATAACTCTATCTATCGAAGAAGTTCATGAAGCAATCTCTGGTCATGGCAATCAAGGTTTTGAAGACCTGTCACCCTGAAGCAGAACTCCAGATTTCCTGATCCATTCAAGATCTCAGGGGGAGCAATCTGCTGAAATCAATCCACTAGTCTTCTCAGTTGTTATTGAGAAAGTGAAGACACCAACACCTTTTTCATCCACTGTACAGGGTTTTAAGTCCCTTCAAAATAATTCCTGGTTGCAAGTCTCCTACCAAAAGACTTGAGGCTTTGGTTTTTGAGCACCTGAACAAAAGCTCATTGGTGTCAGGCACCTGATCAAAAATCTGAGTGGATTCCTACCAGGGTGGTAGAAGAGTGGATGTACCGAGGTTGAGGAACCACTATAATTTCTTATGTCGTCTGGTTGCCATTTTTCTTTTGTTTTGGCTGTGTTCTGTGATTTGTTAGGTTGTTGTGTTATTACTTTGTTTGCTAACCTGTTCACCTAGGATTACAACAAAAGTTGTAAAGATTTTGTAAGAGACCACAATACTTTATTCACCCCCCCTCTAGAGTATTTCAGATCTAACCTTCACTTTCAATTGATATCAGAGCGAGGTTGGTTATAGTTGGTTGCACAGGCAAACACCTGAACCATAAAGATCCCTCTTGTTAGATCTAATTGTTTTATTTTCGTTATTAGATTTATTTCTTCACAGAATGGCTCAAAACAAAGATTATGCAAGCATCCGACCTCTAGTATGCAATCTTAACAGATTTACCATCTGGAAGGCAAGAATCAAATTGTATATGAACTCTATTGATGAAGATATCTTCAATTCTATTTTGATAGGTCCCCCCCCCCAACTCTTCACATTTTCTGCAACATCTTCAAGCACAACAGCAGTGCCACCACCTGAGTGGACTGAAGCCCAGAGGAAATCCAAAACTGCAGATGCAAAAGCAATGAACATCTTAGCTCAGACTATGTCAGATGATATATTTCAGAACGTGGCTCAGTGCACCTCAGCCAAGGCCATTTGGGACTCCCTCAACCAAATGGTAGCTGGTTCAGCTGATGAAAGGATAGATAGGAGGTCAAATCTCATATACCTGTATGAGAATTTTAAGAAGGATGAGGCTGAATAAGTTGCTGAAATGTACAATTGGTTGAGCTCAATCATCAATGAGCTTAAAACCTTGGATAAAGATATCACCCTTACAGAGGTGAATGACAAAATCTTGATGTGCTTCCCTAGCTCTTGGGACTCAAGAATCTGGCCTATCAAAGAATCCAGAAGCCTAAATGAGATATCAACTGAATCTCTGCTAGGCATACTAAAATCTTATGAGTAGTTGATTAAATCAAGGGAAGCAGCTGAACAAAAATCAACAACTCCAGTGAGAAAATATCACAGTATAGCTTTCAAGGCATCAAAGGAAAGTGAGACCTCAACATCCAATGAAGAAATAATGAGCCTCTTTGCAAAAAGATTTTATAAAATGACTAGAAAGGACTTCAGAAGAAAATCATCCAGGCAGGATGATAAGCCCAAATATGACACGACACCAACCAAGGAGGTTGTGCGCTTTGGATGTAGAAAGCCTGGACATTACATCTCTGAATGTCCAGAAAGCCAGAAGAAGGAGAAAAGCAGAGAAAAAGAATCCAGGAGAAAACACAGCAGCAGACCCTCCTCCAGCAAGTACAAAAAGAGAGACAAAGGCTTTGTTGCTGAAATATGGAGTGATACTGAAGAAGAATCATCATCCTCCAGCTCAAGTGAAGAAGAGGAAGAAGCAAGAAACAAGGAGGTTTGCCTTATGATAATTGATGCCTCCAGGAGCAGTTCAGGATCAGAAGGTGAATCTGAAGATGAGGCAGCCTCAGAGTCAGAGGCAGATCAGGTTCTTTCAAGTTTTGATTATAATTCTGATTCATTTAAAATTGAATTCAAGACTATGTGTTTAGATTTAATTAGTTCAGAGAAAGAAATAAAAACCCTTAGAGAAAAACTAGGAAACCTCTAATCTGTTAACTCAGAAAATCTTAAACTAAAAGATCAACTAACTTCAACAAATGAGCAGATAATTAAATTAAAATATGATTTATGTGAGCCTAAACAACTTGAGCAATCTCTCAATGGAAGAAGTCTCAAGCTGATGGACATAACAAGCACAGTAAATGTCAGATTAAATGGCAAGCTGGGCTTGGGTGCATCATCAGGGTTGCCCCCCATAATTAAGAAAAATATCCTTGCAACACCCATTAAATTTGTTTCTGCCAAGGGAAAAAAGAAGATAATAAACAAACCAATGTCTGAAAACAATCCAAAACCCATAGACAAGAGCAATAAAAATTAGAAAACAGCTAATAAAAGCAAGGTTCAGCAGCATTCGTCGAACTCAGATCGACGAAATGTGGCCCGTTCGTCGAACCTAGATCGACGAACGCTAAACGCAAACTTCAGTAATAACAATTCGTCTAACTGCGATCGACGAACTTTTTATAGTTCGTCGAGCAGAGGTCGACGAACATGGGGCACAGAAAATGACTATTGTCATTCTCTGAGCAGAGATCGACGATCTCAACCCTATTCGTCGAACTCTGGTCGACGAACTTACAGAAACTCGTCGAACCCAGAAGGACCAAACATAAATCATTTCTCTTATAGAAATTCTAAGCCAGCTAATAAACCATTCACTCCAGTAGCTGATTGGGTTATTCCACCTAGGAGATATCACCCCTTAGGTTATAAATCTCAACCGACTTTGTCAGTTATATCCAGCTTTTCATTTCAACAAAATAAAGGACCCAAGGTAACCTGGGTCAAGAACAATTAAGTTTTTGTTTTTCATTACAGGTGAAGAGCTATCCAAGGGTGAGTCAGACCTGGTACTTGGACAGTGGTTGCTCTAAGCATATGCAGGCAGCAAGGACAATCTATCTAATTACAAGTCCAAGTTAGGACCAAAGGTGATCTTTGGTGATTCAAATAGTGGACAGTCTGAAGGACATGGAGCAGTAAAGATTGGAACAATTACCTTTAAGAGACTAACATATGTAAGAGGACTCAAACATAACCTAATATCCATAAGCCAATTATGTGATGAAGGTTATCAGGTACACTTTAACTCTACCTCATGTTCTATTATTAATAATGAAAACAAAACTGTTTTAATTGGAACTAGACAAGGTAATATATATCTAGTAGATTTTATTTCTGCCAAAACTGATGTTTGTTTACTCAATATCACTAGTAACCAAAATGAGTTGTGCCATAAAAGATTAGGTCATGTAAACCTTAAAAATATAGCTAGGTTATCTAAAGACAACCTTGTTAGAGGCTTACCTTCTGGTCCCTACAAGAAGGAAAACCTTTGCAGGGCTTGTCAATTAGGCAAGCAAACTTAAACTAGTTTCAAATCTATTAATAAGAGTGACTCACGTAGGATTTTGTATGTGCTTCATGTGAACCTATTTGGACCCATTGCAGTACAAAGCCTAGGAGGGAAGTCTTACACTTTAGTAATTGTTGATGACTTCTCCAGATTCAGTTGGGTGGCCTTTCTGAGAACTAAGTCAGATACATTCAAGGTTCTTACAGATTTTCTCAGGACCATACAGATTGAGTTCTCTACTCATGTTGCATTGATCAGAAGTGATCATGGCACAGAGTTTGAGTCTCTTCTTATGCATGAGTTCTATGAGAAGGAAGGTATCAGGCAGTGCTTCTCAGCCCTAGAACTCCCCAACAAAATGGGGTAGCTGAAAGGAAAAATAGGACACTCATTGAAGCTGTAGGTACATTATTGGCAGATTCTTACATGCATCTATCCTTTTGGGCAGAAGCTGTAAACACTGCTAACTATGTCCTGAATAAAAGCCTCATACATAAGCTGAAAAATAAGACCCCCTATGAATTGCTTAAAGGAAAGAAACCTAAAATCACATATTTTAAAGTTTTTGGTTGTATATGTTATATTCACACAAACAACAAAAGATACATTAGAAAGTTTGAGGCTAAGGCTGAAGAAGGGATTTTTCTAGGATACTCCCAAGTAAGCAAGGCCTATAGGGTTTTTAATAAATCCTCTCTTAAAATTGAAGAGTCAGTCCATGTATCTTTTGATGAAGCTAACATGTCTTATAAGGAGAAAGAGATTTCTACCAAACTCTCTTTGCAGGTTCCATAATTGTGTAAGTCTATGGATGGACTAAACCTTACCCAAGAGGTGTCAACCCATCCTTCTCCACAGGTTGTTGAAGACAGTGAAGAAGAAAATCAAGTGGAAGTGGTTGAACTTCCCTCAACAGCTAATAACATTCCTGAAGAGGAATTAATTATAGAAGCTGTTGCTGAACAAATTCCACCCACTGATCTTGTCACACTTAGAGATCACCCTAGATCTCAAGTGATTGGAGACATTTCAGCAGGTGTACAGACAAGGCACCAAATCAACCAATACTTGATGCATGCATGTTTTCTCTCTCAGATTGAACCTCTCTCCATCCATGAAGTTGAGCAAGATCCTCACTGGATCATTGTAATGCAAGAGGAACTGAATCAGTTTGAGAGATGTAGAGTTTGAGATTTGGTTCCAAGACCTCATAACTACCCAGTTATTGGAACCAAATGGGTCTACAGAAACAAGCTGGATGCTCAAGGAAACATTGTGAAAAACAAGGCTATGCTTGTTGCTCAGGGCACAGGCAAGAGGAAGGAATTGACTATGACCAAACCTTTGCCCCTGTTGCAAGGTTAGAGGCCATAAAAATATTCCTTGCCTATGTAGCTCACATGAGATTCAAAGTTTTCCAAATGGATGTCAAGAGTACATTTTTTAATGGAGTACTTCAAGAAGAGGTTTATGTGCAACAACCTCCAGGTTTTATCTCTCTAACTCAACCCGCTTTTGTGTTTAAATTGCATAAAGCTCTCTATGGTTTAAAGCAAGCTTCAAGAGCTTGGTATGAGAGCTTAGCAAGCTATCTTTTAGAGCAAAAAATTACAATAGGAACCATACATAAAACCCTTTTCACTAGACATCATAAGGACCAAATCTTATTAGTGCAAATATATGTGGATGACATCATCTTTGGGTCTACTGATCACAAATTATGCAAGAGGTTTTCTAACCTCATGCATTCCAAATTTGAGATGAGTAGCATGGGTGAGCTCTCCTACTTCCTTGGTCTCCAAGTGAAGCAGCTCCCTGATGGTATCTTCCTCTCTCAAGCTAAGTATGCTAAAGAGCTTATTAAGAAGTTTGGGATGGGTGATGCTTCAGAAATGAAAACACCTATGGCTACCAATGCTGTTGTGGATTCTGATGCAGCAGGGAAACCTGTAGATCAGAAGCATTATATAGGAATTGTTGGATCCCTATTATACCTAACAGCTAGCAGACCTGATATTATGTTTGCCACATGCCTTTGTGCTAGGTTCCAAGTGAACCCCAAAGAATCTGACCTTATTTTCTTAAAAAGAATTTTGAGATATATAAAGAGTTGTCCTAATCTAGGACTCTGGTATCCTGTAGAGTCAGAGTTTGAGTTAACTGGATACTCAGATGCTGACTATGCTAGATGTAGAGTGGACAGGAATAGTACCTCTAGAACTTGCCAGTTCCTGGGTATGAGACTTGTCTCTTGGTTTTGTAAAAAGCAAACATCTGTGTCTACATCAACTGCAGAAGCAGAATATATGGCTGCTGGCAGCTGCTATTCACAAATGTTATGGATACAAAACCAACTCCTAGACTATGGTGTCAACTTAAATAATTCAACATTATTTTGTGATAACACTAGTGCTATTGCTATAACACAGAATCCAGTTCACCATAGTAGGACTAAACATATTGATATGAGGCATCATTTCATTAGAGATAATATAGACAAAAAGAAAATTAATCTAATCCATATTCCTACTGATTTACAGAGAGTAGACATTTTCACCAAACCCTTGGATGAGAAAAATCATCTGTTCTTCATAAATCAACTGGGAATGATCAATGGAGAAGAGTTAAATTAGTTTTTGTCTACATTCGACGAATTCTCCAGAGTTCGTCGAACGGAGTTCGACGAATTAGGGAAAGTTTGAGAGATGCTCGTCGAACGGAGATCGACGAATTCTCTGTGTGGAAACAATTTTCGCCGACCGGAGATCGACGAACCTTGCTTCAGAAGATATTTCGTCGAACGGAGTTCGATGAACTGTTTTCGTTTCTTCTGGATGAGATCGACGAATTATTTATCTATAATTTATTTCGTCGACCTCAGTTCGGAGAACTGTTTTCGTTTTCGTGGAACGAAGTTTGTCGATTCATATTCAGGAAAACCCTATATCTAGGTTTTTTTCGACCTCCATCCCGCGCTTTCAATTCCTGTTGCACTTGATCGCTGTTTGTTTCTCTTGTAGGTAATCAATGTCGGTTCCAGCGAGCACCCTAGCTGCAATGAAATTCGATACAGGCTTTGATATGGACTTTGATTCATTTCAGCATTCTGATCCTATATTTCTTTACATTCTAGAACTTCTAGAAGAGCTGGGTCTCAAGGATTTTATGACCAGGAGAATCAAACTGCATGCAACGGAGATTAAAGAATGGGTGTATACTTCTTCTGCTTCTGAGGACAACACCTTGACAGGGAATATCGGGGGTAATGTTGTTTCTTTATCCCCCGCCGTTATTTCTGAGATTTTTGAGTTGATCAATGGAGAAGAAGATTTGGATATAGATTCTGAGGCGTATAGTTTGATGCTGAATCTGATGGGGTTTACTGGGAGTATAACAAGCTGTTAAAGAAACAGCTTTCTGCAGCCTACCAGCTCTTGGCGGATGTTGTGGGAAAAGTGTTGATGGGCAAGCACACGACGCACGATTACATAACAAGATACCAATTCCTTGTCATGTGCGCGGTGGTCAACAAGAGTCACGTTGATTGGGGCAAGATCTTCTTTGGTTTGATAAAGTAGAAAAACAGTAAGAAAGAGATATGCTTTGGAAGGATCCTGGGGATTTTCCTTCAAGCAAAAGCTGGTGAATTCATGGTCTCCCCAACCATATTCATCAATGCCAGCAAGTGCCTCACATGCGCTTTGTTTGGCAGATGGGAGAGGACGATCTCTAAGCCATCCAAGGCTTCCTCCTCTTCCATCCTAGCTTCTGAGAGCACAAAGGCCGTGCAGGCCACTCCCCACACTACAGAAGAGGTAATCCCATCCCCACAACCTCTTCCAGCAACCGATCTTCCATCTTCCACTAGTCTTCCAATTCCTCCATCTTCCCCCATTCATGGTTCTCCATTAACTCATGCATCCCCTGCTATGTCTCCTCCAGCATCACCTCCTCCACCTTATATGTCTAACATTCCACATTTTGATATACCATCCCCTTCTCCACCTCCACCAGATACCACCATGACAGATGCCATTCCACCTGTATCCCCTCCATCTGTTCCCCTCACTTCATCTACTTCTCTACCATCACCAACTACTTCTCCATCATGGGACCCCCCACTGTATCTACCATCATAACCCTGCTCACTCCCCTCCTCAAATCCCTAATCACAGAGGCCATTACACCTCTTGTAAATTTTATCAATTCTTTATCTGCCCAAGTATCTCTTCTTTCTACTGCCCCCTCTTTATTCAGAGGCCTGACTCCAGGTTCTCCTGAAACCAGGCAGGGGAGATGCTCTGTGATGAAGCAGCAGCAGATATAGCAGCTGTTTCAGATGCAGCAGCAGTTCCTCCTACAGCAATTTCAGATGCAGAAGCAGCAATTTTGACAGAATTTGATTCGGGTTTGATTAACTTGATTCATTTCATAGATACTGACATTGAATTAGATGAGTCAGTTCCAGAACAGATAAAAACTGTTGGTGATTTCCATTTGAATCCCACAATTGATTTGGCTGGTTTGTTGAGATATTTTTATACAATTTATGTACAGTTCCCTTCTACTAAGTCATCCTTGGCTATTATTCATGTCACCTCTCCAATAAGTCCTACAGTTGCTAAGCAACTTGGTGACAGTTTTGCTGTTCCAGAGCAAGCCATCTCTTCCCTCCCCCAGAAGAGATTTCTGCCCCTATTTTTGTTATGGATGATTCCCCAATGCCTGACCTGGATGCATTGATTCTGGCAGACATTGAGGAAGAGAATAAAGCTCAAGAAGAGCGCTCAGTCTTAATTAGTTCTCCAGTTTCAGTTTAACTTGCCAAGCCCCAGATCTCTGCAGTTACCCTAAGAGAGATTGATGCTCTGTATGCCAATCCTCAAGGGTCTAGCTCAGGTGAGGAAGAGGAAGATGAAGATTCAGATGAAGAAGCCCAGAAGAGAGTCAGGTCAAAGAAGAGAAAGGCTCCTCCTCCTCCTGCTCCTAAGCCCAATACAACAGCTGACACTCCCTACTACATCCTGCATAACATCACTCCCTATGAGGGAATGCCTGCTTGGATGTGGCTGTCAAAAAATCAACAAAAGGAAAGAAAGAAAAGCAGGAGATACTCTTCTTCACCAGTTTATAGATACATAAAAGATCCTCCTCCTCCTCCTCCAGCTGCTGGTACTTCCAGTTCCTCAATTTCAAAGCCTGCTCCTGTACAAACTACCAAAGGCATCAAAGCAAGTCTTCAGGAGCTTACCAGCAGAGGCAACAATCTTCAGGCAGACAACAATCTCAGCAGCAACAGCAAAATGTATCTGTAGAACAGAAGGCTGACAGTCCCAAAAGACCATATTCACCTCCTATTCTTTTTGAGGATCCTGAAACAACTAACACTTATAGAATGGCCAGATTTCAGGAACTGACTGGCCTCTCATTGATTAATAAAGCAAAATCTGAAGGAAAGGACATTTCAAGATACTCAACTATGTCAAAATATAGAAAAGAAGAACTTAAAAGGTTTGACAAAGAAAACAAACTTTTCAATGTTGATGACTATATGAAGCTCCATCCAGAGGCTGTTGTTCCCAGAGCCTCTATTCAGAATATGATTGGTATAGCTGATATGACAATGACTATAGCTCAGGCAGCTAATCCAAACACAGAGATCAAATTCTCAAAGCCTGGAGCTAGCAGTAGCAGCAGCAAAGAGAAAGACAAAGACCAATTCAAGAAGAGCAAGATATGATCTAAGTTTTTCTTTCTTTTCCTGTTTTTGCTTTTACAACTCTCTGGTTATGTTTCTGAACAAAGATTTTATATATCTGCTACATGTGTTATAAATTCTCTGTCAGATATATGCTTTTACTGCTTTGTTTAAGTCTGTGTCTTCACTTAGTGACCTCACCTAAATAGGCGGAGATTGTTGGATCCCTAGTTTGGATTTGGGCTAGGTTCACTGAGTTAGGATGTCTTTGACCCACCTTGTATAGTCAGGGTCATTGGTTGTATCTTAGAGTATAGGGTTTGTCCTTAGAACATCATCCTGTGGACCAGCCATCCTCCAGACTGCCAAAGAAACTCAAGACTTAGAGATATCTTCAGCTCAAGGAAATGTGTTCGATGTTCGTCGATCTCAGCTCAACGAACCATATTCCTTGGTCGACGATTTCTGGTCGACTATTTGAACTCTTCTCAGCCAGAGACTTCTCAGATTCTGTCTAAGTCCACAATCATTCTTCGGTCGACGAATTTGGATCTCTGTTCGACGAATGATGATTGTCAGTTCGACGAAGATTGTAGCCGAATTGACAAGTTTCCCTTGAAGACTAATTGTTATTGTCTGGTCGACGAACTCATCAGTTCAGCTCGACGAACTGTGAACTCAGCTCGACGATCTCTGTTCTTCGTTCAACGATTCCAGACTTGATCTTCTCCAGTTTTCCATCCCTTTTCTTGGCAATGATTCCTGAGTAATTAATGCTCAATCTTCTCAGAATGTTACCGTTAGAACGAGCATTGATCATGGATTATTACATGCCATTTTTCCACGGGACAGTTAGGGAATTCATTCATTGTCGCTTCCTTCTCAGGCCGACTGCATTTACTGCTCAAGGATTCAATTTTTGAATTTGTTTTTCAGTCAGTTTCAAAAAGAAGAAAAGATTAAGCAGTCCTGCAGACATACATTACATTCAAGAAGCTTACGATATTCAAAAAAATGAAGATTGCAGGCATACTGAAAGAAAAGGTCTTACAGAAATCTAAAGTTTCACATACTGCAATCATCCTAGGCCAGAGAACATCATCATTCAAGAAGAAGAAGAACATAAAATATCTATCAAGAGTCTTCTTCTTTCAACCCTATAGGACAACTTTAGAAGGACAACAATAACTCTATCTGTCGAAGAAGTTCCTGAAGCAATCTCTGGTCAAGGCAATCAAGTTTTTGAAGACCTGTCACCCTGAAGCAGAGCTCCAGATTTCCTGATGCATTCAAGATCTCAGGGGGAGCAATCTGTTGAAATCAATCCACTAGTCTTCTCAGTTGTTATTGAGAAAGAGAAGACACCATCACCTTTTTCATCCTCTGTACAGGGTTTTAAGTCCCTTCAAAATTATCCCTGGTTGCAAGTCTCCTACCAAAAGACTTGAGATTTTGGTTTTTGAGCACCTGAACAAAAGCTCATTGGTATCAGGCACCTGATCAAAAATCTGAGTGGATTCCTACCAGGGTGGTAGAAGAGTGGATGTACCCAGGTTGGGGAACCACTATAATTTCTTGTGTCGTCTGGTTGTCCTTTTTCTTTTGTTTTGGCTGTGTTCTGTAATTTGTTAGGTTGATGTGTTATTACTTTGTTTGCTACCCTGTTCACCTAGGATTACAGCAAAAGTTGTAAAGATTTTGTAAGAGACCACAATACTCTATTCACCCCCCCCCCTCTAGAGTATTTCAGATCTAACCTTCACTTTCAAAGTTGAAGTAGCTGAATCTAGCCCTTCATGGTAGATAGGCGAGGCGGGACAATGGACGTAACCAACACGGGGAACCACTATAGATCTTTGAGTTCTATTTGCTTGCAAATTTTAAGTAATTTTTATTCCGCGAAAAAACACGGACATCACCTATTCACCCCCTCTACGTGATTTAGGTAGACGCTAGATACTTTCAGGCACCTCAGCTGGTGCAGTACTCTACACAGAATACTGGGGTTCAGACTGTCCTACACCATTTCTAGTCGACTGTAATTGCGAAACACACAATTAAGCAACTCAAAATTACGCAAAAAGCAATTATTGGAACACACATGTTCCTCAAACATGTGTATTTTCATCCCTAAGTGGGCATTCATGGGTTATTTCATGTTATAACGGTAACCCACATAGACGTGCTCATCTCCCCTAAAAGGAATTCGACCACGAATTCGAATAACAAAGACCGACACCATAATTTGATACCAAATTATAACACCCTCATCCGTCTCGTCGAATATAACAGAAGGTACGGTCGGGGCCCCAATCTATATTCCACGGACATTCAGTGAAGTTACGCATTGAAAGCAAAACATTCACGTATCTTAACTCAGAGTTGAATTCTAACGGATGCTTTTAGAGTATTAAGAACCCAAATACAGGAATATTCACTAACCAACAAGTAGGAACGATAACCAAAATACACAAAGAGTTTTGGCCTTAAGGCCTTACAATATTTTCTTCACAAAAGTGTTTTACATGCATTGGCACACAAGCCGACCATACATGACAAAAAGTAAACACTTCGCTTGGCCTTCAAGGACCGACATAGCGCAAAGGAGCTCCATCCCGCTACTTCCCGCTTGGCTCTCCAGCACTTGCATAGGGACAATCCACCAAGATGTGGCAAACATGCAACAGTTAGCTTTAGTTGACCAAATTATAACGACCCCACCCCTCACTCGGGGCGGTGGTGCTCCTTCCCTGCAAACAACAGAATGACAATATATATAAATATATCTCAACCATCATAGACGTTGGAACATAAGGCCACACGCCTCGACTCATGATACATTTTCGGTGTTCTGGACTTTCCCATGTCCACCACCATCCTCAGTCCCAGACTGATGGTCAAAATTGAGCATTTCTAGTCTTTTTGGCTCATAGCCTAAGACTTTCACTATGCCAATGACGAAAGCCAAGTATTTAGACAATCAAATACAAGAACGACATAGCACAGGTACAAATCAGCTATTTTTCGTTGCTCAAACCGCCATGCCAACACCGAAATCCAAGGCAATCAAGGCTGACGACATGACGTAGGTCAGCCTCCCCTTTCCCGTATCTAACATACATAACCCCATTATGTTTCAAGGTTGTCACTCACGGCTACCGCAACTGAGCACTCCAGGCTTAACAACTCAACTACCTTGTCTCATGGACATAGGCTTCACAACCACAAAATAGCCATTGGGACCTACCACCAACGGTTGCAATACTAACGGGCGGTAGCTTTCAGAACTTTGAATCTGTCCATTTTTTCCGAGTATTTCCTGGAGTTAGCCTCCATGACTCCCTGCAGCACTCTATAACACTCAGAACCCAAAAACAACATAAATCAGGGAGTCTTCTCCGACAAACAAAAAACATTAAATACATCGCCAATCCAGACCAACTTGTCCGGATGGGCTTCACACAACATGCATATGTTTGTAATTCGATTATGAACTCTACATGCAAGTTTCTACCGGGGATACATTGTATCGACCCAAAGGAAATCTCATGCGCTCCACCCGTTGGTGGGAGTCTCCATTCTAACATGCAACAATAAATACTTCACTTGTGAAAGAGGAGAATCGTTATCATTGAAGTTCTCTTGGATACCATGAATCAAAAATCCAACCAGATAGAAAGAACAGCACCGGGCCGCTCTCCGTGTATCTGAACTCGGCTCGCGATTTGGAGTTTCGAAACTCCGACAATGGTGGAGAACTCCTTCTTCCTCTTCCTTAGCTCTCCCCTCTTTCTAACTCTTTAGAAAGAGAAACCCTAGGATAAAATGAGGTAAAACCCTCATCCCACGGCCTTATACTAGTAGGAGTAACTCCCCACCGTCGGATCTTATTTGAAATCGACGAATGGCCAAGCTTCGATTTAGACTTCCTATTTTGAGAGCTACCGCCGCGCGGTACCTCAGTCGGTGGCTTATTCAGCAAGCCCACCGTTTAAACCCTCCACACAATCACCGACACGTGGCTGCCAGTACATGGCACACTACCGCCGCGCGATATCACACTACCACTGAGCAGTAGTAAATTCGACGCGTCGTTATGCTGGCTTCGTCGAATGGTCCACTACTACCATGCGATATCTTATTACCGCTGGGCATTAGCTCACAAAGAGCTATGACCAATAAACCGTCAGCGCTACCACTATCGCCGGGAGGTAGCATTATGTTAGCTATTTCTGTGTAAATTCTGGGTCGTTACAGCATTGGCGGGAAGTCTTTGGCATGGATGCCGCCTCATCCCATAGGGGGAGGTGTTGTGTCCTCGCAAGGTGAGCTCTCAACTCTGGCCGAGTACCTTTTACTTTGCCGAATTTCGATGTTCGCTGACTCCCTTTTTCTATGTTGGGCAAAACCCTTATGATTGAAATTAACAAATTACTCTAAATGATTTTACAACCTAGGGCAATTATTCATGTTGTATAGAGAGGGTAATTTGGTCTTAAGAAATCCTAGGATGTCAACAATATAAAGGACATGAGAATGACACACTGAATTCAAGGGAAAAGTTAAGATTTATCAACATACGTCGACTAGAAGTCGACGTAACTCTGACTAGAAATCGACGCTACTTCGAATATAAATCAGAGCATCAATATATGATGATGTCAACGCTATTTGAGAATGATGTCGACGCACTTATGAAGAAACGTTTGCTCCAGATGCTTGTTTTGAATCCATACGAATGATTCTAACCATTGCCACCCAGTTTCAATATCTAGTATTTCAAATGGACGTACAGTCTGTCTTTCTAAATAAAGTATAGAGAAAGAGATTTATGTTGAGCAGCCCGCCGGGAATGAGAAAAAGGCGGAAGAAGAAAAAGTTCTATGATTAAAAAGGATCTATATGGATTGAAGCAAGCCCCAAACGCTTGGAATTCCAAAATTGACACTCTGATAGAGAATGGATTTCTCAGAATTAACTGTGAGCCAGCCAAATACATCAACAACAAAGAAGTTCTGATTCTATGCCTGTACATTGACGATTTACTTATCACAGGCTCAAGTATGGAGATTATTGACAATTTTCGACAACATATCATGACCACCTTCCAGATGACGGATTTGGGGCTTAAATGCTATATGCTATTTCCTGGAAATCCAAATCTACAAAACTCTTGGTGCAACATTCATTACTCAGAGCAAATATGTGGAAGATCTTCTTAGTCGATTTGAAATGCTCAATTCAAGGCCAACCCCCACTTCCATTGTAATCAGAGAGAAATTCAGTTGAGACAATGGAGAAGAGAAGGCAGATTATGAGAATTTTAGAAGTATAATTGGTTCCTTAATGTATCTAACCAACACCCATACAAACATAGTAGTTGCAGTCAGTATAGTGTTTAAGTACTTGCAGGCACCCAACAAAAAACATCTTATCGACACAAAAAGGAAGTTGCGATATGTCAATGGCACGAGACATTATGGGTTAAAATACATCAAATACAACAAGGTTCAACTGCTGGGTTATTTCGACAGTGACAATACCCTAAGCGAAGGTGCAAGAGAAGTTGTGTGGCTCAGGAAACTGCAGCAAGAGCTAATCGAAGAAGTAGAAAACCCAACAATGATCTGTGTCGAAAACACTTCCGCGATTGCTCTTGCAAAAAACCCTATTTTCACAGCAAGAACAAGCACCTGGAAATCAAGCTTCACTACACTAGAGACCTAATAAACCAAGGCGAAGTCATGTTGAACACTGTGAATAAAAAAACCAACTGGCGGATGTGCTAACAAAGCACCTGTCATCGGTCCCCTTCGCAGACTGAAGGGGGAAACTTAAAATGATTGATTGTCGTGATTGCGGGAGGGTTTCAGAAGACAATCACGACGAGAGGACAGCTTCCAGTAACCTGCTGAATAAACAAGAAAAAAAGTCAGACGCAAAAGAAAGACGAGAAGATGCAAACAACCATTTAACCACTGAAAGCCCCCAATCGCCTAACCTGCATCTGCAAGAAAAGTGCAGAATGCCTTAGACAAATCTAATATCCTAAGTCTAGCACTTTACTATTTTACCCTTCATCTTGTAGCCTATATATATAATGACATTGTCATCCCTGTGAGAGGGTGTTTTTTCTCTGTTATTCTGTAGAATGTGTCATGAAATCGCAGATCTAGTTTTATTTTGAAGTAGAATGCAAGCACGGTAGTACCGTCCACCTTCCCCCTCTCATTCTTAAGCTTTCCTTCAGGAGCAACAAAGAGATGGCGAACAACTTTTTCTTCTTCCACATGGACGAAAAATTGGAGAAATCAGCAACTTTCAATACGATGACTTGTTTAAAAAAGTTTAGAAATTTCAGGGACTAATTTCATTTATTTTAATTCTTAGGGACCTATTACAAAATGGATTTATGGATCTGTCCTCTCTGATGTCTTTGGCTTTGATTTGAGGGCATGATTCTGCAGTAAACGTGACGGTATATGGAGCCACTATTTCGGTGGTATCTGTTGTTAATGTATATTTGTACAAATATCGGGTTCGGAGTCTTAACGGGTCGGTTCGGATACACGGATATCTGATACCCGTAGTTACTTGCAGGTTTTGCCTATTTATACCCACCTATGGGCAACGGGTAGGTGATTCCACTATGATCTTCATCCGGATGCTTCGAGCGACGCTATTATTCTCGAAGTAACCTCCCCCGTCGCTCTAAGAAATCCCGTAACAGCTCCCTCTCCCGTCCCAATTCCGCCACCACTGTTCCGCTCGGTTCGCAATGGAGGAAGATCCGACGCCGCTGCTTGATCGAGAAGGAGGAATAGGGAATAGGAACTGTCGCCGCCTGCAGAGTTTGTTTCCTCCCTTCCTCCGCCGCTGCGATCGAAAGAAAATTGGGGAAGATCTCGCCACTGTGATCGATCGGGGAATAGGAGAATCGCGCCCGGTTTTCCCGTTTCCGCCTTTTTTTTGTTCTGATTGGAAGGAAAATCGCCTAAGGAAGAATCGTAGCAGGCCGATCAAAGGGAGAAAAGCTTGCTGCCGCCGATCGGGATTTCCTGTGCCGATCAAAGGGAGAAAAGCTTGCTGCCGCCGATCGGGATTTCCTGTGCCGATCAAAGGGAGGAAAGCTTGCTGCCGCCGATCGGGATTTCCTGTGCCGATCCAGTGGAGAAAAGCTTGCTGCCGCCGATCGGGATTTCCTGTGTCGATCAAAGGGAGAAAACGCTGAAGAAGAAAAAAACCGTTTGCAGAGATCGATCTCGCCGCCGTTTCGTGATTTCTGTCACCGCGTCTTCTTGATCGTGAAGGAGGAATAGCACGCATCGGCCATGCGACCTCTATTTTGATCTGGATCGGGAGGACAGGAAGCAGAAAGAAGAGACGCTTCCCGCCGCTATTCCTGTGCAGATCTACCGCGACACAAGTTTCAGTTCTTTCAACCACCGCCGATTTGTTTTGAGGAGGAAGAATTTTCACCTAACCGTAACCCTAACACTCAGGCGTTGGGTGTTGCTCAGGCGTTGAGTCCACCTCCAGGCATCGACAGCGTTGAGATAAGTCCCAGGTGTTAACCGCGTCGAGTCCAGAACTCAGGCGTCGAGTGAACCTTTTAAACTTCGAGTGGGCCAACTCTGGCGTTGAGTGCTGACTCAGGCATCGAGTGAATCTTTTAGGCGTCGAGTGGACCAACTCTGGCATTGAGTGCTGCCTCAGACATCGAGTGGACCTGCCTGGCGTCGTGTGGACTTGTTTTGGCGCCGTGTGGACTTATTTTGGCGTCGTGTGTTTGCTGTCATCATAATGATGAAAGGGAGCAACTTCTCGTCTCTGGTGTCGATGCTCAAGTTGGAAAAATTTACTGCAATAGAGTTCAACGACTGGAAGCTGAATACCTAGTTTGTGATGAAATATCTTAATGTGTTCTACACTGTTCAGTCTGATCGTGCTGATGTTATGCGGACTGATGACGAAGCTCAGTGAATTGCTGAGAAAGACTTCTGCAGAGATTATCTGTTGAACTGTTTGTCATCTAGCCTGGCCAAGACATACATCAAGATGAGGTCTGCCAAGGAGATCTGGGAGGCTCTGGAGGAGCACTTCAGGCAGGAGGAAGACCTGTCAAAGACACACATGGTGGACAAGTTTCATTCATTCACATTCGACGAGGAGAGCTTAGCTTTCGTCGATCGGAGTTCAGAGTTCGTCGATCTCAGCTTTTACCAATAAGAAGGACTCAGCTATCAGAATCGTCGACCGGAGTTCAGATTTCGTCGAACTCAGCCTTCACCTGAAGAAAGAACTGGGCTGAGAGAATTCGTCGATCTCAGCTTCATTGTTTTGTGAAGCTGAGCTCAGGTTTTGTCGAACTGAGCTCGAAGTTCGTCGACCTCAGCCTTTATCTGAAAAAAGAACTGAGCTGATAGAATTTGTCGATCTCAGCTTCACTGTTTCGTCAAGCTGAGCTCAGATTTCATCGAGCTGAGCTTGAAGTTCATCGAAAGCGGGATTTCAGAAAAGTTAGTTGATTTTTGCTAAGTTCAGAATGATGCTGACTCAACAAAGTCAACAGGTCACCAAAGTTCAGATTCGATGCAAATTGACATTAACATCACCGCCAGTGTGCAGTGGATCTCAAGTTAATAAAGCTGAGGTTTTAACCACTGTTAAAACTGAGATATGTGTTGATCATCTCGCCAATGTGACGGGAGTATAAATAGCAGAAGAGATCGAGATATAAGGATGATAATTGGATAAATTTCTGATTAACTTTCAAAAAACGAGAAGCGGAGTTCATCGTCTTCATCTGCCATTGTTGCAGAAGCCAGGAACCAAAAAGTTCAAATCTGAAAGGCTTTTGAGTTTGCTAGTGCAATCAACATGCACTCCAGCAGGTTCAGAGTAATCCTCTGAGAGAGACGAATCAGTCTAGGCGTGCCCTAGCTGAAGTTATTGTTGAATTTTCTCAAAGCGGTCATCAAGATAGCCTAAAGCCAAATTAATATTCTCAGCACTATCCAGTTCACACTTTGATCATGCGGAAACCCAAGGAGCAAGCTCAACACCAAATGCAAATGGAATAACATGCAGATCTTATATTGATTAACACTTCTTTACAGGGCGAGGTATACATAGCGAGACATGATTTCGCCAGTATACAAGCTAAAACAGAAAGCACAAAACAAGCCGAGAGGAAAACACTGGAGACCGCCGAGACCGCCCAGTCTGCCGAAATCGCCGAAGCCGCCCGAGCTGCTGCTGCTACACGCCAAATAGAACACGGAGTCTGCCGAGACTGCGAGGTCGCGCAAACACACCGTTATTCGCTGACTGCTGATAAACTGAAGAACAGACCACCTACCCGCCTGAAACTGGCGGACAGGGTATTGGAACTTGGAATAGCTGAAGCAGAGAACGGACAAGCCGCAGAAACAACCTGCTGAGACCGTAGAGACCGCACACTTCACAGAACTTGACTGAAGTCAAAACCAACCTCCTAGCTCCTTGAAGCTAGTCGCGCGACCTGCACACAGCAAACCGTTAACTTTACTCAACCCGCGCGGACAAGAAAACCAAGACCGCAACAATTGACCAAGCCCCACTTACTGTTCACTCAGTTACTATCGATGTGCCGGGGTGAGGAGTGTGGTCACCACCCTAGTGAATAGAATCACCACCCCAGCCCGTGCACTAGCAAAACACCGGTCCGCTGAGTCCGCAAGGACTTAGCTGGATTCCAAGAGAAACCGCTAGGAGCAATAACGATGTTCACCATTAGGCAAACTCGCACCAGTCCGCCCATGCTATGCGGACAAGGCACCAGCCCGCATAGCCCGCAAACATCGCACGACAGCCACCACTACAGCAAGAGTCCGCACACTATATACGGATAAGGAGGCAGCCCGCATAGCTCGAGAACAAAGCCAGCATCCGCCACGAGTCTACTACCAACAGGAAGTCCGCTCGGTCAACGGCGGACTCGGCAGATACCGCGGACACACACTGTACTTGTCACTGAATGTGACCAAGTGCAACAAACCACCAAGAGCAAGCGCAAGCTCGGCGGACAAGGCCCAGTCCGCCTGCCCCAAGGCATATCGCCAATCACACCACTAGAAGGCAGAGCTCGCAAGCCCTACTCGCACAGCTGCCAATACAACAGCCAACTGCCGGACTTCGACACCAGTCCGCACAGTCCTCCACAGCAGCTACCGCCCGCTGCACCACCAGAGCACGGCAAAGGCCACAAACGAACTCCAAGGCCAGTCTGCAACAGCGAACACTGCGGACTCAACCAGTCCGCAAAGCCTCCCGTGGATAAAACTCCCAATCCGCCGGTTAACAAGCTTGCAAATCTACAAGGCCGCAGATCAACTAAGCACTACCAACAGCCCGCAAACCGCAGTCCGCTCAGTCCGCTTTACTAGAAGCCCGATTTGCTTGGCCATAGGCCAACCAGGCCGTACACCAGACCGCTCAGGCCACACACCAGGCCGCTCAGGCCGCATAGGATGCTCCTCAACAGCCAAGCCACCAAGAGAGCCATGGTCACCCATGTTGGATCTTGCGACACACTTAGAGGGGGGGGGGGGGGGTGGGGGGTGAATAAGGGTTCTTTTAATTTTGTATAAAAAATTAAACATACTTTACTAGAAGAATAACAACAATATAATTGAATAGTGCAAATGTATAATAGCAAAAAAATAATAATAATGATATATTTCAAAAGAGATAAAGTGAATACAAGATGTCTCTATAGAGCTAGAGACAAAGGCTCATAAAATAAATAATTTGCTAGTGTTTTCGCCGGTTCTTCTACCAAGAACCGGCAGACTAAAGCGTATCTCTTTCTAGATCTTGCTACTTGCCTCCCCTAGATATAACCACGATCTAGACGCTGCACACAAGGCAACGATTTCTCCCTAAGACACACAAGGACTTGGATGTCACTCACAAGGTGACGATTTTTTCCTAAGCCACCCAAGGACCTAGACGCCACGCACAAGGCGGCGATTTCTCTACCGATTACAATTAGAAAGTAAAAGAAAGAACAAAAATAAATTGAACACTTTAGACTAGACACTCCCTTCAAACAATGCGCTGAAGATGCCGACGAATCCTTGCTAGAGATGCTTCGAATGCTTCGCACGTGCCGTCAATCTTTCGCGCTTTTGGCCTTCTTGAAAGTATGGAGTATCTCTGAGTTCTGGAGCTCTCTGAAACCGTCAATGCAGGAAAATACACTCCAGGTAATGAAATTCATGATTTCCTCAGAAAATGAAAGGCTTTTATATTTTGGCGCTATCGCCGGGCGATACTGGGTATCGCCATCTGGCGATATTGGTAACCGCTGCCACGTGTCCCACGAACTCCTCATTGTCGCATCGCATAAACGTTGAGCGCCGAATCGTGCACTATCGCTGAGCTATACCGATTATCGCCGTCTGGCGATAACGAAATAACTGAAGCCACGATTTCGTCGAGCGTCAAGCGGAAATGTGTCGAGTGGCGCTGTCGCCTATTGGCAATACCCACTATCGACTGGCGGCGATAGCGAAATGTGTCGAGTGTCGAGCGGAAATGTGTCGAGTGGCACTGTCGCCTGTTGGCGATATCTCCCGTGTTCAATTCTGACCCGATTCAGCACCAAAAAGATATTAGCTATAGACCTGTGTTATCTGCACTCCAAAAACATCCAAATATCAAATAAAAACAAGATTTGTTATTAGCAAACTAGGAAGCGTGGAATGCATGCTCCAACAATCTCCCCCTTTTGATAATAACAAATCCATTATGAAAGAAATCATGAATGTTAAAAAGGTCCACCCAATATGAGTATCAAGACGAAGCATGTGTATGGGCACAAATTGCTCCTGGATGAAACACTCCCCCTACATGTGATCTCCCCCTAAATGGAAGCATACGGAAATTCACGTATTTGAAGTAATGATGCACAAAAAATAAGTTGTCCAATATATGAACAAACTTCGGTGAATGATTTCGGTTGTAAAGCTTCTCCCCCTTTGGTATTGTCAAAAGAGAGGGAAAAGTGCGGCGGAAGCGAAAGAAGGAAAAACACAAAAGAGAGACTCATATAGGACAGGTGAGCAATGTAGAATAAAGAAAATGAGTAAACAGTAACTTTGGCAACGTTCAACAAATGATTTCACAAACACATACACTAGTGAATAGTTTTTGTGAAATAGTTTTCAGTCCAATTTTCATAAGAAGAACGTTTAGATATGATAATATTGTGTACAGGTCAGGTGTTGTCGGAAACACTTATGCATAGGCTTACAAAAAAAACATGAACACGAGAATGCTAAAAAACAACATAACATAGATGTAGATATGCAGAGCTATACTCGTACCCAAGAGTGCAGAGCACACAAGTAAGAAATTATTCATGTAAAAATTTGCACAAGACACTTTACAATTCTTGTCAAGGTGCTCAACCTCACAATGCTTATGAAGACTTATCAGGAGGGTAAGTAGTACTTGGTGGAGGTTTCTTGTCAGCCCTATATTATTTGAGTGTTTTCATTTTTGTTGTTGTGTGAAACAATCACCAAAGGTTTGCACTTTTGGGATGATACACTTTTGTTACTCACAATTTTTTTCTTTAGCTGAACAAAGGAGTCCGAATTCATTTGTGAGAGCATATAGAATAATTTAATAGTATGGTGCACTGTACCAAACTCGGATAAAGCAGAAGCAGAAAACATGCATCACTAGTGGTTATGGTAAAACATTCATAATTCACATTTTGTAAGATGGATGCATACGAAGATTTTCACAACCGTGAGTGAAATAACATTATCATAACTAAAAGATTTCTCATACTTAGAGGCATGCGAAAACAATTTCCCGAGTTTAAGAACATTAGTACTGAAATATGTAGAACAAATATAAGAGTGGTGAACTAGAGAACCAAGTTAGTATATAAAAAAACATTATACCTGACCTAAATCTGAGTCAGCAAGACAGTTTGAAGAATCAGCAAAAAAGTCACTATCGCCGGGCGATACCGGGTATCGCTTGTATGCGATAGTGGTAAAAGTATAAAAAATGGCTCATTTAGTCAAAGGCATCAAACTAAAGCATTTTCCTGAAGACAGAGGCAGAGTAGAAGTCGGCGAAACCTAGTAACCCTAACACCTAGGTATGAAAACTTGGATTTTTGCTTTAATTCTTTGGATTTTTATGGATCTAATTGTTAGGATAGTGTAGCATGTTAGCTTAGATGAGAAATTTCCAGGTTTTAAAGTGTTAAAATTTGGTGTGTGGATCTTAAGAAACTAGGTTGTTTTAGTGAAATATGTGTATAGTTTCTTGAATTTAAGTTGTTGGAAAAGGATTTGGAGGAAACAAACTTGTAAATCTGGTATGTTTGATGAAGGGGGAAACCAGATCTGAAGTTGGAAATGGCGAAAAACCAATTTCCTCTATCGCCCGGCGACAGTGTGTGTCGCCGGATGGCGATATCCAAAAATAAAAATAATTTTCCGTTTCTGAACCAAAACTATTTCATATATAGAAATGGCTTCCAGTTCCAAAGCACGAAGAAGCACAGGGAGTGAATCATATTCATCATATCAAACTTTTTCGGGAATAGAGAATGCTAACATAGGAATCGGACGGGTGATTGAATTCGACCCGGTCCGGCATGCGCATATCCATGATTTGTTAGCAATGGCTGGAATAATGTCGATTATTATTCCAGACACATTCTTCTCCGTACTGATTCAAGAATTTTATAATTATCTCAAAGATCCGCATTTCATGAAATTGAATGGCGGAGTCTAATCTAAAATCACAATATAAGAAATTCTTCCCTAGAATCCTCGAGTCGTTTACTATCTTGCTAAATCTCGTGTACAAGGAGTCTATATCTTCATCAACCTCCATTTTCAACTTATCGAATTCTGATTCTAGCTGTAAAAGCTTCGAGTCCTTTACCTGCGATGTTCCTTCATGAGTAACTTTAAGAAGATTCCAAATATCATTTGCAATATCACATGTACAAACACGGTTAAATTCAGTCCTATCTAACGCACAAAATAAAGCATTCATTGCTTAACGTTATTTTTACGTTGAAGCTTATCAGCTTCATTCCATTTGTCCTTGGGTTTTTCCATAGAGACACTTCCTACAACAGTAATAGGGCCGATGTAGCATGTTTCTACCATGCCCCAAACTTCAATATCAAGTGCTATTAGAAAGCATTGCATGCTAGCTTTCCAATAGTTGTAGTCAGTGCCCGTGAATAAGGGAGGTCTACTATTACATTGCCCCTCAGAAAATGCGTGCGTGTTTTGCGCCATTACTCCCGGTGGTGAAACCATTTTTGGAGTAACCTCGCTCTGATACCAAGTGTTGGATCTTGTGGCGCCCTTAGATGGTGGGGGGGGGGTGAATAAGGGTTCTTTTAATTTTGTCTTAAAAATTAAACAAACTTTACTAGAAGAATAATAGCAATATAATTGAAGAGTGCAAATGTATACTAGCAAAAAAAACAATAATGATATATTTCAAAAGAGATAAAGTGAATACAAGGTGTCTCTATAGAGCTAGAGATAAAGACTCATGAAATAAATAATTTGCTAGTGTTTTCGCTGGATCTTCTACTAAGAACCGGTAGGCTAAAGCGTATCTCATCCTAGATCTTGCTACTAGCCTTTCCCTAGATCTAACTGCGATCTAGACGCTGCACACAAGGCAACGATTTCTCCCTAAGCCACACAAGGACTTAGATGCTACTCACAAGGCGACAATTCTCTCCTAAGCCACACAAGGACCTAGACGCCACGCACAAGGCGGCGATTTCTCTACCGATTACAATGAGAAAGTAAAAGAAAGAACAAAAACAAATTGAACACTTTAGACTAGACACTCCCTTCAAACAATGTGCTGAAGATGCTGACGAATCCTTGCTAGAGATTCTTCGAATGCTTCGTACATGCTGTCAATCTTTCACGCTTTTGGCCTTCTTGAAAGTATGGAGTATCTCTGAGTTCTGGAGCTCTCTGAAACCGTCAATGCAGGAAAATACACTCCAGGTAATGAAATTCGTGATTTCCTCAGAAAATGAAAGGCTTTTATATTCTGGCGCTATCGTCGGGCGATACTGGGTATCGCCATCTAGAGATATCGGTAACCGCTGCCACGTGTCCCACGAACTCCTCATTATCGCATCGCATAAATGTTGAGCGCCGAATCGTGCACTATCGCCGAGCGATACCGGTTATCGTCGTCTGGCGATAGCAAAATAACCGAAGCCACGATTTCGTCGAGCGTCGAGCGGAAATGTGTCGAGTGGCGCTGTCGCCTGTTGGCGATACCCACTATCGTTTGGCGGCGATAGCGAAATGTGTCGAGTGTCGAGCGTAAATGTGTCGAGTGTCGAGCGGAAATGTGTCGAGTGGCGCTGTCGCCTGTTGGTGATACCCAATATCGCCTGGCGATATTTCTCGTGTTCAATTCTGACCCGATTCAGCACCAAAAAGATATTTGCTATAGACCTGTGTTATCTGCACACCAAAAACATCCAAATATCAAATACAAAAAGATTTGTTATTAGCAAACTAGGAAGCGTGGAATGCATACTCCAACAACCCAGGCCGCAACTAGCAGTCCGCCCAGGCTGCGACTAGACTGCTCAGGCCGCACAGTCCGCCCGGTCTGCCCATCACCCACTTCCACTTCATATATTTCAACACTCCCCCTTGAAGTGAGAAGTGGGGATCAAGCCTAGCAAGCTTCATAACCACTGAAATGGCCCCTTCGACAGTGGCTTCGTGAAGATGTCAGTAAGATTATCTTCACTCTGAACATGCTCGACAAAAAGAGATCCCTCCAACACCTTCTCCTTTATGAAGTGGTGCTCGATCTCAATATGATTGGTCCTTGCGTGACACACTGGATTGTTTACCAGTTTCAGAGCACTCTCATTGTCACCCTGGAGCAAAGTAGGCCCTTGCACTTCTTCACGAACATCCTCTACAAGCCTCCTTAACCAGATGGCTTCCCGAGTAGCCAAGGCTGAAGCCTTATACTCAGCTTCTGTAGTAGATACGACACAGAGTCCTGCTTCTTGCTACACCATGAAATGCAAGCTGATCCACAAGTGAACACATAACCCGAAGTTGATCTCCGATCATCCGAGTCACCACCATAATCAGCATCTGTGTACCCAAGCAAAGCAAAGTCCGCATCCCTACTATAGAGGAGTCCCATATCATAAGTTGTCTTGACATACTTCAAAATGTTCTTTGCCGCCACCAGATGAGACTTACTTAGTTCAGCCATAAACCGACTTACTTGACCAACAGCGTAAGCAATGTCTGGCCTTGTAATCATCAGGTAGATCAAGCTCCCTACAAGAGCCCTGAACACCAAGGGTTCAGGAAGAATCCTTCCTTCATCTCGTCAAAGCTTCAGCCCATGTTCCAGTGGAGTAGAGCAACTCTTCCCTTTGCCCATGCCGAATCGACTCACAATACGATCCGCATATCCCTTCTGGAAAATGAGAATCCCGCTCTCCTTCCTCACCACTTCAAGACCAAGAAAGTGATGAAGCTCTCCCAAGTATTTCATCTCGAAGCGTATAGCAAGCTCAGCCCTGAGCCTAGCTACTTCCTCCTCTGAATTCCCTGTGATGATCATATCATCCACATACAGTAGGACCAATACTTGAAGCTCCCCCTTCTACTTGATGAATAAGCTTGAATCCGAGTTGGAAGCAAGATAACCGCAGAATTGAAGATACTCTGCTATCTTTCCATACCAAGCTCTAGGAGCTTGCTTCAACCCATAGAGAGCCTTCCTGAGTTTGCAGACATAGTCCGGATTAACTTCAAAAACAAATCCAAGTGGCTGATCCATGAAGATGTCCTTGTCAATCTCTCCGTAAATAAAAGCATTCTTCACATCAAGCTACCACATCCTCCATCCCTTGCAAGCAGCCAAGGCGATCACCACCCGAACCGAAGTCATATTTGCATCTGGACTAAATGTCTCCTCATAGTCTTCTCCATACTGCTATGAGAATCCTCGAGCAACCAGGAGAGTCTTGTATCAGTGCTCCCATCAGCCTTCTTCTTCAACTTAAACACCCACTTGCAAGTCACCGGTGTAATTCCATCAACCTTGGGCATAAGGTCCCAGGTTTCATTCTTCTTGAGAGCAGCAATCTCTTCATTAATGACATCATCCCACTCCTTAACTCCAGTGGCCTCATTTAAGTTTGAAGGATCTCGCTCATCCAGAGGACCTGCAATGAAGCAGGAGACAAAACTCACTATATTCCCATCACAGTATCGAGCTGGTAGTTTCACAACCCTCTTTGATCTCTGAAGAGGCTTTTCCTTGCTCACTACCTCTGTTTCTTCTTCAGGCTCAACTCCACCTTCAGGAAAGCATTGAGCAATGCTCCCCCTACTTCCTGAGCCAGAAGACTCAGCACTAGAACTTGAAGCAACAGGAGCTGCTGGTGAAGTAACAAGCTCGTCTTCCAAAACTTTAGCTGACACCTTCTGTTCTTCATCAACCTTGCTCTCTGTTTTCTCAACCGAGCCACCTCCATACGATGTCAGTTCGTCAAAGACCATGTATCTTGATACAACAAACTTCTTCATCGCAAGATTCATGCATTTCCATCCCTTCTTCCGCTAATCGTAGCCAAGAAAGACAAGCTTCCTTGCCTTTGCATCAAGCTTTGTCCTTGAAGCTTCAGGGACATGCACAGAGCAAGTTGATCCAAACACCCGAAGGTGTTCGACACTGGGCTTCTCTTTCAGCAACATCTCAAAATGAATCTTCATGTTGATCGGGCTGAGCGGCATCCGATTGATGACGTAAGAAGCACAAGACATCCCCTCTACCCAGAAGGACCTAGGAATGTCTTTCGCATGAAGCCAACATTTGCAAGTCTCTGTTAGATGATGGATCTTCCACTCTGCTACTCCGTTTTGTTGTGAAGTGTGAGCACAAGTGAGCTCTCTTTGGATCCCGTGCTTCCTGCAGAAGTTAGAAAACTCGGAGGAGACAAACTCACCACCATTGTCTGTTCTAAGCTTCTTGATCCGCAAGCCAAGCTGGCCCTCCACCAACTCCTTGAACTCCACAAACAAACGGAAGGCTTCAAACTTCTCCTTCAAAAAATATACCCAATTGTATCTTGAGTAGTCATCAATCATAACTAGCACGTATCTGCTCCCACTAAGGCTTGTAGTGACGGTTGGTCTCATCAAGTCTCCATGGATGCACTCCAATGGTCTCTTGCTCCTTGTTTGTGATTTATCAAACGGAAGGCGATGAGCCTTGCCATACTGACATCCTGCACAAACGTGACTGTCACCAAATAAAGATAGCCTAGGCAAGCCTCTTACAAGGCTTCTGTTAGCCATAGCCTTCAGCTTATCCATTCTTACATGCCCCAGCCTTTCATGCCATATAGCATCGCTATCATTTGCTCTCATCTGATCAACATAAGAGTTAGTTGCAAGAATAAACAAGTTCTTCACTCTCCTCCCAACATAAGCAACATCAGCCTTAACCGCTGATACGTTGCGAAGGAACTTCACTTCTGTTGGCCCAAACAGAACGTGATAACCCACATCTACCGCATTGGTCACAAAGAAGAGGTTCTTCTTTATGCCCAGTACGTGATACACACTCCTTAACGTGAGTGGCCCCTTATCACTACCCAAAGAAACAACCCCCTCTTTCTCTACTGCATAAACAATATTATCAGCAGTTATGATAGTTTCGTTACCTGAGTAAGCTTGCAAGGAAGAGAACTTCGACTTGTCTCTGGTGAGGTTATTGTACAACCCCGTGTCCGGCGAGCAAGGTCGCCAGGGTCCAGACAGATCGGGCTGAAGGCAGTAGGCAAGCTCGGCAGTGGAGAGGCCGAGCCCGAGCTCGGCATTCGTCGACCAGAGATTGGCATTCGTCGACCAGAGATCGGCATTCTTCGACCGGAGATCAGTATTCGTCGACCCCGAGCTTAGCATTCGCCGAGCTAGTCCCAGCTCGCGCCCTCGCAGCGGAACTCGGCAATAGCAGGCGAGCAGGACCTGCCGAGGTGGCCAAGCTCCCCAGCTCGCCCGGATGAATGAGGTACTTTTTTACTGTTTTGCCCCTGTTGGTCTGCCCATAGCCCTTCAAAATAGCAGAGTTTGGCTGTTGGCAGACCCAACCAAGGGTTTTCTGGTAATTTCAGGTCAGTTCTTTTGGTTATTGGCAGTTCAGGTTCTAAAAACTATAAATAGGACCCAAGGGGTATCCCAGAAGTCATGCTTCCTATGCCTCCCTACTCCAGTTTTCAAGTGCTTTCTGAGGGTACCTTAGCTCGGCCTCTGGCTAAGGAGGGGAAACACTCAGAGATCTTCTGGGTGTGTGGTGGGACCTCCCCGCCGAGCCCTTGGGTCAGTCTTTCCTTGTTTTCTTTGTTATTTTGCTTGCATGAGTAAAGTAGGCGCGAGACCACCCCTTCCCCAAGGGTCGAACTCCATAGGAGACCGAGATCCGGTTTCAGCATTTTGGTGCAGTGAGCGTGGAGCGTGGTCAGTGCAGAAAAGCTTCAGCGAGTTCGATGACAGGAGGACATGGACCCAACAGGCCGAACTCGCCCCCCCCCCCCCCCCGCCGCTCTCCACGGTGGGGATGCTTGAAGATTTCAGGAACGAGGTGCTGAGCCTCGTCAAGTTCGCACTCGGCACGTGGGCCAAGTGCTCGATTCCAGCAGTCCAGATCGCGGCCTCCCCCTCTTTGGGTGAGGACGCTCCCGGCAGGCGAGCTGGGAAGGAAGTGGCTAAGGAAGGCCGAGGGTGCGAGCTCCCCGAGCGCGAGCTCTTCCCTCTCTCGGCAGGCCGAGGCCGGTTCGACGAGCTGGGCTCGCGAGACTCGCCAGCTCGCCCAGTGGGGGGAGGAAGGCCCTTCCGTGACTTGGTCTCCTCCGCCCCAGTTCCAGATGGGTTCAGGGAACCCGAGATGTCCTACTACACCGGGAAGGGAGACCTGGTCCAGCATATCCAATAGTTCGAGGATGTAGTCTCCATCCGACAGATGTCGGACGGGTTCAAGTGCCGACTCTTCGCTATCACCCTCAGGGAGAAGGCGCGGGAGTGGTTCCATCAGCTACCGACCAGCTCCATCTACTGCTTTGAGGACCTACGCCGGGGGTTCATACTGAGGTTCACTACCTCGAAGAAGAGGAAGGAGTCAGAATCCCTGTTCCACATCAAGCAGGGGGTAAATGAGACCCTGGGGAGCTACGTGGACCAGTTCCAGGAGGAGGTTACTCAGGTGCAGGAGATGCCCGGCCATAGTCTGATGATGGCTTTTACCCCGGGCCTACAGCAGGGGTTCTTCAGGATGGAGCTGAAGAGAGTTCCCCCCTCTCCTACGAGGAGCTGATGGAGAGGGCGGCAAGAGAAGTCGATGGGGAGGCGTCAAACCCGGAGTTTGCGCGGAAACTGGCCAGGTGGGCCATGGAGGAGGAGAAGGAACCGAGAGGAGGAAGAGGACAGGATGAGAGGAGAGGAGCGCCCCGACAGAGGGAGCAGAGGCAGCTCCAGGGGCTGCAGCAGCCGAGGTGGGGGCGTCAGGAGCCCGACCGTCGACTGTGCTGGAGACCTGAGTGGCAAGGGCAGGGACCACAAATGGGATAACACAGAAGGGATTGCTATCAAGGGGGGCAAGATCAGTTCCACCCCCCGGGCTGGAGGCAGGCCCAGAGGCCCCAGCACCTCGATCAAGAAGAGGCTATGGCCATCGCCATGGGGGTAAGAAGGAGAATAGCAAGGAGGAGGAGGAGAGAGGTTAGGGTGGAGTTGCCTTACTGCGATTTCCATCAGTAGGAGGGGCACGCCACAGCCACGTGCCCGGAATTCCTTGAGATGAGAGGGAATAGGGAACAGCAGCACCAGCAGCAGGGGCGGCAAGAAGTGAGGATTGAGGAGGTCCTGCCTCGGGCCGAGGAGGACCGTTGCGAAGACCGGGTGGATGTTGGCACCCGAGGAGGGATCAGAGTGATCCACGGGGTGGGGGTGGGGGGGGGGGGGGGGGGTCGAGGCTTCCCGCAAGGCAAGCCTCCACACCATGTACCGGCAGAGCATCGCTTCCATATCCCAGACCCCGCCCACAGAGGAGAGAATCACCTTCTCCATAAGCGACATGCCAGATCACGAGGATCCATTCTGTGATGCGCTGGTCATCAAGGCAACCATCGAAAATTTCACCGTCTCTCGGATCCTCGTGGACAACGGGAGCTCCGTCAACATCATCTTCAAGAAGGTGTTTGACGGAATGAAGGTGGAAGCGAAGAGGGTGCTGGCCTCAGATGGACCCTTGTTCGGGTTTTCGGGGGAGAGGAAGGAAGTAGAGGGAGGAGTCGGCCTCCATGTCACTCGGGGGGGTCAGTCCAGAAACTGCAGGTTCTTCATCGTGGACGCCCCCAGCAGTTACAGTGCCATGTTCGGGAGGCCCCTTATCAGCGCCTTCCGCTGTGTCCCCTCATCATTCCATCAGTGCTTGAAGTTTGACGCCGAGGGGATTCAGGTCAGGGTCAGGGGGGACCCAAAGGTGGAGTGGGAATGCTATGTCACTGCTGTGAACACCATCTCTTGGCCGGAGGGAGCCGAGGAGATGTGGCGAAGGATGGAGGAGGCTGATCAGGAAGCAGGAAGGGAGGAGCTCGAGGCAAAGAACTGCGCTGAGGAGGCGTTGGGAAGAGATCAGGAGGAGATGGCCGAAGTGATGGCCGTGGAGGAAGAGGTGGTGGAGATCCCGGTCTCGGAAGAGAGCGATGCAGAAGGATGGGGAGAGCAGTCCAGGTTGGAGGCTGCAGAGGAAGTGGTGGATTTGGAGGTGCTCACCTGTGTATGCAAGATGGAGAAGATCCGCGTCAGCAGAGGGCTGACCCCGGAAGACCAAGGCAGGATGCTGGAGTGCATCCAGAAGAATGTGGACATCGTCGCTTGGGACGCCGCGGAGATGCCGGGGGTTGACGCGGATGTGGCCTGCCACCACCTCAACCTGGACCTGGGAACACGCCCCGTTCAACAGAAGAAGAGGTCCACTGCGGACAAGCTGGCAGAGCCTATCAAGGAGGAGGTGGCAAAGCTCCTCAAGGCTGGCTTCGTGTCCGAGATTCAATACCCCGGCTGGGTCTCCAATGTGGTCATGGTCAAAAAGGGAGACGGCCCGTGGAGGATGTGTATCGATTTTTCCTTACTTAATAAAGCTTGTCCTAAGGACTGTTATCCTTTGCCTCAGATCGACGCGCTGGTTGACTCGGCCGTCGGTTTTTCTGTAATGAGTTTTCTAGATGCTTTTTCAGGTTATCATCAAATCAGGATGCACCCCCCGGACATCAAGGATGTCTCATTCATCACGGGGGATGGATGCTACTGTTACAAGATGATGCCCTTCGGCTAAAGAATACAGGGGCGACCTACCAAAAGATGATGGATAGGGTCTTCAAGGAGCAGAAGGGGAGGAATTTGGAGGTGTACGTGGACGACCTCATGATCAAAAGTCGGAATGTGGACTCCCACCTCCAAGAACTAGAGGAGACCTTTGCCGCCCTGCGCAAGTACAAGATGCGATTGAACCCCCTGAAATGTGTCTTCGGGGCTAGCAGGGGAAAGTTCTTGGGGCACCTCCTCACCCCTGCGGGGGTCGAGCCGAATCCTGATAAGGTTAAGGCTATCTTAGAGCTGAGGTCTCCACGGAATGCTAAGGAGGTCCAGTGGCTGACGGGGAAGCTGGCAGGGTTGAGTAGATTCCTCTCCCGGGCAGGGGAGAAGTTCTCCCCCTTCTTCAAAACATTGAGGGTTGGTCGAAAGTTCGAATGGACCAAGGAGTGCGAGGAGGCATTCCGGGCCCTCAAGATGCAGTTGACTCAGGCTCCGCTGCTCCAAGGACCGAAGGAAGGGGAGGACCTGTTTTTATATCTCGGGGTCGGGGCAGAGGCCTTGAGCTCCGTTCTAGTTTGTGAAGAGGGGAAGAGACACCTCCCCATTTATTACGTGAGCCGGGTCATGAGGAAGGCCGAGCTCCAATATCCGATTTTGGAGAAGCTGGCTTTCGCCCTGATCATCTCAGCCCGGAGGATGCGACCTTACTTCCAGGCACACTCAATCCGAGTGGTGACGGACCATCCCCTCCGCAACATCTTTGAGGGGGTGGAGCATTCAGGCAGGCTAGCCAAGTGGTCGGTGGAGTTGAGTGAGTTCAACGTCTCATTCATTTTGCGGCTCTCGATCAAAGCTCAAGAGATGGTCGACTTCTTGGCTGACTACGTGATTGAAGTGGCGGAGGAAGAGCTCACCCGTCCGGCTCCTTGGAAGGTGAAGGTAGACGGCGCTTTGGGGAGGCATTCCCTAGGAGTGGGGATGATCCTGGAGAGCCCTCAGGGGACTCGAATTGAGCAGACGGTGGTGGTGCACATTCCCTTCACCAACAATCATGCTGAGTATGAAGTCGTGATAGCAGGGCTACGCCTGGCCAGGGAGCTGGGGGTGTTGGACGTGGAGGTCCTTACCGACTTCATGGTGATAGCTTCCCAAATTAACGGGGAGTTCGAGGCAAGGGAGCCCACCCTGCGGTTATACTTAGCCAAAGTGAAGGGGGGGTCATAGGCACTTTCCAAACCTTCTCCATCCGACACGTGCACAGGGAAGAAAATGAACAGGTCGACCAACTAACAAAGCATGGTCCCCAGGTGGGGGGTACCATCACCGACCTATTCCGCCCCTCCGTCAAAGAGGGGGAGCTCATGGAAATTGATCAACAGACTTCGTGGATGGAACCAGTTGTAACTTTCCTCTCCACGTGAGAGTATTAGGAGGGGGCAGACAAGAGGAAGCTAAGGCACAAGTCGACGTACTACCTCCTCCAGGACGGGCAGCTGTATAGGAAGACACTCTCAGGGATGTTGGCTCATTGCGTGGCCGAAGGGGAAGTACAAAGAATCTTGGAGGAAGTCCACTCCGGAGAGTGTGGGAGTCACTCCAGGAGTCAGACCCTGGAAGGGAGAATTGTCAGGCAGGGGTACTTCTGGCCCACCCTGAGCCATGACGCAACGGAGTTCACAAGAAGGTGCCATAAATGCCAGCTGTTTGCCCCCCTTCAGCTACAGTCGTCCCAACAACTCAAAAGCATCACGACCCCCTGGCCCTACCCCATTTGGGGAATGGATTTGGTTGGGCCGTTCCACCAGGCCAGTGGGCAGAGGAGGTTTCTCCTAGTGATGATCGATTACTTCTCCAAGTGGTTGGAAGTAAAGGCGCTGGCCAAGGTGACCTCCCAGGTCATCAAGAACTTTGTCTGGGGGGAGATCATCTGTCGCCATGGGCTGCCCCAAGCCATTGTCACGGACAACGGGCCCCAGTTCGCCAGCGCTAAGTTCACCAGTTTCTGCGAGCAGCTGGGAATCAACCTCAGGTTCGCCTCGGTTCATCACCCCAGGAGCAACAGACAGGTGAAAGCTACGAACAAGATTATCGTCAACCTCCTCAAGAAGAAAGTGGAGAACCTGAAGGGGAGCTGGGTAAAGTAGCTTCCCGCGGTTCTCTGGGCCCTGAGAACCACCCCCAACACGACTACTGGAGAGACCCCCTTCAAGCTCTCTCGTGGGTGTGAGGCAGTGCTCCCCGTGGAGTTTGAAGTTCGAACGCCTCGAGTTGTTACGACCATGGAAGGTAGGGAAGAATGGCGGGCCGAGAACGAGGAAGAGCTAAGGCTCTCCCTTGACATGGTGGAAGAGCTGAGGGACCTTTCCACCATCCGATAGGAAGAGGTGAAGAGGAGAATGGCCAAGTACTTTGACAAGCATGTCAGAGTCAAACAGTTTGCGGAAGGGGACTTGGTGCTGAAGAAGGTGGATACAGCAGGGAGGTCGGCATCCGTGGGGAAGCTCAATCCCAGCTGGGAGGGACCGTTTATTGTAAAAGAGGCTTTAAAATCGGGAGGTTATCGACTCCAAAATGTAGAGGGCGAGACCCTGAGTCTCACCTGGAGTGGTGACGACTTAAAACGTTTTTTCCCCGGAAACATGTAAGTAATTCCTTGATTATAATAAGATTCTTTTGACATTTCAGTACTATCACAGCTACCTTGCATGAAGAAATGGAATGTGTCTTGGACCTCGAGCAGTTCCTGCTGTCAGGCTCTCACCTAGCTGGCAGGGCTGGAAGTCACTCGGTGTCATCCTTGGGCCTCGATCAGATCCCGCTGTCAGGCTCTCACCTTGCTTGAAGTCACTCGATGGTGGTAGTAGTGGACCCCAAGCAGATCCCACTGTCAGGCTCTCACCTAGCTGACAGGGCTGGAAGTCACTCAGTGTCATCCTTGGGCCTCGAGCAGATCCCGCTGTCAGGCTCTCGCCTAGCGGGCAGGGCTGGAAGTCACTCGATGGCGGTAGTAGTGGACCCCGAGCAGATCCCGCTGCCAGGCTCTCACCTAGCTGGCAGGGATGGAAGTCACTCGGTGTCATCCTTGGGCCTCGAGCAGATCCCGCTGTCAGGCTCTCACCTAGAGGGCAAGGCTAGATGTCACTCGATGGCGGTAGTAGTGGACCCCGAGCAGATGCCGCTGCAAGGCTCTCACCTAGCTGGCAGGGCTAGAAGTCACTCGGTGTCATCCCTGGGCCTCGAGCAGATCCCGCTCTCAGGCTCTCACCTACCTGGCAGGGCTGGAAGTCACTCGATGGCGGTAGTAGTGGACCCCGAGCAGATCCCGCTGCTATGCTCTCACCTAGCTGGCAGGGCTGGAAGTCACTCGGTGTCATCCTTGGGCCTCGAGCAGATGCCGCTGTCAGGTTCTCACCTAGGTGGCAGGGCTGGAAGTCACTCGATGATGGTAGTAGTGGACCCCGAGCAGATCCCGCTGCTAGGCTCTCACCTAGCCGGCAGGGCTGGAAGTCACTCGGTGTCATCCTTGGGCCTCGAGCAGATCCTGCTGTCAGGATCTCACCTAGCTGGCAGGGCTGGAAGTCACTCGATGGTATCGGCCTTGAAATCGCCAGGTAAAGATCAAGAAGATTTGAATGCCAAGGACTAAGGGGAAAGGGGTTCTGCATAGGCGAGCCCGGACTCGCCTAATCCAACGTGGCGTCAGCAATAGGATTCTGCACAAGCGAGTTTGGACTCGCCAACCCCAGCTCGGCATCGACAAAGAGGTGGCGAGCCCGGGCCTCGCTGAGGGAAGGCGAGCCATGCCGGGGCAATTCACCCCTGTGCATATTTACTTAGAAGATTCTTTTCTTCTTTCTGAGTTCAACCTAGATGACTCGCTGGGGAGCTGAGGTAGCGTGACCACGACGAAGAGCAGCCCGCTCCCGTGTCACCTGAGGCTTGGCAAGCATGGAAAACGTACTCTCAATGGCTAGTCCTAGCAACAGTCCTACACGTAGCATCTATCTACATGAGGTCGCTGAGGAAAAGGCGAGCAAGAGAATAAAGCACGACATGGAAGCCCAGAAAATGTGTAAAATAACATTGCAATGAGGAGAGCGGAAGATATCAAAAATATATGCTTTCATTAAATGACACTATTTACATGCCGAGCTCGCCTCGGCGAGGTTACAGGTTATATACATCTAGGTCTGCCCCCCCCCCCCCCCCCCCCCCCCCCCCGTCAGATTGGCGGTCCTCCCCTCCCTCGCCTGACAGGTCCGGGAAGTTCTTCCTGAACATTGCGTCCAAGCTATCTTCCTTCTCGCTGGGCGGCGTCGCCGGAAACAGGCTCGGCATCAAGTCCCGGGCCGAGATCTCCTCGCACCCCTCCACCAGCACTCCAGAATCCTTCATCATTTGGAGGGTGCACTCGGCCGCTTGGATGGAGTTGATTCGCAGCTGCTCGGTGAGGTCGGCCTCGCCAAAGATCCGCGGCCTCTTGTAGGGTAGGGAAGGATCGATGTCGTGGGCCGGGAGGAAGATCTCCGCCTGGCGGCGGACCTCGCGGACGAGGTACTGATTCTCCTCCTTCAGCTTCGTGTTCGCCCCCTCCAGCTCGGCAAGCCAGGCGCGCAGCTGAATAATCTCCTCCCCTTGCTCGGCATTGCGAGCCTGGAGCTCCCCTGCGGCCTTGGCGTCCTGGTAAGGAGAAAATGGTTTAATGTCATCGCATGATTTTCTATGTAAAAGATAAGGGGGGTCTTGTACGCTTACCAACCTGCCGACGGCCTAGGCGAGGAGGTCCTCGGCAATGCCAAGCCGTCTTGCCTGGTCGGCGGCTTTGTCTTTGGCGACGTCACGAGCCTGTTCAGCTTTCTGGAGTTGATTGCTGAGGGCGAAGCTGCGGCGAGTGAGCATGTGGTGGAGCTCCATGGTCCACAGGTGGGCTTGCAGGCCCTCATGGCCGAGCTGCCGGAGGGTCATATTCTTGTAGGACTCGGCATCCTCGTGGCCATATAGGCCGAAGCCGAGGGCATAAGCATGACCGGTGGCGGGCTCGCGGTCATGCCAGGATGGGTGCAGAGTGGAGATGGAGACCCGATGGGCCAGCTCATCCCACTGAAGCATGGGCTCGCCCGCCGAGTCCTTCCACCGCCCGCTGAAGTTGAAGAGGGGGTGTTGCTTCGGCGGCGCGCGCTCGCGGGCCGCCCTCTTCGCCGATGGAGGAGGGGAGATCGCTGCTGCGGAAGAAGGGCCCTCCCCGCCTTTCCGGCCCTTGCTAGTAATCTCCTTCAGCGGGCTCTCCAGCGACGCATCGGGAGGGGTCTCAGATGAGCTTATGTATTTGGGGTTGGGCTGTTGATGTTGTTGATGTTGTTGACCCCGCGGAGCGAGCAGGGCTCTCCGCATCTTCTTCGGCGGTCGCTGGCGGTGTGGCGGTTTCGACCCCGCATCCTCAGGTCGCCTCTTGCTGGAAGTGGGTTGAGAGAGGGCTGCCTCATCTCGGCAGGTCGCCGCCGCCGCCTTCTCGCGAGCAAGGGGGTCCGGGTGCGACCCCGAATCCGCAAACGACGGGTTCGCAGGAATTATTTGCTCCCCTGCAAGAAAGTACTTGGAAAAAGTTAGAAACCCAGCAGCAATGTGGCGAGCTCGGTCATTAGGTGAGCTCGGCAAGAAGAGAAGATAACGATACCTTCGCCGGGCAGAACGGGGGGGGGGGGGGAGCGAGTCAAGGCCCCTTCGCAGGAAGGCGACCTCGAAGTCCTTGTGGAGAAAGAACTTGTGGAGCTCGGCATCGTTGCCGGACACGGCAGGAGGGTGGTAAACCTCCTCGCCCTTCTGCTGGGGCGAGTAGGGGATGTTGCCGAGATCGCCCTTAATGAAGGCGATCTTGGTCATCCAAGTGTGGTGCTTGTTCACGATCTCGTGAACCTTGATCAGCGAGCCGCCGAAGTAGGCGACCCCATCCGGCGTCGCCTTGTAGGAGAACAGTTTCCTGAACACTGTCAGGTTGAATTCAATCCTCTCCCGCCATAGGTTGCTCGCGAATGCCACCATCATCGCGGAGACATTGGAGTTTAAATGCACGGGTACCGCGCCGTAGTATTTCAGGATTTGTCAGATCTCCGGCCATATGGGGAGGCGCAACCCCACCTCGAAATGCGAGATGGGGAAGGCGAGCTCGTCCTCGTAGAAAGTATTGATAGACTCCCCCTCCCTCAGCCTGCGCGCCTCGAAACCCAGCGGCACATACACGACCTTGAACTCTGCGAGTTCCTCCTCGCTGGTGTGCCCCTCAAAGAAGCAGTAATCAGTAAAGTGCTGCGCGCACTTGGAGCGGTCGTCGGCATCGGGATTGGTCGTGCCCATGTTCGCGGAGGAAGAGACAGAGCGCGAGCAGAGAAAGCGAAAAGCGTAGGAAGAGAGGGAAAGAAAGCAATAAAGCACAGTACAGGGCTGGTGGGGGGGGGGGTATTTATAGGAAAAGAAATCTGGGGCAGGCCGTCCAATCGGCTCAGCCCGCTGCCTCAGCTCGCCGCCCCAGCTCGCCAACCCTAGCTCGTCACCCAAGCTCGCCGACTTTCGGCGCTTCCCAACCAAGGCTAAGTCAAACATTGCAGTATATTATTTGAATGACATGTCCAAGAATATTCTAAAAATTACTTATTACAGATCAAGTTCAGGAATAAAAGGGTGGGGCACGCGAGTAGGGCGGGGCACGCGAGTAGGGAGAGCATCGGGATGCGAGTACCGGTCGGCTCGGAAAAGGAGCCGCCCACTTACCTACCCCGGCCTCGCGACCCCCGCCCCCCAGCCTGCCGCGTGCGGAGCAGCTCGCGGATCCTTCCCGAATTCCTCTGCGCCACTGAGAGGCCGTCATCTATCTCGTCCAGGAGCCGGGAGGGGGACATCAGCTCGCCAGCCTGGCCGCTTCGCACCTCGTCGGCGAGGCGCGCGTAGTCGCGTTGCAGCGTCTCGTTGACCCCCTGCACCTTGCACAGCCCGCACACCAGCTTCTTGATGAGCTTTACCTCCCTCCTCGTCAGCTCGCCTTGATCCACCTCCGGACCCAGGTAAGAGTCCAGCGAGCTTGGGGAAGGGAGGGGATAGTAGTGGGCTGCCCGTGAAGATTACTTGGCAGCGGATTGGCTTGGGAGAGCTGTGAAGACAACCGTCAGCAAGAAGAGAAACGCAGAAAAACTCATGGGGCAAGAATCCAGGCAAGACTAACCTGACGAGCTCGGTGCCTCAAAGGAAATGCGGGGACGGATGAACCTCAGATCCTTCCCGCGACCTGGGCCGCGAGTCCCCGGCGAGGGGAGCTCGAACCCCGGGGTGGGGATGGTTCCTAGACCCGCCCCCGCGGCCACGTCAGTTTGCCGAGGAGAGGCGGCGGGCACTTGCGAGTTCGGCCTCTGCGAGCTCACAGGCAGGATCCCAAAGATAAGAGGCGGGTCCTGAGGACGGTTTTCCAGTGCCATGAACCGCGAGTCCGCGAGAGTCGTCTCGACTCGCGGTGTGGGCTCTCGCGGCGTGGCACCCCCCACGTCATCAGGTTGACCGTCCGGGTCGTTGCCGACTACGATAACATCTTTGTACTTCTCACGAGCTGTCCGAGTGGAGGAGCCGATCTCGCGCTCCATGGTGGCCCTCAAGTCGTGGTAAATGGGCTCGACCGCCTGGGGGAATGACTTCGACCTCTTGGAGCCGGGCTCGGCAGAATCAATTTGAGGAACTTTTGCAGGAACCGCCGTTAGGGCGGCTACGCGACCTGTAGAAGCCTGGCGAGCTCGGTCTAAACGCTCTTGAATCTCCTTGGGAAGCGGCATCTTGGCAGCGTTAGAGCAAAGGGAAGGGCAAGAGTCAGGAAGGTGAGCAGGTGCATATATATAGCCGCAGGTGGACCCCACCCAAAGATTCCATCCAACTTGCCAACCCGAGCTTGCCGCACACTTGGGGTTGGATGTTTCTTTCCGAGCTTTACCAAGCTCAAAAAGAGCGGGAATTGTGCACAACCCCGTGTCCGGCGAGTAAGGTCGCCAGGGTCCAGACAGATCGAGCTGAAGGCAGTATGCGAGCTCGGCAGTGGAGAGGCCGAGCCCGAGCTCGGCATTCGTCGATCAGAGATCGGCATTCGTCGACCAGAGATCAGCATTCGTCGACCGGAGATCAGTATTCATCGACCCCGAGCTCGGCATTCGCCAAGCTAGTTCCAGCTCGCGCCCTTGCTGCGGAACTCGGCAACAGCAGGCGAGCAGGACCTGCCGAGGTGGCCAAGCTCCCCAGCTCGCCTGGATGAATAAGGTACTTTTTTTACTATTTTGCCCCTGCTGGTCTGCCCATAGCCCTTCAAAACAGCGGAGTTTGGCTGTTGGCAGACCCAAACAAGGGTTTTCTGGTAATTTCATGTAAGTTCTTCTGGTTATTGGCAGTTCAGATTCTAAAAACTATAAATAGGACCCAAGGGGTACCCCAGATGGCATGCTTCCTGTGCCTCCCCGCTCCAGTTTTCAAGTGCTTTCTGAGGGTACCTTAGCTCGGCCTCTGGCTAAGAAGGGGAAGCGCTCTGAGATCTTCCGGGTGTGTGGTGGGACCTCCCCGTCGAGCCCTTGGGTCTGTCTTTCCTTGTTTTCTTTGTTGTTTTGCTTGCAGGAGTAAAGTAGGCGTGAGACCACCCCTTCCCCAAGGGTCGAACTCCACAGGAGACCGAGTTCCGGTTTGAACAGTGATGACCACACTCAGAGTCCACGATCCACTCGTCGTTGAAGTCGACAGCAGACAAAGGACGGACACAAGTGCCCGTCATGAAAGCTCCGCCCCATCCAACTTCCTCACTCTTAGAGTAAGCTTCCTCCTTGCCTGCAGCATGCCTATGCTGCAGTTTGTCCTTGAAGTCACGCTTGAAGTGTCCCCGCAGATGACACCTGTAGCACTTCAAGTTCTTCTTCCAATCCTTCTTAGGAGCAGCGCTCCTCTCTGGTTGCCAGATATATTTTCTTGCTTTGTGATTGTTTTTATTTCATGTCTATTAGTGACCTCACCTAAATAGGGGGAGATTGTTGGATCCCTAGTTTGATTTGGGTTAGGTTCACTTACTAGGATTATTGACCCACCATGTATCGTTAGGGTCATTTCATGGTGTTCTAGAGTTTAGGCTAAGTCCTTAGTATCAACCACACATGGACCAGCCAACAGAAGACAATAGAAGTCTCAGACTTAGAAGAAAATCAAGTTCAGGGAAATGAGATCGACGTTCGTCGAACTCAGCTCGACGAAAGTCGTGCTCCGCTTGACGAACTCAGAGTAAATTCTCTGAGTTGAGCTCGACGATATTCGAGCTCAGGTCGACGAATTCTGGGAGATCAACTTCAACACATTAAGTCCAGAATAGTTTCTCTGAACTCAGGTCGACGAAGTTATGTTATCAGCTCGATGAACTTAGAGCACAGAATTGGGAAGTTTTCTTAGAAAGCAGTTAGCTAAACTCAGGTCGATGAACTTGGTTCTCAGCTCGACGAACAAGAATTCCTAGGTCGACAAATACGATTTCTATGGTCGATGAACTTTGATCTTAGGTCGACAAAATCTGTTCTCTGGTCGACGTTTGCTGTGCAGTTCCAAACTTGGAATTTTCCCTCATTTTTTCCTTATTCTATGGCAGTAATTCCGGAGTAATTAATGCTTATCTTCTCTGAATATAGCCGTTAGTGGCAGCATTGATTATGGTCTTCATCAGGAATATTACTTGTCATTTTTAATGGGCTAGTTGGGGAAATTTATTAATGCAGATATTCTCTCCAGCCGATTTCCATTCTCCAGACCGTCAGCAATTAATGCAAAAGAATTCAAAATTCAAAGGAGAAATTCGACTGATGATATAAAAGAGATTTTTATCTTTTCTACAAGAACAAGTCCAGAACACAGAACTGATACAGGAATACAGATTCACAGAGAAGAGATCAACAACAACAATACTTTAAACCTTCTCTGTGCAGAAAACAAATTGTTTTCTCCTTGACATTGCTGAAGAAGAAAAAGAACAATCATTACAAATCAAGAGACTTCTTCAACCTTCATTCCAAGAGCTTTCAAGGACAACACATCCATATCAGTCAGAAGTTCCTGGATCTCCATTTCAAGTCAAGGCTGAAGACTTAAGACCTACACCCTGTGTAAGACTCCAAGTGTTATTGAGAGGAGTTCTTGACAACAGCAAAAATCCACCAGTCTTCTCTGTTGAAAAGAGAAAGAGAAGACACCATCAATCTCTCTCCCCCCTCTGTATAAAGGGTTCATTAACTCGCTTCAAAAGTTTATTTTGGTTTTTGAGCACTTGATCAAAAGCTCATTGTTGGCAGTCACCTGATCAAAACCTGCAAGTGGATTCCTACTAGGGTGGTAGAAGAGTGGATGTACCCAGGTTGGGAAACCACTATAAAAGTTCTTGTGTTGTCTGGTTGTCCTTTTCTTTTTGTTCTTGTTGTGGCTATGATAGATTAGGTTATCTGAGTTGTGATTAGATTAAATTAACTTAGTCTTCCATTGCTTTTTGGTTACCTTGATATATCTTATTTCATTACTTTATATTATAATATAAACAGCAAAAAGTCTTCAGTTACTCTAATCACCCCCCCCCTCTAGTGTAAATCAGGTCTAACCCTCTCTTTTAGGAGCTTTGACAACATCATCCACTAAAGTCTTCTCAGTTGTTTAAAAACGAGAAGACAACATCACTTTTCATTTCCATCTGTGTACAAGGTTATAACTCCCTTCAAAAGTTAACCCCTTTGGTCGTTAAGTCTCATGATCAAAAGACTTGGTTTGGTTTTTGGGCACCTGGTCAAAAAATCAAAAGGGTTGTGAGATCTCTCTTGAAAAATAGATCTTGTGGCGACAGGGCACCAGAGCAACACCTGTGGTGGCAGAGTACCTGATCAAGAATCTGTCGTGTATTCCTACTAGGGTGGTAGAAGAGTGGATGCACCCAAGTTTATGGGAACCACTATAAATTTCTTGTGTCGTCTAGAATGCTCTATTGTTTATTTTTGTGTGATGTGATTGTTTTTGTTTTCATCTCTCTTTACACATATACTTATCACTTATTTTAATGTGCTGTAAAAATTAATTAAAGTTTTTAAATACTCTATTCACCCCCCATCTAGAGTTAAGCAGATCTACCCCTCACTTTCAAACCTGGCTTGTGCTCACCTAAAAAGAGATGCGTGTTGTGATATCCAGGGTGCATCTGCCCAATTGATTGGTGTGCGGGCCCCAATTCCCCCTATGAGTGGGGTGCAGGTATCAAGTAGTTAAACATATTTTGATCTACCAAGTGTAATTAGTTCTGTATTTAACTACTCAGAATAACGGAGTTCCACTGTTAGCAGACCTCCTTTTGGCTGCATATAGTCATTCAGAACAGCGGAGTTGTGTTGTTCGCAGACCCATTTCAAAAATTATAAATAGACCTAAACGGATACCTCAGAAGGTAGGCTTTTCCTGTTCTCTTACTCTCTTGTCTTATAGTGCTTTCTGAGATGCGCTTAGCTCAGCATAGGCTAAGGAGGGGAAGCGTTCTAAGATCTTTCGGGTGTGTGGTGGGACCTCCATGTTAGAGCCTTGGGTCAGTTTCAAGTTCTTAAGTCTTCGGTCAGCCAAGCTTGCTAGGCAAAGTAGGTGTGTTGTCACCCCTTCCCCAAGGGTTCGGACTCCACAAGAAGCCGGTTTCCGGTTTCGACATTCGAAAACATTGATTTATTGTTGTTTAATATTAATGATTTTATCCAATTTAAGCTCCTCTACCTTTTGTTGTTTTGGTTTATGGAGGATAAACAAGTACATTTTTATTTAGCAATGCTTTGATAAGTGTACTATAACAGTGAAATAAGAAACTTGAATACCGGTTAATTATGTGATTGTATTGTAACATAGAAAAATATGTGTGGGCATCTCATTGTAGGTATAGTAAGAATATTTGAAATATTATTTTATTTACTGGATCCATTAATTGACGATTCTTTTTTGATAACTTCACAAAACAGCCTATGAAGATAGCCTTGTTGATGATGATTGACCTCAAGAAAAATTTGAGATTGTATCTGGCAGGACTTCAAAGACATGGGAAGGCTTGATGCATGAGCTCATATAAAGTTTGTCGTCAAATTATTGTGTTTTGTAATCATCTCAATTCATGATCTGTTTTAGTCTTGCTTCAACAGTGTAAGAATGTAGTTTTCACCTTTTTCTTGTTTTATTATTAGAGGTGCGACTACATCCCATTCATTAGCTTTGGAGACCAATGTGAAAGGTGTTTTCCTGTAAGGTTCTCTTGTTGTTATCAATTTTTGTATTTCAACAAAGACTGCATTGCAGGTCAGCTTAATATATCGTCAAAGCTCACCGGTATATCTCATTGAAACCATTTTATTTTGAAATACATTGTTTATAATGTGTTGTTTCGTACGAGTAAAAGTAGTCAAAGTCATCATTTATTGGGATGAGAAACAAGGCATGCCTTTTCGCATTCTTTTATACAAATTGTATTTGGCATATTCGTATCATTAGCGAGATAATATCTCCAGAAAAATCATCAGGAATTTGTAACACCATTATTGTACTAAATGTATATGCCACATCATGGGAAACATGTATATTGTAGCACAATATCAGTACTCCTTATGAATGTTGCATGAAATCTGGTCTAGTTCTTTCTGATAAGTAAATATTCTATCTCATTTCAAGTCTATGTTGAATTTTGTGAAGTGGAAGTGGTTGACGGGATAGGCCGGGCGGCCTGTGAGGACAGCTTTGGCGGACTGGGCGGCCTGGGCGGACAGCTTTGGCGGACTAGGCGGACTAGGCGGACTGGGCGGACTGTGATGTGCAGCCTGGTGGAAGGTCTAGTGGAAAGCCGGCTGTCTTCTGAGCGGGTTGTTGCATGGAGTCCGCGAACTGTGCGGTCTGGTATCTGCGGTTATGACGGCTTTGGTTTAGCCAAGGAGCGGCCTGAGCGGATATAGGCTTGCGGACTGTTGCATTGCTCAGTGGTCGTGGTGCAAGCTTGTGCTGATAGGCGGTTTGGCTCGTGTCCGCGGGAAGCTTGCGGACTGGGCTTAGAGCTTGGCTGAGGCCTTGTCGAGCTCTGGTGGCACAGCAGGTGCTTTGCTGTGGAGGTTATTGGCGGTCTGGTTTTGGAGTCCGGGAAATGGCTGCTGCGATTGGACAGGAGTGCGAGGGGCTTGCGGACTGCTGGCGGTCTGTGCTAAGGTATTTGGCGGACGAGTGTTGCGTCCGCCATGCTCACACTGGCCTTTGATGGCTTTTGGACTTGGTCACACTCTGTGCCAAGTTCATGGTGTCTGCCGTATCCGCCAAGTCCGCTGTGACCGGGCGGACTGTTGCTGTCTGCCTTTGGTCGTGGACTTGTGGCGGATTGAGGTGTGAGTCTTGCGGACTGCCTCGGGTTGGTGCGGATAGCCATTGAAGGGGGTTGCTGTCTTGCAGTGGTCGGAAGCTTTGCGGACTGATGCCTTGTCCGCATCGCTTGGGCGGACTGGAGAGGGTTTGCCAATGTTTGTCTTGCTCCTGGCGGTTTTCCTTTGTATCCGGCTAAGTCCATGTGGACTCGGCGGATGGTGTTTTTTGCTATCGCGCGGGCTGGGGCGGTGTCACTATCTCTTGTGCGGTGACCACACTGCTCACCTTGCCTATAAATAGGACCCCCCTGGCAGGTCTACAGTAACCTAAGTAACCTGAGTGAACAGTAAGTTGGGTTGGGCAAGAAGCTGCGGTCTGAGTTTGTCTGTCCGCGCGGATTGATTCAGTGCTGACGTTTGTTGTGTGCAGGTCGCGCGGGTTGCTTCAAGGAGCCAGGAGTTTGGCTGTGACTTCGGTCAAGTACTTGGAAGTGTGCGGTCTCTACGGACTCAGCAGGAGGTCGCTCTGCGGCTTGTCAGTTCTGTTTCATCTTTGCCAGCTTCAATAACCTGTCCGCCGGCTTCAGGCAGGTAGGGGGTGTTCCTCAGTTCAGCTTCAGCAGGAGACGAATAACGGTGTGTCCGCGCAGCCTCGCGACTTCGGCAGACTCCGTGGCTATTCGGCAGATTGCAGCTAAGTTCGGGCGATCTCAGCGGACTCGGCGACCTCGGCGACCTCGGCGGTCTCGGCGGACCCCGGTGCTATCCGCCCGGCTTGTTTTTTGGTGCTTTCTGTTTACAGCTGTTATACTAGTGAAATCATGTCTCGCTATGTATGCCTCGTGTTGTAAAGAAGTAAATGAATAACAGACCTGCTTGTGCTTCCATTGTTTGTTGGGATTAACCTTTGTTCCTTGGTTTTCCGCTGGTTCAACGTGAGAACTGGGTAGTTCCGAAGATATTCATTTGGCGTTTGGGCTATCTTGCTGACCACGTTGAGAAAATTTAACATGCTATCAGAGGGAGGTTCAGTTGCGTGAGCGGAAGTCAGTCAGTGTTGTTACTCAGTGATTGAGTGGTGATCAACCTGTGTTGTTGCTCGGAGCTTCTGAAAGGTTGCCAACAGGTGTTGCAATGGAAGGGAGTTTTGCAAGAGGTCTGGGCATTGAACTCTTAACGCCGACTAACTTCAAGAAGTGGAAGTCATGCATGAAGAGTTATCTTCTTGGCGAGGAGCTGTGGGAAGTCGTCGGTGGTGACGACAGGCAGGAAGTCACTGCTGCTTTCGATACTGCTGAACAGGTTAGGCTCTGGAGAAGAACAAATGCTAAGGCGAGTTCATTCTGAAGAGAGCCGTGTCTCCAGAACTGTTTGATCACATCGTTGGATGTGAGTCGGCTGCTGATATTTGGACAACCATTGATGAGTTGTTCAATAGGAAGAATGTGGCGCGGCTTCAGTTCCTGGAGAATGAGTTGGCCAGGCCAACTCAGGGAGACCTTTCCATCTCCAAGTACTTCCTAAAGATGAAGATCTTGTGTGCTGAGCTGTCGACAATGGATCCTGATGAGCCTATCTCTGAGGCAAAGATGAAAAGGCACATTATCCGCGGCTTGCGGAAGGAGTATGTGGCCTTTGTTACATCTGTTCAAGGGTGGGCTACTCAGCCGTCTTTGCTGGAGCTGGAGAATCTGCTTGCCTCGTAGGAGAGATTAGCAAGGCAGATGGCTGGAGTGAACCTGAATCAGGAAGGCAGCGAAGCTCTCTTCTCAGGCAAGAAGAAAGGATGGGAAGGGAAGAAGAAGAAGAAGAAGGTGCAGGATGTTGGTGAGAAGGAGACTTCAACTTCATATCCGCCGGAGAGGAGCAATGCTCCTAAGGACTGGAAGAAGAACTTGAAGTGCTACCGGTGTCATCAGCGAGGGCACTTCAAGCGGGACTGCAAGGTCAAACTGCAGCCTGGGCATGCTGCGGGAAAGGAGGGAGCTTGCTCGAGAAGTGAAGAAGCAGAATGGGGCGGAGCCTTTATGGCGGGCACTTGTGTCTGGGCCTTGTCTGCTGAGGACTTCAACGACGAGTGGATCGTGGACTCCGGGTGTGGTCATCACCTCACCGGAGACAAATCAAAGTTCACCTCCATGCAGGCTTACTCAGGTAATGAAGCTATTATCACTGCTGATAATACTATTTATGCAGTAGAGAAAGAGGGGGTCGTGTCTTTGGGTAGTGATCAGGGGCCACTCAAGTTAAGGAGTGTGTATCACGTGCCGGGCATGAAGAAAAACCTCTTCTCGGTGACCAATACGGTGGACGCTGGTTATCACGTTCTGTTTGGGCCAACAGACGTGAGGTTCCTGATGAGTACGATTATGATAGGCTTTTTACTATCATAATTGTAATCATATCTACCATTTCCTGCCCCTTTTGGTGTTGATTTCATGATAATATCAAAGAAATTGTCGTATCATAGATAGAAGAGCGTATTTAGAAGTCCTTGGCAGTTCTTGTTTTAAACCATTTTCTGAGTCTATTATTTTTCTATTGCAGGTAATGCCAACCAATGGACCTAAACGTTTCGGAGCAAACAGAGGAGTTCACGGAGTCTACATGGCTGATGACAGGACAGAAATTTGGTGCACACGGCCAGGCACACGGCCGTGTGCATACCCGTGTCCTATGCACCTGGAGCTGAAGAATTTGGGCGCAGATAGAGGAGCCTCACACGGGTATCGCACACGCCCGTGTGCATACCCGTGTCATCTTTGCACACGGCTGCTGACCAACCCGTGTCTGGTGAACACGGCCGCACACACGGCCGTGTCCATACCCGTGTCATCTGACACGGCCCACTACCAGACACGCCTTTTCGTGGGGAACCGCCCAGGAACTGCCTAGGAACCGTCCACACGGCCTGGCACACGGCCGTGTGCGACCCCGTGTCCGACCTGTTTGCAAGGGAACTATAAATTTCCTGTAGAAAAATTTGTTTAGGACTTTTGGATCATTTCTGCATTGGAGAACTGCTGGAGGCCGAGGAGGAGCATCCAAGACAAGGAGGATTGAAGGGTATTCTTATGTATTTTTTTATTCAATCATTAATCCCTTAAATCCTTCCTTTCTCTTGATGATTCCATCTTCAATTTATGTTTTAATTTGCATGAATTTTGCTTTGAACATTTTAGTAATCATGTATCACCTTGTTCATGTTATATTTGTAGCATTTTATTTGTGTTTATGCAATCAAACTAAGAGTTTAATCATCCCTTTGAATTACTTATTTATTTTACAAAATTTGCAATTGGCTAGATTGAGAAATTGGTTATTTGCAATGAATTTAGTATGTTCATAATGTGATGATAATTCACTTTGTATTTCAAACTCTATGATCGAGAGATATTTTGTTTGGAAAATTAGAACACGGATAAAAGAATTCATGTTAACTTAGAAATGATATTCATGAATTTATGTAGTAATAAAGGTATTCTGATTAATGCGAACTTGAGTGTTGTGAATTGTTCGAGAGAAAATTTACTATCTTAGGTTTAGATTTGGAATTGCTCGAGAGAAAATTTTGATGAAAAATTAACCTTTACATTGCACAAATTTAATAGTATTTTCATATCATGATTGCTTAGAATTGAACTAGTAAATGAAATTGTTCATGTAATTATTTGAAAGCTTCATGTTCTATCGTTTTTATTTCTCCAATATTGAATTATCCAATTGGTCATAGTTAGGATAATGTAGTTTAAATATCACTTTTGTTTAGAGGTATGAAAATAATGGGAGGGTGAGTACGAATAGTTGAAACGACCCTGTGGAATACGACACGAGATGTAGATTTCTCATATATTACGATTGATAGGTGCGCTTGCTTGAATGCTAATTCAATCTAGTTAAGTCCATCTACATAATTGTATTAGAATGTAGAATGAAATCACATTGAATTATTACTTGTTAGCAAGAAAAAAATCATCAAGTTTTTGGCGCCGTTGCCGGGGACCATAGTAGGGATCATTCCAAGTGGGTGCTTAGAATTGAACGATTGTTAGCAAGAAAAAAATCATCAACGATGCCGAGCTCTCGCCACGCTTTCAGGAAATTAAGGAGGACCATCAGGAAATTAAGGATCTCCTCACACAGATTAGAGACCACCTTGGGATCGCCCCTCGCCAGCCGCCAGCTCCAGCACCGCCTTCCTTCCCGGATGATTCGACAGGCCACCATGAGTACTTCTGATTTGTATCGATGTAGTTCTATCTTTATATATCGTATCTTGTATTGTTTTTTTTTATCAGTGTATTCAGTTGAATCAGCTATTATATATCAGAGTATTTCATTACAGCTCCTATTTCTTTTCTGTGCTCTTCTACTTATTATGATAGCAGTTTCTTTTTATATATCATCATGCAATCACTCTATGTCCGCTTTTTACATTGCACTGAGGACATTGCAAATCTTAAGTCTGGGGGTAGAATGGTTGTTCATGTGGTTACAATTAATTCTAATCTGCTTATCATAATACTCAAGTTATTATACCACCCTTTAAAAATTTTTGTTTGACCTTTTAAGCTCTCATTATTCATTCATGTGGGATTATAAATATTTAATTTACCTTCGCACACTGATTAAAATGAATTGATGTAGACTCATAGAGTATTCAACTTTGTTGATTTCGTAATTAAGCATAGAAATTTTTTTAGCTTAATTTTCTCTATATAATTTAATTTTAAGATTACTCCTCTATATTAGTAACTATCCAACACTCTATTTTAGAAAATATATTTATCTATAATAAAGTGAGTCGATGAGTGTAACATTTTTTATAATTTGGTATTAGAATTTTAAAATTAAAAATTACTCCCTATTGATGTCTAGGACTCACCCTCTAGCATTCCTCAAAACATTACATAAGTTAATTAGTAAGGGCGGAAATGACTTAGGCCTCCTATTGGATAGCTTGAGCCTTGTTATCCCAACACCTTTAACATGATACCCTTGCACACCCCATTTGAACCTAATCCCCATCCTTTTGATGCTCTACTATTAAAATTCACCAAGGCCAAATCCCTACCTATTAGCACACCTATCATTGATGCCTGCTTGGAATGATTTGTTCATTGTGATATGTGGCCTGAGTGCGTGTATCCTTGCACCCACTTGGAATGATCCCTACTTTGAACCCAAAAAAAAAAGACATAGTGATATGTGGCCTGAGTGCGTGTATACTTGCACCCACTTGGAATGATCCCTACTATGGTCCCTTGGTTAAAAAAAATGTATATAAAAAAAATGAGTGCCCTTCAAAATGTGGGAAATATACAAATTGCAAAGTCTGGGGGTGTTTACATAAAATTGAAATATGTTAAGGTATTTTCCAACATAAGGCTGAATCAAGATTTAGGTGTGAAAAATTCATCAAAATTATCCTTGATTACCTCACCTTTAATCTTCTATCCTAAGCCAAAAAGGCTACACCAAAATTCAAGTCCTAAGGATCCAACCTTACTAATTCTAAATTGTGCCGTGATGAGGGTGTAAAAAGGGTAAGTTCATGATTATCAGTACGAGTACTTATAAGCTTTGAAACACTAATACGTATCTTATAGAGATTGTTATTTTCTCCTCATATTTGTTAAAGATGACTATACTTTTATTTCTAAAAGCGAGTGAGAGATAGTTAAAATGATATACTAGAGGAATTTTAAGATAAACATATATTTAGAAAAGTCTGCTAAATTATTTCCTATGCGATTACATCACCAAAGTTCTCTTAAATTCATAGCAACCAGTGTGCGGATGCAAAATTATTTAATGGTAACCCAGGTGTTTGAATTAGTTTGCTTAGGGACAAGCAAATATCTAAGTCTGGGGGTATTTGATGAGTACGATTATGATAGGCTTTTTACTATCATAATTGTAATCATATCTACCATTTCCTGCCCCTTTTGGTGTTGATTTCATGATAATATCAAAGAAATTGTCGTATCATAGATAGAAGAGCGTATTTAGAAGTCCTTGGCAGTTCTTGTTTTAAACCATTTTCTGAGTCTATTATTTTTCTATTGCAGGTAATGCCAACCAATGGACCTAAAAGTTTCGGAGCAAACAGAGTTCACGGAGTCTACATGGCTGATGACAGGACAGAAATTTGGTGCACACGGCCAGGCACACGGCCGTGTGCATACCCGTGTCCTATGCACCTGGAGCTGAAGAATTTGGGCGCAGACAGAGGAGCCTCACACGGGTATCGCACACGCCCGTGTGCATACCCGTGTCATCTTTGCACACGGCTGCTGACCAACCCGTGTCTGGTGAACACGGCCGCACACACGGCCGTGTCCATACCCGTGTCATCTGACACGGCCCACTACCAGACACGCCTTTTCGTGGGGAACCGCCCAGGAACTGCCTAGGAACCGTCCACACGGCCTGGCACACGGCCGTGTGCGACCCCGTGTCCGACCTGTTTGCAAGGGAACTATAAATTTCCTGTAGAAAAATTTGTTTAGGACTTTTGGATCATTTCTGCATTGGAGAACTGCTGGAGGCCGAGGAGGAGCATCCAAGACAAGGAGGATTGAAGGGTATTCTTATGTATTTTTTTATTCAATCATTAATCCCTTAAATCCTTCCTTTCTCTTGATGATTCCATCTTCAATTTATGTTTTAATTTGCATGAATTTTGCTTTGAATATTTTAGTAATCATGTATCACCTTGTTCATGTTATATTTGTAGCATTTTATTTGTGTTTATGCAATCAAACTAAGAGTTTAATCATCCCTTTGAATTACTTATTTATTTTACAAAATTTGCAATTGGCTAGATTGAGAAATTGGTTATTTGCAATGAATTTAGTATGTTCATAATGTGATGATAATTCACTTTGTATTTCAAACTCTATGATCGAGAGATATTTTGTTTGGAAAATTAGAACACGGATAAAAGAATTCATGTTAACTTAGAAATGATATTCATGAATTTATGTAGTAATAAAGGTATTCTGATTAATGCGAACTTGAGTGTTGTGAATTGTTCGAGAGAAAATTTACTATCTTAGGTTTAGATTTGGAATTGCTCGAGAGAGAATTTTGATGAAAAATTAACCTTTACATTGCACAAATTTAATAGTATTTTCATATCATGATTGCTTAGAATTGAACTAGTAAATGAAATTGTTCATGTAATTATTTGAAAGCTTCATGTTCTATCGTTTTTATTTCTCCAATATTGAATTATCCAATTGGTCATAGTTAGGATAATGTAGTTTAAATATCACTTTTGTTTAGAGGTATGAAAATAAAGGGAGGGTGAGTACGAATAGTTGAAACGACCCTGTGGAATACGACACGAGATGTAGATTTCTCATATATTACGATTGATAGGTGCGCTTGCCTGAATGCTAATTCAATCTAGTTAAGTCCATCTACATAATTGTATTAGAATGTAGAATGAAATCACATTGAATTATTACTTGTTAGCAAGAAAAAAATCATCAAGTTTTTGGCGCCGTTGCCGGGGACCATAGTAGGGATCATTCCAAGTGGGTGCTTAGAATTGAACGATTGTTAGCAAGAAAAAAATCATCAACGATGCCGAGCTCTCGCCACGCTTTCAGGAAATTAAGGAGGACCATCAGGAAATTAAGGATCTCCTCACACAGATTAGAGACCACCTTGGGATCGCCCCTCGCCAGCCGCCAGCTCCAGCACCGCCTTCCTTCCCGGATGATTCGACAGGCCACCATGAGTACTTCTGATTTGTATCGATGTAGTTCTATCTTTATATATCGTATCTTGTATTGTTTTTTTTTATCAGTGTATTCAGTTGAATCAGCTATTATATATCAGAGTATTTCATTACAGCTCCTATTTCTTTTCTGTGCTCTTCTACTTATTATGATAGCAGTTTCTTTTTATATATCATCATGCAATCACTCTATGTCCGCTTTTTACATTGCACTGAGGACATTGCAAATCTTAAGTCTGGGGGTAGAATGGTTGTTCATGTGGTTACAATTAATTCTAATCTGCTTATCATAATACTCAAGTTATTATACCACCCTTTAAAAATTTTTGTTTGACCTTTTAAGCTCTCATTATTCATTCATGTGGGATTATAAATATTTAATTTACCTTCGCACACTGATTAAAATGAATTGATGTAGACTCATAGAGTATTCAACTTTGTTGATTTCGTAATTAAGCATAGAAATTTTTTTAGCTTAATTTTCTCTATATAATTTAATTTTAAGATTACTCCTCTATATTAGTAACTATCCAACACTCTATTTTAGAAAATATATTTATCTATAATAAAGTGAGTCGATGAGTGTAACATTTTTTATAATTTGGTATTAGAATTTTAAAATTAAAAATTACTCCCTATTGATGTCTAGGACTCACCCTCTAGCATTCCTCAAAACATTACATAAGTTAATTAGTAAGGGCGGAAATGACTTAGGCCTCCTATTGGATAGCTTGAGCCTTGTTATCCCAACACCTTTAACATGATACCCTTGCACACCCCATTTGAACCTAATCCCCATCCTTTTGATGCTCTACTATTAAAATTCACCAAGGCCAAATCCCTACCTATTAGCACACCTATCATTGATGCCTGCTTGGAATGATTTGTTCATTGTGATATGTGGCCTGAGTGCGTGTATCCTTGCACCCACTTGGAATGATCCCTACTTTGAACCCAAAAAAAAAAGACATAGTGATATGTGGCCTGAGTGCGTGTATACTTGCACCCACTTGGAATGATCCCTACTATGGTCCCTTGGTTAAAAAAAAATGTATATAAAAAAAATGAGTGCCCTTCAAAATGTGGGAAATATACAAATTGCAAAGTCTGGGGGTGTTTACATAAAATTGAAATATGTTAAGGTATTTTCCAACATAAGGCTCAATCAAGATTTAGGTGTGAAAAATTCATCAAAATTATCCTTGATTACCTCACCTTTAATCTTCTATCCTAAGCCAAAAAGGCTACACCAAAATTCAAGTCCTAAGGATCCAACCTTACTAATTCTAAATTGTGCCGTGATGAGGGTGTAAAAAGGGTAAGTTCATGATTATCAGTACGAGTACTTATAAGCTTTGAAACACTAATACGTATCTTATAGAGATTGTTATTTTCTCCTCATATTTGTTAAAGATGACTATACTTTTATTTCTAAAAGCGAGTGAGAGATAGTTAAAATGATATACTAGAGGAATTTTAAGATAAACATATATTTAGAAAAGTCTGCTAAATTATTTCCTATGCGATTACATCACCAAAGTTCTCTTAAATTCATAGCAACCAGTGTGTGGATGCAAAATTATTTAATGGTAACCCAGTTGTTTGAATTAGTTTGCTTAGGGACAAGCAAATATCTAAGTCTGGGGGTATTTGATGAGTACGATTATGATAGGCTTTTTACTATCATAATTGTAATCATATCTACCATTTCCTGCCCCTTTTGGTGTTGATTTCATGATAATATCAAAGAAATTGTCGTATCATAGATAGAAGAGCGTATTTAGAAGTCCTTGGCAGTTCTTGTTTTAAACCATTTTCTGAGTCTATTATTTTTCTATTGCAGGTAATGCCAACCAATGGACCTAAAAGTTTCGGAGCAAACAGAGGAGTTCACGGAGTCTACATGGCTGATGACAGGACAGAAATTTGGTGCACACGGCCAGGCACACGGTCGTGTGCATACCCGTGTCCTATGCACCTGGAGCTGAAGAATTTGGGCGCAGACAGAGGAGCCTCACACGGGTATCGCACACGCCCGTGTGCATACCCGTGTCATCTTTGCACACGGCTGCTGACCAACCCGTGTCTGGTGAACACGGCCGCACACACGGCCGTGTCCATACCCGTGTCATCTGACACGGCCCACTACCAGACACGCCTTTTCGTGGGGAACCGCCCAGGAACTGCCTAGGAACCGTCCACACGGCCTGGCACACGGCCGTGTACGACCCCGTGTCCGACCTGTTTGCAAGGGAACTATAAATTTCCTGTAGAAAAATTTGTTTAGGACTTTTGGATCATTTCTGCATTGGAGAACTGCTGGAGGCCGAGGAGGAGCATCCAAGACAAGGAGGATTGAAGGGTATTCTTATGTATTTTTTTATTCAATCATTAATCCCTTAAATCCTTCCTTTCTCTTGATGATTCCATCTTCAATTTATGTTTTAATTTGCATGAATTTTGCTTTGAACATTTTAGTAATCATGTATCACCTTGTTCATGTTATATTTGTAGCATTTTATTTGTGTTTATGCAATCAAACTAAGAGTTTAATCATCCCTTTGAATTACTTATTTATTTTACAAAATTTGCAATTGGCTAGATTGAGAAATTGGTTATTTGCAATGAATTTAGTATGTTCATAATGTGATGATAATTCACTTTGTATTTCAAACTCTATGATCGAGAGATATTTTGTTTGGAAAATTAGAACACGGATAAAAGAATTCATGTTAACTTAGAAATGATATTCATGAATTTATGTAGTAATAAAGGTATTCTGATTAATGCGAACTTGAGTGTTGTGAATTGTTCGAGAGAAAATTTACTATCTTAGGTTTAGATTTGGAATTGCTCGAGAGAGAATTTTGATGAAAAATTAACCTTTACATTGCACAAATTTAATAGTATTTTCATATCATGATTGCTTAGAATTGAACTAGTAAATGAAATTGTTCATGTAATTATTTGAAAGCTTCATGTTCTATCGTTTTTATTTCTCCAATATTGAATTATCCAATTGGTCATAGTTAGGATAATGTAGTTTAAATATCACTTTTGTTTAGAGGTATGAAAATAAAGGGAGGGTGAGTACGAATAGTTGAAACGACCCTGTGGAATACGACACGAGATGTAGATTTCTCATATATTACGATTGATAGGTGCGCTTGCCTGAATGCTAATTCAATCTAGTTAAGTCCATCTACATAATTGTATTAGAATGTAGAATGAAATCACATTGAATTATTACTTGTTAGCAAGAAAAAAATCATCAAGTTTTTGGCGTCGTTGCCGGGGACCATAGTAGGGATCATTCCAAGTGGGTGCTTAGAATTGAACGATTGTTAGCAAGAAAAAAATCATCAACGATGCCGAGCTCTCGCCACGCTTTCAGGAAATTAAGGAGGACCATCAGGAAATTAAGGATCTCCTCACACAGATTAGAGACCACCTTGGGATCGCCCCTCGCCAGCCGCCAGCTCCAGCACCGCCTTCCTTCCCGGATGATTCGACAGGCCACCATGAGTACTTCTGATTTGTATCGATGTAGTTCTATCTTTATATATCGTATCTTGTATTGTTTTTTTTATCAGTGTATTCAGTTGAATCAGCTATTATATATCAGAGTATTTCATTACAGCTCCTATTTCTTTTCTGTGCTCTTCTACTTATTATGATAGCAGTTTCTTTTTATATATCATCATGCAATCACTCTATGTCCGCTTTTTACATTGCACTGAGGACATTGCAAATCTTAAGTCTGGGGGTAGAATGGTTGTTCATGTGGTTACAATTAATTCTAATCTGCTTATCATAATACTCAAGTTATTATACCACCCTTTAAAAATTTTTGTTTGACCTTTTAAGCTCTCATTATTCATTCATGTGGGATTATAAATATTTAATTTACCTTCGCACACTGATTAAAATGAATTGATGTAGACTCATAGAGTATTCAACTTTGTTGATTTCGTAATTAAGCATAGAAATTTTTTTAGCTTAATTTTCTCTATATAATTTAATTTTAAGATTACTCCTCTATATTAGTAACTATCCAACACTCTATTTTAGAAAATATATTTAACTATAATAAAGTGAGTCGATGAGTGTAACATTTTTTATAATTTGGTATTAGAATTTTAAAATTAAAAATTACTCCCTATTGATGTCTAGGACTCACCCTCTAGCATTCCTCAAAACATTACATAAGTTAATTAGTAAGGGCGGAAATGACTTAGGCCTCCTATTGGATAGCTTGAGCCTTGTTATCCCAACACCTTTAACATGATACCCTTGCACACCCCATTTGAACCTAATCCCCATCCTTTTGATGCTCTACTATTAAAATTCACCAAGGCCAAATCCCTACCTATTAGCACACCTATCATTGATGCCTGCTTGGAATGATTTGTTCATTGTGATATGTGGCCTGAGTGCGTGTATCCTTGCACCCACTTGGAATGATCTCTACTTTGAACCAAAAAAAAAAAGACATAGTGATATGTGGCCTGAGTGCGTGTATACTTGCACCCACTTGGAATGATCCCTACTATGGTCCCTTGGTTAAAAAAAAATGTATATAAAAAAAATGAGTGCCCTTCAAAATGTGGGAAATATACAAATTGCAAAGTCTGGGGGTGTTTACATAAAATTGAAATATGTTAAGGTATTTTCCAACATAAGGCTCAATCAAGATTTAGGTGTGAAAAATTCATCAAAATTATCCTTGATTACCTCACCTTTAATCTTCTATCCTAAGCCAAAAAGGCTACACCAAAATTCAAGTCCTAAGGATCCAACCTTACTAATTCTAAATTGTGCCGTGATGAGGGTGTAAATAGGGTAAGTTCATGATTATCAGTACGAGTACTTATAAGCTTTGAAACACTAATACGTATCTTATAGAGATTGTTATTTTCTCCTCATATTTGTTAAAGATGACTATACTTTTATTTCTAAAAGCGAGTGAGAGATAGTTAAAATGATATACTAGAGGAATTTTAAGATAAACATATATTTAGAAAAGTCTGCTAAATTATTTCCTATGCGATTACATCACCAAAGTTCTCTTAAATTCATAGCAACCAGTGTGCGGATGCAAAATTATTTAATGGTAACCCAGGTGTTTGAATTAGTTTGCTTAGGGACAAGCAAATATCTAAGTCTGGGGGTATTTGATGAGTACGATTATGATAGGCTTTTTACTATCATAATTGTAATCATATCTACCATTTCCTGCCCCTTTTGGTGTTGATTTCATGATAATATCAAAGAAATTGTCGTATCATAGATAGAAGAGCGTATTTAGAAGTCCTTGGCAGTTCTTGTTTTAAACCATTTTCTGAGTCTATTATTTTTCTATTGCAGGTAATGCCAACCAATGGACCTAAAAGTTTCGGAGCAAACAGAGGAGTTCACGGAGTCTACATGGCTGATGACAGGACAGAAATTTGGTGCACACGGCCAGGCACACGGCCGTGTGCATACCCGTGTCCTATGCACCTGGAGCTGAAGAATTTGGGCGCAGACAGAGGAGCCTCACACGGGTATCGCACACGCCCGTGTGCATACCCGTGTCATCTTTGCACACGGCTGCTGACCAACCCGTGTCTGGTGAACACGGCCGCACACACGGCCGTGTCCATACCCGTGTCATCTGACACGGCCCACTACCAGACACGCCTTTTCGTGGGGAACCGCCCAGGAACTGCCTAGGAACCGTCCACACGGCCTGGCACACGGCCGTGTGCGACCCCGTGTCCGACCTGTTTGCAAGGGAACTATAAATTTCCTGTAGAAAAATTTGTTTAGGACTTTTGGATCATTTCTGCATTGGAGAACTGCTGGAGGCCGAGGAGGAGCATCCAAGACAAGGAGGATTGAAGGGTATTCTTATGTATTTTTTTATTCAATCATTAATCCCTTAAATCCTTCCTTTCTCTTGATGATTCCATCTTCAATTTATGTTTTAATTTGCATGAATTTTGCTTTGAACATTTTAGTAATCATGTATCACCTTGTTCATGTTATATTTGTAGCATTTTATTTGTGTTTATGCAATCAAACTAAGAGTTTAATCATCCCTTTGAATTACTTATTTATTTTACAAAATTTGCAATTGGCTAGATTGAGAAATTGGTTATTTGCAATGAATTTAGTATGTTCATAATGTGATGATAATTCACTTTGTATTTCAAACTCTATGATCGAGAGATATTTTGTTTGGAAAATTAGAACACGGATAAAAGAATTCATGTTAACTTAGAAATGATATTCATGAATTTATGTAGTAATAAAGGTATTCTGATTAATGCGAACTTGAGTGTTGTGAATTGTTCGAGAGAAAATTTACTATCTTAGGTTTAGATTTGGAATTGCTCGAGAGAGAATTTTGATGAAAAATTAACCTTTACATTGCACAAATTTAATAGTATTTTCATATCATGATTGCTTAGAATTGAACTAGTAAATGAAATTGTTCATGTAATTATTTGAAAGCTTCATGTTCTATCGTTTTTATTTCTCCAATATTGAATTATCCAATTGGTCATAGTTAGGATAATGTAGTTTAAATATCACTTTTGTTTAGAGGTATGAAAATAAAGGGAGGGTGAGTACGAATAGTTGAAACGACCCTGTGGAATACGACACGAGATGTAGATTTCTCATATATTACGATTGATAGGTGCGCTTGCCTGAATGCTAATTCAATCTAGTTAAGTCCATCTACATAATTGTATTAGAATGTAGAATGAAATCACATTGAATTATTACTTGTTAGCAAGAAAAAAATCATCAGTTCCTTCGCAACGTATCAGCAGTGAAGGCTGATGTTGCTCATGTAGGGAGGAGGGTGATGAACTTGTTTGTTCTTGCCACCAATTCCTATGTTGGTAGGATGAGGGACAATGATAGCGCTGCTATCTGGCATGAGAGGCTGGGGCATGTTGGAATGGACAAGCTGAAGGCGATGGCGAGTAGAAGTCTGGTGAAGGGGTTGCCTAAGTTGTCCTCCTTTGGTGATGGGCATGTTTGCGCGGGCTGTCAATACGGTAAGGCACATCGCCTTCCGTTTGATAAATCACAAACAAGGAGCAAGAAATAATTGGAGTGTATTCATGCAACCTGATGGGACCGACGGTTACTGCCCGCCTTGGTGGAAGCAGATACATGCTTGTCTTTGTTGATGACTACTCAAGGTATACTTGGGTGTACTTCTTAAAGGAGAAGTCGGAAGCCTTCCGTTTGTTTGTGGAGTTTAAGGAGTTGGTAGAAGGCCGGCTTGGCTTGCGGATTAAGAAGCTTAGAACTGATAACGGGGGTGAGTTTGTCTCCTCCGAGTTTTCTAACTTCTGCAGGAAGCACGGGATCCAACGGGAGCTTACTTGTGCTCACACTCCACAACAAAATGGGGTAGCGGAGCGGAAGATCCGTCATCTGACGGAGACTTGCAAATTCTGGCTTCATGCGAAAGATATCCCAAGGTCCTTTTGGGCGAAGGGGATGTCTTGTGGTGCTTACGTCATCAACCGGATGCCACTCAGCCCTATCAACATGAAGACTCCTATTGAGCTGTTGCTGAAGGAGAAGCCGAGTGTTGGACACCTTCGGGTGTTCGGTTCAACTTGCTACGTGCATGTCCTGGATGCTTCACGGACAAAGCTGGATGCGAAGGCAAGGAAGCTTGTCTTTGTTGGCTACGATGAGCGGAAGAAGGGATGGAAATGCATGGACCCTGTGACGAAGTAGTTCGTGGTGTCAAGAGACGTTGTCTTTGACGAGCTGACGTCATACGGAGGTGGCTCGGTTGAGCTAACCGGAAGTAGCAAGGTTGATGAAGCACCGGCGGCGGCTGCTGAAGGCTTGGAAGAGGAGCTTGTTGTTTCACCAGCAGCTCCTGTTGCTTCTAACTCCGAGGCTGAGCCTTCTGGCTCAGGAAGCAGGGGGAGCACTGCTCAATGCTTGCCCCAGGTAGGAGTGGAGCCCGAAGAAGCAACGGAAGTAGTGAGCAAGGAGCCGATTCTTCGGAGATCGAAGAGGGTGGTTAAACCACCGTCTCGGTACTGTGATGGGAATGCAGTGAGCTTTGTCTCCTGCTTCTTTGCAGGTCCTCTAGATGAGCGAGAGCTTGCAAACTTCAACGAGGCCACTGGAGTGAAGGAGTGGGAAGGTGCCATGAAAGAAGAGATTGATGCTCTGAAAAAGAATGAAACCTGGGACCTTGTGCCCAAGGTTGATGGAATTACTCCGGTTACTTGCAAGTGGGTGTACAAGTTAAAGACGAAGGCTGATGGGAGCATTGATCGGTTCAAGGCTCGCTTGGTCGCTAAAGGATTCTCACAGAAATATGGAGAAGACTATGAGGAGACATTCAGTCCAGTTGCGAAGATGACTTCAGTAAGAGTGGTGATATCCTTGGCTGCTAGCAAGGGATGGAGGTTGTGGAAACTCGATGTGAAGAATGCCTTTCTTTACGGAGAGATTGACAAGGATATCTTCATGGATCAGCCGCTTGGTTTTGTCTCTGAAAAGCATCCGGACTATGTCTGTAAACTCAGGAAGGCTCTCTATGGGTTGAAGCAAGCTCCTAGTGCGTTGTATGGGAAGATTGCAGAGTACTTGCAATTCTGTGTATACCTTGCTTCTAATTCGGATTCAAGCTTGTTCGTCAAGAAGAAGGGGGAGCTACAAGTCTTGGTCCTGCTGTATGTGGATGACATGATCATCACAGGGAACTCGGAGGGGGAAGTAGCAAGGCTCAGGGCAGAGCTTGTTATACGCTTCGAGATGAAAGACTTGGGAGAGTTGCATCACTTTCTCGGTCTGGAAGTGGAGAGGAAGGAGTGCGGGGTTCTCATTTTCCAGAAAGGGTATGTTGATCGCATTGTGAAGCGTTTCAGCATGGGCGAAGGGAAGAAGTGCTCTACTCCACTGGAACCTGGGCTGAAGCTTCGACGAGATGAGGGAAGGGTTCTTCATGGTCCCTTGGTGTTCAGGGCTCTTGTTGGGAGCTTGATTTACCTGACGATTACAAGACCGGACATTGCTTATGCTGTTGGTCGAGTAAGTCGGTATCTGGCTGAACCAAGGCAATCTCATCGAGTGGCGGCGAAGGGTATTCTGAAGTATGTCAAGGCTTCTTCTGAAATGGGACTCCTCTATAGAAAGGACTCGGAGTTTGCGTTGCTCGGGTACACGAATGCTGACTATGGCGGTGATTCAGATGATCGGAGGTCTACTTCTGGTTATGTGTTCACTTGCGGTTCAGCTAGCATCTCGTGGTGTAGCAAGAAGCAGGACTCGGTGTCGGTTTCAACCACGGAGGCGGAGTATAAGGCTTTGGCCTTGGCTGCTCGGGAAGCCGTTTGGTTGAGGAGGCTTATAGAGGATGTTCATGAAGAAGTGCAAGGGCCTACTTTACTCCGGGGTGACAATGAGAGTGCTCTCAAACTGGTTAACAATCCAGTGTGTCACGCCATGACCAAGCATATAGAGATTGATCACCACTTCATCAGGGAGAAGGTGTTGGAGGGGTCTCTGCTAGTCGGGCATGTTCGGAGTGAAGACAATTTTGCTGACATCTTCACAAAGCCACTATCGAAGGGGCCCTTTGAACGCTTGCGCAGCTTGTTGGGCTTGGTCACCACTTACCACTTCAAGGGGGAGTGTTGAATTTTGTGAAGTGGAAGTGGTTGACGGGACAGGCCGGGCGGCCTGGGCGGACAGCTTTGGCAGACTGGGCGGCCTGGGCGGACAACTTTGGCGGACTAGGTGGACTGGGCGGACTGTGATGTGCGGCCTGGTGGAAGGTCTAGTGGAAAGCCGGCTGTCTTCTGAGCGGGTTGTTGCATGGAGTCCGCGGACTGTGCGGTCTGGTATCTGCCGTTAGGACGGCTTTGATTTAGCCAAGGAGCGGCCTGAGCGGATAGAGGCTTAAGGACTGGTGCATTGCTCAGTGGCCGTGTTCAAGCTTGTGCAGATAGGCGGTTTGGCTCGTGTCCGCGGGAAGCTTGCGGCCTGGGCTTAGAGCTTGGCTGAGGCCTTATCGAGCTCTGGTGGCACAGCAGGTGCTTTGCTGTGGAGGTTATTGGCAGTCTGGTTTTGGAGTCCGGGAAATGGCTGCTGCGATTGGACAGGAGTGCGAGGGGCTTGCGGACTGCTGGCGGTTTGTGCTAAGGTGTTTGGCGGACGGGTGTTGCGTCCGCCATGCTCGCACTGGCCTTTGATGGCTTTTGGACTTTGTCACACTCTGTGCCAAGTTCATGGTGTCTGTCGTATCCGCCAAGTACGCTGTGACCGGGCGGACTGTTGCTGTCTGCCTTTGGTCGTGGACTTGTGGCGGATTGAGGTGTGAGTCTTGCGGACTGCCTCGGGTTGGTGCGGACAGCCATTGAAGGGGGTTGCTGTCCTGCAGTGGTCGGAAGCTTTGCGGGCTGATGCCTTGTCCGCATCGCTTGGGCGGACTGGAGAGGGTTCGCCAATGTTTGTCTTGCTCCTGGCGGTTTTCCTTGGTATCCGGCTAAGTCCATGCGGACTCGGCGGACGGTGTTTTTTGCTATCGCGCGGGCTGGGGTGGTGTCGCTATCTCTTGGGCGGTGACCACACTCCTCACCTTGCCTATAAATAGGACCCCCCTGGCAGGTCTACAGTAACCTAAGTAACCTGAGTGAACAGTAAGTTGGGTTGGGCAAGGAGCTGCGGTCTGAGTTTGTCTATCCGTGCGGATTGATTCAGTGCTGACGTTTGCTGTATGCAGGTCGCGCGGGTTGCTTCAAGGAGCCAGGAGTTTGGCTGTGACTTCGGTCAAGTACTTGGAAGTGTGCGGTCTCTGCGGACTCAGCAGGAGGTCGCTCTGCGGCTTGTCAGTTCTGTTTCATCTTTGCCAGCTTCAATAACCTGTCCGCCGGCTTCAGGGGGTAGGGGGTGTTCCTCAGTTCAGCTTCAGCAGGAGACGAATAACGGTGTGTCCGCGCGGCCTCGCGGCTTCGGCGGACTCCATGGCTATTCGGCGGATTGCACCTAAGTTCGGGCGATCTCAGCGGACTCGGCGACCTCGGCGGTCTCGGCGGACTCCGGTGCTGTCCGTCCGGCTTGTTTTTTGGTGCTTTCTGTTTACAGCTGTTATACTAGCGAAATCATGTCTCGCTATGTATGCCTCGTATTGTAAAGAAGTGAATGAATAATAGACCTGCTTGAGCTTCCATTGTTTGTTGGGATTAACCTTTGTTCCTTGGTTTTCCGCTGGTTCAACGTGAGAACTGGGTAGTTCCGAAGATATTCATTTGGCGTTTGAGCTATCTTGCTGACCACATTGAGAAAATTTAACAGTCTCATCATCTTTTTGCAATTTAATCAAGTAGATTACTCTATAGATGGAATATCTCAGTGTTATTTGATCGTAATTTGAATGTAGCTGAAGTTGTTTCATATAAAAAATAGATTAAAAAATTTTCATATAAATGATGAATAGAAGGTAGTGAGTATTAGAAAGAGCCTGCAATTAATTATTATCCATAAGGATTTGAATCTTTCCAATCTGGGATAACTTGCCACCATTAATTAATCAAAACTTTCGAGACTTCAACTAGGTTTGAAATCGAGTCGGACTTGACTCAACCACAAAATTGGTCTATGATAAAGCTAGTTGGACTTGAAGTTGCAAGAAATGACCGGGACTCATAGAAACCCCTACGGATTTTGAAGCCCCATTTAGGTTCCCATTAATCGATCCAAGTTCAGAAATTAAGGCTCCATTTAGGGGGACTTATTTTCACCCGTCAAGCGGTAATGACCGCATGAAATGGACTTTAATTAAGATCTGGTTCATGCGCTCGTAACCGCTTGAACGGAGAAAATAAGTCCCCCAAACGAGCCTTAAAAAATTGTAAAACGGACTATGAGTTGTTGGTTCCAATTGGGAAGCCCCAGTTTGGTCCAAATGAACGTCTACACCATTATATAAGCACTCAAAACCCACTAATAATACCCCGACCATTTTTGGTTCACTTTCATAAGCGGGGTTTAGGAAAATTAATGATTTCTATTGAATATTAAGTTCAATTTATTAAGCGACGAGAGTTTTCAAGGCAAGATTTCCAGCTCTAAGTATTTCGAGATTTTTGTGAAACCATCGAGCGCCTCATTCTTAAAATAACTCGTGGGAATTTTGGGCAAACTTGGATGATGAAAGTACGAGCTTCGAGTAATATAATCCCCAACCTCGCTTCGAGTAAAGAATTTTCCTCATGTGTTGGAAATGATTTTCGAGGTTGAAATTCGAGGAAAAATGTGTCCTCTAATGAGATTTTCGTATTAGATCCGACACAAGAAATCAAATTAATATTTATTCTCGAATGAATAATAAAAATATAACTCATAATAAACTTCTGTTGATCTGATTAAGTCGTGATTAAAAAGAGCACAACTAAATTGCTATCGGATCTTAATAATGGGTGAAACCCAAAGAAACCTCCAGAGAATGGAGATAGAACTGTACTAAACCTCCTGAAAACGGAGATGAAACTGAAGCCTCCTGAATGGAATGATTGGACTACTAACCATTTTCTTTATGATTATTCCAGTCTTGCACTGGTCCAGTTCCTTTACTTATTTCTGTTCAGTACTTTCAATTCAGTTCTACTCCAATCCCGTACTGGTCAAGATAAATTCAGTACTTTCATTTCAGTTCTACTCCAGTCCCGTATTAGTCAAGTTCAATTCATTATGTTCGTTTCAGTTCTACTCCAGTCTCGTACTGGTCAAGACCAATTCAGTACTTTCAATTTAGTACTACTCCAGTCTCGTATTGGTCAAGTTCATTTCAATTTAGTACTTTCAATTCACTACTACTCCAGTCTTGTACTGATCAAGTTCATTTCTGTTCAGTATTTTCAATTCAGTACTACTGCAGTCTCGTACTAGTTAAGTTCATTTATGTTCAGTACTTTTGTTTTAGTATTACTCTAGTTTTGTACTGGTCACATCTCATTATGCATCGTTTATTATCAACAGCTTTAATTACTATATTTTCATTACTGCAATTTACTATTATAAGTACGGGTCCTGATTTGACGAGCAGTTGTATGTTGAGGTTGAGCCTTAGTTGGGGATAACTAGAATTGAGGTGTTCCTCAGGGTTTAGCCTCAATTAAAGTGCTCCCATGCTCCTTATCGAAACTTGAGCTGATCGTCGCTGCCTGAAGGTTAATATATAGTAGGGCAGGCCATCGCAGACCCAGTGTGTATTAGCATGATTGTTTGATTGATTGCTTGTGAATTGTTTGCGGTAAATTATGGCAGGTCAGTCCCTTTTGCAGACCGTTCGTACCGGTGCAGGAAGGTTGATGACTCAAGGCGACAGGGAGATGGGTACCACGAGTGACCGGCCGTTATTTTTTCCCCATTGGGTTCTCCGCTAATTGGCCAAAATGTTATATCGTTGAATGTTGCTCACATCTAACAGTATACGGGGTTGTATGTTGGGGCCTGGGGATGTGCAGTACGACCACCCCCAGAAGTGGCAGGACTGGTCACTGTCATCGACGGCCATATCTGTGAGGCCAGCGGGGCTCCCTACCCTGCTTGAAAAGAAGCGGTCCATACTATGTCGACATAGTGTATTATGCGCGACTGTGAATGTCTGCGATGTGTTTGCGGCTATGAATGCCTGTGAAATGTTATGTGTGGCTGTGAATGCCTGCAATGTGTATGCGGCTGTGAAAACATGTGATGTGTACGCCGTTATGAATACTTGCGATGTTTGCACGGGTTGTGAATACCTGCTACGCTGATGTGCTAGTGGAGGCTAAATTATATCTCATGTATATTGTTGCTTCTAGTCCAATTATATCATGTTGCGCCTCTTTTTGATTGTTCCTAGCTTATTCATGAAATGTTGTACTAACTCCCTCATGCTTCGGCTATCTACTTTTGTTGGGTGCGTGAGCTCGTCCCCAGGATATGGATCCAGGGAGGAGATTTATTTCCACTTAGCTCTGTGACTAATGGTTATTTAAATAACCATTCACAGGAAATGGAGCACGATGACAAGCAGCTGTTGTAGGACGATACGCCAGCTGATAGGATTACCTGATTAGAGGCACCCTCGACAACTCAAGAGCTTCTAGACGAGAGTACTAGCAAGCATAGTTGAGAGAGAGAAGAGTTGCTAGTTGTAGTACTATTATAGCCTACAGGTGTAACGACCTAGGGAGGACCCCTAGCGCCGCCCTTCCCACCAGCAGCCCATGGAGGACCCATGGCACCACGGTGGTACTGTTAAAAATTCAACAACCTGGCACTACTACCATTTTGAATTATCTCCAAGTGGTCAGTAAGATAGCCTAAAGCCAAATTAATATTCTCAGAACTATCCAGTTCACACCTTGATCACGCGGAAATTCCCTGGAACCTGGAGTGAGCAGAGGATATCTCAACCGAAGTCAATCAACCAGCAACACATGCAGCACAAGAATCTTATTGATTTACAGTAATCTTCTTTACACAGCGAGACATACATGACGAGACATGCTTCACCAAATAACACCCAAGGGAAAACAGAGACTACAAAAACAAGACAAGTGAACAAGTCACGCGGACTCAAATACAAGCCTCCAGTCTACTGCTGTGGAGTCCGCTCAGTCCACCAGGTCGCTAGACCGTAACCCAAGCCTCGTGGACTACCCCTTATTCCAATGCTAGCTCTAGCCGTCGATCTGCAAGCCGCCTGACTGCGAGGTCGCCTAGCAGCCAGACCGCACAAGCTGTGATGCTGAATAGAACAGTCTGCCTGAGGCAGGCGACTTCTTGAACCCCGAACCAAGTTGCCAAAGAGAAGACCGTCTGGTCGCTGTCCGCGACCTGCTATTTTTCGCCTGTTTCTTAACCGCAGAGTCTGCACTGTCCCTGACTGCAATAAAAGCCAAGTCCTAGCTTAACCGCAGAAGACCGTCTAGTCGCTGACCGCGACCTGCTGTTTTCTGCCAGACCGCACAACCTGGTCAACTCAATCAAACCGCGCAGACACCAAAAAACAATCCGCAGCAACCTATGCGGGCTCAAGTTACTGTTCACTTACGCATGGAGGTTACTTTTCCTGATGTGACATGGGTCCTATTTATAGGCACGATGATGAGTGTGGTCACCGCCCTAGCCGATAGGATTACTGCCACATCCTGCAGCAAGACTTCTCCGGAGTCCGCGGATACATACTAGTTTGCCGCACCTATGCAAGATAGCCAGCCCGCCTAGCTTCTTCAAGGCCGGACTCTAATCGCCAGTCCTCCTTGTCTCCAAAGGCCAAACCGCCAAGACATCACCAAGGTTGGACAGCAACACCAGTCCGCCTTGTCGCCAAGGGCCAAACCAGGATAGCCACATCTGGACTCCGCAGCAACAGTCCGCCAATCCGCAAACACAGAACCAGCTCGCATATCCCGAGCCTGCAGCCTCACCACCAACACACCTTCCTGACTCAGTGGACACCAGGCTTTAGTCCGCACATCCCGAGCCCACGGCTGCCACAAAGGCACCTGCCGGACTCAGCAGACACCCGGCTTCAGTCCGCCCATACTGCGGACAGCTCTAGCCTGCATATCCCTGTAGATATTCCAGTCCGCATAACTTGCAGACCTCCAGTCTGCATATCCCGCAAACTATACCAGTCCGCATACCCCAAGACCAAAGCCTTGTCACCAAGACACTTACCAGACTCAGCACACTCCAGCTCCAGTCCGCACACAGTTGTGGACACAACCTCCAGTCTGCTCATCCCCAAACTCATAACCAAGGCACATGCACTTCTGTCGAGCTTGGCGGACTGAGATGCAGTCCGCGCTCCACTGCACGATCTCGCCGGACTGAGCCAAACATGGACTTGGTTCAGACCCAACCAAGTCCACACCACTGGCTACAAGGGCCAGTCTGCACTTACTGGCAGACACTGGATCCAGTCCTCCTTTACCGGCGCACTCCAGTATCAGTCCGCACTAACTGGCGGTCTCTGCGGCTTCCACTTGCCACTGCACCAGAGCAAGACCAAGGCAACTTCCAAACCGGTCTGCCGAGCTCCATTTCTTCAGTCCGCTTCATGCCAGACTCCGCGGCTAGAGTTTCTATCCGCCCGGTTACTTCCTGGGATCCAACTGTCTGCTGAGCACAAGCCGGCCTGGCTAACTGCCGCTGCTGTCCGCGTAGTCTGCGCGAATAGACCGCCCAGGCCGCTACAAAACAAACTGTCTGTAACATACCTGTCGACCTAGCAGTCCGCCAACCCTGTCCGCGTAGTCCGCGCGGATAGGTCCAAGTGCTCCATTCACCCACTTTTACTTCACAAATTTCAACACTCCCCCTTGAAGTGAGAAGTGGTGAATAACTCCAACAGCTCCCGTAACCTTGCACCTGATCACTTCGATAGCATCTACGAAGAAATGTCCAATATAGAGCCCTCGCCCCGCATATTATGGACCATGAGGGAGCCCTCAAGCATCTCCCAAAAGGAGCCATGCTTCCCTCTGCCTTCTTCTTCAGCTTCAACCTCCACTCTTGCATCACAGAAGTATCACCAACTACCTTGGGCACAAAAGCCCAAGCTTCGTTACCTCTGAGAGAAGTCACCTCTTTAGCCTTGGTGTCAACCACCTCCTTGATTTTAGTGGAGTCATCACAGCGATAAGGTACTCCCTCGACCTGAGGGCTAGCAAGGAAACATGGGATAAAGCCCTCTGTGTTCCTTTCACTATATCGAGCTGGTGGCTTACTGATCCTCTTCGATCTCCGAAGAACCTGATCATGGATGACCACATCCGCTGCTCCTGAACAAGCTCCGTTACCGGGCAAACCCAGAACAATGCTCCCCTTGCTTCCTGAACAAGACGCCTCCTTACTGGAACCAGAAGCACCTGGAGCAACGCTCCCCTTACTACCTGAACCAGAAGACTCCCCTCTTGAACAAGAACTACCTGGAATATTGCTCCCCCTGCTTCCTGAACTGGAAGCCTCCGCCTACGAGCCAGAAGTACCTGGAGCATCGCTCCCCCAACTTCATGACCCTGACGCCTTTGCCCCAGAGCTAGAACAACCTGGAGCTCCTGGTGACTCATGCAGCTCCACATGAACCTTAGCAGCAGCCTCTTTCAGCCCACCATCTGACCTGCTCATCTCTAGCTCCACATAAGAACTATCCCAATACGGCATCAACTCATCGAATACAACGTCTCTTGACATGATGAGTCTCTTTGTCGCAGGATCCATACACCTTCATCTTCTCATCTGCTCATCATACCCAACAAAGACTAGCTTCATCTTGAGAGCAACCGGAGTGTGTATGTTTCAGGTAAATCCAAACACCCTTAGGTGCTTCACACTGGGCTTTACTCCGAACATCATCTCATAAGGAGTCTTTACATAAATCAGACTAATAGGCATCTGATTGATGACATGAGCAGCACAGGCCATCCCTTCCACCCAAAGAACCTTAGGAACGCCTTTACTCTGAAGCCAACACTTGCAGGTCTCCATTAACCAACGGGTCATCCGAGCTGCAATACTGCCTTGTTGCGAAGTATGTCCACAAGAAAGCTCCTTCCGGATCCCTTGCTTTCTGCAAAAGTTTGAGAACTCGGTTGAGCCAAACTCACCACCGATGCTTGTCCTCAACTTCTTGATCCTCAGGCCAAGCTGTCGTTCCACAAGCTTCTTAAACTCCACAAACAAGCGCATCATGTTGGACTTCTTCTTCATGAAGCATACCCAAGTATACATTGAATAGTCATCAACCAATATCAGCATGAACCTACTGCCTCCAAGACTAGCGGTGACGGTCGGTCCAACCAGAGCACAATGGACAACCTCTAAAGGTGCTTTACATCTGGATTGTGCCTTATCAACCATAAAGTGATACACTTCACTTTGCTGACATCCCGCACACCCCTGACCATTGTCATAGGATGAAAAGCTAGGCAAGCCTCTTACGAGTCTTCTTTCCGTCATTGCTTTCAGCTTGTCCATCCCTACATGCCCCAGCCTTTCATGCCAGATAGCTGCACTATCACTGGCCTTCATCCGATCAGCACCAGAATTTGTTGAAGACCCAACAAAGTTCTTCTCCTTGCCTCCAACATGAGCTACATTCGCCGAGAGCAAGGTAACCTTGCACTCCTTCCTGAGATGACCATGTTGCTTGCATTTATAGCACCTTGGTCGTTCCTTCCTCTTCCCATCACACCTAGGAGAAGCACTCCTCTCTTGTTGATATGAAGTAAAAGGACCATCCTCTGCAGCAACCTTCACCTCCTTCCTGAACAACCCATCAAGGGAAGTCCAAACCTCCGCAGCTGACCGACATCCACTGATGTGATCCAAGAGCTCCGATGAGATCACCTGCTTGAGAATAGACACCGCTTTCACATTTGTCTCCTTCCAAGCTCTCATCTCTTCAGTATTGCCAGCAGTAGCCTCTTGTCTTTTTGCTCTACATACAACCTCCCAAAGGTCCTCGCCAAGAAGAAAGCTCTCCATACAAGACTTCCACCTATCAAAGTTCATCTCGGTAAGGACATCAATTCCAAGACAACTTGCATCTTCCACTGTCATGGTTCTACCACTGGTTCCCTCTTCAAAGAGTAACAACCACTTCAGTTGATCGCTACTTATCCACTCCAATCCAGCTCCGAGACCAAGTTTACTGCTCAAGTAACTGAACATGGCCCTAATACCATGTTAACAATTCAACAACCCGGCACTACTACCATGTTGAATTCTCTCCAGGTGCTCAGTAAGATAGCCTAAAGCCAAATTAATATTCTCAGAACTATCCAGTTCACACCTTGATCACGCGGAAATTCCCTGGAACCTGGAGTGAGCAGGGGATATCTCAACTGAAGTCAATCAACCAGCAACACATGCAGCACAAGAGTCTTATTGATTTACATCAATCTTCTTTACACAGCGAGATATACATGACGAGACATGCTTCACCAAACAACACCCAAGGGAAGACAGAGACTACAAAAGCAAGACAAGAGAACATGCCGCGTGGACTCAAATACAAGCCGCCGGTCTACTGTTGTGGAGTCCACTCAGTCCGCCAGGTCGCCAGACCGCAACCCAAGCTGCGCGGACTACCCCTTATTCCAATGCTAGCTCTAGCCGTCGATCTGCAAGCCACCTGACCGCACAAGCTGCGATGCTGAATAGAACAGTCTGCCAGAGGCAGGCGACTTCTTGAACCCTGAACCAAGTTTTCAAAGAGAAGACCGTCTGGTCACTGTCCGCGACCTGCTGTTTTTTGCCTGTTGCTTAACCGAAGAGTCTGCACTATCCCTGATTGCAATCAAAGTCAAGTCCTGGCTTAACCGTAGAAGTCCGTCTACTCACTCTCCGCGACCTGTTGTTTTCCGCCAGACCGTACAACCTGCACAGCACAACCTGGTCAACTCAATCAAACCGCGCGGGCACCAAAAAGCAGTCCGCAGCAACCTGTGCAGGCTCAAGTTATTGTTTACTTATGCATGGAGGTTACTTTTCCTGATGTGACAAGGGTCCTATTTATAGGCACGATGATGAGTGTGGTCACCACCCTAGCCGATAGGATTACCGCCACATCCTGCAGCAAGACTTCTCCGCAGTCCGCGGATACATACCAGTCCGCTGCACCTATACAAAATAGCCAGGCTGTCTAGCTTCTCCAAGGCCGGAGTCCAATCGCCAGTCCTCCTTATCACGAAAGGCCAAACCGCCAAGACATCACCAAGGCCGGACAGCAATACTAGTCCGCCTTGTTGCCAAGGGCCAAGATAGGACAGCCACAGCCGGACTCCGCAGCAATAGTCTGTCAATCCGCGGACATAGCACCATCCCGCATATCCCGAGCCCGCAGCCTCGCCACCAAGGCACCTTCCGGACTCAGCGGACACCCGGCTTCAGTCCGCACATCCCGAGACCACGGCTGCCACAAAGGCACCTGCCGGACTCAGCGGACACCCAACTTCAGTCCGCCCATACTGCGGACAGTTCTAGCCTGCATATCCATGCAGATATTCCAGTCCGCATAACTTGCAGACCTCCAGTATGCATATCCCGCAGACTACACCAGTCTGCACACCATAAGTCCAAAGCCTTGTCACCAAGACACTTACCGGACACAACAGACTCCAGCTCCATTCCGCACACAGTTGCGGACACAACCTCCAGTCCGCTCATCCCAAAACTTGTAACCAAGGCACATGAACTTCTGCCGAGCTTGGCGGACTGAGAAGCAGTCCGCACTCCACTGCACGATGTCCTCGGACTGAGACAAACATGGACTTGGTTCAGACCCAACCAAGTCCACACCACTGGCCACAAGGGCCAGTCCGCACTTACTGGAGGACACTGGATCTAGTGCGCCTGTACCGGAGAACTCCAGTATCCGTCCGCACTGACTGGCGGTCTCCGCGGCTTCCACTTGCCGCTGCACCAGAACAAGACCAAGGTAACAACCAAAACGGTCTGCCGAGCTCCAGTTCTTCAGTATGGTTCATGCCGGACTCCGCGGCTAGAGTTTCTATCCGCCCGGTTAATTCCTGGGATCCAACTGCCTGCTGAGCACAAGCCTGCCTGGCTAACTGTCGCTGCTGTCCGCGTAGTCTGCACGAACATACCGCCCAGGCCGCTACAGAACAAACTGTCTACAACATCTCTGCCGACCTAGCAGTCCGCCAACCCTGTCCGTGTAGTCCGCGCGGATAGGTCCAAGTGCTCCATTCACCTACTTTCACTTCACAAATTTCAACAGGTACAACCTGAATCTACAAGGCTTACAGGTCGTACATCCCAAAGCATCTCCAGCCTATTTATCAACACAATGTATTGTTGTCACGGGGTCTCGAACCCGCAACCTTGACAAGTAGCGTTTAGTACCACTACTCATCACCAACTGAGTTGCAGCTCAGCTGGTGATGAATAGCGGTACTAAAGGCTAATTATCAAGGTGGCGGGTTCGAGACCCCGTGGAAACAAAGTACCGTGCTGATGAATAGGCCGGAGATGCTTTGGGGTGTACGGCCTGCAGTTCTTGTAGATTCCTGTAATGCCCCCAAACTCAAAAGAGCGACGGGAGGCATTTTGTGCCAAATCTAGTATTTGGCAGGGGGCACACGGCCTGAGACACGGGTGTGTCTCAGGGTGTGTCGAGCCCGTGTCGACGATCGGCCCAGGGAGTCGACATTTTCGCTCGACGATATGTCGAGACGGGGCACACGGCCTGAGACACGGGCGTGTCTCAGGGCGTGTCAAGCCCGTATCGACGATCGGCCTAGGGAGTCGATATTTTCTCTTGACGATGTGTCGAGACAGGGAACACGGCCTAGGACACGGGCGTGTCCAAGGCCATGTCATGTGGTTGATGAACTTCGCTCGATGAAGTGTCGAGACAGTGAACATGGCATGGAGCCCAGGCGTGTTCAGGTTTGACACGGGCGTGTCAAATAGGACACGGGCGTGTCCAACACCCGTGTGAGTCTCGGGTTGTTTTCGTGGCTGTGTCGATGGGGGCACACGGCCAACCACAAGGCCATGTCTGTTGGAACACGGACATGTCAGGTCGAACACGGGCTTGTTGGACGCCCGTGTGTCTTTCGAGGCGCGTCGATTTTGACGGCGAATGAGGGACACGGCCCTGGACATGGGCGTGTCGCAGGCTGTGTTCAGCCCAGGTTTTACTTTTCAGCTACGAATCGTAGCCATTCGTTTCCTTATTTTGGGATCTGACGGTTGGGGGTTGTTCCTACTGGGATATACCCGGGATTGGGTCTTTGAAACTGTCATTTCACTTGAGTGGTTCTCTTTCTAAGTCAAGAGAGAGGGGAGAGCAAAGGAGGAAGAAGAAGGCTAGATCCGGCCATCGGCGGAGCTTCGGAGCTCCAAATCGCGAACCGACTTCGGATCTACGGAGGCAAAAAGAGTGTGGTGCTTTTCATCTGCTTACATTTCCATGGCGCCAAGGAAGAATGCTAGGGCAACGATTCTCTTCTTGAGCATGTGAAGCTCTACTTCTTTTGCATAGGGAAGCCCGCTCTCGCGAGTTTGCGGTGAGTTTGAGGCGTTCCTTCGGGTAGACATGAATAGTCCTCGTTCTGTACATGTAGAGTCCGAAATCGAGAACGAATATAGGCATGATGTGTGAAGCCTACCCGGACAAGTTGGTATGGATCGGTGATGTTACATTGCATAAGTGGCCGGAGAAGACTCCGTGCGAATGTTTGTTTTTCGGGTTTTATACGAGGTAGATTGCAACATGGAGCCTTTGGGATTAACTCCAAGGTGCACCCTAAAAACTGGGCAGATGCGTGGTTCTGCCATCATGTGGGCCTGGGAGCCAACTTGAACATAATTGGGTTATGTGACGTGTGTAAATGATTTGGGACTTGGGAAAGTTTGACCCGCGCATATGTTTTAAATTAACGTTGTGGTGTGAGCAACGGGTCAGGCGGAACCGTACCCACTCTATGTCGTTCGGTTAAAGAGACCTAAAGTGACTTGGCACTTACCGTTGGCATAGATGGAGGGTCTTAGGCAGTGGCCAGAAAGACCAAATGCTCACGAGAGATTGCCGTCCCGGGGACGGTGGTGAGTCGGCGGGCTTAGACCGTGATCACCGAGAATGTACCCTGAGAGCACGGAGCGTGTGGCCGTGCGTGCCAACGCCTGTGATGCAATGTATTTTTTTATACTGCTTGGTTGTGCTAATAAATTGCAGGGAAGGAGCATCACCGCCCCGAGTTGGGGGCGGGATCGTTATAATTTGGTCAGCATGGCTGACCGTTGCTTTGGTTTGCCACCGCTGCGGTGGATTGTGCTTGCATGTGCTGTAGAGCCGAGCGGTAAATAGCGGGCTAAAGCCCACGTTGCTGAGTCGACCCTCGACGGCCTAAGTTTTTGAGTGTTTTCTTTTATTCATGTATGGCCGGCCTGCGTGCCGAGGTTTGGAAAACATGTAATATGAGGAGAACAAATATAAGGACTTAAGGTCATTACTTGTGTATTTGTACTTCATTCCTTTTGGCGTATTAGTGGACATTCATGCTAGTGTTGGGTTCTTTATTTTAATGCAACAATTTTAAATTGCTTCTGCTAGAATGCTCTGTGTAGGACGTTAGATTGGTTGGATTCTTTCCATTGAGTAACCACCCGGTCTGTGGTATATGGCGTCGGGCCCCGGCCGGACCTACTACTATATGCTATGCGACGGATAGGGGGTGTTACAATTCCAGCTGTACCACCATGGTGTCATGGGTCCTCCATGGGATGCTGGTGGGCCGGGCGGCACTAGGGGTCCTCCCTAAGTCGTTACAAAAAGTGCACTTTTTGTAACGACCTAGGGAGGACCCCTAGCACCGCCTGGCCGACCAGCATCCCATAGAGGACCCATGGCACCACAATGGTATAGCCAGAATATACAAGGCCTATAGGCCGTACACCGCAAAGCATCTCCAGCCTGTTTATCAGCACGGTGCATTGTTGCCACGGGGACTCGAACCCGCAACCTTGACAAGTAGCCTTTAGTAGCACTACTCATCACCAGCTGAGCTGCAGTAGTGGTACTAAAGGCTACTTGTCAAGGTTGCGGGTTCGCGACCCCGTGGCCACAATACACCATGCTGATAAAGAGGTCGGAGATGCTTTGGGGTGTACGGCCTGTGGGCCTTGTAGATTCCGATTGTACCACCGTGGTGCCATGGGTCCTCCATGGGCTGCTGGTGGGTCGGGCGGCGCTAGGGGTCCTCCCTAGGTCATTATAACGGGTCCCATGTATAGACATTGACTGCGGCCTTTTTTGGTTTCATTAAAAAAATATTTTTATATATATTTGTTGTGGTTTCCTGTTAATGCTTCCGCTAAACTCTGTGATGTGATGTGAATGTTATGGTTCAAGCCGAGCAAGGTGTCCAACTAGTGCTTAGCGGAGTGGGTCGTTATGTAAAATCCCTCAGACTTCTAGACCTCCAGGATGGTTTTATCATGACTGGGTAATGACAAAACCCTAGAAAGCACTAAAGGGTTTGGGTGAACATGAGAATTAGGGTGTGAACCACCTTGATCTACAAATAGTAGAATTCCAATTACTAGCTTAGGGATGACCGTAGGGCTTCACCCTGACTCCATGACCCTCCGCCCCTCACACAACATCTCTAACCCATTAGATGGTCCATTAGAGCCATAGAGACCCATTAAAGTCAACAAAAGAGGCCAAGTTGACCAAAGTCAACCATAAGCCTAAGAAAGTCAACTTTGCTCAATTTGGGTCAATTGACCACCCAAGTGTCAAATTGAGCACACCCTTAGTCTCTTGCCATCATGGGGGAGCCAATGGCACCAGAAGCCCCATGCCTAAGTCACCCAAGTGACTAACTTGAACAAACTCAACCCATAGTTCAATTTGGGCCAACCTAGCCCAATCCAAGTGGGCTAAGCCCAAACTAGTATGGCCAATTGGTCTAGGAGGTGGAGATACACCTTTGAGTCCCACCAATTTCATAGATTGGTGACTAGGAGACAGAGAATGTGAGTTTCCCCAAATTGGAGGAGAGAGAAAATGGGAGCTTAATGGCCATCATGGCCATGGAGGCTCCATAACCCCCCACTTTTATGGGGCTTTTACTCCTCTAAGGGAGAGGAAGATTTTCCATGGGGTGGCCGGCCATTGGGGTAGCTCAGCCCCCTAAATTTGGCTGAAACCGAAGAGTTGAGTTTTTGGCCATTAATGGTGTTTGATGAAATTGGGGAGTTACAAGCTTCCTCTCCCAAATCCCCTCTTTTGAGGACCTTCACCAAAGCAAGGGCAAGTGTTTCCCCCGATCCTTTCTCAATTTCATTGAGGTTGGTGTAGGAGTTGCAGAGAGCCCAAGCATGGTGGCTAGAAATGGTGAGGAGGCAAAGCACTCGCATTCAAGCTGCAAACCAGGTTCTCCTCTACTCCTTCTTCATGGGTTAGATCTTAGGAATTGATAGGGCAAAGAATTGGGCTCAATTGAGCCTGATAGGGTGGAGTTTTTCCACTCATTTTCCGTGAAAATGAGGGTTTCGGGTTCGCCTGAATCTGTCATCTCCGGCAGCCAAACCACCGCTGTCTGATAGCCCTCACCTCGATCGAGGTGGTGGTGGCGGTGGTTGGCCGGGGAGGTGGCTGGAGGGCCAGGAATTGGGCTGGAGTTGGCTCCAGGTCGGGTGAATCTAGGCCATTGGCCGAAGGAAGAAGAAATCCAGCCACCGTCTGATCCTGCTTTAAGATCTGTGCAGATCATATTGAATTAAAATTTAGGATATTTGTATTTTCTGTCACAGAAAATCAACTGCTTTAGATTTAAATTGAAAATACTTAGAGGCCTTTTTAGAAAAAGTGGTCAACATGAAACTTGTATCCCTATGAGTCTAGTTTATTTTAAAATTGGTTTTAACCATTTTGGAGTCATGATCAGACCTCAGCACTCATTTTGGTGAGGTCTATACTTACGGTTGATTATAGATTGTTTGGGGTTCCCCATCAATCCTGACCTCCAAATGACTTGAAATTTTGAGCATGAGCCATTCATATCTAGATCTATAACATATCCAAAAATAGGAATTTTTGGAAAAAAATTTCTAAAGTTTTGGTAAACATTTCATTTTTTATGTATGGGTTAATTAATGGGTCTAATACCTCCAAATTCCTCCAAATTTTGGGGAGTGGTCCTTGCGGTCAATATAATATTCTGTATAAAATTTCATCCCAGTTGGAGATGACATGGTTGGGAATTATGCAAACCCTAGTCTTGACATAGTAGGGCTAATTAGGTTAAGTATCCCTCTTGGGTATTGAGTGGCCAAATCACCTCAATAGAGGTTGAAACTTGGGCCACTGACATGGAGTTTGGGGTGGAATAGGATGGATTTGCCCTAGTACCCTAGTTCAAATCCTAAGATTGAACTTTGGGGATTTGTAAAGGACATAGGGTGGCATGCCCTTGTATGGACTTGGTGTTTAGTCCATGTGATCTTAGAGTGGTGAAATTCCCTATGAAGGAATTTGGTGGTATTTGGACACATGCACCCCATTTAAATCAATTGGAAATTATTTAGGCTTGTTCACCTTATGGAATAATTAAGGGGTCATATGACCTTCGATCTTCATGATATTTTGATAGGAGTAATTTTATACTAATATTAACCTCTGAATTTTATTATAGGATATTTAGAAAACAGTAGCGCATATATGTAGACATAACCCTCATCTTGCCCTATTTGATGATATTGAAGTAACTGTGGTTTAATTGTCCTAGAATGACATGAAACTCTGGCAAAGTTAATCAAATACCATTTTTATGCACTGATAAATTATTTGGAATAATTGGGCATTTTCTCTTAGTACATCATGTGTAAAGTGAACTAGTGCACCTTGTTTTGATGAATAGATAATAAATACTATCTCTTGCTGGAAAATTGTGTTACTTGGCTCGAGAACTTTAGGGCATAATAAAGCTTAGAAAATAATTACATGTACTTTGGATGAGTTTACAAGAATGTTTCTTCACAAAGTGCACTATCATGGATTTATTTGAGGTGTTTTTCTATATATCTTACTGACCTTGGAATTGCATGAAACTTAGTCAGAAATGTTTTAATATCATAATAAGGCTCTGGTAAGTTTTGTATAATTTTTGGACTATGAATTGTGGTACTCCCCTCATTACCTCTAATTATTTGAATTACCTTGAATTAATTATTTAGGGGCTAGTACATTTATGATATTGTGGTATCATATAGTGTGCATAATGTTTGGATGGTCATAACTTAAGGAAATCTAGTACTTCATGTGCAAAATTATTCATGACCTAATTTTTGGGAAAATTAAATAAATGCCAAATTAATTAGGAAAATTACAAGTTTCTGGATTTAGTCTAATTATGTCATGATAGACCCCCAATAATTATCCTAGGGCATTTGGATGAATATTTGAAGGGGTCACCATTCATGCACACCATATAGCTCGGTTGGTCTGTGTATAGTAAAAACTGTAGAATTATGATAGCATGTGGAATGGAAATATGGAGTTGGGGTTAATAGTATACTGATTTTGGTGAGGTGAAAATGAGTCCATCATCGGGAGTCGTGTTGTAAAGAGTGTTGGGTTGACTAGTGTTAAATGGTGCTCGGGATCGACGAAACATCGTCCTTCCTGTGGAGTGAGAGAGTCAAAATACACTAGTGTTAGATTAAGTATAACTTTAAATGGGGTTGGCTATGGGTAGATAACAATAATAATAAGTACCTTGCGAAAGGGAGCTTTGGGCTTCAGCCCATCGTAGTTCCTAGTGTCCTCTAGAGTCCTTCACAGGGAATGCCCTGGGCACTCCAAGGTTAACGTAAGCCGTAAGACTAAATGAAATACAAGAGTAATTAGAAACACTCTAGGATTACACTTACACTCACACTCCCCGGTGTTATGGGAGTTCGGTTGGGTCTCACAAGCGACAGGCTCGGTGGTTTTGGTGATGGGCAGGTTAGCCCGGTGAGCCGATGGCTCGATAGATATTTATTATAGGCCGGTTAGTCCAGGTAGTTTTGGCATGGGGGTAAATACAAGAGGCCTTTGACGGCCATTCTAGAGGCCTTTGACGACCATTCTAGAGGCCTTCAAGGCCCAGCAGGCTCTAGCTCCGCAGCCAAACCTGTGGGCCAATTCGTTGAGCATACTCCGAGGACTCTCTCCCCCATCATACATTTTGACGGAGTCAGCCCTACGGATGGAAGAGTGGCTTGATATCATGTTCGAGATGCTGATCGAGATATGGTTCCTGTAGGAAGAGAGGGTTCCTCTAGTGGTCTCCTGCTTGGAGTCTCATGCCAAGAGGTGGTGGAAGACATTTCTAGATATGGTGTTTGCAGATCGGGGGGTTGTTGACATCACTTGGGAGGAGTTCAGGGCCGCACTGTTGGAGCACTTCGTCCCACAGTCGATAAGAGATGAGCTGGAAGACAGGTTCCTGTAGCTGAGGTAGGGCAATAGGCTGGTGCTGGAGTACCACCAGGAGTTCAATCACTTAGCCCGGTTTGAGGACTCTATAAGCTGGATGATGCGGGGTATACCAAGAGGTTCTATTAGGGCCTTCGAGATAATCGGAGACATGCTTTTCTATTTGTGTCCGACGGGCCTTTACCTCGGATTTTGGAGATAACAAAGAGGATAGAGGCTGATTTGCACACAACTCGAGGCCAAAAGAGGCCAACTGTTGGATCCCTAGTTGGATTTGGGCTAGATTCACTAAACTAGGATGTTTGACCCAACATGTATAGCCAGGGTCATGTTTGTGTCCTAGAGTCTAGGCCATGTCCTTAGAGGTAACTCTACATGGACCAGCCATCAACATACTGCAGAAGACTCAGGACGTAGAGAAATTTCAAAGACTCAGGAAATGAGTTAGATGTTTGTCGAACTCAGCTCGATGAAAGACGTGCTCAGCTCGATGAACTCAGAGACAATTCTCTGAGCTGAGCTCCACGAATTTGGTTCTCTGGTCGACGATCTCTGGACACTACACTTCAACACGCCAAGTCCAAAATTCCTTTCTCTAAACATTAGTCGACGAACTTATATTCTCAGCTCGACAATCTTGATACATAGAATTGGCAAGGCCTGGAGAAAGCAATTATCTATTCTTAGTTCAATGATCATGGATCTCAGCTCGACAAACAAAGATTATCTGGTCGACGAACATAACTTCTCAGCTCGACGAACTCAGGACACAGGTCTACGAATTCTGTTCTTTGGCCGACGATTTCTGTGCAGTTCCAGACATGGATTTTTCCTCCCTCTGTCCCTTATTTTATTACAATAATTCCTGAGTAATCAATGTTTAATATTCTCGGATTATTACCGTTAGAAGCAAGCATTGATTATGGTCTTCATCAGAATTATTACTTGTCGCTTTTCAATGGGACAGTTGGGGAAATCATTTAAAGCTGACATTCTCCAGGCCGTCAGCAATCAATGCTGAAGGAATTCAAAAATTCAGAAGGAAGTTGTCATAAAAAAGGATAAAAAGATTTTTTTCTTCTTCTTTCGCAACACACAGACGACATACAGAATACAGTGAACACAGAGAACAAAAAAAAACAGGGTAATAGAACAGTAAAGAAGAAAAGCCCTAGTCTAGAGAAATAATACCAGATACAGAAGAAGAAGAACATCAATCAAAAATCAAGAGTCTTCTTCTCTCTTCATTCTAGGATTCTTCAGAGGACAACAAATACTCTATCAATCAAGAAGTTCCTGGATTCCTTCTGGTCAAGGCTGAAATATTGAAGATCTACTCACCCTGTAGCAACGTTCCAACCTTCATGAACAAATCAATATCTCATGGGGAGCTTTGTTAATATCAAAAGATCCACAAAAGTCTTCTCAGTTGTATTTGAGAAAGGGAAGAAATCATCACTCTCTCATCTCCCCACTGTAAAAAAGGTTCTTTAACTCCCTTCAAAAGTTATTCCTGGTTGCAAGTCACCTGACCAAAAGACTTGGGATTGGTTTTTGAGCACCTGATCAAAAGTCATCGGTGGCAGTCACCTGATCAAAAACCTGAGTGGATCCCTACTAGGGTGGTAGAAGAGTGGATGTACCCAATTTTAGGGGAACCACTATAAAATTCTTGTGTTGTTTGGTTGCCATCTTTTTTCTTTTGTTCTTGCTGTGGGTGTGCTAGTTAGGTTGCTGTGTCTGTGATATTAGTTTATATTTGCAGTGCTTGTGGTAGATCACTCTATCTTAAGACTGTTTTTTATTTACAGCAAATAAGCCTTAAAGTTTCAAGATACTCTATTCACCCCCCCTCTAGAGTATATCAGATCTAACCCTAACTTTCAATTGGTATCAAAGTAAGTTTCCTTTGGTTGTACAAGCTAACCCTTGAACCATTAGTTCCTTTGTTAGATCTGACTTTTTATTTCTATTAGGATTATATTCATAGCATGACACAAAACAAAGACTATGCAAGCACCAGACCTCTAGTGTGCAACCTAAATAGGTTTGCCATCTGGAAGGGAAGAATAAAACTGTATATGAATTCAATTGATGAGGACATCTACAATTCTATTTTGACAGGTTCTCCTCAAGCAATTGCCTCTACATCTACGACAACTACAAGCAATCATGCAGTTCCACCACCTGAGTGGACTGATGCTCAGAAGAAAGCCAAGGTTGCTACTGCTAAAGCCATGAACATTCTGGCGCAAACAATGTCAGATGACATTTTCCAAAGAGTGGCTGAATGCACATCAGCCAAGGCCATTTGGGACTCTCTCAACCAAATGGTGGCTGGCTTTGCTGATGAAAGGAAGGACAGAAGATCAAATCTCATATACCAGTATGAGAATTTCAAGAAGGATGAAGCAGAAGCTATTGCAGACATGTACAACAGACTGAGCTCAAGCATCAATGAGCTGAAGACCTTGGATAAGGACATCACCTTCACTGAGGTGAATGACAAAATCCTCATGTGCTTCCATAGCTCATGGGATTCAAGGATCTAGCCAATCAAGGAGGCCAGGAGCTTAAATGAGATCTCCATAGAGTCACTATTAGGAAAGCTCAAGTCCTATGAGCAGCTCATAAAGTCCAGAGAAGCAGCTGAACAAAGGACTCCTACACCAGTAAGGAAAGAGCACAACCTGGCATTCAAGGCTGCTGAAGAAACTGAAGCCATAACAGTGAATGAAGAGCTAATGAGTGTTCTTGCGAAAAGATTTTACAAAATGGCAAGGAAAGACTTCAGGAGAAAATCATCTAGGCAGGATGATAAGCCAAAGTATGACAAAACTCCCACTAAAGAAGTAGTTTGCTTTGGCTGCAGGAAACCTAGACATTTAATTTTAGAGTTTCCAAAGAATCAAAAGAAAGAAAGGAGAAGAGAGAAAGACTCCAGAAAACAACAAATCTCATGGACTTCTTCCAGCAAATACATAAAGAAGAAAAAGGGCTTTGTAGCAGAAAGCTGGAGTGACACTAAAGATGAATCTACATCTTCCAGTTCCAGTGAAGAAGAAGAAGAGGCAAGAGCCAAGGAAGTCTGCCTCATGGCCAATGATGCCTCCAGAAGTCAATCAGAAGAGGAAGAATCTGAAACTGAAGGAACTTCAGAGTCAGAAGCTGATCATGTATTTTCAACTTTTTATTATAGTTCTGATAGTTTCAAATCTGAATTTAAAACCTTGTGTATTGAATTAATCAACTTTGAAAAAGAAATCAAAATACTTAGGGAAAAATTATCTAATCAAGAAAACCTGATTTCTGAAAACACTAAGCTAAAGGAAGAACTAACATTAGCCAATGAACAAATCACTTCTTTTAAAAACAAAGCTATGTGATGCCAAACAACTTGAAGAATCTCTCAATGGGAGAAGCCTTAAGCTGATCGACATCACAAGCACAGTCAATGCAAGACTAAATGGCAAACTGGGCTTGGGTGCATCATCAAGTTTACAACCCATTCTCCAGAAGAACATATTATCCACCCCCATCAGATTTGTTACTACTAAGGGTAAAGAAGTAATGAACCACAACCAAACCACATAAGAAGTAACTAACTTTAAAAATCACAAAAACAGAAACCAGAAAACCTTAGACAAAAACAAAGTTCTAGAGATTTTATCGAACGCAGATCGACGAAATGTGGGCAGTTCATCGAACTCAAGTCGACGAACATTGAACACAAATCTATATAGTAATAATTCATCTTACTGCGATCGACGAACTCTGTATGGTTCGTTAAGCAGAGATCGACAAACTTGGGGCACAGAAAATGAATATATTCATTCTCTAAGCAGAGATCGACGATCTTATCCCATTTCGTTGAACTCTGGTCGACAAACTGATAACATTTCGTCGAACCCAGAAAGAATTAATAAAAGTCATAACTATAAAAGCAACTCAAATCAATCTAGGAAACCATTTAATCCACTTGCTGATTGGACAATTCCTCCTAGAAGATATCAACCCCTACGATATAAATCACAACCTGAATTTTCACTAATATCTAGTTTCACTTATCAACAATATAAAGGACCCAAGGTAACCTGGGTCAAGAACAACTAACTGTTTTCATTGCAGGAAAAGGGTTGTCCAGTGGTTAATCAAAAATGGTACCTGGATAGTGGATGCTCCAAAATCATGATTGGTAGCAAGGACAAGTTATTTAACTACAAGTCCAAGCTGGGACCAAAGGTTATCTTTGGTGATTCAAAGTGTGGGCAGTCTGAAGGCTTTGGAGAAGTAAAGATTGGAGCAGTCACTTTCAAGAAGATGATATATATAAGTGGACTCAAGCATAACCTCATCTCCATAAGCTAACTATGTGATGAAGGTTATCAAGTACATTTTAACTCAACATCTTGTATTATTTCTAATAAAGAAAAACAAAATATTTTAATTGGAAATAGACAAGGAAACATATATTTAGTTGACTTTCATTCTGCCAATTCAGATATTTGTCTGCTTAACATTGTTTGCAATCAAAATGAATTATGGCATAAAAGGCTAGGACATGTAAATATGAAAAACATTGCTAGGCTATCTAAAGACAACCTTGTGAGAGGTTTACCTTCTTTTCCCTACAAGAAGGAAGGCCTCTGCAGGGTTTGTCAACTAGGCAAGCAAACTAAATCTAGTTTTTTTAAGTTAGTTAAAAAAAGTGATTCACCTAGAATTTTGTACTTGCTACACATGGACCTATTTGGACCTATTGTTATACAAAGCCTAGGAGGGAAATCATATAATCTAGTTATTGTAGATGACTTCTCAAGATTCACTTGGGTGCTCTTTCTGAGATCTAAGTCAGATACATTCAAAGTTCTTACAGATTTTCTCAGGACTATACAGATTGAGTACTTTACTCATGTTGTATTGATCAAAAGTGATCATGGTACAGAGTTTGAGTCTCTTCTTATGCATGAGTTCTGTGAGAAGGAAGGTATCAGGCACTTCTTCTCAGCTCCTACAACTCCTCAACAAAATGGTGTAGCTGAAAGGAAGAACAAAACCTTAATTGAAGCTGCAGGCACATTACTTGCAGATGCTTACATGCCCCTATCCTTTTGGGCAGAGGCTGTAAGCACAACAAACTATGTACTGAACAGAAGCCTAATACATAAACTTAAGAATAAGACTCCCAATAAATTGCTTAAAGGGAAGAAACCTAAAATCACCTATTTTAAAGTATTTGGCTTCCAATGTTATATATATAATAACAACAAGAAATATATTAGAAAGTTTGATGCTAAAGCTGATGAGGGAATTTTTTTAGGATATTCCCAAGTAAGCAAAGCTTATAGGTTGTTTAACAAATCCTCTTTAAAAATTAAAGAATCAATTCATATTACTTTTGATGAGGCTAACATGTCTTATAAGGAGAAAGAAATTTCTACTAATAGCACCTTGCAGGTACCTCACTTGTGTGAGAAAATGGGTGAATTAAACCTTCCACAAGAAGCTATAGCACCTTCTCCTCCACAAGTTGATGAAGACACTGAAGATGAACCTTTGGAAGAGGCTGAACTTCATTCAACAGCAAACATAATTCCATAAGAGGAATTAATTCCAAATGCTATTGCTGAACCAATTCCACCCACTAATCTTGTCACACTAAGGGATCACGCTAGATCCCAAGTGATTGGAGACATATCAGCAGGTGTATAGACAACACATCAACTCAACCAAGATGTGATGCATGCCTATTTTCTCTCTCAAGTTGAGCCTCAATCCATAAAAGATGCTGAGCAAGATCCCCACTGGATCATTACAATGCAAGAGGAACTCAACCAATTCGAGAGATGTAGAGTTTGGGATCTAGTTCCAAGACCCAAATACTACCCAGTCATTGGAACTAAATGGGTATATAGAAACAAGCTAGATGCCCATGGTGCAATTATGAGGAACAAGGCTAGGCTTGTTACTCAAAGTTATAGGCAAGAAGAAGGTATAGAATATGACCAAACATTTGCACCAGTTGTAAGGTTAGAAGCAATCATAATCTTCCTTGCTTATGCTGCATACAAGAAGTTCAAAGTTTATCAGATGGATGTAAAGAGTGCATTTCTAAATGGAGTACTTAAAGAAGAGGTTTATGTTGAACAACCTCTATGTTTTATCTCTCCAACCCATCCTTCATATGTTTTTAGATTGCATAAAGCTCTTTATCGTTTAAAGCAAGCTCCAAGAGCTTGGTATGAGACCCTAGCTAGCTTTTTGATAGAGCATAAATTCACTAGAGACATAGTAGAAAAAACATTATTTACTAGGCACCATAATGATCAAACTTTGTTAGTACAAATATATGTAGATGACATTATATTTGGGTATACTGATTCCAAACTATGCAAGAGGTTTTCTGACCTCATGCATTCTAAGTTTGAAATAAGTAGCATGGGTGAGCTCTCCTACTTCCTTGGTCTCTAAGTGAAGCAGCTACCTAATGGCATCTTCATCTCCCAGGCTAAATATGCTAAAGAACTTCTTAAAAAGTTTGGGATGGCTGATGCCTCAGCAAAGAAAACACCTATGTCTACTAATGCTGTAATAGACACTGATGAACATGGGAAACCAGTTGATCAGAAATTATATAGGGGCATTGTTGGGTCCCTACTATATCTTACAGCAAGTAGACCTAACATAATGTTTGTCACATGTCTTTGTGTTAGGTTCCAAGTGAACCCTAAAGAATCTCATCTAGTTTTTTTAAAAAGAATTTTGATATATATAAAAAGTTATCCTAGTTTAGGTCTCTGGTATCCTACTGAGTCAGAATTTGAATTAACTGGATATTCAGATGTTGACTTTGCTGGATGCAGAGTAGACAGGAAAAGTACCTCAGGAACTTGTCAGTTCTTTGGTATGAGATTAGTGTCTTGGTTCTGCAAGAAATAATCATCTGTGTCCACATCAACTGCTGAAGCAGAATACATTGCAGCTGGCAGTTGTTGTTCCTAGATGTTGTGGATTCAAAACCAACTCCTAGACTATCGGTTCAACTTAAATTATTCAACTCTCTTATGTGATAACACAAATGCTATATCCATAGCACAGAATCCAGTCCATTACAGTAGGACTAAGCATATAGACATTAGGTATCATTTCTTTAGAGAGTGTGTAGACAAAAATGAAATTAAACTTATCTATATCTATACTGATTTACAAAGAGCAGATATTTTCACCAAACCCTTGGATGAAAGAAATCACTTGTTCTTTATAAATCAGCTGGGAATGATCACTAGAGAAGCTTTGATTTAACTTCTATCTGCACTCCACGAATTTTTCAAAGTTCGTCGAACGGCGCTCGACGAACTGGGAAAATTTCTTGAGATATTCGTCGAACGGAGATCGACGAACTCTCTGTGAGTGAAGTTGTTTTCATCGATCGAAGATCGACGAATCTGCTTCAGAAAACTTTCGTCGAACGGAGCTCGACGAAATGTTTTCAAATCTTCAGATTGAGCTCGACGAATTATTTAACTACAAATTATTTTGTGGATCTCAGATCGAAGAATTATTTATTTTTCACTTAACGGAGTTTGTCGATTCATATTCCGAAAAATCCTATATCTATGTTTTTCTTCGACCTCTGTCCCGCGCTTTCAGTTCCCTTGCACTTGATCTTCGTTTTTCTCTTGCAGGTGAACTAATGGCGATTCCAGCAGGCAGTCTTGCAACCATGAAATTTGATATCGGCTTTGATGTGGACTTTGAATCGTTTAAACACTCAGACCCAATCTTCCTGGATATTCTAAAACTGCTTGAAGAACAGCAGTTGAAAAAGTTTATGACCACCAGGATCAAGCTCGTCAGTGCAGAAATCATGGAATGGGTCTATACTTCCTCTACAACAGATGAGAACACCATAACCGGCACAATATCGGGTACTGCCGTCTCTCTTACCCGTGCCGTCCTGACTAAGATATTTGGCCTAGTAAATGGTGATGAGTAATTAGAAAATGATAGTGATGAATTTAATGGAATGTTAAATAAGATGGGTTATTCCGGAGAAACCTCTAATAAACTGCTGAAGAAACATCTGTCTACTGAGCACAAATTTCTAGCAGATGTTGTGGGGAAAGTGCTGCTGGGTAAGCACACAACCCATGATTACATCACCAAGCACCAATTTCTGGTAATGTGTGCAGTGGTGAATAAGAAAACAGCGAATTGGGCTCAAATCATGTTTGAACAGATTAAGAAAAAGAATACCAAAAAGGAGGTTTGCTTTTGAAGGATTCTAGGAATCTTTCTTAAGGAAAAGGCTGCTGAATCCCTGGTCACCTCGACCATATTCATAAATACCTCCAAGAGGCTCACCTGTGCCCTCTTTGGCAGGTGGGAGAGGAACATAACCAAGCCCTCCAAGGCTTCTTCCTCTTCCTCAAGGCCTTTTGAGAGTACCAGGGCTGATCCAGCCACTTCCCACCCTGTTGAAGATATCCCTCCTCCACCTCCATCACCTCCAACCATCCAAACACATCCTTAGATGGCACACCAACTCCCCTCCATAGTCCATACCACAGTCCACACTCCCACACCTCCATCATCCCCAATACATACATCTCCCACTGATATTCACTTTCATACATCCCCTTCCTCCCAACATGGTACACCAACTACATCACCACCTTCATCCCCCTTCCCCCTCATTTGGTTGACATTCCCCTCTCAAATCTGTCCTCCCTACCCTCATTCACTCTGCTTACATCCCCCTTCATACTCCTTCTCCACCAGATGAACCTATGCAAGATTCTCTACCTTCTCTTCCACCATCCTCCTCCATCCCTCCTTCTATCTCCATTGAGCCACCCTCTGCATTCCTGTCCCTGGCCCCCTCTATCATTCCACCCCTTCTAGCTCTTTTTACTCCCCTCCTCAAAACCTTTATAGCAGAGGCTATTTCACCTCTTGTTGCCTCCATCTCTTCTCTTGTTGACAAAATTTCTGCTCTCTCTACTACTCCTTCCTCAGCTAGGGGCCTAGCTTCAGTACCCTTATGGTAGAAGAAGCAGCAGCAGCAGTGACAGCAGAAACAGTAGAAGCAACAACAGTAGTGACAACAAAAATGGCAGCAGCAGAAGCAGAAGCAACAGCAGATGCAGATGCTGATAATGATTTATTTGATTTAATTCATTTCATTGAGTCTGATATGGAAGTGGATGAGACAGTATCAAAGAAAATAGATACTGTTGGTGATTATATTATAAATCCCACAGTTGATCTTTTGAATCTGTTAAGCATTTTTGATACAGTTCACTTGAACTTTCTGCCAAAAGATAGCATTAAGCAATCTTTGGCTATAGTCCCTTATACCTCTCCAATAAGCCCCAAGATTGCCAAGCAACTAAAGCCTAGTTTTTGTTATAACAGAGGTTCCAACTATTCCATCTCCACCAAAGGCTGCTTCCCCCATTATCTCATCCCCTCTCAGAGACATTTCTGTTCCAACTTTTGTTATGGATGACTCCCCAATGCCTGATCTTGATGCATTGATCATTGCTGATATAGAAGAAGAAAATAAAATAGTTGTTGAAAGCACTGTTGTGTATAGCTCTCCTGCTCTAGCTCCAGTTCTTTCTCCAGCTCCTACTCAGGCTGAAAAGCCTATTGATAAATCTGTACTAAAATTCATTGATGCTTTATATGATACTCCTCAAGGATCTTCTGATGAGGATGATGATGAAGAGGACTCTGATGATGAGCCTAAAAAAAGAAAGTCTCCAAGAAAAGGAAAGCTCCTCCACCTCCTACACCAAAACCTAATCGAACAAATGATACTCCCTATTATATACTTCAGAAAATCACACCTTACAAGGGCATGCCAGCATGGATGTGGCTGTCCAAGAACCAACAAAAAGAAAGAAAGAAAGAAAAGCAGGAGATACTCACCTCCTCCACCAAGATTCAGGAGATACTCACCTCCTCCTCAAACATATCAGAGACATCAGGGTAGGTCCTCCTCTTCTTCAGGAAGAATCCAGCAGAGGCAATATTCATCTGGCAAACAGCATCAACAAAAACATCATCAATAATAACAACAACAAATCACTGAACATCAGAAAGCTGAAAGCCCAAAGAGACCTGCCTCCCCTCCTGTACCTTTTGAAGATCCAGAAATAGCTACAATAGCAAGGATGGCCTGATTCCAGAAATTGGTTGGCCTATGCATGATCAACAAAGCAAAATCTGAAGGAAAGGATCCTTTTGAATACACTACCATGTCCAAATACAGGAAGGAAGAAGTCAACAGGTTTGCAAAAGCTAACAAATTTTTTAATGTTGATGACTACATGAAATTGCATCCAGAAGCTGTAGTGCCAAGGGCCACCTCCCTTAATATCATTAGGGCTGCTGATATAACAATGACAAAAGTATAAGCAGCCAATCCAAACAGGGAGATCAAGTTCACTCAGCCTGGTGAAAAAGTTCAAGAGGAGAAGCACAAGGAGCAAAAGAAGAAAAAATAAACTTTAAATTGTTTAGTCTCTTTGATTATTTTAAAACTGTCTATTTATATTTTTGATACAAAGCTCTCTGTACATATATATCTGCTGCATATTTTACAATTTCCTGGCAGATATATGTTTTCTTGCTTTGTGAATATCTTGTGTCTATATTTAGTGACCTCACCCAAATAGGGGGAGATTGTTGGATCCCTAGTTGGATTTGGGCTAGGTTCACTAAACTAGTATGTTTGACCCAACATGTATAGCCAGGGTCATGTTTGTGTCCTAGAGTCTAGGTCATGTCCTTAGAGTCAACACTACATGGACCAGCCATCAACAGACTGCAGAAGACTCAGTACTTAGAGAAATTTCAAAGACTCAGGAAATGAGTTCGAAGTTCGTCGAACTCAGCTCGACGAACTCAGAGACAATTCTCTGAGCTGAGCTCAACGAATTTGGTTCTCAGGTCGACGATCTCTGGACACTACACTTCAACACGCCAAGTCCAAAATTCCTTTCTCTGAACACAAGTCGACGAACTTATATTCTCAGCTTGACGATCTTGATACACAGAATTGGCAAGGTTTTGGAGAAAGTAGTTATCTGTTCTTAGTTCGACGATCTTGGATCTCAGCTCGACGAACAAAGATTATCTGGTCGATGAACATAACTTCTAAGATCGACAAACTCAGGACCCAGGTCGATGAATTCTTTTCTTTGGTTGACGAATTCTGTGCAGTTCCAAACATGGATTTTTCCTCCCTCTGTCCCTTATTTTATTGCAATAATTCTTGAGTAATCAATGCTTAATATTCTCTAAATATTACCATTAGAAGCAAGCATTGATTATGGTCTTCATCAGGATTATTACTTGCCGCTTTTCAATGGGATAGTTGGGGAAATCATTTAATGCTGACATTCTCCAGGCCATCAGCAATCAATGCTGAAGGAATTCAAAAATTCAGAAGGAAGTTGTCATAAAAAAAATATAAAAATATTTTTTTTTTCTTCTTCCTTCTTAACACATAGACGACATACAAAATACAGTGAACACAGAGAACAAAAAACAACACAGGGCAATAGAACAGTAAAGAAGAAAACCCTAGTCCAGAGAAATAATACCAGATACAGAAGAAGAAGAACATCAATCAAAAATCAAGAGTCTTCTTCTCTCTTCATTCCAGGATTCTTCAAAGGACAACAAATACTCTAACAGTCAAGAAGTTCATGGATACCTTCTGGTCAAGGCTGAAATATTGAAGACCTACTCACCCTGTAGCAAAGTTCCAACCTTCCTGAACAAATCAATATCTCAGGGTGAGCTTTATTAACATCAAAAGATCCACAAAAGTCTTCTCAGTTGTATTTGAGAAAGAGAAGACATCGTCACTCTCTCATCCCCCTACTGTAAAAAGGGTTCTTTAACTCCCTTCAAAAGTTATTCCTGGTTGCAAGTCACCTGACCAAAAGACTTGGGATTGGTTTTTGAGTACCTGATCAAAAGCTCATTGGTGGCAATCACCTGATCAAAACCTGAGTGGATTCCTACCAGGGTGGTAGAAGAGTGGTTGTACCCAAGTTTAGGGGAACCACTATAAAATTCTTGTGTTGTCTGGTTGCCATCTTTTTTCTTTTATTCTTGTTGTGGCTGTGCTAGTTATGTTGTTGTGTCTGTGATATTAGTTTATATTTGCAGTGCCTGTGGTAGATCACTTTATCTTAGGACTGTTTTTTATTTACAGCAAATAGGTCTTAAAGTTTCAAGATACTCTATTCACCCCCCCTTCTATAGTATATCAGATCTAACCCTAACTTTCACCAACTGAGGATCAGGGTCTGGGAGGCAGGAATGATCGGCGGAGGGGCAACTTTGATGATGAGAGAAGGGTAGAGGACCAACCCCGCCAAGAGGTAAGGCAGGAGCCGAGGGAGCCGGTGGTATTGGCCCCTCAATCTCTTCAGATGCGAGAGATACAGAGGACCGAAGGTGTGGCACTTCCCCCGCATAAGTGCTACAACTATCATCAGGTATGGCATATTCGAAGAAACTGCCCCATGAGAAGGGCAACGCTACCGACACCACAGGTTGCCCCTCCCGCTCAGCAGTTTGCAGGCCGATGTTGTGGAAGAGGATGTGGTTTCAAGGGCATAGATTGGAGGCAAGAGAGGGAGCATGTGTATGATATAGACTTGGCTCCATCTCGGGACTCGGGCAGTGTGATGCAGGTATGCTAGTAATTTTATGTTGTTATTTACCTTTGGAATTTTAGAAACTACAAACAATAGTAGCATACTAGGAAAGAAAACCATAGACTCAATTACCTAAACATACTTAAATAAATAAGAATAGTTATGGTGTGCAGCAAAACTGTCCATACCTTGGTGGATACGGTGGCATCGCACAACTTCGTCTCCGAGGAGTTCGTAAAGGGATTGGAGGGAGTCAGACATTATTCGGGAGTCATACATTATTCGGGAGTCGCCAGGAGGGTGCGTCTCCCCAATGTGATGGAGGCCTCAGCTACTGCTAAGTGACTCCTGAAGGTGACTATTAATGGTTTGACACTCGAGGCCCCGACGATAGTCTTGAGGATGCCGAATTTCGACCTGGTCCTGGGCATGACATGGCTTACTTGGAACCATTCCCAGATAGATTGCCCAGTATGGAAGGTCGTACTCAGATACGATAATATTTTTGCGACCTTCAAAGGTATTGGCCCAGTTTCCCGCCCTTTTTCTCGTCTATTCAGTCCTCCAAGGCCCATTTGTAGGGTGACGAGGTCTATCAGGTGTTCTTCGAGATGGTCGAGGTCAAGACGAAGGTTGCCGATATATCGGTGGTGCAGGTCTTTGCGGATGTGTTTTCATAGAAGCTACCAGGGTTGCCGCCGTACCGGGAGAAGGATTTTCAGATCTAGTTGGTGCTGGGAGCTAAGCTGGTGTCTAGGGATCCCTATTGGATGGCTTCGAAGGAGCTGGTGGAGTTCAGGAGTCAGATGTAGGAGCGGGTGGAGGCTGGATTCATTAGTCCAGGTTCCTCGCCTTGGGGAGCTCCGGTTTTGTTTGTGAAGAAGAAGGATGGGTCCCTCAGGTTGTGCATCGAATATAGTGCACTAAATCGGTTGACTGTCCGGAACACATATCCACTGCAAAGGATCAATGCGTTATTTGATCAGCTAGATGGAGCACATTGGCTCTCGAAGCTGGATCTGAGGTTAGGACACTATCAGTTACGGATTTAGGAAGAAGACATCCCGAAGACGGCGTTTAGCAGCAGATATGGCTTGTATGAGTTTATCGTGATGCCCTTTGGGCTCACGAATACGCCATCGGCTTTCATGAGTTTGATGAACCTGTTGTTCGAGCCGTACCTCGACAAGTTTGTCATTGTATTCATAAATGACATCCTCATTTATTCGAGTACAAAGGAAGAGCATGCATAATATCTGGCCTTGACTCTGGAGAATCTCAGGGAGCATCAGTTGTTCGCCAAGTTCAGAAAGTGCCTGTTTTGGCTGGCGGAGGTGGCCTTTTTAGGCCACATTGTTAGTGGAGCAGGACTGACATTGGATCTCGCGAAGATTCAGGCAGTGCATGAGTTGCCTCAGTTCAAGACGACCACGGATGTCCGAAGTTTTCTGGGATTGGCCGGGTATTACCGGAAGTTTGTGCATGGATTCTCTCAGATAACCCTTCCAGTCATTTCTTTGACAAAGGACACTCTGTTCGTTTGGATGTCGCAGTGTGAGGTAGCATTCCAGGAGTTGAAGGGTCGGCTTACGTCGGCCCATATCCATGCTCTTCCATCTGGGAAGGAGGGCTTCCAGTTGTACACTGATGCGTCATTTCAGGGGATGGGTGATGTACTGATGCAGCATGGGCATGTGATAGCATACGCCTCCTGCCAGCTGAAGAAGCACGAGCAGAACTACCCTATGCATGACTTGGAGATGGGAGCATTGGTGTTCGCTCTGAATATTTGGCAGCATTATCTTTTTGGAGTGCACTGTAAAATATTTTCGGATCACATGAATTTGAAATATGTTGATACGCAGAAGGAGTTGAGCATCCTCCAGAGACGATGGCTAGAGTTTATATCTGATTATAAGTACACAATACATTATCACCGGGGAAAGGCGAATATGGTGGCAGACACATTGAACTGGAAGACTACCACTTCAGGAGCAGAGCCCCAGATGATGGCTATGGAGCTGGTACGGGTGATGGAGGATATACAGATTACTTTGGGGTCCTAAGATGACTCATAGCTTTATAAGGACTATCTGGCAGTGATGAGCACTACCGATGATATTCGGGACCGCATCAGGGATGAGTAGAGGATGGATGGCAAGCTAGATCTAGTATTCAGGTCCTTAGAGGCAGGCACGGTTGGGGAGTATACAGAGAGGGATGGTATGTTATGCTTTAGAGGATGGGTGTACGTACTGGGTGGGGACAGGATTCAGGAGGACATTATGACCGAGGCTCACTGCAGGAGGTACTCGGTGCACCTGGGCATCACTAAGATGATGGCAGACCTGAACAGGACGATGTACTGGCCAAGTATGAAGAGGGATATCACATACTTCATGACCCATTGCGAGGCTTGTCAGTTAGTGAAGGCAAAGTGTAAGAGTCCAGCCGGATTATTGCATCCACTTCTGATGCTGGAGTGGATGTCCGACGATATCGCCATAGATTTCATACATGGTCTTCCTCTATCACTTGCGGTGAACGACTCAATATGGGTGATCTTCGATCAATTTATGAAGGTGGCTAGATTTCTACCGATCAGGAAGGATGCTTCAGTGGGTAACTTGGTGCGGAGGTTTGGGGAGCAGTTCGTCCGATACCACGGAGTGCCGCGGACGATAGTGTCCGATCGTGATGGACGATTTAAATATAAAGAGTGGTGGTCGGTCCAGGCTTATTTGTGGAGCCGGTTGACATTTAGTACCTCCTTCCACCCTCAGACAGATGGGCAGACAGAGCGCACCAATCGGACACTGGAGGATTTGTTGCATCTTTGCATACTGGACCGCGAAGAGTCATTGGAGAGGCAGCTACCGTTGATCGAATTCTCCTACAATAATAGCCACTAGTACAGCATCGGCATTGCCCCTAATGAGGCTTTATATGGGCGGAGATGCGAGAGTCCTTTGTATTGGATCCAGGGTGAGGATCCGAAGGCACTTCGCTCAACGTTCGTCGAGAATACGGATACTTAGGTGCGGTTGATTCGAGACAGGATGTTGGTGGCCCAGAGCAGACAGGCCAAGTATTACGATGCTCGACATCGTCAGGTAGAGTTTCAGGTGGGAGACCGGGTGTTTTTGAAGATACGATCGATGCATGGAGTCTCGCGGGTGCGTGGTCAGAAGAAGCCCAGTCCGAGTTACATGGGGCCTTACAAGATCCTGGAGCGGATCGGTCCCTTGGCTTACAGACTTGAGCTGCCGCCAAAACTAGTGGGTTTACATGACGTCTTCCACGTCTCCTCCCTCAGGAGAGCTCTACTTCGGCCAGAGCAGTGAATTATGACTACAGATGGACCTATAGCTTTCTGATCGATCGGTGAACCTAGAGCCGATCCCGATAGACGATACTAGGATACGAGTCTTGTGGCGCAAGAAGGTTCCACTGGTCAAGGTCTTGTGGATGAATTATGTACTAGAGGAGCACACATGGGAGCCGCAGGACTTGATGCAGCAAAGGTACCCAGAACCTTTCATGTCAGGTATCCCCTTTAACCTCTCGGGATGTTACATTATATTTCTCATACTTGGAACACTGTAGGACCAACCTGAATTTCGATGATGAAATTTTTATTTTTATGTATTGGGATTTGTAACATCCCTCAGACAAAAACCTCGAAAGCACTAAAGGGTTTGGATGAACATGGGAATTAGGGTGTGAACCACATTGGTTTGCAAATAGTAGAATTCCAATTACACGCTTAGGGATGACCATATGGCTTCACCATGACTCCATGACCCCACCAAAACATCTCTAACCCATTAGAGGGTCCATTAGAGCCATAGAGACACATTGGAGTCAACAGAAGAGGCCAAGTTGACCAAGGTCCACCTTAAGCCTAAGAAAGTCAACTTAGCTCAATTTGGGTCAATTGACCACCCAAGTGTCAAATTGACCTCACCCTTAGTCTCTTGGCATCATGGGGGACCCAATGGCGCCAAAAGCCCCATGCCTAAGTCACCCAAGTGGCTAATTTGGACAAACTCAACACATAGTTCAATTTGGTCACTTTGGGCTAACCTAGCACAATCCAAGTGGGTTAAGCCCAAACTAGTGTTGCCCATTGGTCTAGGAGGTGGAGAGACACCTTTGGATCCCACCAATTTCAGAGATTGGTATCTAGGAGAGAGAGAATGGGAGTTTCCACCAATTTGGAGGAGAGAGAAAATGGGAGCTTAATGGCCATCATGGCCATGGAGGCTCCATAACCCCACCCCCACCCCCACGTTTATGGGGATTTTACTCCTCTGAGGGAGAGGAAGAGTTTCCATGGGGTGGTCGGCCAATGGGGTGGCTCAGCCCCCTTAATTTGGCTGAAACCGGAGAGTTGAGTTTTTGGACATTAATGGTGTTTGATGAAATTGGTGAGTTACAAGCCTCCTCTCCCAAATCCCCTCTTTTAGAACCATCACCAGAGCAAGGGCAAGCGTTTCCCATGTTCCTTTCTTAATTTCATTGAGGTTGGTGTAGGAGTTGTAGAGAGCCCAAGCTTGGTGGCCGGAAATGGTGAGGAGGCAAAGCACTCGTATTCAAGCCGCAAACCAGGTCCTCCTTTACTCCTTCTTCATGGGTTAGATCTTAGGAATTGATATGGCAGAGAATTGGGCTCAATTGAGCCCAATCGGGTGGAGTTTTTCCACTGGTTTTCAATTAAAATGAGGGTGTCGGGTTCGCCGGAATTCGCCATCTCCGGCGGCCAAACCACCTCTGGCCAATAGCCCTCACCTCGATGGAGGTGGTGGTGGCAGTGGTTGGCCGAGGAGGTGGCCAGAGGGCCGAGAATTGGTGCTGGAGTTAGCTTTAGGTCGGGTGAATCTGGTTCGTTGGCTGGAGGAAGAAGAAATCCAGCCTCTATCCGATCCTGCTTTAAGATCTGTGCAGATCACATTTAATTAAACTTTAGGATATTTATATTTTCTATCACAGAACATCAGCTGGATTAGGATTTAAATTAAAAATACTTATATGCCTTTTCAGAAAAAGTGGTCAACATGAAACTTGTAGCCCTATGAGTCTATTTTATTTAAAAAATAGTCTGAACCAATTTGGAGTTCAGGTCAGACCTCAACACTCATTTTGGTGAGGTCTATACTTAGGGTTGATCAGAGATTATTTTGGGTTCTTCCATCAATCGTTACCTCCAAATGACTTAAAATTTGGAGCATGAGCCATTCAAGTCTAGTTATATAACCTATCCAAAAATGGAATTTTTTGGGGAAACAAATTCTACAGTTTTTGTAAACATTTCATTTTTCATTTATAGGTTAATTAATGGGTCTAATACCTCCAAATTCCACTAAATTTTGGGGAGTGCTCCTTGGGGTCCATATAAGATTCTGTATAAAATTTCATCTGAGTTGGAGATGATATGGTTGGGAATTATGCAAACCCTAGTCTTGACCTAGTAGGGCTAATTAGGTTAAGTACCCCTTTTGGGTATTGAGTGGCCAAATCACCTCAATAGAGGTTGAAACTTGGGCCACTGACATTATTTGACATTAAACACCCTCACATGGAGTTTGCGGTGGAATAGGGTCGATGTTCCCTAGGACCCTAGTTCAAACCCTAAGGTTGAACTTTGGGAGTTTGCGAAGGACATAGGGTGATATGCCCTTGTATGGACTTGGTGTTTAGTCCATGTGATCTTAGGGTGGTGAAATGCCCTAGGAAGGAATTTGATGGTATTTGGACACATGCATCCCACTTTAATCACTTGGAAATTATTTAGGCATGTACACCTTATGGAATAATTAAGGGGTCATATGACCTTGGATTTCATGAGATTTTGGTAAGAGTGATTTTATAGTAATATTAACATCTGGAATCTATTATAGGATGTTTAGAAAACAGTTGCTCAAACTTGTAGACATAACCCTCATCTTGCCCTTTTTGAGGATATTGAAGTAACTGTGGTTTAATTGTCTTAGAATGATATGAAACTCTGGCAAAGTTAATCAAATACCATTTGTATGCACTAATAAATTATTTGGAATAATTGGGCATTTTCTCTTAGTACTTCATGTGTAAAGTGAACTATTGCACCTTGTTTTGATGAATAGATAATTAATACTATATCTTGCTGGAAAATTGTATTACTTGGCCAGAGAACTTTCTAGGGCATAATAAAGCTTAGAAAATTATTACATGTTGTTTGGATGAGTTTATAAGAATGTTTTTCACAAAGTGCACTATCATGGATTTATTTGAGTTATTTTTCTATATAGCTCACTGACTTTGAAATTGCATGAAACTTAGTCAGTAATGACTGACTATCATAATAAGGCTCTGGTAATTTTTGTATAATTTTTGGACTCTGAATTGTGATACTCCCTTCATTACCTATAATTATTTGAATTACTTTGAATTAATTATTTAGGGGCTAGTGCATTTATGAAAATTTGTGAAACTTGCTATTCTCTGATATTTTGGCATCATATAGTGTGCATAATTTTGGATGGTCATAACTTAAGGAAATCTAGTACTTCATGTTCAAAATCGCCCATGGCGCATATAGAGCTTTCCTAAGTCTATAAATATAATCAGGTGAGTTAGGAACTACAAAACCTGGAGGTTGCTCAAGATAGACTTCCTCTTTTAAGTCACCATTCAGGAAGGCTGACTTCACATCCATTTGGTAGACCTTGAATCCCTTGTGTGCTGCATATGCAAGAAACAGTCTGATAGCCTCCAATCTTGCTACAGGGGCAAACATTTGATCAAAGTCAATGCCTTCTTCTTGCATGTACCCCTTAGCCACAAGTCTGGCTTTTTCTTGATTATAATGCCATTTTCATCAACCTTGTTTATGTAGATCCATTTGACTCCAATGACATTATGTCCTTGTGGTATGAGAATCAGCTTCTAGACCTTGCACCTCTTGAACTGATTCAGTTCCTCCTACATAGCTCCAATCCAATACTGATCTATGTTGGCCTCCTCAAACTTCTTGGGCTCTACTTGTGATAGAAAGCATGAGTACATGGCTATGTTCTGACCTCTACTCCTTGTTATTACTCCATGGCTTGCCTCACCAATTATCTAGTGTACTAGATGATTTCTTATGTGTCTGACTGCTGGTGGCAGTATTCTTTCAGCAATAGGTTCAGCTTCAGGTGCAACCTCTTATTGATCTTCATCCACTCCCAGTATACTTGGTAGAACTTCTGGAGTATCCACTTCATCTTGTATAACTTGTGATGCTTCCTTGATGGCCAATTTGTCCAACATCTATTTTGTACCTGCAGTACTATAAGAGGAGCTTTGCAGCTCCCTGTTAATCATAGTAGACTCATCAAAGACTACAAGAACTATTTCTTCTACAACTTGGCTATTCAAGTTGTAGATCCTATAGGCTTTGTTGTGATTGTTGTGCCCAATAAAAATTCCATCAAAGGATTTGGCAGCAAACTTAGTCACATAGTACTTTCCATTATAAAGCACGTAGCACTTACTACCAAAGATTCTGAGATAGCTCAGGTTTGGTTTTCTGTCTTTTAAGGTCTCATAGGGAGTTTTCTTTAAGTTCTTGGTGATAGAGGCTCTATTAAGGATATGGCATGCAGTGTTGGCTGCCTCAGCCCTGAAATATTCTGAGAGAGATGTGTCATTTAGTAGGGTACTTCCAGTCTCTATGAGAGTTTTATTTTTTCCTCTCAACAATCCCATTTTGTTTGGGTGTCCTAGTTGAAGAGAACTCTTGATGAATCCCATGTTCTTCAAAGAATCTTGTCATGTTATCAGACTAGAATTCAGTCTCATGGTCAATTCTTATTTTGACCTGATGAAGAATTTATATAGTTTTAAAATAAATCCAAACTAATATCTCAAACTAGGCAAGTGTACCTATCGAAATATAGTATAGGAAATGTCGTGTTTAGACTCGGGGACCGTTGAGTTCTTTTACTCATAAGGAAGTGCTATTATTTTATCGAATGAAAGTTGTTTTTGCGATTTTGGTAAAGGAAACGTTAAAGTAAAAGGGGAAATACGATGATGGGAAAGTTAGCACTTGATCTAAAATCCCTTTAGATTAGAATAAATTTCCATGAATTTATAAAATACAAGCATCTAAATTATTAACTTTGACCATGGATGTTCCATAGCTACGAAGCGCCTCTCTCGAGAATACGCATTCGACTAGCCTTAGGTTGATCGATTAATACATCTTGGCCAGTCGAAACCCCTAAGGTTTCTTTAAGTGGTCAACCTCACTATTGGATTTGACTCTAATACTGAAGATTTTTGTCTTCCTCTCTCGAGGGGTGCATGCCACTCCCTTTATCCTTGAGTGATATACTCATATCCACAACCTCTCGGTAAATCTAGGATACGGATCTAAGATCGAATAAACATAATTGTAACTTATGAATTCAATGAAATTAAATTCAAAGATAAACCGAAGTACATAAAATAGAGTGCTTAATAATTTGAGACTAAAAGAAGAAATTTATTACATTCCAGAGTTCATCATGATCAAGTGCTAATTGGAAATTAGCTACTCATCATGATGGGAGAATTACATGAAAAGTTTAACAGAGACATGATTATAAAAAGGTCTTGAAATAACAAGAATAAATTTACACTACGAATTGTAAAATGCAAGAAACAAGCAAAGAAAATAGAACTCCAGCTCCCAAAAATTTCTCCCTCAGCTTCTGAAATTGTCTGGAATTTATAGGCAAGTTTGCTGGAGAGTCACGCCCTAGGTCACGCTGGTGACCTAGGGCGTGTAAGGTTCGGAACAGTCATCTTCAAGTACAGGGAACATTTGAGAGAAACCACCAAAAATTGTTAAGTGGTGAGTCGCACCCCTGGGTCACGCCCATGACCTAGGGCATGTCTTGTCGGTTGATGGAAATAGAGGGAAGCAGAAATGGCGGGAGTAACTCTGGTCGTTGTTGGAAGGGCCATGCCCCTGGTCATGCCCATGACCAGGGAATGAATGTTGTAATGTCTTGAACCTATAACTAGCCTCTTAAAGCAGTCGGCACGCATGAGAGTCATGTCTTATTGACACGCCTGTGACCTCATGGTCACGCTCGTGACATAGGCGTGTATTTTTAATCCGACGTGGACAAAGGCTTGGAACTTCATCTGCAGGGAAGGCTTGAACGTCATGCATGTGGCTGCCAGGTCATGCCCATGACCTGTTGGTGTGCAATTTTAGTTAATGCCTGCTTGTCACGCCCGTGACTTGATGGCCACGCCCATGACTGTTAGGTCACGCCCGTGCAGTCATGGGCGTGTAGTAACAAGCATGCCCTGCAGATGAAGTTCCAGACCTAGTAGCCATTGGCGTGTAGTTATCATGACCACAAAGATGTTTAACTCATTCTGAATTTGATTGACAAACTTAGTGAAGATATCAAGGGTTTCATTCTTTCTCTTTAGGAAGAATACCCAAGCAAACCAGGAAAAGTCATCAACCACCACACGGGTGTAGACCTTTTGATGACTAGTTTTAGTCATCCTTTTTGGGGGTAATTTAGTATTCAAAATGCCTAATTTTATTTATATTTTATGATTGTTATTTCATGTTTTAATGTCTCTTTACAATATATTAATTCCTAGTGTTATTAGAGTTTTGATATAAAAATCTATATAGTCTTATTATATGTATTATGTTATTATATATTATGTTATGTTATGTATAATAATTATAGTTAATGATATGTCTTAATGTTTTAATTTTAATGTTGTAATGTGTTTAGTATTATTGTGTTTTAAAATCTTGTTTTAACTTTGTTATTTTATGTAGACTAATCCATGATTGTATTGTCTTTTTTTGTAGGTTCAAGCCCACATCAAGAGCAGCCCGAGCTTTCAACAAGGAGCATCCCACTCTACATCCTACCCGAGCTCAACATGCAGCCCTTGAATTATTTCACTCAAGCCCACATCAAGAGCAGCCCGAGCTTTCAATTTGGTGCAGCCCTCAAGCCCAAGTCCAACCCATTTCATGTTTGCCGAGCCTCCTTCAAGTCTTGCACATGTGGAGCCCGAGCCCAAGCAGCCCCCAACCTAAACCCGAGCCTATATAAAGCCCAAAGCAGCCCCATGCAGCCCCTCCCTCAAGAGCAGCCCACCTAGCCTCCTACCCGAGCCCATGCATGAATATATCCATGCATGGCCGGCCACCTTTCAATGTCATACATGCATGTTCTCTCTCTCTCTCCCTTTCATTTATTGCATGCATGCATTCACTTTTTCATGCTTGGCCGGCCCCTCTCTTCCCCCCCCCCTCTTTATTCCTCATTCATCCCTTTTTTCCCTCTCTCTCATTCTCATTTAAACTCATACATTCCCCTTTTCTTATTATTATTATTTTCCTTTTTATTTTCCCAAAAGAAAATGCATGTATTTAGCTTTTTTCTCTCTCCCTCATTAAATAAAATGCATGCACTTCTCTCCTTACATGGCCGGCCACCCCCCTTGGCCTCCTCCTCTTCATTTCATTCTAGATCCTTCTCCATCTCCTATAAAAGCCACCCCATCCCTCAAGCCAAAGGGAGAAAATTTTGAGAAGTAAAGTTTCAAGTTGAATGTGAGTGTTGAGTGGAGAGTACTTGTGAGTTGTTTTTAGTTTCACTATTGTATTAGTTTTATTTTCCATTTTTGCAAGTTTTTCTTCCTAACATAGTCTTGTCTTTTTAATATTTTGTGTACTCTTTTTGTTTGCAAGTAATGAAAATGTTTCTCTCTTATTTTGTTTTGTCTTCCCTTTCAATTATGCGTAGCTAATTTCCTATAGCATTCGATCGTGAGGATCCATGAAGTGAGATGAGAGTTTATTTTCTTTCTTAGTTTTATTTTTGTTATCGCATGCTCGATCCTTCTTTGATTTATTTTTTTGTCGACTCCGTATTTTCGGTATACGGTAGTAGGCTTGGGATCTCATATTTGAGTAGCCGAGAGGCTCATGAATGTGAAAGATCACTCAAAGAAGGAAGTAGTTGAACGCAATCCTAGAGATAGGACGACGTAAATCCTCCGGATTGGAGTCAAATCCAATAGTGCGGATCACCTCGATAATGCAACTTTAGGCTTCTTTGGTTTGTAAAGAGATTTCGATCGAAGAGTCTATAAGTTAGGAGACCTAATGCTCTAGCGAGATTTTGTCTTATTTTCGGATCCGTCACGGTCGAGTATGATTTGCAAAATTAAAACTATCTTTATTTTTATCTCTCTCATCTAATTTCATGGTGAATCATTGATCGAATGCTAGCTTTTTATTTTAAGTTTTTTGTCTCGCAAGTTGTCTTTTGTTTTATTCTAAAAAATTCTCAAATCCCATTAGTTTTCCGGTAGGATAATAGTTAGAGCGTGAGTAGAAGTAATTGACAGCCCCGTGTTTAAATACGACCTTGGTACTACGATTCGACAAGTACACTTTCCTGTTCGGGTTTTTGCCCACCAAGTTTTTGGCGCCGTTGCCGGGGACTTTTCTTCGTCAATATTTTGAAAACGCTTGCGCTATTACTTCTACAAAAATAAAAAAAAATTTAATTTATATATTTAAATATTTATAAGCAACCCACTTCACTTTATTTCTACCCCACCTAAAATCTCTCGAAAAGGGTAAGGCGCTTTAAGCGCCACCATTTTACCTAGTACCGGGCGAACCCTTCACCGGGTAGTCCTCGGGAAGTTCGAGGGCCAAGCCGTCTAAGAAAAAAAAAATCTTTTTTTTCAAAAAAGAAAAAAACAAAAAAACATTTTCCTTTCTTTTCCTCTTTTTCTTTTTTTTCCAAGTTTTCATTTTCATCTTCCCTCGTTTTCTTTGCTAGTGCATGACCCGAGCGAATCCGTCGCTACTTGTTGATTTGGACCCGAAAATCGAACGCTCCTTTCGGAGACAATTACGATTCGGGGCTTCCACTTCTCAAACAGCGGTTGAGGATTCCTTCGGGGATTGTAATTTTTCTGAAATGGGAGACCCTAACCCAGAAATGGCTCAGCAAAGGACCTTGTCCGATTATGCTCGACCCAATCTGGAGGGGACAGAGACAAGTATTGTTCGACCTGCGATTGCGAACAATAACTTCGAGCTTAAGCCTAGCATCATTCAAATGGTGCAGCAATATGTACAGTTCGACGGATTACAAGATGAAGATCCGAACTTACATATTGCTAATTTTCTTGAAATCTGTGACACCATCAAAATAAATGGTGTCTCAGATGATGCTATAAGGCTAAGACTCTTCCCCTTCTCCTTAAGAACTAAAGCCAAACATTGGTTGAGTTCTCTTCCAAGAGGATCAATCACTACTTGCAACATTTTAGTCGATAAATTTCTTGCTAGATATTTCCCTCCCGCTAAAACTGCTAAGTTAAGAAATGATATAACTTCTTATTCTCAAATTGCTTCTGAGACCCTCTATGACACTTGGGAGAGGTTCAAAGAACTTTTGAGAAGATGCCCTCATCATGCTCTGCCTGTATGGTTACAGGTTCAGACATTTTACAATGGGCTAAATCAAGAAACTAAGCAAATGATAGATGCTGCTTCCGCTGGTTCTTTGGACCGCAAAACTCCGGAAGCCGCTCTTGAGCTTATCGAGGACATGGCGATGAACACTTATCAGTGGAATTCGTCTAGGACTCGCCCATCTAAACCTGCAGGTATCTATGAAGTGGACTCGGTTTCGCAACTGGCATTGCAAGTGGAAATGTTGAACAAGAAGATTTCGGAGATGACTGCTTCCTCCGCCGCTAAGGTATATGAAAATGTGAATGCTGTTGCTGCCGAGCAGGTGGATTATCTGGGGAACATACCCAGGCCTGCTCAAAATAATTCTGCAAACAATTTTTCTGCTTTTTCGAATTTTTCTTCTCCGCCTAGTTTTTCTTCTTCTTCTAATTCTTATCACCCCGGATGGCGTAACCATCCAAATTTCTCGTGGACTAATAACGCTAACGCCATACGCCCACCGCACGATTTTACACCACCACCACCACCGCAACAAAATTTTCAAAAACCTTCCCCTTTGGAAGAGATCCTCGCTAAATATATAAGCTCGAACGATGCCACTATTAGAAATTTAACAGGATCAATGAAAAACTTAGAAAATCAAGTGGGCCAGCTCGCCAAGGCCTTTTCCGAGAGACCACCTGGAACTCTTCCCTCGAACACTGAGTCTAACCCAAGGGAACACGCAAATGCGATTTCCCTTCGGAGCGGTAAAGTTGTTAACGAGCCCACCACAAGGGAAGAGCCAAGGGTGATTGTCCCTCCTGTTTGTACCCCCAAGGAGAATAATAACATAGATCTTGAAAAAGAAAAATCTATTTTTGAAAAAGAAAAGGATAGCTCCATTATTTCTAATTCTGCAAAAGAAAAAAATGGTTTTCAAAATGATGCTCCGATTGTTCTAAAAGAATTTCCGCCACCTCCTTATCCGGCTAGACTTAGGAAAGACAAACTAGATGATCAGTACCAACGCTTTCTTGAAATGTTCAAACAAATTCACATTAATTTGCCATTTCATGAAGCGATTAGTCAAATGCCGAAGTACGCAAAATATCTTAAGGACTTATTAACGAACAAGACGAAATTGGAGAACTTATCACATGTAACATTGAATGAAGAATGCTCGACAGTCGTTAAAAATTCTAATCTGCCTAAAAAGATAAACGATCCGGGTAGTTTTTCCATTCCTTGCGTCTTTGGTGATTTATTTGTTAAACATGCGTTAGCAGATCTAGGAGCGAGCATCAACTTGATGCCTTTTTCACTATTTAAGAAGTTAGGATTGGGCACTCTGAGCCCTACAAGAATGAGTATCCAATTAACTGATAGGTCTATCAAGTATCCACTAGGTATCGTTGAGGACGTGCTAGTAAAGGTCGACAAATTCATCTTCCCGGTGGATTTTGTCATTCTTGATATTGAAGAGGACGTCGAGGTTCCTCTTATCCTTGGATGACCATTTCTAGCCACCTCTCGAGCTGTTATAGACGTTAGTAACGGAAAGTTGTTTTTGCGTGTGGGAGATGATGAGGTCACATTTTCTATTAATCAATCAATGAAAAATTCTTTACAAAATGATGACTCATGCTTCTTTATTGATGTTTTAAATGAAGATTCTTCCCTTTCCCTTTCCCTTTCCAACATTTCTTCCAATGAATTTTCCTCTTCGTTTTCTGAAATTTCTTCACATAATTTTGACAACCCGGTGATGTCGATCCAAGAAAATTTTGAAAATAATTTTGTATGTAGTAGAAAAAAGTATGAAAATCTTGTTTTTGAAAAAGAGAAACATTTAAAAAATTCTTATGACGAACCACCCCAGCTTGATTTAAAACCACTGCCTGACCACCTCAAATATGCCTTTCTTGCAAAAGATTCAAAATTGCCCGTTATAATCTCGGCTTTTCTTTCCCAATCCGAAAACGATCAATTGATCGAACTACTACAAAAGCATCACCGAGCTATAGCGTGGCAAATTTGTGATATTCCTGGCATAAGCCCCTCTTTCTGCACACACAAAATATTTTTTGAAAATAATCCTAAGGGTGTAGTTCAACCACAACGTCGTCTTAATCCAAATATGAAAGAGGTTGCGAAGGGAGAGGTGCTTAAGTTATTAGATGCGGGGATAATTTATCCTATTTCCGATAGTCAGTGGGTAAGTCCAGTCCAGGTTGTTCCTAAGAAGGGTGGGATTACGGTAGTAGCAAACGAAAATAATGACTTAATTCCAACTAGGACGATAACGGGATGGAGGATGTGCATCGATTACCGTAAGCTAAAGGATGCCACTCGAAAAGATCACTTCCCCCTCCCCTTCATCGATCAAATTTTAGAACGTTTATCCGGGCACAGTTTTTATTGCTTCCTCGACGGTCTCTCGAGATATTTTCAAATCCCTATCGCACCCGAAGACCAAGAGAAGACGACATTCACTTGCCCCTTCGGAACTTTTGCTTATCGTAGAATGCCTTTCGGATTATGCAACGCACCCGCCACCTTTCAGCAGTGTATGCTTGCTATTTTTGATAAATACGTAGAGAATATTATGGAAATATTTATGGACGATTTTTCTATTTTTGGCGACTCCTTTAATTTATGTTTAGAAAATTTGGAAAAGGTTTTACAACGCTGCGAAGAAACGAATCTAGTTTTAAATTGGGAGAAGTGCCACTTTATGGTACGTGAAGGCTTAGTCCTTGGCCACAACATTTCCGCTAGGGGAATTGAAGTGGACAAGGCAAAAATTGAAGTAATTGAAAAGTTACCGCCGCCTACAAATATTAAAGCGATTAGAAGTTTTTTAGGGCATGCGGGTTTTTATCGACGATTCATTAAAGACTTTTCAAAAATTACTAAGCCTCTCACCCACCTTCTCGAAAAAGACACTCCTTTCATTTTTGATGAATCATGTCTCGCGGCATTTGAATTAATTAAATCAAAACTTATAAATGCTCCTATTTTGATCGCCCCAGTTTGGGATTTACCTTTCGAAATCATGTGTGATGCGAGTAATCATGCGGTAGGTGCGGTTTTAGGTCAACGAATCGCTAAGAACTTTCATCTGATTTTCTACGCTAGTAAAACTCTCACTTCTGCGCAAGAAAATTACACCACGACGGAGAAAGAGCTCTTAGCGGTTATTTTTGCTTTTGATAAATTCCGACCGTATGTTACTCTTTCTAAGGTTATTGTTTTCACGGATCATTCCGCTTTGAAGTACCTCCTTTCTAAACCGGATGCCAAGCCACGTCTTATCCGTTGGATCCTCTTACTTCAAGAATTCGACTTGGAGATTTGGGATAAGAAAGGAGCGGAAAACTTAGTAGCTGATCATCTCTCTCGTCTTGAAAATCCCAATCTAGATATTTTAAATGAAACTTTTATTAATGACTCTTTTCCGGATGAGCGTCTTTTTAATATTTCTTCATCTCCTACCCCCTGGTTTGCTGATCTGGCCAATTATCTTGTGGCCCGGGTCCTTCCAAGAGAATACTCCACTCACCAAAAGAAGAAATTCTTTTCGGAGTTGAAGTATTATTTTTGGGAAGACCCATTCCTATTTCGCATTTGTGCGGACCAGGTGGTAAGGAGATGTGTTTCGCGGGAAGAGGGTCACCAAATTTTAAAACATGTTCATGAAGGTCCGACTGGCGGTCACTATCAAGCTAACCGCACCGCACACAAAGTATTTAGTGCTGGCTTCTATTGGCCAGGCATATTTAAAGATGCACAAATCTTTGTGGGCGGGTGCGATCGATGCCAGCGGACTGGAAATCTCTCAAATAAAAATGAAATGGAACAAAACTACTTTCTCGAATGCGAAGTTTTTGATCTTTGGGGCATAGACTTTGTCGGCCCATTTCCCTCCAGCTTAGGAAATAAATATATTCTAGTCGCAGTCGATTATGTTTCTAGGTGGGCAGAGGCCCAATCTCTACCAAATAATGATGCTCGCGTTGTTGTCAATTTTCTAAAAAAATTATTTTCTCGCTTTGGTTTTCCTCGAGCGATCGTTAGTGATAGGGGAAGTCATTTTTGCAACGCTCAACTCACTAAGGCTTTAGCCAAATATGGCGTTACGCATAAATTATCCACTGCTTATCACCCCCAAACTAACGGTCAGGTCGAGGTAGTCAATCGCGAACTTAAACGAATTTTGGAAAAAAAACGTTTCTACTTCTCGTAAGGATTGGTCTTTAAAATTGGACGATGCTCTGTGGGCCTATCGGACAGCGTACAAGACCGCCATCGGTTGTACTCCTTTCCGATTAGTCTATGGAAAATCGTGTCATCTTCCGGTAGAAGTAGAACACCGTGCGTATTGGGCGTTAAAGTTTTTTAATTTCGATCCGCACTCGGTCGGCGAGCATAGAAAAAACCAACTAAATGAGCTTGACGAGTGGCGAGCGTACGCATATGAAAATAATAAAATTTATAAAGAACGCACGAAATTGTATCACGATAAGAACCTGCGCCACCCTAAAACTTTTAAACCAGGCGATCAGGTTCTTCTTTTTAATTCGCGTTTACGTCTCTTCCCGGGAAAGCTTAAATCTAGATGGTCCGGACCGTTCGCGGTCAAGGATGTTTTTCCTTACGGCACTGTGCTACTTTCACACCCCGATAAGGGGGACTTTAAAGTTAATGGCCATAGACTTAAACTCTATTTCTCTAATGATTCTGTGACTCCTGCAAAGGAGAATCTTCTTTTTGATTCTTAGTTTATTATTTTCTGATGGACATTTTTATTTTTGGACTACTATTTTTTTTATGAAACTCTTTTATTTGGACTGTTGTAATAAAAAAACATTATCGGGCATCTGCCCATGGACTCTATCTAGTTTTCTTTTATTTTGCTCTTTCTACCGGAGGCCAATCAAGTCCATGATCGTGGTCGCCGCTCCGCCGCTGCTGATATCAGATGGATCAAGTCATACCTGCTGACGATCAAGTACTCTAAAAAGTAAGCATGGGGGAGCGACATCCGCCTTCATCTCACGAACCCGGGGAAGTCCTGTTCTTATTTATTTATTTTTCCTGCATTTTTCTTTTTCTCTTCTTCTCAGTCCCCTTCTCTTTTTCTTTATGTTTTCTTCATTGAGGGCAATGAAGAATTTAAGCATGGGGGGGTCTAGTTTCTTTTGGTCTTTCCTTTCTGTTTTTCTTCTTTCAAAAGAAAAAAAATAATATTATGTTTTATATTAGTATAGTATTTTATGTTATGACATCAAAATAAAAAAAAAATATAAAATATAAAACCCAAAAAAATTAGAAAAACAAGAATTAAAAAAAAATTGTGCTTAAACCGATTTGAAAAACAAAATCTAAAATTATTTCTATCTTTATTTTCATGATTCTTCTAGTGAAGTGTAGGCCCGTGCGGTTTTTGTAGTTCTATATAGATTCCTTTGAAAATGTTTTCTAAACTTATCATTTTAGCATAATTTAGTTCTACTAGTTTCTTTTTCTTAAATATAGGCATCCGGTTTTTACGTTATAAGCTAGCAACGTGTAGTTATGTCTTTTTATTCGGTTAGTTGCTTCCGAATGGTTGCTAGGTATCATTAGTTCTTTTTCACTTGCGAGGTAGTCTTTCTTGGTGTCTAGAACTTGTACCAAGCTACTCTCGAAGCATTTGCGCCGTTTTTTACATTCTTTAGAAATGATTTAGGCCACCATTTGAATAGTTTGAGCTTTTCTTGCCCACCAAAAACAAAACCCTTGCAAAACAATTTTGGGCCTTTTCCTTTTTTTCCTTGTTTTAGCTCCACCTTTCATTTCATTATATTCACCAAAGCCAAAAATCTTTCCTATTTTTGCAATATAAATTTGAGCTTAAAAATTATTTTTTGTGGGAAGGATATTATTTTTGAAATGAATAGGAAATTCTCAAGCTTATTTTTGGAGCTTTCTTATCAAATGCTATTCAAAAGAAAAAAAATTGAGAAAGGAAAAAATATATCATTACAAAATCAAAAAAAAAATGAATGCAAAAAGTTTATGTTTGGCCAAGTTTATAAAAGAAAAATTTTCATGGCCTTGTTTTTGTAGTTTCATATTGGAGAAATGACATACTCGTTATTCCTCATTTTTCTTATGCTTTGTTTATTTTTGAGCTCACCTTGGTTTAGTGCAAAAACCTTCATGTTTATCTTTGATTCCACTTCCTAATCATTTACCTAAGCCAAGTTTTAATGCCTAGTAGAAGTCATATTGATCTTAGAACGTAAATTCGCGTAGTGGAGAAAGTGTGAACGTACAAGCCTATGGCCACCATCATTGATGGATTTCTTTGGAGGTTATCTTGGAGTGTTTTAGGGTTAATGTTTATCTAGCAACCGAGTAGTTTGTTAATGCGCCGTTTATTTAGAACCTCTACTTTTGTTTTTCTTATTTTCGTTTATTTTGGATGCCTTGTTTTAAGATTTAGAAATTAGTAGACTTTTCTTATGTTTTAATGAGATTTTTAGGGTTCCATTTTCAAATTTTCTATTGTGCACTTCTCACCCCACTAGTTGATAATATGAATATTAGGATAGTTTAATTTTTCATGTTTTGTTTTTCTTAACTATGGAACTTAAAAATATATATCTTTTGTTTTCTTTTTGCTCCTCCCTAGTTTTTATTTCTATTTGCTTGAGGGCAAGCAAATGTCTAAGCATGGGGGAATTTGATGACTAGTTTTAGTCATCCTTTTTGGGGGTAATTTAGTATTCAAAATGCCTAATTTTATTTATATTTTATGATTGTTATTTCATGTTTTAATGTCTCTTTACAATATATTAATTCTGAGTGTTATTAGAGTTTTGATATAAAAATCTATATAGTCTTATTATATGTATTATGTTATTATATATTATGTTATATAATGTATAATAATTATAGTTAATGATATGTCTTAATGTTTTAATTTTAATGTTGTAATGTGTTTAGTATTATTGTGTTTTAAAATCTTGTTTTAACTTTGTTATTTTATGTAGACTAATCCATGATTGTATTGTCTTTTTTTGTAGGTTCAAGCCCACATCAAGAGCAGCCCGAGCTTTCAACAAGGAGCAGCCCACTCTATATCCTACCCGAGCTCAACATGCAGCCCTTGAATTATTTCACTCAAGCCCACATCAAGAGCAGCCCGAGCTTTCAATTTGGTGCAGCCCTCAAGCCCAAGTCCAACCCATTTCATGTTTGTCGAGCCTCCTTCAAGTCTTGCACATGTGGAGCCCGAGCCCAAGCAGCCCCCAACCTAAACCCGAGCCTATATAAAAGCCCAAAGTAGCCCCATGCAGCCCCTCCCTCAAGAGCAGCCCACCTAGCCTCCTACCCGAGCCCATGCATGAATATATCCATGCATGGCCGGCCACCTTTCAATGTCATACATGCATGTTCTCTCTCTCTCTCTCCCTTTCATTTATTGCATGCATGCATTCACTTTTTCATGCTTGGCCGGCCCCTCTCTTCCCCCCCCTCTTTATTCCTCATTCATCCCTTTTTTCCCTCTCTCTCATTCTCATTTAAACTCATATATTCCCCTTTTATTTTTATTATTATTTTCCTTTTTATTTTACCAAAATAAAGTGCATGTATTTAACTTTTTTCTCTCTCCCTCATTAAATAAAATGCATGCACTTCTCTCCTTACATGGCCGGCCACCCCCCTTGGCCTCCTCCTCTTCATTCCATTCTAGATCCTTCTCCATCTCCTATAAAAGCCACCCCATCCCTCAAGCCAAAGGGAGAAAATTTTGAGAAGTAAAGTTTCAAGTTGAATGTGAGTGTTGAGTGGAGAGTACTTGTGAGTTGTTTTTAGTTTCACTATTGTATTAGTTTTATTTTCCATTTTTGCAAGTTTTTCTTCCTAACATAGTCTTGTCTTTTTAATATTTTGTGTACTCTTTTTGTTTGCAAGTAATGAAAATGTTTCTCTCTTATTTTGTTTTATCTTCCCTTTCAATTATGCGTAGCTAATTTCCTATAGCATTCGATCGTGAGGATCCATGAAGTGAGATGAGAGTTTATTTTCTTTCTTAGTTTTATTTTTGTTATTGCATGCTCGATCCTTCTTTGATTTATTTTTTTGTCGACTCCGTATTTCCGGTATACGGTAGTAGGCTTGGGATCTCATATTTGAGTAGCCGAGAGGCTCATGAATGTGAAAGATCATTCAAAGAAGGAAGGAGTTGAACGCAATCCTAGAGATAGGACGACGTAAATCCTCCGGATTGGAGTCAAATCCAATAGTGCGGATCACCTCGATAATGCAACTTTAGGCTTCTTTGGTTTGTAAAGAAATTTCGATCGAAGAGTCTATAAGTTAGTAGACCTAATGCTCTAGCGAGATTTTGTCTTATTTTCGGATCCGTCACGGTCGAGTATGATTTGCAAAATTAAAACTATCTTTATTTTTATCTCTCTCATCTAATTTCATGGTGAATCATTGATCGAATGCTAGCTTTTTATTTTAAGTTTTTCGTCTCGCAAGTTGTCTTTTGTTTTATTCTAAAAAATTCTCAAATCCCATTAGTTTTCCGGTAGGATAATAGTTAGAGCGTGAGTAGAAGTAATTGACAGCCCCGTGTTTAAATACGACCTTGGTACTACGATTCGACAGGTACGCTTGCCTGTTCGGGTTTTGGCCCACCACCTTCCTACCAAGACTATGAACATGCATAGGACCAAACAAGTCCATATGCAAGAGGTATAGGCACCTCACAGAATCCTTGGTCCCAATCCTCTTGAAAGCGACTTTTGTCGGCTTGCCCTTTTGGCAAGCAGAACAAATGCCTCCTTTGGAGCACTTCACATTGGGACCATTCCTATTTAGATCTTGACTAGAGAGCTTACTAATATTCTTGTAATTTATATGGGCTTGCCTCTTGTGCAATAGGACACAATGGGGGGCTTTCTCATTTGCCATTAGACAAATATGAGAGTCTGTATCTAAAAATAGAAAGTTTAAGCAATAAACATTTCCACCCCTAGTGCCTATCAAGATGACCTCTTGTTCACTTAACCTCCTAATTAAGCACTCATCCTTATGGAAGACAATAACATAGCCAAGATCAGAGAGCTAGCTTATACTTATAAGGTTGTGTTGCAACCATTCAACATACGCCACCTTAGTGATGGTGACTATGCCATTGCAGATCTTACCACAGCCCTTTGTTACCCCTCTATTTGAACCACCGAAGATTACTTTGGGTTCATCTTTTACTGGAGTGTATTCTTTCAAATTGCTCCTTGTCCCAGTCATGTGCCTGGAACATCCACTATCAAAGTACCATATGGGGGTATGGCCACTTGTACTAACCTGTAATATAAAATTTACTTTACGTTAAGACCCCAATATCTATTAGGCCCTAGGTGCGCATTAGTATGAAATCGAACATGTCCATCAGCAGAATTTCTGACTGGTGGAATGACCCTAGCTCTGGCCACATTGGGATTGCTCCAGTAGTCAATGGCAAAATGCCCTATCTTACCACAACACCAACAATCATGTATGTTATATCTTCTCTTCTGTGTAGGTCATACAGCTTGGTTAGTAGCACCCTTAACCGAAGGAGGATGTGCTGCAACGCTTTTGTGATTTCTTTCAGCTAGAATTTGACTGAAGGTAAGTTTTCCTGGTGGCTTATTTGCCCTGCCCTGAGTGCCAGCAACAGCAAGTTTCTTTTCAGAATGCATGCTTCTGATGGATTCAAATATGCCCAGATCAGCCTAGCTCTTAGATTTGACCTTAGTTTGAATCTTTGCTGTCAGACTATGAGCCTTGTCTGCAACAATATTCTTGAGTGTTGGTGCTGAAGCACTAAAAACAATTGGTCCTGGTTGGGCCATTGGTGTGTTGATTGCATCAACCCGAAAAGGCAAGTGTGAATATCAAATTGTAGTACCAAGGTCGTATTTAAACTCGTGGCTGTCAAGTACTGCTACTCACGCTTCTACTTTTATCCTACCGAAAGATTGTTGGGTCTTTGAGAATTTTAAAATTAAAACTAAAGATAATTTTTGAAATGAAAACTTATGATAAAAAGCTAACATTCGATCAATGATTCACCATGGAATGAGACGAGAAGGAAAAATATAGATTTAAATTTGCAAATTAACCTCGACAGTGACGGATTTGATATTAGGAAGTAATCTAGCTAGAGCATTAAATCCCCTAACTTATAGACATTTTGACTGAAATCTCTTTAAAAGTCAAAATGTCCTAAAGTCGCATTACCGAAGTGACCCGCACTATTGGATTTGACTCCAATTCGGAGGATTTACGTCATCCTATCTCTAGGGTTGCGATCAACTCCTTCCTTCTTTGAGTGATCTTTCAAATCAACGAGTCTCTCGACTACTATGAAATGAGATCAAATTGCCTACTACCGTATACCGGGAATACGGTGTCGACACGAGAAAAATCAAAGAAGGATCGAGAATAATTTTGACAAAAATAAAACTAAGAAGTAAAAAGAAATCTCATCTCATTTCATGGATCCTCATGATCGGACGCTAACGGAAAATTAGATATGCATGGTTGAAAAGGAAACAAAAATAAGATGAAGAAAATAATTTTTCATTGATAATAGAAAGAGGAGTACAAAAATATAAAAGGGACAAGATTATGCTACCAAAAAAGATTACACTAAATAGAAAATGGTTACATTAATAGAAAAGAACTTAACAAGTAAGAAACATAAAAGAACTCTCTCTTAAACTAACTATCTCACTTGCTCTCCAAAATCCCACCCTCCTCAAAGCATGAGACATGGGTTCCTTTTATAGGAGAGGAGGTAGATTCTAGAAAGTGGTGGAAATGAAGTGGGAGAAGGATGTGGCCGGCCATGCATGTATGAGGAGGTGCATGAATGTCATTAATGGGGGAGAGAGGGGAGGCTACATGCATGCATTTTCATTTAGGAAAATAAAAAAGAACAAAATAAATAAAAGAGGGGGGATGGATGGGTTTAAATGAGAATGAGAGAAGGGGAAAGAGGGGTGAATGAGAAATAAATAAGAGAGAGAGGGGGTGAGTGGGGAGATGCTTGAGGAATAAAAAAGAGAGAGGAGAGGAGTTGTTCATTGCATGTAATTTATGGAAATGAAAGTGGAAAATATAAAATAGAGAGGGGGTGAATGCAGAATAATGAAGGGGGGAAAAGAGGGGGCTGGCCATGCATGGGCTTCATAATGTGGGCCGAAATATTGTTTGTGGGCTGCATGGGCTGCTCGGGTTTGGGCTTGGAGAGTAGCTCGGTCTGCTTCATGTTGGTGAGCTCGGCTTGCCATGGTGGGCTGCACTTGGACTGCATCAAAGGCCTTGAACCTACAAATAAAATAAAACAAATAAACAAAATGTTAGATATATTTTATAACATAACACAATATAAGTTATTAAAAATAAAACTAACCATAATAACATAATAATAATTATTTTTCATAACGAAATACAACTAGACATAGAACATAAAATTAAACATAAAAAACATAAAACACATAATTGAACTAGGAATTAATATATTATAAAAAAATTAAAACATGAAATAAAAACATAACAAGCATAAAATATAAATAAACTTAGGCATTTTGCATACTAAACTCCCCCAAAAACGATGACTAAAAGTAGTCATCAAATACCCCTATGCTTAAGCTTTTGCTATTCCAGAGCAAAAGTGTGAGAAATATTTATAAGACATTTATAAAGTTTTCAATTAAACTAAAAATTTATTTACACCAAAGTCAAGCCAAAAATAAAATTTAGGGATTTACGAATTAAGTCCTAAATTATGGAATTAAAGTGAAAGAGAGAAATATTTAACCAAAAATTCTCTAATAAATTAACTAGCACTCGAAATTGAGTAAATTTGAAACAAGATTAGATTTAAATTATAAAAATCATAACTTAAAAGAAACTTAAGGAAGAATGCTATCTACTACTTATGCTCTACCAATATTTTAATTTAAAATGTAAGACAATAATATTGGCTAAGGGGTTTGGGGAGGAAATCAACATGAAGAGGTCTTTGATTGGAGGTGATCATCATTATTGTTTTTCACACCCCACCAAATTTTTTAAAATAAAATATATATGTAATACCAGAAAATGATAGACTAACATCCTATAACTTCCCACGACATATATGAACTTTTAAATAAAATATATACGTAATACCAGAAAATGATAGACTAACATCCTATCACATCCCACGACATATATGAACTTTTAATTCCTCTCTTCATCTGGGATGCATATGTTTACCAGAGAATAAGGAACTAACATTTCCTTATTCCCATGACATATGATCTAACAATAAAAAGAAAAAGGAAGGAGTTAAACAAAATTTTAGAAAATAAACTAAAATATTAGAGAGCAACTACTAGTAGATTGAGATTTCCTAAGAATCTAAAAGCATGACGTAATAATAATTAGAATCCAAAATTGTTAAGCAAAATGACTACAAAATTGAAATTATTTAAAATAAAAGAGAAAAAGTGCTGAATAAATTACTCTAAGCAAATTAAAACCAAAAGATAATTCTCAAAATTAAATCACTAAATATTTGATTTAACTAAACACGATGAAACAAAAGATCAAAAATAGTAAAAATACTTATAAACGAACTCAAACAAAATTTCTGAAAACAACAAAAAGACTAAGCAAGGGGTTTATTATACTTTTGGATTTTTCTAAGATTTTTTCATTTTTTTTTATTTTGAAATCTAATTTTTTGGAATTTTTGATTTTTTTAGGTTTTGCTTTTTCTAGCTTTTTTTGAATTTTTTATAAAGCTAAAGTACTTAAAAACAAACATTTTTTTTGAGAAACTTAAAAAGAAAAGAGATTTCTTTTAGTTTTTTTTGGAAAAAGAGAAATTAAAAAGAAAAGGAAAAAGAGCGAAGCCCTCCCCCATGCTTGGATTTTTCATTGTCCTCAATGAAAAATAAAAACAAGAAAGAAAAAGGAAGAAAAAAAGGGAGGGGGATGCAATAAAGAAAATACTTAAAAAAGAAAATGACTTCCTCGGATTCGTAAGGCCGAATGCTGATTTCATTCCCCCATGCTTAAGCTGGACACCGGCTCAGGCCTAAGGAAGATAAAAATATGATGGAGCCAAACGAACTGTCGGAGGTTTTATTCCTGCAAAACACAATAAGAAAACAAAAAAACAAAATAACAAAAAGGATAAGCAAGGGTTGCGTCCCAAGAGCACTCTTTGTTTAACGTCATCTGAGCCCGACGTTATTGGTTAGCTAAATGAAAAATAAAAACTAAAGTGAAGAGGTAACTCCCTAAGTATGCGCTTAGAAGAGTACATCAAAAAAGAGAAAAAATTGAAGAATCGCACCGACATGGGGTGGAATCTTCAATGGAATGAAGCCCGAAAATGAACGGATGAAGTTATAGAAGAACTCCGCCGTATGTAAAATGGGAAAGAATGGGTCGTCAAAAGAAGAAGAAGAAATAGAAGAAGAAATACAAAGAGGAATAAAAGAAGTAGAAAAAGAAATTTCATCAACGGAAATTTCACAAGGAGAAGGAGGGACTTGTGAAATTTCGGGAAAGGAGGGGTAAAAAGAACGAAAGATGAATTATCTAAAACAGAATAAGAAGATTCGCTAAAAATAGAAAAATTTGGAACAGTTGAAATTTGAAGCGAAATGGAATCACAAACGTCTTCAGAAAAAGAAAGAGAATGATGATACGTCTCGTCATCCTCAAAGGATAAGAAGCATGCCGGAATATCCATAGGGGTGTCATCCAAAGGAGGAAGGAAACAATCCGGAATATTCGAATAGTTATCCTCCTCGAGAGGAAAAATACAAGCCGGGATATCAGGTGACTCATTACACGATGAAATTGGAGGAGATGGAGAAGAAGACGAAGAAAACGAAGCGACCTCACGAGAAAAATAATCGATAATAGTTTTTAAATGAGAATTAATATTATCAAGAGAAGTTTGCAATTCAAAATAACCATTATCGATTGAATTAAAATTTAGAGACACGGCGCTTTGCGGGGCAAAATCATGTGAAAAATAAGACGGGTTCCCCACCTCCAAAGTAGGATAAAAATTGGAGTAAGGGTCAAATTGGCTACTTTGACCTGCTCCAGAAAAACTGAAATCAAAAGAGGGATGAGTTCCCGAAAGACATTCAGAATAAAAGTGGTCGGGCAACCCGCAAAAATTACAAAAAGCGCCAAAAGAAGACGATTCCATAAAAAAAAACTATTACCAAAAAGAAAGCGAAAATTAAAATTTTTTTTTGCAGAAGTAATAGCGTGTGCGTTTTCTTAATATTGACAAAAAAGTGTCCCCGGCAACGACGCCAAAAACTTGGTGTGTTGATTGCATTAACCCGAAAATGCAAGTGTACCAATCAAATTGTAGTACCAAGGTCTTATTTAAACTCGGGGCTGTCAAGTACTGCTACTCACGCTTCCACTATTATCCTACCGAAAGATTGTTGGGTCTTTGAGAATTTTAAAATTAAAACTAAAGATAATTTTTGAAACGAAAACTTATGATAAAAAGCTAGCATTCGATCAATGATTCACCATGGAATGAGACGAGAAGGAAAAATATAGATTTAAATTTGCAAATTAACCTCGACCGTGACGGATCCAATATTAGGAAGTAATCTCGCTAGAGAATTAAATCCCCTAACTTATAGACGTTTTGACTGAAATCTCTTTACAAGTCAAAATGGCCTAAAGTCGCATTACAGAAGTGTCCCGCACTATTGGATTTGACTCCAATCCGGAGGATTTACGTCATTCTATCTCTAGGGTTGCGATCAACTCCTTCCTTCTTTGAGTGATCTTTCAAATCAACGAGTCTCTCGACTACTATGAAATGAGATCAAATTGCCTACTACCGTATACCGGAAATACGGTGTCGACACGAGAAAAATCAAAGAAGAATCGAGAATAATTTTGACAAAAATAAAACTAAGAAGTAAAAGGAAATCTCATCTCATTTCATGGATCCTCATGATCGAACGCTAACGGAAAATTAGATACGCATGGTTGAAAAGGAAACAAAAATAAGATGAAGAAAATAATTTTTCATTGATAATAGAAAGAGGAGTACAAAAATATAAAAGGGACAAGATTATGCTACCAAAAAAAATTACACTAAATAGAAAATGGTTACATTAATAGAAAAGAACTTAACAAGTAAGAAACATAAAAGAACTCTCTCTTGAACTAACTATCTCACTTGCTCTCCAAAATCCCACCCTCCTCAAAGCATGAGACATGGGTTCCTTTTATAGGAGAGGAGGAAGATTCTAGAAAGCGGTGGAAATGAAGTGGGAGAAGGATGTGGCCGGCCATGCATGTATGAGGAGGTGCATGAATGTCATTAATGGGGGAGAGAGGGGAGGCTACATGCATGCATTTTTATTTAGGAAAATAAAAAAGAACAAAATAAATAAAAGAGGGGGGATGGATGGGTTTAAATGAGAATGAGAGAAGGGGAAAGAGGGGTGAATGAGAAATAAATAAGAGAGAGAGGGGGGTGAGTGGGGAGATGCATGAGGAATAAAGAAGAGAGAGGAGAGGAGTGGTTCATTGTATGTAATTTATGGAAATGAAAGTGGAAAATATAAAATAAAGAGGGGGTGAATGTAGAATAATGAAGGGGGGAAAGAGTGGGACGACCATGCATGGGCTTCATAATGTGGGCCGAAATATTGTGAAAGTGCAGCTAGATCTGATATACTCTAGAGGGGGGGGGGGGGTGAATAGAGTATATGGTGATTTTGAAACTTTTACAACTGCTGTTGTAAATTAGGTGTGTGTGTGTGTATGTGTGTGCAACAAACACAATAAACCAGAAAGCAGCAATGGATTAATCACGACACAATCACAGAACAATCACAGAGCAAGGCCAGAAAACAAAAGGAAAAGAAAGCAACCAGACGACACAAGAATTTTATAGTGGTTCCCCAAATCTGGGTAGTCCACTCTTCTACCACCCTGGTAGGAATCCACTGCAGGAAGGGGCTGATCAGGTGTCCTGGCACCAATGGGGTTTTGATCAGGTTCCCAAAAACCAAACCCTCAAGTCTTTTGGTGGGAGACTTGTAACCAGAATAATTTTGAAGGGAATTAAAACCCTGTACAGAGGTGGAGTGAGAGGGTGATGAGGTCTTCTCTTTCTCAAGTCAAATGAGAAGACTTGTGGAATGTTATTTAGCAGCTTTGCTCCCCCTGAGATGTAGAATGATTCAGGAAGAATACTGGAGCACTGCTTCAGGGTGATAGGACTTCAAAGACCTAGAATTCCAGGTCCAGAGAAAGTCTTCAGGGACTTCTTGCAACTGATATGACTGTATTATTTTGAAGTTCTCCTGAGTAAAAGCAGATGAAGAAGACTCTTGATATTGATGTAATGTTCTTCTTCTTCTTCTAGATCAATTTCTCTCTGGGCCAAGAATGAATTCTTTTTCTTGTGTTATCTGAATCACTGTCTATGCTATTCTTGTTGTTGTCTGATGTTCTGTACTTGTTGTATTTCTTCTGGTTTCTGTATCTCTCTTATCTGTCATGGAGAGCCTTCGAATTTTTGAATGTCGAGCAGTAATGACAGACGGCCTGGAAAGGAAGCAGCAATTAATTATTTCCCCAACTGTTTCCATGGGAAAATGGCATGTAATAATCCAGAATTAACTGCGCATCCTAACGGTAGTATACTTTGAAGAACTGCCATTAATTGTCCAGGAATCAGCGCCATGGAATGAGACGGGAACGGAAGAAGACCTAGTCTGGAATCGTCGATCGAAGAACAGAATTCGTCGAGCTGAGTCTTGAATTCGTCGAGCTAGGCTGAGTTCGTCGAGCTGAGCTGGATTTGTCGAGCTGAGCTGAGTTCGTCGAGCAGACAGTCTTCATTCGTTGAATAGACAATCTTCAATATCAGACAAACATTATTCGTTGAGCAGAGAACCAAATTCGTCGAGCTGAGAAACGTTCTGGACTTGGACGAAATACTCTGCATCTACTGAAAAGCTATGTCCACACAAATTGGTGTCGACAGATTGATCTTGGTGTCGACACAACTCCTCTTGTGTCGACAGATTGGTCTAGGTGTCGACACAAATCCACTGGTGTCGACACAACCTGGTGTCAACTGAAATCCTGAGTGTCGACACAAATCGTCTGGTGTCGACACAAGCCCTAAGTGTCGACACAGGTTCTCTGAGCACAAAAATCGTCGAGTAGAGATTAGCTTTCGTCGACCTGAGAAGCTATGAACTTGAGGTCCAAGTTCGTCGAGCTCAGAATATAATTCATCGACCGAAGCATGTGAAAGAAAACTGTTGTCGACCTAAATCACTGAGAGGGGGGTGAATAGGTGGTTTGTGCATCTTTTGCGGAATAAAAATTAATTAGAGCGCAGCACAGAAATATCTACCAATATCACAGACGACACAAGATGTATAGTGGTTCCCCAACCTTGGGTACATCCACTTTCCCTCACCGATCTAGCAATCAACTAGACTCGGCTACTCCACTATCTCGGATCAAAAATCGATCATACCCTCGGAACAAAGTTCCTACAAACTCGATCCAAACAAAACGGATCTACACCTCGGAAGATAGCACTTCCTACAAACTCGGAGTGAAAAACTCCTACACTCGGAGAAGATTTCTCCTACAAGATTAATAAAGAGTTTACAAGAATACAAACAGTAAATCACTCAGATCTGAAGGAAATGGCCAGGATCTTCTTCTTTTCAACTTTGAAGCTTTTTCAGAAATCGGTGAAGAAGGTCTCGGACTCGATCTGGATCTACTTCCTTTTACAGAAATCGAGAGAGAATGTGATCAGTGAAGTCGATCTCGATCTGTAGCTTTTCTTCAAAAATTAATCCTCTGAAAGTAGAAGCTTTGGCCGGAGAAGAAGGTGGCGGCGGCGGCGGCTTCCGTTTCGCGAAAGTCAGAGAGGAGGCGGCGAAGAATATTTCTCGAAAAAGAGATTACAAGAAAGCTTTGAGAAAACTTAGGGTTTGTCATTTTCTGATAGGACCTTATATAGGAGAGACTAACAGTCATAATCGGTCATAATGATGTACACGTGGACCAATCATGTCGCGTGATTTGAAAAATCCCGTCAGAAAAAAGACTTAGCAAAATTTCGGGAAAACTCAGCCAACTACACGAGTAAGTCAATAACTACTCGAGTAGTTGAATAACTACTCGAGTATATGATGGGAAACATACTCGGGTATGTATAGAAAGAACTACTCGAGTATATAGAGATCAACTACTCGAGTAGGCAGACAGAACTACTCGAGTATATGAAGAGACCTACTCGAGTATATAGAGGATCTACTCGAGTACTTGGAAGAGCTACTCGAGTATATGATGAACTACTCGAGTACATGAAGTACTACTCGAGTGGAATACTTAGAAAAAATTCTGAAGAGGTCTGCTGGCAACTACTCGAGTGGTTGAACTAAGCTACTCGAGAGGAAGTAATCTACTCGAGTAGGTGAAGGTTCTACTCGAGTAAAATACTTAGAAAAAAAATTCTGGAGTAGGGAAATAGCAAGGTACACGGGTGACACATGAACTACTCGAGTAGGTAAAATGAACTACTCGAGTATGTACCTATCTACTCGAGTGTGTGAGTATACTTACTCGAGTATATGACTTAGGAAAATTTAGATGAGAAAACCCTTATGACACTCGGGTATAAAGAGTGATCTACTCGAGTATATAAGCATGCTACTCGAGTATATGACTTGGTCTACTCGAGTAGGTGACTTAGCTACTCGAGTATATGACTATGTCTACTCGAGTACAAGATTCCTTTACTCGAGTAACTTATACCCAGACTACTCGAGTAGGTGAAAGCACTACTCGAGTAAAAAACTTAGAATTTTTCTGATGTTGGAAAAAATTGATTCTCCTAGAGTAGCCAACTTCCAATGCCTTTCCCATAGTCCAATAGCTTGAATATGAAGTGTATCCCAATAGAGAGACCACACATGAGTCAGCACCTTGGAATATGCAATGAGGGATTACATTGCACAGTTCCTGTGTTTGGTGACCCACTGTGGGCTGACATTGGCCTACACTTCTCAGTGAAATTCCTGCAAACATATAGCTCAAACCAAGCATCAAATACAACTTAATTCATCTTAGTTCCAGGGTGACTTCATCAAATCTGGGTTCTTGTGGATGAAATACCCAACAATCTCCCCCTATTTGTTGAAGTCAGAACCCTTTACACTAAGGTGAATTATGGACATAAAAGAAACTAAATATAAAAATATGGGCAGGTAAGCAAAGGATAATGAAAAAGATAATTAGACAGAATGAAGAATTGTATATATATATATAAGTTTCCAAAAACATCAAGTCTACAATTAGTCATTTCAATTTCTCATCATCTTTTTAGGTTTGGGCTTGGGATTGCTGCTTATCCATCTTCTCTTGTTGTCTCCTTAGGTAGCTGAATGGCTTTGGGAAGTACTTAGGAGGCCTTGGAGGAGTAGCAGGGTTATTTCTCCCAAATTCTCTATCATGGATCTTCCATTTTAGCATAGACTTCTCATATAACTCCCATTCTTGGGAACTGTAGTGCATGTTCCTGTTCTCATTGTGATCCATGACCAACCTGAGTGTGTCCAAGATGAGAGACTTTGAAGTTGGAGACCAGGCTTCAGCATGTTCAGGGGCTTTAGGAGGAGCTGTCCTGCTGGCAGAGGGGCCTTCACCATATTTCCTTTTCTTCTTGGTTCTGATCTCTGGAGGAGCTTGAAGGAATATATCAGCAGGATCGTCTTCCCAGCCTGGAACATAAGTATCTGGTGGAGCAACTGAGTCTCCAGGCCTGGGGGAGAAGGTAGGTTGTTGAGGAACAGCTGGGGCAGTTACATCTGTGGCCAGTGGGTTGAGATGATGGGGAATGATGTTTGGGTCAACTGCAAGATCTGGCAGGATCTGGTTGTGCATCCAGACAGCTGTATCATAGGTGTGAAATTTAACACTCTGTATCTGGGCAAGCACATCATCATGAATGGTCTTTATATGAGCTTCCCATTCAACTGTCTTCTGAGCAGTAGATTTTTCTACCTGGACTTTGAGTTCTTTTATCAAACCCTCCCCCTTTCTGATTTCAACAGATACTGTCTCTATGGTGTCATCTTTGAAGATTCCAACCTCTTCACATATCTTCATCTTGTTGGCTTCAGTCCTCTTATCTAGCTCAATCTGATTGTTTGCCAAGGTTACACCTTGTTCCATGACATTGCCAATACTAGTGATAGTATGGTCAAGAGCTTTACCACCAAGTTGGAACAGGTACTTTAGCTTGTCAGTGTTATGCTGAATTTCAGCAAAACCTCTGCTCATCTCAGTCTCAAGAGCAGTGACCTTGTCAGTGACCACCTTTAGAGAGGTGTCAAAATGATGTCTTTGTTCTTGAAGAAGAATGGCAATACTTTGCAGCAGATCTGAGGAGGAGGAAACTGTACCAGCAGTAGAGGGAGCAGCAGTAGGGATAGGAGGAGTTACCCAGGGAGCTATTTCTTCAATAATCACTGAGCTGAGAGCTCTGGTGGTAGGAATGACAGCATCCAATTCTTCTGTACCATGGGGAATGGAGAAATCAAGGTTTCTGAGAGGGGCCTCAGCTGGCTCATTAGAAGGCTCATCAGAAATGAAAATGGTGTCTGGCTTATCTGCTGGAGGAGGAGGAGAAGGTGTTGGAGTTCTGGCTAGAGAATGGGCAGGAGACTATGCTGGAGACAAGTCCTTGTGATGTTCAGTGGTTGGAGCTGGAGGAGATAGAGGAGGAGGGGGAAGCACATCTTTAGTGAGCTCTGCAATCATGGCATCTATGGCAGCAGCTGTGGACAGAAGAGTGTCTTGAGGGACTTGATCTGAGGAAGTGGTTGGACTCTTTGGAGTATGAGGTAGGGATGGAATCTCTAACTGAGGAGAGGGTTGCCTGACTGGCTAGAAGGAGCAGGCTCCCCCTCACTTGGTGCACCAGAGGAGCTGGCCACATGATGAGGAGAGGGAGATGGAGTCCTGTCCTTTGCAGCTGGAACTTCTGGAATTTCTGAAACCTTTGCAGCTTGGGCAGAGTTCTTGAGCTTGAGATCCCATCTCTGAATTGAAGAGATGGAGACCTTCTTCATGTGGTAAAGTGGAGTCCCTTTTGAGAAGTTGAATACTTCAGGATTGGTTTCATGAAGGAGCAGAGATATAATTCTTGCATAGTTGGGGGATTTTATGCTATCCTTTATCTTGTCCAGAATCAACATACCAAATTGGTACTTCTTGTGGCATACAATGGCTTGCATTATATCGAAGAAGTATGAGGGAATTTCTCTGATGGAGTGAGTCTTGCACAGTAAGATTTTTCCAATGACATCAACCAAGAATTTGCCTTCTGCATTCATATCTGACCTTTTGAAATATTGAGCATCAGTGGAAAAGCCACAGAAAAGCGCTGTCCTGTCGAAATCCTCAGCAACAAGGTGATCATCTTCATCAACAATCGGTAAATGGAGAAGTTGAGAGACAGAGGTCTTGGTGAACTTTAGTTTCAAACCCTTTACTGTAGATTTTAGGACTTTGCCATTCCATCGAACCTTGAGATTTGTGAAGAATTCTGCAACTGCAGGGAAGAGAACGCGACAGGGTTCTTGGAGTATGAAGGAGAGGCCGGCGGTGTCGAGAAGAATGAGGAGGTTGTGGAAATTGTCGGAGAGCTCTGCAATACCGTCGGTGACGAGTTCGGAGCCGACGCCGATCTTGTGAGAAGTTGCCATGAATGCAACTGTCTGGAGGAAATTAGAGAGAGAAAGCTCTGCAGCTTCGGCGGAGGCGAGTCGGCAGGGTAGGCGAAGAGACAGGGTACTCGAGAGATAGAAATGATGTCGAGTAGGTTTGATTTTTCGGAATTTCGTATATATATATAATTCTTAAATTTCCGCTAATTAAATTACAGAAAGAGGCGGCATGAGGCCTTGGTTGGCGAATAGAACAAATTTTGAAAAACTAGAAATTAGGACACGAGAGAGAGATAGGCTACTCGAGTAGATAAAGGAGCTACTCGAGTAGGTCGACTGGAGCTACTCGAGTATGTAAGAAAAGCTACTCGAGTAGATAAGGACTTACTCGAGTAGGTGAGAGACTTACTCGAGTAGGTATTGACTTACTCGAGTAGGTCAGAAACTCACTCGAGTAGATCTTTAGGTACTCGAGTAGGTCAGTACACATACTCGAGTAGGTTCTTTCATATACTCGAGTAGGTCTTTAGATACTCGAGTATGTCTCATACTTCTCGAGTGTAATTTCGAGAGAGAGAAAAGAAAAAAATGTTGATTAGATTTTGACTAACCCTTTGCAATTACTTGCTTCTTAGTCATTCAGCCTTCTTTAGTCCTCCTTGTTGAGCATCCCAAGCTCTGTCTTGAAGAATGAGAACTTGGTCTCGTCCAGTGGCTTTGTGAAGATATCTGCAACTTGCCTATCTGTAGGCACATATTGGAGATCTATGTCTCCATGCTCCACATGTTCCCGGATGAAGTGGTACCTTAGCTCAATGTGCTTTGTCCGGCTGTGAGAGACTGGATTGTTGGCTATTGTAATTGCGCTGGAGGAGTCACAGTACAAGGGTATATCCTTGAACTGCAGGTTGTAGTCCTCGAACTGATTCTTTATCCATAGCAACTGTGCACAACAACTGCCTGCAGAGATATACTCTGAATCGGCCGTTGAGATTGCGACACAGTTCTGCTTCTTGCTACTCCAGGAAATTAGTCTTCTTCCGAAGAATTGGCAAGTCCCTGAGGTGCTTTTCCGGTCGTCTTTGCTACCTGCAAAATCTGCATCTGAAAATCCAATTAGTTCGTTGTCATTACTTCTTGGGTACCATAAGCCAAGATGTGGTGTGCCTTTAAGTTATCTCAGGATCCGCTTTGCAGCAGCGTAATGAGATTCCTTAGAGTTCACCTGAAATCTAGCACAGACACATGTTGAGAACATTATGTCAGGCCTACTGGCAGTAAGGTAGAGCAAGGATCCAATTATGCTTCTGTACTTGGTTTCATCAAAAGGTTTCCCTTTTTCATCTTTGTCCAGAGACATAGTTGAGCCCATTGGAGTCCTCATAGAGGTTGCGTTCTCCATTCCGAATTTCTTAATTAGCTCTTTGGTGAATTTGGTCTGTGAGATGAAAATTCCATCTTCAGATTGTTTCACTTGAAGCCCTAAGAAATACTTCAGCTCGCCCATACTGCTCATTTCAAACTTCCCTTGCATAAGTTTTGAGAACTTTTTGCAGAGGTTGTTATCTGTAGAGCCAAAGATAATGTCGTCGACATAGATTTGCACTAGCAAAATCTTGCCTTTTATTTCCCTAAGAAATAATGTCTTGTCAATCTTTCCCCTTGTAAACTTGTTCTCAAGTAGAAAGGTCGACAGCGTTTCATACCAAGCTCGAGGAGCTTGTTTCAGACCATATAGGGCCTTGTGCAGAAAATAGACATGATCGGGAAAGTTAGGATCAACGAAACCTGGAGGTTGTTCCACATACACTTCCTCCTTTAAGTTACCATTTAGGAAGGCCGACTTCACGTCCATCTGATAGACGGTGAAGCTTTTGAAGGCAGCATATGCTAGGAACAACCTTATTGCCTCCAGCCTGGCCACTGGAGCATATGTCTGGTCGAAGTCGATTCCTTCTTCTTGACGATAGCCTTTAGCGACGAGTCTGGCCTTGTTCTTTATGATAGTCCCGTCTTCATCCATCTTGTTCCTGAAGACCCATTTTGTTCCAATGATGTTCTTTCCCTTGGGTCTTGGAACCAGTATCCACACATTGCAGCGCTTGAACTGATTTAGCTCTTCTTCCATTGCCATTATCCACGATTCGTCTGAGTTTGCTTCCTCAAATTTCTTTGGTTCAACCTGTGAGAGAAAACTCAAATGAAGATTCTCATTAGTTGTACCTCTCCGAGTTCTGACACCATCCCGGGGATCTCCTATGATCTGGTCCATGGGGTGATCCTTCAGATGTCTGAGCTCTAGAGTCCTTGCATATGGAATATCTTCAAGCACCGGAGTGATTTCTTCATCCTGGATGACTTCTTCATTTTGATCATCAGCCTCTCCAATAGGAGTGGGAGTGGTGATCTTAATGAACTTCTCGCCTTCTTCTTCGGACGGATCATCCAAGCTAGTTTCTTTCAGCTTTTCACCTGCATCTTCAATGAGCACACTAGACGGATTACTTTGCAGCAAGCTCGTCTCATCAAATACAACATGTATCGATTCTTCCACCACCAGGGATTTTCTATTGAAAATCCTGTATGTCTTACTATGGCTACTATATCCTACAAAAATACCTTCAAAGCTCTTTTCGCTAAACTTGGTGGTATGATACTTGCCATTGTTAAGTACGAAGCATTTGCAGCCAAAGATTCTAAAGTAAGAGACTGTTGGTTTTCTGCCTTTCAGAAGTTCGTAAGGAGTCTTATTGTGGTCTTTGTTTATGAGTGCTCGATTTTGCACGTGGCATGCAGTGTTGACAGCCTCAGCCCAGAAGTACTCCGGTAGTGAAGCATCACTCAACATGGTCCTGCAGGCCTCTATGAGTGTTCTGTTCCTTCTCTCAGCCACTCCATTTTGTTATGGAGTACGAGGAGAGGAAAACTCATGAAAGATACCTAAGCTTTCACAGAATTCTGTCATGGCCCCAGATTTGAACTCTATTCCGTTGTCACTTCTGATTTTGACTATGGAGCAGTTGTATTCATTCTGGACTTGCCTGACAAAATTGGTAAAGATATCGAAGGTATCTGACTTGTGTTTCGAAAGAACACCCACGCAAAGCGCGAGTAGTCATCAACAATTACCAATGTATATGCCTTTCCTCCCAAACTTCTAATCTGCAGTGGACCAAACAAGTCCATGTGCAATAGATGGAGACATCTGTTAGAGTCTTTGCCAACAGTGCTTTTAAAGGTAGCCCTTGTTTGCTTGCCTTTTATGCATGCATGACAAGGTCTGTCTTTGACGCATTTGACATTTGGGGCATCACGTACCAAGTTCATTGAAAATAGTTTATTGATGGTTTTGAAATTGATATGTGCTAGTCTCTTGTGCCATTGGTCACCAAGAGACGCACTATATTTTGCCAAAAGACACACTGGTGTGGAGGAATCTATACAGATGAAATTTAAACAGAAAATATTCCTGCTTCGAGTGCCGGATAGAATCGTTTCCATATTGTCAACGGATTTTATCAAGCACTTATCAGCATGGAACTCAACTATGTATCCTTTGTCGCAGAGTTGGCTTATGCTAATAAGATTGTGTTTCAATCCTTCAACATAGGCCACATCCGAGAAGGATACATTGCCGTTAGTAATCACACCATAGCCTCTAGTAATTCCACGGTCTGAACCTCCAAAGATGACCTTTGGTCCGTTAACGACTGGAGTAAAGTTCTGAATGAGGCTTCTCGTCCCGGTCATATGCCGAGAGCATCCGCTGTCCAAATACCAGATAGGCATTTTGTTGGCCTTTGGACATCCCTGCAATCACAAACAATTCGCCTTAGGAACCCAAACACGTTTGGGTCCTTGGTCTCGGGTTAGAGTGCTCCCCCTACGAGTGTTGGCATTATGAGCGGTCTTTCTCATATTGCTGACATGAGGGGTTGCAGTGTTTCTGGAATTGAACCAGCAATCTATGGCGAAGTGACCAACCTTGCCACAGCACCAACAGTCAAATCTGTTGTACCTTTGCCTCAAGATCTCCTGCTTGACCTTCTGGAGCTTTGGTCTAGCGGGGGTAGCATTTTTGGAGGAAGATGCCTCATGATGATGGCAATTATATGGCTTCTTCTCCTTTGTGGGCTTCTCTACAAGAGGCTTTGTTTTTGGTGCGTTTTTGAAGTTATGCCCATGATTGAAAGGGTCGTAGCTCTGAAGAACAACTTCTTCATAAGGTGCCTTAAAGACACTTTCGCCAAAGTTTCGGGGTCGAGCCCATCCTTGATAGCGGGACTTTGGCTCTACATGAGTAGGCCTAGCAAAGTGCCCGTATGATGAGTCAAAATCAAACTCATTTGTTGGAAAGATGACCTTTCTGAATGTGGTTTGATTCTGAGGGGCTTTTCCCTTTTCTTCGGCTGAGGCCTTTTTGGCGGCCTTATTTTTTCGTTGATTCTTGTTTCTCCTAGAGGATTTACTAGGAGCTTCTTCATGGCCTAGTCCAGCTCCCTTGGCCTTTGCTGAGAATTCAGCAACGAATGGAAGAACCGTCTTGGGCTTAGAGAAACTCTCAACAAGTTTCCTTTCAGCCGCAAGTTCGGCTTCCAAACCTTTGATGATCTTCTCCTTCAGGTCAAGGTGCTCAAGAGCCTTGTTATATTCTTCAATAGTATTATTGAAGTTTTCCTCGAGGGAGTCAGTTTTTGCGACTTTCTCTCTCAAGTTGCTCTCTTCGGCTTTTATAGATTTGATCTCTTTAGCCTGAGTCTTCACGACTCGACGACATTTGTCGTAATCCATGATTAACTCCTTCTACTGGGCCATCAATTCTGACTCATCGTCAGAGGAGCTACTCTCGCAATCATGTTCAGATGCTTCAGACTCTGAGAGTGGGGTATGAGGGTTTACCTTCCCAGTGAACTGTGGCTCTTGTTCATCATCTGTTTGAGCCATTAGCCCAAAGTAAGCTTCTTCTTCGCTTGACTCTGAGGAGTCGGAGTCGCTAAGAGTCTTGCTCCTTTTGGCTATGAGACTCTTCTCTTTCCTCTTCCTGTTGTGTGAGGATTTCTTGTCTTCCCTTCTGCCACCATCCTTCTTCTTGTGAGGGCAGTCAGCAATGACGTGGCCTGGCTTATTGCAACAGTAGCAGATGATGTCAGTTGAAACGTATTTGTTCTGTTTAGTGTTATACCTGTCGTGGCTGCTTGAGCCTTTTCTTTGTCGATCGTCATCGCGCCGCGATCTTCTGTGTGAGGCATCCTTGCCTTTCCATTGTTTCTTTTTATTTTAGAAACTTCTTGAATTGCCTCGAGAGCAAGGAGAACTCTACTTCAGATAGTTCAGAGCCTGAGGTGCTGGGCTCTGATGTTTCTTCTTCTTCATCAACTTCTGGAGCTGGAGCGGGGGAGGCAGCCTTAGTCTTTCTGGAGGTGTCTGCCTTCAGAGCGACAGATTTCTCCTTTAGAGCAGACCTGCCCTTCTCTTCTTCAGCTTTTCTTGTATTGATTTGGAGTTCATAGGACATAAGCTTTCCAAAGAGATTTTGCGGGTCCGTTTCAGCTAGCTTCCCAAACTCCCTGATGGCACATACCTTGTTATCCCATTCCTTGGTTAGGAATCTCAAGAATTTGTCGTTTAGTTCTCCATTTGTGAAGACACATCCATACAGCCTTAGGACATTTACAATCTTGAAGAAGTTCTCAAAGGTGTCGGCAATTGTTTCCTTGTTCCCTTGTCGGAACGCTTCATATTTTTGATTGAGGAGGGATCTCTGATCATCCCTTACTTCTTCAGTCCCTTCCATCAAGGTGACTAAGGAGTGCCACATCTCCTTAGCTGATTGACAGTGAATCAAATTCTGCAGCATCGAGTCATCGACTGCACTTGCTATTATGTTTTTAGCTTTCTTGTCGAGAGAGACAAGTGCAATCTCATCTTTGTCGAGATCCATTAGCTTCTTGGGAGCTCTCTTGGTAGGGTCGATAGTGGACATAGTCATGGGAACGTAAGGACCTTCTTCAATGATCATGAAGATCCTTGGATCCACAGCTTCCATGAAAAATTTTATCCTTTCTTTCCACATGGGAAAGTTGTTTTTGTTGCACAGAGGAAGCTTGGCGAAATCTTTGCCCTTGTCCATTTTATTGTAGAATCTTTCAGACAACAGATCTGGATATGATCAAGGTGTTAACCTTTTAACGATCAACCTGGCTCTGATACCAATTGAAAGAAAACTGTTGTCGACCTAAATCACCTAGAGGGTGGTGAATAGGTGGTTTGTGCGTCTTTTGCGGAATAAAAATTAATTAGAGCGCAGCACAGAAATATCTACCAATATCACAGACGACACAAGATGTATAGTGGTTCCCCAACCTTGGGTACATCCACTTTCCCTCACTGATCTAGCAATCAACTAGACTCGGCTACTCCACTATCTCGGATCAAAAATCGATCCTACCCTCGGAACAAAGTTCCTACAAACTCGATCCAAACAAAACGGATCTACACCTCGGAAGATAGAACTTCCTACAAACTCGGAGTGAAAAACTCCTACACTCGGAGAAGATTTCTCCTACAAGATTAATAAAGAGTTTACAAGAATACAAACAGTAAATCACTCAGATCTGAAGGAAATGACCAGGATCTTCTTCTTTTCAACTTTGAAGCTTTTTCAGAAATCGGTGAAGAAGGTCTCGGCCTCGATCTGGATCTACTTCCTTTTACAGAAATCGAGAGAGAATGTGATCAGTGAAGTCGATCTCGATCTGTAGATTTTCTTCAAAAATTAATCCTCTGAAAGTAGAAGCTTTGGCCGGAGAAGAAGGCGGCGGCGGCGGCTTCCGTTTCGCGAAAGTCAGAGAGGAGGCGGCGAAGAATATTTCTCGAAAATGAGAGTACAAGAAAGCTTTAGGAAAACTTAGGGTTTGTCATTTTCTGATAGGACCTTATATAGGAGAGACTAACGGTCATAATCGGTCATAATGATGTACACGTGGACCAATCATGTCGCGTGATTTGAAAAATCCCGTCAGAAAAAAGACTTAGCAAAATTTCGGGAAAACTCAGCCAACTACACGAGTAAGTCAATAACTACTCGAGTAGTTGAATAACTACTTGAGTATATGATGGGAAACATACTCGGGTATGTATAGAAAGAACTACTCGAGTATATAGAGATCAACTACTCGAGTAGGCAGACAGAACTACTCGAGTATATGAAGAGACCTACTCGAGTATATAGAGGATCTACTCGAGTACTTGGAAGAGCTACTTGAGTATATGATGAACTACTCGAGTACATGAAGTACTACTCGAGTGGAATACTTAGAAAAAATTCTAAAGAGGTCTGCTGGCAACTACTCGAGTGGTTGAACTAAGCTACTCGAGAGGAAGTAATCTACTCGAGTAGGTGAAGGTTCTACTCGAGTAAAAGACTTAGAAAAAAAATTCTGGAGTAGGGAAATAGCAAGGTACACGGGTGACACATGAACTACTCGAGTAGGTAAAATGAACTACTCGAGTATGTACCTATCTACTCGAGTGTGTGAGTATACTTACTCGAGTATATGACTTAGGAAAATTTAGATGAGAAAACCCTTATGGCACTCGGGTATAAAGAGTGATCTACTCGAGTATATAAGCATGTTACTCGAGTATATGACTTGGTCTACTCGAGTAGGTGACTTATCTACTCGAGTATATGACTATGTCTACTCGAGTACAAGATTCCTTTACTCGAGTAACTTATACCCAGACTACTCGAGTAGGTGAAAGCACTACTCGAGTAAAACACTTATAATTTTTCTGATGTTGGAAAAAATTGATTCTCCTAGAGTAGCCAACTTCCAATGCCTTTCCCATAGTCCAATAGCTTGAATATGAAGTGTATCCCAATAGGTAGACCACACATGAGTCAGCACCTTGGAATATGCAATGAGAGATTATATTGCACAGTTCCTGTGTTTGGTGACCCACTGTGAGCTGACATTGGCCTACACTTCTCAGTGAAACTCCTGCAAACATATAGCTCAAACCAAGCATCAAATACAACTTAATTCATCTTAGTTCCAGGGTGACTTCATCAAATCTGGGTTCATGTGGATGAAATACCCAACAGCATGGAGCTGGACTTTGAGAAATTTGAAGTAGTCCTGAGAATGCTTGAAATAGAACCTGGTGTTCATCGAGCAAAGAACAAAGTTCGTCGAGCTCAGTACTGCGAATTGTCTCACGATCGTCGAGCGCACAACTTCCTTCATCGAGCTGAGTTCGACGAACGTCGAACTCATTTCACTTAGTCTGAAAACCTGATAGATCTGGAGTTCCTGATGGTCTTGAAGAAGGCTGGTCAATCTGAAGTTGAGATAGAGGACTGTCCTAGACTCTAAGACACAAACTTGACCCAGACTATACATGATGGGTCACATCCTAAGTCAGTGAACCTAGCCCAAATCAACTAGGGATCCAACAATCTCCCCCTATTTGGGTGAGGTCACTAACAGAAACTCCAAGCAAAGAACAAATAGAAAAACAAAGCAAAATTAAGAGATATATCTGGCAGAGAATTTACAACACATGCAATAGATATATATATACATATTGGCTTTGTTTTAATGCACAGATATAGACTGAAACAGAAGCAGAAATGAAAAGAAAACACAAAATTACTTCTCTGATTTCTTCTGTTTTGGCTTGACTTCTGCTGCTTTATCTCCTGGCTTCTTGAAAATGATTTCCCTATTGGGATCTGAAGCTTGAGCCTTGGTCATAGTCATGTCAGCTGCCCCTATGATGTTTAGTGAAGTGGCTCTGGGGACAACTGCTTCTGGATGAAGATTCATGTATTCATCAACATTTAGTAGCTTGTTTGCTTTCCCAAATCTTTTTAGTTCATCTCTCCTGTACTGAGACATAGTAGTTAGGCCTGTTGTATCCTTGCCTTCAGCTTTAGCTTTATTGATTAGAGATAAGCCAATGATTTCTTGGAATCTTGCCATTCTGGCTGTATTGGCTGTTTCTGGATCTTCAGGAGGAGAATAGGGCCTTTCAGCTTCATGTTCCTTAGATTCCTGGGGCTGTTGTTGCTGTTGTTGTTATTGATGTTGACTGCCTGAAGATGGTGGCCTTGGATGACTACTACCAGAGGATCTCCCTGTTTGTCTCTGATAGGTTTGAATAGGAGCAGATCTTTGAGAGCTTGAGCCAGAGGCACCTGCTGCTGGAGGAGGAGGAGGATCCTTTTTGTATCTATGCACTGGGGGAGGAGAGTATCTCCTACTCCTCTTCCTCTCTTTTTGCTGGTTCTTAGATAACCACATCCATGCAGGCATCCCTTTGTAAGGAGCAACATTATGCAGAATATAATATGGAGTGTCTGCAGTGGGATTAGGCTTGGGAGCAAGTGGAGGAGGAGCCTTCCTTTTCTTAGAGAGCAACTTCTTTCTCTTTTTAGCAGCCTCCTCATCTGATTCATCATCATCATCATCATCAGAATTTGAACTCTGAGGGTTATCATACAAAGCATTCAGCTTCCTCAGAGTGGCATCAGGAATGATAAGAGGTTTTTCTTGAGGGGGAATAGAGGGTTCAGAGGGTGAGGGTACAACAGCAGTAGAGATAGAGCTTGCAGCTGCTGCCTTGTTCTCTTCTTCAATGTCTGCCAGAATGAGCTCATCCAGGTCAGGCATGGGAGAATCATCCATGACAAAGTCTGGGACAAGGCAGATTTCTGGAATAGACACAGAAGTTTGAACAGCAGAGGGAGCACCAAAGGATGCACAAAGTTGTCTGGCAGCTGCTGGACTTGCTGGAGAGGAATATTGGACAATAGCCAAATATAGCTTAACAATCTCTACTGAAGGAAGCTTCATATATACAGGATCAAAGATCTGAAGTATCTCAGATAAATTAACTGTGGGATTTATAAGGAAATCACTAGCAGTTGTTATTGAATCTACTGACTCATCAAAGCTACTGTCAGTGTCCATGAATTGAATAAAATCTGTTTCTGTATCTGTAACTGCAAGTGCATTATCAAGCACTGAATCAACTATATCTGTAGTGTCAAGAACTGTATCTGCAGTATCTGTATCTGTATCTGTATCAACTCTATCCACTTCTACAGCTGCTGCACCAGCTTCATCATGGAGCATCTCCCCCTGCCTGGGTTCAGGAGAACCTGGAGCCAGGCCCCTGAATGAAGAGGGGGCAGCAGAGAGGGCTGAGATTTGGGCAGATAAAGAATCAATGGAATTCACCAGAGGTGTAATGGCCTCTGTGATAAGTGATTTGATAAGAGGAGTCAGAAGAGAGATGATGGTGGGAATGGTGGAAGAATCCATAGGTGGAGAAAGAATAGTAGAGGAGGAAGGAAGAATATGTGGAGGGGATAAGGGAGGGAGAACAGGTTGTGGTTCAGTGGGTATGGTGTAGGATGGAATAGAGGAAAGGTGTGGTGGAAGAGGGGATTGAAGAGGTGAGGGAATATGTGTTGCAGTGGGGGAAACTGTAGGTGTAGGCATATGTGTAATATCAGGCGGTGGAGATTGATGTTGAGGTGGAGTCAATTGGGGTGCAGGAGGAGTGGGAAGAGATTTGGTAGGTGGAATGACCTCTTCAGAGTCAGGGTGAGGAGTGACCTTGACGGTTCTGGTGCTCTCAGAAGCATTGATGGAGGAGGAACCCTTGGAGGGTTTGGAGATTGTCCTCTCCCATCGGCCAAACAAGGCGCAGGTGAGGCGCTTGCTGGCATTGATGAATGTGGTCGGGGAGACCAAACATTCACTGGCCTTTTCCTGGAGGAAAATCCCCAGGATTCTGCCGTAGCAGACTTCCTTCTTGCTAGTTCTTTTCTTGATAAGGTCAAAGAAAACCATGCCCCAATCGACCTGACGCTTGTTGAGCACTGCGCACATGATCAGGAATTGATGGCGAGAGATATAGTCGTGTGCCGAGTGCTTGCCTAACAGAATTTTCCCTCCAATGTTAGCCAAAAATTGATAAGCGGCGGACAGTTGTTTCTTCAGAAGCTTATTAGGGTTGTTGCCAGAGAAACCCATAACTTTCAGCATATCAGCATATTCCTCAGCGTCCATTTCCAAGTTGTCTTCCCCATTGATCAAACCAAATATTTCAGAGAGAACTGCTGGGGACAGGGAAACAGCAGTGTTTCCAATATTTTCTGTCAGATTTCCACCTTTAGAAACTGTGGCAGTATACACCCATTCTCTTATCTCGGTTGAGTGTAGCTTGATGTTGCGTGTCATGAAGTCCTTGAGATGCAGTTCTTACAGTAATTCAAGGATATACAGAAAAATGGGATCGAAATGCTGGAAGGACTCAAAGTCCATTGAGAATGCTGCATCAAACTTCATCGCTACAAGTGCTTCTGGAGGAATTGCCATTGATGACCTGCAAAGAAAATTACAGAGAAAACGGCGATCAAGAGCAAAGGAACTGAAAGCGCGGGACGGAGGTCGAAGAAAACCTATATATAAGATTTTCAGAATAGGAATCGACAAGCTCCGTTCCACGAAAAAGAGACAGATCTTCGAACTGAGATCGACGAAATAAGGTATAGGAGAGTAGTTCGTCGAACCCATTCAGAAGAATTGAAAACAGTTCGTCGAACTCCGGTCGATGAAATGGTTTCTGAAGCAAGGTTCGTCGATCTCCGGTCAACGAAAATTATTTCCACACAGAGAATTCGTCGATCTCCGTTCGACGAGAATCTCTCGAACTTTCCCTAATTCGTCGAACTCCGTTCAACGAACTCTGGAAAATTCGTCAAATGCAAACCAAAATTAATTTAACTCTTCTCCATCAATCATTCCCAGTTGATTTATAAAGAACAGATGGGTTTTCTCATCCAAAGGCTTGGTGAAGATATCTGCTCTCTGTAGATCAGTAGGAATGTGGATCAAGTTAATTTTCTTTTTGTCCATATTATCTCTAATGAAATGATGTCTTATTTCAATATGTTTAGTCCTAGAATGATGAACTGGATTCTGAGCTATAGCAATAGCACTTGTATTATCACAAAATAAGGTTGAATTATTTAAGTTGATAGCATAATCTAGGAGTTGGTTTTGTATCCATAGTATCTGTGAACACCAGCTGCCAGCAGCCATATACTCTGCCTCAGCAGTTGATGTAGACACAGATGTCTGCTTTTTGCAAAACCAAGAGACAAGCCTCATACCCAGGAACTGGCAAGTTCCAGAGGTACTTTTCCTGTCCACTCTGTATCCAACATAGTCAGCATCTGAGTATCCAGTTAACTCAAATTCTGACTCTGTAGGATACCAGAGTCCTAAACTAGGACAACTCTTTATATATCTCAAAATCCTTTTTAGAAAAATAAGATGAGATTCTTTAGAATTCACTTGGAATCTAGCACAAAGGCATGTGGCAAACATTATGTCAGGCCTGCTAGCTGTTAAGTATAATAAGGATCCAATAATTGCCCTATAATGTTTCTGATCTACATGTTTCCCTGCTGCATCAGAGTCCACAACAGCATTTGTAGCCATAGGTGTTTTCATTCCTGAGGCATCACCCATCCCAAACTTTTTAATGAGCTCTTTAGCATACTTAGATTGGGAGAGGAAGATACCATCATGGAGCTGCTTCACTTGGAGACCAAGGAAGTAGGAAAGCTCACCCATGCTACTCATCTCAAATTTGGAATGCATGAGGTCAGCAAACCTCTGGCACAATTTGGGATCAGTAGACCCAAAAATAATGTCATCCACATATATTTGTAACAATAAGATTTGGTCCTTATGATGTCTACTGAAAAAGGTTTTATCTATGGTTCCTCTTGTAAATTTATGCTCTAAAAGAAAGCTAGATAGGGTCTCATACCAAGCTCTTGGAGCTTGCTTTAAACCATAGAGAGCTTTATGCAATATGTAAACATAAGAGGGTTGAGTTAGAGAGATAAAACCTGGAGGTTGTTCTACATAAACCTCTTCTTGAAGTACACCATTCAGAAAGGCACTCTTAACATCCATCTGGAATACCTTGAACTTTTTGTATGCTGCATAGGCTAGGAATATTCTAATGGCCTCCAACCTTGCAACAGGGGCAAAGGTTTGGTCATAGTCTATTCCTTCTTCTTGCCTATATCCTTGGGCAACTAGTCTAGCCTTGTTCCTTACTATGTTCCCTTCTGCATCTAATTTGTTCCTATAGACCCATTTGGTTCCAATAACTGGGTAGTTATGGGGTCTTGGAACCAAATCCCAAACTCTACATCTCTCAAATTGATTTAGTTCCTCTTGCATTGCAAGAATCCAGTGGGGATCTTGCTCAGCTTCATGGATGGTGAGAGGTTCAATTTGAGAGAGAAAACAGGCATGCATCAAGTCTTGATTGAGCTGATGTCTTGTCTGTACACCAACTGAAATGTCCCCAATCACTTGAGATCTGGGATGATCTCTAATTGTAACAAGATCAGTTGGTGGAGTTGGTTGAGCAACAGCTTCTGCAAATAATTCCTCTTGAGGAATGGTACTGGCTGTTGATGGAAGTTCAGTTACTTCCTCTTGGATTTCCTCTTCACTATCTTCAGCAGCCTGTGGAGTGGGATGATTTGGAACCTCTTGGGTAAGGTTTAGTCCATTCATAGACTCACACATTGGTGAAACCTGCAAAGGACTATTGGTAGAAATTTCTTTCTCCTTATAAGACATGTTAGCTTCATCAAAAGACACATGGACAGATTCTTCAATTTTAAGGGATGATTTGTTGAAAACCCTATAGGCCTTGCTTACTTGGGAATATCCTAGAAAAATCCCTTCTTCAGCCTTAGCCTCAAATTTGCTGATGTATCTTTTGTTATTAGTGTGGATATAACATATGCAACCAAAAACTTTAAAGTAAGTGATTTTAGGTTTCTTTTCTTTAAGTAATTCATAGGGGGTCTTGTGTTTTGGTTTATGTATAATGCATCTGTTCAGGACATAGTTGGCTGTGTTTACAGCTTCTGCCCAAAAGGGTAGAGGCATGTAGGCATCTGCTAACAATGTACCTGCAGCTTCAATGAGTGTCCTATTTTTCCTTTCAGCTATCCCATTTTGTTGGGGAGTTCTAGGAGCTGAGAAGCACTGCCTGATACCTTCCTTCTCACAGAACTCATGCATAAGAAGAGACTCAAACTCTGTGCCATGATCACTTCTGATCAATGCAACATGAGTAGAGAACTCAATCTGTATGGTCCTGAGAAAATCTGTAAGAACTTTGAATGTATCTGACTTAGCTCTCAGGAAGGCTACCCAACTGAATCTGGAGAAATCATCAACAATAACTAAGGTGTAAGACTTCCCTCCTAGGCTTTGTACTGCAATGGGTCCAAAAAGATCCACATGAAGCAGATACAATATCCTAGGTGAATCACTTTTATTAATGGATTTGAAGCTAGTTTTAGTTTGCTTGCCTAGTTGACAAGCCCTGCATAGGCTTTCCTTCTTGTAGGGACCAGAAGGTAAACCTCTAACAAGGTTGTCTTTAGATAACCTAGAGATGTTCTTAAGGTTTACATGTCCTAGCCTTTTGTGCCATAGCTCATTTTGGTTACTAGTGATATTGAGTAAACAAATATCAGTTGTGGCAGAAATGAAATATACTAAATATATGTTTCCTTGTCTAAGTCCAATTAAAACAGTTTGGTTTTTATCATTTATAATAGAACAAGAGGTAGAGTTGAAATGTACCTGATAACCTTCATCACATAATTGACTTATGGATATAAGGTTATGTTTAAGTCCTCTTACATATGTCACCTTTTTGAAGGTCACTGCTCAAATTCTTACTCTTCCATATCCTTCTGACTGACCACTCTTTGAGTCTCCAAATATCACCTTTGGTCCTAGCTTGGACTTATAGTTGGAGAGATTTGCTTTGTTGCCAGTCATGTGCTTGGAGCAGCCACTGTCCATGTACCATGTCTGACTTAGCCTTGGACAGTTCTTCACCTGTACCTGCATCAAACAATAAAGCTCAATTGTTCTTGACCCAGGTTACCTTGGGTCCTTGGTTTGGTTGAAAAGAAAAACTAGAAATGACTGATAATGCAGGTTGAGACTTATACCCTAGAGGGTGATATCTCCTAGGTGGAATTATCCAATCAGCTACTGGATTAAATGTCTTGTTAACTGTTTTAACATTTCTATAGGAGAAATTATTTATATTTGGTCATTCTGTGATCGACGAATTATTGTAAGTTCGTCGACCAGAGTGCGAAGAATGGGGATGAGATCGTCGACCTCCACTCAGAGAATGACCATGGTCATTTTCTGCGTCCCACGTTCGTCGACCTCTGCTCGAGGAACCATACACAGTTCGTCGATTGCAGTAAGACGAATAATTATTTCTGAAGTTTGCGTTCAACGTTCGTCGATCGGGGTTCGACGATCTTGCAGGATTTCGTCGATCTAAGTTCGACGAATTCTGCTGAACTTGGTTTTTAACAGCTTTCTTTTGTTTTCTGTTGCTATTGTATAGGGGATTTGACTTGTTTTCTGATCTGGGTTTTTCAGTTAGTTTCTCTTTACCTTTAGCAGTGATAAACTTTATGGGAGTGGAAAGTATATTCTTCTTTATTATGGGGGGTAAACCTGATGAAGCACCCAAGCCCAGCCTGCCATTTAATCTGGCATTTACTGTGCTTGTGATCTCCATCAGCTTGAGGCTTCTCCCATTGAGAGATTGCTCAAGTTGTTTTGCCTCACATAATTCAGATTTTAACTTGATTATCTGTTCATTAGCTAGAGTCAATTGGTCAGTTAGTTTTCTATTTTCTGTGCTGACAGATTCAAGATTTTCTAGTCTAGTCCTCAGGGTTTTTATCTCTTTCTCTAAGTTTATTAAATCCATGCACATAGTTTTAAATTCTACTTTAAACAAGTCAGAATTGAAGTCAAAACTAGAAATCACCTGATCAGCCTCTGAGTCTGAGGCACCTTCATCTTCAGAATCCTCTTCTGATCCACAGTTGCTTCTGGAGGCATCTATTGCCATTAGGCACACCTCCTTGGATCTGGCTTCTTCCTCTTCTTCACTGGAGCTGGAGGAGGATGTTTCCTCTTCTGTGTCACTCCAGGACTCAGCAACAAATCCTTTGTCCTTCCTTTTATACTTGTTGGAGGAGGGTCTGCTGCTTTGTTTTCTTCTGGAATCCTTGTCCCTGCCCTTGTCCTTTTTCTGATTCTCTGGGCATTCTGAAATATAGTGCCCAGGCTTTCTGCATCCAAAACACACAACCTCCTTAGTTGGTGTCTTGTCATATTTGGGTTTATCATCCTGCCTGGATGATTTTCTTCTAAAGTCCTTTTTTGCCATTTTGTAGAATCTTTTGGCAAAGAGGCTCATTAACTCTTCATTGGAGGTAGATGTTTCACTGTCTTCAGAAGCTTTGAGGGCCAAGCTGTGCTCCTTCCTAACTGGGATAGTTGCCTTCTGTTCTGCTGCCTCTCTTGATTTGACAAGCTGCTCATATGACATCAGCTTGCCTAGCAGAGATTCTGTTGAGATATCATTGAGGCTTCTGGCTTCTTTGATTGGCCAGATTCTGGAGTCCCATGAACTGGGGAAACACATCAATATCTTGGCATTCACCTCAGTTAAGGTGATGTCCTTGTCAAGAGTCTTGAGTTCACTAATGATTGAACTTAATCTATTGTACATCTCAGCCACTGATTCTGTCTCATCCTTTTTGAAATTCTCATAGAGAGAAATGAGACTGGATCTCCTATCCTTTCTTTCATCAACTGAGCCTGCTACCATTTGATTGAGAGAGTCCCAAATGGCCTTGGCTGAGGTGCACTCAGCCATCTTCTGAAATATGTCATCTGACATTGTTTGGGCCAGAATATTCATAGCCTTTGCATCAGCCATCTTGGCTTTCTTGTAGGCTTCAGTATTGTCTGGAGGTGGTACTGCACTCAGATTAGTTGATGTGCTGGCAAAAGTTGTAGGAGCTGGAGGAACACCTGTTGAAATAACAGAAAAAATATCCTCATCAATGGAGTTCATATATAATCTGATTCTTGCCTTCCAGATGGCAAACTTGTTAAGATTGCACACTGGAGGTCCGATGCTTGTATAATCCTTGTTTTGGGCCATGTCTGTGAGAACAAAATCTAATAACAGAATAAAAACAAAGAGATCTAACTAAGGGATCTTTGGGTTCAGGTGTTAGCCTGTACAACCAGTCAGGTATGGTATGTTTAACCAACCTCGCTTTGATACCAATTGAAAGTGCAGCTAGATCTGATATACTCTAGAGGGGGGGGTGAATAGAGTATATGGTGATTTTGAAACTTTTACAACTGCTGTTGTAAATTAGGTGTGTGTGTGTATGTGTGTGTGCAGCAAACACAATAAACCAGAAAGCAGCAATGGACTAATCACAGCACAATCACAGAACAATCACAGAGCAAGGCCATAAAACAAAAGGAAAAAAAAGCAACCAGACGACACAAGAATTTTATAGTGGTTCCCCAAATCTGGGTAGTCCACTCTTCTACCACCCTGGTAGGAATCCACTGCAGGAAGGGGTTTATCAGGTGTCGTGGCACCAATGGGGTTTTGATCAGGTTCCCAAAAACCAAACCCTCAAGTCTTTTGGTGGGAGACTTGCAACCAGAATAATTTTGAAGGGAATTAAAACCCTGTACAGAGGTGGAGTGAGAGGGTGATGAGGTCTTCTCTTTCTCAAGTCAAATGAGAAGACTTGTGGAATGTTGTTTAGCAGCTTTGCTCCCCCTGAGATGTAGAATGATTCAGGAAGAATACTGGAGCACTGCTTCAGGGTGATAGGTCTTCAAAGACCTAGAATTCCAGGTCCAGAGAAAGTCTTCAGGGACTTCTTGCAACTGATATGACTGTATTGTTTTGAAGTTCTCCTGAGTAAAAGCAGATGAAGAAGACTCTTGATATTGATGTAATGTTCTTCTTCTTCTTCTAGATCAATTTCTCTCTGGGCCAAGAATGAATTCTTTTTCTTGTGTTGTCTGAATCACTGTCTATGCTATTCTTGTTATTGTCTGATGTTCTGTACTTGTTGTATTTCTTCTGGTTTCTGTATCTCGCTTATCTGTCATGGAGAGCCTTCGATTTTTTGAATGTCGAGCAGTAATGACAGACGACCTGGAAAGGAAGCAGCAATTAATTATTTCCCCAACTGTTTCCATGGGAAAATGGCATGTAAAAATCCAGAATTAACTGTGCATCCTAACGGTAGTATACTGTGAAGAACTGCCATTAATTGTCCCGGAATCAGCGCCATGGAATGAGAAGGGAACGGAAGAAGACCTAGTCTGGAATCATCGATCGAAGAACAGAATTCGTCAAGCTGAGTCTTGAATTCGTCGAGCTAGGCTGAGTTCGTCGAGCTGAGCTGGGTTCGTCGAGCTGAGCTGAGTTCATCGAGCAGACAGTCTTCATTCGTTGAATAGACAATCTTCAATATCAGACAAACATTATTCGTTGAGTAGAGAACCAAATTCGTCGAGCTGAGAAAAGTTCTGGACTTGGACGAAATACTCTACATCTACTGAAAAGCTGTGTCGACACAAATTGGTGTCGACAGATTGATCTTGGTGTCGACACAACTCCTCTGGTGTCGACAGATTGGTCTAGGTGTCGACACAAGCTGGTGTCGACTGAAATCCTGGGTGTCGACACAAATCGTCTGGTGTCGACACAAGCCCTAAGTGTCGACACAGGTTCTATGAGCACAAAAATTGTCGAGTAGAGATTAGCTTTCGTCGACCTGAGGAGCTATGAACTTGAGGTCCAAGTTCGTTGAGCTCAGAATATAATTCGTCGACCGAAGCATGGAGCTGGACTGGGAGAAATTTGAAGTAGTCCTGAGAATGCTTGAAATAGAACCTGGTGTTCGTCGAGCAAAGAACAAAGTTCGTCGAGCTCAGTACTGCGAATTGTCTCACGATCGTCGAGCGCACAACTTCCTTCGTCGAGCTGAGTTGGACGAACATCGAACTCATTTCACTTAGTCTGAAAAACTGATAGATCTGGAGTTCCTGATGGTCTTGAAGAAGGCTCGTCCATCTGAAGTTGAGATAGAGGACTGTCCTAGACTCTAAGACACAAACTTGACCCAGACTATACATGATGGGTCACATCCTAAGTCAGTGAACCTAGCCCAAATCAACTAGGGATCCAACATATTGTTTGTGGGTTGCATGGGCTGCTCGGGTTTGGGCTTGGAGAGTAGCTCGGTCTGCTTCATGTTGGTGAGCTCGGCTTGCCATGGTGGGTTGCACTTGAACTGCACCAAAGGCCTTGAACCTACAAATAAAATAAAACAAATAAACAAAATGTTAGATATATTTTATAACATAACACAATATAAGTTATTAAAAATAAAACTAACCATAATAACATAATAATAATTATTTTTCATAACGAAACACAACTAGACATAGAACATAAAATTAAACATAAAAAACATAAAACACATAATTGAACTAGGAATTAATATATTATAAAAAAAAATTAAAACATGAAATAAAAACATAACAAGCATAAAATATAAATAAACTTAGGCATTTTGCATACTAAACTCCCCCAAAAACGATGACTAAAAGTATTCATCAGCCATCTAAAATTTCTCATGGGTATCCTCAAAGTCACTCACCCGACTAGAGCTTTCACCATGGCAATGAACATCTTTGTTCACTCTTGAGGAACAACCCTTATCCTAGTGACCACCGGAGCTTTCCTGATCATACCTATTAGAAGGTAACAGAAATTTTCTAAAAGGAATGGGAGGCTTGGAAGCAATAGGCTGAGGTGGAGCTGGAGCTTTGCCCTTCCTCTTGGAAGGAGCAACTCTTGTACTTCCCTTGAATCCCAACCCTTTCTTACCCTTTTGTGAGGAGAAGGTGTCTATCAAGGGTAGTACTGTACTTGGCTTAGAATAACTAGCCACTATTCTTTTCCCCTTCTCAAGCTTATGTTCAAGCTCCCTAATGAGACAGTTCTTGTGCTTGATGGAGGCTATCTGGATGTCCAAGTAGGACTCAGTTGGCTTATTTACCTATATTTCTAGTCCAGCAGATTAGTTGTTATATTATGTTGGGCAACTGCAAGCTTAAGAGATGAAATCTCTTTAGCTTGCATCTTAGATAACTTCTCGACCTTCTTGAAGGCATTCAGAAGTTATCCATACTTATCAATCAGTTGATTAACAACTCCTTCAGATCCAAAATCTTCTTCACCAGTGGGTGAAGATGTTTCTGAGCAAGGACTGGTCTCATACTCAGACATAGAAGCAGAATTGGTTAATGGATGTACCTTGCTTTGACCAGGCTAATCCTGGTTTCCCTCTTCATCTGCCTTTGTCATCAGCCCTTTGTAGCTGTGGGAATCTTCATCCTCCTCTGAGTCACTATCTGATAGTGTCAGAGGGGCCCTGATTCCTATCCTCACTAAAGGATTAACTTCTCCTACTATAACAGCTTTATCATTACCAGTAGCAGCAACTAGCCCAATGTAGGCTTCCCCTTCTTCAGAATCAGATGATGATGAGTCTGTCCAGCTCTTTTCCTTCTTGGCAATGAAGTACTTCTCCTTCTTTCCTTTGTGCTAGTGCTGCTTCTTCTCCTTAGTCTCCTTCCTCTTCACTGGGCAGTCAGCTATCATATGCCCAGGTTTGCTGCAACAACAACAAACAACTTTAAAAGAATTAAATTTAGTTGGTTTAGAATCATATTGTCGGCCTTTGAGTGATTTTTCTTGTGATGAGTGGAGGTGGGAGACCTCTTCTTCCAGTGCTTATTCTTCATCAACCACTGTAGTTTCCTCGAGAATGCTGCAAAGTCTTCATCAGACATGATATTATCTGATGCCTCTAAGTCTGAGCTATCTGACTCAGCTGGTCTTCTTGGTGGAGAAGGAATCCTCTCCTTGCCCTTCCTTGTGCTTTCTGCTCTGAAGGCCAAGGACTTTTCCTTGGCTAGGGATTTGCTGGTGGCCTCTTCCTCCTACCTGATAGCTAGTTGCATCTCATATGAGTGCAGCTTTCCAAACAATATTTGGAGAGGAGTATCAGCAAGCTTAGACGCCTCTCTTATGACACAGATTTTAGTATCCCAGTTTCTAGTGAGAGATTTGAGAAACTTATCATTTATTTCATAATTATTGAAGACCCTCCCATAGGTCTTCAACACATTTATGATCATGAAGAATCTTTCATAACAAGCAGTTATGTTCTCCTTCAGGTTTTGCCTGAAAGCCTCATACTCTTGGTTGAGCAGAAACTTCATGTCATCCTTTACCTCTTCAGTCCCGTCCATGTAGAACACAAGTATGTCCCACATCTATTTGGAGGTCTGGCAGTGAACTAGATTCAAAAAGGTTGAGTCAACAACAGTACTGGCAATAATATTATGTGCTCTCTTGTCCAGTCCAGCAAGGATGATTTCAACTTTGGTCATCTCAGAGTATGTCTTAGGAGTCTGGTCATTAGCATTCAGAATAAAGACCTTCATAGGGATGAATGGTCCCTCCTTGACTATTATAAAGATCCTTGGATCATAGGCTTCCATGAATAGGCTCACCCTCCCTTTCCATATTCCAAAATACTCCTTCCTGTAGATGGGGAGTTTCATGGAACTCATCTCTCTCTGCCTCTCTCTAAAGCCCATGTACACTTAACTGCAGCTACCTTTGGAGATCACTCAGATTGTTAAATCCCTTTTTGAGTAACCTCCCTCTGATACCACTTGAAAGATATTTTCAAGGTAGCTACCAACCTAGAGGGGGTGGGGGTGAATAGGTTTGTCTAGGTCTTTTGAATTTCTGTTTGTTTTTTATTGAGTTATTATGTTATTGAATAAATGAGAGCTTTTTTTTGAGAACCTGCAACTAGAAAACAAAAACAGAAAAGCATACAGATATTTTTATAGTGGTTCCCCAAAATTATGGGTACATCCACTCTCCCTCCACCTTGCTAACTTTCTGTTAGTCAAGGCACTTCTACAAATAAATGCTATAAGGAGATTACACCTCAGATCCCTCTGGATCTTTCATTCTTCTGCAAAACTTACACCTCAGCCATGAGGGCCTTCACTCAGTGACCAACTGATCACCTACCTAAGGATATTAAGCCCTACCACTTAGGCTATGGAGGATAGCCCTACCTCAGAGCAAACTGATGAGTATAATTTATAGGTATTTTTATTATAATTTTTAGTATAATTTTACTATAAATTTATAAAGATCATTTTTGTTTTAGTTAATAAATCTTATATTTTAATTTTATCTCACATATTTATGTTTTGATTATTTTTGTAGGAATGTTGTTGCGATCGCGCTCATTACGATGGAGAATAATAAAATGTTCAATGTTGTCGTCGTCATCGCCGCACCATGCACAAGTCCACGTACATGGAGCAGCCCGAGCTACTCTCCAAGCCCAAACCCGAGCCCCTACAACTATCAAACCCGAGCAGCCCATGCAGCCCACAAACAATATTTTGGCCAACATTATGAAGCCCATGCATGGCCGACCCTCTCTCTCCCCTCCTCACTAATTTCTCCATGCATGCACCTTGTCACCCATGCTTGTTCAGCCCCCTCTCCCCCCCCCTTCATTTTTCCTCATTCATCCCCTCTCTCTCCCCTTTATTATTTTCTCTTCTCTTCATTTCTCATGCATCTCCCCACTTCCCCCTCTCTCTTATTTATTTCTCATTCACCCCTCTTTCCCCCTCTCTCATTCTCATTTAAACCCACACACCCCCTCCTATATTCTTTTTTCTATTTTCCAAAATGGAAATGCATATGCATGCATGTAGCCTTTTCTCTCTCCCCCTCATTAAATATCATGCATGAACATCTCCTCCCATACATGGCCGGCCACATCCTTTCTCCCTTCATATCCACTTCCATCTAGAACCTTCCCCCTCAGCTATAAAAGGAGCCCTTTCCTCAAGCTTTGGAGGAGTTGGATTTTGGAGAGCAAGTGAGATAGCTAGTTCAAGAGAGAGTTCTTTTTTTATTACTTGTTGTTAAGTTTTTATTAGTGTAACCATTTTGGTGTTAGTGTAATCTTTTTATTAGTATAATCTTGTCTCTTTATTATTGTGTACTCCCTTTTTATTAATTAATGAAAATGAATTATTCTCCTCTTATTTTTCTGGTTTCCTTTTCAAGCATGCGTAGCTAATTTTCCGTTAGCGTTCGATCATGAGGATCCATGAAATGAGATGAGATTTTGTTTTACTTCTTAGTTTTATTTTTGTCAAAATTATTCTCGATCCTTCTTTGATTTTTCTCGTGTCGACTCAGTATTTCCGGTATACGATAGTATGCAATTTGATCTCATTTCATAGTAGTCGAGAGACTCGTTGATTTGAAAGATCACTCAAAGAAGGAAGGAGTTGATCGCAACCCTAGAGATAGGATGACGTAAATCCTCCAGATTGGAGTCAAATTCAATAGTGCGGGTCACTTTGGTAATGCGACTTTAGGCCATTTTGAATTGTAAAGAGATTTCGGTCAAAACGACTATAAGTTAGGGGATTTAATGCTCAAGCGAGATTACTTCCTAATATCGGATCCGTCACGGTCGAGGTTAATTTGCAAATTTAAATCTATATTTTTCCTTCTCATCTCAATCTATGGTGAATCATTGATCCAATGCTAGCTTTTTATCATAAGTTTTCGTTTCAAAAATTATCTTTAGTTTTAATTTAAAAATTCTCAAAAACCCACCACAATCTTTCGGTAGGATAATAGTAGAAGCGTGAGTAGCTGTACTTGACAGCCCCAATGTTGGAACACCCTATTACTAATTTGGGTCAGGATCACTATGTCTCTAGGAAACAAATGTTTGACCTCCTGTATAGCTCAAAAGGTCAATTAGAATTGAGTCTAAGGGTTAGAAGTCTAAGTTTGGAAGCTGCCCTCAAGACCAAGACTTTTTCAGTTTGAGACCAAGTCATATCCTCGAGCTCAGCACGATGATTCGTCGAACTCCGATCGACGATCGTCTAGCTCAACTTCGACAGATCGTCGAACTCCATTCGACGATCGCTGAGCTCAACTTCTTCATATCGTCGAACTCCATTCGACGATCGGTGAGCTCAGTTCGACGATCTTGACTCAGCTTTGGATCTCTATCTCTGAGCTCAGTTCGATGATCTTTGAGCTCAGATCGACGATGTTCTGCTGCTGTATATATCCATTTCACTGAGCTCAGTTCAACGATAGCAGAGCTCAGTTCGACGTTTTCAGATAACTTCAAGGATGTTTCTAGATTCAAATTCAAATCAGTTAAGGAGTTATTCTGCAATTAATTCAGAAGATTTCCTAGCCGTTTTCATTTATTTCTTGACCAAGTTTCAAGGGATTTTTCAAGGAATATTTCTGTGGACTTTCCTCCAGAAGAGATTTTGCAATTAAGGATGCAATTAATGCAGGCCAACGGCTATTCTTGACAGAGAATGTTTTTTCATTCAGTATCAGAGAATAAAAGAGAAGAATTTTTGAATCTCATACAGAAGACAGATACACAGACACACACAGAGACATCAGTAATCTTCAGAACAAGAACAAAATATTTTGTCTCAAAAGAATTCTCTGAAGAACACACATCCAAGGAGATCAAACTTTCTCAAATCCTCAGATCTCTCTCAAGTGTTCAAGGCCAACATATTTCAAGACTCCAGACATCCAACATTTCAGTTATTGCTGAAATCATCTTTTGCTGGAGCTCAACTTGTGAAGGCCTATCACCCTACAGCAAAGCTTCTTTTCCTGAGCTTCTTTTCCTGAAGATCTCAAGGACTCAGGGGGAGCTTTGACACCATTAATCCACATAGTCTTCTCAGCTGATCTGAGAAAGAGAAGACTTCCATCACTCTCTCACCCCCATCTCTGTAAAGGGTTTCTCAAACTCCCTTCAAAAGTTTGAGCTTGGTTTTTGAGCACCTTGTCAAAAGCTCATTGGTGGCAAGACACCTGATCAAAAAATCTAATTTGGTTTTTGAGCACCTTATCAAAAGCTCATTGGTGCCCAGGACACCTGATCAACTCATCCTGCAGTGGATTCCTACCTAGGGTGGTAGAAGAGTGGATGTACCCAAGTTTAGAGGAACCACTATATTTCCTTGTGTCATCCTGTTTTGCTTGTCTTTATTTTTATTTCTGGCTATGATTATTCTGTGATTATCTTTTGATTAGTTTAGTTCTGTGATTAAATTTATTACTGCTTCCCTGCTCACTCATATTACAACAATTATTGTAAAAAGTTTTTAAGCACCATATACTCTATTCACCCCCCCCCCCCTCTAGAGTATATCAAATCTAGCTGCACTTTCAATTGGTATCAGAGGGAGGTGTGTTAAACATACCACACCTTGGTGGTTGCACAGGTTAACACCTGAACCCAAAAGATCCCTAGTTAGATCTGTTTTCTTTTGTAGTTTATTATTAGATTTTGTTTTCTCAAATCATGGCCCAAAACAAAGATTATGCTAGCACCAGACCTCCAGTGTGCAATCTATCCAAATTTGCACTTTGGAAAGCAAGGATTAGACTGTACATGAATTCTATTGACGAAGATATTTTTAACTCTGTTTTGACAGTGTGTCCAAGAGCTCTAGAGAACTCAAGTACAAATGCTGTTCCACCTCCATCAGGAACAGATGCTGACATCAAGAGATGGAAGGTAGCTGATGCCAAGGCTATGAACATCTTAGCCCAGACAATGTCTGATGACATATTTCAAAAGGTGGCTGAATGCAATTCAGCAAAGGAAATTTGGGACAAACTCTCTGAAATAGTCTCAGGCTCAGCTAATGAGAGAAAGGATAGGAGATCCCACCTCATATCTCAATATGAGAATTTCAAGAAGGGAGAAACTGAGTCAGTGGGAGATATGTACAATAGGCTCAGTATAATTGTCAGTGAACTCAGGACATTGGATAAAGAGATCTCACTAACTGAACTCAATGACAAAATTCTAATGTGCTTCCTTAGCACTTGAGATTCAAGAATCTGGCCAATCAAGGATGCCAGAAGTCTGAATGAGATCACCACTAAAGCTCTATTGGGTAAGCTCAAATCTTATGAGCTACTTATCAAAAATAGAGAAGAAGAACAGAAGGCTGCCTCACCAGCCACAAGAAAAGAGAAGACCATAGCCTTCAAGGAAATTGAAGATCAGCCTGAAGACAAAGTCACAGGCAATGATGAGCTGCTCAGTCTGTTGGCCAAAAGATTTTACAAGATGGCCAGAAAGGACTTCAGAAGGAGATCATATAAGGAGCATGATAAGCCAAGGTATGACAAGTCCATTAATAATAATAAAGACATTGTTTTCTTTGGTTACAGGAAACCAGGGCACATAGTTCCTGACTGTCCAGAAAACAAAAACAAGGACAGAAGGGACAAGAAAGAAAGAAGAAAGAAGAAAGAATCCAAGAGGAATGGCAATGGCAAACCCTCATCAAGCAAAAACAAACATACAAGAAAGGGGTTTGTTGCTAAATACTGGAGTGAGACTGAAGAGGAGTCAGAAGCCTCATCCAGCTCCAGTGATGATGAGGATGATGCAAAAGAGAAAGAGTTCTGCATGATGGCAATCAATGCCTCACAACATAATTCAGAAGAAGAGGAGTCAGAGTCAGACTCAGAGACTTAACCTGAAGAAGATCAGGTAATCAGTTTTTTTGATTTTAATTCAGAGGACTTTAAATCTGAATTTAAAGCATTGTGTTTAGATCTGCTAAAATCTGAGAAAGAAATTATCTCTCTCAGAAATCATCTATCTGAACATAATACTTTAAAGTCAGAAAACCTCAAACTCTCTCAGGAGTTGGAGTGCTGTAGGGAGCAGATAGCTTCACTGAAAAGTGAGCTGTCTGAGGCCAAGAAGCTTGAAGAATCCCTTAATGGGAGAAGCATCAAGCTGATGGACATCACAAGTACAGTGAACTCCAGATTTAATAGTACACTGGGCTTGGGTGCTTCATCCAGCCAACCCATAGTTCTAACAACTCCAATCAAATTCATTTCTGACAAAGGAAAGGGAGTTGTAGAGGTAGCTAGGAAAAATTCTGATCTGCCCCAGAAAACTAAGTCCCAGCAGAAATCGTCGAATGGAGGTCGACGATCGCCAAACGGAGATCGACGATCGCCGAACGCAGATCGACGATCTCAGGCAAAATCGTCGAACGCAGGTCGACGATCTCAAGTCCCTGAACTCAGCTATAGTCGACCGTCGAACGGAGCTCGACGATCTGACCCAAGATCGTCGAACGCAGCTCCAAGATCGTCGAACAGAGGTCAGAGCTCTGGAAATTTTTTCAAGGGCAAATCAAAATCCAATCCTAAGGGTCCTTCATCCCAAATCTTTAACCCTTATACTGAATGGATTATACCTCCAAGGAGATATCATCCTGAAGGATATAAGAGTCAACCTGGGATGTCTTTTATTTCAGAATTTAAAGGTTATCAACCTAGGCCCAAGGTAAACTGGGTCAAAAACAAATGAATTGTCTTATGTGCAGGTGAAGACCTATCCAACATCTAACCAGCAATGGTACTTGGATAGTGGGTGCTCTAAGCACATGACAGGGAACAAGGACAACCTCACATCCTTTACAGCCAAGCTTAGACCCAAAGTTATCTTTGGTGATTCAAACTTTGGACGGACTAAAGGATATGGTGCAGTCCAGATTGGATCAGTAACATTCAAGAAGGTAGCTTATGTGGAAGGACTGAAACACAACTTAATAAGCATCAGTCAGCTGTGTGATGAAGGCTACCAGGTGACCTTTAGCAAAGCATTATGCAAAATCAAGTCAGAGGACAACACAACTGTATTGACAGGTAAAAGGAAAGGTAACATCTATCTAGTAGACTTTCTTTCAACTAATGTAGATATTTGCCGATTAAATTCTGTCTATAGACCAAATATCTTATGGCATAAGAGACTAGGACACCTAAACCTTAGAACTATTGCTAGGCTATCCAAGGACAACCTTGTTAGAGGACTACCTTCTGGCCCCTACAAGAAGGAAGGACTCTGCAGGGCTTGTCAATTAGGTAAGCAAACTAAAAATAGCTTTAAGTCACTTAATAAGAGTGATTCACCTAGGATATTGTATCTGTTCCACATGGATCTTTTTGGACCCATCACAGTACAAAGCCTAGGATGGAAATCTTACACTTTAGTAGTTGTAGATGACTTCTCTAGATTCACTTGGGTGTTCTTTCTAAGGAAGAAGTCTGATAACTTTAAGTGTCTGACAGAGTTTCTCAAATGTATACAGATTGAGTTCAATACTCACATTGCCCTGATCAGAAGTGATCATGGGACAGAGTTTGATTCTCTTCTTATGCAAGAGTTCTGTCAGAGTGAAGGGATCAGGCATACTTTCTCAGCTCCTAGAACTCCTCAACAAAATGGGGTAGCTGAAAGGAAAAATAGAACCCTTATTGAATCTGCCACTACATTGTTGTCAGATGCTCACCTTCCTCTATCCTTTTGGGCAGAGGCAGTGAACACCTCCAACTATGTGCTGAATAGAAGTTTGATACATAAACTAAAGGGAAAGACTCCCTATGAATTACTCAAAGGGAAGAAACCTAAAGTTGATTATTTTAGAGTTTTTGGTTGTATTTGCTACATACATAACAATGACAAGAAGTATTTAGCAAAATTTCAAGCTAAAGCTGATGAAGGAGTGTTTCTTGGATACTCTATGATCAGCAAGGCTTATAGGGTCTATAATAAATCATCTTTAAAAATTGAGGAATCAGTTCATATATCATTTGATGAATCTAACATGTCTTTCAATGAGAAGATCCCTTCTACCATAGAACCTTTGCAGGAACATTCCCTTGTTGAAGACTTGAACAAGTTACAGGTTACCCAAAGGGATGAAAGCAGTGAAGATGAAGAAAGTGCTCAACATATTGAAGAACAACTTGAAGAGCCAGTTGTTGTGCCACAAGAGGAAACAACAACACAGGTTGGTGAACAATCAACACCCCATGTTGATTTAGTAACATCAAGAGACCATCCAATTTCCCAAATAATTGGAGACATCTCAGCTGGTGTGCAAACCAGAAATCAGGTCAACCAAAACCTGTTGCACACCTGCTTCCTATCTCAAATTGAACCTCAGTCCATTCAAGATGAAGAGCAAGATCCACACTGGATCATTGCAATGCAAGAGGAGTTACATCAATTTGAAAGGAACAAAGTATGGGAACTAGTGCCAAAGCCTAAGGATCATTCCATTGTTGGAACAAAGTGGGTATTCAGAAACAAACTGGATGATCAAGGAGTAATTGTAAGGAACAAGGCAAGACTAGTTGCTCAGGGATATTCTCAAGAAGAAGGAATAGACTACGACCAGACCTTTGCACCAATTGCAAGATTGGAAGCCATCAGAATATTTTTAGCTTATGCAGCACATAAAGGCTTCAAGGTATATCAGATGGATGTCAAAAGTGCATTTCTAAATGGAGACATCAAAGAGGAAGTATATGTCAGACAACCTCCAGGTTTTATCTCTCCAACTTATCCTGATTATGTTTTTAGATTGAACAAAGCATTATATGGTCTCAAGCAAGCTCCTAGAGCATGGTATGAGACCCTAGCATGCTTTCTTTTGGAAAATGGATTTATAAGGGGTAGAGTAGACCAAACTCTTTTCATTAGAACCCATAAGTCCCATACCCTACTAGTACAGATTTATGTAGACGATATTATTTTTGGTTCTACTGACTCCAAATTGTGCAGAAGGTTTTCCAACCTAATGCATTCTAAATTTGAGATGAGTAGCATGGGTGAGCTATCCTTCTTCCTAGAATTGCAAGTCAAGCAACATGCTAAAGGCATCTTTATTTCTCAAACCAAATATGCAAATGAATTGGTTAAGAAATTTGGCATGTCTGAAGCATCTTGTATGAAAACACCCATGCCTACTAATGCTGTATTGGATGCTGATGAACATGGGAAACCTGTTGATCAGACAACATATAGAGCAATGATTGGCTCTTTACTGTACCTTACAGCTAGTAGACCAGATATAATGTTTGCTACATGTATATGTGCTAGGTTCCAAGTAAGCCCTAGAGAGTCACACCTAACACTAGTAAAGAGGATTCTCAGGTATGTTAAAAGTTGTCCAAATCTAGGTCTCTGGTATCCAAAAGATTCAGCATTTGATTTAACTGGATTTTCTAATGTTGATTATGCTGGATGCAGAATTGACAGGAAAAGCACCAGTGGAACTTGTCAGTTCCTTGGTGACAGACTTGTCTCTTGGTTTTGTAAGAAACAAACTTTTGTGTCAACTTCAACTGCTGAAGCTGAATATATACCTGCAGGCAGTTGTTGTTCACAAATCTTGTGGATTCAAAACCAACTCCTAGACTATGGCTACAACTTAGAGAAGTCTAAAATCTTTTGTGATAACACCAGTGCTATTTCTATAGCTCAAAATCCAGTCCTCCATAGTAGGACAAAACACATAGAGATCAGGCATCATTTCTTAAGTGATAATGTTGAAAAGAATAAAATTGAAATACAATATATCCCAACTGATTTACAAAGGGGAGATATTTTCACCAAGCCCTTGGATGAAAAGAAACACACCTTCTTCCTAAATCAGTTAGGAATGTTAGATGAAGGAAGTCTTAAATAATATCCAAGATCTTAAAAGCTTAAAAATTGACCAAGACTAGGCAAACATCTTGATTTTTTCTTAGTGTCTAGAGTTTTTCTGATCTCTGAACTGCGCTCGACGATTTTCCCACAAATCGTCGAACGGAGATCGACGATTTCTGAAATCATCGACCTGAGTTCAGCGTTTCTCAGATAGTATGAACTATCTCTTCTGGTCAACGATCGTCAAATGGCGCTCGACAATTTTGTTCTCTAAACGATCGTCGAACAGAGCTCGACGCTCTCCAATATCGTCGAACGGAGATCAACCATGTTGAAGACTCTTCAGATTCCTTCAGAAGCCTCGATCGTCGAACTGAGTTCAATGATCTTTCTAATTCTGCGTCGAACCCTAATATAAAATTCATTTTTCGCCGTCGTTCTCCTTTGCGCTTTCGATTTCTCTGTAAGAACTTTCTTTCCCTCCAAACACTTCTGCACTTGGTCGTTTTGTTTGTTGAATCTTTGCAGGTAACTATGGCTGTGTCTGTTGCTGTTCTCGCCGCCATGAAGTTTGATGCTGGCTTCGACATAGACATGGAATCCTTCAGCACAACCGACCAGGTTTTTCAGGATACCTTGGGGTTATTCAAAGAGCAGAACCTGACAGCAATCATGACCACAAGGATTAAGCTTGCATCTGATGAGATTAAGGAATGGGTCTACACTGCCCACAATCAAGACAACAACACAATTGTTGGATCAATATCTGGCACTCAGGTACCCTTAACCCCAGCAATTTTAACAGAGGTTTTTGAGTTAAGAACTGGTGGAGATACAGCTGACTTGTCTGGAGAAGAGTATACTGACTTGCTTGCCAGAATGGGTCATTCTGAGGCTAACCCTAGCAAGTTATTGAAAAAGAACCTTTCTGTGGAATACAGATTCCTGGCTGATGTAGTTGGGAAAGTGCTACTGGCTAAGCACTCTGCTCATGATACAATCTCAAGGTATCAGCTCTGCCTAATGGGAGCCCTAGTAGACAGGAAGAATTTGAATTGGGGAGAGGTATTCTTTGACCTCATCAAGAAGAAGATAAACAAAAGTTTTGTAAACTTTGGAAGAATCATAGGGGTGTTTCTGCAGCATAGGTGCCCTGTACTGCTGGTCTCTTCTGGAATCCACATCAATGCATCCAAGAGACTGTCTTGTGCCCTTTTTGGTAAATGGGACAGATAAATCCTCAAGCCCAGCAGGACCTCCTCCAGCACTCCTTCAGGCACCAGGACTCTCAGAGTCACTTCCCCACAGGTCTCTGCCCCTGCAGATGACCTGCCTGCTGATGTTTCTCCTCCTCCTCCAATTCCATCTCTTCCCCTTCCATCTACCATTCCAACTCCATCCACCATCATCATCTCCAGCCCCTCTCCAACATCCACACCATCTCCAATCCCCACTCCTCCAACCACAGAAGACCAATTCCATCCATTATTCTCCTACCCTCAACCAGATGCCACTTCACCACCCTCAATTCCCTCCTTCACCCTCATTGATGATTCCTTTATGGATGATTCACCATCCTCTCCTCCTGAGCTACCCTCATCCTCAACATCCTATCAAGATCTTCTACAAGAGATCATTGACCAACCCACCTTCACCCCATCTATCTCCATCACACTGTCCTCCATATCCACTTTACCCACACCTCAACCATCCCTGCCCCACTACTCCAGCTCTCCACTACCATCACCAACAGCTGCTCCTCCATCCTCTACCTCTGCTCCAGTCCCTACTGAGCAAGTAGATATTCTAGCCCTTGCTGACAGGCTGTATGAATTGCTAGCCCCCAGGATATCTCTTCTTTTGGAGACCTCCTTGGCTCCATTACTCCTGTCAGTGGCAGCCCTCTCTGCCAGGCTCTCCTCTCTCTTCCCTCAGGCAGCCCCTTCAGCAGTATGCCTTGATCCAGCCTTGTCTGAATCTAGGCAGGGGGAGATGCCCTATGAAGTGAGTCTGCCTGTTACTGTTGTTGCTTCTATTTCAGTGAGCCTGTCTGCTGCTGCTGCTATTGCTGTTTCTTCAGCTCCTATTACTGCTGCTCCTACTGCTGTGTCTCAAGATCAAATTCCTCCTGCTGCAGTTTTTGCACTAGACCTCAGGTCTTTGCTCTCAGTATTTGATCAGTTATATTTCAGATGTCTGCCAGAGATAATTGCTGTCCAGCCCCCAGAGGATCTGTCCAAGGCCCTTGTGCCATTCTCTTGTTGTGACCCCAGCATCATCACCTCATTTGTCCACTCAGTATATGCTGCTGCTTCTTCTGCTGAAAGCATTGCTGTTGTTTCTGAGGTTGCTGCCCCTCCTGCTGCTGAAAATTTTGATACTGCTGCTGATATTTCTGTTACTGCTGATGAACCAACTTCTAAGGAGATCCTTATGAAAAAGGCACATGAGTTTGAGCCTTCTGCATTTTCTGATGATATTTCTACTGTTGCTGCTGCTGTTACTTCTCCAGAAACTGTTGCTGCTGCTGTTGTCACTTCTCCAGAACCTGTTGCTGCTGTTGTTGTTACTGTTTCTACTTCAACTGCAACAACTTCTGTATCTGGTGTTGTCACTACTGTCACTGCTTCAACCTCTGCTGCTACACCCTCTGCTACCTCATCTGCTTCTATACAGCTCAAGAAAGATTTGATGAAGAAAATTGATGCCCTTTATGATGATCAGAGTTCTGAAAGTGATAAGTTCAGAACAGACTCTGACGATTCTTCTGCTACCATTGCCAGGAAAAGAAAGGCAAGGAGCAAAGCCATGAAGAGAGTACCTCCTGCCAAGGTCAAGGATAACAATGATATACCATACTATATTCTTCATGATTGCCCTATCACTGAGCACTGGATGCAGTACTCTAAGAATCAACTGAAAGCAATGAAAAAGAAAAGGAAATATGAAAAGGGTTCTTCACAATTCCAACACTCTCATCCTCCTCCACCACCTCCTCCTAATGCAGGTGCAGGTGGAAGTTCAGTTGCTCAACCCCCTGCTAGAAGTCAAGCTCCCTATCAGCCACATGCTAGATCCTATAATAGGGGAAGCCAATCCAGGGGTTCTCAATCCAGGAGAGGAGGATACAGAGGCAATCAAAGAGATCTCCAGGTCTACTCCAAAGGATACTCAAGGCAACATCCATACTCCAGGGAAGGACAAATTTCATCTGATACCACCTCTGGTCCTTTTCCCTATAAATTAAAGGAAACTGTGTCATCCAGGCCTCCTCAGGACAATCCTTCTAACAGATATGAGCCACCAGTACCTTTTGAAGACCCTGAGAACAATCCAGCTGCTTGGACTGCAAGAATGAAAGAACTTGCTGCACTGGATCAGATCAAAAAGGCTAAAGAGCAAGGAAGAGATTCCTCTAACATCTCTACAATGTCTGAACAGAGAAAGAAAGAGCTAGAAAGATATGCATCAAGCAAATTTTTTTGATTCTGGCAGGTACATGGAACTGCATCCTGAAGCTGTAGTACCCAGACCCGAACAGCAAACCACTTTAGGTGCAGCAGATGATACTAGATCAAAGAAGGAAGCCCTCAATCCCAACAGAGAAATCAAACTTGTTATGGGCAAGGAAAGGAAATGACAATGTAAGGTGACAATCTCTTTAATTATTATCTGGGATGATATATATATATATATATCTCTGTGGTTCTGCTGTCCAGCTTTTCTTTTTGTTTTTCTGTATTGCTGCTTGTATGTTATCTAAATTTTTCCAAAGTCTATAAATAGTAATCCTAACCCAAATAGGGGGAGATTGTTGGAACACCCTATTATTAATTTGGGTCAGGATCACTATGTCTCTAGGAAACAAATGTTTGACCTCCTGTATAGCTCAAAAGGTCAATTAGAATTGAGTCTAAGGGTTAGAAGTCTAAGTTTGGAAGCTGCCCTCAAGACCAAGACTTTTTCAGTTTGAGACCAAGTCATATCGTCGAGCTCAGCACGACGATTCGTCGAACTCCGATCGACGATCGTCTAGCTCAACTTCGACAGATCGTCGAACTCCATTCGACGATCGCTGAGCTCAACTTCTTCATATCGCCGAACTCCATTCGACGATCGGTGAGCTCAGTTCGACGATCTTGACTCAGCTTTGGATCTCTATCTCTGAGCTCAGTTCGACGATCTTTGAGCTCAGATCGACGATGTTCTGCTGCTGTATATATCCATTTCGCTGAGCTCAGTTCAACGATAGCAGAGCTCAGTTCGACGTTTTCAGATAACTTCAAGGATGTTTCTAGATTCAAATTCAAATCAGTTAAGGAGTTATTCTGCAATTAATTCAGAAGATTTCCTAGCCGTTTTCATTTATTTCTGGACCAAGTTTCAAGGGATTTTTCAAGGAATATTTCTGTGGACTTTCCTCCAGAAGAGATTTTGCAATTAAGGATGCAATTAATGTAGGCCAACGGCTATTCTTGACAGAGAATGTTTTTTCATTCAGTATCAGAGAATAAAAGAGAAGAATTTTTGAATCTCATACAGAAGACAGATACACAGACACATACAGAGACATCAGTAATCTTCAGAACAAGAACAAAATATTCTGTCTCAAAAGAATTCTCTGAAGAACACACATCCAAGGAGATCAAACTTTCTCAAATCCTCAGATCTCTCTCAAGTGTTCAAGGCCAACATATTTCAAGACTCCAGACATCCAACATTTCAGTTATCGCTTAAATCATCTTTTGCTGGAGCTCAACTTGTGAAGGCCTATCACCCTACAGCAAAGCTTCTTTTCCTGAGCTTCTTTTCCTGAAGATCTCAAGGACTCAGGGGGAGCTTTGACACCATCAATCCACATAGTCTTCTCAGCTGATCTGAGAAAGAGAAGACTTCCATCACTCTCTCACCCCCATCTCTGTAAAGGGTTTCTCAAACTCCCTTCAAAAGTTTGAGCTTGGTTTTTGAGCACCTTGTCAAAAGCTCATTGGTGGCAAGACACCTGATCAAAAAATCTAATTTGGTTTTTGAGCACCTTATCAAAAGCTCATTGGTGCCCAGGACACCTGATCAACTCATCCTGTAGTGGATTCCTACCTAGGGTGGTAGAAGAGTGGATGTACCCAAGTTTAGGGGAACCACTATATTTCCTTGTGTCATCTGGTTTTGCTTGTCTTTATTTTTGTGTCTGGCTGTGATTATTCTGTGATTAGCTTTTGATTAGTTTAGTTCTGTGATTAAATTTATTACTGCTTCCCTGCTCACTCATATTACAACAATTATTGTAAAAAGTTTTTAAGCATCATATACTCTATTCACCCCCCCCCCCTCTAGAGTATATCAGATCTAGCTGCACTTTCACTCGAGTTTAAATGCGACCTTGGTACTACAATTCGATAGGTACACTTGCCTTTTCGGGTTGATAGCAATCAACACACCAAGTTTTTGGCGCCGTTGTCGGGGAGGCTTTTTCGTCAATATTAAGAAAACGCTTTCGCTATTACTTCTGCAAAAATCAAAAAAATTAAATTTTCTCTTTCTTTTTGGTAACAGTTTCTTTTATGGAATCGTCTTCTTTGGGCGCTTTTTGTAATTTTTGCGGGTCGCCTGACCACTTTTATTCTGAATGCCTTTCGGGAACCCTTCCCTCTTTTGATTTCAATTTTTCTGGAGCAGGTCAAAGTGGCCAATTTCACCCTTACTCCAATTTTTATCCTACTTGGGAGGTGGGGAAACTGTATTATGTTTCGCATAATTTTGCCCCGCAAAGCGTCGTCCCTCTAAATTTTAATTCAATCGATAATGGGTATTTTGAATTGCAAACTTCTCTTGACAATATTAATTCACATTTCAAGACCATTATCAATTATTTTTCTCGTGAGGCCCTTTCGTTTTCTTCGTCTTCTTCTCCATCACCTCCAATTTCATCGTGTAATGAGTCACCGGATATCCCGGCTTGTCTTTTTCCTCTCGAGGATGATAACTATTCGGATATTTCGGATTGTTTCCTTCCTCCTTTGGATGAAACCCCTATGGATATTCTGGCGTGTTTCTTACCCTTTGAGGATGACGAGACGTCTTATCATTCTCTTTCTTTTTCTGAAGACGTTTGTGATTCCATTTCGCTTCAAATTTCAATTGTTCCGAATTTTTCTATTTTTATGGAATCTTCTTCTTCTATTTTAGATAATTCTTCTTTCATTCTTTCTACCCTTCCTTCTCTCGAAATTTCACAAGTCCCTCCTTCTCCTTGTGAACTTTCCGTTGATGAAATTTTTTTTCTACTTCTTTTATTCCTCTTTCTATTTTTTCTTCTTTTTCTTCTTCTTCTTTTGACGACCCCTTCTTTCCTATTTTACATATGGCGTAGTTCTTCTATAACTCTGTCCGTTCATTTTTGGGCGTCATTCCATTGAAGATTCCACCCCATGTTGGTGCGATTCTTCAATTTTTTTTCTTTTTTGATGTACTCTCCTAAGCGTATATTTAGGGAGTTACCTCTTCACTTTAGTTTTTATTTTTCATTTAGCTAACCAATAACTTCGGGCTCAGACGATGTTAAGCAAAGAGCGCTCTTGGCAGGCACCCCTTGCTTATCCTTTTTGTTATTTCTTTTTCTTTCGGTTTGCTTATTGTGTTTTGCAGGAATAAAACCTTCGGCGGTTCGTTTGGCTCCATCATTTTTTTTCTCTTCCTTAGGCCTGAGCTGGTGTCCAGCTTAAGCATGGGGAGCGACATCTGCATTCGGCCTTATGAATCCGGGAAGTCGTTTTCTTTTTAAGTATTTACTTTATTGCATCCCCCTCCCTTTTCTTCTTCCTTTTTCTTTCTTGTTTTTATTTTTCATTAAGGATAATGTAAAGTTTAAGCCTGGGGGAGGGCTTCGCTCTTTTTGTTTTTCTTTTCTTTTTAATTTCTCTTTTTCCAAAAAAACTAAAAAAACTCTCCTTTCTTTTTAAGTTTTTCAAAAAAAAAATGTTTGTTTTTAAGTACTTTAGCATTATCAAAAATCCAAAAAAACTAGAAAAAGCAAAACCTAAAAAAATCAAAAATTCCAAAAAAAACCAGATTTCAAAATTTTAAACAAATGAAAAATCTTAGAAAAATCCAAAAGTATAATAAACCCCTTGCTTTGTCTTTTTGTTGTTTTCATAAATTTTGTTTAAGTTTGTTTATAAGCATTTTTACTATTTTTGATTTCCTAATCTTTTGTTTCATCATGTTTAGTTAAATCTAATATTTAATGATTTAGTTTTGAGAATTATCTTATGGTTTTAATTTACTTAGAGTAATTTATTTAACACTTTTTATCTTTTATCTTAAATAGTTTCAATTTTGTAGTAATTTTGCTTAACAATTTTGGATTCAATTATTATTACCTCATGCTTTTAGATTCTTAGGAAATCTCAATCTACTAGTAGTTGCTCTTTAGTATTTTAAGTTTATTTTCTAAAATTTTGTTTAACTCTTTCCTTTTTATTTTTATTATTAGATCATATGTCATTGGAATAAGGAGATGTTAGTTCCTTATTCTTTGGTAAACATATGCAACCCAGATGAAGAGAGGAATTAAAAGTTCATATATGTCGTGGGAAGTGATAGGATGTTAGTTTATCATTTTCTGGTATTACATATATATTTTATTTAAAATTTTTGGTGGGGTGTGAAAAAAATAATGATGATCACCTCCAATCAAAGTCCTCTTCATGTTGATTTCCTCCCCAAACCCCTTAGCCAGTATTATTGTCTTAGATTTTAAATTAAAATATTGGGAGAGCATAAGTAGTAGGTTGCATTCTTCCTTAAGTTTCTTTTAAGTTATTGTTTTTATAATTTTAATCTTACCTTGTTTGCAATTTACTCAATTTTGAGTGCTAGTTAATTTATTAGAGAATTTTTTGCTAAATATTTCTCTCTTTTCACTTTAATTTCATAATTTAGGACTTAATTCGTAAATTCCTAAATTTTATTTTTTCCTTGATTTTAGTGTAAATAAATTTTTAGTTTAATTGAAAATTTTATAAATGTCTTATAAATATTTCTCATACTTTTGCTCTGAAATAGCAAAAGCCTAAGCATGGGGGTATTTGATGAGTACAATTTATAGGTATTTTTATTATAATTTTTAGTATAATTTTACTATAAATTTATAAAGATCATTTTTGTTTTAGTTAATAAATCTTATATTTTAATTTTATCTCACATATTTATGTTTTAATTATTTTTGTAGGAATGTTGTTACAGTCGCGCTCATTGCGATGGAGAATAATAAAATGTTCAATGTTATCGTCGCCATCGCCGCACCATGCACAAGTCAAGCCCTCAAGTTGAAGTCCACGTACATGGATTAGCCCGAGCTACTCTCCAAGACCAAACCCAAGCCCCTACAACTATCAAACCCAAGCAGCCCATGCAGCCCACAAAGAATATTTCGGACCACATTATGAAGCCCAAGCATGGCCGGCCCTCTTTCTCCCCTCCTCACTAATTTCTCCATGCATGCACCTTGCCACCCATGCATGGTCGGCCCCCTCTTCCCCCCCTTTCATTATTCCTCATTCATCCCCTCTCTCTCCCCTTTATTATTTTCTCTTCTCTTCATTTCTCATGCATCTCCCCACTTCCCCCCTCTCTCTTATTTATTCTCATTCACCCCTCTTTCCCCCTCTCTCATTCTCATTTAAACCCATACACCCCCCCCTTATATTCTTTTTCTATTTTCCAAAATGGAAATGCATATGCATGTATGTAGCCTTTTCTCTCTCCCCCTCATTAAATATCATGCATGAACATCTCCTCCCATACATGGCCGGCCACATCCTTTCCCCCTTCATATCCACTTCCATCTAGAACCTTCCCCCTCATCTATAAAAGGAGCACTTGCCTCAAGCTTTGGAGGAGTTGGATTTTGGAGAGTAAGTGAGATAGCTAGTTCAAGAGAGAGTTCTTTCTTTTTTATTACTTGTTGTTAAGTTTTTATTAGTATAACCATTTTCGTGTTAGTGTAATCTTTTTATTAGTATAATCTTGTCTCTTTATTATTGTGTACTCTGTTGGGTCCGGCGTTCCTTCACTTGACCCGTGACGCTCTTCTACTTATTTAAGAAATTAAGTAGCACCCTTTCCAAAAGTCCGGGCTTTTGGAACAGTTGGTTATGCGCTTGATCCTTCAATTGGTATCAAAGCAGGTCACGGGTTCAAGACCGGGGGAGCGCTATTAAATCCTGATTTTTCCCTTCTACCTGTGTGGGTCCGGTGGGTCAGGCAACCATGGACATGTGGTAACCCCACCTCTGAGCTGTGCAACCATGGACATGTGGTAACCCCACCTCTGAGCCGTGTGGGCCATGTGGTAACCCCACCTCTGAGCCATGTGGGCCATGTGGTAACTCCACCTCTGAGCCGACGGGTTGTGCTGGACGCCGGGGGGGGGGGGGATTGTTGGTTCCGGCGTTCCTTCACTTGACCCGTGGCGCTCTTCTACTTATTTAAGAAATTAAGTAGCACCCTTTCCAACAGTCCGGGCTTTTGGAACAGTTGGTTATGCGCTTGATCCTTCATACTCCCTTTTTATTATTTAATGAAAATGAATTATTCTCCTCTTATTTTTCTGGTTTCCTTTTCAACAATGCGTCGCTAATTTTCCGTTAGCGTTCGATCATGAGGATCCATGAAATGAGATGAGATTTCCTTTTACTTCTTAGTTTTATTTTTGTCAAAATTATTCTCGATCCTTCTTTGATTTTTCTCATGTCGACTCCGTATTTCTGGTATACGGTAGTAGGCAATTTGATCTCATTTCATAGTAGTCGAGAGACTCATTGATTTGAAAGATCACTCAAAGAAGGAAGGAGTTGATCGCAACCCTAGAGATAGGATGACGTAAATCCTCCGGATTGGAGTCAAATCTAATAGTACGGGTCACTTCAGTAATGCAACTTTAGGCCATTTTGACTTGTAAAGAGATTTCAGTCAAAACGTCTATAAGTTAGGGGATTTAATGGTCTAGCGAGATTACTTCCTAATATCGGATCCATTATGGTTGAGGTTAATTTGCAAATTTAAATCTATATTTTTCCTTCTCGTCTCATTCCATGGTGAATCATTGATCGAATGCTAGCTTTTTATCATAAGTTTTCATTTCAAAAATTATCTTTAGTTTTAATTTAAAAATTCTCAAAAACCCCACAATCTTTCGGTAAGATAATAGTAGAAGCATGAGTAGCAGTACTTGACAGCCCCGAGTTTAAATATGACCTTGGTACTACAATTCGATAGGTACACTTCCCTTTTCGCGTTGATAGCAATCAACACACCACAAACTTTCTCCCACAACTCAAAGAGATACACTCTCCTATAGCTCAGACAATATTGCCCTATATTTCAGTGAGTAAAAGTAACCTACCTCAGATCCCAGTAGGATCCTGCACTCAGAGAGGAGCCCTCTCCTACAGCTCAGACAAATTTGCCCTACCTCAGGCCCAAGGCCCTACAGCTCAGATCTAGAAGGATCCTATAACAGGAAATGTTTTAATTAACTTTGACACAGAGAAATTTCTCAGTGTCAACAACTAGAGCAGAGAAATTTATGCTCTAACTCTCCTCACAGTAGAGAAAAAATTTGCTGGAGGTACTCAGAAGTTGACTTCTGAACTTGGTGAAGAAGGCCAAAGATCTGTTGATCTTGAATCTTCAAGCAGCAAACTGAACCTGCCGAAGGCTGAATGTTCTTCTTTCTTTATAACTAATTCTGATTATATTGTGGCTGATAGAGATAGCACAACTATCTAAACTTTTCATGCAGGGGAGCTTCAAGCTTTTTGCATGTTGTAATGGCGAAGAAGATGAAGTCGGCTGCTAACTTTTGAAGTTGATGATGCCCTAAAAAGTTGTTTTGTGTCTTGGTCCATCTCATCCTTTTGTAGTTCACTAATCAACGACATTTAGAGATCAGTGGGTCCCACATGCTGCTTCCAGTTGTGCCTTGCTTTAATGTCTATCTGACATACAGTAGGCCTACGGTGCCTTTTATCGTATACTGTGGCTTTACCGCTCACAATTTGAATATGGTTGACTTTGTCGATTTTACTGACGTCAACACCTGTGGACTTAGCCAAAATCTAGCATCAGTAGAATAGGCATTGAGTGAATGAGCTTCAATCAATGCCAAAGTACTTTGGCAAATCTGTCTATCTAGGTGTTGATAGCGTTTAGTGAGTAATGCACACTCAACGCATTTTTCCGAACCCTTTCTGCAGCCTCTTCTGTATGCATGTCGTTGAGAGCGTTGAGTGAACATACTTCACTCAACATCTTGTTCCTTAACCATATTCTGTATTTTAGGCATTGCGAGCATTGAATGAACATGCATCACTCAACGATTCCTGCCTTAGACATTTCTGCTTCCTCAACACCTTAAGCATTGACAACATTGAGTGAGCATGCCTCACTCAAGGATTTTTGCTTTAACTATTTCTGTATCATGGTGTTGAGAGCATTGAGTGATGATGCCTCACTCAATGCTTTCTGCATTAGCTAGATTTTCCATTTCAGAATTCGGTTTGAGCTTGACGAACTTAGAACACAGTTCGACGAACTTTGAGCTAAGCTTGACGAATAAGTAATATCTCAGTTCGACAAATTTAGAGTTCAGTTCGACGAACACTGAGCTCAGCTCGATGAATAAGTGAAAGTTCAATTCGACGAACTCAAACCTTAGTTCGATGAACTCTGAGCTCAGTTATTCAGCAATTTTGAAGCTGAGGTTTTGAGTGAGTGAGATAAACTCAACGCCTATGGACTTAGCCACTTTTTGCTCATTTCTCTTTATGCTTTGACTGTATTAGCCTCACTCACATCCTTTTGCTGCATGGCCTTGAGTGAGTTGATTTCACTCAATGCCTATGGACTTGGCCACATTCTAAGCTTACCACTTCATGGCTTTGACTAAATGGACTTTACTCAGCGCTATAATTCATCTGACGTTGAGTGAGTGATCTTCACTCAACACATGTGGACTTAGACAGTTTTCTGTCTTTCCACCACTTAGGTAAGAATTTACCTTACTTAGCAATTTAGGCTATTTGTCCCATCACTGTCAACTACAAGTATATGTTTATCATTGACTGGATTGACTTCCTCAAATCTAGGACATCGTGGGCAATGGACCCAACAGGTAGTTCTAAAATGAGGAGTAGTAAAGTAAAAGAAGAATAATGTAGAAAGGTAAATAACTACAATTAATCAATCATTACAGAAGTATCAACTTATATGAATGTTCATACAAACTTATAAGTTATAGTTTCAGGAATTGTAACTTATCATATAAAAGAGCTCATACTAATTTATATGATAAGGATTTGCTGTATGAATGTCCAAAGTATGTATGTATATTATGATACCTTATGCATGTTATGATTCATACAATTGAAACTCACACACACGACTCTATGATCATAGACCTTTAGTTCTCACTTTTTGGAGTTAGCTAAACTCTCGGGTACCACCGTTATGACTCCGAAAGTAGTGGAGAGTGTGTCTCCACTCCTAGGAGGGTATACATACTACCAGGCCTAGATCTCTCATACGCCTCTGTACACATCCTAGGTGCACTCTAGAGTCTCTACGTACTATTTGTTGGCTATCCCACCAGTCTTGTTGGTGGAGTGTGCATTTCCTGGATCATTCTCCAGACCACGGAATAAACAACCTACTGGCCCCTCAAACCCTCACACCTCGCCAGAGTCATCGTACTGCCATCGGTGTGATGACTTTCCCAGTACCCCATGACCCACCATTAATTTATTTCTATGCACATGCAATAAATTTCAGTACGAGCCCCCAGCTCATAGGACCAACCTATCCTGATATCAACCTCCTAAGCCTCCATCTTGCAGGACTAACCTGACCTGATATCAAACTCTCAAACCTCCACCTCACAGGACCAACCTGTCCTGATATCAAATACCTGAGCCTCCGGCTCGAAAGACCAACTCGTCCTAATATCAAATACCCGGGCCTCCAGCTCGCAGGACTAACCATTCCTATATCCCTCCAACCCTTCATGGGTGATATTGCAACATTTTTCCAACCTATAAGACTATTCTTGTCTAATTTCTGTTATACTTAGCGACTTAGGGTTAATATTGGACTTCTCGAGGTCTACCCGGTGAATGACTGACAAAGTATTAGGGAATATGATGGACTGAATCCCAAATCCCCCTTTTCAGGACACTTATTATTATTGGTGGCTACCTTTTATTTACACCCCGCTCTCGTTGTTGCTCTTGAGTTTACGTAATGATTTAAGGTACTTTTAGGAGAATAATGAAGTTTTGTCGGACCCCGACCTCGCTATTCTCTACGGTGACTTGCACTCTAACAATTGATGCTAAGTAGTGACATACTTATGATTCTGACCAGGGTATCAATCTTCCAAACACACTTCTAATTTCAATTATATCACATCACCCTGAAAGTCTTAACACTACATGTCACTTTTACTAAATACAGCTCAAGCCTAACCTTAGCCAATGTGAGGTGACTTCGGATTTCTTGGGCGCAAGGCCTCCAAATTTTTATCATGGGTTAATCACATGCATATTAGTGGTAATTCAGAATTTCATTATTTTTCTAACTATTTTGGGCCATAATTAAAAGTATTTAATTATGTGACATAAGTCACATTGAACATGAACTATCATAACCATATGTCCTAAAGGTCTAATAACTGTATGTGAGGTTTATCATGTTTAAAAAGACCAGTATACAAAATTTCCTAATTTTCCATAATCATTTGACTATTTCTTCTATTTATGCCTAATATCACAAATTTACTACTTTACAAAGGAAGTACTAAAAATACTTGACTAATATTTCAGGAAAACCTTCGAGACATTAATATTGTCAAGGTAAAGCTAAAATCAAATTTTCACAGTTATATCCAGGTGGTTTACATAAAATTTTCATAATTCAAAATATTTACAGAAATGCCATTATTAGTACAAGTATGATAATTAATCATCCAAAAATTGCATGAAATATTACAAGTGTTTAGTGTCCAGACAATTTCTCATAATTTTCCAAAAATTATTAGTCATCCTTTTAGTCAAATTCAAATAAGAGCATAAATGGAATTTACACTATTTTCACATGAAATAATTCCCGAAAATTTAAACTAAATTTTCAAGAGAATTGAATTAATATTTTAGAGCTTTTGTCAATGATTTAGAATTTCCCGAGATTAAAATGCCCTAATTTCCTACAATGACACATTAGTGTATTAAATTTGAATTAAAATCAAACTATAGGATTTTTGTTTCAATTTCTCTATGGAAGGTGTATTCCATCTCGATACACCCTTAGACAAGATTTCATTGACATTTACTGAGTCAAATAGGCTTAAATTCTCACTTTTGCATTTTTTTAAATAAGCACACCAAAGGTACCTCTATCTTCAATTTACAAGTTAGATCCACCAACATGTAGATGTCCAAATGACTCTTAAACTTTTACCAGGGCCTTAAAATGGTATTAAGATCAAGCCACAAAAATTTGGGGGCAACTAGTTTTGGAATCTCCCTAAATTGTCTTTGTTTGATAAATCAATTTTTGACTAAAACTATAGAAAGCTATCTTCCAAAAATTATAATATTTGGGCACAGTATTAATATAGTATATGCGCATGCATGATCCAAATTTCATTGTATGTGGAGGTGTATTTTAGCTTGGGAACTCATGTTAATTTCTATCCTAAGTTAGGAGCAGTCTTAGGAGAATGGCCCTACAAAGAGTTAAGTTATTCCAAATGACATGATTAAGGTGTCAAATTAAAGTTAAGACTTAGGGATACATTTTCGATGTTGAATACTTTCTCTGTACCTGCTTCTAAAGGGGCCTAAAATCAACAAGAAATGTGTTGAAGCCAAAAATTGACCTCTGTGGAGTTTGGGGTCCCAAAAGAGGGGTGACCTCACACTTACTACACTCAGTACAACGTGACAGGCCAAAAGATCGAGAAGCTAGGAACAGACCCTCAGCTCTAGCGCGGAGGTCCCACCTCACACTCGGAAGACCTTTGAAGTCTCCCCCTCCCTAGCCAATGTTGAGCTAGGTGCATTGGAGGAAGAAAGCAAAGGCATTTTTGTGGCTGAAATGCAATACTCTACAAGGCACCCTCAAGGGTCTATTTATAGTTTTCCCAATCCCACGGACCAAAATGTCAGAAATACCCCTACGGCAAATATGCATTGGGCCAATAGAAAACATCCACACCGGAGGGTAAAGGGGGAATTCCACCCTTGTTGGTATAATGCTAAAAGCAAGCCCCCGACCCCTCCGGACACCCGAGGCAGGCCGCCTGGGAATGACCCAACCGGCTGGCCGGTCTCGCCCGCCAGGCAGGACGCCTGGGTGAGACCGAGCCCGTAGGCCGGTCTCGCCCGCCATGCAGGCCGCCTGGGCGATACCCTGTCTGCAGGCCAGTCTCACCTGCTAGGCAGGCCGCCAGTGCGAGAACCTGCTCGCAGGCCGTTCTCCCCCGCCAGGTTGGCCGTAGGGGCGAGACCCTGCCCGTAGGGCGGTCTCGCCTGCAGGGCGGTCTCGTCCTCCAGGCAGGCGCCTGGGCGAGAACCTATCCACAGGCCGGTCTCGCCCTCCAGGCAGGACGCCGGGGCGAGACCCTGCCCGCAGGCCGGTCTCGCCTGCCAGGTAGGCCTCCTGGGCGATACCTAGCCCGCAGGCCGGTCTCGCCTGCCAAGCAGGCTGCCGGTGCAAGACACTGCCTGCCGGCCGGTCTCCCCCGCCAGGTAGGCAGCCTGGGCGAGACCCTGCCCGTAGGCCGGTCTCGCCCGCCAGGCAAGCCGCCTAGGCGAGACCCTGCCCGCAGGCCGGTCTCGCCCGCCCGGCAGGCCGCCGGGGCGAGACCCTGCCTGCAGGCCGGTCTCGCCCGCCAGGCAGGCCGCCGGGGCGAGACCCTGCCTGTAGGCCGGTCTCGCCCGCCAGGCAGGCCGCTGGGGTGAGACCCTGCCAGCAGGCCTGTCTCGCCTGCCAGGAAGGCTGCCTGGGCGAGACCCTGCCCGCGGACCGGTCTCGCCCGCCAGGTAGGCCGCTGGGGCGAGACCCTGCCCGCAGGCCGGTCTCGCCTACCAGGCAGGCCGCCAGGGCGAGACCTTGCCTGCAAGCCAGTCTCGCCCGCTAGGTAGGCCGTTGGGGCGAGACCCTGCCCGCAGGCCAGTCCCTGCCCGCAGGCCAGTCTTGCTGCCCCTTCCTCATACTTAGCAAGCTGGGGCGTGTGCCGAACAACGTGCCGCACCCGCCCCCTAAAAAAGAGAGGGGAAGGGGGAGGATAATTTTTCCTCCCCCTATTAGTATATTCCAAGGGCTAGGCCTAAATTGGCCACCAAGAGTGCAAAACTACTCCAAAAGCTTAAGGCTACAAAGCTGGTCTTGCACCTGCCGAGGGGACCCTACTTTACGAATATGGGGTTATACACAATCCCCGCTCTTTTTGAGCGAGTTCCACGCTCGGAAAGAAACATTCAACCCAACATATTAGCTGAGTGGCCTTCCTAAAGCTGAAAATACTTGGCCTCCCTGAGGGGTCAACCTGTCATGTCAATTAATGGGAGCCTGGGTGACGAGACGGCCTTGGGGTAAAAATTCTTGGCCTCCACGAGAGGTACCACTAGCCCTGTCCAGCTATTGAGAACCTGGACAGTGGGAACGTCTCGGAGCAAAAAAGACTTGGCCTCCACGAGAGGTACCACCGGCCCTGTCCAGCTAGTGAGATCATGGGCAGTAGGTCCATCTCGGAGCAAAGAGAACTGGGCATCCAAGAGAGGTACCACCAGCCCTGCCCAGCTAGTGAGAGCCTGGACAGCGGGACTATCTCGGAGCAAAGACAACTAGGCATCCACGAGAGGTACCACCGGCCCTGCCCAGCTAGTGAGAGCCTAGGTAGCAGGACCGTCTCGGAGCAAATAGAACTGGGCATCCATGAGAGGTACCACCGGCCCTGCCCAGCTAGTGAGATCCTGGACAACGGGACCGTCTCGGAGCAAAGAGAACTGAGCATCCACGAGTGGTACCACCAGCCCTGCCCAGCTACTGAGAGCCTGGACAGCGAGACCATCTTGGAGTAAAAGGACTTGGACTCCATGAGAGGTTCCACCGGCCTTGCTTAGCTAGTAAGAGCCTAGATAGCTGGACCATCTCGGAGCAAAGAGAACTAGGCATCCACGAGAGGTACCACCGGCCCTACCCAGCTAGTGAGAGCCTGGATAGTGGTACCGTCTCGGAGCAAAGAGAATTGGGCATCCACGAGAGGTACCACCGGCCCTGCCCAGCTATTGAGAGCCTGGACAGCGGACCGTCTTGGAGCAAAAGGAACTGGGCATCTACGAGAGGTACCACCGGCCTTACGTAGCTAGTGAGAGCCTGTACAGTGGGACCGTCTCGAGGTGAGACCTACTCCCCCTCCTAGATATCAACCTGCCCTGCCAGCTAGTGAGAGCCTGGCAGCAGAATCCATCCCGAGGTGAGACCTACCCCACCCTCCGAGAGATCAACCTGCCCTGCCAGCTAGTGAGAGTCTGGCAGCGGAATCCATCACAAGGTGAGGCCTACCCCACCCTCTGAGAGATCAAACTGCCCTACCAGCTTGTGCGAGCCTGGCAGCGGAATCCATCTCGAGGTGAGACCTACCCCACCCTCCAAGAGATCAACTTGCCATGCCAGCTAGTGAGAGCCTGGCAGCAGAATCCATCTCGAGGCGAGACCTACCCTACCCTCCGAGAGATCAACCTTCCCTGCCAGCTAGTGAAAGCCTGACAACAGAATCCATCTCAAGGTGAGACCTACCCCACCCTCCAAGAGATCAACCTGCCCTACCAGCTAGTGAGAGCCTGGCAGCGGAATCCATCTTGAGGAGAGACCTACTCCCCCTCCGAGAGATCAACGTTCCCTGCCAGCTAGTGAGAGCCTGACAGTGGAATCCATCTCGAGGTGAGACCTACTCCTCCTCCGAGAGATCAACCTGCCCTGCCATCTAGTGAGAGCCTGGCAGCGGAATCCATCTCAAGGTGAGACATAGCCCTCCATCTGAGAGATCAACCTGCCCTGCCAGCTGTGAGAGCCTAGCAGTGGAATCCATCTCGAGGTGAGACCTACTCCACCTCCGAGAGATCAACCTGCCCTGCCAGCTAGTGAGAGCCTGGCAGCGGAATCCATCTCGAGGTGAGACCTACCCTACCCTCCAAGAGATCAACCTGCCCTGCCAGCTAGTGAGAGCCTTGCAGCAGAATCCATCTCGAGGTGAGACATACCCCACCCTCCGAGAGATTAACCTACCCTGCCAGCTAGCGAGAGCCTAGCAGCAAAATCCATCTCGAGGTGAGATCTTTCATGGATCACAAACATTTTTCGGTGGTTCCTGCCATTAATCATAGTTGATACAACTACAAGCAAAATTCATTACAAAGAGATGATTCACTTCTTTCTACCTCCCTCTTTCCTCATGAATCATCGGATCCCTCCTCGGGTACCCATATCAACCCTATCCTCACATCTCTCCTCTGCATCCCCAGGTTGGACTTCTTCAATCTGCACTGGATCTTGTGCTTGTTGAAGCTGAAGAGGCTGTGTTGTCAAAGCTCTTATCCTTCTCAGCTCTAGGAACTCGGGTCAAGTAGTCATGGCTTGACCTTCCAACTGGTGGAAGTCACAGTAGGGTAACTCTACGCTGGCTCTTCTCCTTCCTTGGCGGTTCCTCCTCTCCCTTCGAACAATCTCCATCGCTTGCAGTGGTGGGGATAGGAGTTGCCTAGGGGCTTGCCTTTAGAAGTTGAACCTCTCTTGGCCTCCCTGAAGACCCCCCCACCTTGGATGAGACCTCTTCCTGGACCCTTAACGGGTCCTCTCTGTTGCCTCCAACCTTGCTCCGGACCTTTTTGAGGTCCCTGGAGCCCCTGAGCTCTCTGCTCCTCTCTCCTTCTCCCCTCCTGAGGCCTCGAGGCACCTTGCTCCTTCAACTCTGCCTCTGTCAACCTTGCCAATTTCTTGACAAATGCCGGGTTGGCCACCTCAGTGGCTATCTCCTCTGCCGCCCTTTCCATCAGCTCCTCGAAGGAAGGGGGGCCTTTCGAGTCATGCTCATCTTTAAGAACCCCTCGCGCAACCCTACTGTGAATGCAATCTGGAGGGCATACCCTAGCATCTCTTGGACCTCCAGGATCTCTTCTTGGAACCTGTCAACGTAACGGGCCAGTGACTCCTCAGCCCCCTACCTTATCAAAAAGATGGACTCAGGACTCTTCTTCCTCTTCTTGGAGGTGGAGAAGCGAAGCTGAAAGCTCCAGCTCAAGTCCTCGAACCCATAGATCGATCTTGGCGGAAGTTGGTGGAACTAGTCCCTTGCCTTATCCTTCAATGTGATCGCGGAGATACGATACTTGAAGGCATCCGTCATCAGCCTGATGGAGACGGCATCCTCGAACCACTGCAGGTGCTGGACAGGGTCATCCTTCCCGGTATAGTAAGCCATGTCTGGCTCTCGGAACCCCTCGGGAATGGGAGCTGAGATGATCAGCTCGCTAAAGGGTGACCCCCTGAGGGGTGGTCTCGCCACCTCTACTTGTGCGAACTGCTCACCTGGGAGGTTGGCACTCGGCGGGCTGGAAAATAACTCTCGGCTGGTGAGGTCTCGCTCGACCCCATCTCCCATCCTCTTCTTCCTGGGCCTTCTTCCTGGTGCACTTCCTTCTCCCCCTGCTGGGGTCACCTCTCCTAGACCCCTGTGAGTCGGCTCGTCGAGAGGGGGGGCTAGGTCCTAGGGGGTTGGAGTGGAGCTGGCACCTTGAGGAGCAATGCTTTGCAGCATCTCCATGATGCCCTGGATGGAGGCCATGAACTCTTGTCTCCCCACAAAGGGTCCTGGGCTGGGGAACTCGCCGAGATCATTACTACCTTCCTGACCTCCAGCCATGACACTCTCCTGCGATCTTCTGTGCTGGTCACTCTCCACGCTCACCGCACCAAAAGTGTTGAAGCCAAAAATTGACCTCTGTGGAGTTCGGGGTCCCAAAAGAGGGGTGACCTCACACTTACTACACTCAGGAGAACATCACAGGCCAAAAGATCGAGAAGCTTGGAACAGAACCTCGACACTAGCGCGGAGGTCCCACCTCATACCCGGAAGACCTTTGAAGTCTCCCCCTCCCTAGCCAATACTGAGCTAGGTGCCTTGGAGGAAGAAAGCAAAGAGATTTTTGTGGCTGAAATGTAATGCTCTCCAAGGCACCCTCAAGGTTCTATTTATAGTTTTCCCAATCCCATGGACGAAAATGTCAGAAATACCCCTATGGTAAATAGGCCTTGGACCAATAGAAAACATCCACACCAGAAGGTAAAGGGGGAATTCCACCTTTGGGGGTACAATGGTAAAAGCATGCCCCCGACCCCTCCGGACACCAGAGGCAGGCCGTCTGGTAGAGACCCAGCCTGTCGGTTGGTCTCGCCCGCCAGGCAGGCCACCTGGGTGAGACCTAGCCCGCGGGCCGTTCTCGCCCGCCAGGTAGGCTGCCTGGGTGAGACCCTGCCCGCAGGCCGGTCTCACCCGCCAGGCAGGCCGCCGGGGCGAGACCGTGCCTGCAGGCCTGTCTCGCTTGCCAGGCAGGCCGCTTGGGTGAGACCCTGCCCGCAGGCCGACCTCGCCCACCAGGCAGGCTGCCTGGGCAAGACCCTGCCCGCCGGTCGGTCTCACCCGCCAGGTAGGCCACCTGGGCAATGTAACACCCCGAAGTTCTGGATCAATTTGGGCCAATTTGTGTTCAGGAATGGGTGACACGGCCTGGGACACGGGCGTGTCCCAGGGCGTGTCAGGCCTGGGTTGTGTCGAGTCGTCAGGTCGACGAATTTTGCTTGACGATCGTCGAGTGTCGAGTGTCGAGAGAGGACACGGCCTGTGACACAGGCGTGTTACAGGGCGTGTCAGTAGTCGTCGAACTCAGCTCGATGTCTTGAGCCAGGGCGTGTTTGCGGGATACGGGTGTGTCCAGGTGCACACGGCCTGGAACACGGGCGTGTCCAGGGCCGTGTGAGTCTCGGGTGAAGTGGAGATTAGGCTGTGTGAGTGACACGGCCAGCGACACGGGCGTATCCCATGGCCGTGTACTGTTGGTTTTGAGTCGGTTGACTGCCGCTTAGGGGGACACGGCCTGTGACACGGGCGTGTCACAGGGCATGTCAGGCCGTGTTCAAGCTTTTCTGGCCAAATCTAAGCCGTTTGTTTCCCTCTTCCTGGATCCAATGGTTGGGCTCTGTCCAGGTATTGTGAAGGCCGAGAAAAAGGGGATTTAATCCCTCTTTTCATCATCTTCTTCTTCTTCATGTTATTCCAAGAAAGGGAAGAAGAAGGGCCTAAGGCAAGAGGGAAGGGAGGAGTCTACCAGCTGCTGGAGGAGCTGCGGAGTGCGGAGCGAAGATCCGAGAGCGGATTTGTGAAGGCAGAGCCGAGGCGGTGATTTCCATCCGTCTACTTCATGGCACCAAAGCGATCTTCAAGGGTAACGATCTCCTTCTTGGACATCGAAGTCCTTCCTTTATTCATGTGCTTGGAATCCTCCACCAAGAGATGGATTTACGGAAGTGATTTCTTTGTTGAGTCTGTATTTAGAGCCGAAAATATGGAGTACGGCATAGGCATGCTGTGTGAAGCCCATCTGGACTGGTAGTCTGGATTGGTGATGTTCATGGGTAAACCGGAGAAGACTCCGTGGATTTGGTACGATGTAAATGGATTTCTATTGTGATGAATGTATGGATGTGATGCTGAATGTGAGGAGGCTTTGGCAAAGCTCCTGGTTATGATATAATCAATTGGTAGCACGCCTGGGGAGCTCGAGATAAACCCGGCCTGTTACACCACTAGGGTGGGTTGATCTAGTTAGGTAGGGATCGATTGGTGGCAATGCTTGGGGAGCCGAGTTAAACCCGGCTTGCTGCACCACATGGGTGGGTCGATCGGAATAGGAGGGGGGTTGATGGGTGGTAATGCTTGGGGAGCTTGGATAAACCCGGCTTGCCACACAACATGGTGTGGGTCGATCTGCTCTGGTTGTTTATTGGATGCTGTGAGGTTGTACCTCTGAGTGGTTTGGGCGGGATGTCGCCAGCTTGCGAGACTGGTGGACTAGGGCCGGTCAACCAACAAGTTAAAACCTCAGATCGGCGGTGTATGACTGGTGGATTCCGGTACGCCAAGAAGGTGCACTGAGTGCACGGAACGTCTGGTGGATTCCAGCGTTTGTGATGTCATGTGTTTGCTAGCGGGATAAAGCAAATGATATATGCTTGATGATACTTGATGATAGATGATAGCACTGTATACAGGGAAGGAACCACTACCCCGGGTCGGGGGTAGGGTCGTTATAATGGGTCAGCCAAATGCTGACCGTTACTTTGTTTTCTGTGTTGGCTTGGATGTTTAATTGCAGGTGTTGCGGCTTGAAATGAATAAGTGGAATGGCTAGCTTGCTGCTATAGGCCCTTGAAGGCCATGCGACTGCGAAGAGTTGTATTTGGATTTCATGTGTTGCCGGCCTGCGTGCCGATGTACGAAATTATTGTTGTGTAAAAGAGGAACCTGTAAGGCCATAAGGCCAGGGTGTGTGGGTTGTATACATTCCTGGTGTTGTTATATATAAATGTGGTATTTATATATTGGTGGACATTTTGGTTTGAGTTCATGCTAACATAAAAATGCTGCGCTAGAATGGAATGAGTTAAGGATACGTGTAGAGTTTGATTCCCACAAGTAATTTCTTCACTTGTCTGTGATATATGGCGTGGGGCCCCGGCCGGACCCACCGTTATATGTCATGTGACAGGTGGGGGCGTTACAGGCAAGACCCTACTCGCAGGATGGTCTCACCCTCCAGGCAGGTCGTCTGGGCGAGACCCTGCCCGCAGGCCATTCTCTCCCGCCAGGCAGGCCGCCGGGGCTAGACCCTACCCGCGGGCCGGTCTCGCCCGCCAGGCAGGCCGTCTGGGCGAGACCCTACCTGTAGGCTGGTCTCGCCTGCCTGGGCTAGACCCTGCATGCAGGTCGGTCTCGCCTGCCTGGCAGGCCGCCGGGGCGAGACCCTGCCGGCAGGCCGGTCTTGCCTGCCAGGCTGGCCGCTGGGGCGAGACCACGCTCGCAGGCTTGTCTCACCCACTAAGCATGCCGCCAGGGCGAGACCCTGCACGCAGGCCGGTCTTGCTGCCCCTACCTCGTACTTAGTAAGCTGGGGCAGGTGCCGACCAACGTGCCGCACCCACCCCCATAAAATGGAGAGGGGGAGGGGGAGGAGAATTTTTCCTCCCCCTATTAGTATATTCCAAGGGCTAGGCCTAAATTGGCCACCAAGAGTGCAAAACTACTCCAAAAGCTTAAGACTACAAAGCTGGTCTTGCGCCTGCCGAGGGGCCTAGTCTGCAAATACGGGGTTGTACACAATGTACTGAAATAAGTGTGACAGAAAATAAATAAAACTACAGTTTAATATCCATCATAATGGACGACATCCTGTTGTCTTCCTCCTCCAACTAACGGCCACAATTTCTCCGACCTATAGCACCTTAATCTTGCATTTCCTGCCCACCCAGCCACCTCCCCTGCATGGATGGTCATTGGGTTAATGGGCTGCTAATGGGCCATAGTTCAAGGCATTAGCCCATTGGGCATGGGCTTGGTTCTTTAATTTCCCCATTTAGGCATAAGGTTGACCAAGTTTGACTTTTAGGTTTACTTGGTCAATTCAATGAGTGGGATGGCCCCACTTGATGGTCATGAGTCCTTTGACACCACCCAACCTTGGTTGGGCCATGGTCTATGACCTTAGCCCATTGGGATTGGGATTGGCTCCTTAGTTCTCCATTAAGGATTAATGTTGACTAAATTTGACCTTAGGATATCTTCGGTTGGTGTTTTACCCTAGTTTGGTTTGTCGGATTTTGATTTCAACTTTGTCGTTGGATTCGTAGCATCTGGTCAATTTTCGTAAGATTCCGAGTTGGTTTGGATTTCGGGTCATTTTGGCGTTATTTAAATAATTATGATTTAACGTTATATTTATATATAAATAGAGAACCATTCCGTCAAAACCATATTCATCTTGTTCTCTACCGAGCCCTCGTCTATTTCGTGAAAGAGAAGATGCGGCAGGTTGTCGTGGGGTTTTAGCCGGTAATCTAGTTATGTCCGATGGATGGTTTCGGTAGAGGAGTGGAGATTCAGAAAGCGCTCGGCGAGATCTACACGTTCGTGGTAAGCTTTCTTCGTTCCTCCAATTTTTGTGTATTAGGGTTTGTGATGTTTACCTCCTTCTTCCACAAAAGTTTCAGGAAACGTTGCCTAGGTCTTCTTACGACTGATCCTTACCGTGGAGCATTGGAGGAGGCGGATTTTTTGAGATTTGAGGGAAGTGGTGATTTCCCCCTTGCTTGCTATTTTCCTTTCATGTATTTCCTTTTCTTTCTCTCCTTTGTATGTAGGAGTTGTGTAGGAGTTAGCCTTGAGAAAATCCCGAGGATAGCTAGGACTTTTCGGCTAGAATCTGTCGGGTATGATAGGCATGCTAAGTGAAAATCGTCGAATATAGGTGTTGAAAACTATTTGTAATTTATCGAATATAAGAAAATAGACCATTATAATTCGTCGAGTATGAACAAGGTGTAGAAATTCGTTAAGGTAAATTCATCATGTATCATTCGTCGAGTAAGGCTAGATTTCACCGAGTTAGATTCGTCGAGTATCTAGGCATTGAGCACGTCAAGTATCGGCGGGCATGGCGTTGACTGAAGTTATATTCGTCGAGTATCTAGGCGTCGAGTTCATCGAATATTGGCGGGCGTGGCGTTGAGTGAAGGCAAAATCATTGAGTGCATTCGACGAATTCGTCGAGTATGGCTTAGGTTAGGAAGCGTTGAGTGACCGGGCAGCTAATTCCTATTCATCCAGTTTACATGCCGAATTGAGTACGATTTGTCGAGTATTGCTGAGATTAGCTATGTCACCAAGGAAATTTCGGCTAGTATCGTGGTGGTTCGTCGAGTATCAATAGCCAATTCGTCGAGTATCGATGGAGTTCTTCGGTTATAGTCGTCGAATTTGGGCAATACTTAGCTTATTTCAGCCGAATTTTGTCCACTTCGTCGGGTATGGTCCTTAGAGTAATTTTAGGCTCGTCAAAGAATTTCTTTGGGTTTAGGCTTGGGTTTGGTGTGGGGTTTTTGGGTATGATGTTTTCTTTGGCTAGGAAGGTTGGCAGTGGATAAAGAACCACCAACTGGACGTCGGTTTGTGAATCATTACACTTGGTGGTTTGTTTGGTTTCTCTTTTATGGACTATTGGGTTGTGTTGGGTCAGGTGGCCACCGCCACAGTGTCTTTTTGTGAGACGTTTGGGTCTGGGAGTTTGGTTTTGGATATTTTGGTCACCGACTCTGGCCCGGTTGTTTGACTAGTGTTAATGATTCACGTTTTCGAGCTGTTTTGTGCTCCTTTGCTTCTTATAGATCAGTTTATGCTATTTCATGCTTATCCTTGCAGATTTTGTCGATGCATGGTTTTGTTTCGCACTTTGTGCAAAATTTCTTTTACTCCATTATTGCAATCTTTTCACTTTACTTGTTTCTATTTGGCTAATCGGTTGTGGTTTCATCTTTTCTTATAGTCGGGTTTGGTAAACCCTTTTTTGCCTTTTTCTACTTATTGCCTGCTTATTTCCATTGGCACTTGCAAATTTCTTGTTGAGTTGTTCTTTCTTTAAATGCCTCAGGTTCAGGGCTGTAGATAGTGGAGCAACTGTGTTGGGTTGTAGCATGTGCACTGCAGTTGTTATAGTGGTTTTTCTCACTGTTGTGAGGTAGTTTTTTGTTCTTGGTTTTAGTTCAGACATGCATACTTTCAGTGTGTTCGTATTAGGTTGTTGACGCACATTGGTAGTTTTCTTTTGGAATGTCGAATAATTAGCTAGCTGCTAGTTTACCTTTTTGGTTGGTTATACTTGCTCTCTGGGTAGGTTTTATGCTAGTTGTATGTTAGATATTTTAAAATATAAAAATTATTATTATTACTTCATACATGCCATGTTTGAAATCTAAATCACTATATTTAACGATCGTAATGGCTACTTTCATAGTTATTATAAATCTAGAGTCTTGCATACCATGAGTTGTCCTCTGGGATGTTTATATTCATGTAGGACGTCCAATATTATAAATAAAGCATTTTCACAGCGTATAATTATCTTTTTCTCGTCGAATAGATGAGCCACTGAGTCGAGGGATACGGCTAACCGCTTGAACTTTAACTAGATTTTTCCTCTTAATAACTTATGGATCTTATATAAAGGTGTTAAGTTAAAGTTTTGTCTGAGCGTCTGCAGTTATCCCGTACTGACATGACATCATTACGCATGTTTTCTCTTACTATGATATACATTTAAATTCAAAGAAAATGCGTGTTGTGACAGTTGGTATCATAGGGATGAGTTGTTTGACAATTGGTCGAACTGGTATCGCAGGTTTGTGATAGTTGTCTGGTATCATTTCATGCACACATCGATGTGTCATCAGTACGCTCTGGCTGAAGCATGAACACTACATTCATAAGCATGATAAGAAGTATATAGGGCATATTATGTAATATGTGATGCATAATATGTGTTTGTACATGGATCCCCATAGGAGGCAACATGTGATTGTTATGTAGTATGAGATGCATAACAATCATCGCATTAACGCACATTAGATTTTGATTTTTGTTGCATGTGAAATTATGTAGTATGAGATGCATAATATTTCATGTGTATGCCGCTCATAACATGCATTAAGTCCTTTTTTAGAATGCATAGCACGACATACATGGCATAACATAGCATTAGTACACGTGCCAAGCTAAAGATTTACATGATGACATATGTACACACATGGTTTTGAGTCAAAAAGAAGAATAAGAATTCATGCATTCATGGTTTAGGCACCTGAGCCAGTAGGATGACGGTATATCATCCTAAGTTTATGCATGACATCATAAATGAAAATCCCAAGGCAAGTAGCAGCATGAGCAAGTGTTTAATTATGTGCTGTCTGAACTAAATTGTTTGTTTCTAGCGGTTAAGCTAGATTTTGATTAGATATTCTTTGTTTGTTTAGAATGTTGCCTAATCGTTCGATGACGAGGTTGACTCCCAAGTCGGAGGGGGAATCGTCTGGTGCCCAGGATGAGGTCGTGATAAGATTGCGGCAGCGCAATGAGGCTCTGTCGAGGAAAATGTTGGAGATGCAGTAGTAGATCCAGACATTATTTTCTGTTATTTTTAGTTAGCCGCTTAGAGTGCAGGACCAGGCTATGGGTTAAACTGTTTATGTTCCCCCTGCACCTCTGGTGCCCCTAGTTTTGTTTCCACTAGTGATGATCTTTATTTTGCATTTCCAGCGATTAGGACCCCCTACCTACGATGGTAGAGCAGATTTTATGGCTTTGGATGATTGGATTATAGCCATCGAGGAGATGTTCTTGTACTCAGGAGTTTCTGCGGATCAGAGAGTGATGGTCGCTGCTTATCAGCTCAAGGGACTTACAAAGAGTTGGTGGTTGAGAGAAAAGGAGATCCTAAAGGATGGGTGCTCATGGAATCCTTCAAGGAATTGCTACTGAAAAAATTTTTGTCATCGGTCGAGAGTGACTGTTTGATGAATGATTTTATACACCTCAAGCAAAGGCAACTCACTGTTAGCGAGTAAGAGGTGGAGTTCAGTAAACTGTGCTGATTTGCCCCTAGCATGGTGTCCTCAGAGTCTAGTTGAGCTAAGCATTTTTTGGGTGGTCTTAGGAATGACATCTAGCAGCTGGCTAGTTCTTATGGATTTAAAAGCTATACTGAAGTTGTGGAGGCTGCTTTGAAGGTCGAGGTGATCGACAATGCCAAGACCTGAGGTCAATAAATGATAAAAGATAAGAGGAAGATTGGTGAGGGTAAGATTTCTCAGGAATCCTATACTACTTCGAGGAAAAGGAGCAAAGAAATATGCAGTTTCTATGGCCGGCCAGGCCATCCATTTGAAAGATGTTACCAGAGATTAGGAGCTCAGAAGCAGGAGCAGGTGCATGCGATTCATTGTGCTCCTAAAGGAGATTTAGTTTGTTATGCGTGTAAGCGGAGGGGGCACGACGCTGACCAATGTTGTGGGAAAGGAAAGGGTATGTTATCAGTTTGGATAGAAAGGACATTTTAAGTCAAAGTGCCTACAGTCTTAGCCCACGCTGTAACCAGTTCCACTTCAGGCGTTGCCGCTGCCGCAGCTTTTGGATAAAGGGAAGGGAAAGCTGAACGTGGTGTCTGTGGAGGAAGCTTATATGTCAACCCAAGTAATTTCAGGTTAGATCCTAACCTAGTTCTAGCTTTTAATTCGTAGTTGTAGTTTCGATGTTCGTTCCCTTAGTTGCGTATGCGATTTTATAGGAAAGTTTGAGGTCAAGAACAACTAGGCGTGCTTTCTTTTTGATTCCGGTGCTACCCACTCGTTCGTAGCTAGGACCTTTGTAGAACATCACCATTTGAACCTTGATCTTGTTGGCGACGCGTTTAGTGTCAATTTTCCCTCTAGAGATTCAGTAGTGTCGGACCAAGGCATTTAAAGTTGTTTGATTATGTTAGGTGATTTTCTAGCCATTGCTGATGTGAAGGTGATAGACTTGAAAGATTTCGATGTGATCTTGGGCATGGACTGGCTGTCCAGGTATGATGTAGTCATCTAATGTAAGTTCAAGCGTTTGGACTTCAAGATGGACAACGGTCAACCCAGGAGTATTTATGGTTTTCCACGCCAAGTTTCTTATGTTATCTCTGCGGTATGTGCTCGGAAGCTTTTAGATTCCAGATATTTTGCTTACTTGGTTTCAGTGTTGGATCCCGGCATTAGTTTGCCGCGTGTAGAGGAGATTTCTGTGGTGCGTGAGTTTCCTGATGTATTCCCTGATAACCTTCCTGGTCATCCACCTGAGAGAGACGTGGAGTTCATCATAGATTTGGAGCAGGGTACTAGTCATATTTCTAAGGTGCCATACCATATGGCCCCATGTTAGCTGGAGGAGCTGCGTACACAGTTGGATGAGTTATTGTGGAATGGATTCATTAGACCAAGTTCTTCACCGTAGGGAGCTCCTATGCTGTTTGTGAAGAAAAAGGATGGATCGATGAGGCTGTGCATTGATTACAAAGAATTCAATGAGGTAACAATAAAGAATAGGTATCCTTTATCGCGAATAGATCACTTGTTTGATCAGTTGCATGGTAGCACTGTGTTTTCGAAGATCGACCTTCGTTCAGGCTACAATCAGTTGAGGATTCGTGAGACGGATATTCCACGGACTACTTTTCGTTCTCAGCATGGACATTTTGAGTTTTTGGTAATGTCCTTTGGATTGACTAATGCATCATCTGCCTTTATGGACATGATAAATAGAGTGTTCAAGGATATCCTGGACCGTTTTGTGGCCGTATTTATATATGATGTTTTGGTTTATTCCCACAGTGCTGAGGAGCATGTCTGGCACATGCGCTTGGTTTTGTCTGCTTTGAGAGGGCATAAGTTGTTTGCTAATTTAAGCAAATGTGAGTTTTGGTTATCTCAGGTTTCCTTTCTGGGTCATGTGGTTAATAAGGATGGAATTTATATGGACCCCGAGAAGATAGCTGTTGTAATGGATTGGAAGAAACCTACCACACCCAAAGAGATAAGAAGTTTCCTAGGGTTGGCAGGTTATTATAGACGGTTTGTGGAAAGTTTTTCTACATTATCTGCGACACTAACTAAGCTTATGTAGAAGAACGCAGCTTTTGTGTTGAGCGTCAAATACGAAGAGGCTTTTCAGGAATTAAAAAGGAGATTGTGCACTGCTCCGGTGTTGACCTTATCTATCTAAGGGATAGAGTATGTTGTGTACGTGGACGCATCACACGTGGGACTTGGTTGCGTGTTGATGCAAGAATTCAAAGTGATTGTGTATGGGTCACGACAGTTAAAGATATATGGGCGCATGATTTGGAATTCATGGTTGTGAATTATGCCTTGAAGTTATGAAGACATCTGTTGTATGGCGCTATATACAAAATTTATACAGATCATAAGAGTTTGAAGTACGTCTTCACTGAGGAGTTGAATTTGCGCCAGCGGAGATGGTTAGAGTATGTTGCAGATTATGATGTTGAGATCCAATACCATCCGGGCAAAGCTAATATGGTAGTTGACTCCCTGAGTAGGAAGACAGCAAAAACTTTTAACCTTTCTGTTGATTTGCAGGTAGAGGAATTTCTCTTGCTGAATATTTCTATTGGAGGTTGTGACTCGTCTAGCAGTTTGGTTGTAGCAGAGCCTTCATGGATTTCGCTTAAGAGGCTACACCAAAAGGAAGATCCTGATTTGTTGCACATTTATAATAGAACGGATAAAGGGGAGTTATTAGACTTTTTGATTGATGATGCGGGTACCTTGAAGTACTGCGACAGATTTTGTATCCCCGCAGTTGAGGACAGTCGACTTAAGTTGTGCAACAAGACGCATAGTTCCAGTGTCGTCTATTACCCTGGTTCTACTAAAATGTATAGGGATCTGAAGCAGATCATTTGGCGATATAGCTAAGTTTGTATCCGAATGTTTTACTTGCAAGCGAGTTAAGGCAGATCATGGAAGGCCTGGAGGCAAGTTGACGCCTTTAGAAATTCCAAGTTGGAAGTGGGAGAGTATTTTTGATGGATTTTATTATTGGGTTGCCGAGATCTCCCCAAAGACACGATTCAGTTTGGGTTATAGCGGACAGACTGATGAAGTGTGCTCACTTTATGCCGTTCAGAATTGATTACTCCATGAAGAAAATTATAGAATTGTACTTGGATGAGGTCATCAAACTAAATGGAGTACCAGTGAGCATTGTGACAGATTGAGACTCCAGGTTTATGTCTCGATTTTGGAAAAGTTTACAGGAAGGGTTGGATACCGATTTGAGGTATTCCACCGCTTACCATCCGCACACAAATGGCCAGACGAAGAGAGTAAATCAGATCATGGAGGATATGATCATATGTCACATTTTGGACCACGGAGGAGCGTGGGACGAGCGTTTGAGATTTATGGAATTTGCGTACAATAATAGTTTTCAAGAGAGCTTGCAGATGGCATCATTTGAGGCTTTTTATGGGAGACATTGTAGAACTCCCTTGTTTTGGGCCGAGGTTGGTGAAAGACCGTTGTTGGGTCCGGAAGCCTTAGAAGAAATGGATATTTCTGTGAGACATTTTTGACAGAAGCTTCGAATAGCTCAAGAGCGTTATGAAAAGAACTCTAATTGTCGAAGGACATGGATATTCTTAAGGTTTCCCCGATGTCTGGCATTAAGAGATTTGGTAAGAATCATAAGTTGGATCCAAGGTATGTGGGACCCTTAAAGATTATGGAGAGGATGAGAATGTCTTCTTTTAGTCTGGATTTAACAGCAAGTTTTCCTGGTATGCATGATGTATTTCACGTGAGCTAGTTGCGGAAGTGTGTACTGAGTGACCGGTAAATTCTTGATGTTGTGCCCCAGTTGGAGCCTAACCTTTCATATGTGGAAGTGCTTGTTCGTGTTTTGGATACTCAAGATCAGGTATTGCGAAGGAAGACAATACCCATGGTAAACGTTTTGTTGCGGAACCAAGACGTGGAGAGCGTGACTTGGGAGTTGGAGTCAGCTATGAGGGAAGCTCATTCTCATCTGTTCTTTTGATGTTTGGGTATGGGTTTTCTTTGTTAGCCATTCATTACTTTTCGCCTATTTTGGATTTGATCCTTTTATGTCAAGTTTTGGGATGAAACTTCTTTTTATGGGGGTGGCTTTAACGCCCCTGATTTTTTTGGTGTTTATTTTAATTTCTGTAGTGACGTATATTTAACGTCAGGAAGTTACGTTGACACGTAGTTAACAGGTGTTGTTTGTTGGAGCATGGGTTTGCTCAGTGGGTTTTCCTGTGTGGTTGGTTTTAGCGTGGTTGTGCACCTTCCCTCGCGAGTCGGGTATGTTTTGGTGACTCAGTGGAGCTTTTTATAGGGATGTGGTGGCGTCTTATCTTCGGGTGGTATTTTACCCGGGTTTTGTTTTTCGGATTTTGATTTTGACTTCGTCGTTTGATTTGTAGCGTCGATATTTAGCTACAGTGCGATTTTTGTAAGATTTCGAGGTTGTTTTGATTTCAGGTCATTTTGACGTTATTTAAATAATTATGATTTAATGTTATATTTATATATAAATAGAGAACCTTCGCGTCATAACCCTATTCATTGTCTGCTCCACTGAGCTGTCGTCTGTTTCATGAAAGAGAAGGAGCGGCGGGTTGTCGTGGGGTTTCAGTTTGCGTCTAGTTAGGACCGGTGGTCGGCTTCGATGGAGGAGTGGAGAATCGGAATGCTCTCGCCGAGATCTATGTGTTTGTGGTAAGCTTTCCTCGTTCCTCCGATTTTTGTGTGTTAGGGTTTGTGATTTTGACCTCCTTCTTCTCCCAAAAGTTTCAGGAAATGTTACCTAGGTCTTCTTACGGCCGATCCTTGTCGTGGAGCATTGGTGGAAGCGTATTTTTTGAGATTTGAGGTATTGGAGATTTCCCCCTTGCTTGCTATTTTCCTTTCATGTCTTGCCTTTTCTTTCTCTCCTTTGTGTGTAGGAGTTAGCCTTGATAAAATTCCTAGGATACTTAGGACTTTTTGGCTAGTATCCATCAGGTATGATAGGCATGCTAAGTGAAAATCATCGAATATATGTGTGGAAAACTATCAGTAATTCGTCGAGTATAAGAATATAAACCATGTATAATTCATCGAGTATGAACTAGGTGTAGAAATTCGTTAAGGTAAATTCATCGTGTATCATTCGTCGAGTAAGGCTAGATTTCGCCGAGTTAGATTCGTCGAGTATCTAGGTGTCGAGTTTGTCGAGTATCTGCGGGCATGGCGTTGAGTGAAGTTAAATTCATCGAGTATTTAGGCATCGAGTTCATCGAGTACTGGGAGGCATGGCTTTGAGTGAAGGCAAAAGAGTTGAGTGCATTGGACGAATTTGTCGAGTATTGTTGGGTCCATTGCCCTCAATGTCCTAGATTTGAGTGAAGTCAATCTTGTCAATGATATACATAAAAGTGTATTTGATGTCCTAGTAATAATGATTGGACAAATAGCCTAAGTAGCTAAGTCAAGTAAACACTTACCTAAGCTCTGGAAAGACAAACAATTGTCTAAGTACATAGGCGTTGAGTGAAGGTCATTCACTCAACGCCAGATGACTTATAGCCCTGAATGAAGGCTATACAGTCAAAGCCATGAAAAGGCAAGATAAGAATGTGGCTAAGCGCACATGCGTTGAGTGAAGTGAACTCACTCAATGCCATACATCAAAAGGCTGTGAGTCAGGCTAATGCGGTCAAAGCCTAAGAAGAAATGGACAGAAAAGTGTCTAAGTCCATAGGCATTGAGTGAAGATCATTCATTCATTGCCATAGCTCCATGATCATTGAGTATAGCTCAGTCAGTCAACGCTACAGGAAAACTGTGAATATTTACCAAGTCCACAAGCGTCGAGTGAGGCAAGCTCACTCCACGCCATGTGATAATATGTTAGCTAAATCTTAAAGTCAGTGTTGTTTCTTAGACACAGAAATTTGGCTAAGTCCAAATGTGTTGAGTGTAGTTCATTCACTCAATGTAAGATAATAGAATAAAATCCGTCAAGTTGTTTGGCATTGAGTGGAGCTTACTCACTCAACGCCATAGAGCAGAAAAATCTGGCTAAGGAAGAAAGCATTGAGTGAGGCGTAGTCACTCAACGCTCTCAACGCCATGATGCAGAAATGATCAAGACAGAAAGCGTTGAGTGAGGCATGGTCACTCAATACTTAAAGATGCTGAAGAAGCAGAAATTCGGCTGAGGTACAAGGCATTGAGCGAGGTGTGCTCACTCAACGCTCTCAATGTCAGGCATGCAGAAAAGGCCGTAGAAATGGTTAAGGAAAATGCGTTGAGTGAGGATTGCTCACTCAACGTTGCCAACGCCTAGTTTGACAGAATTTTCCAAGTACTTTAGCATTGAGTGAAGCTTATTCGCTCAATGCCTATTCTACTGATGCTCGATTTTGGTTAAGTCCACAAGTGCTGACGTTAGCAAAATCTGCAGAATCGACAAAGTCAACTTATTTCAAATCAGGTACAGAGAAGTTACAGAACACGACAAACTCTATCGTGAAGCTACTATACGTATTCTTCCGTTGAAGCATGATGCAGCTGGATGCTGCAAGCAGGGCCCACAGACATCTAAGAGACGTTGATCGGAGAACTACAAAAAGAAGAGAGTGGGTAAGACGACAACAACTTTTAGGGCTTATTTTTTTCAAAAAGTGTTGTTGCTGGACTTCATCTTCTTCACCATTACTGTGTCAAAAAGCTTGAAGTCTTCCTATAAGAAGCTCAGTTAGCTGTGTGTCTTCTTCATCGACACCAGCAAGATCAGAAGGCTTTTATTTTGAGGGAGTAACAGAAATAAGGAAGAAATCTCCGCAGATCAAGTTGCTTCTCAGCTTAGCAAAATCTAAACTGAAGATCCATTTTCTAAAGCTAAAAAGAAGAAAGAAGAAAGTGGCTGACTCAGACCAGGGAAGGAGGAGAAAGAAAAGCAATTTGCCGCTAGATACTTCCCGGTCAAGATCTTTGTAGATATGAAGAAAGGTTGAGCTAAGATAACTCAGCTCAAGGGGCTGTCATAGAGAAATTTCTCTGTGATAGATATAAATCTATTTTATTCTTATTGGATCCTTCTTGGATTTTAGTTATAGGGCTCTCTGAGCCTGAGATAGGGAAATATTTCCTGAGTTATAGGAGAGTGAAGCTCTCTGAGTTGTAGGATCCAAATGGATCTGAGCTATAGGACTTGGTTTCAAGTCTGAGGTAGGTGGTCAATTGATCACTAAGCTGTAGGAGAGGAATACTCTCTGAGTGTTGGACCTTTGGGCCTGAGATAGGATCCCTAGTGGATCTGAGGTAGGGCTATCCTCCCAGCCTAAGTGTAGGGCCTTTGGCCTAAGGTAGGTGATCAACTGATCACTGAGTTGTAAGCCCTTGTGGCTGAGTTGTAGGTCTTGGAGGAGACTGAGAGATCCTGAGGGATCTGAGGTGTAATCTCTTTGGAGCATTGTTTTGAAGAAGTGCCTTGACTAACAAGAAGTTGGCAAGGTGGGAGGAGAGTGGATGTACCCAAAGATTGGGGAACCATTATAAATCTGTGTGTACTTGTTGTGTTGTTTTTCTTTGTGCAGCTTCTTCAAAGCAAACTACTACCAACACTCATAGTGCAAAAGATAAAATAAAAAAAAATTAATAATAGTCATACAACCTATTCACCCCCCCCCCCCCAGGTTGTAAGCTATCTTGAAATAAAGAATTTCAAGTGGTATCAGAGGGAGGTTGCTCAAAAAGGAGCTAACCATCTTAGTGATCTTCCAAGGTAGTAACAGACTGTTCAGATGGGTTCAGGGGTGAACTACAGGGACCTAGGTTCCATAAAGCTTCCCATCTACAGGAAAGAAGGTTTTGGCATATGGAAGGAGAGGGTTTATCTATTCATGGAAGAAGCTGACCCGAGAATCTTTGTAACTATCAAAGAAGAACCTTTCATCCTCATGAAAGTGTCTGTCCGGGATGCAAACATCCAGACACCCAAGACCTATGAAGAGATGACTAAGGATGAAGTCATTCTTGCCACCATGGACAAGAGGGCTCAAAATTTCATAGTCAGTGCAATTGATGATTCTACAATTTAGAATTTGATTCACTACAAAACTGCAAAGGAGATGTGGGACACTCTGGTGATCTACATGGAAGGCACAGTGGAGGTCAGGGAAGATAGAAAGTCTATGCTCAACCAGGAGTATGAGGCCTTTAGACAAACTAAGGGGGAGAACATAGCCACCTGTTATGAAAGATTCTTCAGGATAGTGAATGAGCTAAAGACCTATGAAAGGGTCTTTAGTCATTATTAATTAAATAATAAGCTCCTCAGGTCTCTCACTAGAGACTAGGACAAAAAGATTTGTACCATCAGAGAAATGATTAAGCTGGGTGACACTCCACCTCACACCCTATTTAGAAAGTTTCTCTCTCATGAGATGCAGCTAACTGTCAGGAAAGAAGAAGAGACAAACTGCAAGTCTTAGGCCAAAGAGAAGTCAGTGGGCTTTAAAGCTGAAGCCATAAGCAAGAGCAGGAGAAAGACCCCTTCTCCTCCAAGATGACCAGCAGATTCAGACTGCTCTGAATTAGAAGCATCAGACAGGAGCATACCTGATGAGGACTTTATTGTCTTCTCTAGGCAACTCCATAGGCTAGTGAAGAAGAAGCACTGGAAGACCAGACCCTCCTCATCAGCACATCACTGGAAGAAATCCTCCAAGGAGGACATGTACGGATCTAAACACAGCAAACAGAATTCAGCTAATGTTATCTGTTACTGCTGCAGCAAGATAGGCCATGTCATTGTTGATTGCCCTATGAAGAGAAGGGAGGATAATGAGAAGAAATCTCACCAAAAGCATAAGGGCAAGAAAGAAAAGTCTTCTGTGGCTAAGAATGAAAAGATCTAAATAGACTCATCAGCATTTGAGTCTGAAGAAAAGGAAGCCTATGTTGGGTTAGTTACTGCTGCTGAAGATAAAACTGTTACAGCAGGAGATGTCTTCCCTCCAGGAAGGACAGGAATCATGGCCCCTCTAACACTATCAGAATGTGACTCAGAGGTGGATGAAGATGGCCACAGCTGCAGAGGACTGATGGCAATGACTGATGAAGAGAGCAGCCAAGATCAGTCTGGTCAAAGTAAGGTACATTCTCTGTCCAGTTCTGTTTTCATGCATGAGACTAGTCCTAATGGAGAAGCCTCTTCATATAATGGTGAAGATGATTCTGGGTTAGAGGGTGATGTAAATCAGTTGATTGACAGATATAGTGAACTTCTGAATGCCTTTAAAAAATGCAAGAAGTTGATTAAGAAGCAGGCCGGGGAGATTCTATCTCTTCAACCTGCTGCTTCTTAGCATGCTGAAACAACTATTGTGCTGAATCAGACAATAAGGGAACTCAGTGAACTGAAAACCCTGTCAAGCATCCAGAAGGAGACTATTAAGAGAAAGAATAGTCTCATCAAAGATCTTGAAGAAAAGATCTAGAGGGATAAATGTATTGTGGCCAGATTCTCTCAGCCCAATACAATGTTGCCCTTGATAGATTCCTTCACTTCACAGAAGTATAAGAAGGGATTGGGTTTCAAGGGTAACACAAGACTTGCCCATCCCAAAGGGAAAGGGAAAGTTCCAGCTGTGCCAATGGCATCTGGGCCACCTAACCCATTCAAGAGGGCAATATACCCTTCAAATAGATATGACCAAGAAAGTATTTACGGTCACTATATGAATAGTGCATCCATAAGTGGAACAAAAGATGTTCCCTGCCAATGTGGAAGCTACAGTAGGGCAAGTGCTTTTAAGGATGCCGATGAAGAAATTCAAATGTCCGATCATGGACCATTTGTCTTTGGTGCTACAGCCCCTCCTCTCAAAAATGTGGCTGCAGCCAGTTTTTTGAACCTACCAGCACAGAATATGACTAAGGGTTAGTCTATTAGCTTGCCTAATATGGCCATTTCTGATGCTTTTAAGAGCACACTATCTGAAAAGAAATGTGCTACTGATAGGATTCAGGACAAGCCACACAAGCCAGTAAGTAGACTAGCTTTCAGTCAAATCCACATTAAAAGAAAACAGAAAATGGTTGTTGCATCTCTTTCTTCTGTCAAGACTGCAGTCAAACCAACGGCTAGGCATACACAAAAGTGGAGATTCAACATACATTATTGTTGGTGTTGTGGCAAGATAGGCCATTATGCCTTTGACTGCTGGCACAATCCCAATATGGTCAGAGCTAAAGTTAGTCCACCAGTAGGAAATCTTGTTGGTGGACATGTTGAGTTTCAGACTAATATTCACCTAGCACCCGATAGATAATGGGGTCCTAAGGTAAAGTAAACTGTATATTGCAGGTTAGTCCAAGTGCCCATACCACTATATGGTACTTGGACAGTAGATGTTTCAGGCACATGACTGGAACAAGGAGCAATTTGCGAGAGTACACTCCAGTAAAAGATGGACCCAAAGTAATCTTTGGTGGTTCAGATAGAGGGATAATAAGAGGATATGGTAAGATCACTAATGACATAGTCACCATCACTAAGGTGGCTTATGTTGAATGGTTGCAACACAACCTTATAAGCATAAGCCAGCTCTCTGATCTTAGCTATGTTATTGTCTTGCACAAGGATGAGTGCCTAATTAGGAGGTCAAGTGACCAAGAGTTCATTTTGACAGGCACTAGGAGTGGACATGTTTATTGCTTGAACTTTCTATGTTTAAATACAAACTCTCTTGTCTGTGTAGTGGCAAATGAGAAATCCTCTTATTGTGTCCTAAAACACAAGAGGCTAGCTCATGTAAATTATAAGACTATTGGCAAGCTCTTCAGTCAAGAGCTAGTTAGGAATGGTTCCAATGTGAAGTGCTCCAAGGAGGGCATTTGCTCTGCTTGTTAAAAGGGCAAGCAGACAAAAGCTTCCTTCAAAGGTATTGGGATCAAAGATTCTATGAGGTGCTTATAGCTCCTGTATATGGACTTGTTTGGTCCTATGCCAGTTCATAATCTTAGTAGGAAGGTCTACACCCTTGTGGTGGTCGATGACTTTTCCAGGTTTGCTTGGGTATTCTTCCTAAAGAGAAAGAATGAAACCCTGGATATCTTCATTAAGTTCGTCATGCAAATTCAGAATGAGTTTAACAGCTCTATGGTCAAAATCAGGAGTGACCATGGAACTAAATTACAGTCTAATAGCATGACAAGATTCTGTGAAGTGCATGAGATTCATTAAGAATTCCCTTCACCTATAACACCCTAGCAGAATGGTATTGTTGAGAGTAAAAATAGGACTCTCATAAAAGCTGGTAGGACCCTGTTGAGTGACACATCTCTCCCAAAATATTTCTGAGCTAAGGTAGTAAATACCGCATGTCATGTCCTCAACTGGGCCTCTATCACCAAATGCCAAAAGAAAACTCCCTATGAGATCTTGAAAGGCAGAAAACCAAACCTGAACTATCTTAAAATTTTTGGTAGTAAATGTTTTGTGCTTCATAATGGAAAATCATATATCACTAAGTTTGCTTCCAAGTCCTTTGATGGGATTTTTGTTGGGTACAACAATCATAGCAAAGCTTATAGAATCTACAACTTGAAAAGCCAAGTTGTAGAAGAGTCAGTGCATGTATTCTTTGATGAGTCTAGCATGGTTAACAGGGTGCTGTCAAGCCCCTCCTCCAACACTATAGGTATAGAGAAGTTGATGGATAATCTAACCATCAAGGAAGCAGAACCAGCTATCCAAAATGAAGTGGATATTCCTGAAGGTCCACCAGACAAACTTGGAACAGATGAGGATCAGCAAGTAGCTATTCCTGAAGCTGATGCAGAAAGAAGAGTACTTCTAGAAGCTGATGTAGAAAGAAGATTACCTCTAGCAATGAGGCATTTAAGAGACCATCTTGCTCACCAAATCATTGGTGAACCAAGTCATGGAGTTGTGACAAGAAGTAGAAATCTCAATACAGTTATGCATACAAGCTTCCTATCATAAGTGGGGCCAAAGAAGTTTGAAGAGTCCAACATAGATCAATTCAGGATAGTGTCTATGCAAGAGGAACTGAACCAGTTCAAATGATGAGAAGTATGGAAGTTGGTTCCCAGACCCCAAGTACATAATATCATGGGAGTCAAGTGGACCTACAAAAACAAACTTGATGAAAATGGGATTATAATCAAGAATAAAGCAAGATTAGTAGTTATCGACCTATTTTGTATCCTGAAGGTCCGGTATTTTAGGAGGTAGGTTAATTAGAGCAAGTTTAATTTTAACTAACTATTTTATTTTGTAGCATCCCCTATGCCTATAGCCGACCCACTTTGAAATCCTCATTCGTATAGCTCTTTAATCTTGTTTGATATCCGTCAGCCCATCTTGAAGCCCACCTCCAAAGCCCATTTTTTCCTCCTCCAAAACCCTAACTCCCACTTATTATAAAAAGCAATGCCCCTCTTAATGTTGGGGGAGCTGGAAAAATGAATTGAACGACAGCAATTTTTGGTCTCGTTCGATTCTCCCAGCGCCGCCAGCCTGACCCCGTGCTCCAGCCCCATCCTTCACTACCAGTGCTGTCGGTGCCAAGGTCTTAGGTTAACAGTGATTCCTCTCAGTGCATTGAAGAGGGCATTGATTTTGATCAAACCTTTTCCCCTGTAGCAAAATTGGAGGCCATAAGATTATTCCTTGCATATGATGCACACAAGATATTCAAGGTATACCAGATGGATGTGAAGTCATCCTTCCTGAATGGTGACTTAAAAGAGGAAGGCTATGTTGAACAGTGTTGCAGAATAGAGACTGGGCGGTCTGACTCTAACAGATTACAAATCGTGCGGTCTGTCAGTTTCTCTCCAACGGTTTGGTAGCAGGACTGTTGTTGTTGGTTTCCTGGCGGTCTGCCGGTCTGTCTCTGGCGACTTGGAGACCGGGCAACCTGGCGGTCTCCTGTGGCGGCTTGTTCTCTCCTTCTGGTGGTTTACGGGAGGTTAGCCTATTCATCTAACCGCTCGTCTTGGTCGGCTTGTATTTATGTTAAACCTCTTGTACCTGTAATTATTTAGTCCCATATTATTTTATTGTAATCTCTCTCATCTCCTCCATTCTATAAAAGGGAGGCTATACCATGTAATACACACCTTTTTTGGATAATAAAGATTTCTATTATTCCAATTTCTGGTTTCTCATTATCTATTCGCACATGGTATCAGAGGGAACAATCTTTTCTGCCTGATTCGGTGTCGTCTCCTGTCCGCATTGCTTTATCTCCTTCTTGTCATCTGTTCATGCGGCATCTCCTCCCTTCTCTACTTGTTGCTGCTCTTTGTGTGTGTGGCCCTCTTCTCGCTCCCTCACTCTCTCACTCTGCGGCCTATTTACATGGTTTCTCTGTCTCCTGTTCGCGCAGCCTTCTATCTACCCGCACAAATTCTTTCCCTCTGCCTTTTTCTGCTGCTTGGCCATGGTCTTTCTTGTTGCTGGTGTTTTGATACCTTGACCGCTGCAGAACCTTTCCATGTGTCTGCTGCGGTTTCTTGTCTTGTCCGCCGCGGTTTCTTATTCTGTCCACCACGGTCTGTACTTGTTCATGTCTTTGCTGCTTGGTCGTGCCGCTTCTTGCCGCTAGTGTATTGACACTGTGACCGCTGCAAAACCTTTCCTTATGTCCGCTGCGGCCTACTATCTTATCTCTGCGACATGTTGTTCGCACGTCTTCTCTCTACGTGCGTGGCTTCTCTCTACCTGCGCGGCTTCTTTTCCATGGATCTTTCCGGCTCTTCTACCACCACCAATACTCATGTGGCCAATCCGCCTACCCCTCCCATTCCTTCCGGGAATCTTGGCACCGTCTCCAAACTTGTCAGTTCCAACTACCCAGATTGGAGTGTCTCTTTCACCTTCCTTCTTCGCTCACAACGCAAACGCCACCACCTCAGCAATGACCCTCCTCCTCCCACTTATGCTAAGTTTGATGACTGGGATGCTAGCGATGCACTAGTGCGTACTTGGCTCACTAACAGCCTTTCCGATGAATGTCTTCCCGTCATCTGTCATGATGGGACAGTCAAGAAGGCTTGACTTGATCTTGCAGCTCTAAACTCGAAGGGGGCTCAGACGTCCCGCATCTATACTTTGTATGCGGACCTCTTTGCCCGTCCTTCCATGTCTCCTGCTGCCGCTTATCAACAAGTCCAGGCTCTCAGAGCTGAGATTCTTCAACATCACCCCTTCTCTGCAGATTTGGCCGAACAACACAAGCAGTTCCAAGAACTTCTTGTTGTGTGCTATCTTTAGCATCTTCCTGAGTCCTATGACATGATCCGCCAACAAATCTTGGGCAAAGCGGACTATCCCACCTTGGATACAACTTCTACATGCATTGCTATAGTTACCTCTCTACTTCAGCGTCCGCTTCTGTCTTCTCCTCCTCAAGACAACTATGCTCACCAAACTCAAAGGAGTGGCTCTGGTAGTCGCAACCACCATTCTGGTGGACGTAGCTCTTCACGCTTCCTCTGCTCTCACTGTGGCCGCACCGGGCATCTTGTAGATCGTTATTGGATGAAACATCCACATCTTCGTCGTTCTGGAGACTCTTCCACCTCCTCTTCAAAGTCGTCCGCCTCGGTGGTCACATCATCAGGTAGTGCTCACGTGGTTACTCAAGGTAAATGTCTTATCGACTATGGTGCGACTAATCACATGACAGGCAATCCTCAGTGCTTTTCTCACCTCGAAATACATGATCGGTTGCCCCCAGTCCTTGTTGCAGACGGCTCTCCATCCCCGGTTCATGGGACGGGAGTGGTTCATGTCACTCCGTCTCTTCGCCTGGTCGACACTCTCTATGTGCCCAAGTTTCCGTGCAATTTACTATCGTTTACTTCTTTGTGCAAGCAACTTTAGTGCTACATCACATTCACTCCAACTTCTTCTTCTTTTCAGGATCCGAGTTCCCAACGGACGATTGCTACTGGGACTGAGAGCGGCGGCCTCTACTTCCTCGACAACGTTTCTGCTCTGTCGGCCTTCTCCTCCTCCTCTACAAATCTCCTACAATGGAATCTCCACCTTGGGCATCCTCCTCAATGACTTCTTCGTCAACTTCTATCCCACGTCCCTCCGCACAGTTCTCCTCTCAACTGCGACGCTTGTCAGCTTGGAAAGCATCACCGTTCCTCCTTCCCGCCAAAGCAAGCTCAAGGCTCTACCCATCCGTTTGATCTCATTCACTCCGATATCTGGGGTCCTACTCCTACCCTCACCGTTGGTTGAGTTAATTCTTATATTATCACTTTCATTGATGACCTCTCTCGATGTTCTTGAGTGTATCTCTTACGAGAACGCTCTGAACTATTCGATGTATGGACATCGTTTTATCATTTAATTAAAAATCAGTTTTGTGTTTCAATTAAAATCTTACGCTCTGATAATGCTAAGGAGTATATTAGTCAAGCTTTTTCTTCTTTCTGTATGCAACATGGGATTGTTCATCAAACTTGTTGTGTTTATCCCTCACAACAAAAAGGAGTGGCGGAATGCAAAAACCATCACATCCTTGATGTCGTTCGCACTCTGCTAACGTAATTGCATGTCCCTCGCTCCTACTGGGGCTATGCGGTTCTCATTTCTTGTTATCTCATCAATAGCATTCCCTTCATTGTTCTCCCGGTCAAGCCACATTCTCCATTCTCTATCCGGAAAGGGGTCCTTTTCGTCTCCCTCTATGTATCTTTGGCTGCACAGCCTATGTGCACGCTCCCTCCTCCACCCGCGATAAACTCTACCCTCGCTCCACAAATGTGACTTTCTGGGATACTCTAACACTCAGAAAGACTATTGTTGTTTTGACCCCATTCTTCGCAAGCAATTCATCTCCGTGGACATTACCTTCTTCGCGAATGCTCCATATTTCTCCGACGACTCCTCTCCTCTCCCTGTGGCTTTCGATTCTCCTCCTGTTCCCTCCATCCCATTGACACCTACCGAGGTATTTCCTCCTCTACCGTCTCTATCATCTCCTCCTCTCTATCCACCTCTACTATCTCCCTCCTCATTGCTGTTGTCTCTCTCTACTCTCGGGCCAGCTCTCTCCACCATGGATGCTCCAGATACTGAGGAACCTGCTGACCTGGATCTTCCCATTGCTCTTCACAAAGGGGTTCGGGCGTGTACCAAGCACCTGCTTGCTACTGTTATTTCCTATGATCGTCTTACCCCTGCTCGCAAGGAGTTTGCACTGGCTATCTTTGCCACTTCCACCCCTCATTCCTATCTAGAGGCCCTTACTATTACATATTGGAAGGCTGTCATGGATGAGGAGATTGCTACTCTCACTGAATGGGGTACCTGGACCGTAGTTCCTCCTCCCTTCAGCATAGATATTGTTGGTTGTTGCTGGATCTTTGTGGTGAAGTTCCGCCCAGACGGCAGTGTGGATTGTTACAAGGCTCGGCTTGTTGTCAAGGGCTTTACCCAGACTTATGGGTTGACTACTTTGACACTTTCTCTCTAGTTGCTCATCTCAGAACTATCAGGATCCTCCAATTTGTGGATGTCAACAGGGATTGGCCCATTTCACAGCTGGATGTCAAGAATTCCTTTCTATATGGGGATCTTCAGGAGGATGTATACATGGAGCAACTTCCAGGGTAAGTTGCTCGGGGGGAGACACAGGTTTGTCGGCTCAAGAAGGCTATCTATGGCCTAAAGCAAAGTCCTCGGGCTTGGTTTGACAAGTTTAGTGGGATTGTGGCGGCCGTGGGTTTTACGAGAAGTTCTGCCGATCACTCCTTATTTACTAGTAAAACCTCTCTGGGTCTAGTGGTGCTTGCGATATATATGGATGATATTCTTCTCACTATAGATGACCAAGCTGGGATAACCTTGACAAAGAAGCATCTTTGGCAACACCTAGTTATAAAGGATATGGGCTATCCAAAATACATTCTGGGGATAGAAATTTCTCGGAAGCCCAATTCCCTTTCCTCTCCCAACAGAAGTATGCTCTTGATTTGTTAAAAGAGGCAGGGATGACTAGGGCTAAACCTGCTCGATGCCCCATGGCGACTAGAGAATATAAAACCTGGACGGATGACTCTCCTCTTCTTTTAGATGTTACGAGGTACAGACGTCTGGTTGGTAAACTTATATATCTCACGGTTACCATACCCGATATTGCTTATGTTGTAGGCAAGGTTAGCCAATTCATGCAAGCTCTTAGGGAATGCCATCTACAGTCTGCCCTGAGGATATTGAAGTATGTTAAATCAGCGCCTGGGAAAGGACTACTCTTTCAGAAGGATGGTCATTTGAGGGTTGAAGCGTACTCTGATTCGAGCTATGCTGATGACAAAGGAGACTGCAAGTCAACATCAGGCTTTTGCACCTTTTGGGGCGAAACCTTGTGAGCTGCAAAAGCAAGAAACAGTCTGTCGTCTCCAGGTCCAGTGTAGAAGCAGAATATCGAAGTATGGAATCGATCACGTGTGAGTTAAAGTGATTACGGGCTCTCAAGCTTGACTAAGGAGAGATCTACAACCATCCTCTACCTATGTTATGTGACAACAAGGTCATTATATAAATCTCCTAAAATCCGGTCTTCCATGAGAGAATAAATCACATTGAAGTCGAATGCCACTTTATTTGGGAAGAGATTCTGAAGGAATAAATTTGTACTCTGTTTGTCACCTCCGACAAAGAGTTGGCTGATATTTTCACCAAGCCGGTATCTGGCTCTTTTCATCACATTTGCGACAAGCTGAGTATGATCGACATATATGCTCCAGCTTGAGGGAGAGTGTTGCAGAATAGAGACCGGGCGGTCTGGCGGTCTGACTCTGGCGGATTACAGACCGTGCGGTCTATCGGTTTCTCTCCAGCAGTTTGGTAGCAGGAATGTTGTTGTTGGTTCCCTGGCGGTCTGCCGGTCTGTCTCTGGCAACTTGGAGATCAGGAAACTTGTCGGTCTTCCGTGACGGCTTGTTCTCTCCTTCTGGTGGTTTGCTGGGCGGTTATCCTATTCGTCTAACCGCGCGACTTGGTCGGCTTGCATGTATTTATGTTAAACCGCTTGTACCTGTAATTATTTACTCCCACATTATTTTATTGTAATCTCTCACATCTCCTCCAGTCTATAAAAGGGAGGCTATACCATGTAATGCACACCTTTTTTGGATAATAAAGATTTCTATTATTCCAATTTCCGGTTTCTCATTGTCTGTTCGCACAAACAGCCTCCTCATGGAGACGCTGCTGACACGGCTGCCATTGATCCCCGTCTGAGAGAGTTCGTCGATTGGAACGATCGCTGCCGCAAGCTCGAGGATGGGATCGACGTCCGCCGCCATTATATAAAAATATATAATTATAAATAAAATAATTATAATTATATATTTTTAATAATTTTATTATTTTAGTAATTTTATTTTAAGTATTTATTTCATGTTTTAATTTTCATTTCATATGTAATGATGGGTGCTTATAACCATCATGTGTTGTTTTAATTATTTTATTTCATGTGCTATGATAGGTGCATATAACTATCATATTTTCAATTTTCAATTTTGAATTTTGAATTTTGAATGAAGGGTTGATTGAGTGGTGTAAGCCTATATATAGGCCATGATATTTATCCTCTGTATTTGGGTTGAGTCACGTAGCACATGGGTTCACACCACATGGTAGTAAGATACTTAGGCGCACTTTTACAAAGTTATTCAATCAAGTTGCGTCTTATTATTATTTATATGCATGTTGCTCGCCGAATGAGATCGTGCACGGATTTAAAGCACAAGTGCATTTTGACTTGATTTCGTTACCACTGTCTTATAAGACAAGTCAACTCGCACTAGTTTATGCCTCTCATGCTCAAAAATTATATAAACACATTAGTGAAGCGCTAACCATACCAATTACATTTTATCAACTTCATGGTAGCTTTTATAAAAGGGCGTCTCACTATATTGTTGGTGATTTAGTTTTGGTGGGTCTCGTCTCAGAACGGTTGCCTTTGGGCACTATAGAAAGTTGCGAGTTGGCGAGCTGGACCTTTTTTGGATATTAAAGAAATTATGAGAATACGCATATCATTTGAAGTTTTTCGCTGATTGGGGTATTACCCCTATTTTTAATGTTTCTAATTTAACGCCATATGTATCCCAACCACTTGAGTTATCTGCCGGTCCATTTGGGTCCACTTTGTTTTCTTATGGTTTTGGTAGTGAGTTTGTTCCTGGATCGCTCTCTTCATCGGTCTTCACTAGAGGTACGTTGGTTGTTGATGTAGAAACTTGCTTTCCTTTATTGCCTAATGCTTTTCTAAGATTCTCCAGGACCATATTTTTGCATGACAGGATACTCAAAGATGAAGTGCTCTCCTCGCCAAGTGGTTTTGCTTGCTACTATATGGTTCTTTTGGATGATGCTCTCCTGCACCGGTACTTTCAGACCAAGTCATTGGTGATGAGTAGTTTTGAACGGGGGAGGATTGATGGAGACGTTGCTGACACGGCCGCCATTGATCCCCGTCTGAGAGAGTTCGTCGATTGGGAGGATCACTGCCGCAAGCAAGAGAATGGGATCAACGTCCGCCACCATTATATAAAAATATATAATTATAAATATATATTTTTAATAATTTTATTATTTTAGTAATTTTATTTTAAGTATTTATTTCATGTTTTAGTTTCCATTTCATGTGTAATGATGGGTGCTTATAGCCATCATATGTTATTTTAATTATTTCATTTCATGTGCTATGATGGGTGCATATAACCATCATATTTTGAATTTTGAGTTTTGAATTTTGAATGAAGGGTTGATTGAGTGGTGTAAGCGTATATATATGGCATGATATTTGTCATATTGTTTTAGAGAAGAAGAATAAGAAAATAATCCCCCTAAAATCTTTTTGAGATCCTCCTTCCCCCTTGGCAAAATTCAGCCACCTTGCTCCCCCTCTTCCTCTTGGCTGCCGGCCAACTCTCCCACCCCTCTCTATTTTGGCCTCCTCCCTTCCACCTCCTCCTCTCCTTTCCTCTCTAAGGAAACCCGACCTCTTCCTCTTCATAACCGACCCACCTATCTCCCTAAAACTGACCACCAACAAAGAAGACCAAGCAGCCCTCATTCTTGAAGAAATCGGCCAAGGTGCAAGGATCTTCCTTGTGAGTGTCAACTCCGGCGTGAAGCGACGAAGGCGGACAAGTTCCTCTCCTTCCGGCGTGACTCCGGCGGAGCCGTTGAAGAACGATCCAAGTAGAGAAAATCGGAATCATCCATTCCGATTGGGTAATGAAAATATTTCTACTTTGTGTGACTTTTCCCACTGAGATTAATTCCTGTGGTGGTTTACTTTAGCGTAATTTTGGAAGCATTGAAATTTCATGGTTTTCTATCGATTGATCTTTATGTTTCATCTAATTTTCATTTATATTCGAGAGGTTTGGCGAGCCTTTGTTTTCTTTTATTGGAAGAGGTCTACCGTTTCTGAATCGTTATTTTTGGTAGATCTCTTTTGGTATAGCCTTCGCTCGATCGGACCGGGTTGGTCCTTTTAGCCCGAAAGAATATTGGCCCATCACCTCTATTCGATCCTAATCAGCTAGCATATAATTGATTGAATTAATTAACATGGTGCTGCGTAGAACGACTGTGCGAGTATAGAATTTGGATCGAAGATAGGTATACGTGGTAGTCCGTGGATTTACTCGTTGTCAAACGTGTAAGCCTGCATCACTCCAGGTTTTGTAGTTCCTAACTTACCTGATTCTGTTTATAGACTTGGGAAAGATCTATATGGGCTAAAGCAAGCCCCTAGAGCATGGTATGAGAAATTGTCTAGCTTCCTCATTGAGAACAAATTCTCAAGGGGGAAGATAGACAAGACCCTATTCCTTAGGGAATCTAAGGGTAAGATCATCGTAGTACAGATTTATGTAGATGACAACATCTTTGGATCTACTGATGACAACCTCTACAGGAAGTTTGCCAAACTTATGCAAGGAAAGTTTGAGATGAGCAGTATGGGTGAACTTAAGTTCTTCTTGGGTCTCCAAGTAAGACAGACTGATGATGGTTTGTACATATCCCAGTCTAAGTTCACTAAGGAGTTAATAAAGAAATTTGGTATGGATAATTCCTCCACCATGAGAACTCCCATTGGATCAAGTATGTCCATATGCAAAGATGGGGTAGGGAAACCTATTGATGAGACTTTGTGTAGTGGGATAATTGGCTTTCTTCTTTATCTTACTACAAGTAGGCCAGACATCATGTATGCTACATGTGTTTGTGCTAGGTACCAGGCCTACCCCAAAGATTCTCATTACTCTACTCAAAGAGAATTCTAAGGTATCTTAAGGACACACCAGATCTTGGTCTGTGGTATCCTAGGAATGGGGAATTTGAACTAATTGGATATTCAAATGCAGACTTTGCAGGCTGCAAGGAAGACAGAAAGAGAACTTCTGGCACCTGTCAATTAATAGGTAGAAGACTAGTTTCAAGGAGCAGCAAGAAGCAAACCAGTATTGCAATTTCAACTACAGAGTCGGAGTACATCTCAGCAGGTAGCTGCTGTACTCAGTTACTGTGGATCCAGCATCAGCTCCAGGTGTTGGGTACATTGGTTTAAATGTACCTGATTTGAAGAAGCCTCACCCAACTCAATGATATACATCAAAATGTATTTGATGTGTTTTGAGTTTACTTGTGCAGGTTAAGTATTTACAGGAAAGAAGAAAAAGTTTCTAAGTCCATGTGTCGACACCCAGGAGCAAAGTGTCGACACTTAAGAAGACTTGTGTCGACACCCAGGCAAGCAGTGTCGACACTTGGAGTCATTGTGTCGACACCAGGGATGCTGAGTCGACACCATACAGAAAGTGTCGACAAAAGGAGCTGTGTCGACACTCAATGAAGAAGAGTGCAGTGAAGCAGTGTCGACACATAGAAGTTGTGTCGACACCCAGTGAAACTGTGTCTACATCAGAAAGTGCCGACACTTAGAGGCTGTGTCGACACTCAGCAAAAGTCAGCAGAGACTAAGTACAAGTGTAGACACCCAGAACAATGTGTCGACACACAGCAGAAGAGTCAACACTTGAAGAAAGTGTCGACACAAGGAAGAATGTGTCAACACTCAGCTGAAGACTCAACACTTGAACAAAGTGTCGACACAAGGAAGAATGTGTCGACACTCAGCTGAAGACTCAACACTTGAAGAAAGTGTCGACACAAGAAAGAATGTGTCGACACTCAGCTGAAGACTCAACACTTGAAGAAAGTGTCGACACAAGGAGCTGTGTCAACACTTAGCAAAGTTCAAGAATATTCTAAGTACAAGTGTCGACACAAAGGAGATGTGTCGACACTCAGCAAAAGTCTCAACAGAAGAAGAATGTGTCGACACAAGGAGCTGTGTCGACACTCAGCAAGTTCAACACATGAAGATGTGTCGACACAAAGGTGTTGTGTCGACACTTAGAAGAATTCAGCAAAATACTGAAGTATAAGGACTTGTGTCGACACACATTATCAGTGTCGACACATGAAGAAGAAGCAGTGTCGAGATATAAAATCTACAACACAAGGAGTTGTGTCGACACCTTGTAGGCTAGTGTCGACACTTAGACAACTTGTGTCGACACTTAGTCTATAAGTGTCGACACTTAAAGACAGACAGTCTCGACACTTTCAGACAGTTACAGAATTTTCAAAAACTGACTGGATGACTTGACAGCTGCCATTCCAGCTGGTCTACTGCACCTGTCAGTGTTGTTAGAAATCAGTTATGAACCGGACCAGCCGGTTACCATGAAGAAGGCCTATAAATAGGCTTACACTGTCTATAGAAGAAGTTGTTCAGATTGATTACAAGATCAACACATTAAGTAATACAAAGAAGATCTAGCTATCAAGTGAAGATCTAAGTAGTTGGAGAAAGAGAGCTCCATCCAAGAAGTCAGCCGTTGGAACCAGGCTGAGAAGAAGGGTTCAGATTTGTTCTGAATCTTAAGTAGCAGAGATCAAGGATCAACTGCAGAGGAGGTCAATCTTATTGAGTTCTACATTCAAGAAGCTTTGAAGAAAGCCAAGTCAGATTGATTTCAGCTGAGTTCTTCCAATAACTCATCAAGAAACTCACAACTCTTCTCTCTTTTCTCTGAGTTGTTCAGTATACATTTTGTATTCAAATTATCTTGTAGGATCCTTAGGGATCTGAGTCTTGTAAGCCTGTAATTATAAAGGCTGAGTGTAGGGCTTGAGTGCCTGAGTGTAGGATATTAGAATCTCTGAGTGTAAGCCTGTTGTGGCTAAGTGTAGGCCTTGGTGGCTGAGTGTAGGCCTTGGTGGCTGAGTGTAGGCTTTGTGAAGAAGCTGAGTTGTAGGGCCTTGGGCCTGAGGTGTAGGAACCTGTGTTGTGGGTTCTGAGTGTAAGATCTGAGGATCTGAGATAGTGGAGAAGTTGGGCCGAATCTAGTACACTGCTAGATAGGCGAAGGGGGAAAGTGGATGTACCCAAATCTTGGGGAACCACTATAAAACTGTGTGTCTACTGTGTGCTGTGGAATTCTGTGATTGCTGAATGTGTGCTGTGATAAAGTACATAGAATTCTGTGTTAGATTCTGTATTCTGCCTTAAAAAGTTAAAAAGATTCAAGTCACCTATTCACCCCCCCCCCCCTCTAGGTGTTTAGGTACAATATCTTTCAAGTGGTATCAGAGGCAGGTTACTCAAAAAGGGACATAACTGTCTGAGTAGATCCTGTTGGCAGATTCAGTCTAAGTGACATTACAGAATCAAGAACCATGGGTTCCACTGAGAATCACAAGGAATTAGGATCCATGAAGCTACCCATATGTAGGAAAGAGATCTTTGGTATATGGAAGGAAAGGGTGAGACTGTTTATGGAAGCCTCAGACCCTAGGATTTATATCACAGTGAAAGAAGGGCCATATGTGCCCATGAAGGTTTCAGTCTTAGATGCCAATCAGAGAACACCTATGGATTTCTCTGAAATGACAAAGGATGAGATTGTTCTAGCCACTATGGATAAGAGGGCTCAAAACATCATTGTGAGTGCCATAGATGATGCTACTTTTCAGAATTTGATACACTGTAAGACAGCTAAAGAGATGTGGGATACTCTAATTGTGTACATGGAGGGTTCTGAAGAAGTAAGGCAAGACAGAAAATCTTTGCTCAACCAAGAATATGAAAATTTTAGACAAGGTAGAGCTGATAGCATAATTGAATGCTATAAGAAGTTCTATAGGATTGTGAATAAGCTTATGTCCTATGGCAGAGAGTTCAGTAATTATGAACTCAATGATAAGTTTCTAAGGTCCCTAACAAAAGATTGAGACACCAAGATCTGTGTCATTAGAGAAATGGCAAAGTTGGCAGAAATTCCTCCACCAACACTATTTGGAAAACTGCTATCCTATGAAATGCAGTTGATGGTAAGGAAAGAAGAGGAGAAATCTACAAGAAATGAATATAAAGAAAGGACAGTGGCCTTCAAAACGGAAGCCCCCAGAAAGTACAGAAGTAAGTCACCAACTCCACCACCAAAAGTAACTGAAACTGAATCAGATGAGTCAGCAAGTATAAAGTCTGAAAGCAGTGAAAGTGATGAGGACTTTGCTGCCTTCACAAGACACTTTCAGAAGTTCTTAAAGAAGAAACAGTGGAGGACAAGGCCATCTACTTCACAGGGTAAAGAAGACTATTATCAGAATAAAAAGTCTTCAAAGAAAGACAGGGAAAAGTCCAAGTCTAGCAAAGCTACACTATCAAAAATTGTATGTTATTGTTGTAATAGACAAGGACATGTTGTTGCAGATTGTCCAGAAAAAAGGAAGGAGTCTAATGATAAGAAAAAGACTCAATTCAAAGGCAAGAAGGAAAGATCTTTTGTTACCAAAAAAGAAAAGAGCCTGTCAGATATTTCTTCATCAGAAACTGAGTCAGATGCTGAAGCATATATAGGACTGTTTGCTGAGGAAGAAGAAGAAGAGTTCATTCAGATCATGAACTCTATATATGAACAAGAGGACAGTCAGTGCCAAGGGCTAATGGCACTGACAGAAAGTGACAAAATCCTGGAGCAGCCAGGACCTAGTAAGGTACAACATTGTTCTTTCAGTTCAATTTCTTGTGCTAGTTCAGAAACAGATTCATCATCATCAAGTGATGAGAGTGCATCTGAGTCTGAAGAGGATATTCATCAGTTGATAGATGAATATAAAGTTCTGTTGCAAGAATTTAAGAAATGCAAATCCTTGGCCAAGAGTCAAGCTAAGGAGATTGCAAGTCTGAAAATGGCTGCAACTGATTATGAGAAGATGTTTGATCAAAAGCTAAATGAGATAGCCAGACTGAAGCACATAAATGTAATTCAGATGGGGACTATATCATTTAAGAATGATCAAATCAAGAGTCTGGAGATTAATCTTCAGAAGGAGAAAGACTTAGTTGCTAGGTTTTCTAAACCTAAGTCAGTTCTACCCTTAATTGATGAATTTGTTCATCACAAAGGTAGAGCCGGACTGGGATTTACTAAACCAGCTAGGACTGTCAAGTCCAAGTCCAAGGGCAAAGCCCCAACTCTCAACAAGCCAGCTGTAGATAAAACAGCTAAGACTGTACCTAAGCAAAGGTACAATATGTTTGAGTGTTGGTGCTGTGGCAAGGTAGGCCACTTTGCAATGGACTGTTGGCACAATGCTAGTGCCAAAGTGAGTAGCAAACTGCCTGTTGGAAAACCTACAGGTAGCTTTGTTAGGAAGCAAACTAACCAGTACCAAGGACCCAAGAATTCTTTGGGTTCTAAGGTCCACTAATCTGTTTTGCAGGTGAGTCCAAGTAGCCATGCCCCAATATGGTACTTGTACAGTGGATGTTCCAGACATATGACTGGAACAAGGGGTTTACTAAAGGACTATACACCCATCAAGGATGGTCCAAAAGTCACCTTTGGTGGTTCTGAAAAAGGGAACATCAAGGGATTTGGTAACATATCTAACTCCTTTATTACAATTACTCAAGTGGCCTATGTTAAAGGTTTGAAACATAACCTTATTAGTATAAGTCAATTGAGTGATGTAGGATATGACATCTCATTTGTCCAAGATGGTTGTCATATCAGGAGGTCTAATGATCAAGAGATCATTTTGACTGGTTATAGAAAAAGGAATGTCTACTGCCTAGACATTATGATTGAGAACAATGGTTCTCCAGTATGTCTTGTAGCTGATGAGACAGTCTCTCATTGTTTCAAATGGCACAAGAGGCTAGCCCATCTAAACTACAAGACAATTGGCAAACTCTTTAGTAAAGAGCTAGTGAGGAATGGTCCTCAAGTTAATTGTATTAAAGATGGTATTTGCTCAGCTTGTCAAAAGAGCAAGCAGACTATATCCACCTTTAGAAGCATTGAAAAAAAAGATGCTGTGAGGTGTTTATACCTCTTGCATATGGATCTCTTTGGTCCAATGCCAGTTCACAGCCTGGGTAGGAAGGTCTATACCTTTGTAGTTGTAGATGACTACTCAAGGTTTTCCTGGGTGTTCTTCCTTAGACAGAAATCTGAAACACCTAGTGTCTTCTATAGCTTTGTCAAACAAATTCAGAATGAACTAGCTAGTACAGTGGTCAAAATAAGAAGTGACCATGGTACTGAATTTCAGTCTGATAGCATGGCAAAACTATGTGAAGAATTTGGGATATTTCAAGAGTTTTCTTCACCAAGAACACCTCAGCAAAATGACATTGCTGAGAGGAAGAATAGAACCTTAATTGAGGCTGGTAGGACCCTATTAAGTGATACATCACTACCAGAATATTTCTGGGCTGAAGCAGTCAATACTGCATGCCATGTTATTAATAGGGCTACCATAACTAAAAGCCACAACAAGACCCCCTATGAGGTTGTGAAAGGCAGGAAACCAAACCTATCCTACTTCAGGATCTTTGGTTGTAAGTGCTTTATACTTAAAAATGGAAAGTCTTACTTGACTAAGTTTGCTGCCAAGTCCCAAGAGGGAATTTTTGTTGGGTACAGCAACAGCAGTAAGGCTTATAGAGTCTACAACTTGACTACACAAGTTGTAGAAGAATCTGTACATGTAGTATTTGATAAAACTAGACTTATTTGCAGCCCCACAGGTATAACTGAGAAGTTGGACAAGCTCACTATAGAAGAAAGATCTACTGCAAGACAGCTAGTAGAAGACAGTGGCTGTTGTCCAGGGGGAGTACTACATGTACCTAATGTAGAAGAAGTACAAGGAGTACAGCAAGATGAAGAAGTTGAAGAAGTTCAACCTGAAGCCAGGATGCCTCCAGCCAATAGGCATCTTAGAGATCATCCAGCAGAACAAATCATTGGTGATCCAAGACAAGGGGTACAAACAAGGAGCAGAAATCTGAATGCAGTGCTCTTTTCAAGTTTTCTATCCCAAGTTGAATCAAAGAAGTTTGAAGAAGCCATCCTAGACCCTCATTGGATTGAGGCAAAGCAAGAAGAGCTGAATCAGTTCAAGAGGTGCAAGGTTTGGGAGCTTGTTCCTAAACCAAAAGACCACAACATAATTGGAACCAAGTGGATCTTTAGGAACAAAATGGATGAGCATGGAGTCATCATTAAGAACAAAGCAAGATTGGTTGCTAAAGGATATAGGCAGGAAGAAGGTATTGATTTTGATCAAATCTTTGCTCCAGTAGCCAGACTGGAAGCCATAAGGATGTTCCTGGCCTATGCAACTTTTCAAGGATTTAAAGTTTACCAAATGGATGTCAAGTCAGCATTTCTGAATGGTAATCTAAAAGAGGAAGTCTATGTGGAACAGTCATCAGGTTTTGTTGATTCAACTCTACCTAATCATGTCTATAGACTTAGGAAAGCTTTGTATGGGTTAAAGCAAGCCCCTAGGGCTTGGTATGAAACCCTGTCTAATTTCCTCATTGAGAATAAGTTCACAAGGGGGAAAATAGACAAGACTCTATTCCTTAGGGAATCCAGAGGCAAAGTAATACTAGTCCAAATATATGTAGATGACATAATATTTGGTTCTACTGAAAGTAGTCTTTGCAAAAAGTTTGCAAAACTAATGCAAGGGCAATTTGAGATGAGTAGTATGGGGGAAATTAAGTTCTTCTTGGGTCTCCATGTAAGACAGACTGAGAATGGTTTATCCATATGCCAGTCTAAATTCACCCTAGAACTCATAAGGAAGTATGGTATGGATTCATCCAGTACCATGAAGACTCCTATGGGGTCAAGTATGTATCTTAGCAAGGATGATGCAGGGAAACCTATAGATGAGTCTTTGTATAGAGGGATAGTTGGCTCCCTATTATATTTGACTGTAAGTAGACCAGATATCATGTATGCTACATGTGTCTGTGCAAGGTATCAAGCATGCCCTAAAGAGTCTCATTTGACAGCAGTCAAGAGAATATTGAGATATCTAAAGGGCACTCCTTATCTAGGCCTCTGGTACCCTAGGAATGGGGATTTTGAACTAACGGGTTATTCAGATGCAGACTTTACAGGATGCAAAGAAGGCAGAAAAAGCACAACTGGAACCTGTCAATTCCTAGGTGGAAGACTGATTTCATGGAGTAGCAAGAAGCAAACAAGTGTGGCTATCTCCACTGCAGAGTCAGAATATGTGACTGCAGGAAGTTGCTGTGCTCAACTTCTATGGATACAACATCAGCTTGAGGATTATGGATTTCAGGTAAGTAGAACTCCACTATTTTGTGATTCTACTAGTGCTATATCAATTGCACATAATCCTGTTTCCCATAGTAGAACTAAACATATTGAAATAAAATATTATTTTCTTAGGGAGCATGTAGAGAAAAAAGATATTTTACTGGAATATGTTAAAACAGATAATCAACTAGCTGATATGTATACTAAGCCCTTAGAAGAAACTAAGTTCAATAGGTTTAAAATTGAACTAGGTATGATAAACTTAGAATAAGTTTATAGAAATGGCTAAGTCAAAAGGTGTCGACACACAGAGATATCTGTGTCGACAAAGAAAAGTGGTGTCGACACTTCAGGAAAAAGGTGTCGACACATCTAGAAAGTTGGTGTCGACACTTCAGAGGATTTGTGTCGACACATGACAAGTAGGTGTCGACACATCCAAGGTGGTGTCGACACTTTGGCTTTACTCAGAATTCTCTAAGTAAAGTCTCGACTAAATGTCGAGTTATGTGGTGTCGACACATAAAACAAGTTTCGACACATATATATGTTGACTAAACTTGTGTCGACACATAGGTGTCGAGACATTATAAGTCAGTGTCGACACAATTTCAGTTAGCTGACCCGCCTTTTCATCTTCAAACCTAGAAAGGTATAAATAGGATTTTGCCTTAGTCTGTCGACACGCTTTCAAAAGTTTCGAGACCAAACTTGTGTGTTGAAACCTCCCTTCTCTCAGTTCAAATTCTTCAAACCATAATGGCGCCAAATCTTGAGGATAACGTCAATGAAGGCTATGAACTGGTGCGAGATGCGTTTGGTGATGCAGACCCGGAGATCAAGACTGTGATAACCCTAGTCACAAACTCAGGGTTAGAATATCTTGTTTCAGAGCCTACTAAAATCTAGAAGAAAGAGATACTGGAATTCCTAAATGGAGCTAAAGTAGACGACACTGGATTCAAGATCAAGTCCAGGGTCCATGGTGAGAAGGTTAAGGTTTCACCAAAACGTTTGAGGAAAGTCCTTCAGTTACCAAGAACTAAAGAAGAAGAAGAGGTTACTGCTTCCAGGACCAGAGATGCATTGGCATGGTGTGGTCTGGATTCAAAGATGAAAATTAGATCAGTGTTTAATAGAAAGGGGATGAACAGCCAGGGTAAATTTCTTTCTGAAATTGTTGGCAAGGTAATCTTAAGTAAGCCTGGAGGGCATGATAGGGTATCAGCCTATATGTTCAGCATTATGACAAGGATAATCTTCACTTTGAAAACAGATTGGTCTGTTATTGTCTTTGAGAAGATTAAAGAAAGTCTGAAAAAGCCCAATTTGGGAAGAATACTAAGTTTATACCTAGCTGGAGGTATACCAGAGGTTATGGGTCAAGCTGTTGGAAGTAAAATCAATCATATGAGGAAAATGGATATGAGGATATTCTCCAGATGGGACAGGGTTTTGTCAAAGGAGATGCCAACCCCTGAGAAAATAACTACTGAGAAAGTAACACCCCAGAAGAAGAAGAAGAAAACTGCTCCAGTGGCTCAAGTTTCCACTAGCAGCTCTGGTAGTGAAGAGCAAGTTGTCTTCACAGCTGATGAGAATGAAGAAGGAAATGCTGAGAAGTCTACAGCTCAACAAGATGCTGCAGAGAAGCAGGGGGAGCTACCACCAGCTAGCCCCTTACACCAGGATCAAATCCAGGGGGAGCCACTAGTTGTGGAAGAGCCCACTCCTCTTGAGAGTGAGCAAGCTACAAACATCATCCTTGAGGTAATCTCTGAGCTTAATGCTTTAGATTTCCTTAAAGTGGATACTGTTTTATCTGATCCATTAGTTAATGTTAATCAGCAAACTCAAGTGGATAGCCAACTCCCAGATGTTGTCATGGAAGACACATCTGTTGAAGTTCAAGTTGTATCTAATCCAGTGGTAGATGAGCCCAGAGTTTCTACAGCCCATTCTTCACAAGAGTTTACTATGGAAGATCTCTTCCTCAATCTAGATCAAGCAGATCTTGAAAAGGACAATGCTGCTGCTGAGGAGGAGAATGCTCCAGTTGAGGGGGAGCAAGTAGTACATGTTGAAGAGCCTGCAAGGCAAGAACCTGAGAAGCCCAAAGAACTTGAGGAGCTACCTAAGGAGAGGGTAGAGATAGCCAGCACATCTGCTTCTGAATATGAGGAGGCTACCAGGGCTAAGAAAAAGAAGTTTCAAGTATTCAAAAGAAGGAGCCAGAGTTATAAAAAGGCATTGCAAACCATAGCACCACAGCCAGCACTACAGCCAACTCCAACTGTAGATTACAGTGCTCTTATGGTTGCTATGCAGATAAAGCTTGATGAGCACAGGCAAGCCATTGAGAAATATGTGGATGAAGGGCAAAAATCATTACAGTTTGATTTGGCCCATGATATAAAGTCTATAAGATTTGAAATGAATCTTAATAAAAAGGAGATGACTGACTGCTTCCACAAGGGAGGGAATGCAGTAGTCTATTTGGCAACTCATCAAGAAAAGATAAAAGTTCAAGTAGATGAACTTGAAGTCAAGCAAGGATATGTACTAGAGAATCTGATCAGAATGAATGACAACTTAACAGAATCTCACAATGCCATTATCACTGAGATGCAGAACATAGCTGCTGGACTGACTACTTCTACTGCTACTGCTAAAGCAGAATTTGACAAAGTATTCCAAGAAGAAATAACTGCTGTTAAGACTGCCATCCAAGACTCTCAGAAGATCATCATTGACAAACTCCAAAGGTTGAAACCTTATTTTAAAGATGGAGTCAATTATTTGGATGCCCAAATCAGATTTCAAAAGGATGATTTGAGGAATCACATGGTTAGAGAAGTCATAAAGGGGGAGAGAGTGTTAGTCAAAGCCAGCTCTGATCATGCTAAATGGATTTATAATTCTATCAGAGCAACTCTTGGATATCCTCCTCTTTGTGATGATGATAATGTGGCAGAATCTGGGATTAATCCTGCATATCTAGGAGGGGAGCAACCTGAAGTGGCTCAAGTCATCTACCCTCCTCCAGATTTTGATATGGTACATGCTGATATCCAGACCATGTATAGTCCATCTGATGGTACTCAGAAGGTTATCATAGAAAAGGTTGTTCAGCCAGTCTCTGAAGCTATGCAAGAAGCTATGCAGAAAGAAGAAGAAGCCAGACTATCTAAGAAAAGGTTCAGGGAGCAAGCTGAACAGAGACCAGACTTTGAGCAGTGGAGCCCTACTTCAAGAAATATTATCTTAACTGCATGGAAAGCTGCAAAAGATAATATACAAGACAGAAATAAATGGTTTTCTGAACTTGAATGGAGGAAACATGAGACAAGGCAAGAAGCAATAGTCCAATATAGAAGGAAGGCCAAGTTGGGAAAGCTACCTCCTACTGCCCAGGAGCCTAGCAAGTACTTTCTCAAGCCTTATCATTATTTTGAAAGGCAAAAGATTAAAGCAGAAGAGCTAAAGAAAAAGGATCTGAAAGGCAAGAAGCCAGCTGATGCTGAAGTTGCTGAAGCTCCTGTTCAAGCCAAGATTCAGTCTGGAAAAGGGATTGTGATTAAGGAGGCTGAACAAAAATAGCATAGAAATTTTCTTAAGTTTACTATGTAATCTTTTGATGTTAACACTATGTAAAACTTTTGTATTATGAATATTACAAAGTTGTGAGAACAATATGATGTGTTTTAAATCTATTTCATAATTGTTCTGAGATGTTATCTGTATATGCATGTTTGTTTAATACATGTGATGTTCTTTCCTGATTACATAATCCTGTTTTACATCATACTTGATTTTATTCTGTATGGTGTATATCATTGACTAAGGGTTATGACTTCTCCAAATAGGGGGAGATTGTTGGGTACATTGGTTTAAATGTACCTGGTTTGAAGAAGCCTCACCCAACTCAATGATATACATCAAAATGTATTTGATGTGTTTTGAGTTTACTTGTGCAGGTTAAGTATTTACAGGAAAGAAGAAAAAGTTTCTAAGTCCATGTGTCGACACCTAGGAGCAAAGTGTCGACACTTAAGAAGACTTGTGTCGACACCCGGGCAAGCAGTGTCGACACTTGGAGTCATTGTGTCGACACCAGGGATGCTGAGTCGACACCAGATAGAAAGTGTCGACACAAGGAGCTGTGTCGACACTCAATGAAGAAGAGTGCAGTGAAGCAGTGTCGACACATAGCAGTTGTGTCGACACCCAGTGAAACTGTGTCTACATCAGAAAGTGTCGACACTTGGAGGTTGTGTCGACACTCAGCAAAAGTCAGCAGAGACTAAGTACAAGTTTCGACACCCAGAACAATGTGTCGACATGCAGCAGAAGAGTCAACACTTGAAGAAAGTGTCGACACAAGGAAGAATGTGTCGACACTCAGCTGAAGACTCAACACTTGAAGAAAGTGTCGACACAAGGAAGAATGTGTCGACACTCAGCTGAAGACTCAACACTTGAAGAAAGTGTCGACACAAGCAAGAATGTGTCGACACTCAGCTGAAGACTCAACACTTGAAGAAAGTGTCGACACAAGGAGCTGTGTCAACACTTAGCAAAGTTCAAGAATATTCTAAGTACAAGTGTCGACACAAAGGAGATGTGTCGACACTCAGCAAAAGTATCAACAGAAGAAGAATGTGAAGACACAAGGAGCTGTGTCGACACTCAGCAAGTTCAACACATGAAGATGTGTCGACACAAAGGTGTTGTGTCGACACTTAGAAGAATTCAGCAAAATACTGAAGTATAAGGACTTGTGTCGACACACATTATCATTGTCGACACATGAAGAAGAAGCAGTGTCGAGATATAAAATCTACAACACAAGGAGTTGTGTCGACACCTTGTAGGCTAGTGTCGACACTTAGACAACTTGTGTCGACACTTAGTCTATAAGTGTCGACACTTAAAGATAGACAGTCTCGACACTTTCAGACAGTTACAGAATTTTCAAGAACTGACTGCATGACTTGACAGCTGCCATTCCAGCCGGTCTACTGCACCTGTGTTGGGTACATTGGTCAAATGTACCTGATTTGAAGAAGCCTCACCCAACTCAATGATATACATCATAATGTATTTGATGTATGTTGAGTTTACTTGTGCAGGTTAAGAAATCACTGGACTGAAGCAAAAAGTTTCTAAGTCCATGTGTCGACACCCAGAGGGAAAGTGTCGACACTCAAGAAAGCTTGTGTCAACACCCAGACAAGCAGTGTCAACACTTGGAGTCATTGTGTCGACACCTGGGATGCAGAGTCAACACCAGACAGAAAGTGTCGACACAAGGAGCTGTGTCGACACTCAGTGAAGAAAAGTGCAGACAGAAAGTGTCGACACAAGGAGCTGTGTCGACACTCAGTGAAGCTGTGTCTACACCAGAAAGTGTCGACACTTGGAGCTGTGTCGACACTCAGCAAAAGTCTGCAGAGACTAAGTATAAGTGTCGACACTCAACACAATGTGTCGACACAAAGCAGAAGAGTCAGCATTTGAAGTAAGTGTCGACACCCAGCACAATGTGTCGACACACACCAGAAGAGTCAACATATGAAGTAAGTGTCGACACCCAGCACAATGTGTCGATACTCAGCTAAAGACTCTACACTTGAAGAAAGTGTCGACACAAGGAGCTGTGTCGACACTTAGCAAAGATCAGAAAGATCAACAAAATTATTCTAAGTACAAGTGTCGACACTAAGGGAATGTGTCGACACTCAGCTGAAGTCTCAACAAGAAGAAGATGTGTCGACACAAGGAGCTGTGTCGACACTCAACAAGAATCAACATAGAAGACTATGTGTCGACACCAAGAAGTAGTGTCGACACTTGACAGATTCAACACAAGAAGTTGTGTCGACACAAAGGAGATGTGTCGACACTTAGAAGAATTCAGCAAAAGCTAGAAGAACAAGTACTTGTGTCGACACTCAATTTCAGTGTCGACACATGCAGAAGAAACTGTGTCGAGACATACAAGGAGTTGTGTCGACACCTTGTAGACTTGTGTCGACACTTACAAAGCATGTGTCGACACTTGGTCTATAAGTGTCGACACTTAAAGACAGAAAGTCTCGACACTTTCAGACAGTTAGAGAATTTCAAGAAATGACTGGATGATTTGACAGCTGCCGTTCTAGCCGGTCTACAGCACCTGTCAGAGATATCAGAAGTCAGTTATGGACCGGTCCAGCCGGTTACCATGAAGAAAGCCTATAAATAGGCACCTACAGTTTACAGAAACTGTGGTTCAGAATTGAAGAGTTGTTCAGTGATTCAGATTGTTGATCAAGTGGATCACATTGTTGAAGAACAAGTTATCAAATCAAGAAGATCTTGCAGTCCAAGTGCAGATCTAAGAAGTTGGAGAGAGAGGGCTCCATCCAAGAAATCAGCCTCTGGAACTAGGCTGAGAAGAAGGATTCAGATATATTCTGGATCTTAAGTGGCAGAGTTCAAGGAACAACTGCAGGAGGATTCAGTCTTATTCAGTTCTACTCAAGAAGCTTTGAAGAAAGCTAAGTCAGATTGGATCCAGCTGAGTTCTTCCAAGAACTCATAAAGAAACTCTCAACTCCCCTCTTTTATTTCTGAGTTGTAGAGTCAATATTTGTAAAACATTTTTATCTTGTAGGATCCATTGGATCTGAGTGATTTGTAAGCCTATAATTATAAAGGCTGAGGGTAGGGCTTGTTAGCCTGAGTGTAGGAGATAGAGATCTCTGAGTGTAGGCCTGGTTGGCTGAGTGTAGCCCTTGGTTGGCTGAGTGTAGGCCTTGATTGGCTGAGTGTAGGCTTTGGGATAAAGCTGAGTTGTAAGGCTTTGGGCCTGAGGTGTAGGAACCAATTTGGGTTCTGAGACAGTGGAGGAGTTTGGCCGAATCTAGTACACTGCTAGATAGGCGAAGGGGGAAAGTGGATGTACCCATATCTTGGGGAACCACCATAAACCACTGTGTTATGCTGTGATTGTGCTGAGTATGCTGTGAATACTTTGTGATTGCTGTGCAAAAGTTAAAAATCTGTGATAATAAACTATTTGCTGCCAGTAAAGTTAGAAAATGATTAGGTCACCTATTCACCCCCCCCCCCTCTAGGTGTTTAGGTACCATATCTTTCAAGTGGTATCAGAGCCAGGTTCCTCAAAACAAGGACTAACAGTCTGAGGAGATCCTATTTGGCAGATTCAGTGTAAGGCAACACAGATTCAAGAAATTCAAGAAAATCAAGAAACATGGGTTCTTCTGAGAATCACAAGGAATTGGGTTCCATGAAATTACCTATATGCAGAAAAGAGATCTTTGGGATCTGGAAAGAAAGGGTAAGGCTATTTATGGAAGCCTCTGACCCTAGAATCTACATCACAGTAAAGGAAGGGCCTTATGTGCCCATGAAGATATCTGTTCTGGATGCAAATCAGAGAACTCCAAAGGATTTCTCTGAGATGACTAAGGATGAGATTGTCCTAGCTACAATGGACAAGAGGGCACAAAACATTATTGTAAGTGCCATAGATGATGCAATATTTCAGAATCTTATACACTGTAAGACAGCTAAAGAGATGTGGGACACTCTTATAGTGTATATGGAAGGATCTGAAGAAGTCAGGCAAGATAGAAAATTATTGCTAAATCAGGAGTATGAGAGCTTTAGACAAGGTAAAGGTGATAGCATAACTGAGTGCTACAAGAAGTTCTACAGAATAGTTAATGAACTCATGTCTTATGGAAGAGAGTTCAGTAACTATGAACTAAATGATAAGTTCTTAAGGTCCCTAACCAAAGATTGGGACACAAAGATCTGTGCCATAAGAGAAATGGCTAAGTTAGGGGAAATTCCTCCTCCTACACTGTTTGGCAAGTTATTGTCATATGAGATGCAATTGACAGTGAGGAAAGAGGACGAGAAATCAACAAGGACTGAACACAAGGAAAGATCAGTTGCTTTCAAGACAGAAGTTCCCAAAAAGTGCAGGAATAAGTCATCAACTCCACCTCTAGAGGTAGTTGATTCAGAGTCTGATGAGTCAGTTAGCACAAAGAGTGAGAGCAGTGAAAGTGATGAAGACTTTGCTGCCTTCACTAGACACTTTCAGAAATTCTTGAAGAAGAAACAATGGAGGTCAAGACCCTCTTCTTCAAAGGGAAAGGAAGTCTTTTATCAGGAGAAAAAGCCTTCAAAGAAAGACAGGAAGAGGACAAAGTCAAGCAAGGCAACTGGATCTAAGATAGTATGCTACTGCTGCAATAGACAGGGCCATGTTATTGCAGATTGTCCAGAGAAGAGAAAGGAATCTGGTGACAGGAAAAAGGCTCACTTCAAAGGCAAGAAATAGAAGTCTTTTGTTGCCAAGAAGGAGAAGACTCTATCAGACATTTCTTCTTCAGAAACTGAGTCTGAGGTTGAAGCCTACATAGGGCTATTTGCTGGAGAAGAAGAGGAAGAATTCATGCAGTTAATGGAGTCTATTTATGAACAAGAAGACAGTCAATGCCAAGGGCTAATGACTTTGACAGAGAGTGCCAAAATCCTGGAGCAGCCAGGACCCAGTCAGGTACAAAGTTCAAGTTTAAATTCAGTTTCTTGTTCTAGTTCAGATTCAGATTCTTCTTCATCAAGTGATGAGAATGTATCTGAGTCTGAGGGTGATATTCATCAGCTTATAGATGAATATAAGGTGTTGTTGCAGGCTTACAAGAAAAGCAAGACCCTAGCCAAAAGTCAGGCAAAGGAAATTGCTATTCTTAAAGCTGCAGCAATAGATTTTGAGAAGCAGTTTGATCAAAAGTTGAATGAGATAGCTAGGCTGAAACACATAACAGTGATTCAGATGGGTACTATATCATTTAAGAATGATCAAATTAAGAGTCTGGAGATCAATCTTCAGAAGGAAAAGGACTTAGTTGCTAGATTTTCTAAACCTAAGTCAGTGTTACCTTTAATTGATGATTTTGTTCATCATAAAGGCAAGGCTGGGCTGGGATTTATTAGACCTGCAAGGACTGAGCAGTCCAAGTCTAAGTCCAAGGGCAAAGCCCCAACATTCAACAAGCCTGCTGTAGACAAGACAGCCAAGGCTGTACCTAAGCAAAGGTACAACAAGTTTGAATGTTGGTGTTGTGGCAAGATTGGCCATTTTGCAGTGGACTGTTGGCACAATGTCAGTGCCAAGGTGAGTAGCAAGCTACCTGGTGGAAAGCCAGTATGTAGTTTTGTCAGATTGCAGACTAACTTGTACCAAGGACCCAAGACTTCTTTGGGTTCTAAGGTTCATTAATCTGTTTTGCAGGTAAGTCCAAGTGGCCATAACCCAACATGGTACTTGGACAGTGGATGTTCCAGACATATGACTGAAACAAGAAGATTACTAAAGGACTACAATCCAGTAAAAGATGGTCCAAAAGTAACCTTTGGTGGTTCTGAAAAAGTAATCATCAAAGGGTTTGGTAACATTTCTACAAACTTGGTTACCATTACTCAAGTGGCTTATGTTAAAGGGTTGAAACACAACCTAATAAGTATAAGTCAATTAAGTGATGTAGGGTATGACATCTCATTTGCTAAAAATGGTTGTCATATCAAGAGGTCAAGTGATCAAGAGATCATTTTGACAGGATATAGGAAGAGGAATGTCTACTGCCTAGACATTATGGTTGAGAACAATGGTTCTCCAGTTTGTCTTGTAGCTGATGAGACAATCTCTCATTGTGTCAAATGGTACAAGAGGCTTGCCCATCTTAACTACAAGACTATTAGAAAACTCTTTAGCAAAGAGTTAGTGAGGAATGGTCCTCAAGTTAAGTGTGTCAAAGATGGTATTTGCTCAGCTTGTCAAAAGGGAAAGCAGACTAAATCCACCTTTAAAAGCATAGAAAACAAAGATGCTGTGAGGTGTTTGTACCTCTTGCATTTGGATCTCTTTGGTCCAATGCCAGTTCACAGCTTAGGTAGGAAGGTCTATACCCTTGTAGTTGTAGATGACTACTCAAGGTTTTCCTGGGTGTTCTTCTTAAGACAGAAATCTGAAACACCTAGTGTCTTCTACAGATTTGTCAAGCAAATTCAGAATGAACTAAATAGTACTGTGGTCAAAATTAGAAGTGACCATGGTACTGAGTTTCAGTCTGAAAGCATGACAAAACTATGTGAAGACTTTGGGTTATTTCAAGAATTCTCTTCACCTAAAACACCTCAGCAAAATGGCATTGCTGAGAGGAAGAATAGGACCTTGATAGAGGCTGGTAGGACCCTATTAAGTGATACATCACTGCCAGAGTATTTCTGGGCTGAAGCAGTTAACACTGCATGCCATGTTATAAATAGGGCTACCATCACTAAAGTGCTAAACAAGACCCCCTATGAAGTTGTGAAAGGCAGGAAACCAAACCTATCCTACTTCAGAATCTTTGGTTGCAAATGCTTCATACTTAACAATGGGAAGTCTTACTTAACTAAGTTTGCTGCCAAGTCCCAAGAGGGAATTTTTGTTGGGTACAGCAATAATAGTAAGGCTTATAGAGTCTACAACTTGACTACACAAGTTGTAGAAGAATCAGTGCATGTAGTTTTTGATGAGACTAAACTTATTAATAATGAGTTGTCTAGCAATGTATGCAGCCCCACAGGTTTGACAAAGAAAATGGACAAGCTTACTATAAAAGAAGTGCCTGCTGCAAGACAGCAAGGAGAGGAGAGTAGCTACTGTCCAGGGGGAGAACTACATGTGCCAATTGCTGAAGAAATCCAAGGTATAAAGCATGATGCAGATGCTGAAGTGGTTCAACCAGAAGTGAGGATGCCTCCAGCCCACAGGCATCTTAGAGATCATCCAGTAGAGCTGATTATTGGAGATCCAAGACAAGGAGTTCAAACAAGGAGCAGAAATCAGAATGCTGCAATCTATTCCAGCTTTCTGTCACAAGTTGAACCTAAGAAGTTTGAAGAAGCAATATAACATCCACAATGGACTGAAGCAATGCAAGAAGAGCTTAATCAGTTCAAGAGGTGCAAGGTTTGGGAACTTGTTCCTAAACCTAAAGACCACAATGTAATAGGAGTTAAGTGGATCTACAGGAATAAGATGGATGAACAAGGTGTCATCATTAAGAATAAAGCTAGAATGGTTGCTAAAGGATATAGGCAAGAAGAAGGTATTGATTTTGATCAAACCTTTGCTCCAGTAGCCAGACTGGAAGCCATAAGAATGTTCTTGGCCTATGCAACCTATCAAGGATTTAAGGTGTACCAAATGGATGTCAAGTCAGCATTCCTAAATGGTAATCTTAAGGAAGAAGTTTATGTGGAACAGCCTGCAGGTTTTGTTGATCCAACTCTACCTCATTATGTCTATAGACTTAGGAAAGCTTTATATGGGTTAAAGCAAGCCCCTAGGGCTTGGTATGAAACCCTATCTAGTTTCCTCATTGAGAACAAGTTCTCAAGGGGGAAAATAGATAAGACTCTATTCCTTAGGGAATCTAGAGGCAAAGTCATACTAGTCCAAATATATGTAGATGACATTATATTTGGGTCTACTGAAAGCAGCCTTTGCAAAAAGTTTGCAAAACTTATGCAAGGTCAGTTTGAAATGAGTAGTATGGGAGAGCTGAAGTTTTTCTTGGGTCTCCAAGTTAAACAGACTGAAAATGGTTTATCCATATGTCAGTCCAAGTTCACCCTAGAACTCATAAGGAAGTATGGTATGGATTCATCCAGCACCATGAAGACTCCTATGGGGTCAAGTATGTCTCTTAGCAAGGATGATGCAGGGAAACCTGTAGATGAAACCTTGTATAGAGGGATAGTTGGCTCCCTATTATACTTGACTGCTAGTAGACCAGACATCATGTATGCTACATGTGTTTGTGCAAGGTATCAAGCCTGCCCTAAAGAGTCTCATTTGACTGCAGTCAAAAGAATATTGAGATATCTAAAGGGCACTCCCTATCTAGGCCTCTGGTACCCTAGGAATGGAGATTTTGATCTAACAGGTTATTCAGATGCAGACTTTGTAGGATGCAAAGAGGATAGAAAGAGCACTACTGAACCTGTCAATTCCTAGGTGGGAGACTAATTTCATGGAGTAGCAAGAAGCAAACCAGTGTGGCTATCTCCACAGCTGAGTCAGAGTATGTGGCTGCAGGAAGTTGCTGTGCTCAACATCTGTGGATTCAACATCAGCTAGAGAACTATGGATTTCAGGTAAGTAGAACTCCACTTTTCTGTGATTCTACAAGTGCTATTTCAATAGCTAATAACCCTGTATCCCATAGTAGGACAAAACATATTGAGATTAAATATCATTTTCTTAGGGAGCATGTAGAAAGAGAAGATATTTTATTAGAATATGTTAAAACAGATGAACAAGTAGCTGATATGTTTACTAAGCCACTAGAAGAAGCTAAGTTCAATAGATTCAAAATTGAACTAGGAATGATAAACTTAGAGTAAGTTTACAGATTTGAAAATGACTAAGTAAAAAGGTGTCGACATATAGACAAGTCTATGTCGACACAGAATAGTAGTGTCGACACTTCAGGAAAAAGGTGTCGACACATCTAGATATGTGGTGTCGACACTTCAGAATGTTGTGTCGACACATGTCAAGTAGGTGTCGACACATCCCACGTGGTGTCGACACTTAGTATTTACTCAGAATTGTCTAAGTACAGTCTCGACAATGTGTCGAGATATGTTGTGTCGACACATAACCAAGTGTCGACACATAAAATCTGTTGACTGAACTTGTGTCGACACATATGTGTCGAGACATTATAAGTCAGTGTCGACACTTATTGCCAGTGTCGACACATTTTAAGTTAGCTGTCCCGCCTGTTCATCTTCAAACTTAGACAGGTATAAATAGGGTTCTGTCTTTGTTTGTCGACACGCTTTCAAAGTTTCGAGACCAAAACTACTGTGTCGACACCTCTCTTTTCTACAGACAAATTCTACAAACCCTAATGGCTCCTAAGCTCGAGGAGAACGTTAACGAGGGTTATGAACTTGTGCGCGGCGCATTCGACGATGCAGCTCAAGAAATTCAGGCAGTGGTAACCCTAGTCGCCGATTCTGGATTGGAATACTTAGTTTCAGAACCAACTAAGATATGGAAGAAGGAAGTGCTTGAATTCCTTAATGGAGCTGTCGTAGATGAATCTGGATTCAGAATCAAATCCAGTGTTCATGGAACTAAGATTAAGGTTTCACCTAAGAGTCTGAGGAAGGTACTTCAGCTACCAAAAATTCAAGATGAAGAAGAGGTTACTGCTTTAAAGACCAGGGAAGCATTAACCTGGTGTGGTCTTGATCCAAAGATGAAGATAGGTTCTGTCTTTAACAGGAAAGACATGAATACTCAAGGAAAATTCATGTCTGAGATTGTGGGAAAAGTCTTACTCAGTAAGCCAGGAGGGCATGACAGAGTGTCTGCCAATATGTTTGGAGTAATGACAAGAATTATCTTTAATCTAAGAACTGATTAGTCAATCATAGTATTTGACAAGATTAAGGAGAGCTTGAAGAAGCCAAATCTGGGCAGGATCATTAGTCTCTACCTAGCTGGTACCATACCAGAGGTGATGAGTGTAGCTGCAGGTAGCAAAATAAACCACATGAGGAAGATGGATCTAAGGATCTTTTCAAGATGGGACAGGGTGTTGTCAAAGGACATGCCAACCCCTGAGAAGACAATTACTGAGAAGGAGATTCCTCCTAAGAAAAAGAGAAAAACTGCTCCAGTTGAACAAGAGTCCTCCAGCAGTTCAGGGAGTGAAGAACATGTTGTTTTCACTCCTGATGACTAAGAGGAAGTGGCTGTAGAGAAGACCCCTGCTGCTCAAGAGACTACTGAGATCCAGGGGGAGCTGCCTCCAGCTAGCCCCATCCCCAGGGATCAAAGCCAGGGGGAGCCTCCAGTAGTAGAAGAACCCTCTACTCTGGACAGTGAGCAAGCCACCACCATCATACAAGAGGTACTCACTGACCTAAATACTTTAGAATATCTTATAGAAGATGTTGATTTGTCTGATGTTCCTCAGCAAACTCAGCTGCATAGTCAAGAACCAGATGTTGTTAGAGTAGACACATCTGCTGTCCAGGAAGTGGTACCTGATTCAGTAGTTGAAGAGCAAAGACTGTCTCCAGCTCCATCCACTCCTGAATACACCATGGAAGATTTATTTCTGAATCTAGATCAAGAACATTTTGACATGGACAAGGATGCTGATGCAAGAGATAATGCTGCTGCTGAGGGGGAGAAAGTACAAGATCTGGAAGAGCCTATTAGGCTGGAAACTGAGAAAACTCCTGATGTGCAAACTGCAAAGCCTCAAAGCCCTAAGGATAGGGTTGATATAGCCAGCACTTCTGCCTCTGAAGATGAGGAGAGTGCTAGGGCAAAGAAGAAGAAGTTGTATGTTTTTAAAAGGAGAAGTCAGAGTTATAAGAAAGCTCTGCAATCTATAGCCCCACAGCCTATAGTTCAACAACCTCCAACTATTGACTATAGTGCTTTACTGATTGCACTGCAGATTAAAATGGATGAACAAAGGAAAGCCATAGAGGCTTATGTTGATGCAGGGCACAGATCATTACAGTTTGATCTTGCCCAAGATATAAAATCTATAAGGTTTGAAATGAACCTTAACAAAAAGGAGATGACTGATTGCTTCCACAAAGGTGGAAATGCAGTGGTGTATTTGGCAACACACCAAGAGAAGATTAAGGCACAGGTGGATGATATAGCATTGAAACAAGGATATGTTCTTGAAAATCAATTAAGAATGAATGATAATTTGACTGAATCCCACAATGTTATAGTCACTGAATTAAAGAATAAGGCTGCTGAACCTTCTACTTCTGCTGATGCTGTTATTAAAGCTGACTTTGATAAAGTCTTTCAAGAGGAAATTTCTGCTGTAAAGACTGCAATCCAAGCCTCCCAAAAGGTCATATCTGAACAACTTACAAAGCTTAAACCTTGCTTTAAAGAAGGAATCAGATACTTGGATGCACAGATTAGATTTCAAAAGGATGATGTTAGAGATCACATGGCCAGAGAAGTCATAAAGGGGGAGAGAGTGTTAGTCAAGGCAAGTTCTGAGCATGCCAAATGGATATCAAATTCAATCAGGGCTACACTTGGATACCCTCCTCTGTGTGATGACCAAGATGTTGCTGAATCAGGCATTAACCCTGCTTATTTTGGAGGTGAGCAACCAGAAGTAGCTCAGGTCATTTATCCACCTCCAGACTTTGAAATGATTCAAGCAGATGTGAGCACAATGTATAGCCCACTTGAGGGCAAGGACAATGTCCACATTGAAAAGGTTGTTCAACCTATTACTGAAGCTATGCAAGAGGCTCTACAAAAAGAGGAAGAGACAAGGTTGTCCAAGAAGAGGTTTAGGGAACAAGCAGAACAAAAGCCAGATTTTGAACAGTGGAGCCCTACCTCTAGGAATATAATTTTAACTGCCTGGAAAGCTGCCAAGGACAATGCTCATGAAAGGAACAAGTGGTTCTCTGAAGCAGAATGGAGGAAACATGAAATAAGACAGGAGGCCATTGTTCAATATAGAAGAAAAGCAAAGATGGGAAAGCTACCTCCTACTGCAGTGGAGCCTAGCAAGTACTTCCCCAAGCCATATCACTACTTTGAGAGGCAGAAGATCAAGGCAGAAGCACTCAAACAGAAAGATCTAAAAGGCAAGAAGCCTGCTGTTGCTGAAACTACTGAAGCCACTGTCAAAGCTCAAGTCCAACCTGGCAAAGGCATAGTTATCAAAGAACCAGACCAGAAATAGATTAAGAAATTACTTGAAGATTATTTTGTAATCTTTTAAATATAAAACATTTTTGTAAACCATTGAAGGTGTATTAAAAAAATGTTAGAACAATATATGATAAATATATTTCATGATTGTTCTGTGAATGTGTCTATTTTTTGTTCTGAAATGATGAATGTGTATACATGTGTGAATTATTACATATTTATGTTTACCCTGCTGTAAATAATCTGCTTTACATCATTTTGTAATCTTTAATTATGAATGGTGTATATCATTGACTAAGGGTTATGACTTCTCCAAATAGGGGGAGATTGTTGGGTACATGGTCAAATGTACCTGATTTGAAGAAGCCTCACCCAACTCAATGATATACATCATAATGTATTTGATGTATGTTGAGTTTACTTGTGCAGGTTAAGAAATCACTGGACTGAAGCAAAAAGTTTCTAAGTCCATGTGTCGACACCCAGAGGGAAAGTGTCGACACTCAAGAAAGCTTGTGTCGACACCCAGACAAGCAGTGTCGACACTTGGAGTCATTGTGTCGACACCTGGGATGCAGAGTCGACACCAGACAGAAAGTGTCAACACAAGGAGCTGTGTCGACACTCAGTGAAGAAAAGTGCAGACAGAAAGTGTCGACACAAGGAGCTGTGTCGACACTCAGTGAAGCTGTGTCTACACCAGAAAGTGTCGACACTTGGAGCTGTGTCGACACTCAGCAAAAGTCTGCAGAGACTAAGTATAAGTGTCGACACTCAACACAATGTGTCGACACTAAGCAGAAGAGTCAGCATTTGAAGTAAGTGTCGACACCCAGCACAATGTGTCGACACACACCAGAAGAGTCAACATATGAAGTAAGTGTCGACACCCAGCACAATGTGTCGATACTCAGCTAAAGACTCTACACTTGAAGAAAGTGTCGACACAAGGAGCTGTGTCGACACTTAGCAAAGATCAGAAAGATCAACAAAATTATTCTAAGTACAAGTGTCGACACTAAGGGAATGTGTCGACACTCAGCTGAAGTCTCAACAAGAAGAAGATGTGTCGACACAAGGAGCTGTGTCGACACTCAACAAGAATCAACATAGAAGACTATGTGTCGACACCAAGAAGTAGTGTCGACACTTGACAGATTCAACACAAGAAGTTGTGTCGACACAAAGGAGATGTGTCGACACTTAGAAGAATTCAGCAAAAGCTAGAAGAACAAGTACTTGTGTCGACACTCAATTTCAGTGTCGACACATGCAGAAGAAACTGTGTCGAGACATACAAGGAGTTGTGTCGACACCTTGTAGACTTGTGTCGACACTTACAAAGCATGTGTCGACACTTGGTCTATAAGTGTCAACACTTAAAGACAGAAAGTCTCGACACTTTCAGACAGTTAGAGAATTTCAAGAAATGACTGGATGATTTGACAGCTGCCGTTCCAGCCGGTCTACAGCACCTGTCAGAGATATCAGAAGTCAGTTATGGACCGGTCCAGCCGGTTACCATGAAGAAAGCCTATAAATTGGCACCTACAGTTTACAGAAACTGTGGTTCAGAATTGAAGAGTTGTTCAGTGATTCAGATTGTTGATCAAGTGGATCACATTGTTGAAGAACAAGTTATCAAATCAAGAAGATCTTGCAGTCCAAGTGCAGATCTAAGAAGTTGGAGAGAGAGGGCTCCATCCAAGAAATCAGCCTCTGGAACTAGGCTGAGAAGAAGGATTCAGATACATTCTGGATCTTAAGTGGCAGAGTTCAAGGAACAACTGCAGGAGGATTCAGTCTTATTCAGTTCTACTCAAGAAGCTTTGAAGAAAGCTAAGTCAGATTGGATCCAGCTGAGTTCTTCCAAGAACTCATAAAGAAACTCTCAACTCCCCTCTTTTATTTCTGAGTTGTAGAGTCAATATTTGTAAAACATTTTTATCTTGTAGGATCCATTGGATCTGAGTGATTTGTAAGCCTATAATTATAAAGGCTGAGGGTAGGGCTTGTTAGCCTGAGTGTAGGAGATAGAGATCTCTGAGTGTAGGCCTGGTTGGCTGAGTGTAGGCCTTGGTTGGCTGAGTGTAGGCCTTGATTGGCTGAGTGTAGGCTTTGGGATAAAGCTGAGTTATAAGGCTTTGGGCCTGAGGTGTAGGAACCAATTTGGGTTCTGAGACAGTGAAGGAGTTTGGCCGAATCTAGTACACTGCTAGATAGGCAAAGGGGGAAAGTGGATGTACCCATATCTTGGGGAACCACTATAAACCACTGTGTTGTGCTGTGATTGTGCTGAGTATGCTGTGAATACTTTGTGATTGCTGTGCAAAAGTTAAAAATCTGTGATAATAAACTGTTTGCTGCCAGTAAAGTTAGAAAAGGATTAGGTCACCTATTCAACCCCCCCCCCCCCTTCTAGGTGTTTAGGTACCATATCTTTCAACCTGTCAGTGTTGTCAGAAATCAGTTATGAACCGGACCAGCCGGTTACCATGAAGAAGGCCTATAAATAGGCTTACACTGTCTACAGAAGAAGTTGTTCAGATTGATTAGAAGATCAACACATCAAGTAATACAAAGAAGATCTAGCTATCAAGTGAAGATCTAAGTAGTTGGAGAAAGAGTGCTCCATCCAAGAAGTCAGCCGTTGGAACCAGGCTGAGATGAAGGGTTCAGATTTGTTCTGAATCTTAAGTAGCAGAGATCAAGGATCAACTACAGAGGAGGTCAATCTTATTGAGTTCTACATTCAAGAAGCTTTGAAGAAAGCCAAGTCAGATTGATTTCAGCTGAGTTCTTCCAAGAACTCATCAAGAAACTCACAACTCTTCTCTCTTTTCTCTGAGTTGTTGAGTATACATTTTGTATTCAAATTATCTTGTAGGATCCTTAGGGATCTGAGTCTTGTAAGTCTGTAATTATAAAGGCTGAGTGTAGGGCTTGAGTGCCTGAGTGTAGGAGATTGGAATCTCTGAGTGTAGGCTTGTTGTGGCTGAGTGTAGGCCTTGGTGGCTGAGTGTAGGACTTGGTGGCTGAGTGTAGGCTTTGTGAAGAAGCTGAGTTGTAGGGCCTTGGGCCTGAGGTGTAGGAACCTGTGTTGTGGGTTCTGAGTGTAAGATCTGAGGATCTGAGATAGTGGAGAAGTTGGGCCGAATCTAGTACACTGCTAGATAGGCGAAGGGGGAAAGTGGATGTACCCAAACCTTGGGGAACCACTATAAAACTGTGTGTCTACTGTGTGCTGTGGAATTCTGTGATTGCTGAATGTGTGCTGTGATAAAGTAGATAGAATTCTTTGTTAGATTCTGTATTCTGCCTTAAAAAGTTAAAAAGATTCAAGTCACCTATTCACCCCCCCCCCCCCTCTAGGTGTTTAGGTACAATATCTTTCACCAGGACTACAACCTTCAGATAAGTAGAAGTCTCTTATTCTATGATTCTACTAGTGTTATTTCAATTGCTAGGAATCTCATCTCTCATAGCAGTACTAAGAACATTAAAATCATGTATCATTTTATTAATGACCATGTAGAATGTGGAGATATTAACCTTGAGTTTGTCCCAACTGACAAGCAAGTGGTTGACATCTTCACAAAGCCACTAAATGAAGCAAAATTTAACACCCACAAATTTGAGTTTGGTATGTTAAACCTGGTATAGCTTCAGCTGCTCCTTATTTTTGTTGCAAATCATTTTGTATTTTGCCGATGGAATTGTTCATCAGAACAATGAAGACTCTTCGAGATGGTGCATCAGTTGAGGGGGAGCATGTTCTGCAATGCTCCAACAATTCAGAACCCTACCAGCTCTTTGCTGAAGCCAAAAAGGTGGAGGAAAAGATGAACAGGTAAGGAGGTATCATGATCAAGAATAACTGCAATAATTTAGGGGGAGCAGCAATTCAGGGGGAGCAGGTATTGTTCACCCTGCATACAAGGAAATGTGAAAAAGAGTAGTAACTTTAAATTGTATGCTCTTTAAAATTCTTATTGACGCATAGTATTATATATGTCATTGACTCATTATTGAATCATTTACTTAAGAGTTTTGCCTTCCTCAAATAGGGGGAGATTATTGGGTTCATTGCCCTCAATGTCCTTGATTTGAGTGAAGTCAATCTTGTCAATGATATACATAAAAGTGTATCTGATGTTCTAGTAATAATGATGGTACAAATAGCCTAAGTGGCTAAGTCAGGTAAACACTTACCTAAGGTGTGTAAAGACAGAAAATTGTCTAAGTCCACAGACGTTGAGTGAAGGTCATTCACTCAACGCCAAATGACTTACAACACTGAGTGAAGGCTATACAGTCAAAGCCATAAAGAGACAAGTTGAGAAAGTGGCTAAGTCTACAGGCATAGAGTGAAGTCAACTCACTCAACTCCATACAGCAAAAGGTTGTGAGTCAGGATAATGCCGTCAAAGCATAAGAAGAAATGGACAGAAAAGTGGCAAGTCCATAAACGTTGAGTGAAAATCATTCACACAACACCATAGCTCAATAATCGTTGAGTATAGCTCAGTCAGTCAACACCACAGGAAAACTGTGAATATTTACCATGTCCACAAGCGTCGAGTGAGGCAAACTCACTCCATGTCATGTGATAATGTGTTGACTAAATCTCCAAGTCAGTGTTATTTCTTAGACACGGAAATTTGGCTAAGTCCAAATGTGTTGAGTGTAGTTTAACAGAATTGTCTAAGTACTTTGGCGTTGAGTGAAGCTCATTCACTCAACGCCTATTCTACTGATGCTCGATTTTGGCTAATTCCACAGGTACTGACGTTAGCAAAATGGTGTGGCGTGATGTAACGCCCCGAAACTCAAAAGAGCGATGGGGGATGTTTTGGGCCAGTTTTGGGTTCTGGCTGCAGGCACACGGCCTGGGACACGGGTGTGTCCCTGGGCATGTCAAGCTTGTGTCGACACTCAGCCGGGATGTCGACATTTTGAGCTCGACATTTTGTCAAGACTGGGCACACGGCCTGCGACACGGGCGTGTCGCAGGGCGTGTCGACCCGTGTCGACACTTAGCCCGCGAAGTCGACACTCTGCATTCGACGAAGTGTCGAGACATGGCACACGGCCTGCAACAAAGGCGTGTCGCAGGGCGTGTCGACCCGTGTCGACACTCGTCCCCGGAAGTCGACACTTTGCTCGACGATGTGTCGAGACAAGGCACATGGCCTAGGACACGGGCGTGTCCAAGGCCGTGTTGTCAGGTCGATGATCTTCGCTCGACGAAGTGTCGAGTGTCGAGACCATGTACACGGCCTGGAGCCCAGGCGTGTTGAGGTGACACGGGCAAGGACACGGGCGTGTCCTAGAACCCGTGCAGTGCTCGGGTTGTTTTCGGGGAAAAACGATGGGGGTACACGGCCGGCCACACGGCCGTGTTAGGTGGAACACGGGCGTGTCAGGTCGAACACGGGCGTGTTCGATACCCGTGTGTTGTTCTAGGTGAGCCGATTTTGACGGCGAATGAGGCACACGGCACTAGACACGGGCGTGTGCCAGGCCGTGTGCGGTCCAGATTGGGCATTTCAGTCACGAATCAAATCCGTTCGTTTCTTTAATTGATGATACAACGGCTGGGGGTTTTTACTGAAGGGATATACCCGGGATTGGGCCTTAGAAACCCTCACTTTTCATGAGTGGTTGTCTTTCTAAATCTTAAAAAGAGAGGAGAGCCAAGGAAGGAAGAATAAGCTAGATCCGGCCATTGGAGGAGCTTCGAAGCTCCGAATCGCGAGCCGACTCCGGATCTACGGAGGCAAAGCTAGTGCGGTGCTTTTCATCCGCTTACTTTTCCATGGCGCCAAAGAGGAACGCTAGGGTAACGATTCTCTTCTTGAGCATGTGTAGCTCTCCTTCTTTGCATAGGAAGCCCGCTCTCGCGAGTTTGCGGTGAGTTGGAGGCGTTCCTTCGGGTAGATATGTGAAGTCCCCGTTGTTTAGAGTCCGTAAGCGAGAACGGACATATGCATGATGTGTGAAGCCTATCCGGACATGTTGGTCTGGATCGGTGATGTTGCATTGCATAATTCCGGAGAAGACTCTGTGCTATTGGTCGTTTTTCGGGTTTTCTACACGGTAGATTGCAACAGGGAGCCTTGGGGATTAACCCAAAGGTGCACCCGGAAAACTGGGCGGATGCGTGATCTTGCCAACTTGGAGGCCTGAGAGCCAACTTGAACATAACCGGGTTATGTGAAATTGTGTGACGAAAATGGGACTCGGGAGAAGTTTGACCCGCGCAAATGGCTTAAATTGTCGTTACAACGTGAGCACCGGTTAGATGGAACCGTACTCACTTCTATGTCGTTCGGGCTAAAGAGACCTAAAGTTACGTGGCACTTGCCGTTGGCATAGATGAGAGTCTTCGGCGGTCTATGGCTTAAACTGTCGTGACCCATGCCGGGAAGACAAATTGCTCATAGGTTTGGCCGTCAAAGTGGCGGTGGTGAGTCCAGAATGTCTATGGCTTTAATTGACGTGACATCGACCGGTTCACCGAGAATGTGCCTTGAGATCACGGGGCGTGTGGCCGTGCGAGCCAACGTCTGTGATGAAATGGTTATATATATTGCTCGCTTATGCTAATGAAATGCAGGGAAGGAGCATCGCCGCCCCGAGTTGGGGGCGGGATCGTTATAATTTGGTCAGCATTGCTGACCGTTGCATTGTTTTGCCACCGTGCGGTGGTCTGTTGCTTGCAGGTGCTGCTGGACCAAGCGGTCAATAGCGGGCTAAAGCCCAATTTGCGAAGCCGGCCCTCGAAAGCCTAATTGGAAGTGTTTTCTGTTTTTATTCATGTATGACCGGCCTGCGTGTCGTGGTTTGTAAATCATGTAATATCAAGTGAACCGTTTTGTAAGGCCTTAAGGCTTGTACTGGTGTATGTATAACATTCCTATTTTGGTATTAGTGGACATTCATGCTTTAGTGCTGGGTTCTTTGTTACAACTTATTAATCTGCTTCCGCTAGAATGCTCTGTGTAGGACATTATGATTGGTTGGATGGTTTCCATGAGTAACCACCTAGTCTGTCTGCAGTATATGGCGTTGGGCCCTGGCCGGACCTATTGCTATATGCTATGCGACGGATAGGGGGTGTTACAATTTGGTATCAGACTACTGGTTTTGGTCGGGCTTAAAATGAATTCGTGGGCGAATTATTTTTAAGGGGTGGTGAGCACATTGTGTGCATCATCGTTATAACGGTAAAAGAACCCATGAATGTCCACTTAGGAATGAAAATACACGTGTTTGAGGAACCTGCGTGTTCCTATAATTGCTGTTTGCAATTTTACATGGTCACTTAACGGTGTTTTGTACCACTATAGGTGACCAGAAGTGGTGTTGGGCCGTCAGAACGCCGAGTTTATGAGGCTAGCAGTGCACCAGATGTTGCTCCTGCAACACCTCTATCGGCTGAGAACATACGATTGGTGGCCGAAGCGGTGTTGGCCGTGATAAATGTGCAGCCTGCAAGGCAAACGCAGCAGCCCGCTCCTGCGATGGAGCAGGAACCTCTTCAAGAGGCTGAGCCGAGGAGAGTGGAGCAAGTGGTTGTGGAACCGGTGGTGCCAAGCAGGGCAACCGAGAGATAGCTTAAGCATGTAATCAGCTTTAATCCTCCTGTATTCTCGGGGTTGGGAACCCCATCTCAAGCTGAAGACTGGCTCTCCAGGGTGAAGAGAGTCATGACAGCAACGGAGACGGAGGAGTGGCAAATGACCACCATTGCTACGTTCCTTTTGGACGGTGAAGCGAGATTATGGTGGGAAGGTTTGGAGCTGCATCATTTGAGAGGTAGACAACTTACAGACGTCCCGATGGAAGAGTTCTCGGGATTGTTCTTAGCAAGATACCTCCCTTCTACTTAGAGGATTTCGATGGAGAACGAATTTCTGAAGTTGGTTCAGGGTGAGAAGAGCGTGGATGAATATCTCCATGAGTTCACTCGTTTGAGTCGATATGCTAGCTCCACCATCGCAGATGAGGAGCGCAAAACGAATCGATTCTACGAAGGCTTGAGAGATGAGTTGAGATTACTACTCTCGGGGCCGATGACGCAGGGTTTCTTGACCTTGGTCAACACGGCCCGGTCCTTGGAGAAGTACATGAAGAATGTCCAAGCAAAGAAAAGCTTGGGTAACAAGAAGTCTGAATTCAAAGTGTCGACTACTTCAAAGTCCGGCTATCGAAGATTCTTTAAGAAGCATAGGACTTCGGGTCCAGCTCCTTCTAGTGCTTCTAGGGCATCTACGAGTCGGACCCCGGGTGCATGTTTTACTTGTGGAAAGACGGGGCACTTTTCCCGCGATTGTTGGATCGGACGTCCTAAGTCCGAGAGAAGGTCGGGAGCGACTTATGAAGAGAAGGGCAAGGCGGTGGAGTCGACCGCATCCCACTATGCTCCGGCCCAACCAAGAGTCTATAATCTTGGCCAACAGGAGGCCATCAAACAGGCTGATGTGGTGACAGGTATGGTTTAATTTATAGCAAGTCAATTTCTTTAAATACTTGTTATGCACATGTTACCTTACCACTACTTGTTTAGGATTTGTATTGATTTGTGAAAATCCGGCACAAGCACTCTTCGATACGGGAGCTTCACACTCCTTCTTGTCCGAAGGATTTATATCACGCATCGGAGTCCCTTCTTCGATGGTGAAGGATAAGTTGGATGTGTTGTTGCCCAATGGGTGTTCGATGCGAGTGGATAGGATCTGCGATGTTAAGATTCGTATTGGGAATCAGGAGTTTGACCTGCAGGCGTCTTTACTTCCGTTGGTGGAGTTCGATGTTATATTTGGCATGGACTGGCTCTCGGAGCAGCATGCCTATATTGACTGCGGTCACAAAGAAGTCAAGCTGGGAGCAAGTCGTGAGACAACTTTTACGGGCTTAAAGGGGTCGAGCAAGACGTTGATGTCTGCTCTTCAGGTGGTGAAGGCGGTTCGTGTCGGTGCAGAACTATTCTTTACACTAGTGGAGGTTGCAAAGCCGAAGCCCGCGTTGGATTGTATTTCAGTGGTATCGGAATACCCTGATGTGTTCCCCGCAGATCTTCCTGGAGCCCCGCCTCAGCGGGAGATAGATTTTACGATTGAGCTAGTGCTAGGTGCAAAGCCTGTGTCACGATCTCCTTATCGGCTAGCGCCTAAGGAAATGGCGGAGCTGAAAGTTCAACTACAAGAATTGTTGGAGCAAGGGTATGTGCGCCCGAGTTCTTCGCCTTGGAGCGCACCGGTCCTCTTTGTTAAGAAGAAGGACGGAAGCTTGAGGTTATGTATTGATTATCGGGAGCTCAACAAGTTGACGGAGAAGAACAAGTACCCTATCCCCCGGATTGATGATCTTTTTGATCAGTTAGTCGGGTCGACGGTGTACTCGAAGTTGGATCTCAAGGCTGGGTACTATCAGCTGCGAATAAGGGAGAGTGATATCCCGAAGACAGCATTTAGTACGAGATACGGGCATTATGAGTTTACGGTCATACCGTTTGGGCTGCCTAATGCGTCGTCAGTGTTCATGGATTTGATGAACAGGACTTTCAGGGAGTACTTGGACCATTTCGTGATCGTCTTCGTCGATGATATTTTGGTATACTCGCAAAGTGAGGAAGATCACTTCAATCATCTTCATTTGGTTCTCGAGACGCTAAGGAGAAATCAGTTGTATGTCAAGTTCTCGAAGTGCGAGTTTTGTCTATCCTCAGTGGCGTTCCTCAGTCATATAGTGAGTGGAGAGGGTATTGCTGTGGATCCGACGAAGATCGTTGCGATACGGGAGTGGCCTGAGCTTGCTACGGTAGTGGAAGTCCGGAGCTTTCTGGGGCTTGCAGGCTATTATAGGCGCTTCGTAGAGAACTTCTCGCGGATAGCGTTACCTCTAACTACTTTGACGAGGAAGGAGCATAAGTTCGTTTGGACGCCGGAGTGCGCGCGAGCTTTTGAGGAGTTGAAGTGTCGGTTGACCACGGCGCCTGTGCTGAGTTCGCCATGTGGGACCGAAGGCTATGAGATTTATAGTGATGCTTCGGGCAGCGGTTTGTGTTGCGTGCTACTGTAACACGGAAGTGTAATAGCTTATGGCTCGAGACAGCTAAAAGTGCATGAAAGGAACTATCCGGTCCATGAATTGGAGTTAGCGGCCGTGATTTTTGCCTTGAATTTGTGGAGACACTATTTGTACGATGTGAAGATTGATATCTACACCGATCATAAGAGCCTGAAATATCTGATTGATCAGAAAGATCTGAATATGCGGCAGCGTAGATGGATGGAGTTCCTGGGGGACTATACATTCAAGATCCACTACGTGCCTGGTAAAGGGAATGCGGTTGCGGACGCGTTGAGTCATCGAGCCCCAGCTCAAGCCAATTGGCTATCGGTGCATGATGAGCGGTTGGTGCGGGAGTTGGAGGCGTTGGAGATTGTTTGTGTGGATAGGCAATCAAGTGCTGAAGCAGTTCTGAATTGGACTGAAGTCCAATATGACCTGGCTGATCGGATTCGGCAGGCTTTGGATATGGATGTTCATATGAAGCAGTTCATGGTAGAGGCTCTGGATGGGTCAAATTCCCAATTCGTTGTGGGGGACAGGTTGCTTTGGAAAGACGGTCGTCTGTGCCTCCCATGTGTGGGTAATTTGCGGGTGGAGTTGTTGTACGAGGCACACCATACCAAGTACTTGATTCACCCGGGGAGCACGAAGATGTACTGCGATGTCAAGAAACTGTTTTGGTGGCCGGGTTTGAAGAAAGATGTGGCGCTCTACGTAGCGAAGTGCCAAACTTGCGCCTTGGTGAAGGTGGAATGTCAAAAGTCGGGTGGATTCCTTAAGTCCTTGCCTATTCCGGAGTGGAAATTTGACGACATCTCTATGAACTTTGTGCACGGCTTGCCAAGGTCGCAAAAGGGGAACGACGCCATTTGGGTGGTCATGGATCGGTTAACGAAGGTGTCGCATTTCATTCCGCATAGGAAGGATGATCCGGTGGAGAAGCTGACAAAGCTTTATGTGGATAACATAGTACAGCTTCATGGTGTGCCCCGCGGCATCATGAGTGACCGAGATGGGCGGTTCACGTCCAATGATTGGAGGCTTGTGCAGCAAATGTTGGGAACAAAGCTGAAATTCAGCACAGCCTTCCATCCGCAAACGGATGGGCAGACCGAGAGGGTCAATAGAACCATGGAAGACATGCTCTGCATGTGTGTCTTGGATTTTGGAAAGCAGTGGGAAGACCACCTGTATTTGGTGGAGTTCGCATACAACAATAGCTACCAAGCGAGTATTCAGATGGCTCCTTTCGAGGCCCTATATGGTAGAAAATGTCGCACGCCGTTGTCTTGGTTAGAAACGGGTGAGTCAAAGTTGTATAAGCGATTAGAAGTGGAGGATGCTACTTCTTTGGTGAGAACCATTCGGAGAGGTTGCTTATCGCTCAGGACCGGCAAGCAAAGTACTATAATGCCAAGCACAGGAACGTGGAGTTCGCTGTGGGTGACTATGTATACTTAAAGATCAAGCCGTTCAAGGGTGTCTCGCGGGTGCGGCGATTGAAAAAGCTAAGCCCGAGGTACCTTGGGCCGTTTGAGGTTCTGGAGCGAGTTGGTGAAGCAGCCTATCGGTTGAAGCTTTCAGTGGAGCTTAGTGGTTTACATGATGTATTCCATATTTCGGTGCTTCGGAAGGCAGTGCAAGAGCCTACGCAAGTGATCGCGGTCGATCAAGTGCCGGTGGATAGTGGGCTGACGACAAAGGTCAAGCCCGTGCGGATTGAGGACTCGGAGGTCAAGCGGCTACGCAATAAAGAGATCAGGATGGTCAAGGTCCGATGGGACAATTGCGGTCGTGAGGAGCTCTCTTGGGAACGAGAGCAGACTATGCTTGACGAGTATCCGGAGTTGTTCCGCTCAGGTACAAATTTTGGTTTTGTACATGTCTTTCCTTTATATAATTTCGTGGACGAAATTCTTTTAAGAGGGGGAGAGTTGTAACGCCCCGAAACTCAAAAGAGCGACGGGGGACGTTTTGGGCCAGTTTTGGGTTCTGGCTGTAGGCACACGGCCTGGGACACGGGCGTGTCCCCGGGCGTGTCACGCTTGTGTCGACACTCAGCCGGGAAGTCGATATTTTGAGCTCGACATTGTGTCGAGACTGGGCACACGGCCTGCGACACGGGCGTGTCGCAGTGCGTGTCGACCTGTGTCGACACTTAGCCCGCGAAATCGACACTCTGCGTTCGACGAAGTGTCGAGACATGGCACACGGCCTGCGACACGGGCATGTCGCAGGGCATGTCGACCCGTGTCGACACTCGTCCCGGGAAGTCGACACTTTGCTCGACGATGTGTCGAGACAAGGCACACGGCCTAGGACACGGGCGTGTCCAAGGCCGTGTTGTCAGGTCGACGATCTTCGCTCGACGAAGTGTCGAGTGTCGAGACCGTGTACACGGCCTGGAGCCCAGGTGTGTTGAGGTGACACGGGCAAGGACACGGGCGTGTCCTAGAACCCGTGTAGTGCTCAGGTTGTTTTCGGGGAAAAATGATGGGGGTACACGGCCGGCCACACGGCCGTGTCAGGTGGAACACGGGCGTGTCAGGTCGAACACGGGCATGTTCGATACCCGTGTGTTGTTCCAGGCGAGCCGATTTTGACGGCGAATGAGGCACACGGCCCTGCACACGGGCGTGTGTCAGGCCGTGTGCGGTCCATATTGGGCATTTCAGTCCCGAATCAATGTCGTTCGTTTCTTTAATTGATGATCCAACGGCTGGAGGTTGTTCCTGAAGGGATATACCCGGGATTGGGCCTTAGAAACCCTCACTTTTCATGAGTGGTTGTCTTTCTAAATCTTAGAAAGAGAGGAGAGCCAAGGAAGGAAGAAGAAGCTAGATCCGGCCATTGGAGGAGCTTCGAAGCTCCGAATCACGAGCCGACTCCGGATCCACGGAGGCAAAGCTAGTGCGGTGCTTTTCATCCGCTTACTTTTCCATGGCGCCAAAGAGGAATGCTAGGGTAATGATTCTCTTCTTGAGCATGAGTAGCTCTCCTTCTTTGCATAGGAAGCCCGTTCTCGAGAGTTTGCGGTGAGTTGGAGGCGTTCCTTCGGGTAGATATGTGAAGTCCCCGTTGTTTCGGGTCTGTAAGCGAGAACGGACATAGGCATGATGTGTGAAGCCTATCCGGGCATGTTGGTCTGGATCGGTGATGTTGCATTGCATAATGCCGGAGAATACTCCGTGCTATTGGTTGTTTTTCGAGTTTTCTACACGGTAGATTGCAACAGGGAGTCTTGGGGATTAACCCAAAGGTGCACCCGAAAAACTGGGCGGATGCGTGATCTTGCCAACTTGGAGGTCTGAGAGCCAACTTGAACATAACCGGATTATGTGAAATTGTGTGACGAAAATGGGACTCGGGAGAAGTTTAACCCACGCAAATGGCTTAAATTGTCGTTGCGACGTGAGCACGGGTTAGATGGAACCGTACCCACTTCTATGTCATTCGGGCTAAAGAGACCTAAAGTTACGTGGCACTTGTCGTTGGCATAGATGAGAGTCTTCGGCGGTCTATGGCTTAAACTGTCGTGACCCATGCCGGGAAGACAAATTGCTCATAGGTTTGGTCGTCAAAGTGGCGGTGGTGAGTCCGGAATGTCTATGGCGTTAATTGACGTGACATCGACCGGTTCACCGAGAATGTGCCCTGAGAGCACGAGGCGTGTGGGCGTGCGAGCCAACGTCTATGATGAAATGTTTATATATATTGCTCGCTTATGCTAATGAAATGCAGGGAAGGAGCATCGCCACCCCGAGTTGGGGGCGGGATCGTTATAATTTGGTCAGCATTGCTGACCATTGCCTTGTTTTGCCACCGTGCGGTGTTTTGTTGCTTGCAGGTGCTGCTGGACCAAGCGGTCAATAGCAGGCTAAAGCCCAATTTGCGAAGCGGGCCCTCGAAGGCCTAATTGGAAGTGTTTACTGTTTTTATTCATGTATGACCGGCCTGCGTGCCGTGGTTTGTAAATCATGTAATATCAAGTGAACCGTTTTGTAAGGCCTTAAGGCTTGTACTGGTGTATGTATAACATTCCTATTTTGGTATTAGTGGACATTCGTGCTTTAGTGCTGGGTTCTTTGTTACAACTTATTAATCTGCTTCCGCTAGAATGCTCTGTGTAGGACGTTATGATTGGTTGGATGGTTTCCATGAGTAACCACCCGGTCTGTCTGTAGTATATGGTGTCGGGCCCCGGCCGGACCTACTGCTATATGCTATGCGACGGATAGGGGGTGTTACACGCGAGCCCGACACCCGCCCCGGCCTCCTCTCAAGGGGGGAGGGTGCAGCACGAGCCGACCTTCTCCCCGACCTTCTGCCTGACCTTCTCCCCTGGGGTGTAGCCCGACAACACCGTGGGGTTCTCACCCAGCCTTGTGCTCGCCCAGCTTGGGTAGCTCGCCTAGCTTCGGCAGCTCTCCCGGCTTGGGCAGCTCGCCCGGCTTGAGCAGCTTGCCCGGCTTGAGGGTCTGGTATTTTGCCCCTAATGGGCTGCGAGTAGATGTTCAGAATAGCGGAGTTTAGCTATTGGCAGACCAGCCCCGGGATATTTCAGTAATTTCAGAGAAGCAGGATTGCGCTATTGGCAGGTCATCCCAAAAAACCTACAAATATACCCCTGGGGTGCCTTGGAGAGGACCCAGTTCTTCACCACTCCTCATCCTCTTCCTTCATCCTCCAAGACACCTAGCTCGGCATTGGCTATGGATGGGGAGATCTCAAAGGTCTTCCAGATGTGAGGTGGGACCTCCACGCTCGAGCCAAGGGTTATTCCCCAAATTCAAGTCTCTCACCAAGGGACGGCTTAGGAGAAGTAGGTGTGAGCTGCACCCTAGGTCCAAACTCTAGGTGGAGCCGAATCTCGATTCCAACGGTGCGGTGACCGTGGACCATGGCTCATACAGAAGTTCCTGAGAAGGTTCTATGGCGGGAGATCTTGGAGGTGGTGATGACCCCAACCAGCTCCCCAACCCAACACCCTATGTATGGAGGGAAGAGTTCATGACGTCCACTTAAGACATCTTGGAGATGTTGCAAAGCATTGTTCCTAGGAATGACTGCTCAACTCCCACACCCCAGGATCCAGCTTCCAGAGGTCTCGGCGAGACAGCCTCTAGGGGTTTCGACGAGCCAGCTCCAAGGGGTCTAGGCAAGATGACTCCAGGAGGGGTAGAGGAAAGTGCACTAGGAAGACGGTCCGGGAAGTAAAGGATGGGAGAGGGGGTCGAGTGAGACCTTACCGGTCGGGAGTTATTCCACAGTCTAGCAGTACTATCCTCCCAAGCGAGCACGTCACGCGAGTGGAGCAAGCGAGACCACCAAGTAGGGGTTCACCCTTCAGTGAGCTGATTGTCTCAGCTCCCATTCCCGAGGGATTCAGATAACCTGACATGACTTACTATATCGGGAAGGATGACCCCGTCTAGCACCTGTAGTGGGTCGAAGATGCATTCTCTATCAGGCCAGTGACAGATGCATTCAAGTGTTGTCTCTTCTCGATCACGTTGAAAGATAAGGCAAGGAATTGTTCCATCAACTCCCAGTGAGATCGATCTACATGTTTAAAGACTTAAGCCGGAGCTTTCATCTTTGCTTCTCCACTTCAAAAAAGAGGAAGAAGAGTCCCGAGTCCATCTTCCTGATAAGTTATGGGGAGGAGTCATTGGCCCAATATGTGGACAGGTTCCAAGAAGAGATCCTGGACATCCAAGAGATGTTGGGGTATGCCCTCCAGATGGCATTTACTGTAGGGTTGCGTGAAGGGTTCTTTATGATGAGTCTGACCCGAAAGGCCCCCTATCATTCGAGGAGTTGATGGAAAGGGCGGCTGAGGAGATAGAAACTGAGGAGTCCAACCCGGTATTTGTCAAGAAGTTAGCAAGGTTAATGCATTCAAAGCATAAGAAGAAATGGACAGAAAAGTGGCAAGTCCATAAACGTTGAGTGAAAATCATTCACACAACACCATAGCTCCATAATCGTTGAGTATAGCTCAGTCAGTCAATGACACAGGAAAACTGTGAATATTTACCATGTGCACAAGCGTCGAGTGAGGCAAACTCACTCCATGTCATGTGATAATGTGTTGACTAAATCTCCAAGTCAGTGTTATTTCTTAGACACGGAAATTTGGCTAAGTCCAAATGTGTTGAGTGTAGTTTGACAGAATTGTCTAAGTACTTTGGCGTTGAGTGAAGCTCATTCACTCAATGCATATTCTGCTGATGCTCGATTTTGGCTAAGCCCACAGGTGCTGACGTCAGCAAAATGGTGTGGCGTGAGCCCGACACCCGCCCTGGCCTCCTCTCAAGGGGGGAGGGTGCAGCACGAACAGACCTTCTCCCCGACCTTCTGCCTGACCTTCTCCCCTGGGGTGTCGCCCGACGACACCGTGGGGTTCTCACCCAGCCTAGTGCTCGCCCATCTTGGGTAGCTCGCCCAGCTTCGGCAGCTCGCCCTGCTTGGGCAGCTCGCCCGGCTTGAGCAGCTTGCCCGGCTTGAGGGTCTGGTATTTTGCCCCTGATGGGCTGCGAGTAGCTGTTCAGAATAGCGGAGTTTAGCTGTTAGCAGACCAGCCCCGGGATATTTCAGTAATTTCAGAGAAGCAGGATTGCGCTATTGGCAGGTCATCCCAAAAAACCTATAAATATACCCTTGAGGTGCCTTGGAGAGGACCCAGTTCTTCACCACTCCTCATCCTCTTCCTTCATCCTCCAAGATACCTAGCTCGGCATTGGCTATGGAGGGGGAGATCTCAAAGGTCTTCCAGGTGTGAGGTGGGACCTCCACGCTCGAGCCAAGGGTCATTCCCCAAATTCAAGTCTCTCACCAAGGGACGGCTTGGGAGAAGTAGGTGTGAGCTGCACCCTAGGTCCGAACTCTAGGTGGAGTCGAATCTTGATTCCAACGGTGCGGTGAGCGTGGACCATGGCTCATACAGAAGTTCCTGAGAAGGTTCTATGGCGGGAGATCTTGGAGGTGGTGATGACCCCAACCAGCTCCCCAACCCAACACCCTATGTATGGAGGGAAGAGTTCATGGCATCCACCTAAGACATCTTGGAGATGTTGCAAAGCATTGTTCCTAGGAATGACTGCTCAACTCCCACACCCCAGGATCCAGCTTCCAGAGGTCTCGTCGAGGCAGCCTCTAGGGGTTTCGGCGAGCCAGCTCCAAGGGGTCTAGGCAAGATGACCCCAGGAGGGGTAGAGGAAAGTGCACCAGGAAGACGGCCCGGGAAGTAAAGGATGGGAGAGGGGGTCGAGCGAGACCTTACCGGTCAGGAGTTATTCCCCAGTCTAGCAGTACTAGCCTCCCAAGCGAGCAGGTCATGCGAGTGGAGCATGCGAGACCACCAAGTAGGGGGTCACCCTTCAGTGAGCTGATTGTCTCAGCTCCCATTCCCGAGGGATTCAGATAACCTGACATGACTTACTATATCGAGAAGGATGACCCCGTCTAGCACCTGTAGTGGGTCGAAGATGCGGTCTCTATCAGGCCAGTGAGAGATGCATTCAAGTGTTGTCTCTTCTCGATCACGTTGAAATATAAGGTAAGGGATTGGTTCCATCAACTCCCAGTGAGATCGATCTACAGGTTTAAAGACTTAAGCCGGAGCTTTCATCTTTGCTTCTCGACTTCAAAAAAGAGGAAGAAGAGTCCCGAGTCCATCTTCCTGATAAGTCATGGGGAGGAGGAGTCATTGGCCCAATATGTGGACAGGTTCCAAGAAGAGATCCTGGACATCCAGGAGATGTTGGGGTATGCCCTCCAGATGGCATTTACTGTAGGGTTGCGTGAAGGGTTCTTTATGATGTGTCTGACCCGAAAGGCCTCCTATCATTCGAGGAGTTGATGGAAAGGGCGGCTGAGGAGATAGAAACTGAGGAGTCCAACCCGGTATTTGTCAAGAAGTTAGCAAGGTTAATAGAGGCAGAGTCGAAGGAGCAAAGTTGCTCGAGACATCAGGAGGGAAGAAGGAGAGAAGAGTAGAGCACTCAGGGGTTCCAGGGACCTCAGGAGGGTCAGGAGCCAGGTTGGAGACAGCAGGGAGGGCCCATTTAGGGTCCAGGAAGAGGTCCCGTCCAGGGTGGGGGGAACTTCCTTGGAGGCTAATGGAGATTCAAATTCTAGAGGCAAGCCCCTAGGTAGCTCCTACCCCCACCGCAGTAAGCCATGGAGATAGGAAGAAGGGGAGGAGGTAACGAGAGAAATCACCCAGCCCGTCGAAGGAGGGAAGGAAGAGTGTTATCATACTATGACTTCCACTAGGTAGAGGGTCATGCCACAGCTACCTGTCCCGAATTCCTGGAAGTGCGAGAGGCGAGAGCCCCAGCCCAGCAACATCTGTTGGTGCGGATTGAAGAAGTTCGACCCAGAGAGGTGGAAGATGACCTATGTGAGGACTGGGTTGACGTAGGAACCCGAGGAGGTATAGGAGTGATCCACGGTTGAGTGGGGATTGTGGCCACTCGAAAGGCAAGCCTCAATGTCATGTACCGTCAGAGCATCGCTTCGATATCCCAGACCCCACCCCCAGAGGATAGGATCACCTTCTCAATGAAGGACATGTCGGATTATGAGGATCCATTATGCGATGCACTGGTCATCCAGGCAGTCATTGAAGGCTACACCATCTCCTGGATCTTGGTTGACAATGGGAGCTCAGTCAACGTCGTTTGCAAGAAGGTGTTTGACGGGATGGAGGTGGAACCAAGGAGGGTGTTGGCCTTGGAACGTCTGTATGAGGTCCACTGTGGATGACTCCTATACCGATTCGTCATTGTTGACGCTCCGAGCAGTTACAATGCCATCATCGAAAGACCCCTCGGCAGCACCTTCCGTTGTGTGCCATCATCCTTTCACCAGTGCCTCAAGTTTAATACTGGTGGGATCCAAGTCAGGGTCAGAGGAGACCGTAGGATGGCAAGGAAGTGCTACGTCACGGCTGTCAACACCATCTCCTGGATAGCCAAGGAAGAGGAGATGGAGAAGATCATGGAGAGCTTGGGAAGGATAGAGGTATCAGAGGAGAAGGAGGTGAATAATGACCACCATGACCAAGCACCCTGAAGAAGCCTTGCTTTGGTGAGGACATTTTCCCTTTCATGTCATTTTTGTAATGAGTCTACCCCTGACCGGAAGAGTCAGGAGGTCATGTATCTTAAACTTTCCCCATTTGAGGATGTTGAATTTAGTATGGTTCGAATGACATGTCTAGCCCCACCCCCGAGAGGATCTCCTCATCCAGACTCCCACTAGCTGGATGGGTCGAATGTGCCTCTGTGGCGAGAAGGAACCAACACCCAAGAGGTTATCCTCATCCAGGCTCCCACTAGCTAGATGGTTCGAATGTGCCTTAGTGACGAGAAGGTTCCAATCCTGAGAGGATCACCTCATCCAGGCTCCCACTAGCTAGATGGGTCGAACATGCCTCGGTAGTAGGCTCTTGTCTTGAGAGGATCTCCTCACCTAGGCTCCCACTAGCTGGATGGATCGAATGTGCTTCGGTGGCGAGAAGGAACCAACCCCCGAGAGGATCTCCTCATCTAGGCTCCCACTAGCTGGATGGGTTGAATGTGCCTCGGTGGCGAGAAGGTTCCAATCCCGAGATGATCTCATCATCTAGGCTCCCACTAGCTGGATGGGTCAAATGTGCCTCGGTGGCGAGAAGGTTCCAACCCCGAGAGGATCTCCACATCCAGGCTCTAACTAACTGGATGGGTCGAATGTGCCTCAGTAGTAAGCTCTTGTCCCGAGAGGATCTCCTCACCCAGGCTCCCACTAGCTGGATGGGTTGAATGTGCCTCGGTGGCGATAAGGTTCCAACCCCGAGAGGATCTCCTTATCCTGGATCTCACTAGCTGGATGGGACGAATGTGCCTCGGTAGTAAGCACTTGTCCCGAGAGTATCTCCTCACCCAGGCTCCCACTAGCTGGATGGATCGAATGTGCCTCGGTGGCAGTAAGTTCCAACCCCCGAGAGGATCTCCTCATGCAGGCTCCCACTAGCTGGATGGGTCGAATGTGCCTCGGTGGCGAGAAGGTTCCAACCCCGAGAGGATCTCCTCATCCAGGCTCTCACTAGCTGGATTGGTCTAATTTACCTCGGTAATAAGCTCTTGTCCCGAGAGGATCTCCTCACCCAGGCTCCAACTAGCTGGATTGGTCGAATGTGCCTCAGTGGTGAGTAAGTTCCAACCTCAGAGAGGATCTCCTCATCCAGGCTCCCACTAGCTGGAGGGGTCAAATATGCCTCAGTGGCGAGAAGGTTCCAACACTGAGAGGTTCTCCTCATCCAAGCTCTCACTAGCTGGATGGGTCGAATGTGTCTCGGTAGTAAGCTCTTGTCCTAAGAGGATCTCCTCACCCATGATCCCACTAGCTGGATAGGTCGAATATGCCTCGGTGGTGAGTAAGTTCAAACCCCCGAGAGGATCTCCTCATCCAGGCTCCCACTAGCTGGATGGGTCGAATGTGTCTCAATGGCGAGAAGGTTCCAACCCCGAGAGGATCTCCTCATCCAGGCTCTCACTAGTTGGATGGGTCGAATGTGCCTCGGTGGACAGTAATTTCCAACCCTCGAGAGGATCTCCTCATCCATGCTCCCACGGGCTAGATGGGTCAAATGTTCCTCGGTGGCAAGAAGGTTACAACCCTAAGACGATCTTCTCATCCAGGCTACCACTAGCTAGATGGGTCGAATGTTGCTCGACGGTAAGTGAATTCTACCCAGAGGGAATTTCGGCACCTATGCTCCCATTAGCTGGCATGGCAGGTTGACCCCTCGAAGAGGACAAGTATTTTTGGTCGCGAGAGAGCTACACTCAGCGAATATGTTTGGTTGGATGTTTCTTTCCGAAAGTGGAACTTGCTCGAAAAGAGCGGGAATTGTGTACAACCCCATATTTGTGGAGCGGGGTCCCCGAAGAGGGCGTAAGACATGCAACACATTTTTATGCTTTTGGGGGGTTTTGCACTCCTGGGGACCAATTTATTCTTGATCTGCATAATATACTAGTACGGGGAGGAAAACTTTGTATTGCTTGCTAGTGCTTGGTGTACTCCCTCATGGGGGGCGTGTGCGGCACGAGCCCTGTACCCGCCTCGGCCTCCTCTCAGAGGGGTGGGTGCGGTGTGAGCCCGACACCCTCCCCGGCCTCCCCTCGGGTGGGTGGGTGCGGCGCAAGCCCGGCACCCGCCCCGGCCTCCTCTCAGGGGGGAGGGTGCGGTGCGAACCCGGTACCCGCCACGGCCTCCCATTAGGGGGGAGGGTGCAGTGCGAGCCCGGTACCTGCCCCGGCCTCCTCTCAGGGGGGAGGGTCCGGCGGGAGCGCGACACCCGCCCCGTCATCCTCTCAGGGGGGCGGCTGCAGCGCGAGCCCAGCACCTGCCCCGGCCTCCTCTCAGGGGGCGGGTGCGGCGCGAGCCCGACAATCGCCCCGTCCTCCTCTTAGGGGGGCGGGTGCGGCGCGACACCAGCAACTGCCCCAGGCTCCTCTCAGGTGGGAGGGTGTGGCATGAGCACGGCACCCGCCCCGGCCTCCTCTCAAGGTGGCGGGTGCGGCGCGAGCCCGGTACCCGCCCCGGCCTCCTCTAAAGGGGGGTGGGTACGGCGCGAGCTGACCTTATCCCCGACTGTTGGGTATTGTATCCACAATGTACCTGATTTGAAGAAGCCCCTGGACAAGCTAAGGTCAATAGACTATGTATTTGATAAAATCTTTCTAGTTGTGCTTGCAGTTTTTCCACGCTAAGTGCACACCAATGTCAGGGTGCAGTAGGTCAATATACACGGGTCTGCACGACGTAATCCCTCGTTGAGCAGATCAGTGTGTTGGCCTACGTGTATTCTCTCTATTGGAGTGCACTTATTTTCAAGCACAGGGCTGTAAATATGCAGGAGCAGACAAGGAGCAAGGATGGGTCAAGGAGCACCTCATAGGTGGAAAGATGATAATTCATCTAAGTTTAAATCGACGAGAATCACCAAGTGATTCTCGCCGATTCGGCGAGAATCACTTGTGATTCTCGCCGATTCGGCGAGAATCACTTGTGATTCTCGCCGATTCGTCGAGAATCAGAACTTGATTCTCGCCGAACTCGACCCAGCCACTTCTAAGCAAGCACCTCTGCTTCTAAGTAAGAATCGACGAGAATCACCAAGTGATTCTCGCCGATTCGGCGAGAATCACTAGTGATTCTCGTCGAATCGTCGAGAATCACTGGTTGATTCTCGCCGTCTCGACCTGGCCTAAAGCAGTGCGTGCAACCAAGGCAAATTCGACGAGTCTCGCCGAATCGTCGAGAATCACTTTTGATTCTCGGCGACTCGGCGAGAATCACTTTCGATTCTCACCGATTTTGACTTGGGCGTTTTTCTGGAACTTCCTGAACCGGATTCTGCCGTTGTTAAGATTCTGGACCGGGACTTAGGGATTCAGCTTGTGGGTCCCACAACGGTCATTTTGGAGAGCATCTACAGTATTTATACACGGGTATTTTGAACGGAATACCTAGACAGAAAGAAGTCGAGCAGAGCAAACCCTAAAATCGCGATTCCTCTCCGCCGCCGCCGTCCCGCTCGCGCTATTCCGTCGCCGCTGCTGATCGCTTTTCTTCCCGATCTCCGGTGACAGAAGCTTAGCAAAGCTTTGAGTCTCACGTGTCTATCCAGAGATCTCTTGTCTCTCGATTTGTTGATCGGGAAAAACTTCCCCGTCCGAATCGATCGAGACGACCGATCCTCGTGTGACCGTTGGAAGACCAAGCTAGCTTCGCTACGAAGTTTGGATCTCCAAGTTCAGCAGACGCTCATCATCATAGCCGGCGATCCCGAAGCTAGCCGCCGCTCGTGTTGCCGCCGCCGGTTCCGGGGAGATCCTCTCCAAGAGATACCAAGGTTGTAGACTCTTCGTTGACTTCACGAACACGTCGTCGAACGAAGAGGAACACCGTAGTCTCCAAACGAAGTTTGTATCTCGTGTACATTCTATATTTACTTTTGTTGTAAAGGAACTTTTGTTCCGTGTTGTAAGGGTTGGGTGCAACCCGTTTTGTGGGAGTGTTGACTCTCACGTGTGGAAGGGTTCCTTCCGATAGTGCAGGGATTGGATTTCAATCCTGTTGGAGAAGAGACCGAGTCATCCCTTGTTGGGAGATAGGTCGAAGGGGGAAAGTGGATGTACCCAAGTCGGGGAACCACTATAAATTGCCTGTGTATTCTGTGTGCTGTGCTTTTTATTTTTATTGTGCAGGTACATTCATAAATTCCGCAAAAGCGCTACTCATCACCTATTCTCTCCCCCCCCCCCCATAGGTGCACATAGTTGACACTAGGTGGACTTTCAAGTGGTATCAGAGCCAGGTTGCTCATCAAAAAGGTCAACACCTTGAGTTGAATCCTGCCCCTAGTGTCAAGAAGAAGACAAATATCTACTATGGACGGGCTCAAGTTCTCCGGCAAGATCTCAGTGTGCATCAGGCTCAACTTTCCGATCTGGAAGGAAAGAATCAGGTTTTACATGGAAGCAGTCGATCCTCGACTCTTCATGATCGTGGAGGAGGGACCTTATGTCCCCACTAAGGCCTCCACCATCGATCCCACCAAGAAGGTGTCGAAGACACTTTCTGAAATGGACAAAGACGAGATGGTGCTAGTGGGACTGGACAAGAAGGCACGAAACATTCTGGTGAGCGCAGTTGATGATTCTATGATGCAAAATTTCAGCAACTGCAGGACAGCTCAGGAGATCTGGCAGTGCCTGATCATCCTAATGGAGGGCACGGATGAAGTGAGGGATGATCGGAGATCCCTCCTGAACCAAAAATATGAGGCCTTCAGGCAAGGGCCTAAGGAAGAGATCGGAGTCACATACGAGAACTTCCTAAAGATTGTCAACGCCCTCAAGGGCTACGGAAGAGTGTTCACCAATGGTGAACTCAATGACAAATTCCTTAGGTCCCTTACTAAGGAATGGGACACAAAGATCTGCGCCATCAGAGAATTTGGCAGACTAGCAGAAACTGATCCACAAATCCTGTTTGGGAAGCTGATGTCCTATGAGCTTCAGCTGAACACCAGGAAAGCAGAGGAAGAAGCAGAGAAGGCTGCTGCAAAAGAAAAGACTGTGGCCCTAAAAGCCAGTTACTCCAGAAAGGGCAAGGGTGCGATGTCATACCGTGCGAGGAATAAGGAAGAGGAGGAGGACTCTGAACCATGCTCCTCCGGCTCAGAGCTGTCGGAGGCGGATTTCTCCCTCATCACCCGAGAGTTCAAGAAGTTCCTCAAGATGAGGAATCAAAGAAAGAAAGACAGCTCCTCCTCCAGGCATCAGAAGAAAAATTATTCTTCTGACAGGTATGCATCTAAACCTAACAAACATCGTTCTTCTGATATTATTTGCTTTGGATGCAATAAGCCAGGACACGTCGTGGCCGACTGCTATCAAAGCAAAAGAGAAAAAGGTAAAGGAGAGGAGCTCAAATCCTCCAGAGATAAGAAGAAGGAGCGGAGCTACATCGCCAGAAGGCCAAAGACACTAAGTGAGTCTGATTCCTCAGACTCCAGTGATGATGAGGAAGCCTACTTCGGGCTGGTGGGTCGCTCCGACTCAGAAGGAGAATGTCCCCCATTTACTGGGAAGGTAAAAGCTCACACACCTCTCTCCGACTCTGACTCTGATCCTGAGTCTCAGGATGATGAACCGGAGGATAGCCTTTCAGCCCGCGAAGCTGAGCTCCTCGAGAAGTATGAGCTTCTGCTCAACACCTTCGAGGAGTGCCGAAAGAGATTGAAGGCTGAGAAAAAGGAAGTAAAATTCCTTAAGGGCGAGTGTGTTTCCCTAAGGGAAGAGGTCACCAGCTTGATCTCTCTCCGACAGGAACACCTCGACCTGACTTCAAAGCACTCAGAGTCTCTTAAGCTCCTTGACCTTAAGCAGGAGGAAGTCGACAAGTTGGAAGAACTACTTGCGGCAGAAAGGAAGATCGTCAAGAGCTTCTCCATGCCAAAAACAGTTCTTCCAGTCGTTGATACCTTCTCTGCTCAGGCCAAAGGAGCTGGCTTGGGGCATAAAGGGGTATCTGATTCTTCATCTAGGAGAAACAAGAACCAGAGGAAGAATAAGGCCGCCAAGAAGGCCTCTGCTGATGAAAAGGGTAAGGCTCCTCTTAGTCCTGTTGCGTTCAGAAAGCCTGGCTTTCCTTGCAACCAACATGACTTTGAATCAACATTTGGGCATCATTTCCGGCCCTCGGTTGCAAAGCCAAAGAGCCGGTATGACGGTTGGAACTTTCCCCGGAACTTCGGTGAGAGTGCCTTCAAGGCACCTTATGAGGAAATCCACATAGGAAATTATGGTCCGTTCTCTAGCGGCCATAATGGAAAGCAGGCACCAAAAGCCAAGCCTGTTATACAGAAGGTGACAAAGTCATGTGACTGTTGTCACCATGAGGCCTCCACCTCCAGATCCAAGGCCCCAGCAGTACCCACCGTTCCCAGGGTAAGGCAGGAGCCTAGGAAGAGGTACAACAGATTTGACTGTTGGTGCTGTGGCAAAGTCGGTCACTTTGCCGTGGATTGTTGGTTTAATCCAAGGAATTACGAGACTCCCCATGTTAGCAATGCGAGACCGACCACTCGTAGGGTTAACCAACCGAGGGGGAGTGTGCTAACCAGGAATCTAGGACCCAAGTTTGATTGGGTTCCTAAGGCAAATTAATTTTGTTTTGCAGGAATGTCCAAAGGCCACCAAAACGCCGATCTGGTATTTGGACAGTGGATGCTCCCGGCATATGACCGGGACAAGAAGCCTGCTGCGTGATTACACTCCAGTCGAGAATGGACACAAAGTCATCTTTGGAGGGTCAGATCGAGGAGTCACCAGAGGTTATGGTATGATTTCCAACGGTATAATCTCTATCACCGACGTGGCTTATGTTGAAGGGTTAAACCATAACCTGATCAGTGTAAGTCAGTTATGTGATAAAGGTTATGACGTTAAGTTCTGCAAGGATAAATGTCTGATAATTTCACGTACCTCTTCTGAAACGGTATTATCAGGCATTAGGAGCAGAAATATCTTCTGTTTAGATTTTCTCAGTTTAGATTCATCTACCCCCGTATGCCTTGTGGCAACAGGCAGTGCATCTCTTTGTGAACAATGGCACAAGAGATTGGCACATATTAATTTCAAGACAATTAGTATGCTGTTTTCTAAGGACTTGGTAAGGGATGCTCCCAGTATCAAGTGCATCAAAGATAGCCCCTGTCCTGCATGCCAGATGGGCAAACAGACTCGGGCTACCTTTAAGAGCATCGCAGACAAAGACTCTTCCCGATGTCTTTACCTTCTACATATGGACTTGTTTGGTCCAATGCAAGTTCATAGCTTGGGAGGCAAGTCCTATACGCTAGTGATAGTTGATGATCATTCTCGGTTTACATGGGTGTTCTTTTTGAAACGAAAGTCAGATACGTTTGACATCTTCACTAATTTTGTCAAGCAGGTTCAGAACGAATTTAACTGCTCCGTGGTCAAAATCAGAAGTGACCATGGAACTGAATTCGAATCTGGTGCAATGACAGAATTTTGTGAAGAACAAGGTATCTTTCATGAGTTTTCCTCCCCGCGCACTCCTCAGCAAAATGGAGTTGCAGAGAGGAGAAATAGAACTCTCATTGAAGCCTGCACGACAATGTTGAAAGATGCTTCTCTCCCGGAATACTTCTGGGCAGAGGGTGTCAATACGGCTTGTCATGTACAAAACCGAGCATTGATCAACAAGCATCATCGTAAGACGCCCTACGAGCTACTGAAAGGCAGGAAACCAACCATGTCCTACTTGAGGATTTTTGGTTGCAGATGCTATGTACAGAATAATGGGAAGTACCCGCGTACTAAATTCGGTGAAAAATGCTTCGAAGGCATATTCATGGGCTATAGTTCCCATAGTCGGGCATATAGGGTCTTCAATAAGAAAACCCTAGTGGTAGAAGAATCAATAAATGTTGTATTTGATGAAGGAAGTTTGCTTAATAGCAATTCTTCCAGTAGTATTCTTGAAGATGCATGTGCTAGACTTGAACAGCTGAGTCTGGATGAGACCGCTAAAGATGACGCTCCCAAGTATGTCAAAGTTTCCACCTCCACGTCATCTGAAAATGTTGAAGATCAAAATGAAACAAATATCTTAGAAGAAGGAGAAGCCCAAGAAGTAGTCGAAGCTCCAGACGCCAGACTTCTTGAGCTCCGGCACGTGAGGGATCATCCTAGAGATCAGATCATCGGAGATCCTCATGTCGGTGTCAGAACTCGAAGAGGTACTGTTAACGAAGTATTGCATCTTAGCTTCCTGTCACAGGTTGAGCCAAAGAAGTTCGACGAGGCGAACAAGGACGCGGCATGGATTCTGGCCATGCAAGAGGAACTACATCAATTCGAACGTTGCAATGTTTGGACGCTGGTTCCCAGACCATACAAGCAGAATGTGATTGGCACGAAGTGGATCTTCAGAAACAAGCTGGATGAACATGGTGTCATCGTAAAGAACAAGGCCAGGCTGGTGGCTCAAGGTTACAGACAGGAGGAAGGGATTGACTTCGACCAGACCTTCGCACCAGTAGCAAGGCTCGAGGCAATCAGGTTGTTCCTGGCGTATTCTTCCCACAAAGGATTCACAGTCTATCAAATGGATGTGAAATCGGCATTCCTGAACGGAGACCTGAAAGAGGAAGTATACGTCGCTCAACCCCCAGGTTTTGTCGATCCTACTTATCCCAATCATGTTTATTTTCTTAATAAGGCCTTATATGGGTTGAAACAAGCTCCACGAGCTTGGTATGAGACTTTATCTAGTTTTCTTCTTGAGAACAAGTTCTCCAGAGGTAAAATAGATAAAACATTGTTTCTCAGGGAAGTCAAAGGCAAGATTTTGCTGGTGCAAATCTATGTCGATGACATAATATTCGGCTCAACGGACAACAATCTTTGCAAAAAGTTTTCTAAACTTATGCAAGGAAAGTTTGAAATGAGCAGTATGGGAAAGCTCAAGTATTTCTTAGGACTTCAAGTGAAACAGTCTGAGGATGGCATCTTCATCTCTCAGACGAAGTTCACAAATGAACTCCTTAAGAAATTCGGTATGGAGAGTGAAACCTCTATGAGGACTCCAATGGGATCCACCATGTCTCTGGATAAGGATGAGAAAGGTAAACCTTTCGATGAAACCAAATACAGAAGCATCATTGGATCCCTGCTCTACCTTACTGCCAGTAGACCGGATATTATGTTCTCCACATGTGTCTGTGCCCGATATCAGGTGAACACTAAGGAATCTCACTATGTCGCTGCAAAGCGCATTCTAAGATACCTTAAAGGTACTCTTAATCTTGGCTTGTGGTACCCGAGAAACAATGATGTCGAGCTAATAGGCTTTTCAGATGCTGATTTTGCAGGGAGCAGGGATGACAGGAAAAGCACCTCCGGGACGTGTCAATTCCTCGGCAGGAGGCTTATCTCATGGAACAGCAAGAAACAGAATTGTGTTGCAACCTCCACAGCAGAGTCCGAGTACATCTCAGCAGGAAGCTGTTGCGCACAACTTCTATGGATCAGAAACCAGTTAGCCGACTACGACCTTCAGTTCAAGGAAGTACCCATGTACTGCGACTCCTCCAGTGCAATTGCCATTGCCAACAATCCTGTATCGCACAGCAGAACGAAGCATATTGAAGTGCGCTACCACTTCATTCGGGAGCACGTGGAAAACAAGGACATCTCTCTCTGTTATGTCCCCACGGACAAGCAGATTGCTGATATATTCACAAAGCCCTTAGACGAGGCCAAGTTCAATCTTTTCAAGACTGAATTGGGGATGCTCAATTATGAGGAATGAAGACTACAGAAGCTCCAGGCTCGTGCATGATCTGAGGGGGAGCAAGGAACTCCAGCGTGAGTACAGATGCAAGAACTGAGGGGGAGCAAAAGGCCAAATGCTACAGACCCCGATTTTCGGAAGCCGAAAAGGGGGAGATTACCCTCTCGGCTAAGGCTAAGGTGGCTCCAAGCTTGCTCCCAAGAAATTGGTATTGGTAAGGGATAACTCACTCAACTCCATTTTAAGTTTATGGTTTTCATTCCCATTTGCTTTATTCACCTTAGCTTGTAGGGTTTAGGCTTCTTCAAATAGGGGGAGATTGTTGGGTATTGTATCCACAATGTACCTGATTTGAAGAAGCCCCTGGACAAGCTAAGGTCAATAGACTATGTATTTGATAAAATCTTTCTAGTTGTGCTTGCAGTTTTTCCACGCTAAGTGCACACCAATGTCAGGGTGCAGTAGGTCAATATACACGGGTCTGCACGACGTAATCCCTCGTTGAGCAGATCAGTGTGTTGGCCTACGTGTATTCTCTCTATTGGAGTGCACTTATTTTCAAGCATAGGGCTGTAAATATGCAGGAGCAGACAAGGAGCAAGGATGGGTCAAGGAGCACCTCATAGGTGGAAAGACGATAATTCGTCTAAGTTTAAATCGATGAGAATCACCAAGTGATTCTCGCTGATTCGGCGAGAATCACTTGTGATTCTCGCCGATTCGTCGAGAATCAGAACTTGATTCTCGCCGAACTCGACCCAGCCACTTCTAAGCAAGCACCTCTGCTTCTAAGTAAGAATCGACGAGAATCACCAAGTGATTCTTGCCGATTCGGCGAGAATCACTAGTGATTCTCGTCGAATCGTCGAGAATCACTGGTTGATTCTCGCCGTCTCGACCTGGCCTAAAGCAGTGCGTGCAACCAAGGCAAATTCGACGAGAATCATCTTTGATTCTCGCCGAATCGTCGAGAATCACTTTTGATTCTCGGCGACTCGGCGAGAATCACTTTCGATTCTCACCGATTTTGACTTGGGCGTTTTTCTGGAACTTCCTGAACCGGATTCTGCCGCTGTTAAGATTCTGGACCGGGACTTAGGGATTCAGCTTGTGGGTCCCACAACGGTCATTTTGGAGAGCATCTACAGTATTTATACACGGGTATTTTGAACGGAATACCTAGACAGAAAGAAGTCGAGCAGAGCAAACCCTAAAATCGCGATTCCTCTCCGCCGCCGCCGTCCCGCTCGCGCTAGTCCGTCGCCGCTGCTGATCGCTTTTCTTCCCGATCTCCGGCGACAGAAGCTTAGCTAAGCTTTGAGTCTCACGTGTCTATCCAGAGATCTCTTGTCTCTCGATTTGTTGATCGGGAAAAACTTCCCCGTCCGAATCGATCGAGACGACCGATCCTCGTGTGACCGTTGGAAGACCAAGCTAGCTTCGCTACGAAGTTTGGATCTCCAAGTTCAGCAGACGCTCATCATCATAGCCGCCGATCCCGAAGCTAGCCGCCGCTCGTGTTGCCGCCGCCGGTTCCGGGGAGATCCTCTCCAAGAGAGACCAAGGTTGTAGACTCTTCGTTGACTTCACGAACACGTCGTCGAACGAAGAGGAACACCGTAGTCTCCAAACGAAGTTTGTATCTCGTGTACATTCTATATTTACTTTTGTTGTAAAGGAACTTTTGTTCCGTGTTGTAAGGGTTGGGTGCAACCCGTTTTGTGGGAGTGTTGACTCTCACGTGTGGAAGGGTTCCTTCCGATAGTGCAGGGATTGGATTTCAATCCTGTTGGAGAAGAGACCGAGTCGTCCCTTGTTGGGAGATAGGTCGAAGGGGGAAAGTGGATGTACCCAAGTCGGGGAACCACTATAAATTGCATGTGTATTCTGTGTGCTGTGCTTTTTATTTTTATTGTGCAGGTACATTCATAAATTCCGCAAAAGCGCTACTCGTCACCTATTCCCCCCCCCCCCCATAGGTGCACATAGTTGACACTAGGTGGACTTTCACCGACCTTCTCCCATACAGCGTTGCCCGACGATACTGTGTGGTTCTCTCCCAGCCTAGTGCTCGCCCGGCTTGGGCTGCTCGCCCGGCTTGGGCAGCTCGCCCGACTTAAGCAGCTCGCACGGCTTGAGCAGCTCTCCCGGCTTGAGGATCTGCTATTTTGCCCCTGGTGGGCTGCGAATAGCTGTTCAGAACAGCGGAAATTGGTTGTTGGTAGAGCAGCCCCGTGGTATTTCAGTAATTTCAGAGAAGCAGGATTGCGCTATTGGCAGGCCATCCCAAAAAAACCTATAAATAGACCCTTGGGGTGCCTTGGAGAGGGCCCCGTTCTTCACCACTCCTCATACTCTTCCTTCATCCTCCAAGGCACCTAGCTCAACATTGGCTAGGGAGGGGGAGATCTCAAAGGTCTTCCTGGTGTGAGGTGGACCTCCACGCTCAAGCCAAGGGTCATTCCCCAAATTCAAGTCTCTCACAAGGGACGACTTGGGAGAAGTACGTGTGAGCTGCACCTTAGGTCCAAACTTTATGTGGAGCCGAATCTCGGTTCCAACAGCCATTATCAGTACAAGTATGATAATTAATCATCCAAAAATTCTAAGAAATATTACAAGGGTTCACAATACTGAAATAACTGTCCACACAATTTCTCATAATTTAACAAAAATTATTTGTCATCTTTTTAGTCCAAATCAAATAAGGGCATAAATGGAATTTCCACTATTTTTGCATGGAATAATTCCCAAAAATTTCCACTAAATTTTCTAGAGAATTGAAATAATATTTTAGGGTTTGTGTCAATGATTTAGAATTTTCCAAGATCATATGCCCTAATTTCCTATTATGACACAAGTGTATTAAATTTGAATTAAATTCAAACTATAGGATTTTTATTTCCGAAAATCATAATTTCTCAATGGAAGGTGTATTCCATCTCCATAAACCCCTCTCCAAGATTTTGTTGACCTGCAATGAGTCAAATAGGCTTAATTTCTCATTTTTGCATTTTTTTGCATTTTTGTTATAAGCACACCAAAGCTACCTCTATCTTCAACTTATAAGTTGGAACCACCAATATGAAGAGGCCCGAATGACCATAATCTTTTACCAGGGTCCTAAAGTAATATTAAGATAAAGGAACCCATATTTGGGGGCAAGTGGAGTTGGAAATCTCCCGAAATTGATTTTGTTTGATAAATCAAATTGTTGACTAAAACTATAGAAAAATGTCTTCCAAAAATTCTAATTTTGGGGCACAGTTTAAGACTAGTATATACACTTGCATGATTCAAATTTCATTGCATGTAGAGTTGTATTTTAGCCTGGGCACTCATTTTAATTTATATCTTAAGTTAGGGGCATTCTTAAGAGAATGGCCCTGCAAAGAGTTACACTATTCAAAATGACATGATTAAGGTGTCAAATTAAAGTTAAGACCAATGGCTACATTTTTATGTTGAAGACTTTCTCTGAATCTGCATCTAAGGGACCTAAAATCAATATGCAATGTACTGAAATAAGTTTGACAGAAAATAAATAAAACTATAGTTTAATATCCATCATAATGGACGACATCTTGTTGTCTTCCTCCTCCAGCCGACGGCCACGATTTCTCCGACCTGTTGCACCTTGATCTTGCTTTACCAGCCACCCTGCCACTTCCACGGCCGGCCACCACCACCACCTTCGTTGAGGTGGGGGCAACCATTTGGAGGCTACTTGGCCGCCGGAGGCGGCGGTTTCCGGCGAACCCCCTCAAAAATCCAAAAATCCATGATTTGCTCTCATGGAATCGGGCTCAATTGAGCCCGATGTCTCTCCTATTTGATCTAGAAATCTAGAATAAGGGGAGAGAAGGAGAAACAGACCTTGATTGGGGTCCGACGACGGCAATTGCGGCGGTTGGCCATGGATTTTCTCATCTCCGGTGAGCTTGCTCCCGAACCCATTTATCCATCACTTTCCTTGATCCAGGCATCAAATTCAACTCTCTTCCACCTTCTAAAGTTAATGTGATGGTCTAATTGAGCTGATATGGGTTGTATAGTGAGATGTCATTAAGGGGATTTCGGCCTCTACATTGGATGCAACTCGTAGATGCCATGTGGCATGGAGTTTGATGGAAATGCCTAGGAAATTTTGTTGGAGCTCAGAAATAAGCTTGGGAAGGGATGAGGAGGGCCACATGGCCTCCATCCCTAACTTCCCTCACTTCCCTCTCTTCTCTCTTTTGAGTTTTGGGTGAAATGACCAAAATACCCCCCATGCATGTCTTCTTTCTCCAAATTCAGACAACATGGATGGTCATTGGGTTAATGGGCTGCAAATGGGCCATAGTTCACGGCCTTATCCCATTGGGCATGTGCTTAGTTCTTTAATTTCCCCATTTAGGCATAAGGTTAAACAAGTTTGACTTTACGGTTTACTTGATCAATTCGATGAGTGGGCTGGCCCCACATGATGGTCATGAGTCCTTTGACACCACCCAACCTTGGTTGGGCCATGGTCTATGGCCTTAATCAATTGGGATTGGGCTTGGCTCCTTAATTCTCCATTTAGGCCTAATGTTGACCAAGTTTGACCTTAGGGTTGACATGGTCAATTTGACGAGTGGGCTGACCCCACTTGATGGTCATGAGCCCTATGGCATCACCTAACATGGGTTGGGCCATGATGATGCCCTACTTGGGCTAACTGGGCCTTTATTTGTGGTTTTGGCCAAACTAGGGTAGCGTTCACTTGGTCAAATTGAACCATTGGGTGACCATGTGATGTGGCTTTACAGTCCAATGCACTCCAATTAGGGTTTGGAGTTTAGTGGTGGGGTCAAATTTGCCATTTGATGCACAATTGAGCCACTTAGGGTTTAATTGACCCATGTTGACCCTAAGGACGGTTTGGTCAAATTGGCCAATTCGGTGACCCTATGATCAGGCATCTAGGTCACTTAGGTTTCTCTTAGGGTTAGGGACATGGTGAGGTCAATTTGTATTTGTGATTTCCAATTTATGCTAGTTAACCTAAGTTGACTTGAACACTATGGTAGGCCTACCCTAACCCTTGGGTCCTAAGGTCTCTATCTAGCCAAACCCACCACACCCACCATATGTCCAACCCTAATGTGTGTGTTAAGGGTATAGAAGAAAAGGGGAAGTTACAATATAGGATTTTTAGCAAGTTTAAACCAACTAAAACAGATAACAGAGTAAAAGCCACAACACACAGAAAAGACACATGAATTTATATTTGTTCCTCAGAGTATGGGTATATCAACTATCCCTTACCATCTATCTAGCAGTCTGCTAGACTCGACAAACTCCACCAACTTCTAAGACCAAGATCTTACAACTCAGATCCACTCAGGGATCCTAGCTCAAGTCTAGAATAAGACCCTAAACGTAGACTGCAAGCATTTCTACAGCTCAGAGATCCATATGATCTCCTACCTCATATTCATCCATTGAATCGTACACTCAAACTCACATCAGAGTCCTACACTCAGACCTTTTATCTATCCCTACAGTCAAGTTGACAACACAACCCTAAACTATAAGAATGATTTAAAGAGTTTACATATAAGAATGACTCAAGTAAGATATTACTTTAAAGCTTTGAGTCTTCTTGAGCTTTCTAGAAAGAAAGCTTTCTTCTCAACAAATGAACAAGCTTGGATTAGGTTCAGATCTGAATGACTTCACTAAAGAGGTGACTTGATCTCCTTCTTCTTCTACAGCAGGAAGATGAGCTTCCTGATGATCTTGTTGTGTAAGCTAACTTCTATCACACATATTACAGATTTCTTCTGTATAGATTTGTGGTGGCCGACAAGTTGTTATGGTTCAAGCATTTTTTTCTTCTACTAATTTCTTTATTTTTATAAAGAGCCCTCCTCTTTACCTTTGTTGATCTGACACTTCTAACGGTCCAAAATATTTCTGGTAATAAGTCAAAACACCTTTAATAAGTCACGGATGTGACCTGTACATTATGCGCCTTCACAGGATTCAAATCCCACCTATCTGGCCATCGAGACGGTAGTTTTCTTAACAGAACAATATCATTTTGTTCTCTATAGCCATCAAGACGGTATTGGAGATTTGTCATACCCATCAAGACGGTATTAGTCAAAACTACTGAGATTAATTAACAAAGCTAATTAATAAGTCAACATGCACATAAGTAGATTTCCTTAACAGAATGTATTTATCATTGTATTATGCACTTCTTCAAATCTAGAAATATTGAGGGCAAATTCTCAACAGAGACCTTGAACCAACTAACTGAGTATTTTGATAAGAAGACACTCAGAACTAACTAACTGAATTATTTGAAGAGTGATTCTCAAAAATCTTTACACAACAATACAAAAGAGAAAGTTGAGAAGAAGGAAAAAAAGAGTAGAGGAGAGTGTCTCCTAGATGAGTCCTCTCAACAAGTATCAAAGGACTATTTGGCACTGTATATTGAATCTCTTTGATATTATGAACACATGCTGGAGAAGAATTTGCGGGGTTATAAGCTCTGGATTCAAAAATCTTTTTGGTTATTCTTTTTGAATTTTTGTTGCAGCACCAATATGGAAGATTGAAGATGATGATGAAGAGGATCAAAAGCAGTTGGCGGCACTATGTTGTGTTATCGGTATTTCTATTCTTGTTGTTGTTATTGTTCTTCTATTCTCTGAGTATATCATACCTTAATAATTTTGAATTGTCCTCTTTATAGAATAATTTCTTCAGATTGAATGATGTTATTTTCTTCCAAATCTGCTTCAAAATATCAAGACATATTATTCAAAATTGTTTCATGTGAACTTTTCTTAATCCGATGAAAAATTCTATTCCTAAATCTCTTCTTCCAACAACTAGAATTATTTGAAATAGTTACATATATTCTTCCTATAAAAAAGCGTGAACAAATTCTCTAAAATTTTCATTCTGGCGGCACTCGACGCTATGTCCACTTCTTGTAGGAGTTACGTCGACATCTTGCTTAAGAATGAAATCCCGTCAAGACAATTCTATAGTCGATGTTGCCACGATATCCTATCGACGCACGCGTCAACATCTTCCTTGAATTTGTGTCGACTTATCTCTTCTTGTTACTCTAAGTTTAAGTCGAAGTGACGTCGACATACAGTCGACGCAAGTTGAATTAATTTGGTTTCCTTCCTTATTTTTGTGTGCCTTTCTCATGCCCTTGACTCAACTGACTTCCTAGGATATTTATGACCATATTACTCTCACTATACACAAGGGTAATAATCTTCTTCCAAATCTGAAGAATCTATAGAATTCTTCAGATTGAATGATGTTATCTTCTTCCAAATCTGCTTCAAAATATCAAGACATATTATTCAAAATTGTTTCATGTGAACTTTTCTTAATCCGATGAAGAATTCTATTCCTAAATCTCTTCTTCCAACAACTAGAATTATTTGAAATAGTTCCATAGATTCTTCCTATAAAAAAGCGTGAACAAATTGTCTAAAATTTTCATTCTGGCGGCACTCGACGCTATGTCCACTTCTTGTAGGAGTTACGACGACATCTTGCTTAAGAATGAAATCCCGTCAAGATAATTCTATAGTCGATGTTGCCACGATATCCTATCGACGCACGCGTCAACATCTTCCTTGAATTTGTGTCGACTTATCTCTTCTTGTTACTCTAAGTTTAAGTCGAAGTGACGTCGACATACAGTCGACGCAAGTTGAATTAATTTGGTTTCCTTCCTTATTTTTGTGTTCCTTTCTCATGCCCTTGACTCAACTGACTTCCTAGGATATTTATGACCATATTACTCTCACTATACACAAGGGTAATAATCCTATATTATTTGTAAAATCACTTAAAATATAATTTGTTAAGTTAAATCAAAATGAGTTTTTCCAACAAGACTAAAGATTGAGCACAATTGGTTACTAACTTCGATTGAAGCTCAATTGAAGCAAAATTTTAGTTTTGATTAATTTTTCATTTCCTAAGACAAATTTTTAATCAAGCATGCATACTTATAATGGTAGATATGCAGATTCATATTTATTAATTTTCCTTATAATATTAATTAATTTCAACCTAAGTACATACAGGAGACACTCGGAAATGCACGGAAACGCGTTTCCGAAACTGCAGGAAATGAACTTAAAAATAAAAAATAAAAATATTTCGGATTCGCGTATCCCGCTGGGGGGATACGCGAATCCCGCTAATCTTACGCTAGGCGAAATGTCACGATATACACGAATCCCGCTAGGTTTTCAATCCCGGCACTGCTCCCCTCTCCCGATCCCTCTCCCGATCCAGGCGCTGCTCCTCTCTCCCGATCCCAGCGCTGCTCACCTCTTCTAATCCCGACCGTGGTAAGCTTGTTCTTCTTCTTCTTCACCTTCTGCACCCTCTTCTTCTTCTTGTTCTTCTTCGGCATCTTCTGCACCCTCGTTTTCTTCTTTTTCTTCTTTTTCTTCTTCTGCACCTTTTGCACCCTCTTCTTATTCTTCTTCTTTTTCTTCTACACCTTCTGCACCCTCCTCTTCTTCTTCTTCTACACCTTCTGCACCCTCTTCTTCTTCTTCTTCTTTTTCTTCTACACCTTCTGCACCCTCTTCTTCTTCTTCTTCTTCTTCTTCTTCTTCTGCACCTTCTGCACCCTCTTCTTCTTCTTCTTCTGCCCCTACTACACCCTCTTCTTCTTCTTCTGCACTTGGAAGCTAGTCGCGCGACCTGCACATAGCAAACTTTCAGCTCTACTCAACCCGCGCAGACAGAAAAACTCAGACCGCAACAATCGCCCAAGCCCCACTTACTGTTCACTCAGTTACTGTAGACGTGCGTGGGGGGTTTATTTATAGGCGAGGTGAAGAGTGTGGTCACCACCCTAATGAATAGAGTCACCACCCCAGCTCGCGCACTAGCAAAGACCCGTCCGCTGAGTCCGCATGGACTTAGCCGGATTCCAAGAAAACCGCTAGGAGCAAGACACAGATGTTCACAACTAGGCGGAATTGCACTAGTCCTCCCACACTATGCAAATAAGGTATAGTCCGCACATTCCGCAAACATCATCACACATGGACAGCCACAGTCCGCACACGAAAGAGGTAGTCCGCACAGCACAAGATCAAAGCCTCCATCCGCCACAAGTCCACGACCGAAAGGTAGTCCGCCCGGTCAACAGAGGATACTGCGGACACACTGGACTTGTCACAGAATGTGATCAAGTCAAGTAAAACACCAAAGGGCCTAGCGCAAGCTCGGCGGACAATGCCTAGGTTGCCCACACTCAAAGCAGAATGCCAACTCCACAAAGGTAAGGCAGAGTCCGCAAGCTATACTCGCACAGCTGCCCAGACAAACGGCCAACTGTCGGACTCCGACACCAGTCCGTGCAGTCCTCCACAGCAGCTCACACTCGCTGCAACACAGGAGAGCTCGGCAAGGGACATAACCGATCTCCAAGGCCAGCCCGCAACAGCGGACACCGTGGGCTCAACCTGTCCGTAAAGCCTCTTGCGGATTCAATCTCCAACCAGCCTGGCTACACAAGACCTTACAAAACCACAAGGACGCTGATCAACAAGCACTGCCAATAGCCCACAAACCGCAGTCCGCTCAGACCGCTTCACAAGAAGCCCACCATCCTTGGCCATAGGCCAACCAGGCCGCACACTAGACCGCTTAGGCCGTATACCAGGCTGCTCAGGCCACACAGGCTTCTCTTTAATAGCCAAGCCACCAAGACAGCCAACACATAGGCCGCAACCAGCAGTCCGCCTAGGCCGCGGATTCAAACCGCACAGGCCGCTCAGTCCGCCCGGCCTGCTCATCACCCACTTCCACTTCACAAATTTCAACACTCCCCCTTGAAGTGAGAAGTGGCGATCAAGCCCAGCAAGCTTCATAACCGCTGAAAGGGCCCCTTCGACAGCGGCTTCCTGAAGATGTCAGCAAGATTATCTTCACTTCGAACATGCCCGACTAGAAGAGATCCCTCCAACACCTTCTCCCTTATGAAGTGGTGCTTGATCTCAATATGCTTGGTCCTTGCGTGACACACTGGATTTTTTACCAGTTTGAGAGCACTCACATTGTCACCCCAGAGTAAAGTAGGCCCTTACACTTCTTCATGAACATCCTCTACAAGCCTCTGTAACTAGATGGCTTCCCGAGCAGCCAAGGCCGAAGCCTTATACTCAGCTTCCGTACTAGACACGGACACAAAATCCTGCTTCTTGCTACACCACGAAATACAAGCTGAACCACAAGTGAAAACATAACCCGAAGTTGATCTTCGATCATCCAAGTCACCACCATAGTCACTGTCCGTGTATCCAAGCAAAGCAAAATCCGCATCCCTACTATAGAGGAGTACCATATTAGAAGTTGTCTTGACATACTTCAAAATATTCTTTGCCGCCACCAGATGAGACTTCCTTGGTTCAGCCATAAACCGACTTACTCGGCCAACAGCATAAGCAATATCTGGCATTGTAATCGTCAGGTAGATCAAGCTCCCTATAAGAGCCCTGAACACCAAGGGATCAGGAAGAATCCTTCCTTCATCTCGTCGAAGCTTCAGCCCATGTTCCAGTGGAGTGGAGCAACTCTTCCCTTCGCCCATACCGAATCGACTCACAATGCGATCCGCATATCCCTTCTGGCAAATGAGAATCCCGCACTCCTTCATCTCCACTTCAAGACCGAGAAAGTGATGAAGCTCTCCCAAGTATTTCATCTCGAAGCATATAGCAAGCTCAGCCCTAAGCACCGCTACTTCCTCCTCCGAATTCCCTGTGATGATCATATCATCCACATACAGCAGGACCAAGACTAGAAGCTCCCCCTTCTTCTTGACGAATAAGCTAGAATCCGAGTTGGAAGCAAGATAACCGCAGAATTGTAAATACTCTGTTATCTTCCCATACCAAGCTCTAGGAGCTTGCTTCGACCCGTAGAGAGCCTTCCTGAGCTTACAGACATAGTCCAGATGAACTTCAGAAACAAATCCAAGTGGCTGATCCATGAAGATCTCCTTATCAATTTCTCTGTAAAGAAAAATATTCTTCACATCTAGCTGCCACATCCTCCATCCCTTGCAAGAAGCCAAGGCAATCACCACTCTAACGGAAGTCATCTTTGCAACTGGATTAAATGTATCCTCATAGTCTTCTCCATACTGCTGTGAGAATCCTCAAGCAACCAGGCGAGCGTTGAATCTATCAATACTCACATCAACCTTCTTCTTCAACTTATACACCCACTTGCAAGTCACTGGAGTAATGCCATCAACCTTGGGCACAAGGTCCCAGGTTTCATTCTTCTTGAGAGCAGCAATCTCTTCCTTCATGGCATCATCCTAGTCCTTGACTCCAGTGGCCTCATTGAAGTCTGTAGGCTCTCACTCATCCAGAGGACCTGCAAAGAAGCAGGAGACAAAACTCACTGCATTCCCATCACAGTATCGAGCTGGTGGCTTAATAACCCTCTTTGATCTCCAAAGGGGCTTTTTCTTGATCACTACCTGTGTTGCTTCTTCAGGCTCAACTCCACCTTCAGGAAATCATTGAACAATGCTCCCCCTGCTTCCTGAGCCAGAAGCCTCAGCACCAGAACTTGAAGCAACAGGAGCTGTTGGTGAAACAGCAAGCTCCTCTTCCAGGACTTCAGCAGCCACCTTCTGCTCTTCATCAACCTTGCCTTCTGGTAGATCAACCGACCCACCTCCAGATGACGTCAGCTCATCAAAGACTACATATCTTGACACAAAAAACTTCTTTGTCGCAGGATCCATACATTTCCATCCCTTCTTCCGCTCATCATAGCCAACAAAGACAAGCTACCTTGCCTTTGCATCCAGCATGGTCCTTGAGGCATCCGGGACATGCACATAGCAAGTTGATCCAAACACCCGAAGGTGTTCCACACTGGGCTTCTACTTCAGCAACATCTCTAAAGGAGTCTTCTTGTTGATCGGGCTGAGCGGCATCCGATTGATGACGTAAGAAGCACAAGACATCCCCTCTGCCTAGAAGGACCTAGGAATGTCTTTCGCATGAAGCCAGCATTTGCAAGTCCCCGTCATATGACAAATCTTCCGCTCTGCTACTCCGTTTTTTTGTGGAATATGAGCACAAGTGAGCTCTCGTTGGATCCCGTGCTTCCTGCAGAAGTTAGAAAACTCGGAGGAGACAAACTCACCACCATTGTCTGTTCTATGCTTCTTGATCCGCAAGCCAAGTCGGCCCTCCACTAACTCCTTGAACTCCACAAACAATCGGAAGGCTTCAGACTTCTCCTTCAAGAAATATACCCAAGTGTATCTTGAGTAGTCATCAATCAGAACGAGCATGTATCTGCTCCCACCAAGGCTTACAGTGACGGTTGGTCCCATCAAGTCTCCATGGATGCACTCTAATGGTCTCTTGCTCCTCGTTTGTGATTTATCAAACGGAAGGCGATGAGCCTTGCCGTACTGACATCCCGCGCAAACGTGACCATCGCCAAATGAAGATATCTTAGGCAAACCTCTTGCAAGGCTTTTGTTAGCCATAGCCTTCAGCTTATCCATTCCTACATGCCCTAGCCTTTCATGTCATATAGCAGCACTATCGTTTGCTCTCATCCGATCAACATAAGAGTTAGTTACAGAACAAACAAGTTCTTCACTCTCCTCCCAACATGAGCAACATCAGCCTTAACCGCTGATACGTTGCGAAGGACTTCACTTCTGTTGGCCCAAATAGAACATGATAACCCGCGTCTACCGTATTGGTCACAGAGAAGAGGTTCTTCTTCATGCCCGGTATGTGATACACACTCCTTAATGTGAGTGGCCCCTTATCACTACCCAAAGACACAACCCCATCCTTCTCTACTGCATAAACAGTATTATCAGCAGTTATGATAGCTTTGTTACCTGAGTAAGCTTGCAAGGAAGAGAACTTCGTCTTGTCACCGGTGAGATGATGACCACACCTGGAGTCCACGATCCAATCGTCATTGAAGTCGACAGCGGACAAGGTACGGACACAAGTGCCCATCATGAAAGCTCCACCCCATCCAGCTTCCTTACTCTTAGAGCAAGCTTCCTCCTTGCTAGCAGCATGCCCAGGCTGTAGTTTGACCTTGCAGTCATGCTTGAAGTGTCCATGCTGATGACACCTGTAGCACTTCAAGTTCTTCTTCCAATCTTTCTTTGGAGAAGCGCTCCTCTCTGGTTGATAAGAAGTTAAAGGCTCATTTTCAGCAGCAGTCTTCTTCTTCTTCCATTCCCATCCCTTCTTCTTCTTGCCTAAGAAGAGAGCTTCACTGCCTTCCTGATTAACATTGACTCCAGCCATCTACCTTGCCAAACTTTCCTGTGAAGCAAGCAGGTTCTTAAGCTCCAGAAGAGATGGCTAAGTAGCCCAGCGTTGAACAGATGTCACAAAGGCAACATAATCCTTCCGCAAGCCGTGGATTATGTGCCTTTTCATCTTAGCCTCGGAGATAGGCTCATCAGGATCAAGTGCTGACAGCTCAGAATACAAGCTCTTCATCTTCAGAAAGAACATTGAGATGGTCAGGTCTCCTTGAGTTGTCCTAGCCAACTCATTCTCCAGAAACTGAAGTCTTGCTACATTCTTCCGATTGAACAACTCATCAATAGTTGTCCAAATATCAGCAGCAGTTTTGATGCACAAAAACGGCACCGGGAAGCTAACACGGAGGGAGTGTGTTCGGTCTCACAAGCTAGGAGAGGAAGAGGATGAAGGTTGCAGGGGAATAGGAAGGAAGGAAGCTTCTGAGTGTTCGAGAGTGGAGCAAGCGCTTGTCAAAGGGGTTGTGGGGATAGAGGAGAGGGTTGCCGAGAGAAGCCAGGAAGTCTTAGGAGATGAGGAGGATGATCAGGAGCTATCGAGCAGACAGTTACTATGACCATCGAACAGCGGAGAAGCTTAATGAGCAGCGAGGAACTTGTTTAGCAGAGAAAAAGCTTGCTGAGCAGAGGGCAAGCTTGCTGAGCAGAGGGCAAGCTAGCTGAGCAGAGAGCGAGCTTGCTGAGCAGCGGGCAAGGCTTGCTGAGCAAAGGGCAAGGCTTGCTGAGCAAAGGGCAAGGCTTGCTGAGCAGAGGGCAAGGTAGCTGAGCAGAGAGCAAGCTTGCTGAGCAGAGGGAAAACATGCTGAGCAGAGAGCAAGGCTTGCTGAGCAGAGGGAAAGGCTTTTTGAGCAGAGGGAGAAAGAGGGCCGCTAGCAGCGTCAACAACAGACTTCGTCCGCCGCAGCTTAAATGCCACTCTGGCCATGGGCTTTTCCTCTAATCAAGAAACAAGATTACAGCTTGCTAATGCACCTTTACATGAAAAAGCAATAAAGGGTATAAAGAGGGAAGCTGGCGGCTAGGGAAGGAGTTGCTAGAGACTAAGGAAAAGAGGCTGCCAATAGCTGTGGAGGACTGGGAGGACTGAGAAACTGAGTCCGCAGAGCTTGCTTGATCAACTGTGGAGGACTGGGAGGACTGGAAAACTGAGTACGCAGACCTTGCTTGATCAACTGTGGAGGACTGAGAGGACTGGAAAACTGAGTCTGCAGAGCTTGCTTGATCAACTATGGAGGACTGAGAGGACTAAAAAATTGAGTCCGCAGAGCTTGCTTGATCAACTGTGGAGGACTGGGAGGACTGGAAAACTGAGCCCGCAGAGCTTGCTGGCAAGCTGAAGTTAAGCTGTGGAGGACTGGGAGGACTGGAAAACTGAGTCTGCAGAGCTTGCTGGCAAGCTGAAGTTTCCTCCTGCACCTTGTCTCCTCCCCTCCTCCAAAATGAGAGGCATTGGGGGCTATTTATAGGCCCGGGGAAGATCAACTAGAAGCGGGGCCCAGTGACGTCATCATGACGATCTGCGCGGACTCGGCGGACTGGAAAAATTAGTCCGCCTGGCTGGCGGGCAAAGCGAGCGGCAGGAGGCCGGTAGAGGACGGAGGCTGCCCATTGCCAGGCGGACTGGGCGGACTCCAGGGGGAGTCCGCCCCTGCTGGGACGGATGCCGCCTCTGGCGGGCAGACTCCAGGGGGAGTCCTCCCCTGCTGGGACGGATGTCGCCCGTCTGGCGGGCGGACTAGGCGGACTCCAGTTGGAGTCCGCCCCTGTTGGGATGGATGCCGCCCGTCTGGCGGGCGGACTGGGCGGACTCCAGGGGGAGTCCGCCCCTACTGGGATGAATGCCGCCCGTCTGGCAGACGGACTGGGCGGACTCCAGGGGGAGTCCGCCCCTGCTTGCTGGCGGAGCGTAGGCCGCCCCAAGGTGGGCGGACTGGGCGGACTCTAGGGGGAGTCCGTCCCTACTTGCTGGCGGAGCGGAGTCCGCCCCATGGCGGGCGGACCGGGCGGACTCCAAGGGAAGTCCGCCCCCACTGAGACGGAGGCCGCCCGTCTGGCGGGCAGACTGGGCGGACTCCAGGGGGAGTCCGCCCCTGCTTGCTGGCGGAGCGGAGGCCGCACCAAGGCGGGCGGACCGGGCGGACTTCAAGGGGAGTCCGCCCCTGCTTGCTGGGATGGAGTCCGTCTCTGGGCAAATTTGGTGCTGCCAGTCCGCCTTGCGCAGACTCGGTGGATATCAGTGGTAGCCCGCCCCTTGCGGGTGGGATCCTGATGGTAGGTTGCCTCCTGCAAGGAAGAACGCTACACGGTTAGCAGGCCTAACCGCATGGACTGCGAGGGTGAGCTATGGGAATAGCCCGCCGCACCGCAGAACACGTGGTTGCTAGGCAACCTAGGCGGACAGGGAAAACTGCTCGCCTACACTTGGACTTGTTGTGAACACCAGGGATAATCTGAAGGTCGCGACTAGCCAGCTGGCTACCTTGGGATGGATCGCCAATTTCTGGGTTAACATAATCCCCGCACTTTTTTAAGTTCTGAAGGGAACTTCAAAAAAGTTGGAGACCCACGAAAATCGTGATCCACCCCTAAGGAAGAAGAGACAAGGGGAGATAGAACCCTATGTCTCTCCTAAAAAGGCTGTTACTGCCTGTCTTTTTTTCCTGCGAAGGAAAAGTTAGTGAAGACATCAATGGAAGGTACACTTCACGCGTACCTGAGTTTGCCTTGGCAAAACGAAGAAGATGTTTCTTTTACTGAGTTCTGAAATGGTCTTGCAAGTGTCTGCTAGTCTCTACAAAGGAGATGTTAGAAGAAAAAATGGGATATAAAAGTAGCTTGCAGGTACCTGTGAAGAAGCTTGCAAGTGTCCGCTATTCACTGCAAAAATGAGAGTTAGAAGTAAACAGAATGTATGAGAAGATCTTGCAAGTACCTGTGAAGAAGCTTGCAAGTATCTGCTGACACTGCAAAGAGAAAAGAGTGAGCAGCATGCATATCATAATGAACTAAACTACAAATACCTGGATGAGGCTTGCAGGTGTTAACCATTGATGGGATAAGGTGGACATGACCAAATAACAGGGGAAATGCTTGACGAACTCTACTGATAGTTAAATGAAGAACAAACCAGAATAGCAATCTTCTTGTTATACCAAAGATGTCATTAAGTCAAAATCAAATAGTCGAGTGCTGACTGTTGATAGATATGATCATATTGGCAGAGAAATATTCTAGCGAATTCTGCCCATCTTAACTATATTGCAATAGCATGGCTTGATGATCAAGGAGTGTAAGATTCTTTGATTAATGTTTGACGCCATTAGATTTTGGCAAGAGTAAAGAATAGCTCTATGAATCATCATCTGATAGAGCTTGAGCAAGCAATGTATATGAAATGAGCACAAGCAAAGCGGATGTTTGCTAATCCTTTTGAGAGGTCGGATTAACCTGTTCACCTGTGAAAGAAGGCAGTTGACAAAAAGAGGTCTATACTCGGAAGTGACTAAAGAAGGCTGGATGTTGTCACAGGTGTTCCCCGTGGGCCTTATGCATCGCTTGCCTGAGAATGGTCATCCCGAGTATAGTCCTACTCAAAGCAGGCTGGCCGCGCATCCTCTAGGAGGGAACAAAAGAGAAAGCAAGGAGAATCCTGAGAAGGATCGCTAGATGCACTGCTCTCTTGTCTCGGGTACAATCATCACTAATCAATGAGACTAGTTGCGCCAAGTGGCTTATTGCTTGTCTGTGGATTGATCAGTGGAATTATGGAAACCGCGAAGGCACGGATCGAGAGTACCAGAGAGTGTTCGACCATCACAGCTGTGAGATGATCAAAGAGACAAGGCTACGCTTGATCGTCATTGCTTGTCAAGCAAAGATCACCGTAACTGTAATGTATCCCTTGCGAAGCACAGTAGAGCTAACACATGGGGCTCCCCTAGCACACACTCTGTGTCAGATGCCAGCTGGGATCCAAAGTCTGAAGCCCAACATCATAGATTGAACGGCTCCCACTACACATATAGGTTTACTCCCGCCATATGTAGTCGAAGAGCTTGTGCCAGAGAACAATCCACGGAGGGAGCATTCCGGACTTGGCGATATCTCATTGGTGTAGTGATTTCTTCGGCAAAGAGAAAAATAGAGGAGGAAACATCACAAGAGGGGAACTGTGTCAGTACGAGATCCCTGATAAAAGCTATATTGTAAAATAATAATGAACACTTAGAAGTGCTTTGAGATGAAAGTGTTTGAAAAGAGTAAAGGCCAGAGTCGAGATAACCCATCAAGGTTGTGAGAGAATTTGGAGGAATGTGAAGTCCTTTGCTGGATTAGAATAGCCTTCCAAGCACACCCTCGTCGTCGGCATCGAAGCATTCGATAGTGTTGTTAACAATGAGAAGAGGAGGTTCTTCGACTAGGTTCACTCCTTTTGAGGAGAAAGGAACATCTGCAACTTCTTTGCCCTTTGAGGTTACTGGATCAGGGCGATCTTCTTTGGGAAGCAGGTCACGCATCTTACCCTGCCGGAGCATCCTTTGCACAAGCTGGCGGAGTGCTCGGCAGTCTTCTGTTAGGTGGCCCAACTCTTTATGAAATTCACAGTATAGTTCGGAGTCTCTAGACCTTTGATCGGCTGGTCGATAGGGCTTCTTGTAGTTTGTCCTATCTTTCATAATCTGGATTACTTCTTGCATGGCCTCGCCGAGATCAAACTCATGCAAGTCATTGTCTTGCTGGTGATAAACTACTGCTGTTTGTGAAGACGGAGCTAGTGGCAGTAATGGGTCTTGAGCGCGATCACGGCTCGGGAAGGAGTATCGATGGCGTTGAAACCTTCTCTCCTTTCTTGAGTGAGTTGGAAAATGATTGTGAGGAGACCTTGGAGGATGCTTGCGAGGGAGATCTTCCTCAGATGTAAGCTTGGAGACGAAGCCTGAGTTGCTCTTTTCTCCTCGAATGTACGAGTTGGAAAAGGCAATCAATTCTTGGTATGTTCTCGGCGCTCGGACATTGTCTTCAAAATTGAGAGGCCCTTCACGGAGACCGTGGATAAAAGCCACTCGGTACATTTCTTGATCAACAATCTCGATGTCCAAAATCTCTCTCTAGAAACGATCAACGAATTGAGACCAAGTTTCATTCCTGCGCTGCTTGATCTCAAAGAGGGCTCCAGGACCTCCCTTTCTCTTGGTTGAGGTAGAGAACCTGAGCAAGAACTCCGCTCGCAGATCAACGAAGGAAGTGATGGAGTGAGGACGAAGACCATATAACCAGTCCCTCACTTGCCCATCAAAATTTGTGATAAGGAGCTTGCACTTAGTCGCATCTGTAAGGGTTTTGAGAGCAACGGCTGACTCAAAGGATTGAAGTTGTTTCACTGGATCAGTCTCTCTAGTGTAGATTGGCAGTCGAGGCTCTCTGAAGTTTGCTGGAGTAGGTTCATGGAGAACGCTCTCGGTGAAGGGTGATGGCTCTTCCTGCTCTCCTACAGCATAAGGGTTAAAGGGAGCATAAGCTGTAGCTGCAAAGGAAGCAGAGTAATAAAAGGGAAAAGCTACTGCAGGAGGAAAGGCAGGAGCTGATGGGTAAGGATGACTTCCCTGAAAGTTGAGAAATCTTGCAGGGCTTCCCCGGGCTGCTCCCCAGAAGAAGTTTTGACGAACTGCAAACTCTTCATCTTGAGGTCGCAAAGGGGCTGCAGGCCCTTGCGAAAAGGTTGGTGTGTAAGGAGGATAGAACGGTGGGCAAGCCGGAGGATAAGCTTGGGGAGTCTCGGATGCTGGATTGATTGGTGCAGCTGGAGCAGCTGGGGCTGCTGTAGGATGAGTGTCTAATCGCTGTGTGATTGCAGCAAGAATTTGGTTGATCGCATGGAATTGCCGAGCATTCTCACGACTCGATTGCTCGAAGGCCTCCCAGAGTGGATCTTCACTGGGACTTGGAGCAAGGTTCTCAGCTAGTTGGTGGTCTATCAGGGCTAACTGTCAGTTTTCATTGTTTATTCGGATCTGAAGGCCGCGTGTTAACTGTTGATGCACGAAAATGGCACCGGGCAGCTAACACGGAGGGAGTGTGTTCGGTCTCACAAGCTAGGAGAGGAAGAGGATGAAGGTTGCAGGGGAAGAGGAAGGAAGGAAGCTTCTGAGTGCTCGAGAGTGGAGCAAGCGCTTGTCAAAGGGGTTGCGGTGATAGAGGAGAGGGTTGCCGAGAGCAGCCGGGAAGGCTGAGGAGATGAGGAGGAGGATCAGGAGCTGTCAAGCAGACAGTTACTATGACCATCGACCGACAGAGAAGCTTAATGAGCAGCGAGAAACTTGTTTAGCAGAGAAAAAGCTTGCTGAGCAGAGGGCAAGCTTGCTGAGCAAAGGGCAAGGTAGCTGAGCAGAGAGCGAGCTTGCTGAGCAGAGGGTAAGGCTTGCTGAGCAAAGGGCAAGGCTTGCTGAGCAGAGGGCAAGGCTTGCTGGGCAGAGGGCAAGATAGCCGAGCAGAGAGCAAGCTTGCTGAGCAGAGGTCAAGCTTGCTGAGAAGAGAGTAAGGCTTGCTGAGCAGAGGGCAAGGCTTGCTGAGCAGAGGGAGAGAGAGGGCCGCTAGTAGTGGCAACAACAGACTTCGCCCGCCGCAGCTTAAATGTCACTCTGGCGACGGGCTTTTCCTCTAATCAAGAAATGAGATTACAGCTTGCTAATGCACCATTACATGAAAAAGCAATAAAGGGTACAAAGGGGGAAGCTGGCGGCTAGGGAAGGAGTTGCCAGAGACTAAGGAAAAGAGGTTGCCAACAGCTGTGGAGGATTGGGAGGACTGAGAAACAGAGTCCGCAGAGCTTGCTTGATCAACTGTGGAGGACTGGGGGACTGGAAAACTGAGTACGCAGAGCTTGCTTGATCAACTGTGGAGGACTGGGAGGACTGGAAAACTGAGTCCGCGGACCTTGCTTGATCAACTGTGGAGGACTGGGAGGACTGGAAAACTGAGTCCGCAGAGCTTGCTTGATCAACTGTGGAGGACTGGGAGGACTGGAAAACTGAGTCCTCAGAGCTTGCTGGCAAGTTGAAGTCAAGCTGTGGAGGACTGGGAGGACTGGAAAACTGAGTCCATAGAGCTTGCTGGCAAGCTGAAGTTTTCCTCCTACGCCTTGTCTCCTCCCCTCCTCCAAAATGAGAGGCATTGGGGGCTATTTATAGGCTCGGGGAAGATCAACTAGAAGCGGGGCCCATTGACGTCATCATGACGACCTGTGCGGACTCGGCAGACTGGAAAAATTAGTCCGCCCGGCTGGCGGGCGAAGCGAGCGGCAGGAGGCCGGTAGAGGACGGAGGCCTACCATTGTCGGGCGGACTGGGCGGACTCCAGGGGGAGTCCGCACCTGCTGGGACGGATGCCGCCTCTGGCGGGCGTACTGGGCGGACTCCAGGGGGAGTCCGCCCCTGCTGGGACGGATTCCGCCCGTCTGGAGGGCGGACTGGGTGGACTCTAGGGGGAGTCCGCCCCTGCTGGGACGGATGCCGCCCGTCTGGCGGGCGAACTGGGCGAACTCCAGGGGGAGTCCGCCCCTGCTTGCTAGCGGAGCGGAGGTCGCCCCAAGGCGGGCGGACCGGGAAGACTCCAGGGGGAGTCCGCCCCAGCTTGCTGGGACGGAGGCCGCCTCTGGGAAAATTTGTTCCTGGCAGTCCGCCTTGCGCAGACTCGGTGGATATGAGTGGTAGCCTGCCCCTTGCGGGTGGGATCCTGATGGTAGGTTGCCTCCTGCAAGGAAGAACGCTGCACGGTTAGCAGGCCTAACCGCATGGCCTGTGAGGGTGAGCTATGGGAATAGCCCGCCGCCCCGCAGAACACGCGGCAGCTAGGCGACCTAGGCGGACAGGGAAAACTGCATGCCTATACTTGGACTTGTCATGAACACCAGGGAGAATCTGAAGGTCGCGACTAGCCAGCTGGCTACCTTGGGAAGGATCGCTGATTTTTGGGTTAACAAGCAGACTCACATCCAATGATGTGATTAAACAGTTCTGGTGACACAGCTCTCTTGAGAAAAAACTCTGCCCTTGCATTTTTTTCTCCAGAGCCTCACCTGCTCAGCAGTACCAAACGCAGCAGTCACTTTTTGTCTGTCGTCACCACCGACAACTTCTCATAGCTCCTCACCCAGAAGGTAACTTTTCATGCACGACTTCCACTTCTTAAAGTTAGTCGGTGTTAAGAGTTCAATACCAATACTTCTTGTATAGCTCACTTCCATTGCAACAACTTTTGGTTAAGCTTCCAAATGCACAGAGTAACAACAGAGCAACAGCAACCGTTGCTCACCGCTCAAGCAACTGAACCTGGCTCTGATACCATGTTGAATTTTTTCAAGGTGGTCAGCAAGATAGCCTAAAGCCAAATTAATATTCTCAGAACTATCCAGTTAACACCTTTATCATGTGGAAGCCCAAAGCGCAAGCTTAACACCAAACATAAATGTAAGCACAAACAGGTCTTATATTCATTCACACTTCTTTACAAGGCAAGGTATACATAGCGAGATATGATTTTGCTAGTACACAAGCTACAACAGAAAGCAAAAAACAAGACGGGCGGACAGCACTGGAGATCGCCCAGACCGCCCAGTCCGCCAAGGTCGCTGAAGCCGCCCGAGCTGGAGCTGCAACACACCGGATAATGCACGAAGTCCGCCTAGACCGCGAGGTCGCGCAGACACACTGTTATCCGCTGACTGCTGATGAACTGAAGAATAGGCCGCCTACCCGCCTGAGACCGGTGGACAGGTTATTGGAACTTGGAAAAGTTGAAGCAGAGAACTGACACGCTGCAAAAGTGACCTGCTGAGACCGCAGAGACCACACCCTTCACAGCACTTGACCGAAGTCACAGCCAAACTCCTGGCTCCTGGAATTTAGTCGCGCGACCTGCATACAGAAAACCGTAGCTCTACTCAACACGCGTGGACAGAAAAACTCAGACCGTAACAATCGCCCAAGCCCCACTTACTGTTCACTCAGTTACTGTAGACGAGCCGGGGGGCTCTATTTATAGGCAAGGTGAGGAGTGTAATCACCATCATAATGAATAGAGTCACCACCCGAGCTCGCACACTAGCAAAGACCCGTCCGCAGAGTCTGCATGGACTTAGCCGGATTCCAAGAAAACTGCCAGGAGCAAGACACAGATGTTCACAACTAGACGGACTTGCAACAGTCCGCCCACACTATGCGGGCAAGGTACAGTCCGCACAGTCCGCAAACATCATCACACATGGACAGCCACAACCCCTTCAGCCACAGTCCGCACATGAAAGAGGCAGTCCGCACAGCACAAGACCAAAGCCTCCATCCGCCACAAGTCCACGACCAAAAGGCAGTCCGCCCGGTCAACAACGGACTTGGCGGATACTGCGGACACACTGGACTTGGTCACATTCAGTAAAACACCAAAGGGCCTAGCGCGAGCTCGGCGGACAAGGCCCAGGTTGCCCACACTCAAAGCAGAATGCCAACTCCACCAAGGTAAGGCAATGTCCTCAAGCTATACTTGCACAGCTGCCCAGACAAACGGACAACTACCGGACTCCGAACTCCAACACTAGTCCATGCAATCCTCCACAGCAGCTAACACCCGCTGCAACACCGGAGAGCTCGGCAAGGGCCACAACCGATCTCCAAGGCCAGCCCGCAACAGCGGACACCGTGGTCTCAACCAGTCCGCAAAGCCTCCTGCGGATTTAATCACCAACCTGCCTGGCTACACAAGTGCTTGCAAAACCGCAAAGTCGCTGATAAACAAGCACTGCCAACAACCCTCAAACCGCAGTCCGCTCAGACCGCTTCACAAGAAGCCCACCATCCTTGGCCATAGGCCAACCAGGCCGCACACCAGACCGCTCAGGCCGCATACCAGGCCGCTCAGGCTGCACAGGCTGCTCTTCAACAGCCAAGCAACCAAGACAGCCATCACTCAGGCCGCAACCAGCAGTCTGCCTAGGCCACGGATTCAGACCGCACAGGCCGCACAGTCCGACCGGCCTGCCCATCACCCACTTCCACTTCACAAATTTCAACACCCCTGCGCGAGGGGCAGGTGAGTCGCAGGAACAAGGCTCGCACTCTCCTAAAAAGAGATGCGAGTTACGAGATCCAGGTCGCATCTGACCAATTGATTGGCGAGCTGCCCCCAATTCCCCCCTATGAGTGGGGTTCATGTATCAAGTCGTTAAACATAATTTGATCTGCCAAGTGTGATTAGGTTTGCATTTAGCTCCTCAGAATAACGGAATTCCACTGTTAGCATACCTCCTTTTGGCTGCATATAGCCATTCAGAAGAGAGAAGTTGCGTTGTTGGCAGACCCATTTCAAAAATTATAAATAGACCTAAAGGAATACCTCAAAAGGCATACTTTTCCAGTTCTCTCACTCTTTTGTCTTATAGTGCTTTCTGAGGTGCGCTTAGCTCAGCACAGACTAAGGAGGGGAAGCGCTCTAAGATCTTCTAGGTGTGTGGTGGGACCTCCGTGCTAGAGCCTTGGGTCAGTTTCAGGCACTTAAGTCTTCGGTCAGCCAAGCTTGCTAGGCAAAGTAAGTGTGCGGTCACCCCTTCCCCAAGGGTTCGGACTCCACAAAAAGCCAGTTTCCGGTTTCAACATTCGGAAACATTGATTTATTGCTGTTTAATATTAATGATTTTATCCAATTTAAGCCCCTCTACCTTTAGCGGTTTTGGTTTATGGAGGATAAACAAGAACTTTTTTATTTAGCAATGCTTTGATAAGTGTACTATAACAGAGAAATAAGAAACTTGAATACCGGTTAATTATGTGATTGTATTGTAACATAGGAAAATATGTGTGGGCATCTCATTGTAGGTATAGTAAGAATATTTGAAATATTGTTTTATTTACTGGGTCCATTAATTTGTTGGAGTTTGACTATGTTGACCGGGTCAACTAGTCCTTTTAGTTATTATTATATGTTGTGGTATTTTTAATGATAGGAGTGAGTAGTTGGGAGTGACATTTAATGTAGTGCCACTTGGCGGTCTTTGGTTGGTTGCTCTTGCCTATAAATAGGCATGTATGTATTACTTTTGAGTGGTTGTTGAATCGAAGTTTTTTCTTCCTCCACATTTCCATTTTAGAGAGAGAGGAGCGCCGCAGCGCTAAGTTTGTGTAGTTGCAGCTGTGTGTTTTTGCCGGGCGGCTTGCTATTCTAGCCGGGCGACTTGGTGACCTCACCACGAGAAGGGGAGCTCGCGGGAGGAGTGCAGCTCGCGGGGTTGGAGGTCTCGCCGCGAGAGGAGGAGGTCGCGGGTCGCGGGTTTGTGTGCTCGCGTATGGGGGTCTAGCCGCAAGTAAGGGGTGGTCTCTCCAATTGGTCTCGCCGTACCTGCTCACCTGTCGCAGCTTGCGGGGCGGTGTGCAGCCCGCAGCAGCTCGCGAGATAGGGGCATAGGTCGCCTGGGTGGAGCTCGTCGTGCGTAATGGCTACTCACAGGCGTCAAACCGCACGGGTTGGCGGTTTGTGGTTACGGTCTGGCGGATTGGACTTGTGGTATTTTGGTGTTACGTGGAATCGGTTTGCGGAAGTTGAGATTGTGCGGGAACTCATACACGTTTCCAACAAGTGGTATCAGAGCAAGATTGGAACCCCTGGAAGATTGCTCGGAAGGTTAAGTGACAAGGAGAAATGGAGATGAGAAGCGTCATGCCAGGGCAAGTCCCCAAATTGACGAATACCAATTATGGAAATTGGAGTATCCAGATGAAGGTGTTGCTCGCCTCGAATGAGCTATGGGAGGTAGTCGAGGACAGCTATGACGAGCTTACTACAGAAGCAGAAGCATCATTGACTAACGCTCAGAGGACAGCGTTGAGGGAGTCCAAGAAGAGAGATAAGAAGGCGTTGTTCTTGCTATACCAAGGTGTAGACGAAGCAACATTTGAGAAGATCTCAGATGTTGGAACCTCGAAGGAAGCATGAGAGATATTACAATGTTCCATGCAAGGAGTTGATAAGGCTAAGAAGGTGAAGCTGCAATCCCTTTGAGCCCAGTATGAAGTAACAAAGATGCAGAGCTCAGAGAAGGTTAGTGACTATGTGACCCATCTGCGGACGCTCACGAATTAGATGAAGAGGAATGGAGAGACGACAGATAACGTAAGCTTCATGGAGAAGCACTTGCGCTCTATGTCAAAGAAGTTCCGGCATGTGGTGGTGGTGATTGAGGAGTCAAAAGATCTCACCCTGATGGTTGTGGATGAACTTGTTGGCTCACTGCAAGCTCACGAGTACCGCATGTTACAGGACGATGAGGAGTCGAGTGGCTTGAGTAAAGCACTCCAGACTCAGCTAAATTTTGGAGAGAGCTCAGGAAGAGGAGGAGGACAGTGTGGCCGAGGCAACCAAGGAAGAGGTAGAGGAAGAAGAGGAGGAAGAGATCAGGGAAGGAACCAGTACAACCAGAGGGAGGCGGAACAACCTCAAGGTTGGAAGAAAGATGCAGGAGGAAGAGGAAGAGGCCAAGGTAGAGGCCAAGGTAGAGGCCAAGGAAGAGGTTAAGGAAGAGGTAGAGGAGATATGTCTCAAATACAATGTTACAACTGTAACAAGTTTGGGCACATGAGCTATGATTATTGGGCTCCAAGGAAGGGAGGAGAAGCCAACCATTATGCCGAAGCAAGCAACAAGGGTGGTGACCTGATGATGTTCCTAACCTACATGGGAGCTGAAGGTGGGAGGAACGAAGTGTGGTACCTAGATACAGGAGGTAGTAACCACATGTATGGAGAGAAGGTACTGTTCACCAGCCTAGAGCCAAAAGGTGGTGAGGTCAGTTTTGGAGACGCCTCGAAGATATCAGTGGAAGGAAGAGGAGTCATAGTGGTCACCTTGAATGGGAAGGAGGTGCACCTTAATGACGTGTTCTATGTGTCGGGATTAAAGAGTAAAATCTTAAGCCTTGGGCAGTTGGTCGAGAAGGGTTACTGCGTTCAGATGAAGGATGGGTCCTTGGCCATGAAGGACCATGCGGGAAGGGAAGTAGTGAGGGTGAAGATTACAACGAATCGTCTCTTTACGCTGAGGATGGATACCAAGGAGACGGTGTGTCTCCCAAGGATGGAGGAAGAAGAGGAAGCATGGCTGTGGCACCACAGGATGGGCCATCTAGGGTTCACAGGCCTAAAACTACTATCTCATTCCAAGATGGTAGAAGGACTGCCTATGATCTCGCCTCCATAGAAGATCTGTGATGCATGTACCAAGGGGAAGCAAAAAAGGCTGACGTTTGAGGGTTGCAAGTCCCGAAGAGTGAAGAGGCAACTGGAACTAGCTCACTCGGACATAGTTGGTTCGTTTGAGACTACCTCAGTTGGTGGGAGCAAATATTATATCACCTTCACCGATGACTTCAGTTGGAAGTGTTGGGTATATTTCCTGAAAGAGAAGGCTGAGGCTCTTGACAAGTTCAAGGAGTTCAACACGATGGCAGAGAAGGAGAGTGGGCAACTACTGAAAGTGTTGAGGACAGATAGGGGTGGGGAGTACACCTCTAGGCTGTTTGATGATTTTTGCAGAGAGTGTGGGATCTCTCACCAGCTGACGGAGGTGTACTCACCTCAGCAGAATAGAGTGGCAGAGAGGAAGAACTTGACCATAATGAACATGGCAAGGAGCATGGTGAAGGGCAAAGGGTTTCCAAAGAAGTTTTTGGCGGAGGCAGTACATGTGGCTGTGTACTTACTAAACCGATGCCCAACAAAGAGTATGAAGTTTATGACTCTGTTTGAAGCCTGGAGTGGGTGGAATCCAAGTGTGAAGCACCTAAAGGTCTTTGGGTGTGTGGCTTATGCCCACGTCCCGGACCATAGGAGTAAGAAGCTGTATGACAGAAGTGAGAAGTGCATCTTCGTAGGCTACGCTCCGATGAGCAAGGCTTACAAGCTGTACAACTCGACGATGGAGAGAGCTATCATCTCAAGGGACGTGGTGTTTGAGGAAGATAGCAGCTGGAGCTGGGATGAAGTGGTGAGGAACATCAAGGGGATATTTTTTGATGATGATGAAGAGGAGGGTGGTCAGGAAACTGAAGCTGAGATAGGTGGAGTTGAGCCACCATCACCACATAACGGAGAGTCAGGAGGAGCACTCACCCCTTACTCAAGTGGAGCAAATACTAGCGGAGGCGGATCTGGTGGAGCCAGCACCAGCGGAAGTAAAAATGATCGTCCTCAACCTCGGATGAGGAGGTTGGAGGAGATCTATGAGGAGATGGCACCAACTATTAACAATTTATCTTTATATTATCTTTTAGCATATGTTGAGCCGTACTCGTATGAGGAAGCTGCCAAAGAAAAAACTTGGAGGAATGTTATGGATGTGGAGATAGCATCCATAAAGAAGAATGACACCTGGAGTTTGGTGGATCCACCTGCTGGCCACAAACCCCTCAGGGTGAAGTGGTTCTATAAGGTGAAGAAGAACAAAGATGGAGGCGTGAAGAAGCATAAGGCGCGGCTAGTCGTGAAGGACTACCGACAAGTCCAAGGAGTGGACTATGATGAAGTCTTCGCCCAACTGGCGCGGATAGACACCATCCGATTGATCATTGCTCTGGCTGCTCATCATGGATGGAAGATCATGTCGATGGATGTGGTATCCGTCTACCTGAATGGCTACCTGGAGGAGGATGTGTACATTGAGCAGCCTCCAGGTTATGTGGTAAAGGGGCAGGAGAGGAAAGTATGTGTAACATCCCGATTCGCACTAGGCCCCTCGTGCGCATTTTTGAGTCAGGGGTGCTGACTTGGGTTCGGAGAGGTGCTGGCAGCTGGGCTGCACTTGTAAATGGGAGGAGAAATCAGTATAGAATAGGACATGGGTAGAGACACGGGCGTGTCCTTACCCGTGTGGGAGAGGCCAGCTCTCGAGTCGACGACTCGAGTATGTCTAGAGAAGGACACGGGTAGTGACACGGGCGTGTTACTACCTGTGTGAAGTGACACGGGTAGAGACACGAGCGTGTCCTTACCCATGTGTGTGTCGAGATCGACGAAGTGTATCCTGTGAAGTGACATGGGTAGCGACACAGGCGTGTCCCTACCCATCTGTGTGTCGAGATCGACGAAGCGTGTCGAGATCGACGAAGTGTATCCTGTGTAGTGAAACGGGTAGAGACACGGGTGTGTCCCTACCCGTGTGTGTCGAGTTGAACTCGACGAAGTGTGTGGAGATTGACGAAGCATGTCGAGATCGACGAAATGTATAGCATGGGTAGAGACACGGGCGTGTCCCTACCCGTTTGTGTCGAGTTGAGTTCGTCGAGACGTGTCCAGAGAAGGACACGACCAGGGAACATGGCCATGTCATGTGGACACGGGTCGGGACACGCCCGTGTCCCTACCCATGTCGAGTATTGAACCGACACTAAAACCGTCATTCACGCTTCGCCCGAAGCAGGACACGGGTAAGGACACGGGCGTGTCCCTACCCGTGTCACTTTTCATATATAAGGGTTGTGAAAACCCTAGCCATTTTCACTCCTCATTACAGCCATTTTTCCTGGGAGAAACTTCTATAGAGAGGGAAAACTGCTGGAGCAAGTCTTGGTGGAGAAGATGCCGCCGAGGAGAGTTACACGATCCATGGCCGAAAATAGTGGAAACGCCGGAAATGAGGTGAGCTTCCTCCCCTCTCCCTTGGTGCTAGATCTATAGATGTATAGGTGAGATGTCGACTCAAAAGAGTCTAGACTAGTGAGATGGTGATTTCCCTAGGAAGAGGTCGTTCTAGGGGTTGTGCTCTAAGGCTAGTTGTGTCTTCAACCTCTCCAACCTTCTATGTGAAGATGGGGGATGGTTTCGTGAAGAATCATGGCCTCATGAGGGTGAATAACGGAGGAGGAACTTCTAGTGTGATTTTGGAAGACCGACTTGAGGAGGAAGATGAACCGATGTCGTTCATTACACTTTAAGATGCGTGTAGAATCTGTGTTCTGCACGCAGCGATCTCCTTGGCCATTTTCAGATGTGATATGGCCAGATCTTGGCTTTCGACTAAACACAAAAGTTGAAGTTCTTGAAAATGCTTTTCCAACGAGTGGTTTCATGACATCAGGCGAAGTGTGTAGCCATAGAAAAGTCTGAACGAAAATGATGTCCGATAAATCCTGCATGCAGAAATTGTGTTCTGTGCGCAGCGGACTTCAAGGCTGATTTCAAGTATGATACTTTTGAATCTTGGTTGTGGTCTGAACATAAAAGTTGTAGCCCATGGAAAGACCTTTCCATCGAGGGGTTACACTCCTTCACCGGATTCCTGTGGCTTCAGGAATCGCCGATCTAATTTGCTGTGTAGATTTAGTCTGCACTTAAATTCTGGGTTTAGTATAACATGAATTTGGATTCGGTGGATTCAACGTTGTAATTAATTTGAGGTTTGGGCGAACTCTTTTATGTTAATCATCTTAGATCTATAATTGATGAAGTTTAATAATTGGATCTCATGAAATTGATTTGTGAAGTGGAGCATATTTAAACGAAATGATTTGATAGAAATTGGTAGACTAATATAAATGTGCATCATGTTTATATTGTGTTGAAATCATTTGGAATGACATGTAGGAGGATAGTCTATGGCCATGAGAATAACTGTTTAATAGATTGAATTTAGTAGTCCAATGCTTAGAGTGTCGTCTCCCGACGGGTAGCATTGTGGATGGGTGTAAGTGCAGTGTTGACCGTCACTTGTTGGGATTGCGTTGAGATGAGTCAAAGCCGGACGGTTAGGCTTGGTCCTCAGTGCTCATTTCTCGGGGCTCCTTTCGTGCCTAGTGGATGGTTGGGCTTGGTCCTCGTGCTTTCTCTGAGGCTCCTTCCATGCCACGGTGATGTGGAATTGCATACGGTGTGAGTCGACATGCGGTGTCGTAATCCTGGGTTAAGGATAGTGTGGCGGGTCTACGGGCTCATTGATCGTCACACCGACGGGAGTTGACAGTTAGACTTTGGGCGGTTGGGCTTGGTCCTCAGTGTGCATGTCCCAAAGCTCCTTCCGTGCCAAGTTAACGGTTGAGTTGTGTCCTCGTGCTTTCTTCCGAGGCCCCTTACGGGTCACACAAGGCCAGTTTGGGGCTATGTTCTCGATGCACATCTACTCGGGACCCCCGCTGGGCCATAGTACGCATGGGCTCCGTTGTTCTGTTCTTAGTGTTGAGGCATACGGAGGCCTAAGTGAAGCAGTGTGGATGCCCGCTTAGTAGTATAGATGCCTGCTCTACTGTCACGCCTGGCCACGGCGGTTGATGCCTGAGAGGTTAGCTACCTGCTCGAATAGTGGGAAGTATAGTCTGTGTCGACATGGCAATTGTATATGCTTGAACATGGCTGAGTCATTTCATAGCATACATACCATTTCATGACATTGCACAACAAGATCCTCAACGTATAAGTTTGTATGGGCACTCCTATACGATGAGTTACTTTATGTAAACAGATCCTTAACTTATAAGCTTGTATGGGTATCCTTATAAGTTAAGTTATCTTCCAGCTGTAGTTACTTGCTCTTTATGATTGATATATCTCTTGTAGATCTGCTAGATTAATTGTTGTTAATCTTATTGTACCGTTACCACCTTCTTGTACCTGCTTATACTATTTATTATACTTTGTACCCTTGCTCTTTTCTCCGCCCGGTGTCGAGGAGTCGCCGAGGGAGCAGATGTGAAGCCACTTAGTCTTTTTGACTAACGGTTGCTACGTCTTTCCTTTTAGGAGGTCACCCCGCAGGTAGAGCAGCCGCAGACTTTGCAGCAGGACAGCCAGGCCAGGACGATAGGGCTGAAGGGACGGTACCATCGCTACCGTGAGTTACTGATGTGAGTGTTGAGCGACTCTGATGTAGCCCTTTTGGGCATTTATTAGCTGTATTCTGGTATTGTAGGAGCATATTTTAGCTTATCTATTGTGATATACTTTGGACTTATATACTTTTTGTGGATTTTACTTCTCTTATTATCATTTTGGTTGGGTTGGCATATATATTGGTATTGGTTGTATCCAGCGGAACAAGCGTCTTGTGGTACATGTTGGCCCATGTGCTAATACTACCGTAAGGCGGCTGTTCTGGGCATAAGACCCCCTTCGTGTCGTGTTTTGGGATCTGATAGGGTGGTCTTACAAATGGTATCAGTTTGCCACGATCCTCAACTAAAGAAGTCATTCAACAATGGTACTACCCCCGTTCAATTAGTCAGTTTGGGTACAAACTGATTTAGCGGAAGCAGTGGTGTGCCCATATGTAATTCACACTAAGGTTGTCCAACTTTGACCTTAATATTATCCAACCTGACCATACGTTTGTGTTTTACGTGTAGATTCCAGTGCACGTTGAGCTGATGGGGGCACTCATGCCCCTTCCATACCCACTCAGTTCCAACAATCCGAGTTGGGGCAGACGCTCACCACCATACTGGATGCCTTTAGGGCGCAGCAACCTCCGGTGCAACAACAGGCTCCGGGCTCTAACTGGTTGAGCACCTTTTTGGCCCTCTCCCCTCCCGCCTACCTCGGGACGGAGTCGGCCGTACGCATGGAGGAATGTCTTGACATGGTGCAGGAGTTGTTGGCGGGGATCCATTGCCCAGCCAACATGGCTGTGACGTTGGCGGTGTCCATCTGTGAACTACATGCTAAGAGGTGGTGGAAGTCCCTCATTGGCTCCACCTTCCAAGGCCGGGTCTATACAGAGATAAGTTGGAGCAAGTTCTCGGGTGTCTTCTTGGATCACTTCATTCGCACATCCGCTCAAAATGAACTCAAAGAGAGGTTTCTTCTGCTGAAGCAAGGATCAAAATCAATTACGGAATATCAGCGAGAGTTCCAACATCTCGTAAGATTCGCGGACTCATATGATTTGGATGATAGATGATATGTCAAGCGCTTCTACAAAGGGTTGCGGGATCCCCTGAGGCAGGCCCTTTTGTTTATAGCGGACTCTAGCTTGGCGGAGATAATCTACATGGCGAAGAGATTGGAGGAGGACCACTTGAGTAGTGGTAAGTGACATGCGGAGGGCATGATAGAAACTGTCCCAAGCAACAGAAGAAGGCGGGACTTTAGAGGAGGAAGAGGACATCAAAGAGGTGGAGGGAGTTTCCACCGAGATTTTAGAGTGGAGCACCCGATTCCGCAGCCTCCCGCATTGCCTCCACCACCACAGCCTCAACAATTTCAGCAACCTGAGGGGTGTTATTGGCAGGTGTGCTTCAAATGCAACCAGTCGGGCCACATTCGACGTTTTTGCCAGCGGTTGTTTGGGAATGTCCCTCCTGCTCTCCCTTCGGCAACTCCTTGAGGACAGGGTCACATGCACGGTCGAGGACGAGGATCGCGAGGAGGAAACCCTAGTCCTGCCCGAGATCAAGTATACGCGCTGGTCATGGCGCAAGAACGAAATCCCCACGATGTGATTGCAGGTATGTTGCAGGTAGCTTCCACATTTTCATAGTTTAACTTAACTTACTTAAAACATACTAGGCACCTACTATTGAGTTTTGGTTATTGGCACTTAGGCACCATGGTAGTCGGCGGGAAGACGGCTTATATGCTGTTCGATACCGGTGCCTCACACTCTTTTGTGTCTGAGGACTTCCTTAATACATGGAAGGTGTACAATACTTTACTGGTATAGCTCGATGAGTACGCCTCCCGGACGGCTCTAAGATAATCGCAACCGCCAAGTGAGAATTCAAGATACTTATTGAGGGAAAGGCCTTTGATACGCCTACCACAGTCTTGAGGATGTCAGAGTTTGATCTCATTCTAGCTATGGCGTGGTTGGACTGGCACTTCGCAATGATTGATTACGCGGAGAAACGAATCTATTTGAGACATGGGGACTCGGATGTCATCTTCCAAGGTATTAGCTTCGCACCTCGTATGTTGTTATCTTCAGTTCAGGCTGTAAAAGCCCATATGAAGGGGGATGAAGTATTCGTGATCTGTTTCGAGTTGAAGGAGATGGCGTTGGATATGAAATATGTACGGGTGGTGCGGGACTTCCTCGAAGTATTTCCTGAGAAACTGCTAGGATTACCCCGGCATCGAGAAGTTGATTTTCAAATTAATTTTGTACCTAGCGCCAAGCCTGTATCCAGGGCCCCTTACCGAATGGCCCCGAAGGAACTCGTGGAGTTTAGAGTTCAACTGCAAGAACTCGTGGAGTTAGGCTTCGTTCTCCCCAGCTCGTCACCCTGGGGAGCCCCTGTATTGTTCGTTAAGAAGAAGGATGGAACCCTACGTTTATGCATAGACTATCGGGAACTCAATTGTCTGACGGTGCGGAACACATATCCGCTACCCCGGATCGACGAGTTGTTCGATCAACTGGTGGGAGCGCATTGGTTTTTTAAGGTTGATTTGCGCTCGGGATATTATCAGTTGAGGATACAAGAGGAGGACATCCAGAAAACGGCCTTTAGTTCAAGATATGGACTGTACGAGTTCACTGTAATGCCGCTTGGGCTCATAAATTCCCCTTCGGCCTTCATGAGTCTGATGAACAAGGTGTTTGAACCTTACTTGGATATCTTCGTCTTTGTTTTCATCGATGACATCCTGGTCTACTCAAAGACGGAGGAGGACCATATTGAGCACTTGACCTTGGTATTGAAGAAATTAAAAGAGCACGCCTTCTTCGCCAAGTTCAGCAAGTGCGAATTCTGGCCTAAAGAGATTGCTTTCTTGGGACATGTGATCAGTGGAGCAGGACTAGCGGTGGATCCATCCAAGGTGCGTGCTGTGAATGAGTGGTCGCTCTTGATGACGACGACCGATGTGAGGAGCTTCCTTGGACTTGCCGGGTATTACCGCAAGTTCGTAAAAGGGTTCTCAAAGATTGCCCTCCCTCTTAGTTCCTTGACAAAGAAAGGTGTTATTTGTGTGGACACCCTAGTGCTAAGCGGCGTTCCAAGAGCTGAAGGATAGACTTACCTCCGTCCCCATCCTAGCACTTCCATCTGGGAAGGAAGGATTTCAAGTCTACACCGACGCGTCATATCAAGGGATGGGAGCGGTGTTGATGCAGCACGGACACGTGATTGCCTATGCTTCAAGACAGTTGAAGAAGCATGAAATCAATTACCCATTTCATGATTTGGAATTGGGAGCAGTGGTGTTCACCTTGAAGGTTTGGAGGCACTATCTATATGACGTCCACTGTGAGATCTTTTCTGACCATAAAAACTTAAAGTACGTTCACACACGGAAGGAATTGAACCTGAGACAACGGCGATGGTTAGAGTTTTTGTGCGATTATGAGTTCACTTTGAAATATCAACCCGAAAAGGCGAACTCGGCGGCCGATGCATTGAGCAGAAAGGTACCAGACTCGAGCCCAGAGTCTCGGTTGATGAGTATGGAGTTGGATCGGATGATTGAAGAGATGGATATTACTTTGGTATATAAGGCTCCTTCGGCAGAGTATACGGAGTACTTGGCAACCATGAGCATAGTTTGTGACACCCGGGACCGAATCCGGGCGGAGCAAGGAAGGGATGCGGCTCTGGCCATGGCAATCAAGGCAATCGAAGATGGGACTACTGATGAGTATACACTAAAAGACGACCTCGTTTATTTACTCGGCCGGCTCTACATTCCCAAGGGCGGTAAAATCCGGGAGGATATCTTGAGAGAGGCACACTGCTCTCAGTATTCAGTGCACACTGGTATTGCCAAGATGTACTCCTGCCTACGGAAGACCATGTGTTGGCCGGGAATGAAGAAAGATGTCTGATATTTTGTTACACATTGCGAAGCTTGTCAAAGGGTGAAGGCAGAATGCAAGAGTCCCGATGGTTTGTTACAATCGTTGCTCATTACCGAGTGGACGTTTGAGGATATCTCCATGGACTTTATCCATGGGTTACCTCGCTCACGCTCAGGGAATGATTCGGTGTGGGTGATCTTGATCGACTGATAAAAGTAGTCTGGTTTATCCCCATGATGAAAGAGGCTCACGTGGATGTCTTGGTACGCCTCTTTGTGGAGCAGTTCGTACGGTATCATGGCGTGCCAAAGACAATCGTTTCTGACCGGGATGGTCGTTTCACCTCAAGGGAGTGGAAGGCGGTACACGCGTATTTGGGTTCGCGCCTTACCTTTAGCACCGCATTTCATCCTCAGGCGGATGGGCAGTCTGATAGAACCATCAGAACACTGGAAGATTTATTGAGATTATGTGTGTTGGATAGAGGAGAGCCGTGGGAAAGGCTCCTACCACTGGTAGAATTCTCCTACAACAACAGTCATCAAGCTAGCATCGGCATGGCGCCCCATGAAGCCCTTTACGGAAGAAGGTGTAGAACCCCCTTGTCTTGGGTGCAAGATGAAGACCCGAAGGCATTGGGAATTGAGTTTATTGATGATACGGATGCGGTGGTTAGACTAATACGGGATCGCATGTAACGACCCGGCCCACGGCACGCTCGCCGACCCCAAGCGACGTTACAGGGATGCAGCCTGTGCCACCCAAACCCATTTCCGACCTATTTCTCAGCACGGCGGGTTTTTGAGAATGCCAGGTTTCGAACCCAGCACCACCTTAACAAGGCACCTTCAATAGCCCTCATCACCAACTGAGTTGCAGCTCAGTTGGTGATGCGGGTTGTTGAAGGTGCCTTGTTAAGGAGGTGCTGGGTTCGAAACCTGGCATTCTCAAAAACCCGTCATGCTGAGAAACAGGCCGGATATGGGTTTGGGTGGCACGGGATGTAGCCATGTAACGTCGCTTGGGGTCGGCGAGCGTGTCATGGGTCGTGTCATTACATAAAAAGTGCACTTTTTATCTAACGACCCGGCCCACGGCACGCTCGGCGACCCCAAGCGACGTTACAGGGCTGCAGCCTGTGCCACCCAAACCCATATCTGGCCTATTTCTTAGCACGACGGGTTTTTGAGAATGCCAGGTTTCGAACCCAACACCTCCTTAACAAGGCACCTTCAACAGCCCTCATGGATGGAAGATCATGTAGATGGATGTGGTATCTGCCTACCTGAATGGCTACCTGGAGGAGGATGTGTACATTGAGCAGCCTCCAGGTTATGTGGTAAAGGGGCAGGAGAGGAAAGTATGTGTAACGTCCCGATTCGTACTAGGCCCCTCGTGCGCGTTTTTGAGTCAGGGGTGCGGACTTGGGTTTGGAGAAGTGCTGGAAGCTGGGCTGTACATGTAAATGGGAGGAGAAATCAGTATGTACCAGGACACGGGTAGAGACATGGGCGTGTCCTTACCCGTGTGGGAGAGGCCAGCTCTCGAGTCGACGACTCGAGTATGTCCAGAGAAGGACACGGGTAGTGACACGGGCGTGTGACTACCCGTGTGAAGTGATACGGGTAGAGACACGGGCGTGTCCCTACCCGTGTGTGTGTCGAGATCGATGAAGCATGTCGAGATCGACGAAGTGTATCCTGTGAAGTAACACGGGTAGTGACACGGGCGTGTCCCTACCCGTGTGTATTTCGAGATCGACGAAGCGTGTGGAGATCGATGAAATGTATCCTATGCAGTGACACGGGTAGAGACACGGTCGTGTCCTTACCCGTGTGTGTCGAGTTGAACTCGACGAATCGTGTCGAGATCGACGAAGCATGTCGAGATCGACAAAGTGTATGGCACGGGTAGAGATACGGGCATGTCCCTAACCATGTGTATCGAGTGGAGTTCGTCGAGACGTGTCCAGAGAAGGACACAGCCAGGGAACACGGCCGTGTCATGTGGACATGGGTCGGGACACGCATGTGTCCCTACGCGTGTCGAGTATTGAACCAACACTAAAACCGTCGTTGACGCTTCGCCCGAAGCAGGACACGGGTAAGGACACGGGCATGTCCCTACCCGTGTCACTTTTCATATATAAGGAGCAAGTCTTGGTGGAGAAGATGCTGCCGAGGAGAGTTACACGATCCATGGCCGGAAATAGTGGAAACGACGGAAATGAGGTGAGCTTCCTCCCATCTCCCTTGGTGCTAGATCTATAGATATCTAGGTGTGATGTCGACTCAAAAGAGTCTAGATTAGTGAGATGGTGATTTCTCTAGGAAGAGGACGTTCTAGGCCTTGTGCTCTAAGGCTAGTTGTGTATTCAACCTCTCCAACCTTCTATGTGAAGATGGGAGATGGTTTCATGAAGAATCATGGCCTCTTGAGGGTGAATAAGGGAGGAGGAACTTCTAGTGTGATTTTGGAAGACCGACTAGAGGAGGAAGATGAACTGATGTCGTTCATTCCGCTTTAAGATGCGTGCAGAATCTGTGTTCTGCGCGCAACGATCTCCTTGGCCATTTTCAAATGTGATATGTCCAGATCTGGGCTTTTGAATAAACACGAAAGTTGAAGTTCTTGAAAATGCCTTTCCAACGAGTAGTTGCATGACTTCAGGCGAAGTCTATAGCCATGGGAAAGTATGAACGAAAATGATGTCCGATAAATCCTGCATGCAGAAATTATGTTCTGTGCGCAACGGACTTCAAGGCTGATTTCAAGTATGATACTTTTGAATCTTGGTTGTGGTCTGAACATAAACGTTGTATCCCATGGAAAGACCTTTCCATCGAGGGGTTACACACCTTCACTGGATTTTGTGGCTTCAGGAATCGCTGGTCAAAGTTGCTATCCAGATTTAGTCTGCACTTAAATTCTATGTTTAGTATAACATGAATTTGGATTCGGTGGATTCAACGCTGTAATTAATTTGAGGTTTGGGTGAACTCTTTTATGTTAATCATCTTAGATCTATAATTGATGAAGTTTAATAATTGGATCTCATGAAATTGATTTGTGAAGCAAAGCATACTTAAACGAAATGATTTGATAAAAATTGGTAGACTAATATAAATGTGCATCATGTTTATATTATGTTGAAATCATTTGGAATGACATGTAGGAAGATAATCTATGGCCATGAGAATAACTGTTTAACGGATTGAATTTAGTAGTCCAATGCTTAGAGTATCGTCTCCCTACAGGTAGCATTGTGGATGGGTGTAAGTGCGGTGTTGACCATCACTAGTTGTGATTGCGTTGAGATGAGTCAAAGTCGGACGGTTTGGCTTGGTCCTCGGTGCTTATTTCCCGGGACTCTTTCCATGCCTAGTGGATGGTTGGGCTTGGTCCTCGTGATTTCTCCCAGCCTCCTTCCATGCCACGGTGATGTGCAATTACAGGCAGTGTGAGTAGACACGTGGTGTTGTAATCTTGGGTTAAGGATAGTGTGGCAGGTTTACAGGCTCGCCGATCATCACACCGACGGGAGTTGACAGTTAGACTTTGGGCGGTTGGGCTTTGTTCTCGGTGTGCACGTCTCGGGGCTCCTACCGTGCCAAGTGAACGGTTGGGCTGTGTCCTCATGCTTTCTTCCGAGGCCCCTTTCGGGTCACACAAGGCCAGTTCGGGGCTGTGTTCTCGGTGCACATCTACCTGAGATCCCCGCTGGGCCATAGTATGCATGGGATCCGTTGTTGTGTTCTTAGCGTTGAGGCGTACGGAGGCCTAAGTGAAGCAGTGTTGATGCCCGCTTAGTAGTAGAGATGCCCGCTCTACTGTCACCGCCTGGCCACGGCGCTTGATGCCTGAGAGGTTAGCTACCTGCTCGAATAGTGGGAACTATAGTCTGTGTCGACATGGCAATTGCATATGCTTGAACATGGGTGAGTCATTTCATAACATACATACCATTTCATAATATTGCACAACAAGATCCTCATCGTATAAGTTTGTATGGGCACTCCTATATGATGAGTTACTTTATGTAAACAGATCCTTAACTTATAAAATTGTATGGGCATCCTTATAAGTTCAGTTACATTCCTGCTGTAGTTACTTGCTCTTGATGATTGATATATCTCTTGTAGATCTGCTAGATTAATTGTTGTTAATCTTATTGTACCATTACCACCTGCTTGTACCTGCTTATACTATTTATTATACTTTGTACCCTTGCTCTTTTCTCCGCCCGGTGCCGAGGAGTCGCCGGGGGAGCGGATGTGAAGCCACTTAGTATTTTAGACTAACGGTTGCTACGTCTTCCTTTTTATGAGGTCACCCCGCAGGTAGAGCAGCCACAAACTTTGCAGCAGGACAGCCAGGCCAGGATGACAGGGCCTGAAGGGACAGTACCGTCGCTACCGTGAGTTACTGATGTGAGTGTTGAGCGACTCTGATGTAGCCCTTTTGGGCGTTTATTAGTGTTGAGATTATATTAGCCAGCAGGACACGTGTGTGTGGGACCGCATGTTTGGGCTTTCCCCATCGCGTTCCAGGTCTGGGTGTTGACCCCGGTGGGCCCCCTTGTGTGGCGGAATATCCCCGCGGTCCTGTGGTTGGGGTTAGTCCCACATCGCCTGCAGCGGGCGATCCTTTGTGTTCTTGTACCCCCGTCCCCCCTTACCATTACCTCGGGGTTTTGGGAAGATGTGTGGTGACGGGTGGTTTCGACATGGTATCAGAGCCAGGTTGTCCTGCTGCGGGGGTGTGTTGAGATTATATTAGCCAGCAGGACACGTGTGTGTGGGACCGCATGTTTGGGCTTTCCCCATCGCGTTCCAGGTCTGGGTGTTGACCCCGGTGGGCCCCCTTGTGTGGCGGAATATCCCTGCGGTCCTGTGGTTGGGGTTAGTCCCACATCGCCTGCAGCGGGCGATCCTTTGTGTTCATGTACCCCCGTCCCCCCTTACCATTACCTCGAGGTTTTGGGAAGATGTGTGGTGACGGGTGGTTTCAACATGGTATCAGAGCCAGGTTGTCCTGCTGTGGGGGTGTGTTGAGATTATATTAGCCAGCAGGACACGTGTGTGTGGGACCGCATGTTTGGGCTTTCCTCATCGCGTTCCAGGTCTGGGTGTTGACCCCGGTGGGCCCCCTTGTGTGGCGGAATATCCCCGCGGTCCGGTGGTTGGGGTTAGTCCCACATCGCCTGCAGCGGGCGATCCTTTGTGTTCATGTACCCTCGTCCCCCCTTACCATTACCTCGGGGTTTTGGGAAGATGTGTGGTGACGGGTGGTTTCGACATGGTGTCCTGCTGGCTAATATAATCTCAACAATTAGCTGTACTCTGATATTGTAGAAGCATGTTTTAGCTTCTCTATTGTGATGTACTTTGGACTTATATACTTTGTGTGGATTTGACTTCTCTTATTATCGTTTTGGTTGGGTTGGCATATATATTGGTATTGGTTATAGCCGGTGGAATAGGCGTCTTGTGGTGCAGGTTGGCCCGTGTGCTAATGCTACCACAAGGCGGCTGTTCTGGGCATAAGACCCCCTTCGTGTCGTGTTTTGGGATCCGGGAGGGGGGTCTTACAGCTCAGTTGGTGATGAGGGAGTGGCGTAAAGCACTCTTATCAAGGTCCTGGGTTCAATCCCCAATGGCAACAACCCGCCGCTGCTGATAAACAGGCGCAGAGAGGGGTTGGGGTGCATGGTCTGCAGAACTGGTTAGGCTGAACCCTTTCGAGCGTGGTGCTGGGGGTGTCAGCGGTCGTCCTTGCGAGCGTGGGTTGTGGAGGCCGTTACAAAAAGTCCCTTTCGAGCGTGGTGATGGGGGTGCCCGCGGTCGTCCTTGTGAGCGTGGGCTGGGGAGGCCGTTACAAAAAGTGCACTTTTGTAACGGCCTCCCCAGCCCACGCTCGCAAGGACGGCCTCCGGCACCCCCAGCACCACGCTCAAAAGGGTTCGGCCTAACCAGTCCTGCAGACCATGCACCCCAACCCCTCTTCGCGCCTGTTTATCAGCAGAGGCAGGTTGTTGCCACTGGGGATCGAACCCAGGACCTTGATAAGAGAGCTTTACGCCACTCCCTCATCACCAACTAAGCTGCAGCTCAGTTGGTGATGAGGGAATGGTGTAAAGCTCTCTTATCAAGGTCCTGGGTTCGATCCACAGTGGAAACAACCCGCCGCTGCTGATAAACAGGCGCGGAGAGGGGTTGGGGTGCATGGTCTGCAGACCTGGTTAGGATGAACCCTTTCGAGCATGGTGCTTGGGGTGCCGACGGCCATCCTTACGAGTGTGGTCTGGGGAGGCCGTTACAATATGCAAGCTGGACAAGGATTTGTACGGGCTGAAGCACGGAGCTCGAGCCTGGAATGGGAGAATAGATGCTTACCTGCAGAAGCATGGCTACAGGAAGAGTCCTCATGAATATGCCATCTACACGAAGGTTGATAAGAATGGTGACATGATGATTGTATGTCTATACGTGGACGATATGATCTTTACAGGCAACAACCCTTCGATGTATGAGGAGTTCAAGAGAATAATGAAGAAGGAGTTCGAGATGACGGACCTGGGAGAGCTCAACTACTTTTTGGGCATGGATGTGAAGCAGAGTGAAGATGGGATCTTCATCTCACAAAATAAGTATGCGGAGGAGATCCTGAAGAAGTTCAGAATGGAGAACAGCAAGCCTATCTCTACTCCTGCCGACCCAGGACTGAAGTTGAGTAAGGAGTCTGTTGAAATTTGTGAGTGGAAGTGGTTGATGGGCAGGCCGGGTGGCCTGAGCGGACATTGCTGGCAGACTGGGCGGCCTGAGTGGACATTGCTGGCAGACTAGGTGGACTGGGCAGACTGCTGTTATGCGGCCTGGTGAGAGGTCTAGTGGAAGCTTATGCAGACTAAGCCCACGGCCTGGGCGGACTGCTGTCTGCGGATAGGGAGTTGGTTGTCCTAGTGGCTTTGCTCAGTAAGGAGCGGCCTGAGAGGATAGTTGTTCCCGGACTGACGGCAGTGCTCTGTTCAGCGGCTGTGTTGCAAGCTTGTGTGTAACCGGCGGATTGGTTCCTGTCCGTGGGAGGCTTGTGGACTGGCGTGTTCGCGGTGTTCGCTATTGCGAACTAGCCTTAGAACTTGGCTGTGGCCTTACCGATCTCTGGTAGTACAGCACGGATGTTGCTGTGGCGGACTGGTGTGTGGAGTTCGGCGGTTGGCTGTTGCATTGGGCAGGTGTGCGAGTAGCTTGCGGACTGTTTCTCCGTGGCAGAGTTTTTGGCAGTCTGCGTTACTTGGTTGTTTGGCGGACGGAGCTATGTCCACCGAGCTCACGCTAGGCCCTTGGTGGCTCTAGACTTGGTCACACTCTGTGCCAAGAGCAGTGTGTCCGCAGTATCCGCCAAGTCCGCTGTTGACCGGGCGGACTGCCTTTGGTCGTGGGCTTGTGGCGGATGGAGGCGTTGCTCTGGTTGTATGCGGACTGCCTCTTGTTGTACGGGCAGTCACTAAAGGGGGTTGTTGTCCAGTGTTGGAAGGATTTGCGTGCTGGTGCCTTGTCCGCATAGCTGGGCGAACTGGTGAGGGTTCGCCCAAAGTCGCCTAAATCTTGGAGGGTTATTCCTTGGAATCCGGCTAAGTCCTTGCGGAATAAGCGGACAGAGTTTTTGCTAGCGCGCGAGCTGGGGCGGTGTCCCTATCCACTAGGGCGGTGACCACACCCATCACCTCGCGTATAAATAGGACCCCCCCCCCCCCGGCACGTCTACAGTAACTGAGTTAACAGTAAGTGGAGCTTGGGAAAATTGCTGCGGTCTGCATTCTCTATCCGCACGGGTTGAGTAGAGCTGAAGGTTTGCTGTGTGCAGGTCGCGCGGGTAGCTTCAAGGAGCCAGGAGTTTGTCTTTGACTTCGGTCAAGTACTTGGAAGTGTGTGGTCACTACGGTCTCAGCAGGTTGCTCTGCGGCTTATCAGTTCTCTGCTTCGACTTTGCCAGTTCAAATAACCTGCCCGCCAGGCTCAGGCGGGTAGGCGGCAGTCTGTTCCTCAGTTCATCAGCAGTAGGAGAATGTTGGGTACATTGGAATAAATGTACCTGATTTGAAGAAGCCTCACCCTACTCAATGATATACATCAAAATGTATTTGATGTGTTTTGAGTTTAGTTGTGCAGGTTAAGTATTTGCAGGAAAGCTGAAAAGTTTCTAAGTCCATGTGTCGACACCCAGAAGAAAAGTGTCGACACTTAAGAAGACTTGTGTCGACACCCAGAGAAGCAGTGTCGACACTTGGAGTAATTGTGTCGACACCAGAAATGCAGAGTCGACACCAGAAGGAAAGTGTCGACACATACAGGCTGTGTCGACACACAATGAAGAAATGTCCAGTGAAGCAGTGTCGACACTTAGAAGCAGTGTCGACACCCAGAGGAACTTTGTCGACATCAAAAGTGTCGACACTTGGAGGCTGTGTCGACACTCAGCTAATTCAACAAAGTTTAAGTACAAGTGTCGACATAATGAAGAATGTGTCGACACACAGCAGAAGACTCAACACATGAAGAAAGTGTCGACACTTGGAGGCTGTGTCGACACTCAGAAAATTTCAACAGAGTCTAAGTACAAGTGTCGACACAAAGGAGATGTGTCGACACTCAGCCAAAGTCTCAACACAAGAATAATGTGTCGACACAAGGAGAAGTGTCGACACTCAGCAAGTATCAACACAAGAAGATGTGTCGACACAAAGGAGTTGTGTTGACACTTACAAGAATTCAACTAAGTAATAAAGAACAAGGAGTTGTGTCGACACACAAATCAGTGTCGACACATGTTGAAGAAGTAGTGTCGAGAAGCAAATTCTATAACACAAGAAGTTGTGTCGACACCATGAAGGCTAGTGTCGACACTTAGTCTACTTGTGTCGACACTTTGACTATAAGTATCGACACTTAAAGACTGACTGTCTCGACACTTTCAGACAGTTATAGAAAATTCAAGAAGTGACTGGATGACATGATAGCTGCCATTCCAGCCGGTCTACTGCAACTGTCAGAGTTGTCAGAAAGTCGTTAGAAACCAGATCAGCCGGTCACCATGAAGAAGGCCTATATATAGGCTCATTCTGTCAACAGAGGATGATGATTGAAGAAGAGATCAAGCAATTCATTGAAGAATCAATTCAAGTGAAGATCTAAGTAGTTGGAGAGAGAGAGCTCCTTCCAAGAAGACAGCAGTTAAACCAGGCTGTAAAGAAGGGTTCAAATTGAGATCTGAATCTTAAGTTGCAGTGATTGAAGATCAGCTGCATAGAGAATCAACCCTACTGTGTTCTACATTCAAGAAGCTTTGAAGGAAGTCAAGGGAGGTTGATCTCAGCAGAGTTCTTCCAAGAACTCATCAAGAAACCTGTCAACTCTTCTCTCTTATTCTGAGTTGAGGTTATATACATTGTATTTTTAATTTCTTGTAGGATCCTTAGGGATCTGAGTTGTAAGCCTGAAATTATAAAGGCTGAGTGGTAGGGCCTGTGTACCTGAGTGTAGGAGATTCATTTCTCTGAGTGTAGGCCTTGTGGCTGAGTGTAGGTATTTGTAAAGACTGAGTGGTAGGGCTGTTGAGCCTGAGTTGTAGGAGTGGGATCACTCTGAGCTGTAGGAACCTGTTTGGGGTTCTGAGTGTAAGATCTGAGGATCTGAGGTATAGTGGAGGAGTTTGGCCGAATCTAGTACACTACTAGATAGGCGAAGGGGGAAAGTGGATGTACCCAAACCTTGGGGAACCACTATAAAACTGTGTGTACTCTGTGTGTGTGTGATTCTGTGATTGCTGTGCTGAATTGCTGTGAAGAAGTATTTATAATTCTGTGATATAATCTGCCTAAAAGTTTAAAAAGATAAGGTCACCTATTCACCCCCACCCCCACCCCCCCTCTAGGTGATTAGGAACAATTTCTTTCAAGTGGTATCAGAGGCAGGTTACTCAAAAAGGACATAACTGTCTGAGTAAAAGATTCTGTTGGCAGATTCAGTTTAATCAAGTGCAGAATCAAGAAAATCAAGAAAATGGGTTCAACAGAGAATCATAAAGAACTTGGATCCATAAAGTTGCCAATCTGTAGAAAGGAGATCTTTGGCATCTGGAAAGAAAGGGTTGGGCTATTTATGGAAGCATCTGACCCTAGAATCTATATCACAGTCAAAGAAGGGTCATATGTGCCTATGAAAGTATTAGTCCTGGATGCAAATCAGAGAACTCCAAAGGACTTTTCAGAGATGACAAAAGATGAAATTATTCTGGCCACTATGGACAAAAGGGCCCAGAATATTATAGTAAGTGCAATAGATGATGCTACATTTCAGAACTTGATACACTGTAAAACATCAAAGGAGATGTGGGATGCTCTGATAGTGTACATGGAGGGTTCTGAAGAGGTTAGACAGGACAGAAAGTCTTTACTAAATCAGGAGTATGAAAGTTTCAGACAAGGCAGGTCTGATAGTATAACTGAGTGCTACAAGAAATTCTATAGGATTGTCAATGAGTTGATGTCTTATGGAAGAGAATTCAGCAATTATGAGCTGAATGATAAGTTCTTGAGATCCCTAACTAAAGACTGGTATACTAAGATTTGTGTCATAAGGGAAATGGCCAAGTTAGCAGATATTCCTCCTCCAACATTGTTTGGAAAGTTGTTATCCTATGAGATGCAGTTGATGGTAAGGAAGGAGGAGGAGAAGACTACAAGAATTGAGCACAAAGAAAGAGCTGTGGCATTCAAGACAGAAGCCACCAAGAAATATAAAAGTAAGTCTCCATCTCCACCCCCAAAAGTTGCTGAGACTGAGACAGATGAGTCAGAAAGTAAGAATTCTGAAAGCTGTGAGAGTGATGAGGACTTTGTAGAAGTTCCTAAAGAAGAAACAGTGGAGGTCTAAGCCATCCACTTCACAGAAGTCATCAAAGAATGACAGGAGAAAGCCCAAGTCAAGTAGAACTACATCTTCGAAGATAGTTTGTTATTGTTGTAACAAACAAGGACATGTTGTTGCTGACTGTCCAGAGAAAAGGAAAGAGTCAACTGATAAGAAAAGACTCAGATAAAGGGCAAGAAGGAAAGGTCCTTTGTTGCTAAGAAGGACAAAAGTCTGTCAGATATGTCCTCTTCAGAAACTGATTCAGAAGCTGAAGCTTACATTGGACTATTTGCTGAAGAAGAAGAAGAAGATGAGTTCATCCAATTAATGAACTCAATATATGAGCAAGAGGACAATCAGTGCCAGGGACTGATGGCCTTATCTGAAGGTGACAAAATCCAGGATCAGCCTGGACCTAGTCAGGTACTAAATTGTTCTGCTGATTCAATTTCTAGTACTGAGTCAGATTCAGATACATCATCATCAAGTGATGAGAGTGCATCTGAATCTGAAGGAGATATTCATCAATTAATTGATGAATATAGAGTAGTGTTGCAAGCTTTGAAGAAAAGCAAATCCTTGACCAAGAGTCAGGCTAAGGAGATTGCTAATCTCAAAGTGGCTGCAACAGATTTTGATAAGTTGATTGATCAAAAACTAAATGAAATAGCCAGGCTGAAGAACATAACTGTTATTCAGATGGGGACTATAACATTCAAGAATGATCAAATCAGAAATCTGGAGATTAGTCTTCAGAAGGAGAGAGATATAGTTGCAAGGTTTTCTAAACCAAAATCTATTTTACCTTTGATAGATGAATTTGTACATCAAAAGGGTAAAACTGGATTAGGGTTTACACAACCTGCTAGGACTTTAAAGTCCAAGTCTAAGGGCAAAGCCCCAGTACTCAACAAGCATGCTGTAGATAGAACAGCCAAGGTTGTACCTAAGCAAAGGTACAACAAATTTGAGTGCTGGTGTTGTGGCAAGGTAGGCCACTTTGCCATGGACTGTTGGCACAATTCAAGTGCCAAGGTGAGTAGCAATCTGCCTGCTAGAAAAGATACAGGTAGCTTTGTTAAGAGACAAACTAATCAGCACCAAGGACCCAAGAATTCTTTGGGTTCTAAGGTTAACTAATCTGTTTTGTAGGTGAGTCCAAGTGACCATGCCACAATATGGTACTTGGATAGTGGATATTCCAGGCACATGACTGGAACTAGGGGTTTGCTAAAGGACTTCACACCAATCAAGGATGGTCCTAAAGTCACCTTTGGTGGTTCTGAAAAAGGAATCATCAAAGGTTTTAGTAACATTTCTAGCAACCTTATTACTATTACTCAAGTGGCTTATGTTAAATGTTTGAAACACAACCTCATTAGTATAAGTCAGCTGAGTGATCTAGGATATGACATCTCATTTATCAAAGATGGTTGTCATATCAGGAGGTCAAATGATCAAAAGATCTTTTTGACAGGTTATAGGAAGAGAAATGTCTATTGTCTAGACATTATGTGTGAGAACAATGTTTCTCCTGTGTGTCTTGTAGCTGATGAGAAAGTCTCTCATTGTGTCAAATGGCACAAGAGGCTAGCCCATCTTAACTACAAGACAATTGGCCAACTCTTTAGCAAAGAGTTAGTGAGGAATGGTCCTCAGGTTAAGTGTATTAAAGATGGGATATGCTCAGCTTGTCAAAAGGGCAAGCAGACTAGATCCACCTTTAATAGCATTGAAAACAAAGATGCTGTGAGGTGCTTATACCTCTTGCATATGGATCTATTTGGTCCTATGCCAGTTCACAACCTAGGTAGGAAGGTCTGCACATTTGTAGTTGTAGATGACTACTCAAGGTTTTCCTGGGTGTTCTTCCTTAGATAGAAATCTGAAACTCCTAATATCTTTTATAGTTTTGTCAAACAAATTCAGAATGAGTTAGACAGTACAGTGGTCAAAATAAGAAGTGACCATGGTACTGAATTCCAGTCTGATAGTATGACAAAGCTATGTGAAGAGTTTGGGATATTTCAGGAATTTTCTACACCAAGAACACCTCAGCAAAATGGCATTGCTGAGAGGAAAAATAGAACCTTGATTGAGTCTGGTAGAACCCTATTAAGTGACACATCTCTCCCAGAAAATTTTTGGGCTGAGGCAGTAAACACTGCATGCCATGTAATTAATAGAGCTACTATCACCAAAAGTCACAACAAGACCCCCTATGAGATTGTGAAAGGCAGAAAACCAAACCTATCCTATTTCAGGATCTTTGGTTGTAAATGCTATATACTTAACAATGGTAAGTCTTACTTAACCAAGTTTGCTGCTGAATCCCAAGAGGGGATCTTTGTTGGGTACAGCAACAATAGTAAGGCTTATAGGGTCTACAACTTGACTACTCAAGTTGTAGAGGAGTCAGTACATGTAGTATTTGATGAAGCTAGACTCATTAACAATGATTTGTCTAGAAGTATTTGCAGCTCCACAGGTGTGACTAAGAAGATGGACAAGCTTACTATTGAAGAAGGATCTACTACAAGTCAGCATGTAGATGATAGTGGTTGTTGTCCAGGGGGAGTACTAGATGCACCTGATGCAGAAGAAGATCAAGGGGTGCAGCAAGTTGAAGAAGCTGAAGGAGTTCAACCTGAAGACAGGCTGCCTCCAGCTAATAGACACCTAAAAGATCATCCAGCCAATCAAATTATTGGTGATCTAAGTCAAGGGGTACAAACAAGGAGCAGAAATCTAAGTTCAGTACTCTACTCCAGCTTTCTATCCCAAGTAGAGCCAAAGAGATTTGAAGAAGCTATCCTAGACCCTCATTGGATTGAGGCTATGCAAGAGGAACTGAATCAGTTCAAGAGATGCAAAGTCTGGGAGCTTGTTCCTAAACCAAAAGACCACAACATAATTGGAACCAAGTGGATCTTCAGGAAAAAGATGGACGAACATGGAGTGATTATCAAGAACAAAGCAAGACTGGTTGCTAAGGGATATAGGAAGGAAGAAGGTATTGACTTTGATCAAACCTTTGCTCTAGTAGCCAGACTGGAAGCAATAAGGATGTTCTTGGCCTATGCAATCTATCAAGGGTTTAAAGTATACCAAATGGATGTCAAGTCAGCTTTTCTGAATGGAAATCTGAAGGAAGAAGTCTATGTGGAACAGCCATCAGGTTTTGTTGATTCAACTATACCTAATTATGTTTATAGACTTAGGAAGGCGTTGTATGGGTTAAAACAAGCCCCTAGGGCTTGGTATGAAACCCTGTCTAGTTTCCTCATTGAGAATAAATTCACAAGGGGGAAAATAGACAAGACTCCATTCCTTAGGGAATCCCGAGGCAAGATCATTCTAGTCCAAATATATGTAGATGAAATCATATTTGGGTATACTGAAAGTAGTCTTTGCAAAACGTTTGCAAAACTAATGCAAGGACAATTTGAAATGAGCAGTATGGGGGAACTTAAGTTCTTCTTGGGTCTCCAAGTTAGACAGACTGAGAATGGTCTATCCATATGCCAGTCTAAGTTCACCCTAGAATTGATCAGGAAGTATGGTATGGAATCATCCACTACCATGAAAACTCCTATGGGGTCAAGTATGTCTCTTAGCAAAGATGATGCAGGGAAACCTGTAGATGAGACTTTGTATAGAGGGATAGCTGGCTCCCTACTATATTTGACTGCAAGTAGACCAGATATCATGTATGCTACATGTGTCTGTGTTAGGTACCAAGCTTGCCCTAAAGAATCTCATTTGACAGCAGTCAAAAGAATTCTGAGATATCTTAAGGGCACTCCTTATCTAGGCCTTTGGTACCCTAGGAATGGAGACTTTGAACTGACAGGTTATTCAGATGCAGATTTTGCAGGCTGCAAGGAAGATAGGAAAAGTACAACTGGTACCTATCAATTCCTAGGTGGAAGACCGATATCATAGAGTAGCAAGAAACAAACAAGTGGCTATCTCCACAGCAGAATCAGAATATGTTGCTGCAGGAAGTTGCTGTGCTCAACTTCTGTGGATTCAACATTAGCTAGAAGACTATGGTATACAAGTAAGTAGAACACCTCTATTTTATGATTCTACTAGTGTTATTTCTATTGCAAACAATCCTGTCTCCCATAGTAGGACTAAGCATATAGAAATCAAATACCATTTTCTAAGAGAACATGTGGAAAAAAGAGACATTTCTCTAGAGTATATTAATACAGATAATCAACTAGTTGACATGTACACTAAGCCCTTAGATGAAACCAAATTCAATAAATTCAAAATTGAATTAGGGATGATAAACTTAGACTAAGTTTACAAAAATGGCTAAGTAAAAAGGTGTCGACACACAGAGTTGTCTGTGTCGAGACAGAGAATTGGTGTCAACACTTCAGAGAAATGGTGTTGACACATCTAGAAAGTCTGTGTCGACACTTTAGAGAATTAGTGTCGACACATGCAGAGTAGGTGTCGACACATCCAAGGTGGTGTCGACACTTAGGCTTTACTTAGAATTAGTCTAGTAAAGTCTCGACTAAGTGTCGAGCTAAGTGGTGTCGACACATAAACAAGTGTCGACACATATATTCTATCAACTATACTTGTGTCGACACATAGTTGTCGAGACATTATAAGTCTGTGTCGACACTTATCAACAGTGTCGACACAATTTAAGTATTTTGATGCGCCCTTTCATCTTCGATTCTAGAAAGGTATAAATAGGGTTTCACCATTGTTTGTCGACACGCTCACCAAAGTTTCGCGACCAAACTTGTGTGTCGACACCTCTCTTCTCTCAATTCAAATTTCTTCAAACCCTAATGGCGCCCAAGCTCGAAGAGAATGTGAATGAAGGTTATGAACTCGTGCGGCACGCATTTGATAACGCGGAACCTGATATCAAAGGCGTGATAACCCTAATCGCAGAGACAGGGTTAGAATTTCTTGTTTCAGAGCCGATCAAGATATGGAAGAAAGAGGTCCTGGAGTTCCGGAATGGAGCAACATTAGATGACTCAGGACTCAAAATTAAGTCAAGAGTTCATGGGGCAAAGGTGAAGGTCTCATCTAAAAGTCTGAGAAAGGTACTACAACTACCAAGGACTAAGGAAGAAGAAGATGTTTCTTCTTCTAAGACTAGAGAAGCACTAACATGGTGTGGACTGGATTCCAACCTGAAAATAGGTTCTGTTTTCAACAGGAAGGGAATGAACATGCAAGGCAAATTTTTATCTGAAATTGTTGGCAAAGTTATCCTGAGCAAGCCTGGAGGCCATGACAGAGTCTCAGCTCATATGTTTAGCCTCATGACAAGGATTATTTTCAAACTAGACAATGATTGGTCTGCAGTTGTGTTTGAAAAGATAAAAGATAGTATGAAGAAGCCCAATTTGGGTAGGATTCTAAGTCTTTACCTAGCTGGTAGTATACCAGAGATGATGACCCAAGCTGCAGGATCCAAAATTAACCACATGAGGAGAATGGATTTGCGGATCTTCTCTAGATGGGATAGAGTGTTAACCAAAGAAATGCCAACTCCTGAGAAGGTAACACCCCAAAAGAAGAAGAAAAAGACAGCCCCTGTGGCTCAAGAATCATCAAGCAGCTCTGAAGAGCATGTAGTGTTCACTCCTGATGAAGAAGACACTGGTAATGCTGGCCAGTCACCTGCTAGACAAGAAGATGCACCAAGGCAAGGGGAGCTACCACAAGCTAGCCCAGTACACCTGGAATCAGTCCAGGGGGAGCCTCTACTGGTGGATGAGCCAACTCCACTAGAGAGTGAACAGGCTACCCACACAATACTTGAGGTAATAACTGAAATCAACCAATTAGATTTATCTATTGAAAATGAAGATATGACTGACAGATTGTCTGATGTTAATCAGTAACCTCAGATTCCTAGTCAACCCCAAGATATTGTCATGGAGGACACATCTGTTGCAGATAAAGTGGCTGATGAGATTAGAGATTCTCCACCCCATCATCAACAGGAATTTACCTTAGAAGAATTGTTCCCTGACCTTCTCCAAACTGATTTTGAGAAAGGAAGTGCTGCTGCTGAGGGGGAGAAAGTAATCATTGAGGGGGAGCAAGTGGAGATTATACAAGAAACTGCAAGACAAGAACCTGAAGTGCCAAAGGATGCTGAGCAGGTTCCTAGGACTGACAAGGATTTACCTGTAAGCCCTAAGGATAGGGTTGATATTGCAAGTGTAACGCCCCGAAACTCAAAGGAGCAAAAGGGGGACGTTTTGGGCCAGTTTGGGTTCTGGCAGCAGGCACACGGCCTGGGACACGGGCGTGTCCCATGGCGTGTCAAGCCCGTGTCGACACTTAGCCGCGAAGTCGTCGAGATTTACTCGACGATTCGTCGAGAGTGGGCACACGGCCTGCGACACGGGCGTGTCGCAGGGCGTGTCGACCCGTGTCGACGATCGTCGTAGGGAGTCGTCGAGATTCGCTCGACGATCGTCGAGACAAGGCACACGGCCTAGGACACGGGCGTGTCCAAGGCCGTGTCATCAAGTCGTCGATCTTCACTCGACGAAGTGTCCCGTGTACACAGCCTGGGGTCCAAGCGTGTTAAGGTGACACGAGTAAGGACACGGGCGTGTCCTAGAACCCGTGCAGTGCTCGGGTTGAAAATGGGGAAAAATCATGGGGTACACGGCCGGCCACACGACCGTGTCAGGTGGAACACGGGCGTGTCAGCTCAAACACGGGCGTGTTCGATACCCGTGTGAGGTTCTAGGAGATTCGATTTTGATGGCGAATGCGGCGCACGGCCCTGGACACGGGCGTGTGCCAGGCCGTGTTCGGTCCAGATTGGGCATTTCAGCCTCGAATCGAAGCCGTTCATTTCTTTAACTGAAGATCCAACGGCTGGGGGTTGTTCCTGAGAGGATATACCCGTGAGTGGACTTGGAAAACCCTCACTTTTCATACCTTATCATCTTTCTAAATTCTTGGAAAGAGAGGAGAGCCAAGGGAGGAAGAAGGAGCTACATCCGCCATTGGAGGAGCTTCGGAGCTCCGAATCGCAAGCCGACTCCGGATCCACGGAGGCAACGCTAGTGCGGTGATTTCCATCCGATTACTTTTCAATGGCGCCAAAGAGGAACGCAAGGGTAACGATCCTCATCTTGAGCACGAATAGCTCTCTTTCCTAGCATAGGAAGCCCGCTCTCGCGAGTTTGCGGAGAGTTGGAGGCGTTCCTTCGGGTAGATAGGTGAAGTCCCCGTTGTTTAGAGTCTGTATGCGAGAACGGACATAGGCATGATGTGTGAAGCCTACCCGGACATGTTAGTCTGGATCGGTGATGTTGCATTGCATAAGGCCGGAGAAGACTCCGTGCTATTGGTTGTTTTTCGGGTTTTCTACGCGGTAGATTGCAGCAGGGAGCCTTGGGGATTAACCCAAAGGTGCACCCGGAAAACTGGGCGGATACGAGATCTTGCCAACTTGGTGGCTTGAGAGCCAACTTGAACATAACCGGGTTATGTGACTTGTGATGGAAGTGGGACTCGGCGGAAGTTTGACCCGCGCAAATGGCTTAAATTGTCGTTGCGATGTGAGCACGGGTTAGATGGAACCGTACCCGTTCTATGTCGTTCGGTTAAAGAGACCTAAAGGCACGTGGCACTTACCGTTGGCATAGAGTAGGGTCTTCGGCGGTCAATGGCTTAAATTGTCGTGACCCAGGCCAGGAAGACAAATTGCTCATAGGTTTGGCCGCCCAAGTGGCGGTGGTGAGTCCGGAATGTCAATGGCTTTAATTGACGTGACATCGACCGGTTCACTGAGATTGTGCCCTGAGAGCACGGGGCGTGTGGCCGTGCGAGCCAACGTTTGTGATGTAATGTCTATATATGCATTGCTCGCTTATGCTAATGAAATGCAGGGAAGGAGCATCGCCGCCCCGAGTTGGGGGCGGGATCGTTATAATTTGGTCAGCATTGCTGACCGTTGCCTTGTTTTGCCACCGTGCGGTGGTTTGTTGCTTGCAGGTGCAGCTGGACCAAGCGGTCAATAGCGGGCTAAAGCCCTTTTTGCGAAGCCGGCCCTCGAAGGCCCAAATGGAAGTGTTTACTGTTTTATTCATGTATGACCGGCCTGCGTGCCGTGGTTTGTAAATCATGTAATATTCAAGTGAAACATTTTGTAAGGCCTTAAGGCTTGTTTTGGGTATTTTGTATAACATTCCTATTTTGTATTAGTGGACATTCGTGCTTTGATGCTGGGTTCTTGTTTACAACTTTTATAAACTGCTTCCGCTAGAATGCTCTGTGTAGGACGTTGAGATTGGTTGGATGGTTTCCATAAGTAACCACCCGGTCTGTCTGTGGCATACGGCGTCGGGCCCCGGCCGGACCTACTGCTTTATGTTATGTGACGGATAGGGGGTGTTACAATTTGGTATCAGACTACTGGTTTTGGTCGGGCTTAAAGTGAATTCGTGGGCGAATTCTTTTTAAGGGGTGGTGAGCACATTGTGTGCGTCATCGTTATAATGGTAAAAGAACCCATGAATGTCCACTTAGGAATGAAAATACTCGTGTTTGAGGAACCTGCGTGTTCCTATAATTGTTGTTTGCAATTTATTTGGTCGCTTAACGGTGTTTTGTACCACTATAGGTGACCAGAAGTGGTGTTGGGCCGTCAGAACGCCGAGTTTCTGAGGCTAGTAGTGCACCGGATGTTGCTCCTGCAACACCTCTGTCGGCTGAAAATATACGATTGGTGGCTAAAGCGGTGTTGGCCGTGATAAATGCGCAGCCTGGAAGGCAGGCGTAGCAGCCCGCTCCTGTGATGGAGCAAGAACCTCTACAAGAGGCTAAGCCGAGGAGAGTGGAGCAAGTGGTTGTAGAACCGGTGGTGCCAAGGAGGGCAACTGAGAGGCAGCTAAAGCATGTAATGAGCTTTAACCCTCCGTTATTCTCGGGGTTGGGAACCCCATCTCAGGCTGAAGACTGGCTCTCCAGGGTGAAGAGAGTCATGACAGCGACGGAGATGGAGGAGTGGCAAATGACCACCATCGCTACGTTCCTTTTGGACGGTGAAGCGAGGATGTGGTGGGAAGGATTGGAGCTGCATCATTTGAGAGGTAGACAACTGATAGACGTTCTGATGGAAGAGTTCTCGGGATTGTTCTTATCAAGATACCTCCCTTCTACTTAGAGGATTTCGATGGAGAACAAATTTCTGAGGTTGGTACAGGGTGAGAGGAGCGTGGATGAATATCTCCATGAGTTCACTCGTTTGAGTCGTTATGCTAGCTCCACCATCATGGATGAGGAGCGCAAGACTAATCGCTTCTACGAAGGGTTGAGAGATGAGTTGAGGTTACTACACTCGGGGCCGATGACGTAGGGTTTCTTAACCTTGGTCAATACTGCCCGGTCCTTGGAGAAGGACATGAAGAACGTACAAGCAAAGAAAAGCTTGGGTGAGAGGAAATCTGAGTTTAAAGTGCCGACTACTTCAAAGTCCGGCTATCGGAGGTCTTTCAAGAAGCATAGGACTTCGAGTCCAGCTCCTTCTGGTGCTTCTGGGGTGACTACGAGTCGGACCCCGGGCGCGTGTTTTACATGTGGAAAGACGGGGCATTTCACCCGTGATTGTTGGAGCGGACGTCCTAAGTCCGAGAGGAGGCCGGGAGCTACTTATGAAGAGAAGGGAAAGGCGGTGGAGTCGACCGCATCCCATTATGCTCCGGCCCAACCAAGGGTCTACAATCTTGGCCAACATGAGGCCATTAAACAAGCTGATGTGGTGACAGGTACGGTTTAATTTATAGCAAGTCAATTTATTTAAATACTTGTTATGCACATGTTACCTTACCACTGCTTGTTTAGGATTTGTATTGATTTATGAAAATCTGGCACGAGCACTCTTCGATACGGGAGCCTCACACTCCTTCTTGTCCGAAGGATTTATATCACGCATCGGAGTCCATTCTTCGATGGTGAAGGATAAGTTGGATGTGTTGTTGCCCAATGGGTGTTAGATGCGAGCGGATAGGATCTGCGATGTTAAGATTCGTATTGGGGAGCAGGAGTTTGACCTGCGGGCGTCTTTACTTCTGTTAGTGGAGTTCGACGTCATATTTGGCATGGACTGGCTCTCGGAGCAGCAGGCCCATATAGATTGCGGTAGCAAGGAAGTTATGCTAGGAGCGAGTCGTGAGACGACGTTTACGGGCTTAAAGGGGTTGAGCAAGACGTTGATGTCTGCTCTTCAGGTGGTGAAGGCGGTTCGTGCTGGAGCAGAACTGTTCTTTACACTAGTGGAGGTTGCAAAGCCGAAGCCCGCGTTGGATTGTATTTCAGTGGTATCGGAATACCCTGATGTGTTCCCCGCAGATCTTCCTGGAGCCCCGCCTCAGCGGGAGATAGATTTTACGATCGAGCTAGTGCCAGGTGCAAAGCCTGTGTCACGATCTCCGTATCGGCTAGCGCCTAAGGAAATGGCGGAGCTGAAAGTTCAACTGCAAGAGTTGCTGGAGCAAGGATATGTGCGCCCGAGTTCTTCGCCTTGGAGCGCACCGGTCCTCTTTGTTAAGAAGAAGGACGGAAGCTTGAGGTTATGTATTGATTATCGGGAGCTAAACAAGCTGACTGAGAAGAACAAGTACCCGATCCCCCGGATTGATGATATCTTTGATCAGTTAGTCGGGTCGACGGTGTACTCGAAGTTGGATCTCAAGGCTGGGTACTATCAGCTGCGAATAAGGGAGAGTGATATCCCGAAGACAGCATTTAGTACGAGATACGGGCATTATGAGTTTACGGTCATGCCGTTTGGGCTGACTAATGCGCCGTCAGTATTCATGGATTTGATGAACAGGACGTTCAGGGAGTACTTGGACCATTTCGTGATCGTCTTCATCGACGATATTTTGGTGTACTCGCAAAGTGAGGAAGATCACTTCAAGCATCTTCATTTGGTGTTGGAGACGCTAAGGAGAAATCAGTTGTATGTCAAGTTCTCGAAGTGCGAGTTTTGGCTATCCTCAGTAGCGTTCCTCGGTCATATAGTGAGTGGAGAGGGTATTGATGTGGATCCGGCGAAGATTGTTGCGATACGGGAGTGGCCTGAGCTCGCTACTGTAGCGAAAGTCCTGAGTTTTCTGGGGCTTGCCGGCTATTATAGGCGCTTCGTAGAGAACTTCTCGCGGATAGCGTTACCTCTCACTACATTGACGAGGAAGGAGCATAAGTTCGTTTGGATGCAGGAGTGCGCACGAGCTTTTGAGGAGTTGAAGTGTCGGTTGACCACGTCGTCTGTGCTGAGTTTGCCATGTGGGGCCGAAGGCTATGAGATATATAGCGATGCTTCAGGCAGCGGTTTGGGTTGCGTGCTACTGCAGCACAGAAGCGTGATAGCTTATGGCTCGAGACAGCTAAAAGTGCACGAGAGGAATTATCCGGTCCATGACTTGAAGTTAGCGGCCGTGATTTTTGCTTTGAAGCTGTGGAGGCACTATTTGTACGGTGTGAATATTGATATCTACACCGATCATAAGAGCCTGAAATATCTTATTGATCAGAAAGATCTGAATATGCGGCAGCGTAGGTGGATGGAGTTCCTGGGGGACTATACCTTCAAGATCCACTACGTGCCTGGCAAAGGGAATGCGGTTGCGGACGCGTTGAGTCGCCGAGCACCAGCTCAAGCCAATTGGCTATCGGTGCACGATGAGCGGTTGGTGCGAGAGTTGGAGGCGTTTGAGATTGTTTGTGTGGATAGACAATCAAGTGCTGAAGCAGTTCTGAATTGGACTGAAGTCCAATATGACTTGGCTGATCGTATTCGGCAGGCTTTGGATATGGATGCTCATATGAAGCAGTTCATGGTAGAGGCTCTGGATGGGTCAAATTCTCGATTCGTCGTGGAGGACGGGTTGCTTTGGAAAGACGGTCGTTTGTGCGTCCCAAGTGTGGGCAATTTACGGGTGGAGTTGTTGTACGAGGCACACCATACCAAGTACTCGATTCACCCGGGGAGCACGAAGATGTAGCGTGATGTGAAGAAACTGTTTTGGTGGCCGGGTTTGAAAAAGGATGTGGCGCTCTACGTAGCGAAGTGCCAAACTTGCGCCTTGGTAAAGGCGGAGTGCCAAAAGCCGGGAGGATTTCTTAAGTCCTTGCCTATTCCGGAGTGGAAATTCGACGAAATCTCTATGGAATTTGTGCACGGTTTGCCAACGTCGCAGAAGGGAAACGACGCCATTTGGGTGGTTGTTGATCGATTAACGAAGGTGTCGCATTTTATTCCGCATAGGAAGGATGATCCGGTGGAGAAGCTGGCAAAGCTTTATGTGGATAATATAGTACGGCTTCATGGTGTGCCCCGCAGCATCGTGAGTGACCGAGATGGGCGGTTCACGTCCAATGATTGGAGGCTGGTGCAGCAAATGTTGGGAACAAAGCTAAAATTCAGCACAGCCTTCCATCCACAAACGGATGGGCAGACCGTGAGGGTCAATAGAACCATGGAAGACATGCTTCGCATGTGTGTCTTGGATTTTGGAAAGCAATGGGAAGACCACCTATATTTGGTGGAGTTCGCCTACAACAATAGATACCAAGCGAGTATTCAGATGGCGCCTTTCGAGGCCCAATATGGTAGAAGATGTCGCACGCCGTTGTCTTGGTTAGAAACGGGTGAGTCAAAGTTGTATAAGCGATCGAAAGTGGATGGTGCTACTTCTTTGGTGTAACGCCCCAAAACTCAAAGGAGCAAAGGGGGACGTTTTGGGCCAGTTTGGGTTCTGGCTGTAGGCACACGGCCTGGGACACGGGCGTGTCCCAGGGCGTGTCAAGCGTGTGCCGACACTTAGCCGCGATGTCGTCGAGATTTTCTCGACGATTCGCTGAGAATGGGCACACGGCCTGCGACACGGGCGTGTCGCAGGGCGTGTCGACCCGTGTCGACACTTATCCGCGGAGTCGTCGAGTTATACTCGACGAATCGTCGAGAATGGGCACACGGCCCGCGACACGGGCGTGTCGCCGGGCGTGTCGACCCGTGTCGACGATCGTCCCGGGGAAGTCGTCGAGATTCGCTCGACGATCGTCGAGACAAGGCACACGGCCTAGGACACGGGCGTGTCCAAGGCCGTGTCATCAAGTCGTCGAACTGCATGCGACGAAATGTCGAGACCATGTACACGGCCTAGGGCCCAGGCGTGTCAAGGTGACATGGGCAAGGACACGGGCGTGTCCTAGAACACGTGCAGTGCTCGGGTTGAAAATGGGGAAAAATCATGGGGTACACGGCCGGCTACACGGCCGTGTCAGTTGGAACACGGGCGTGTCAGCTCGAACACGGGCGTGTTCGATACCCGTGTGAGGTTCCAGGTGATTCGATTTTGACGGCGAATGCGGCACACGGCCCTGGACACGGGCGTGTGCCAGGCCGTGTTCGGTCCAGATTGGGCATTTCAGCCCCGAATCGAAGCCGTTCGTTTCCTTAGGTTGAGATCCAACGGCTGGGGGTTGTTCCTGAGAGGATATACCCGTGAGTTGACTTGGAAAATCTCACTTTTCATACCTTATCATCTCTCCAAGTCCTTGGAGAAAGAGGAGAGCCATTGGAGGAAGAAGAACTAGATCCCGCCATTGGAGGAGCTTCGGAGCTCCGAATCGCGAGCCGACTCCGGATCCACGGAGGCAACGCAAGTGCGGTGATTTCTATCCGATTACTTTTCGATGGCGCCAAAGAGGAACTCAAGGGTAACGATCCTCATCTTGAGCACGAATAGCTCTCTTTCCTAGCATAGGAAGCCCGCTCTCGCGAGTTTGCGGAGAGTCGGAGGCGTTCCTTCGGGTAGATATGTAAAGTCCCCGTTGTTTAGAGTCCGTATGCGAGAACGGACATAGGCATGATGTGTGAAGCCTACCCGGACATTTTAGTCTGGATCGGTGATGTTGCATTGCATAAGGCCGGAGAAGACTCCGTGCTATTGGTTGTTTTCGGGTTTTCTACGCGGTAGATTGCAGCAGGGAGCCTTGGGGACTAACCCAAAGGTGCACCCGGAAAACTGGGCGGATACGAGATCTTGCCAACTTGGTGGCCTGAGAGCCAACTTGAACATAACCGAGTTATGTGACTTGCGTTAGAATGGGACTCGGCGAAAGTTTGACCCGCGCAAATGGCTTAAATTGTAGTTGCGATGTGAGCACGGGTTAGATGGAACCGTACCCGCTCTATGTCGTTCGGGTTAGAGAGACCTAAGGTTACGTGGCACTCGTCGTTGGCATAGATGTGAGTCTTCGGCGGTCAATGGCTTAAACTGACGTGACCCATGCCAATAAGACAAATTGCTCATAGGTTTGGCCGTCTAAGTGGCGGTGGTGAGTCCGGAATGTTAATGGCTTTAATTGACGTGACATCGACCGGTTCACCGAGAATGTGCCCTGAGTGCACGGGGCGTGTGGCTGTACGAGCCAACGTCTGTGATGACATGTCTATGGTTATTTATATGGCTCGCTTATTCTAATGAAATGCAGGGAAGGAGCATCGCCGCCCCGAGTTGGGGGCGGGATCGTTATAATTTGGTCAGCATTGCTGACCGTTGCCTTATTTTGCCACCGTGCGGTGGTTTGTTGCTTGCAGGTGCAGCTGGACCAAGCGGTCAATAGCGGGCTAAAGCCCTTTTTGCGAAGCTGGCCCTCGAAGGCCCAAGTAGAAGTGTTTACTGCTTTATTCATGTATGACCGGCCTGCGTGCCGTGGTTTGTAAAACATGTAATTTTCAAGTGAAACACTTTGTAAGGCCTTAAGGCCGGTTTTGGGTATTTTTGTATAACATTCCTTTCGGTATTAGTGGACATTCATGCTCTTATGCTGGGTTCTTGTTTACAACTCTTATAAACTGCTTCCGCTAGAATGCTCTGTGCAGGACGTTGAGATTGGTTGGATGGTTTCCATACGTAACCACCTGGTCTGTCTGTGGTATATGGCGTCGGGCCCCGGCCGGACTTACTGCTATATACTATGCGACGGATAGGGGGTGTTACAATTTGGTATCAGACTACTGGTTTTGGTCGGACTTAAGCTGAATTCGTGGGCGAATTCTTTTTAAGGGGTGGTGAGCACATTGTGTGCGTCATCGTTATAACGGTAAAAGAACCCATGAATGTCCACTTAGGAATGAAAATACTCGTGTTTGAGGAACCTGCGTGTTCCTATAATTGCTGTTCACAATTTTATTTGGTTGCTTGACGGTGTTTTGTAGCACTATAGGTGACCGGAAGCGGTGCTGGACAGCCAGAATGTCCGGTTTCTGAGGAGCATAGTGCACCCGGTGAGGTGTTTGAGCCTCCTCCTTCGTATGAAACTGTTAGAAGGATCGTAGAAGCGGTGTTCACTGTGACGGGTGCACGGTTTGGAGGAAATGTACAACCCTGCGCACCTGTTGTGGCCTCAACGTCGGTGGGCGCGATGCAGCAGATGACCTTTGGTAGACCATTGGGGCAGCAGCTGAATATGCATTTAGTGCAGGGAGCGCGCACAGTTGAGGAATATTTGCAAGCATTTCTTATGATAATCCGCTACCCATGCTTCGAGGTGGATAATGAGCAAGCTATAGTCGATAGGTTTTATAGTGGCCTACGTGCCGAGTTACGAGTTCTACTGCTAGGACCAAAGTTATTGGGATTCCGAGCCTTGGTGGAATCAGCTAGATCTTTGGAGGCAGATCTGAGGAAGACCCTCCCGATGCCAGCGACCATGGTATCGAACTATTCAAACCCCATAAGAGCTGCATCCGGCAGAAAGCTGGAGAAAGGGGCTATGAAATCGACTAGTAAAGCTACTTACACTTGTTATACTTGTGGAAAGAGAGGGCACTTTGCCCGAGACTGTTGGAATGGCGCTCGGAAGGGTAAGGAAGCTATGTCAGGTGCAGTCAAGGATGTTAGTGCAAAGGAAACGGCATTCAAAGTGCCGAACACCTCAAAGTCTGCATATCGTAAATGGTATAAGAAGCCTAGGACTTCGGGTCAAGCTCTTTCTGGTGCTTCTGGGGCGACTACGGGTCAGACCCCGGGCACATGTTTCAACTGTGGGGAGCCGGGGCATTATGCTCGTGAGTGCCTAAAGCCCTGGAGGAAGCACGTCGTCGTGACGACAGGTATGGTTTAAAGATAGTTTTGCTTTAAATACTTGTTATGCATATTAGCTTAGGACTACTGTGCTAAGCTTTGTTGCGACTTTACTTTATCTGCGAGAGCACCGTTCGTTTAGGGAGCTTCGCGTTCCTTTATTAGGAATTTTATTGTGCCTTGGAGTACCTCCTTCGATGATAAGAGATACATTGGATGCGTTATAGTCCAATGGTGCTCTTTCGGCGAGGGTAGAATTCGTTGCTCTTAGTTTGTGGTTTGGGAATTAGGAGTACGATCTGCAAGCGTCGTTACTTCCGTTGGTGGAGTTCGACGTTATATTTGGCATGGACTAGCTCTCGGAGCAGCAAGCCTACATAGACTGCGGTAGCAAGGAAGTCAACTTGGGAGCAAGTCGTGAGACGACCCTTATGAGCTCAAAGAGGTCGAGCAAGGCGATGATGGCCGCGCTTCAGGTGGTGAAGGCGGTTTGTGCTAGTGTAGAGCTGTTCTGTACACTAGTGGAGGTTGTAAAGCCGAAGCCCGCGTTGGATTATATTTCAGTGGTATTGGAATACCCTGATCTGTTCCCCGCAGATCTTCCTGGAGCCCCGCCTCAGCGGGAGATAGATTTTACGATCGAGCTAGTGTCAGGTGCAAAGCCTGTGTCACGATCTCCGTATCGGCTAATGCCTAAAGTAATGGCGGAGCTGAAAGTTCAACTGTAAGAGTTGTTGGATCAAGGGTATGCGCGTCCAAGTCCTTTGCCTTGGAGCGCACCGACCCTTTTTATTAAGAATAAGGATGGAAGGTTGAGGCTGCGTATTAATTATCGGGAGGTCAACAACTTGACGGAAAAGAGCAAGTACCCAAGCCCAAGGATCGATGATCTTTGTGATCAGTTGGTAGGGTCAACGGCGTACTCTAAATAGATAAGGGAGAGTGATATCCCTAAGATAACGTTCAGTACAGGACACGGGCGCTACGAGTTTACGGTCATGCCGTTTGGGCTGACTAATGCGCCGTCAGTGTTCATAGATTTGATGAACAGGACGTTCAGGGAGTACTTGGACCGTTTCGTGATCGTCTTCATCGACGATATTTTGGTGTACTCGCAAAGTGAGGAAGATCACTTCAAGCATCTTCATTTGGTGTTGAAGACGCTAAGGAGAAATCAGTTGTATGCCAAGTTCTCGAAGTGCGAGTTTTGGCTATCCTCAGTGGCGTTCCTCGGGCATATAGTGAGTGGAGAGGGTATTGCGGTGGATCCGGCAAAGATTGTTGCGATACGAGAGTGGCCTGAGCTGGCTACGGTAGCGGAAGTCCGGAGTTTGCTGGAGCTTGCCGGCTACTATATGCGCTTCATGGAGAACTTCTCGCGGATAGCGTTACCTCTCACTACTTTGACGAGGAAGGAGCATAAGTTCTTTTGGACGCCGGAGTGCGCGCGAGCTTTTGAGGAGTTATAATGTCGGTTGACTACGACGCCTGTGCTGACTTCGCCAAGTGGAACCGAAGGCAATGAGATTTTTAATGATGCGTAGGGCAGCGGTTTGGGTTGCGTGCTACTGCAACACGGAAGCGTAATAGCATATGGCCGTGAGTTTTGCCTTGAAGCTATGGAGGCATAATTGTATACGGTGTGAAAGTGGATCTCTACGCCGGTCACAAGAGCGTGAAGCATCTGATTGATCAGAAGGATCTGAATATACGACAGCGTAGATGGATGGAGTTCTTGGGAGACTATACATTCAAAATCAACTACGCGCCTGATAAAGGGAATGCGGTTGCTGACGCGGTGAGTCGCCAAGCCCCAACTCGAGCCCATTGGCTATCGGTGCAAGATGAGCGGTTGGTGCGAGAGTTGGAGGCGTTGGGGATCGTTTGTATGGACAAGCAATCAAGTGCTGAAGCAGTTCATGGTAGAGGCTCTGGATGGGCCAAATTCCCAATTCGTCGTGGAGGACGAATTGCTTTGGAGAGACGGTCGTTTGTGCGTCCCAAGTGTGGGCAATTTGCGGGTGGAGTTGTTGTACGAGGCATACCCTACCAAGTACTCGATTCACCCGGGGAGCACGAAGTTGTACCATGATGTGAAGAAACTATTTTGGTGGCCGGGTTTAAAGAAGGTTGTGGCGCTATACGTAGCGAAGTGCCAAACTTGCGCCTTGGTGAAGGCGGAGTGCCAAAAGCCGGGAGGATTTCTTAAGTCCTTGCCTATTCCGGAATGGAAATTCGACGACATCTCTATGGACTTTGTGCACGGTTTGCCAAGGTCGCAAAAGGGAAATGACGCCATTTGGGTGGTTGTCGATCGATTAACGAAGGTGTCGCATTTTATTCCGCATAGGAAGGATGATCCGGTGGAGAAGTTAGCAACGCTTTATGTGGATAACATAGTACGGCGTCATGGTGTGCCCCACAGCATCGTGAGTGACCGAGATGTGCGGTTCACGTCCAATGATTGGAGGCTGGTGCAACAAATGTTGGGAACAAAGTTGAAATTCAGCACAGCCACCCATCTGCAAACGGATGGGCAGACCGAGAGGGTTAATAGAACCATGGAAGACATGCCCCGCATGTGTGTCTTGGATTTTGGAAAGCAATGGGAAGACCACCTTTATTTGGTGGAGTTCGCATACAACAACAGCTACCAAGCGAGTATTCAGATGACGCCCTTCGAGGCCCTATATGGTAGGAAATGTCGCACGCCGTTGTCTTGGTTAGAAACGGGTGAGTCAAAGTTGTATAAGCGATCGGAAGTGGAGGATGCTACTTCTTTGGTGAGAACGATTCGGGAGAGGTTGCTTATCGCTCAGGACCGGCAAGCAAGGTACTATAATGCCAAGCACAGGAACGTGGAGTTCGCTGTGGGCGATTATGTATACTTAAAGATCAAGCCGTTCAAGGGTGTCTCGCGGGTGCGACGATTGAAAAAGCTAAGCCCGAGGTACCTTGGACCGTTCGAGGTTCTGGAGCGAGTTGGAGAAGCGGCCTATAGGTTGAAGCTTTCAGTGGAGCTATGTGGTTTACACGATGTATTCCATATTTCGGTGCTTTGGAAGGTGGTGCAAGAGCCTACGCAAGTGATCGCGGTTGATCAAGTACCGGTGGATAGTGGGCTAACGACAAAGGTCAAGCCCGTGTGGATTGAGGATTCGGAGGTCAAGCGGCTACGCAATAAAGAGATCAGGATGGTCAAGGTCCGGTGGGACAATTGCGGTCGTGAGGAGCTCTCTTGGGAGCGAGAGCAGACTATGCTTGACGAGTATCCGGAGTTGTTCCGCTCAGGTACAAATTTTGTTTTTGTATGTCTTTCCTTTATGTAATTTCGTGGGCGAAATTCTTTTAAGAGGGGGAGAGTTGTAACGCCCCGAAACTCAAAGGAGCAAAGGGGGACGTTTTGGGCCAGTTTGGGTTCTGGCTGTAGGAACACGGCCTGGGACACGGGCGTGTCCCAGGGCGTGTCAAGCGTGTGCCGACACTTAGCCGCGAAGTCGTCGAGATTTTCTCGACGATTCGCTGAGAATGGGCACACGGCCTGCGACACGGGCGTGTCGCAGGGCGTGTCGACCCGTGTCGACACTTAGCCGCGGAGTCGTCGAGTTATACTCGACGAATCGTCGAGAATGGGCACACGGCCCGCGACACGGGCGTGTCGCCGGGCGTGTCGACCCGTGTCGACGATCGTCCCGGGGAAGTCGTCGAGATTCGCTCGACGATCGTCGAGACAAGGCACACGGCCTAGGACACGGGCGTGTCCAAGGCCGTGTCATCAAGTCGTCGAACTGCATGCGACGAAATGTCGAGACCATGTACACAGCCTGGGACCCAGGCGTGTCAAGGTGACACGGGCAAGGACACGGGCGTGTCCTAGAACCCGTGCAGTGCTCGGGTTGAAAATGGGGAAAAATCATGGGGTACACGGCCGGCTACACGGCCGTGTCAGTTGGAACACGGGCGTGTCAGCTCGAACACGGGCGTGTTCGATACCCGTGTGAGGTTCCAGGTGATTCGATTTTGACGGCGAATGCGGCACACGGCCCTGGACACGGGCGTGTGCCAGACCGTGTTCGGTCCAGATTGGGCATTTCAGCCCCGAATCGAAGCCGTTCGTTTCCTTAAGTTGAGATCCAACGGCTGGGGGTTGTTCCTGAGAGGATATACCCGTGAGTTGACTTGGAAAACCTCACTTTTCATACCTTATCATGTCTCCAAGTCCTTGGAGAAAGAGGAGAGCCATTGGAGGAAGAAGAACTAGATCCCGCCATTGGAGGAGCTTCGGAGCTCCGAATCGCGAGCTGACTCCGGATCCACGGAGGCAACGCAAGTGCGGTGATTTCTATCTGATTACTTTTCGATGGCGCCAAAGAGGAACTCAAGGATAACTGTTGGGTATTGTATCCACAATGTACCTGATTTGAAGAAGCCTCTGGACAAGCTAAGGTCAATAGACTATGTATTTGATAAAATATTTCTAGTTGTGCTTGCAGTTTTTCCACGCTAAGTGCACACCAATGTCAGGGTGCAGTAGGTCAATATACACGGGTCTGCACGACGTAATCCCTCGTTGAGCAGATCAGTGTGTTGGCCTACGTGTATTCTCTCTATTGGAGTGCACTTATTTTCAAGCACAGGGCTGTAAATATGCAGGAGCAGACAAGGAGCAAGGATGGGTCAAGGAGCACCTCATAGGTGGAAAGACGAAAATCCGTCTAAGTTTAAATCGACGAGAATCACCAAGTGATTCTCGCCGATTCGGAGAGAATCACTTGTGATTCTCGCCGATTCGTCGAGAATCAGAAGTTGATTCTCGCCGGACTCGACCCAGCCACTTCTAAGCAAGCACCTCTGCTTCTAAGTAAGAATCGACGAGAATCACCAAGTGATTCTCGCCGATTCGGCGAGAATCACTAGTGATTCTCGTCGAATCGTCGAGAATCACTGGTTGATTCTCGCTGTCTCGACCTGGCCTAAAGCAGTGCGTGCTACCAAGGCAAATTCGACGAGAATCATCTTTGATTCTCGCCGAATCGTCGAGAATCACTTTTGATTCTCGGCGACTCGGCGAGAATCACTTTCGATTCTCACCGATTTTGACTTGGGCGTTTTTCTGGAACTTCCTGAACCGGATTCTGCCGCTGTTAAGATTCTGGACCGGGACTTAGGGATTCAGCTTGTGGGTCCCACAACGGTCATTTTGGAAAACATCTACAGTATTTATATACGGGTATTTTGAACGGAATACTCAGACAGAAAGAAGCCGAGCAGAGCAAACCCTAAAATCGCGAAATAGCTCTGCCGCATCCGTCATCGCTCGCGCTAGTCCGTCGTCGCTGCTGATCGCTTTTCTTCTCGATCTCCGGCGACAGAAGCTTAGCAAAGCTTTGAGTCTCACGTGTCTATCCAGAGATCTCTTGTCTCTCGATTTGTTGATCGGGAAAAACTTCCCCGTCCGAATCGATCGAGACGACCGATCCTCATGTGACCGTTGGAAGACCAAGCTAACTTCGCTACGAAGTTTGGATCTCCAAGTTCAGCAGCCGCTCATCATCATAGCTGCCGATCCCGAAGCTAGCCGCCGCTCGTGTTGCCGCCGCCGGTTCCGGGGAGATCCTCTCCAAGAGAGACCAAGGTTGTAGACTCTTCGTTGACTTCACGAACACGTCATCGAACGAAGAGGAACACCGTAGTCTCTAAACGAAGTTTGTATCTCGTGTACATTCTATATTTACTATTGTTGTAAAGGAACGATTGTTCCGTGTTGTAAGGGTTGGGTGAAACCCGTTTTGTGGGAGTGTTGACTCTCACGTGTGGAAGGGTTCCTTCCGATAGTGCAGGGATTGGATTTCAATCCTGTTGGAGAAGAGACCGAGTCGTCCCTTGTTGGGAGATAGGTCGAAGGGGGAAAGTGGATGTACCCAAGTCGGGGAACCACTATAAATTGCCTGTGTATTCTGTGTGCTGTGCTTTTTATTTTTATTGTGCAGGTACATTCGTAAATTCCGCAAAAGCGCTACACGTCACCTATCCCCCCCCCCCCATAGGTGCACTTTGCCGACACTAGGTGGACTTTCAAGTGGTATCAGAGCAAGGTTACTCATCAAAAAGGTCAACACCTTGAGTTGAATCCTGCCCCTAGTGTCAAGAAGAAGACAAATATCTACTATGGACGGGCTCAAGTTCTCCGGCAAGATCCCAGTGTGCACCAGGCTCAACTTTCCGATCTGGAAGGAAAGAATCAGGTTTTACATGGAAGCAGTCGATCCTCGACTCTTCATGATCGTGGAGGAGGGACCTTATGTCCCCACTATGGCCTCCACCATCGATCCCACCAAGAAGGTGCCGAAGACACTTTCTGAAATGGACAAAGACGAGATGGTGCTAGTGGGACTGGACAAGAAGGCACGAAACATTCTGGTGAGTGCAGTTGATGATTCTATGATGCAAAATTTCAGCAACTGCAGGGCAGCTCAGGAGATCTGGCAGTGCCTGATCATCCTAATGGAGGGCACGGATGAAGTGAGGGATGATCGGAGATCCCTCCTGAACCAAAAATATGAGGCCTTCAGGCAAGGGCCTAAGGAAGAGATCGGAGTCACCTATGAGAACTTCCTAAAGATTGTCAACGCCCTCAAGGGCTACGGAAGAGTGTTCACCAATGGTGAACTCAATGACAAATTCCTTAGGTCCCTTACTAAGGAATGGGACACAAAGATCTGCGCCATCAGAGAATTTGGCAGACTAGCAGAAACTGATCCACAAATCCTATTTGGGAAGCTGATGTCCTATGAGCTTCAGCTGAACACCAGGAAAGCAGAGGAAGAAGCAGAGAAGGCTGCTGCAAAAGAAAAGACTATGGCCCTAAAAGCCAGTTACTCCAGAAAGGGCAAGGGTGCGATGTCATACCGTGCGAGCAATAAGGAAGAGGAGGAGGACTCTGAACCATGCTCCTCCGGCTCAGAGCTGTCGGAGGAGGATTTCTCCCTCATCACCCGAGAGTTCAAGAAGTTCCTCAAGATGAGGAATCAAAGAAAGAAAGACAGCTCCTCCTCCAGGCATCAGAAGAAAAATTATTCTTCTGACAGGTATGCATCTAAACCTAACAAACATCGTTCTTCTGATATTATTTGTTTTGGATGCAATAAGCCAGGGCACGTCGTGGCCGACTGCTATCAAAGCAAAAGAGAAAAGGGGAAAGGAGAGGAGCTCAAATCCTCCAGAGATAAGAAGAAGGAGCGGAGCTACATCGCCAGAAGGCCAAAGACACTAAGTGAGTCTGATTCCTCAGACTCCAGTGATGATGAGGAAGCCTACTTCGGGCTGGTGGGTCGCTCCGACTCAGAAGGAGAATGTCCCCCATTTACTGGGAAGGTAAAAGCTCACACACCTCTCTCCAACTCTGACTCTGATCCTGAGTCTCAGGATGATGAACCTGAGAATAGCCTTTCGGCCCGCGAAGCTGAGCTCCTCGAGAAGTATGAGCTTCTGCTCAACACCTTCGAGGAGTGCCGAAAGAGATTGAAGGCTGAGAAAAAGGAAGTAAAATTCCTTAAGGGCGAGTGTGTTTCCCTAAGGGAAGAGGTCACCAGCTTGATTTCTCTCCGACAGGAACACCTCGACCTGACTTCAAAGCACTCAGAGTCTCTTAAGCTCCTTGATCTTAAGCAGGAGGAAGTCGACAAGTTGGAAAAACAACTTGCGGCAGAAAGGAAGATCGTCAAGAGCTTCTCTATGCCAAAAATTGTTCTTCCAGTTGTTGATACCTTCTCTGCTCAGGCCAAAGGAGCTGGCTTGGGGCATGTAGGGGTATCTGGTTCCTCTTCCAGGAGAAACAGGAACCAGAGGAAGAATAAGGCCGCCAAGAAGGCCTCTGCTGATGAAAAGGGTAAGACTCCTCTTAGTCCTGTTGCGTTCAGAAAGCCTGGCTTTCCTTGCAACCAACATGACTTTGAGTCAACATTTGGGCATCATTTCCGGCCCTCGGTTGCAAAGCCAAAGAGCCGGTATGACGGTTGGAACTTTCCCTGGAACTTCGGTGAGAGTGCCTTCAAGGCACCTTATGAGGAAATCCACATAGGAAATTATGGTCCGTTCTCTAGCGTCCATAATGGAAAGCAGGCACCAAAAGCCAAGCCTGTTATACAGAAGGTGACAAAGTCATGTGACTGTTGTCACCATGAGGCCTCCACCTCCAGATCCAAGGCCCCAGCAGTACCCACCGTTCCCAGGGTAAGGCAGGAGCCTAGGAAGAGGTACAACAGATTCGACTGTTGGTGCTGTGGCAAAGTCGGTCACTTTGCCGTGGATTGTTGGTTTAATCCAAGGAATTACGAGACTCCCTATGTTAGCAATGCGAGACCGACCACTCGTAGGGTTAACCAACCGAGGGGGAGTATGCTAACCAGGAATCTAGGACCCAAGTTCGATTGGGTTCCTAAGGCAAATTAATTTTGTTTTGCAGGAATGTCCAAAGGCCACCAAAACGCCGATCTGGTATTTGGACAGTGGATGCTCCCGGCATATGACCGGGACAAGAAGCCTGCTGCGTGATTACACTCCAGTCGAGAATGGACCCAAAGTCATCTTTGGAGGGTCAGATCGAGGAGTCACCAGAGGTTATGGTATGATTTCCAACGGTATAATCTCTATCACCGACGTGGCTTATGTTGAAGGGTTAAACCATAACCTGATCAGTGTAAGTCAGTTATGTGATAAAGATTATGACGTTAAGTTCTGCAAGGATAAATGTCTGATAATTTCACGTACCTCTTCTGAAATGGTATTATCAGGCATTAGGAGCAGAAATATCTTCTGTTTAGATTTTCTCAGTTTAGATTCATCTACCCCCGTATGCCTTGTGGTAACAGGCAGTGCATCTCTTTGTGAACAATGGCACAAGAGATTGGCACATATTAATTTCAAGACAATTAGTATGTTGTTTTCTAAGAACTTGGTAAGGGATGCTCCCAGTATCAAGTGCATCAAAGATAGCCCATGTCCTGCATGCCAGATGGGCAAACAGACTCGGGCTACCTTTAAGAGCATCGCAGACAAAGACTCTTCCCGATGTCTTTACCTTTTACATATGGACTTGTTTGGTCCAATGCAAGTTCATAGCTTGGGAGGAAAGTTCTATACGCTAGTGATAGTTGATGATCATTCTCGGTTTACATGGGTGTTCTTTTTGAAATGAAAGTCAGATACGTTTGACATCTTCACTAATTTTGTCAAGCAGATTCAGAACGAATTTAACTGCTCCGTGGTCAAAATCAGAAGTGACCATGGAACAGAATTCGAATCTGGTGCAATGACAGAATTTTGTGAAGAATAAGGTATCTTTCATGAGTTTTCCTCCCCGCGCACTCCTCAGCAAAATGGAGTTGCGGAGAGGAGAAATAGAACTCTCATTGAAGCCTACACGACAATGTTGAAAGACGCTTCTCTCCCGGAATACTTCTGGGCAGAGGGTGTCAATACAGCTTGTCATGTACAAAACCGAGCATTGATCAACAAGCATCATCGTAAGACGCCCTACGAGCTACTGAAAGGCAGGAAACCAACCATGTCCTACTTGAGGATTTTTGGTTGCAGATGCTATGTACTGAATAATGGGAAGTACCCGCGTACTAAATTCGGTGAAAAATGCTTCGAAGGCATATTCATGGGCTATAGTTCCCATAGTCGGGCATATAGGGTCTTCAATAAGAAAACCCTAGTGGTAGAAGAATCAATAAATGTTGTATTTGATGAAGGAAGTTTGCTTAACAGCAATTCTTCCAGTAGTATTCTTGAAGATGCAGGTGCTCGACTTGAACAGCTGAGTCTAGATGAGACCGCTAAAGATGACGCTCCTAAGTACGTCAAAGTTTCCACCTCCACGTCATCTGAAAATGTTGAAGATCAAAATGGAACAAATATCTTAGAAGAAGGAGAAGCACAAGAAGTAGTCGAAGCTCCAGACGCCATACTTCTTGAGCTCCGGCACGTGAGGGATCATCCTAGAGATCAGATCATCGGAGATCCTCGTGTCGGTGTCAGAACTCGAAGAGGTACTATTAACGAAGTATTGCATCTTAGCTTCCTGTCACAGGTAGAGCCAAAGAAGTTCGACGAGGCGAACAAGGATGCGGCATGGATTCTGGCCATGCAAGAGGAACTACATCAATTCGAACGTTGCAATGTTTGGACGCTGGTTCCAGACCATACAAACAGAATGTGATTGGCACGAAGTGGATCTTCAGAAACAAGCTGGATGAACATGGTGTCATCGTAAAGAACAAGGCCAGGCTGGTGGCTCAAGGTTACAGACAGGAGGAAGGGATTGACTTCGACTAGACCTTCGCACCAGTAGCAAGGCTCGAGGCAATCAGGCTGTTCCTGGCGTATGCTTCACACAAAGGATTTACAGTCTATCAAATGGATGTGAAATCGGTATTCCTGAATGGAGACCTAAAAGAGGAAGTATACGTCGCTCAACCCCCAAGTTTTGTCGATCCTACTTATCCCAATCATGTCTATTTTCTTAATAAGGCCTTATATGGGTTGAAACAAGCTCCACGAGCTTGGTATGAGACTTTATCTAGTTTTCTTCTTGAGAACAAGTTCTCCAGAGGTAAAATAGATAAAACATTGTTTCTCAGGGAAGTCAAAGGCAAGATTTTGCTGGTGCAAATCTATGTCGATGACATAATATTCGGCTCAACGGACAACAATCTTTGCAAAAAGTTTTCTAAACTTATGCAAGGAAAGTTTGAAATGAGCAGTATGGGAGAGCTCAAGTATTTCTTAGGACTTCAAGTGAAACAGTCTGAGGATGGAATCTTCATCTCTCAGACGAAGTTCACAAATGAACTCCTTAAGAAATTCGGTATGGAGAGTGCAACTTCTATGAGGACTCCAATGGGATCCACCATGTCTCTGGATAAGGATGAGAAAGGTAAACCTTTCGATGAAACCAAATACAGAAGCATCATTGGATCCCTGCTCTACCTTACTGCCAGTAGACCGGATATTATGTTCTCCACATGTGTCTGTGCCCGATATCAGGTGAACACTAAGGAATCTCACTATATCGCTGCAAAGCGAATTCTAAGATACCTTAAAGGTACTCCTAATCTTGGCTTGTGGTACCCGAGAAACAATGATGTCGAGCTAATAGGCTTTTCAGATGCTGATTTTGCAGGGAGCAGGGATGACAAGAAAAGCACCTCCGGGACGTGTCAATTCCTCGGCAGGAGGCTTATCTCATGGAACAGCAAGAAACAGAATTGTGTTGCAACCTCCACAGCAGAGTCAGAGTACATCTCGGCAGGAAGCAGTTGCGCACAACTTCTATGGATCAGAAACCAGTTAGCCGACTACGACCTTCAGTTCAAGGAAGTACCCATGTACTGCGACTCCTCCAGTGCAATTGCCATTGCCAACAATCCTGTATCGCACAGCAGAACGAAGCATATTGAAGTGCGCTACCACTTCATTCGGGAGCACGTGGAAAACAAGGACATCTCTCTCTGTTATGTCCCCACGGACAAGCAGATTGCTGATATATTCACAAAGCCCTTAGACGAGGCCAAGTTCAATATTTTCAAGACTGAATTGGGGATGCTCAATTATGAGGAATGAAGACTACAGAAGCTCCAGGCTCGTGCATGATCTGAGGGGGAGCAAGGAACTCCAGCGTGAGTACAGATGCAAGAACTGAGGGGGAGCAAAGGGCCAAACGCTACAGACCCCGATTTGCAGAAGCCGAAAAGGGGGAGATTACCCTCTCGGCTAAGGCTAAGGTGGCTCCAAGCTTGCTCCCAAGAAATTGGTATTGGTAAGGGATAACTTACTCAACTCAATTTTAAGTTTATGGTTTTCATTCCCATTTGCTCTATTCACCTTAGCTTGTAGGGTTTAGGCTTCTTCAAATAGGGGGAGATTGTTGGGTATTATATCCACAATGTACCTGATTTGAAGAAGCCCCTGGACAAGCTAAGGTCAATAGACTATGTATTTGATAAAATCTTTCTAGTTGTGCTTGCAGTTTTTCCACGCTAAGTGCACACCAATGTCAGGGTGCAGTAGGTCAATATACACGGGTCTGCACGACGTAATCCCTCGTTGAGCAGATCAGTGTGTTGGCCTACGTGTACTCTCTCTATTGGAGTGCACTTATTTTCAAGCACAGGGCTGTAAATATGCAGGAGCAGACAAGGAGCAAGGATGGGTCAAGGAGCACCTCATAGGTGGAAAGACGAAAATCCGTCTAAGTTTAAATCGACGAGAATCACCAAGTGATTCTCGCCGATTCGGCGAGAATCACTTGTGATTCTCGCCGATTCGTCGAGAATCAGAAGTTGATTCTCGCCGGACTCGACCCAGCCACTTCTAAGCAAGCACCTCTGCTTCTAAGTAAGAATCGACAAGAATCACCAAGTGATTCTCGCCGATTCGGCGAGAATCACGATTCTCGTCAAATCGTCGAGAATCACTGGTTGATTCTCGCCGTCTCGACCTGGCCTAAAGCACTGCGTGCTACCAAGGCAAATTCGACGAGAATCATCTTTGATTCTCGCCGAATCGTCGAGAATCACTTTTGATTCTCGGCGACTCGGCGAGAATCACTTTCGATTCTCACCGATTTTGACTTGGGCGTTTTTCTGGAACTTCCTGAACCGGATTCTGCCGCTGTTAAGATTCTGGACCGGGACTTAGGGATTCAGCTTGTGGGTCCCACAACGGTCATTTTGGAAAACATCTATAGTATTTATATACGGGTATTTTGAACGGAATACTCAGACAGAAAGAAGCCAACCAGAGCAAACCCTAAAATCGCGAAATAGCTCCGCCGCATCCGTCGCCGCTCGCGCTAGTCCGTCGCCGCTGCTGATCGCTTTTCTTCCCGATCTCCGGCGACAGAAGCTTAGCAAAGCTTTGAGTCTCACGTGTCTATCCAGAGATCTCTTGTCTCTCGATTTGTTGATCGGGAAAAACTTCCCCGTCCGAATCGATTGAGACGACCGATCCTCGTGTGACCGTTGGAAGACCAAGCTAGCTTCGCTACGAAGTTTGGATCTCCAAGTTCAGCAGCCGCTCATCATCATAGCCGCCGATCCCGAAGCTAGCCGCCGCTCGTGTTGCCGCCGTCGGTTCCGGGGAGATCCTCTCCAAGAGAGACCAAGGCTGTAGACTCTTCGTTGACTTCACGAACACGTCGTCGAACGAAGAGGAATACCGTAGTCTCCAAACGAAGTTTGTATCTCGTGTACATTCTATATTTACTATTGTTGTAAAGGAACGATTGTTCCGTGTTGTAAGGGTTGGGTGCAACCCGTTTTGTGGGAGTGTTGACTCTCACGTGTGGAAGGGTTCCTTCCGATAGTGCAGGGATTGGATTTCAATCCTGTTGGAGAAGAGACCGAGTCGTCCCTTGTTGGGAGATAGGTCGAAGGGGGAAAGTGGATGTACCCAAGTCGGGGAACCACTATAAATTGCCTGTGTATTCTGTGTGCTGTGCTTTTTATTTTTATTGTGCAGGTACATTCGTAAATTCCGCAAAAGCGCTACACGTCACCTATCCCCCCCCCCCCCCCCGTAGGTGCACTTTGCCGACACTAGGTGGACTTTCAGTAACGATCCTCATCTTGAGCACGAATAGCTCTCTTTCCTAGCATAGGAAGCCCGCTCTCGCGAGTTTGCGGAGAGTCGGAGGCGTTCCTTCGGGTAGATATGTAAAGTCCCCGTTGTTTAGAGTCTGTATGCGAGAACGGACATAGACATGATGTGTGAAGCCTACCCGGACATTTTAGTCTGAATCGGTGATGTTACATTGCATAAGGCCGGAGAAGACTCCGTGCTATTGGTTGTTTTCGGGTTTTCTACGCGGTAGATTGCAGCAGGGAGCCTTGGGGACTAACCCAAAGGTGCACCCGGAAAACTGGGCGGATACGAGATCTTGCCAACTTGGTGGCCTGAGAGCCAACTTGAACATAACCGAGTTATGTGACTTGCGTTAGAATGGGACTCGGCGAAAGTTTGACCCGCGCAAATGGCTTAAATTGTCGTTGCGATGTGAGCACGGGTTAGATGGAACCGTACCCGCTCTATGTCGTTCGGGTTAGAGAGACCTAAGGTTACGTGGCACTCGCCGTTGGCATAGATGTGAGTCTTCGGCGGTCAATGGCTTAAACTGACGTGACCCATGCCAAGAAGACAAATTGCTCATAGGTTTGGCCGTCTAAGTGGCGGTGGTGAGTCCGGAATGTTAATGGCTTTAATTGACGTGACATCGACCGGTTCACCGAGAATGTGCCCTGAGTGCATGGGGCGTGTGGCCGTACGAGCCAACGTCTGTGATGACATGGCTATGGTTATTTATATGGCTCGCTTATGCTAATGAAATGCAGGGAAGGAGCATCGCCGCCCCGAGTTAGGGGCGGGATCGTTATAATTTGGTCAGTATTGCTGACCGTTGCCTTATTTTGCCACCGTGCGGTGGTTTGTTGCTTGCAGGTGCAGCTGGACCAAGCGGTCAATAGCGGGCTAAAGCCCTTTTTGCGAAGCTGGCCCTCGAAGGCCCAAGTAGAAGTGTTTACTGCTTTATTCATGTATGACCGGCCTGCGTGCTGTGGTTTGTAAAACATGTAATTTTCAAGTGAAACACTTTGTAAGGCCTTAAGGCCGGTTTTGGGTATTTTTGTATAACATTCCTTTTGGTATTAGTGGACATTCATGCTCCTATGCTGGGTTCTTGTTTACAACTCTTATAAACTGCTTCCGCTAGAATGCTCTGTGTAGGACGTTGAGATTGGTTGGATGGTTTCCATACGTAACCACCCGGTCTGTCTGTGGTATATGGCGTCGGGCCCCGGCCGGACCTACTGCTATATACTATGCGACGGATAGGGGGTGTTACATTTGGTAAGAACCATTCAGGAGAGGTTGCTTCTCGCTCAGGACCGGCAAGCAAAGTACTATAATGCCAAGCACAGGAACGTGGAGTTCGCTGTGGGCGATTATGTATACTTAAAGATCAAGCCGTTCAAGGGTGTCTCGCGGGTGCGGCGATTGAAAAAGCTAAGCCCGAGGTACCTTGGACCGTTTGAGGTTCTGGAGCGAGTTGGTGAAGCGGCCTATCGGTTGAAGCTTTCAGTGGAGCTTAGTGGTTTACATGATGTATTCCATATTTCGGTGCTTCGGAAGGCGGTGCAAGAGCCTACGCAAGTGATCGCGGTTGATCAAGTGCCGGTGGATAGTGGGCTAACGACAAAGGTCAAGCCCGTGCGGATCGAGGACTCGGAGGTCAAGCGGCTACGCAATAAAGAGATCAGGATGGTCAAGGTCCGGTGGGACAATTGCGGTCGTGAGGAGCTCTCTTGGGAGCGAGAGCAGACTATGCTTGACGAGTATCCGGAGTTGTTCCGCTCAGGTACAAATTTTGGTTTTGTACATGTCTTTCCTCTATTTAATTTCGTGGGCGAAATTCTTTTAAGAGGGGGAGAGTTGTAACGCCCCGAAACTCAAAGGAGCAAAAGGGGGACGTTTTGGGCCAGTTTGGGTTCTGGCAGCAGGCACACGGCCTGGGACACGGGCGTGTCCCAGGGCGTGTCAAGCCCGTGTCGACACTTAGTCGCGAAGTCGTCGAGATTTACTCGACGATTCGTCGAGAGTGGGCACACGGCCTGCGACACGGGCGTGTCGTAGGGCGTGTCGACCCGTGTCGACGATCGTCGCAGGGAGTCGTCGATATTCGCTCGACGATCGTCGAGACAAGGCACACGGCCTAGGACACGGGCGTGTCCAAGGCCGTGTCATCAAGTCGTCGATCTTCACTCGACGAAGTGTCCCGTGTACACGGCCTGGGGTCCAGGCGTGTCAAGGTGACACGGGTAAGGACACGGGCGTGTCCTAGAGCCCATGCAGTGCTCGGGTTAAAAATGGGGAAAAATCATGGGGTATACGGCCGGCCACACGGCCGTGTCAGGTGGAACACGGGCGTGTCAGCTCGAACACGGGCATGTTCGATACCCGTGTGAGGTTCCAGGAGATTCGATTTTGACGGCGAATGCGGCACACGGCCCTGGACACGGGCGTGTGCCAGGTCGTGTTCGGTCCAGATTGGGCATTTCAGCCCCGAATCGAAGCCGTTCATTTCTTTAACTGAAGATCCAACGGCTTGGGGTTGTTCCTGAGAGGATATACCCGTGAGTGGACTTGGAAAACCCTCACTTTTCATACCTTATCATCTTTCTAAATTCTTGGAGAGAGAGGAGAGCCAAGGGAGGAAGAAGGAGCTAGATCCGCCATTGGAGGAGCTTCGGAGCTCCGAATCGCAAGCCGACTCCGGATCCACGGAGGCAACGCTAGTGCGGTGATTTCCATCTGATTACTTTTCAATGGCGCCAAAGAGGAACGCAAGGGTAACGATCCTCATCTTGAGCACGAATAGCTCTCTTTCCTAGCATAGGAAGCCCGCTCTCGCGAGTTTGCGGAGAGTTGGAGGCGTTCCTTCGGGTAGATATGTGAAGTCCCCGTTGTTTAGAGTCCGTATGCGAGAACGGACATAGGCATGATGTGTGAAGCCTACCCGGACATGTTAGTCTGGATCGGTGATGTTGCATTGCATAAGGCCGGAGAAGACTCCGTGCTATTGGTTGTTTTTCGGGTTTTCTACGCGGTAGATTGCAGCAGGGAGCCTTGGGGATTAACCCAAAGGTGCACCCGGAAAACTGGGCAGATACGAGATCTTGCCAACTTGGTGGCTTGAGAGCCAACTTGAACATAACCGGGTTATGTGACTTGTGATGGAAATGGGACTCGGCGGAAGTTTGACCCGCGCAAATGGCTTAAATTGTCGTTGCGATGTGAGCACGTGTTAGATGGAACCGTACCCATTCTATGTCGTTCGGTTAAAGAGACCTAAAGGCACGTGGCACTTACCGTTGGCATAGAGTTGGGTCTTCGGCGGTCAATGGCTTAAATTGTCGTGACCCAGGCTAGGAAGACAAATTGCTCATAGGTTTGGCCGCCCAAGTGGCGGTGGTGAGTCCGGAATGTCAATGGCTTTAATTGACGTGACATCGACCGGTTCACTGAGATTGTGCCCTGAGAGCACGGGGCGTGTTGTCGTGCGAGCCAACATCTGTGATGTAATGGCTATATATATACATTGCTCGCTTATGCTAATGAAATGCAGGGAAGGAGCATCGCCGCCCCGAGTTGGGGGCGGGATCGTTATAATTTGGTCAGCATTGCTGACTGTTGCCTTGTTTTGCCACCGTGCGGTGGTTTGTTGCTTGCAGGTGCAGCTGGACCAAGCGGTCAATAGCGTGCTAAAGCCCTTTTTGCGAAGCCGGCCCTCGAAGGCCCAAATGGAAGTGTTTACTGTTTTATTCATGTATGACCGGCCTGCGTGCCGTGGTTTGTAAATCATGTAATATTCAAGTGAAACATTTTGTAAGGCCTTAAGGCTTGTTTTGGGTATTTTGTATAACATTCCTATTTTGTATTAGTGGACATTCGTGCTTTGATGCTGGGTTCTTGTTTACAACTTTTATAAACTGCTTCCGCTAGAATGCTCTGTGTAGGACGTTGAGATTGGTTGGATGGTTTCCATAAGTAACCACCCGGTCTGTCTGTGGCATACGGCGTCGGGCCCCGGCCGGACCTACTGCTTTATGCTATGTGACGGATAGGGGGTGTTACAGCAAGCACATCTGCTTCTGAAGATGAAGAGGCTGCAAGAGCCAAGAAGAGAAAATTTCAAGTCTTTAAGAGAAGGAGCCAGAATTATAAGAAAGCTTTACAAACAATAGCACCACAGCCTGCACCACAGCCTGCCCCATCTACAGATTACAGTTCTTTGATGGTGGCTATACAGATTAAGCTGGATGAGCAAAGGCAAGCTCTGGAAAAGTATGTGGATGAGGGGCATAAGTCACTGCAATTTGATCTGGCCCAAGACATCAAGTTAATCAGGTTTGAAATGAATCTGAACAAGAAAGAGATGACTGACTGCTTCCATAAGGGAGGAAATGCAGTAGTTTATTTGGCCACACATCAAGAAAATATCAAGAAACAAATTGAAGACCTGGCAGTAAAGCAAGGCTATGTCCTGGAAAATCAGATAAGAATGAATGACAATTTGACTGAATCACACAATGTGATAGTCACTGAGATGCAGAATCTGGCTGCTGCTCAAACTACAGCAAGGATTACTGCCCAGGAAGAGTTTGATAAGAAGTTCCAAGAGCACATCACTACTTTTAAGACTGTTCTTGAAGACTCTAAGAAGACCATAACTAAACAACTTCAGAAGTTCAAACCCTTCTATAAGGATGGAGTTAATTATCTGAATCATCAAATAAGATTTCAGAAAGATGATCTGAGGGATCACATTGAAAGAGAAGTCATAAAGGGGGAGAGGGTGTTAGTCAAAGCCAGCTCTGATCATGCAAAATGGATTTCAAATTCCATCAGAGCCACCCTTGGATATCCTCCATTGTGTGATGATGACAATGTTGCAGAGTCTGGGATTAATCCTGCATATCTTGGAGGAGAGCAAGCTGAAGTGGCTCAAGTAATATACCCTCCACCAAACTTTGATATGGTACATCAAGACATACAATCAATGTATAGCCCTACTGAGGGAATTCAGAAGGTCATCATAGAAAAAGTAGTTCAGCCAGTGCCAGAGGCTATATTGAAAGAACAAGAAGCTTTGCAGAAAGAATAAGAAGCCCAATTGTCTAAGAAGAGATTCAGGGAGCAAGCTGAATTGAGGACTGACTTTGAACAGTGGAGCCCCACTTCCAGGAATATTATCTTGACTGCATGGAAGGCTGCCAAAGACAATATCCAGGATAGAAACAAGTGGTATTCTTAACTGGAGTGGAGGAAGCATGAGACCAGGCAAGAGACAATTGTGCAATATAGGAGAAAGGCTAAGATGGGAAAGCTACCTCCTACTGCCCAGGAGCCTAGCAAGTACTTTCCAAAGCCTTATCATTATTTTGAAAGACAAAAGATCAAGGCTGAAGAGCAGAAAAAGAAGGATTTTAAAGGAAAGAAGTCTGCTGCTGCTGAAGATGCTGAAGCCCCAGTCCAAGCAAAGATACAATCAGGAAAGGGCATTGTGATCAAGGAGCCTGAGCAGCAATAGGATAGAATTTTTCTTTAGTTTACAGTTGTAATCATTTGATTTTAAACTCTCTGTAAACTTTTGGATAATGAAAATGTTGAAGTTCTTAGAACTATGTGATATGTGTTAAATTTATTACATTATTGTTCTGAGATATTTGTGTATACATGTTTGTTTATACATGTTTATGTACTTACCCTGTTATATAATCCTGTTTTACATCATACTGTGATTTTGTTATGTATGGTGTATATCATTGACTAAGGGTTATGACTTCTCCAAATAGGGGGAGATTGTTGGGTACATTGGAATAAATGTACCTGATTTGAAGAAGCCTCACCCTACTCAATGATATACATCAAAATGTATTTGATGTGTTTTGAGTTTAGTTGTGCAGGTTAAGTATTTGCACGGAAAGCTGAAAAGTTTCTAAGTCTATGTGTCGACACCCAGAAGAAAAGTGTCGACACTTAAGAAGACTTGTGTCGACACCCAGAGAAGCAGTGTCGACACTTGGAGTAATTGTGTCGACACCAGAAATGCAGAGTCGACACCAGAAGGAAAGTGTCGACACACACAGGCTGTGTCGACACACAATGAAGAAATGTCCAGTGAAGCAGTGTTGACACTTAGAAGCAGTGTCGACACCCAGAGGAACTTTGTCGACATCAAAAGTGTCAACACTTGGAGGCTGTGTCGACACTCAGCTAATTCAACAAAGTTTAAGTACAAGTGTCGACATAATGAAGAATGTGTCGACACACAGCAGAAGACTCAACACATGAAGAAAGTGTCGACACTTGGAGGCTGTGTCGACACTCAGCAAATTTCAACAGAGTCTAAGTACAAGTGTCGACACAAAGAAGATGTGTCGACACTCAGCCAAAGTCTCAACACAAGAAGAATGTGTCGACACAAGGAGAAGTTTCGACACTCAGCATGTATCAACACAAGAAGATGTGTCGACACAAAGGAGTTGTGTCGACACTTACAAGAGTTCAACTAAGTACTAAAGAACAAGGAGTTGTGTCGACACACAAATCAGTGTCGACACATGTTGAGGAAGTAGTGTCGAGAAGCAAATTCTACAACACAAGGAGTTGTGTCGACACCATGAAGGCTAGTGTCGACACTTAGTCTACTTGTGTCGACACTTAGACTATAAGTGTCGACACTTAAAGACTGACTGTCTCGACACTTTCAGACAGTTACAGAAAATTCAAAAAGTGACTGGATGACATGACAGCTGTCATTCCAGCCGGTCTACTGCAACTGTCAGAGTTGTCAAAAAGTCATTAGAAACCGGATCAGCCGGTCACCATGAAGAAGGCCTATATATAGGCTCATTCTGTCAACAGAGGATGATGATTGAAGAAGAGATCAAGCAATTCATTGAAGAATCAATTCAAGTGAAGATCTAAGTAGTTGGAGGGAGAGAGCTCCTTCCAAGAAGATAGCAGTTGAACCAGGCTGTAAAGAAGGGTTCAGATTGAGATCTGAATCTTAAGTTGCAGTGATTGAAGATCAGCTGCATAGAGAATCAACCCTACTTTGTTCTACATTCAAGAAGCTTTGAAGGAAGCCAAGAGAGGTTGATCTCAGCAAAGTTCTTCCAAGAACTCATCAAGAAACCTGTCAACTCTTCTCTCTTATTCTGAGTTGAGGTTATATACATTGTATTTTTAATTTCTTGTAGGATCCTTAGGGATCTGAGTTGTAAGCCTGAAATTATAAAGGCTGAGTGGTAGGGTCTGTGTGCCTGAGTGTAGGAGATTCATTTCTCTGAGTGTAGGCCTTATGGCTGAGTGTAGGTCTTTGTGAAGACTGAGTAGTAGGGCTGTTGAGCCTGAGTTGTAGGAGTGGGATCACTTTGAGCTGTAGGAACCTGTTTGGGGTTCTGAGTGTAAGATCTGAGGATCTGAGGTATAGTGGAGGAGTTTGGCCGAATCTAGTACACTACTAGATAGGCGAAGGGGGAAAGTGGATGTACCCAAACCTTGGGAAACCACTATAAAACTGTGTGTACTCTGTGTGTGTGTGTGATTCTGTGATTGCTATGTTGAATTGCTGTGAAGAAGTATTTATAATTCTATGATATAATCTGCCTAAAAGTTTAAAAAGATAAGGTCACCTATTCACCCCCCCCCCCCTCTAGGTGATTAGGAACAATTTCTTTCAGAGAATAACGGTGTGTCCGCGCGGCCTCGCGGCTTCGGCGGACTTCGTGTTTATTCGACATGTTGCAGCTTCAGCTCGGGCTGGTTCGGCGGACTTGGCGACTTTGGCGATCTCGGCGGTTTCCAGTGCTGTCCGCCCGACTTGTTTTTTTGGTGCTTTCTGTTATAGCTTGTGTACTAGCGAAATCATGTCTCGCTACGTATACCTCGTCTTGTAAAGAAGTGGAATGTATAAAAGATCTGCTTGTGCTTCCATTGTTTGTTGGTGTTAACCTTGTTCCTTGGGTTTCCGCTAGATCAAGGTGTGAACTGGGTAGTGTCGAGGATATTAATTTGGTTTTGGCTATCTTGCTGACCACTTTGAGAAAATTCAATATGGTATCAGAGGGAGGTTCAGTTGCTTGAGCAGTGTTCAACCAGTGTTGTTACTCTGTGCTTGAGTAGTGATCAACCTGTGTTGGTGCTGAGCTTCTGAAAGGTTACCAACAGTTGTTGTTGCAATGGAAGGGAGTTATGCAAGAGGTCTTGGCATTGAACTCTTAACGCCTACTAACTTCAAGAAGTGGAAGTCGTGCATGAAGATTTATCTTCTTGGGGAGGAGCTATGGGAGGTCGTCGGTGGTGATGACAGACAGGAAGTGACAGCTGCATTCGGTACTATTGAGCAAGTGAGGCTCTGGAGAAGAACAAATGCTAAGGCGGAGTTTATTCTTAAGAGGGTCGTGTCACCAGAACTGTTTGATCACATCATTGGATGTGAGTCGGCTGCTGATATTTGGACAACCATTGATGAGTTGTTCAATAGGAAGAATGTGACGCGACTTCAGTTTCTGGAGAATGAGTTGGCTAGAACAACTCAAGGAGACCTTTCCATCTCTAAATACTTCTTGAAGATGAAGAGCTTGTGTGCTGAGCTGTCGGCACTTGATCATGATGAGCCTATCTCTGAGGCTAAGATGAAAAGGCACATAATCCGCGGCTTGCGGAAGGAGTATGTTGCCTTTATGACATCTGTTCAAGGTTGGGCTACTCAGCCATCTCTGCTGGAGCTTGAGAACCTGTTTGCATCATAGGAGAGCTTGGCAAGTCAGATGGCTGGAATTAATATCAATCAAGAAGGAAGTGAAGCTCTCTTCTCAGGTAAGAAGAAGAAAGGATGGGAATGGAAGAAGAAGAAGAAGCAGGTCGCTGGTGAGAAGGAGCCTTCAACTTCATATCAGCCGGAGAGGAGCGCTGCTCCAAAGGACTGGAAGAAGAACTTGAAGTGCTACCGGTGCCATCAGCGAGAGCACTTCAAGCGGGACTGCAAGGTCAAGATGCAGCCTGGGCATGCTGTAGGAAAGGAGGAAGCTTGCTCGAGGAGCGAGGAAGCAGAATGGGGCTGAGCTTTCATGACGGGCACTTGTGTCCGTGCCTTGTCTGCTGAGGACTTCAACAGCGAATGGATCGTGGAATCCGGGTGTGGTCATCACCTCACCGGAGACAAGTCGAAGTTCTCCTCCATGCAAGCATACTCAGGTAATGAAGTTATTATCACTGCTGATAATACTGTTTATGCAGTAGAGAAAGAGGGGGTTGTGTCGTTGGGTAGTGATCAGGGGCCACTCACTTTAAGGAGTGTGTATCATGTACCGGGCATGAAGAAGAACCTCTTCTTTGTGACCAATGCGGTGGACGCTAGGTATCACGTTCTGTTTGGGCCAACACACGTGAAGTTCCTTCGCAACGTATCAGCGGTTAAGGTTGATGTTGCTCATGTAGGAAGGAGGGTTAAGAACTTGTTTTTTCTTGCTACCAATTCTTATGTTGATCGAATGAGAGCCAACGATAGCGCTGCTATCTGGCATGAGAGTCTGGGTCATGTAGGAATGGACAAGCTGAAAGTTATGGCTAGTAGAAGTTTGGTGAGAGGTCTGCCTAAGTTATCCTCCGTTGGTGACGGGCATGTTTGCACGGGGTGTCAATACGGTAAGGCACATCGCCTTCCGTTTGATAAATCACAAACAAGGAGCAAGCAACCTTTGGAGTGCATTCATGGCGACTTGATGGGACTAACTATCACTGCCAGCCTTGGTGGAAGCAAATACATGCTTGTCCTAATTGATGACTACTCAAGGTATACTTGGGTTTACTTCCAGAAGGAGAAGTCAGAAGCCTTCCGTTTGTTTGTGGAGTTCAAGGAGTTGGTGGAAGGCCGGCTTGGCTTGCGGATCAAGAAGCTTAGAACAGATAACGGTGGTGAGTTTATCTCCTCCAAATTTTCTAACTTCTACAGGAAGCACGGGATCCAACGAGAGCTTGTTTGTGCTCACACTCCACAACAAAATGGAGTAGCGAAGCGGAAGATCCGTCATGTGACAGGGACTTGCAAATGTTGGCTTCATGCGAAAGACATTCCAAGGTCCTTTTGGGCGGAGGGGATGTCTTGTGCTTCTTATGTCATCAACAGGATGCCGCACAGCCCGATCAACATGAAGACTCCTTTTGAGTTGTTGCTGAAGGAGAAGCCGAGTGTGGGACACCTTAGGGTGTTCGGTTCAACTTACTATGTGCATGTCCCGGATGCTTCACGGACTAAGCTGGATGCAAAGGCAAGGAAGCTTGTCTTTGTTGGCTACGATGAGCGGAAGAAGGGATGGAAATGCATGGATCCTGCGACAAAGAAGTTCATTGTGTCAAGAGATGTTGTCTTTGATGAGCTGACGTCCTATGGAGCTGGCTCGGTTAAGCTAACCAGAAGTAGCAAGGTTGATGAAGAACCATTGGTGGCTGCTGAAGGCTTGGAAGAGGAGCTTGCTGTTTCACCAGCAGCTCCTGTTGCTTCTAACTCCAAGGCTGAGCCTTCTGGACCAGGAAGCAGGGGGAGCACTGCTCAATGCTTGCCCCAAGTAGGAGTTGAGCCCGAAGAAGCAACGGAAGCAGTAAGCAAGGATCCGACCCTTCGGAGATCGAAGAGGGTTATTAAGCCACCGGCTCGGTACTGTGATGGGAATGCAGTGAGCTTTGTCTCATGTTTCTTTGCGGGTCCTCTGGATGAGCGAGAGCCTGCAAACTTCAACGAGGCCACTGGAGTTAAGGAGTGGGAAGATGCCATGAAGGAAGAGATTGCTGCTCTGAATAAAAATGAAACCTGGGACCTTGTGACCAAGGTTGATGGCATTACTCTGGTTACTTGCAAGTGGGTGTATAAGTTGAAGAATAAGGATGATGGGAGCATTGACAGGTTCAAAGCTCTCCTGGTTGCTCGAGGATTCTCACAACAGTATGGAGAAGAGTATGAGAAGACGTTTAGTCCGGTTGCCAAGATGACTTCAGTTAGAGTGGTGATTCCCTTGGCTGCTAGCAAGGGATGGAGGATGTGGCAGCTTGATGTGAAGAATGCTTTTCTTTACGGAGAGATCGACAAGGACATCTTCATGGATCAACCACTTGGTTTTGTTTCTGAAGATCATCCGGACTATGTCTGCAAGCTCAGGAAAGCTCTCTAGGGGTTGAAGCATGCTCCTAGAGCTTGGTATGGAAAGATAGCAGAGTATTTGCAATTCTGCGGGTATCTGTCCTCCAACTCGGACTCTAGCTTGTTCGTCAAGAAGAAGGGGGAGCTTCAAGTATTGGTCCTGCTGTATGTGGATAACATGATCATCATAGGGAATTCGGAGGAGGATGTAGCAAGGCTCAGGGCTGAGCTTGCTATACGCTTCGAGATGAAAGACTTGGGAGAGCTTCATCACTTTCTTGGTCTTGAAGTGGAGAGGAAGAAGAGAGGTATACTCATTTGCCAAAAAGGTTATGCAGATCGCATTGTGAAGCGATTCGGCGTGGGCGAAGGGAAGAGTTGCTCTACTCCACTGGAACATGGGCTGAAACTTCGACGAGATGAGGGAAGGGTTCTTCATGATCCCTTAGTGTTCAGGGCACTTGTTGGGAGCTTAATCTACCTGACGATTATAAGTCCAGACATTGCTTACGCTGTTGGCTGAGAAAGTCGGTTTATAGCTGAACCAAGGAAGTCTCATCTAGTGGCGGCGAAGCATATCTTGAAGTATGTCAAGTAAACTTCTGACATGGGACTTCTCTATAGAAGGGACTCGGATTTTGCCTTTCTTGGGTACACGGATGCTGACTATGGCGGTGATTCGGATGATCAGAGGTCAACTTCAAGTTATGTGTTCACTTGCGGTTCAGCTAGCATTTCGTGGTGTAGCAAGAAGCAAGACTCGGTGTCAGTCTCAACCACGGAGGTAGAGTATAAGGCTTCGGCCTTGGCTGCTCGGGAAGCCATCTGGTTGGGGAGGCTTATAGAGGATGTTCATGAAGAAGTGCAAGGGCCAACTTTACTCCGAGGTGACAATGAGAGTGCTCTCAAGCTGGTTAACAATCCAGTGTGTCACGCTAGGACCAAGCATATAGAGATCGATCACCACTTCATAAGGGAGAAGGTGTTGGAGGGATCTCTGTTGGTCGGGCATGTTCAGAGTGAAAATAATCTTGCTGACATCTTCACGAAGCCACTGTCGAAGGGGCCCTTTAAGAGGTTGCGCAGCTTGCTAGGCTTGATCACCACTTCTCACTTCAAGGGGGAGTGTTGAAATTTGTGAAGTGGAAGTGGTTGATGGGCAGGCCGGGCGGCCTGAGCGGACATTGCTGGCGGACTGGGCGGCCTGAGCGGACATTGCTGGCGGACTGGGCAGACTGATATTATGCGGCCTGGTGAGAGGTCTAGTGGAAGCTGGCTGTTCTGTGCGGCTTGTGCAGACTAAGTCCGCGGCCTGGGCGGACTGCTGTCTGCGGATAGGGAGTTGGCTGTCCTGGTGGCTTTGATGAGTAAGGAGCGGCTTGAGCGGATAGCTGTTCACGGACTGAAGGTAGTGCTCTATTCAGCGGCCGTGTTGCAAGCTTGTGTGTAACCGGCGGATTGGTTCCTGTCTGCGGGAGGCTTGCGGACTTTCGTGTTCGCGGTGTTCGCTGTTGTGGACTAGCCTTAGAACTTGGCTGTGGCCTTGCCGAGCTCTGGTAGTACAGCACGGATGTTGCTGTGGCGAACTTGTGTGTGGAGTCCGGTGGTTGGCTGTTGCATTGGGCAGGTGTGCGAGTAGCTTGCGGACTGTTTCTCCGTGGCAGAGTTTTTGGCAGTCTGCGTTGCTTGGTTGTTTGGCGGATGGAGCTATATCTGCCGAGCTCGCGCTAGGCCCCTGGTGGCTCTGGACTTGGTCACACTCTGTGCCAAGACCAGTGTGTCCACAGTATCCGCCAAGTCCACTGTTGACGGGGCGGACTGCCTTTGGTTGTGGGCATGTGGTGGATGGAGGCGTGGCTCTTGTTATATGCGGACTGCCTCTTGTTGTACGGGCAGTCACTGAAGGGGGTTGCTATCCAGTGTTGGAAGGATTTGTGGGCTGGTGCCTTGTCCGCATAGCTGGGCGAACTGGTGAGGGTTCGCCCAAAGTCGCCTAGCTCCTAGCGGGTTATTCCTTGGAATCCGGCTAAGTCCTTGCAGACTCAGCGGACGGAGTTTTTGCTAGCGCGCGGGCTGGGGCGGTGTCCCTATCCACTAGGGCGATGACCACACTCCTCACCTCGCCTATAAATAGGACCCCCCCCCCCCCCGGCACATCTACAGTAACTGAGTGAACATTAAGTGGGGCTTGGGCAAATTGCTGCGGTCTGAGTTTTTTGTCCGCGCGGGTTGAGTAGAGCTGACGGTTTGCTGTGTGCAGGTCGCGCGGGTAGTTTCAAGGAGCCAGGAGTTTGGCTTTGACTTCGGTCAAGTACTTGGAAGTGTGCGGTCTCTGCGGTCTCAGCGGGTCGCTCTGCGACTTGTCAGTTATCTGTTTCAACTTTGCCAGTTCCAATAACCTGTCCACCAGGCTCAGGCTGGTAGGCGGCGGTCAGTTCCTCAGTTCATCAGCAGTAGGCTAATAACGGTGTGTCCGCGCGGCCTCGCGGCTTCGGCGGACTTCGTGTCTATTTGGCGTATTGCAGCTTCAGCTCGGGCGGGTTCGGCGGACATGGAGACTTTGGCAGTCTCGACGGTTTCCAGTACTGTCCGCCCGGCTTGTTTTTTTGGTGCTTTCTGTTATAGCTTGTGTACTAGCGAAATCATGTCTCGCTACGTATACCTCGCATTGTAAAGAAGTGAAATGTATAAAAGATCTGCTTGTGCTTCCATTATTTGTTGGTGTTAACCTTGTTCCTTGGGTTTCCGCTAGATCAAAGTGTGAACTGGGTAGTGCCGAGGATATTAATTTGGTTTGGACTATCTTGCTGACCACTTTGAGAAAATTCAACAGAGTCGAAGGAAGGAGCGGTAGACTCCAATTTATTGAAAAGCTTGGTGGGGAGTCTACGCTACTTGACCTTCACCCGACCTGACATCATGTATGCAGTCGGGGTGGTAAGCAGGCACATGAAGGAACCAAAGGAGGATCACTTCGCAGCTGCGAAGAGAATCCTAAGGTATGTGAACGGAACAAGAGGCCATGGTTTGAAGTATTCAACAGGTGATGAGCTGGAGCTGGTAGGTTACTCGGATAGTGACTATGGCGGAGATGTGAACGATCGGAAGAGCACTTCCGGATACGCCTTCCATATGGGAACGGGAGTGTTCTCATGGAGTTCGAAGAAACAAGCGACGATTGCCTTGTCTTCATGCGAAGCAGAGTACATATTAGCAGCGGCCTGTACCTGCCAGGCGATCTGCTGAGGAACATCATGGAGGAGCTACATCATCCGCAGGATGGGCCTATGACGATGTACGTTGACAACATGTCGGTCATCCAGCTCGCAAAGAATCTAATGCTACACGGACGCAGCAAGCATATCGAGACGAGATACCATTTCCTCCGTGAGCAAGTGGAGCTGAAGATGGTTGAAGTGGTGTACTTCCCTACCGGAGAGCAGGTCGCGGATATTTTCACCAAGGCGTTGAAGGTGGAGACGTTCTTGACGCTCAAAGGCAAACTCGGCATGTGCTGTCAAGTTTGAGGGGGATTTTATTGGAGTTTGACCATGTTGACCGGGTCAACTAGTCCTTTTAGTTATTATTATATGTTGTGGTATTTTTAATGATAGGAGTAAGTTGTTGGGAGTGACATCTAATGTAGTGTCACTTGGCGGTCTTTGGTTGGTTGCTCTAGCCTATAAATAGGCATGTATGTATTACTTTTGAGTGGTTGTTGAATAGAAGTTTTTTCTTCCTCCACATTTCCTTTTTAGAGAGAGAGAGAGAGGAGCGCCGCAGCGCTAAGTTTGTGTAGTTGCAGCTGTGTCGTTTTGCCGGGCGGCTTGCTATTCTAGCCGGGCGACTTGGTGACCTCGCCGCGAGAAGGGGAGCTCGCGGGAGGAGTGCAGCTCGCGGTGTTGGAGGTCTCACCGCGAGAGGAGGAGGTCGCGGGTCACGGATTTGTGTGCTCGCGTGTGGGGGTCTAGCCGCAAGCAAGGAGCGGTCTCGCCAATTGATCTCGCCGTGCCCGCTCGCCTGTTGCAGCTCGCGGGGCGGTGTGCAGCCCGCATCAGCTCGCGAGATAGGGGCCCAGGTCGCCTGGGTGGAGCTCGTCGTGCGTAAGGGCTACTCGCAGGCGTCAAACCGCGCGGGTTGGCGGTTTGTGGTGGCGGTCTGGCGGATTGGACTTGTGGTATTTTGGTGTTACGTGGAATCGGTTTGTGGAAGTTGAGATTGTGCGGGAACGCATACACGTTTCCAACATAATTGACGGTTCTTGTTTGATAACTTCACAGAACTGCCTATGAAGCGAGCCTTGTTGATGATGATTGTCCTCAAGAAAAATTTGAGATTGTATCTGGAAGGACTTCAAAGACATGGGAAGGCTTGATGCCTGAGCTCTTATAAAGTTTGTCGTCAAATTATTGTGTTTTATAATCATCTCAATTCATGATTTGTTTTAGTCTTGCCTCAACAGTTTAAGAATATAGTTTTCACCTTTTGCTTGTTTTATTATAAGAGGTGCGACTACATCTCATTCATTTGCTTTGGAGACCAAAGTGAAGGATGTTTTCCTGCAAGGTTCTCTTGTTGTTATCAATTTTTGTATTTCAACAAAGACTGCATCGCAGGTCAGCATAATATCCTGTCAAAGCTCACCAGTGTATCTCATTGAAACCATTATATTTTGAAATACATTATTTATAATGTGTAATTTCGTACGAGTAAAAATAGTCAAAATCATCATTTATTGGAATGAGAAACAAGGCATGCCTCTTCGCATTCTTTTATACAAAGTGTAGTTGACATATTCTTATCATTAGCATGCAATATAATATCTCCAGAAAAATCATCAGGAATTTCTAACGCCATTATTGTACTATATGTATATGCCACATCATGGGAAACATGTAGGTAGTTGCACAATATCAGTACTCCTTTTCTTTTAGGTATACTTGTTGCAACTCTTGTCCACCATATGTCAAAGCCAACAAGAGCATATGAATGTTGCATGAAATCTGGTCTAGTTCTTTCTGATAAGTAAATATTCTATCTCATCTCAAGTCTCATCATCTTTTTTTGCAAATTTAATCAAGTAGATTACTATATAAATGGAATATCTCAATGTTATTCGATCTTAATTTGAACATAGCTGAAGTTGTTTCGAATAAAAAAATAGATCAATACAATTTTAATATACATGATGAATAGAAGATAGTGAGTAGTAGAAAGAGCCTGCAATTAATTATTATCCATAAGGATTTGAATCTTTCCAATCTGGGATAACTTGCCTGTTGGAAACGTGTATGGGCTCCCGCTCTCAACCCCAACTCCACGAACAATTTCACTTAGCACCACAACTCAACATCAAAATCGAGACCGCTGCCTCAGACCGCGCGACCTCCCGCGATAGGCGAGTACCACCCCGCGCGAGCGAGCTCCCGCCTCCACGCGCGACCACAACCCAGCGAGGTCGCCTTCACCACCTCTCGCCTAAACCTCCAGGCGAGACCGCACCCCACTCGCTGCTTGACCGCCAACTCGCGTGGCGAGATCGGTCTATTCGCGACCTGTTCCTGCGCGAGCTCCACCTGCGAGAGCTACACCCGCGCGAGCTCCTCCTGCCGAGATCACCAAAGCGCGGGACGCGTAAGCCGCGAGTTCTCTCTCGCTGCGAGCTCACTAAGTCGCCCGGCCTCAACTCCTAACCGCCCGGACAGAAAAACACACCAGCGCTGCAGCGCTCCTCTCTCTAAAACGGAACAGGAATATGGGAACTTTTCTCTATTTCATCAATCTTCAAACATGTACAAGGGAGCCTTTATATAGGCAAAAGAAAACTAAACAACTCTCTCTCATCATAAATGTGCACCCTCTCTCATAATAAATGCAAACATAAAATAATATTAAATCCAATCTTTTGACTTGTTGACTGGTCAACCAAGTCAACCTCCAACAAACTCCCCCTCAAACTTGGCAGCACATGCCAAGTTTGCCTTTGAGCTTCAGGAACGTGTCTACCTTCAACGCCTTGGTGAAGATGTCCGCGACTTGCTCTCCGGTCGGGCAATACTTCACTTCCACTGTCTTCAACTCCACTTGTTCACGGAGGAAATGATACCTCGTCTCGATGTGCTTGCTCCTTCCATGTAGTACCGGGTTCTTCGCGAGCTGGATGGCCGACATGTTGTCCACCAACATAGTCGTTGGCCCATCCACTCCATGCTGCAAACTCTCCAACAGATTCCTTAGCCAGATGGCTTGGCAGGTGTCAGCCGCTGCTGCGATATACTCAGCCTCGCAGGACGATAGAGCTATCGTTGCCTGCTTCTTCGAGCTCCAAGAGAACACCCCCGTTCACATGTTGAATGCATATCCGGAAGTGCTCTTCCGATCGTTCACATCACCTCCATAGTCACTATCGGAGTACCCAACCAACTTCAGCTCCTCTCCAGTGGAGTACTTTAGCCCGTGACCTCTTGTCCCGTTGATGTACCTCAGGATCCTCTTCGCTGCCGTGAAGTGGTCTTCCTTTGGCTCCTCCATATGCCTGCTCACCACTCCGACCGCATACATGATGTCCGGTCGGGTGAAGGTAAGGTAGCGTAGACTGCCCACCAAACTCTTGAATAGGGTAGAATCCACCGCTCCTTCCTTAGAATCTTTCTTCAGCTTCAACCCTGGGTCAGCAGGAGTGGAGATAGGCTTGCTATCCTCCATCCTGAACTTTTTCAAGATCTCCTCTGCATACTTCTTCTGGGATATGAAGATCCCATCTTCTCCCTGCTTCACTTCCACTCCCAGGAAGTAGCTCAACTCTCCCAAGTCAGTCATCTCAAATTCCTTCTTCATCATGCCCCGGAACTCCTCATACATAGCAGCATTATTTCCCGTGAAAATCATGTCGTCCACGTAGAGGCACACAATCATCATGTTGCCCTCCTGGTCCACCTTGGTGTAGAGGGCGTGTTCATGCGGGCTCTTCTGATAGCCATGCTTTTGCAAGTAAGCATCTATCCTCCTGTTCCACGCTCTTGCCCCTTGCTTCAGCCCGTAGAGTGCTTTGTCTAACTTGCAGACTTTCCTCTCCTGCCCCTTCACAACGTACCCTGGAGGTTGCTCGATGTACACATCTTCCTCCAAGTACCTGTTCAAATATGCCGAGACCACGTCCATCTGCATGATTCTCCAGCCATGGTGAGCTGCTAGCGCTATGATCAACCGGATGGTGTCAACTCGCGCCACGGGGGCAAACACTTCATCATAGTTCACGCCTTGGACCTGTCGATAGCCCTTCACCACTAGCCTGGCCTTGTGCTTCTCCACTCCGCCATCCTTGTTCTTCTTTACTTTGTACACCCACTTCACCCCGAGGGGTTTCTGGCCTGCAGGAGGGTCGACCAACTTCCAGGTCTCGTTCTTCTTTATGGAAGCGATCTCCGCATCCATCGCCTTCCTCCAACTCTTCTCCTTGGCAGCTTCATCGTAGGAGCACGGCTCGACATCTGCTAAGAGACAATATAAAGAAAAATTATTAAGTGTCGGTGCCGTCTCCTCATATATCTCATCCAGCCTCCGCATCCTGGGCTGAGGACGGTAGTCCTTGCTCCCACTGGTGCTTGCTCCTTCAGGGCCGCTTCCACTCGTGCTTGCACCACTAGAGTAAGGGGTGAGAGCTCCCCCTGGACCTCCGCTTGGTGGTGATGGTGGCTCCGCTCCACCCATCTCCGCTTCAGCCTCTCCTCCACCTTCTTCTTCATCATCCTCGAAAAACATCCCCTTGGTGTTCTTCACCGCCTCATCTCAGCTCCAGCAGCTTCCTTCTTCAAATACCACATCTCGTGAGATGATGGCTTTCTCCGTCTCAGGATTGTATAACTTGTAAGCCTTGCTCTCAGGAGCGTAGCCCACAAAAATACACTTTTCACTTCGGTCGTCCAACTTCTTCCTCCTTTGGTCCGGGACGTGGGCATAGGCCACGCACCCAAAGACCCTCAGGTGCTTCACACTTGGCTTCCAGCCACTCCAAGCTTCAAACGGTGTCTTGAACTTCACACTCTTGGTAGGGCACCGATTCAGCACATACGCAGCCACCTGTACTGCTTCCGCCCAGAACTTCTTCGGTAGTCCCTTACCCTTCACCATGCTCCGTGTCATGTTCATGATTGTGAGGTTCTTCCTTTCTGCCACGCCATTCTGCTGAGGCGAGTAGGCCGACGTCATCTGATGAGAGATCCCCCATTGCCTGCAGTACTCGTCGAACAGCCTAGAGGTGTACTCCCCACCCCTATTCGTTCTGAGCACCTTCAGCGGTTGACTACTCTCCTTCTCAGCCATCGCCCGGAACTCCTTGAACTTCTCCAGCGCCTCAGCCTTCTCCTTCAGAAAATACACCCAACACTTTCTGCTGAAGTCGTCGGTGAATGTGATGTAGTACTTGCTTCCACCGATTGAAGTTGTTTCAAATGGACCAGCGATGTCCGAGTGAACCAACTCCAATGGCCTCGTCGCCCTTCGGGACTTGCCACCCTCAAATGTTTCTCTTCTCTGCTTCCCCTTGGTGCATGCCTCACAGACCCTATGAGGAGGTGTGATCATAGGCAGCCCTTCCACCATCTTTGATCCAGACAACAACTTCAGGCCTGTGAACCCCATATGCCCCATCCGGTGGTGCCACAGCCAAGCTTCCTCCTCTTCTTCATTCCTCGCGAGACATGTCGTCTCCTTTACATCCATGCTCAAAGTGAAGAGACGGTTCGCCGTCATATTTACCCTCACTACTTCCTTCCCATGACCGTCCTTCATGGCCAGGGTGCCATCCCGCAACAAAACCCGGTAGCCCTTCTCCACCAGCTGCCCAAGGCTTAGGATGTTACTCCTCAAACCCGGCACATAAAAGACGTCGTTGATGAGAACCTCCTTTCCACTCAACAAAACTGCCACAACCCCTCTTCCTTCAACTGCTATCTTTGAGGCGTCGCCGAAGCTCACCTCACCGCCATTTGGTTCAAGGTTCGTAAACAGCTCCCTCTCACCGCACATGTGGTTGCTGGCTCCGGTGTCTAAGTACCACACTCCATTCCTTCCGCCTCCAGCACCTTGGACCGTAAGGAACATCATCGGGTCGCCTCCCGTGTTGCTCGTCTCCGCATAGTGGTTGGCCTCTCCTCCCTTCCGAGGAGCCCAACAATCATAGCTCATGTGCCCGAACTTGCCACAGTTGTAGCATTGAGTCTGGGACATGTCTCCTCTACCTCCTCTACCTTGGCCTCTGCCTTGGTCTCTTCCTCCTCTACCTTGGCCTCTGCCTTGGCCTCTTCCTCTACCTCCGGCGTTCCAACCTTGGTTCTGCTCGAACTCCTTCTGGTGTGGTTTCCTTCTCCCTTGATCTCTACCACCTCTTCCTGCTCTACCTCTTCCCTGGTAGCCACGGCCATGCTGGCCACCTCCTCTTCCTGAGCTCTCTCCGAAGTTCAGCTGGGTCTGGAGTGCTTTTCCCAAGCTACTCGCTTCTTCATCATCTTGCGCCATTCTGTACTCATGGGCTTGCAGTGAGCCTACCAATTCATCCGTCGTCATCACCGTGAGGTCCTTCGATTCTTCGATGGCCACCACCACATGTCGGAACTTCTTTGACATAGAACGCAGGAGCTTCTCCATGAAGCTAACCTCGTCTATGGTCTCCCCATTTCTCTTCATCTCATTTGTGAGCGTCCGTAGACGGGTCACATAGTCGCCAACCTTCTCCGACCCTTGCATCCTCATCATCTCATACTGGCCTCGGAGGGATTGCAACTTAACTTTCTTGGCCTTGTCTACTCCCTGCATGGAGCGCTGCAAGATCTCCCATGCCTCCTTCGAAGTCTCGGCGTCCGAGATTTTTTCGAACGTAGCTTCGTCTACACCTTGATATAAAATGAACAACGCCTTCTTGTCCCTCTTCTTAGCTTCTCTCAATGCTGTCCTCCGTGCGTTCGTTAACGCGGCTTCTGCTTCGGCAGTCAGCTTCTCCACACCATCCTCTACTACCTCCCACAACTCCTTGGAGGCTAGTAGTACCCTCATCTGGATGCTCCAGTTCCCATAGTTGGTCTTCGTCAACTTGGGGACTTGCCCCGGCACGGCACCTCCAAACTCCATCTCTCCCCTAATTCAAACCTTCCGAGGGTCTTCAACCTGGCCTCTGATACCACTTATTGGAAACGTGTATGGGCTCCCGCTCTCAACCCCAACTCCACGAACAATTTCACTTAGCACCACAACTCAACATCAAAATCGAGACCGCTGCCTCAGACCGCGCGACCTCCCGCGATAGGCGAGTACCACCCCGCGCGAGCGAGCTCCCGCCTCCACGCGCGACCACAACCCAGCGAGGTCGCCTTCACCACCTCTCGCCTAAACCTCCAGGAGAGACCGCACCCCACTCGCTGCTTGACCTCCAACTCGCGTGGCGAGATCGGTCTATTCGCGACCTGTTCCTGCGCGAGCTCCACCTGCGAGAGCTACACCAGCGCGAGCTCCTCCTGCCGAGATCACCAAAGCGCGGGACGCGTAAGCCGCGAGTTCTCTCTCGCTGCGAGCTCACTAAGTCGCCCGGCCTCAACTCCTAACCGCCCGGACAGAAAAACACATCAGCGCTGCAGCGCACCTCTCTCTAAAACGGAACAGGAATATGGGAACTTTTCTCTATTTCATCAATCTTCAAACATGTACAAGGGAGCCTTTATATAGGCAAAAGAAAACTAAACAACTCTCTCTCATCATAAATGTGCACCCTCTCTCATAATAAATGCAAACATAAAATAATATTAAATCCAATCTTTTGACTTGTTGACTGGTCAACCAAGTCAACCTCCAACATTGCCACCATTAAATAATCAAAATTTTCAAGAGTTCAGCTAGCTAGGTTTGAAATCGAGTCAGACTTGACTCAACCACAAAATTGGTCTATGGCAAAGCTAGCTGGACTTGAAGTTGCAAGAAATGAACAGGAATCATAGAAACCCCTACTGATTTTGAAGCCCGAGTTTGGTTCCAAATAATCGATCCAAGTTCAGAAATTAAGGCTCCGTTTAGGGTACTTATTTTCACCGGCGGTTACCACCGCATGAAATGGACCTTAATTAAGATCCGGTTCATGCGGTCATAACCGCTTGACCGGAAAAAATAAGTCCCCGCAAACGGAGCCTAAAAAAATCTAAAACCGACCATGAGTTGTTGGTTCCAATTCGGAAGCCCCAGTTTGGTCCAAACGAACGTGTACACCATTATATAATCGCTCAAAACCCACTAATAATACCCGACCATTTTTGGTTCAGTTTCATAAGCGGCGTTTATGAAAATTAACGATCTCTATTCATTCATCCCCGTCCTACCATTTCTTTTAACGTGGATCCACTACTGTTAACTGCCCGAGTACTCATCATTTCCTTTGACGTGGACACGCGATCCTGCACGTACGAAAACCGCTGTTTGCTCCCTCATTAACCTCCATTCCAATTAATCCTCCCTCTTTAATTATCTCCATGCGTTTCAAAAGAGGATCGGATCGGATCGGAGCCTCATACAATTAATTAGACCACCAATTGAATTTGAAGCAGCAGCAATTTCACCTTCTTCTTCATCATCCTTTCTTCTTCGCTGCTGCCATTTCCCTCCTCTACTCCGCATTTCTTCTTACTACTGCAGCAGCAGCAGCAGGTATTCATTACTTGTCTCCTCCGTAATTCCTCGAACTTTTTTATATATTATTATATATATATCAATTAAAGGGAATCATTTCATATCTAGTGGACAAAAAAAGCCCCCAAAAAATCTAGTGGTTCAAAATTTTTGGAATAAAAAAAAATATAAAAGGAATGGAAAAAGCGAACCCGTTGGATACTAAAGCAACTAATCCTGTCCATGAAATGGATCCCCTCCATTTCATTTGAAATGGAGAGGATCCTGAATCCCGCCAGAGGTGATCTCCCTCTGCAATTTCAGAAACATTACCAAGCTGCGCCTTTTCGATCCCAACGCCGCCGCCCTCGCCGCCCTCCAAAACTCCGGCATTCATGTCATCCTCGGCTCCTACAACGAGGACCTCCCAAACTTCGCTGCCGATCAGTCATCCGCCATCGCCTGGGTGGACACGAATGTCGTCAACTTCACCTACATCGACATCGGCAACGAGGTCATTCCCGGTGAATTGGCCGCCTTCGTCCTCCCCGCCATGCGCAACATCGACGCCGCTCTGCGCTCCGCTAGAATATCCACTCCAGTCACCACCACCGTCTCCACTGCCGTGCTCGGGACATCCTACCCGCCGTCCCAAGGTGCTTTCACGGAAGAAGCCTCACAGGTGATCATATAATTAATTAATGATATTATCAAGGTTTTCAGAACCGGACCGGACATTGAACCGGAAGAAGCAGAGGTTCAAGGTTGAACCGGTTGAACCGGGGTTGAACCGGATCTAACTACATATGAGCTACTGTGATAAGATCATAATAATGAACAACCAAAAATATTAAAAATAAGTGACAAGGTACTTGTTTCAAACATTAAATCAACAACAACAAATAGTCAAATATTGTCCAAAACTAATATTGTGCATCATATTATCATAATATATTATCAAAAATCAAAATCAAGTCTATCAAATGATTCCGCCCCAAATTCTTCAAGATCAACATGCTCCAGAATATTATCTTCACATTCTTCATGTGCATAATTATATTTTTTTAAACATCAATTATTTCACATACAAGTGGGCTTATATATAAATATGTTGAACATATATATTTAATTATTTATTACCATTTGTTTGTTCACTTTGTTGATTACTAGCTTGAACGTCTCCCACAATTGGCATTGCATTTTCCAAATAGACTTCATTCTCAATTTCATTATAGTTAAGCTCTGGAGTAGGCTCTTCCTCAACTACCCAAAAATCCACAGAATCAATACTCGTGTAATCAAGAGGATCATAACTTCTCTTCTTAAAATAAGTCCTACAATAAATTACAATGCATATTGCATAAGACAAAATTTGACATTTAATATTTGATAACATAAAACAATAAAATTCACATGCATTTCCATACCTATTTCTCATATTAAGGTTGTAGCGAACATACACAAGATCATTTAGTTTTTGATGCTCGAGGTGATTTCTTCGAGTTGTATGAATTTGTTCAAAAACACTCCAATTCCTTTTGCAACCAGAGGAAGATGAAGTTTGACTAAGTATACGAATAGCCAATTTTTGTAATTGTGGAGCACTAGAACCGAACATCCTCCACCATTCATCTAAGAAATAAAAATAAAAGGTTAAAAGCAATAGTAAAGTTAAAACTTAAAAGTTAATAATCAAATTAACTTTTTGTTGTACTAACCAGGTTGCATTTCTTTTGCCATTTTGATTGCGATTGGCTTCCCAAAGCTCTCAAGTTGATCACGATAAAGTCTAACCTCATTCATTACAACTGATGATTTATTACAAATGTCTTTATTACCAATAATTTCAATTAAACCCTGCACAACTTCAGGTTTATTAGAGTAGTTGACTTGATCATATTGGAATGAAGGGTTCAAAAAATAAGCTGCAGAATGAAGTCTTTGACGAAGTTGTCGATCCCACCTATCTTTGATAATAAGTGTATATGGCTTGTACAATCTCTTTATATTTTTGAAAATCAGCTTAATGCCCTTTCTTGCTCGATACATTCCATCATAGACATAACCAAGCGACGGCTTCTCATCAGAATCAACAATGCGCAATAATCTTATTAGCGGACCTGCAACTTTTGTCATCGCCAAACACATGTTCCAAAAGTGATTAGCTAAAATAATTCTTACAGCATCCTGACCTTTGTTTGTTTTAGAAAGTTTTGAATCAGTATAATGTTTACTTGTTACCAAAGCTTGCAAATCATGCTTGTGTTCAAAGACACTTTTCAATGTAATAAATGTTGTGGCAAATCGTGTTGCCCCCGGACGAACGATCTCTCTCCATCCTTCTCTTTTCCTCAACCAAGCCAAGAGAAATATATGATTGTAGATAAATACTGTAATCTTTGAAGCATTTCTTGTAATATCCACCATGTGACTAAGATTTCCAATATCCTTTAAAATCAAATTTATACAATGAGCTGCACATGGTGACCAATAAATATTGTCATACCTTTCATGTAGGAGCTCACCCGCCTTTTTATAGTTCGCTGCATTATCAGTAACAAGTTGAACCACACTAGTTGGACCAATCCATTCAACAACTTCTGAAAATAAATTGCATAGAGTTGTTGCATCCTTTGTGATATCAGAAGCATCAAATGATTTATAAAAAGAGGTACCACGATGAGAATAAACTAAGAAATTAATCAATGTTCTACTTCTTCTATCAGTCCAACCATCTGCCATCAATGTACATCCACTTACGCTCCAATGCTCTCTATATGAATCTATAAGAAGTCGACATTCTTCTTTGCAGTCTCTAAGCAAATTGATTCTCATTATATGATAGGAAGGCAACTTATAGCCAGGTCCAATAGAGACAATAGCATCAATAGCTTTTTGTGCAAATGCTGAATTCAAAGCATTTATAGGGATGCAACTGTCAAAGAACCATCTTGCTACTGCCATATCAGCACGATGTACCACTTCTTTTGATGCCAAGACACTTTTCAGGGATGGTTGTGATCCTGTTGATGTTCGAGGAGCAAAATAATTTTCAACTTGATCTATTTTTCTTTTTCCTTTATCTTGTACAATAGAGTTTTGAGACTTAGCAATAGAAGTTCTTTCATCATTCACATGATCTCCATATGGATTTACGCTATCTAAAGATTCTTGTGCGTCTTGTTTTTTGTTAGTAATCGCTTTCAAATTCTCTTGCATCTGATTTCGAATATCATGTGAAACTTTTTTGCAGGCACCGATATTCCCTTTTACACCAGCTAGATGTTGCTTCATTCTATTAATTCCTCCACCCTTATAAACCACTCCACAGTGTAAACACTTATAGTGTTTTTTACCATCCGAACTCTGAAGTAGGCTAAAATGATTCCAACCAGGATCATTTTTTTCACGCACGGCTTGTGAAGATACGTTGGAAGGCTCAGAAGGAGTATCCATTTTCTGATATAATCAAATTAAAAGCAATATTCCAAAGCATAAGAATAATAATTAACAACATTGAATCTTCAAGAACAAAGCAGTCTAACACATGTAGTAGTCTAGCACATTTAGTAACAAATAATGAATAATTTCGGTTAAGTTTTACCTAAACTTTAAGCCTCTGGGAAGACAAATGGATAATATTGCGTTAGGTAGACAAAATAGCAAATTAGTGAATAATAAGACAGATCACAAATGATTGAGTTCGACTTTCATGAATCCTCAAATAAAAGACAAAAGGTTTAAAGGAGAATTTCTTTTAAAGAGTCTGGACCGGCCCCTCAAACAGCCCCCATTTGTTGAAAAAATTGTTTTGAAAAAACTCATCCAAACAATCTAAAAATGACAATGGAGCTTTTCCTACCGTCACCGCTGCCCCCAAAAAAGCCCAAGTGGCATGCAAATAGGAATAGCATCATGCATGTTTCATAAATCAATTCCAATCACATACATATTCACATATCCCTCTCCATAGTCCATCACTATACTAGTTTTATAGTTTAATGGCAAGCGAAGCTAGTGATGTAATTATAAAACTAAGAACAAAGTGCTGATTAAACAATAATAAATTAGCACATCATCTCTGAATCAATAGATCAGATTATGATACCAATATAACAACAATAATATTAATGCATTATAGAATTGAACATATGCAGATATGCTAGTTTAGTTTAATCTAGGTAAAATCTAGTCTCCGGATGAAATTGTACTCCGTGTGAAATGGAATAGAAAAAAGAGATACAGATTACAGACATACAGATACAGTAACCATAAAAAAATTGTTATTCAAAAAAAAAGGATGCAGAAGAATGAAGAGCCGCTGCAGGAATGAAGGTACCAATCCAGAAACTTGAAAACAATTGATGTTCGTTATCGCAGGATGTGTGCAAGCAGACTCTAAACAATAAACATGCGATCCTAGATGGAGTTCGACCCGGTTAGGTAGACAGCATCCTGATGAAGAAAAAAACTAAAAAAGCCATATCAATCGGTGATCAAGAGGAAGCACCTGCGATCGAAGGAAGATGAACCTTGCGCTCGGCCGCTCCTGCTCTTCCACTTCGACGATCGCTTGCTCTTCCGCTTCGCCGATCGCCTGCTCTTTCGCTTCGCCGCTCCCGCTCTTGCAGGTGATGGAAATGAAATGTCGAGGTTGAAAGTTGAAACCCTTGAATAAGTCTTGCCCTAATTTCTACCCAAAGTAAAATCTGAGCATTCAATTTGATCTTAACGGACAAAATTAGACTCGTCCGGTTATGAATAACCGGCACCGATTCGCGGTCCACCGGTCTGATCGGGCGGTTCCACGGTTATTTGGCGGTTCCCAGTGGGAACGGTTTTGGAGCCTGACCAGGACCGGCCAGGGGAACGGTCGGCAGTTCGACCAGTCCGACCGGCCGGTCCGGTCCGGTTCTCAAAACCATGGATATTATATAATTTTTTAATTAATAAATTTTACTAGTTAGTTTCTCTTTAATTTTACGTAATTATGATTAATATTAATTTAGAGTGATATTTTAGCTTCTATTCATTTAGCCATTTGGCCACTAAACATCAAATATAATATTTTATATGCGCTTGTGAAAAAAAATAGTTTGCAAGTGAATAAATGTTGTCCAACGGTCCAAATCTACATGAATTCCAATTCTAACTGTGCTAGCTGACAGGTGATGGGGCCGATTGTTTCCTTTCTCGCGTCAATTAATGCACCGTTGTTGGCCAACGTGTATCCTTACTTTGCATATGCCGGCAATCCAGTGGAGATCCGTCTCGACTATGAATTGTTCACGGCGAGCGACGTTGTGGTGCAGGATGGTAGCCTCGGTTACTCAAACTTGTTTGACGCAATGGTGGATTCAGTGAACTCAGCTATAGAAAGGCTCGGCGGACTGTTAAGATAGAGGATGGAGCAATTCTCTGGAAGGGAAGAAAGGCCAAGAGTGGGCCAGGTGGGAGAGAGAAGAAGTCAGGGGAGAAGGAAGATGAACATTCTTTACTTTATTCCTTAAAAAAAATATTACATCTTGAGATCACATATATATAGTTTATTACAAGAGCAACTATTCCAACGGCTATGAAGAGGATCTCCTGCTGAGCTGGCCGGGTTACCAATGGTTGGTCTTTATGTGCCACGTGTCGGCCTGAGCTTTTTTTGCTGATGATGAATCCATCTGAGCCGTTGCTTTATTTGAAGAGTCAGTACTTCGGTGAAGCAGCATAAGCTAATGTTACCTTCAGCTAATTAACAAACGGAAGGGGTTTTCAGCCGTCCGATCCTCAGGTGAGAATAATCTGGTTGTAACATTTACCCTCCCCTTATAAAACATGCTGTCCTCAGCGTCTTCATCATTTTGCCTCCCAATATTAACCCTAGCGATGGAGAAGGAACAGTACACATCTCCGGCGCGTTGAATCTTCCTGGCTGGCTAATGGTAGACGACAGAAGTTGATGTTAATGAGAGCAGATACGCCAGATGATCTTAAGCTAATTCCAGAACTGATTCTGCTACTCTTAGCTAGGCGAGGTAATATTCCGCTGTAGATGATGATGGATCTGTCTCTATTCTGGATGTGCTGATGATGTTGTTTATTTTTATGTTTTTTTGTGTTCTTGGTTTTGTTTCCCCCCCCCCCCCTCCCGCGAGGCAGGCCCCTTAATCGCAGCTGGAAGGTAGTTCCCCATGCTCTGCTGGCCTGTTCTCGTGTGATCTGGTCTTCGATTTTCTCTTGCTTCTTTGGCCCTTGTTCTTCCATGTTGGTTCTGCTTTATGATTACTTTGAGTGCCTAAGTTGGGAAAATCCTTAAGATTGGCGAGGTCTTCCCAAGTGCTGTCCTCCGGTGGAAGTCCTTCCCACTGCACTAAGGCTTGCTGTATTTCATGTCCTTGTTGAGAGATTGTCCGTGTAGAAATGATTGCTAATGGCCGATGAAGTGGGTTGTTCCTCCAATGATTCTCTGGAAGGGCAACCGGCTGAGGCCCTGGTTCTCCTATGAATGGTTTAAGCAAGGAGATATGGAAAACTGGGTGTATCTTTGATTCCGGAGGGAGGTCCAGTCGGTAAGCGACCTGTCCGATGACTTCCCGAACTTGATATGGGCCGTAGTATTTGAGGCCCAATTTTTTGTTATAAGAACGCCCCAGTGAGAGCTGTCTGTACGGGTGCAATTTGAGTAGAACCCATTGCCCTGGTTGTAAGTGCAGCTCCTTCCTTTTTTTATCGGCGTTGGTCTTCATGCGTTGTTGAGATTTCTGCAGGTTGTCTTTAAGTAGTTGTAGAATTTTCTCTCGCCTTTCCAGTGTCGCTGCAACTGCCTCATTTGTTGTGCTTCCGGGGCTGTAGGACAATAAACCAGGAGGTGTTCGACCGAACATGACCTCATAAGGGGTCATTCCGGTCGCAGAATTAAACGTTGTGTTTATAAAGTATTCAGCAAAGCTTAGATATAACGTCCATTTCTTATAATTGTGCTGACAAAATAGGCGTAAGTATTGCTCTAGGGATCTGTTAATTCATTCAGTTAATCCATCTGTTTGAGGACGGTAAGCTGAACTGTATTTCAGTTTTGTGCCCTGAAGCCTAAATAATTCTTTCCATAAATTACTAATGAAAATCGTGTCTCGATCAGTAATTATAGTTTCTGGAATACCGTGAAGTTTTCCTACTGTTTCCCAGAATAAACTAGCTACAATAGGTGCAGCTAATGTTTTAAGTGATGCAAAATGAACTGCTTTTGAAAATCTATCTACTACTACCATAATGATCGTATGTGAGTTTGAATTTGGTAGTTGAGTTATGAAATCCATGGTAAGATCTGACCATAGTTTGTTAGGTATTTCTAGTGGTTGTAACAGGCCATAGGGTAGATGGTTATTGGGCTTGGCCCGCTGGCATAGTGCACATTGTTGGACATATTTTTCGATCAGTGTACGCATGTTGGGCCAATAAAATTGTTGCTGTAAACGGAATGTTGTTCCCTTTACGCCAGAATGGCCTCCCCAATGGCTGTCATGTGCTTCCTTAACTAACGTCTGCCTTAAGTCTGAGTTTTCTGGAATATATAATTTGTGCTTATTATAAATATAAGGTCCTTTCATGGACCAAGTAGGAATTAACTGTGATGATGTGTTCAATTTCTGGATGAGTTGTTGTGAAAACCTATCGGTGGCGTAAGCCTGCTCCAGTCCACTCAAAAGAGGGGAGATTGGAGCTGTTAATGTGGCTAGGCACATTAATGGTGGCTGTTCTGGGGGTGTGTCTACCCTAGATAAGGTGTCAGCAACAATATTATTCTGGCCAGCCTTATATTTTATCGTGTAGTCGTAACCGAGTAACTTGGAGAAAAATTTGTGTTGTTCTGGAGTGTGTAAGTCTTGGGTTAATAGATGGTGTAAGCTTTGGTGATCTGTGTAAATGGTGAATTTATGGCCCAGAAGATATTGGCGCCATTTTGCTACTGCTGAAATGATTGCATACATTTCCCTTACGTAGGTAGATTTTAGTTGCATTTGAGGTGTCAGTTTTTTGCTATAAAAGGCAATTGGTCATTTAAGTTGGGTTAAAACCGCGCCGATTCCCTTCCCAGATGCGTCTGTCTCTATTTCAAAGGGTATTTCAAAATTTGGTAAAGTTAAAACCGTAGGATTGCTTAAGTTGGTTTTTAAAAGTTCAAAAGCTGTTTGTGTTGATGGTGTCCATAGGAAAGGGTTTGTTTTAGCAGATCCGTCCGGGGATAAGCAATGGAAGCGTATCCCTTGATAAATTTGCGATAATAGCCCGTTAATCCTAGGAATGCTCATATATCTTTCTGGGTTTTAGGTTCCGGAAAGTTTTGGATGGCCTCTAAATTTGATTTAGTTGGGCCTACTTGTACTTGAGTTTTTTGGTGGCCCAGGAAATCAATTGTGATGGTCAGAAAGGATCATTTACTGTGCTTAATATATAAATTATTTTGTTTTAAAACCTCCAAGGCTTGGCTCAAATGCAAAAGGTGGTCTTTTTGAGAAGCGCTGTATATTAGTATATCATCGAAAAAAACAACTGTAAATTTTCGTAAAAAGGGTTGAAAAATTTTGTTCATCAAAGCCTGAAATGTGGATGGCGCATTAGAAAGTCCGAAGGGCAAAACAGTGAATTCGTAATGGCCTTGATGTGTTCTAAATGCCGTTTTGTGTATATCCTCCTCGGCCATCCTTATCTGGTGATATCCTGAGCGTAAATCTAATTTTGTAAAGTAACGGGCCTGGTGGAGTTCATCTAATAATTCATCTATTATCGGTATGAGGAATCTGTCTTTAATTGTAATCTTATTTAGGGCTCTGTAATCGACGCAGAACCTCCATGTGCCGTCCTTTTTTTAACTAATAGGACTGCGGAAGAGAAACTTGAAGTACTCGGTCTGATTTGTTTTTTGTGTAACATTTCATTTTTTTGGTAATACGGGAATCAGTATGATTTGAGGTTGGGTGCATGGGCTCCTGGTTCCAAATCAATTCGATGGTCGATGTCACGTTTTGGTGGTAATGTTGAAGGATCCTGAAATAAGTGATCATATTTTTTTAAGGAGGGAGGTAAAGTGCGGTGGTAGTGATGGTTGGTCCTCTACTGATGTTGGGGATAAAGTATCGGACATAATTAACCAACAAAATGCTAAAGGCTGTAAGGATAACAATCGTGATAGTTGCGATGATGAAATCTGTCTATCATGAAGATTGGTATGTCCCTGAAGAGTTACTGGCCCCTTATCGCTTACATAGGACATGGATAAGGTAGAGTAATCGGTGGTTATAGGTCCTAAAGGTCGTAACCATCGTACTCCCAGAATAACGTCCGCTCCTGTGATGTCTAGTACATATAAGTGTATTGAGAAAGGGATAGCCTGAATGAGCAACTGTATATCCTTACAAATGTCCTTACACTTAATGGATGTCTCGTTCCCCATTAGGACAGGAAATTCGGGTATAACATAAATTGGAATGCCTAAGTATTTGTCCATGCGAGGGGAGATGAAATTGTGGGAACTGCCGCTGTCAACTAATATTTCTAGGGGTTCTTGTGCGATATGTCCTGTGAATCAAATAAAGTGTGTGGGGGACGAATCCGTAAGTGTTTGTATTAAAGCAGCTGAGGTTGGATTATCGTCGTCAATATCGGACAGTTGGTCCAGGACCTCTTGGGGGTCCTCATCTTTAGTACCTTGAAAATAGCATAGAATTCCTTTGCCGCGGCACTTGTGACCCGGATGATATTTCTCATCACAGTTGTAGCATAAGCCTTTTTCTCGGCGATATTGGAGTTCCTGGGGGGTTAATTTTTTAATAAATTGTTTAGGGTGTTGTGTCGGGTGTTTGGTGGTGGAAGTTGGAAGCCAGGTTTGAGGTTTAGAGCTATAGTCGGGGACAGGCTTATATTGTTGTGGAGGTGGTTTGTGATATTTGAGATGTTGGGCCTCAAACATGCGGGCCATTGCAAAGACCCGATCCAGTTCGGTGGGTTCGTGGATCATAACTTGACTTTGGATGTGGGGTTGTAAGCCGGAAATGAACATATTGGTGACGAAAGTTGGGTCAAGCCCAGGAACCCTATTTTTAAGCTCTTCGAATTCTGTTTTGTAATTTAAAACTGTTGTTGTTTGAGTGAGTTTGGTGAGGGCCCCCTGCGGGTTCTCGTATGGGCTGGGGCCAAATCGGTGCATTATTGCTTTAACAAAGAAGTCGAAGTTAAGGGCTGGATGGTCAGATAGTAGGGCTTGGTACCAGCGGGAAGCGGGTTTGTCTAAGTGTAAGGCGGCATATAGTAAATATTCCTGGGGATCGACCGTGTTATATGCGAAAAATTTTTAAGGTCATAGAGCCAATCCGTTGGGTCTCCCTCGGAAAAACGTGGGCAAGAAATTGAAATTAGTTTAGGTTGAGCAGAAACAACCTGGATTGGGGGCTCTGGAGGGGGCGAAACGCCCAAGATGCCGACCGAAGAATGTCCTGTGCACAGGTCCGGTTGTTTTTGTAGGCGTGCGTTTTGCAAGTCGAAAGAACGCTGAATCGATTCCATAAACGAGCGCATTTCTTGCCGGATTTCCTCCTGTTGTTCTTGTGTGTGGTCTCTGGAGGCCAAGAATTGTTGAGTTAGGATCTTGGTTTGGGACTGCAATTCATTGCGGATGGAGTCGATTTGTGTCTGGCGTGCCCATTGTTCGTCTTGGAGGGCCTGAGATACATCAACGGGAAGATGTTCCGTTGATTGGGATCTGGTGCCGCCCGCCATGGAAGGAGTTCGAGACGAGAGCGCCAAATGTTAAGATAGAGGATGGAGCAATTCTCTGGAAGGGAAGAAAGGCCAAGAGTGGGCCAGGTGGGAGAGAGAAGAAGTCGGGGGAGAAGAAAGATGAACATTCTTTACTTTATTCCTTAAAAAAAATATTACATCCTGAGATCACATATATATAGTTTATTACAAGAGCAGCTATTCCAACGGCTATGAAGAGGATCTCCTGCTGAGCTGGCCGGGTTACCAATGGTTGGTCTTTATGTGCCACGTGTCGGCCTGAGCTTTTTTTGTTGATGATGAATCCATCTGAGCCGTTGCTTTATTTGAAGAGTCAGTACTTCGGTGAAGCAGCATAAGCTAATGTTACCTTCAGCTAATTAACAAACGGAAGGGGTTTTCAGCCGTCCGATCCTCAGGTGAGAATAATCTGGTTGTAACACGGACCCAGGCTGCGGGTGGTGGTTTCAGAGACCGGTTGGCCTTCGGCAGGCGGAGGGAACGCATCCACCTTCGATAATGCGAGAGCGTACAACAACAACTTGATAAGACATCTGAACGAAAAGATCGGGACGCCCAAGTGTCCCGCAAATGATTTGGAGGTCTACACATTTGCATTATTTAATGAGAATTTGAAGCCTGAAGGAATTGAACAAAACTTTGGCATGTTTTACCCTGACATGACCGAGGTTTATCACGTAGAATTTTAGTTTTTTAATTATGTTTAAATACTGTAATGATAGTTTTAATTGTCTATATATATATATATATATATATATATATATATATATATATATATATATATATATTTAACACTTATAAAGAAATATTGAATGTTTTTTAAAATCATGATTTTAAAATCTATTTGAGCACTCTCGGATCTTGCACCTTTATTCATCACCGTTAAATAAAAATCTTAGATTTCCTAAATCTATAAAGGCTAACCGTTCAAATAGAGGGAGAGAGAAAGAGAGGGTGGCTGGAGAGATTCGTATAAATTGTCATTAGTTTTTATATTGTAGAGAGAGAAAGAGAGGAAGCAAGAAAACAAGAGAGAAGAGGGTTAGAGAAATTAATTTTTATACGTCAAAATGTACATAATTTTATAAAATAAAAGTGATAATATTGATGTATATTTTTTTACGATCATTTTGAGTACTCATATGTATATGTTGTGGGCGCAACCCGCAACGACGCATGAAGCACGGGTGGAGACCGCCGTCGCCAGCAAAGTTCTGTCGCGCATGGTCGTAGGGGCGGAGCCCCGTGTCCCACGTAGGGGTGCGCAAAGTACGATCATTTAGGAGGATTTTTAATTATATTAATTCGGCTCTATATTGCATTGTAATTTCTACATTTTAAGAGATGTATGAATGCAGGGTTTGATCTTCAATTATGTTTCTTTTGTCCAAAACTTCTTTGAAATTAGTACTATACAATTTGGTAAAATTATTAATTTAAAACACTTTCTAGGTTCAGCTGATATCTTCAACCGTGTCTGTTCAAATTTTGAAATCGGTCTGGTCTGTTATTTTTACGTGCAGCCGTGCAGGAGTTGATTCAGTTTACAACTTTGGTAGTTTGTGGGGGGTCCGGTGGCTTTTGTATCTGGATGCCTGGTGCTCGTTATTTAAAAAAATATTTCTCAATATTTTGTATGAATATAGATTATTTGTAAAAAAAAGTTATATATCTTATCTACATAGGCATGTTTGGCTCGGCTGCAGATGAAAGAAATAGTGGTGCTGAAATCAATTATTTTGCACGGATGAGAAAATTCATAGATGATTATTTGTTTTCAGACTATGAAAATAAATAACAAATTATTTATAATTTAATACATTACAACAAAAACAATAGAACTCATATAGTTCCCAATCATTATGGGGTATAAGCATGGGAAGATTAGAAAAAGACATAACATTTGGCACTGTGCATAAAGTTACTTCTCTCAGAGTAGATAGACCTAACTTTTGGCAATAAATACACAAAGTGATGGCTCACAGATACCACTAAAATAGTGGCCCATTATACCATCACGTTTGGTGGAGAATCATGCCCTCAAATCAAAGTCAAAGACATCAGAGGGCAGACCCAAGAATACATTTTGATTTATAAATTAATAGATTGTTAACATAAAATTTATTTTATTTACAAACATCATTAATAATGTTATTAGTATATATTAATATATATTAATATAAATTTGTATAATATATATAATGTATTTAAAAATATAAAATATACAAATGGAGCATGTGTGTAGCTCATATGAAGATGCTACCCAACGCAAGTGCTCGAAATTGAAAAGGGGTAAGGGTCACAGTAGGAAAAGGAGAGGCGACTTCTTGAGACCGCCTGCCCCAAATATTTATTTGGCGAGGAGACAGGAACAGCTGCGGTCTACAGTTGTTGTGCTTCTCCGCCTCTGCCGATCAAACCTAGAGAAAGGTCCGCATAAAATTTGGTCTTGCGATCACTGATCTGACCGCTATCGAAATTCACGATTTCAAAAATTCAAAAAATGATATCCGTACGGATTTTAAAAACCGCAATATCAAGTCAAATTTTTTTAAAAAATATTATTTTATAGAAAAATAAGATCTTAAAATGATGATAAAAAATCTTAACTAACACTTTATAATTTATTTTAGAAAAAAATAATTTTTATTTGAGTTAAAATCATTTTTTGTGCCCAAGCGGACCTTCCACTAGGCCCGTCAAGCGGACCAAAAAATTTATCCCGCCAAACAGACCCAAATTTCAACCATATTTCTCTGTTTACCAAGTCCAATACAAAAAACCTCACCGTCTCGCCGCAATCCCTACTTGAGAAGTTGAGAGTTGGCTCTTATTTTTCTCTGCCAATTTGAAAACAAAAAAACTAATGAAATTACCGGCGGTCGGGGCCGGCCTCTACCACCTCCTCCTCGCGCTCCTCTAATTCATCCTACTCAAGCTATCGTTGGTTGCACTCATACCTCTGCCAATTGGATATAAAAAAATGCATGAAGTTGAAGTTACTGGCCTCCGGTGTCGGCTACTGCCCGACTCAAGATGACGATGGCCAAACCAAGCCACACTCTGGTTCTTCAGGCTTGCTCTGTGTGTAAAGAAAAATATCATCTGATGACACCTGCAAGCTGCTAAGAGGCTCAACTCAATTTCAGCATATATCTCAATGTACAAATTAATATCATGTTGTCTGAATTAAAGCAAGTGGACTAATTTATGTACAACCCAAGAAATGTAATGATGGAGATGTTAAGCGGTGCTATTAAATAATGTGAAATAGCCGCATGTCTCATATATACAAATATGTATGTTGTGTTCATATGAGGGTGAATAAAAAAAAGAACAAGTATTGTGAGCTTCTGTAACTATACATTGCATATGCGAGTTAACATTGGTATCAGAGCGTGATTGTCATCAGAGAGTAAGAGAGTTTCTACCACAATTAAGCAAAGAGCTTCAAGAAAAGTTCAGCATAAATTATCATCATCATATGGCATCCACATGCTCACTTACCCCCTCAAATTTTGTTTACTCTCAAATTGGTGTACAAATATTTGATAGTGAAGATTATGGAATATGACAAGTTCTAATGAGGACCTTATTTCAATCTCAAGGATCATGAGCTCTTGTTACTGATGGATTCCATCGTCCAACTGAAAAAGCATCCTTTATCTAATTAGGATGAAGCTACGGTAAGAGAGTATACAAATAATTTGAAAAAAAAGGTGCTAAAGCCTTACTCAATATCTAACAAGATGTTAATAAAACCATTTTCCCACGTATCATAGCAGCAAAAACTGCTCAAGAAGCTTGGAATATTCTGCAAACAAAATATAAAGGAAATGAAAAAATTGTGCTCATACAGTTGCAAGCTTCTTAGACAGCCTTTGACAATATGCACATAAACCCAGGTGAATCTCTCTCCTCCTATTTACACGAATCAATGTCATGGTAAATAATATTAGAACCTTAGGAGTTGTGATAGAAGAACCAAAAATTGTGACCAAAGTCCTTCGTTCTCTACCTCCCAAATATAATTATGTTGTCGCAGAAATTGAAGAATACACGAATATGAGTCAATATTCATTAACAGAGCTAAGGGGATTTCTACAGTCACATGAAGAAAGATTTAACAAAAATGAAACTCCACCAGAACAAACTCTACAAACCAAATGGATTCATAAAAAAAATAATCGGTCATCACAGAAGTATGATAAAGAAGGAAATACTTTTGGGTCAGCACAAAGGTGCATAAGAGGCACTTTTAGAGGAAGAATGAGAGATAGAGGTACAGAAGGAAGAGATTATAAAGAACAAACAGATAGTTTTCCATTTACAGAATAAAGGAAACAATATTGTGTTTTCTGTAGAAGACCAAATCATGACATAAAAGATTGTTACTATAAGTGCAAAACCTGTAAGAGAGCCAACCATTTAGACAAAGATTACTGGCACAAGAATAAAGTTGGTCAAACATCAAAAACTACTGTTGCGGTCTAACTCGGTGTCCCTAACCGGCCCAAATTCGTGTTGAATTTTCTCAAAGTGGTCAGCAAGATAGCCTAAAGCAAAATTAATATTCTCAGAACTATCCAGTTAACACCTTGATCATGCGGAAGCCCAAAGAGTAAGCTTAACATCAAACACAAATGGAAGAACAAGCAGGTCTTATATTCATTCACACTTCTTTACAAGGCAAGATATGCATAGCGAGACATGATTTCGCTAGTACACAAGCTACAAACAGAAAGCACAACCCAAGCCGGGCGGATAGCACTGGAGACCGCCGAGACCACCCAGTCCGCCAAGGTCGCCGAAGCCGCCCGAGCTGAAGCTGCTCCACGCTGAATAGATACGGAGTCCGCCGAGACCGCGAGGTCGCGCGGACACACCGTTATTCGCTGACTGCTGATGAACTGAAGAACAGACCGCCTACCCGCCTGAGACCGGCGGACGGGTTATTGGCACTTGGAAACGCTGCAGCAGAGAACCACTGACAAGTCGCAGACGCGACCAACTGAGGCAGCAGAGACCACACACTTCAATGTACTTGACTGAAGTCAAAGCCAAACTACTGTCTCCTTGAAGCTAGCCGCGCGACCTGCACACAACAAACTGTCAGCTCTACTCAACCCGTGCAGACAGGAAAATCCAGACCACAATAGTTGCCCAAGCCCCACATACTGTTCACTCAGTTACTGTAGACGTGCCGGGGGGATCTATTTATAGGAGAGGTGAGGAGTGTGGTCACCACCCTAATGAATAGAGTCACCGCCCCAGCTCGCGCACTAGCAAAGACCCGTCCGCTGAGTCCGCATGGACTTAGCCGGATTCCAAGAAAACCCACCAGGAGCAATAACGAAGATGTTTACCAACAGGCAAACTCGCATTAGTCCGCCCATACTATGCGGACAAGGCACCAGTCCGCATAGCACGCAAACACCTCACAAGGACAGCCACCACAGCGACAGTCCGCACACTATATGTGCGGACAAGGAGGCAGTCCACACAGCTCGAAAGCCAAGCCTCCATCTGCCACAAGTCCACGACCAACAGGCAGTCCGCCCGGTCAACAGCGGACTCGGCGGATATCGCGGACACACTGAACTTGTCACTGAATGTGACCAAGTCTAAAAAACCACCAAGAGCAAGCGCGAGCTCGGCGGACAAGGCCCAGTCCGCCTGCCCCAAAGCAGATCGCCAACCACACCACCAGAAGGCATATCTCGCAAGCCCTACTCGCATAGATGTCAAGACATCGGCCACCTGCCGAACCTCAACACCAATCCGCGCAGTCCTCCACAGCAGCTAACACCTACTGCACCACCAGAGCTCGACAAAGGCCACAACCGAACTCCATGGCCAGTCCGCAACAGCGGACCCCGCGGACTCACCAGTCCACAAAGCCTTCCGCGGTTAGACCACCCAATCTGCCGATTAACACAAGCTTGCAAATCTACAAGGCCGCAGATCAACCAAGCACTGCCTACAGCCCACGAACTGCAGTCCGCACAGGCTGCTCAATAGCCAACCCACCAAGACAGCCAACACCCAGGCCGCAACCAATTGACCGCACAGTCCGCCCTGCCTGCCCATCACCCACTTCCACTTCACAAATTTCAACACTCCCCCTTGAAGTGAGAAGTGGTGATCAAGCCCAGCAAGCCTATAACCGCTGAAATGGCCCCTTCGACAGCGGCTTCGTGAAGATGTCAGCAATATTATCTTCACTCCGAACATGCCCGACCAGAAGTGATCCCTCCAAAACCTTCTCCCTTATGAAGTGGTGCTCGATCTCAATATGCTTGGTCCTTGCGTGACACACTAGATTGTTTACCAGTTACAGAGCACTCTCATTATCACCCCGGAGCAATGTAGGAAGCCGCCCGAGCTGAAGCTGTTACACGCCGAATAGACACGGAGTCCACCGAGATCGCGAGGTCGCGCAGACACACTGTTATTCACTGACTGCTGATGAACTGAAGAACAGACCGCCTACCCGCCTGAGACCGGCGGACAGGTTATTGGCACTTGGAAACACTGCAACAGAGAACCACTGACAAGCCGCATACGTGACCAGCTGAGCCCGCATAGACCGCACACTTCAATGTACTTGACCGAAGTCAAAGCCAAACTCCTGGCTCCTTGAAGCTAGCCGTACGACCTGCACACAACAAACTGTTAGCTCTACTCAGCCCGCGCGGACAGGAAAATCCAGACCACAACAATTGCCCAAGCCCCACTTACTATTCACTCAGTTACTGTAGACATACCGGGGGGATCTATTTATAGGCGAGGTGAGGAGTGTGGTCACCACCCTAATGAATAGAGTCACCACCCCAGCTCGTGCACTAGCAAAGACCCGTCCGCTCAGTCCGCATGGACTTAGCCGGATTCTAAGAAAACCCGCCAGGAGCAATAACGAAGATGTTTACCAACAGGCAAACTCGCATTAGTCCGCCCATACTATGCGGACAAGGAACCAGTTCGCATAGCCCGCAAACACCTCACAAGGACAGCCACCACATCGACAGTCCACACACTATATGTGCGGACAAGGAGGTAGTCCGCACAGCTTGAAAGCCCAGTGTTAGAAAGTAGAGAAAAGAAGCGAAAAGTAGAAGACAAGCGAATAAACTTTTGAATAATTGAAATTTTATTATCCAAAAAAGATATCATTTACAAAGGTATGGCCTCCCTTATATAGAATGGAGGAGATAAGAAAGAGAGTATACAAACAATGTGGGACTAAACATTTACAGTACTGGGCGGCTAGAATAATGGAGACCGCATAGGCCGCGCGGTTAGAGAGATGGGCTAACCGCTCGGCAACTCCAGCAGGATAGAACAGGCCGCAGAGGTAGACCGATAGACCGCCCGGTCTCCAGGCACCAGATAGACCGCCAGACCGCTCGGTTAACAAACCGCTGGATCAGACCGCTAAGCCGCCCGGTCTAATACTTCAACACTCCCCCTCAAGCTGGAGCATAGATATCAATCATGCCCAGCTTGTCACAAATGCGGAAGAAGGAAGTAGAAACCGGCTTGGTGAAGATATCTGCCAACTCCTTGTCAGAGGTGACAAAAGGAGTACAAATCTGTTTCTTCAAAATCTCCTCCCGAATGAAGTGACAGTCAACCTCTATATGCTTCGTTCTCTCATGAAAGACCGGATTCCTGGATATGTGTATAGCGGCCTTGTTGTCACAGAACATAGGGAGAGGACAATCATATACCTCGCCCAGGTCAAGCATGAGAGCCCGCAACCACTTTAACTCACACGTAGTTGACGCCATACTCCGGTATTCTGCTTCGGCACTGGATCTGGAAACAACAGACTGTTTCTTGCTCTTCCAACTTACGAGATTACCTCCAACAAAGGTACAAAAACCTGACGTGGATTTACGATCGCCTTTGTCATCTGCGTAACTGGAATCTGAGTAGGCCTCAACCCTCAGATGGCCATTCTTCTGGAAGAGTAACCCTCTGCCCGGTGCTGCTTTGATATACTCTAAAATCTTCAGGGCGGACTGAAGATGACACTCCCTGGGAGCTTGCATAAATTGACTGATCTTTCCTACAGCGTAGGCGATGTCGGGTCTAGTCACCGTGAGATAGATGAGTTTGCCTACCAAACGTCTGTACCGTGTGACATCAGATAGAGGAGGCGATTCATCCGTCCACGTCTTGTCCTCTCCAACAGCCATGGGAAGATGAGCTGGTTTGGCACCTGTCAAGCCTGCTTCTTGAAGAAGATCAAGGGCATACTTCCGTTGAGAGAGAACCAAGGAGTCAGGCTTCCGAGAGATTTCTATCCCCAAAAAGTATTTTGGAGAGCCCATATCCTTCGTGACCAAGTGCTGACGGAGGTGCTTCTTCGTCAAGTCCACCCCATCTTGGTCATCACCAGTAAGGAGAATATCATCCACATATACGGCTAAAACCACCAGTCCCGAGGCCGTTTTGCGAATGAACAAGGAGTGATCGGCCGAACTCCTTTGAAAGCCGATGGTTGCCACAATACCACTGAATTTTTCGAACCATGCCCGAGGGCTCTGCTTTAGGCCATAAATGGCCTTCTTCAAATGACAGACACGTGTCTCCCCCTGAGCAACATACCCAGGAGGTTGCTCCATATAGACGTCCTCCTGAAGATCGCCATAGAGAAAGGCATTCTTCACATCAAGCTGGGAAATAGCCCAAGCCCGGTTAACGGCCACAGAAAAGAGAACCCGGATTGTGCTGAGGCGAGCAACCGGAGAGAAGGTATCAAAGTAATCAACGCCATAAGTCTGAGTAAAGCCCTTGGCCACCAGCCGGGCTTTGTAGCGATCCACAGTGCCATCGGGGCGAAACTTCACAACAAAGACCCAGCGACAGCCAACCACATCAGTGCCCACGGGAGGAGGAACCAGAGTCCAGGTACCCCGTTCAGTAAGAGTAGCCATCTCCTCATCCATGGCAGACTTCCAATGAGGGAGAGCGAGAGCCTCCTGGTAGGTACGGGGAGTAGAAGTAGCAGAGATAGCCAAGGCAAACGACCTGCGAGAAGGAGAAAGCTGATCATAAGAAACAACAGCCGTGAGCGGGTGTTGAGTACACGCCCGCACCCCTTTGCGAAGGGCAATGGGAACATCCAGATCATCGGGAGCGTCGGCGACAGGAGCGTCAGCGACCGGAGCGTCCGTGGCGGAGAAGGCTGGCCCGGGACTAGAGAGAGACGGCAGCGGAGAGGAGGGTGGAGGGGGGGGGGGGGTGGGGAGACGGACTGGGAAGGAGTGGGTGGAGGAGGAGACGAAGGTGGGAAAACGTGAAGAGGGGTGGAAGAAACGGAGATATCAGAAGGAAGAGAAGGAAGAGAAGAGGAAGGAGAGAAATAGGAAGCATTTTCGAAAAAAGTCACATCTGCGGAGACAAACTGCTTGCGGAGAAGGGGGTCAAAGCAGCAATAGCCTTTTTGAGTGGTAGAGTACCCCAAAAAGACACACTTGGTGGAACGGGGGGAAAGCTTGTCGCGGGTAGCGGAGGGAGCGTGAACAAAGATCGTACAGCCAAAGACACGGAGAGGAAGAGGAAAAGGCTCCTGGTGGGGGTAGAGAAGGGAGAAGGGAGTCCGGCCGTGGAGGACCGTGGAGGGAATGCGATTGATGTGACTTTTTTCGAACAGGGCAGCGGACAGAAACAAGCCGCGCGGATAGAAACAAGCCGTGCGGACAGAGAGAAGCCAAGTCGCGAAGCAAGTCGCAGAATGCGGAAAACAAGCCGCGAACAACAGAGAGCGCACAGAATCAGAGGGAAATGACCGTGTGCTCTGATACCATGTTAGAAAGTAGAGAAAAGAAGCGAAAAGTAGAAGACAAGCAAATAAACTTTTGAATAATTGAAATTTTATTATCCAAAAAAGATATCATTTACAAAGGTATGGCCTCCCTTATATAGAATGGAGGAGATAAGAAAGAGAGTATACAAACAATGTGGGACTAAACATTTACAGTACTGGGCGGCTAGAATAATGGAGACCGCATAGGCCGCGCGGTTAGAGAGATGGGCTAACCGCTCGGCAACTCCAGCAGGATAGAACAGGCCGCAGAGGTAGACCGATAGACCGCCCGGTCTCCAGGCACCAGATAGACTGCCAGACCGCTCGGTTAACAAACCGCTGGATCAGACCGCTAAGCCGCCCGGTCTAATACTTCAACACCCAGCCTCCATCCGCCACAAGTCCACGACCAATAGGTAGTCACCCGGTCAACAGCGGACTCGGCGGATACTGCGGACACACTGAACTTGTCACTGAATGTGACTAAGTCCAGAAAACCACCAAGAGCAAGCGCGAGCTCAGTGGATAAGGCCCAGTCCGCCTGCCCCAAAGCAGATCGCCAACCACACCACCAGAAGGCATATCTCACAAGCCCTACTCGCACAGCTGCCAAGACATCGGCCACCTGCCGGACTTCAACACCAGTCTGCGCAGTCCTCCACAACAGCTAACACCTGCTGCACCACCAGAGCTCGACAAAGACCACAACCAAACTCCAAGGCCAGTCCGCAACAACGGATACCACAGACTCGCTAGTCCGCAAAGCCTTTCGCGGATAGACCACCCAATCCGCCGGTTAACACAAGCTTGCAAATCTATAAGGCCGCAGATCAACCAAGCACTGCCTACAGCCCGCGAACTGCAGTCCGCTCAGGCCGCACACCAGGCCGCTCAGGCCACATAGGCTGCTCAACAGCCAAGCCACCAAGGCAGCCAACAACCAGGCCGCAACCAATTGACTGATAAGGCTGCACAGTCCGCCCGGCCTGCACATCACCCACTTCTACTTCACAAATTTCAACAATTCGACCATCTTAGCCCGGGAGCGGTCGAGCGCGCACACAGTCACTACTTGTCAAACAAAGTCCATGTTGCAGGATGGAGACCGGGCGGTCTGTTGCTGTTCGGAGACCGGGCGGTCTGGCAGTTTCCCCTAACCGGTCTGTGTGCTGGGCTGTTGCAATTTGGTGTCCCAGCGGCCAGGCAGCTTGTCTCAGACGTCTTGGAGACCGGGCAGTCTAGCGGTCTCCTGTGCTGACTTGCTCTCTGGGTTGCTTGTTCTCTCATACTGGTTGTGGCCGGGCGGTTAGTCGATTTGTCTAACCGCACGGCTTGTCCGGTTTGTCATTTTGTAAAGCCGCATATACTTGTAAATTTTTAGTCCCACATTGTTTATTTGTAATCTCTCTCATCTCCTCCATTCTATAAAAGGGAGGTTATACCATAGTAATTGATACCTTTTGTGATAATAAAGTTTCTGTTATACCACTTCTGGTTTGTTTTCTGTTTGTTTTCAACATGGTATCAGAGGGAGCGGTCTTCTCCTCCTGATTGTTTGCGCTCTCTGATTCTCGCGGCTTGATTCTTCTTTCCGTGACCTGTTTTCGCGGATTTATTCCTCCTCTGACCGTTGCCCTGTTCGCGCGGCTTGTTTTTGCTTTCTGCGCCCTGTCGTCGCGGCTTGCCTTCTCTTCTGCCCGCTGTACTGTTCGCGCGGCTTGTTTCTCCTTGCTTCTCTCGTTGCTCTTCTGCGTTGCTGCGACCTGTCCTTAAGTTGGCGCGACCTGTCCCCCCCCCGCTCTCCTCCTCTTAGTCGTCGCGACCTATTTAGTTGTCACCGCGACCTTGTTTCGTTCTATCCGCTCCTGCTTACTAGTCGTTGCGGCCTCTTTTTTGTCGTCCGACCTATTTTCTCCTACCTGCGGCCTTCCTAGCCGCGCGGCCTGCTTCTATTCTCCTGGCTTGTGACTTGTTATTGTCGCTGCTGCTTCCTGTTCTCTCATCATCTCTCTTCAATGAATTCCACCTCCGAGTTGTCCGCCTTGGTGGTCACCTCTTCTAGTAGTGCCCACGCTGTTACTCGTGGACGATGGTTGATCGACTCTGGTGCTACAAATCATATGACAGGCAATCTTCAGTTTTTCTCTCATCTAGAGACCCATGATCGGTTTCCCCCGGTCATAGTTGCTGATGGCTCTCCCTCCCCGGTCAATGGGACGGGCATGGTTCAAGTCACTCCCTCTCTGTGCCTGGCAGATACCCTCTATGTGCCCCGGTTTCCGTGAAATTTATTATCGGTTACTTCTTTATGCAAGCAACTACGGTGCTCCATCACATTCACTCCTACTTCTTGTTCTTTTCAGGATCCGGACTGCCAACAGACGATTGCTACTGGGACTGAGAGCGGCGGCCTCTACTTCCTCAACAACGTCTCTGCTCTATCCGCCTTCTCCTCCTCTTCTATAGATCTTCTCCAATGGCATCTTTGCCTTGGTCATGCTCCTCCCTGGCTTCTTCGCCAGCTTCTGCCCCATCTCCCTCCGCATCATCCTCCTCTTAATTGTGACGCCTGTCAACTTAGCAAGCATCACCGCTCATCCTATCCTCCAAAGCAAGATCGTGATTCTACCCGTCCATTTGATCTTGTTCACTCCGACATCTGGGGTCCTGCTCCTACCCTTACCGTTGGTCGGGGTAGTTCCTATTTTGTTACTTTCATTGATGACTTTTCTTGCTCTACTTGGGTATATCTCTTACGCGACCGCTCTGAACTTTTTGATGTATGGACATCCTTTTACCATCTCATTCAAAGTCAGTTTGATGTCTCCATTAAAATCTTATGCTTGGATAATGTACAAGAATATCTCAGTCATGCTTTTTCCTCTTTCTGCACGCAACATGGGATTATTCATCAAACCAGTTGCGTTTACACCTCCCAACAAAATGGAGTAGCGGAACGCAAAAACCATCACCTCCTTGATGTCGCTCGCACTCTGCTAACGCAAATGCATGTCCCTCGCTCCTACTGGGGCTATGCTGTTCTCCTCGCTTGATATCTCATCAATCGCATTCCCTCTACCATTCTTCGTGGTCAAACTCCTTTCTCCATTCTCTATCCGGGCAAAGAACCCTTTCCTCTTCCTCTACGTATCTTTGGCTGCACAGCCTTTGTGCATGCTCTCTCTGCCACCCACGTCAAACTCTCCCCGCGGTCTACTAAATGTATCTTTCTGGGGTACTCTCCCACTCAGAAAGGTTATTGTTGCTTTGACCCCGTTACCCGCAAGCAATTTGTCTCTGCGGATGTCACCTTCTTTGAAAATGCATCTTATTTCTCTTCATCTTCCTCCTCTACTCCTGCTGCTCCTACCTCTCACCACACCCCCACAATTCCCTCTGCTCCTACTACTATTCCGCCACCTCCACCCTCTCCACTATCTTCACTCTCTCCACCCTCTCCCGCCTCTTCTCCCTCATCTCCCTCCTCTTCGCCGCTATCGCTCTCTCCTCCCGGGCCAGCTCTCTCCGCCACGGATGCTCCGGTTGCTGAGGAACATGCCGACCTGGATCTACCCATCGCTCTTCGTAAAGGCGTTCGGGCATGTACCCAACACCCGCTTGCTGTAGTAGTTTCTTATGATCGTCTTATCCCTTCTCGCAGAGCTTTTGCATTGGCTATCTAGGTCACTGCCACCCCCCGTTCCTACCAGGAGGCCCTTACTATTCCTCATTGTAAAGCTGCCATGGATGAGGAGATTGTTACTCTCACTGAACGGGGTACCTGGACCCTGGTTCCTCCTTCTTTCAGTACCGATGTTGTTGGTTGTCGCTGGGTATTTGTGGTGAAGTTCCTTCCCGATGGCAGTGTGGATCATTACAAGGCTCGACTTGTTGCCAAGGGTTTTACCCAAACTTATGGGGTTGATTACTTTGACACTTCTCTCCAGTTGCTCGTCTCAGTACTATTAGGGTCCTTCTCTCTGTGGCTGTCAATAGCGATTGGCCCATTTCACAGCTGGATGTTAAGAATGCCTTTCTTTATGGGGATCTTCAGAAAGATGTTTACATGGAGCAACCTACCGGGTATGTTGCTCAGGGGGAGACACGCGTATGTCAGCTAAAGAAGGTTATCTATGGCCTCAAGCATAGTCCTTGTGCCTGGTTTGACAAGTTCAGTGGCATTGTTGCGGCCATTGGTTTTACGAGAAGCTCAACAGATCACTCCTTGTTTGTTCGGAAAACCGCCTCTGGTCTGGTTGTTCTTACAGTTTATGTTGATGATATTCTTCTTACTGGAGATGATCAGGATGGGGTATTGCTGACAAAGAAACACCTTAGTCAACACCTGGTCACAAAGGATATGGGGTCCCCGAAATACTTTCTAGGGATTGAAATCTCTAGGAAGCCCAACTCCATGGTCCTTTCCCAACGAAAGTATGCTCTTGATCTTTTAAAGGAGGCAGGATTGACTGGTGCTAAACCTGCACGTTCTCCTATGGCTGCTGGAGAAGATAAAACTTGGATAGATGACTCGCCTCTTCTATCTAATCTTACGAGGTACCGACGTCTGGTGGGCAAGCTCATTTATCTCACGGTAACCAGGTCCGACATTGCTTATGATGTTGGCAAGGTGAGCCAGTTCATGCAAGCTCCTAGGGAGTGTCATCTACAATCTGCCCTGAGGATATTAGAGTATATTAAAGCAACACTAGGGAAAGGACTCCTCTTTCAGAAGAATGGTCACCTAAGGGTTGAAGCGTACTCTGATTCAAGTTATGATGATGACAAAGGGGACCACAAATCAACATCAGGTTTCTGCACGTTTGTTGGAGGCAATCTTGTGATTTGGAAGAGCAAGAAACTGTCTGTGGTCTCCAGGTCTAGTGCAGAGGTGGAATATCGCAGTATGGCATCGACTACATGTGAGTTGAAATGGTTGCGGGCTCTCATGCTTGACTTAGGAGAGGTTTACAACTATCCTCTTCCTATGTTCTGTGACAACAAGGCCGCGATATACATTTCCAAAAATCTAGCCTTTCATGAGAGAACAAAACACAGAAGTCGACTGTCATTTTATTCGAGAAGAGATATTGAAGAAGCAGATTTGCACTCCGTTTGTCACTTCCGACAATGAGTTGGCAGACGTCTTCACCAAGCCAGTGTCCGCTTCCTTTTTACACATCTGTGACAAGCTGGGCATGATTGATATTTATGCTCCAGCTTGAGGGGGAGTGTTGCAGGATGGAGACCGGGCGGTCTGTTTCTGTTCGGAGACCGGGCGGTCTGGCGGTTTCCCCTAACCGGTCTGTGTGCAGGACTGTTGCAGTTTGGTGTCCCAGCGGTCAGGCGGCTTGTCTCAGATGACTTGGAGATCGGGCGGTCTAGCGGTCTCCTGTGGCAACTTGCTCTCTGGGTTGCTTGTTCTCTCATACTGGTTGTGGCCGGGCAGTTAGCCGGTTTGTCTAACCGTACGGCTTGTCCAGTTTGTCATTTTGTAAAGCCGCATATACTTGTAAATTTTTAGTCCCACATTATTTATTTGTAATCTCTCTCATCTCCTCCATTTTATAAAAGGGAGGCTATACCATTGTAATTGATACCTTTTTGTGATAATAAAGTTTCTGTTAAATCACTTCCGGTTTGTTTTCTGTTCGTTTTCAACAGTCCAGTCAAAGTCCACTAATGCCTTGCGGTTACAGTTGGTCTGCATAATCGATGGCAAAAGGCCGCCGCTCCTCATTACATTTCAGAGGTGAGAAAATACTTTGCGCCTGGAAGACGACAGACCATCTCGCTTGGCGTCTTACATAGATTACACTTGACGGTGATGGGCATCTTTGAGCGTCGCAATAACGCTGGCCGCAGGAGTGGAGTCTTCGGAACGGTGCTAGTATGGACTTCTGGGAAGTTACGAAATAGATTTTGTCGGGCGGCTCAGAGGTGTCTTGAACGTGGCTCGTAGATGGCTTGGAGATGTCTTGAATGTGGCTTGGATGTGGCATGAACGCGGCTCTGATGAGGCATGAACGCGGCTCAGATGAGGCTTAAACATGGCTTGGATACTGCTCGTAGGAGGAATCAGACAGAGCTCTAGCCAAGGAAGAAGAAGACTCAGAGAAAAAAGGTGAGAAATGAGGAGGCCTGAGCCTTTTTTATTGCCTCTAGGAGGTGATTATGCGGCTATCCGCACATCATAACCACCAAAATTAATATTTTTCCGATAGTTTAAGGGTCCGCATTATTATCATTTATTTTTCTACTCGTAGACCAATTAATTTAATAGTGAAAATCCCCCACTAACATGACGGTTAGTGGGTGGTTACACGCGAATCGGATGACGACAAACGATCTGAGTAGATCGACCGGCGGGGACGGGCTCCCTTGGTCACCGGCGAACTCGCCGGCGAAGAGGGATGCGGACTCCGTCGGCCGGGAGAGAGGCGGCGACCAAGCCGGTGGCGGAGAGGGGGGAGCGGCCAGCGGTTGGTCGGTGGCGGCCAGCTCGGCCGCCTCCTTGGTCGCACGCCGACGGCCGAAGAGGGGTGGCTGGTTCAGGCGCCTCTTCGGTCGCGCACCGTGTAATGCCTCAAGTTTCCTAGAGCTAATGTAGGATTCTGTGAGCTACCGCACGACGATAGGAAGTTACCGCGTGGTAGTAGCTTGGTTGGTTTAACACTAGAGCCTTCGGTGAGCTACCGCTCAGCAGTAGCAATACCTCTAGCGTTAGCATGGCCATTTTATTTGTCATGGCACTCGGTGAGTTACCGTGTGGCGGTAGTGGGTAGCAAGTGGTGGTAGTTGCTGCATCGTAACCGACGCACTTGGTACCGCGTGGTTGTAGTATGTTACTACATGACATTAGTAGGGCTGTAACGGCGTGGCCACATGTCAGCCTGTGATTAGAGGTTGTTGGATCTCATGGCCAACCTTACAGGAGGAGGGCTGAATAAGATTTTTCGCGCTAAGTGAAATTTATTAGATTTTGCCCCAGAAAATCGAGTTCAAGAAGCTACCACAGGACGTTAGGTATCTAACGCGTGGCGGTATGTCTATGAACTCATTTTCCCGTGCAGATTCGGTTGTACACCCCACAAAAGAATACCAACTAACAATCACATCAGATGACAAAAGTAATAATGTAACATCCTGATTCGCACTAGGCCCCTCGTGCGCATTTTTGGGTCAGGAGAGCTGACTTGGGTTCAGGGGTGTGCTGGTAACTGGGCTGCACTTGTAAATAGGAGGAGAAATCAGTCGAGCATAGGACACGGGTAGACACACGGGCGTGTCCCTACCTATGTGGGAGACGCCAGCTCTCGAGTCGACGACTCGAGTGTGTCCAGAGAAGGACACGGGTAGTGACACGGGCGTGTCACTACTCTTGTGAAATAACACGGGTAGAGACACATGCGTGTCCCTACCCATGTGTGTGTCGAGTTGACCTCGACGAAGCGTGTCGAGATCAACGAAGTGTGTCGAGATCGATGAAATGTATGGCACGGGTAGAGACACGGGCGTGTCCCTACCCGTGTGTGTGTGTGTGTGTGTGTGTGTGTCGAGTTGACCTCGACGAAGTGTGTCGAGATCGACGAAATGTATGACACGGGTAGAGACACGGGCATGTCCCTACCCGTGTGTGTGTATGTGTTGAGTTGAACTCGATGAAGCGTGTCGAGATCGACAAAGTGTGTCGAGATCGACGAAATGTATGACACGGGTAGAGACACGGGCGTGTCCCTACTCGTGTGTCTGTGTGTCGAGTCGAGTTCGTCGAGATGTATCCAGATAAGGACACGGCCAGGGAACACGGTCGTGTCATGTGGACACGGGTCTTGACACGGGCGTGCCCCTACCCATGTCGAGTGTCGAACCGACACTAAAACCATCGTTGACGCTTCGCCCGAAGCAGGACACGGGTAAGGACACGGGCGTGTCCCTACCTATGTCACTTTTCATATATAAGGGCTGTGAAAACCCTAGCCGTTTTCACTCCTCATTCCAGCCATTTTTCCTGAGAGAATCTTTTGTGGAGAGGGAAAACTGCTGGAGCAAGTCTTGGAGAAGAATATTCGTCGCCGTCGTGATGGAGAAGATGTCGCCGAGAAGAGTTACACGATCCGTGGCCGGAAATAGTGGAAACACCAGAAACGAGGTGAGCTTCCTCCCCTCTCCCTTGTTGCTAGATCTGTAGATATCTATGTGAGATGTCGAATCAAAAGAGTCTAGACTAGTGAGATGGTGATTTCTCTAGGAAGAGACCGTTTTAGGGCTTGTGCTCTAAGGCTAGTTGTGTCTTCAACCTCTCCAACCTTCTATGTGAAGATGGGGGATGGTTTCATGAAGAATCATGGCCTACCGAGGGTGAATAAGGGAGGAGGAATTTCTGTAGGTAATTTTGGAAGATCGATTTGAGGAGGAAGATGAACCGATGTCGTTCATTCCGCTTTAAGATGCGTGCAGAATCTGTGATCTGCGCGCAACGATCTCCTTGGCCATTTTCAGATGTGATATGGCCAGATCTGGGCTTTCAACTAAACACGAAGGTTGAAGTCCTTGAAAATACCTTTCCAACGAGTGGTTGCATGACTTCAGGCGAGTCTGTAGCCACGGGAAAGTCTGAACGAACATGACGTCCGATAAATCCTGCAAGCAGAAATTGTGTTCTATACGCAGCAGACTTCAAGGCTGATTTCAAGTGTGATACTATTGAATCTGGGTTGTCGTCTGAGCATAAAAGTTGTAGCTCTTGGAAAGAGCTTTCCATCGAGGGGTTACACGCCTTCACCGGATTCCTGTAGCTTCAGGAATCTCCAATCGAAGCTGCTGTCCAGATTTATCCTGTACTTAAACTCTGGGTTTGGAATAATATTGGATTTGGACTCGGTAGAGATAATGTTCCAAATTAACTTGAGGTTTGTCGAACTCTTTTATGTTAACCATCGTAGTCCAATAAATGATGATGTTTATTAGTTGGATTCCACATATTTGATTTGTGAAGCGAAGCACACTTAAACGAAACGGTTTGAATGAAATTGGTAGACTATTATAAATGCGCTTTATGATGATAAATGAGCTTTATGATGATAACATGTTGAATCATTTGGGATGAAAGGTAGGATGATAACTTATGGTCATGTGTATAATTGTTTAACAGATTGAATTTAGTAGTCTAATGCTTAGAGTGTCGTCTCCCTATGGGTAGCATTGTGAAGGGATGTAAGTGCGGTGATGACCGTCACTAGTTGGGATAACAATGAGATGAGTCAAAGTTGGATGGTTGGGCTTGGTCCTCGTGTTTTCTCTGAGGCACCTTCCATGCCACAGTGATGTGGAATTGCATGCAGTGTGAGTCGACACGCGGTGTCATAATCCTGGGTTGAGGATAGTGTTGCAGGTCTATGGGCTCACCGATCGTCACACCGACGGGAGTTGACAGTTAGACTTTGGGCGGTTAGGCTTGGTCCTTGGTGTTTACGTCCTAGGGCTCCTTCCATGCCAATTGAACGGTTGGGCTGTGTTTTCGTGCTTACTTCCAAGGCCCCTTCTGGGTCACACAAGGCCAATTTGGGGCTGTGTTCTCAGTGCACATCTATCCGAGACCCCCGCTGGGTCATAGTACGCATGGGCTCCGCTGTTGTGTTCTTAGCGTTGAGGCATACAGAGGCCTAGGTGAAGTAGTGTGGATACCCGCCTAGTAGTAGAGATGTCGTCTCTACTGTCACCGACTGACCACAGTGGTTGATGCCTGAGAGGTTAGCTACCTGCTCGAATAGTGGGAACTACTAGTCTATGTCGGCATAGCGGTTGTACGTGTGTGATCATGGGTGAGTCATTTCATAGCATACATACCATTTCATAATATTGCACAACAAGATACTCATCATATAAGTTTGTATTGGCACTCATATACAATGAGTTTTTTTATGTAAACGGATCCTTAACTTATAAGCTTGTATGGGCATCCTTATAAGTTAAGTTAATTTTCTGCTGTAGTTACTTGTACTTGATGGTTTGATATTGTTTATGTAGAACTGCTAGAATAAAATGCTATTAATCTTATTGTACCATTACCACCTGCTTGTACTTGTTATGCTATTTATTATACTTTGTACCCTTGCTCTTTTCTCTGCCCGGTGCCGAGGAGTCGCCAGGGGAGCGGATGTGAAGCCACTTAGTCCTTTCGACTAATAGTTGCTACATCTTCCTTTTTAGGAGGTCTCCTCGCTAGTAGAGCGGCTGCAGACTTTGTAGCAGGACAGCCAGGCCAGGACGACAGGGCCTGAAGTGACAGTGCCATCGCAACCGTCGGTTACCGACGTGAGTTTTTTTTAGCGACTCTGATGTAGCCCTTTTGGGCATTTATTAACTATACTTTTATATATTGTAGAAGCATGTTTTAGCTTCTCTATTTTTATGTACTTTGGACTTATATATACTTTGTGTGGATTTGACTTCTATTATTATATTTGGTTGGGTTGGCATATATATATTGATATAGGTTGTAGCTGGCAGAATAGGCATCTTGTGGTACAGGTTAGCCCGTGTGCTAATGCTACCGCAAGGCGGCTATTCTAGGCATAAGACCCCCTTCGTGCCGTATTTTGAGATCCGGGAGGGGGGGTCTTACAAATGGTATCAGTTTGCCACGATCCTCAACTAAAGAAGTCATTCAACAATGGTACCACCCCCATTCGATTAGTCGGTTTGGGGACAACCTGACTTAGCGGAAGCAGTGGTGTGCCCATATGTAATTCATACTAAGTTTGTCCAACTTTGACCTTAAGATTAGCCAACCTGACCATATGTTTGTGTGTTACATGTAGATTCCAGTGCACGTTGAGCCGATGGGGGGGCACTCCTGCCCCTTCCATGTAACACCCCCATCCGTCGCATGGCATATAACAGAAGGTCCAGCTGGAACCCGACGCCATATACCACAGACAGTCGGAAGGGTTACTAAATGAATAAATCAAACCATCTAATTAAGACTACTCGTCCTAATCACAGAGCATTCTAGCGGAAGATTTTAAAGTTGAAAGAACCCAAAATTAATTCCATCAATATGAATGTCCCAGCTACAACAACAGGAATGAAACCCCAAATACACTGAAACAGGTACATGGCCTTATGGCCTTACAAATGTTCATAAATATAACATGTCTTACATACATCGGCTCGCAGGCCGGCCACACATGAGAAATGTAAAAACAACTATTCTACGGCCTTCTAGGGCCAGCACAGCAACATGGGCTCCAGCCCGCTATTTGGCGCTCGGCTCCGCAGCACCTGCAAGCACATACCACCGCACGGTGGCAAATAAAGCAACGGTCAGCTAAAAGCCGACCAAATTATAACGACCCCGCCCCTTACTCGGGACGGCGGTGCTCTTTCCCTGCAAAACTTTAGCCAACAATATATATAGCGCAATTATAATTCGCCACAGGTGTAGGCTCGCACGGCCAAACACCCCGTGCACTCAGGGCACATTCATGGTGGACCCTGACCCATCAGTGCATCCACCACCACCCTAGGATGGCAACAACATGTGAGCATTTAGCCTTTCTGACCACCGTCTAAGGCTCCAACTATGCCTACGGCCAGTCCCCGTCTTCGGGTCTCTCGCACCGAACCACATAGCCTAGGTCCAATTCCACTTGCCCGTTGCTCACGCCGCATGTCCAATTTAAGGAACTTTGCGCGGGCCAAGCTTCTCTCGGATCCCAAATTTTCCAAAACAGTCTCATAACCCAGTTATGATCAAGGCCGGTTCCCAGACCGCCAAGTTAGCAGAACACGTTTCCGCTCAGTTTTCCGGGTGCGCCTTGAAGCTAACCTTCAAGGATCCCTGCTGCAATCTACCGCGTAGAAACCCGAAAAAAAAACAAAGCACGGAGTCTTCTCCGGCAAAACCATATCAAATGCAACATCACCGATCCAGACAAAACACGTCCGGGTAGGCTTCACACACAATGCCTATGCCCGTACTTACGATTCCGGGCTCTACATGCAACACAAGGGGGACTATTCCCGTCAACCCCAAGGAACACCACGCACTCACCGCATACTCGCGGGAGCGGGATTCCTTATGCAGAAAGAAAGAGGTTCAAGCGCTCGAGTTTAGAATCGTTACCCTTGTAGTCCGTTTTGGCGCCATGGAAAAACTACGCGGTTAGAACTCTTCGCAATGACCTTCCCTCCACGGATCCGCTCTCCGATTTCGAAACGGTGCTCCGATGCTCCGCCGGCGGCCGGAAACCTCCTTCTTCTTCCTCTCCTCTCTCACTTTGGAAGGGGAGAACTTTGGAGAGAAAAATGAGGGAATAACTCCCTATTCCCGGCCTTAACAGAGCAGGATCTCATCTGGGCCATTGGATCCTAATTAAAGAAAATGAACGGCTCGGATCTGCACAAAATTCCCCAGACCTGGGCCGCACACGGCTTGGCACACGGCCGTGTCCAAGGCCGTGTGCCTCGATCCAGGCACGATCGTCGAACTGAGAAATGCACACGGGCCAAGACACGCCCGTGTCTGACCTGACACGCCCGTGTCGGGTTCCTCGACACGCCCGTGTTCGTGGGCGTGTCACGCATAACCGCCACGGCAACGGACACGACCCATCAGGACACGGGTAGGGACACGGGTTGGCACACGCCCGTGTCGGATGACACGCCCGTGTCATCCGGCCGTGTTCCTGGCCGTGTCCTTCTCGGGTTGGAAACGGCCAAAAATCACCAGCCAGACACGGCCTTGGACACGCCCGTGTCCTAGGCCGTGTACCCCTACAGGCACCAAAAACTCTTTTTCCGCGACCGACTCGCACACGAAATTCGGGGCGTTACAAATCTCCCCCACTTAAGGAATTTCGTCCCGAAATTAAGCAAAGGTACACGAAAGCTAAATGATACCTGAGTGGAATAACTCGGGGTATTCCTCCAACATAGCTTGCTCTCGCTCCCAAGAAAGCTCCTCACGTCCGCAATTATCCCAACGGACTTTAACCATTCTGACCTCCTTGTTGCGGAGTCGTTTGACCGCAACGTCTTCAATTCGTACTGGTCTGACCCTTGTTGTTAACTCATAATCAACCGGTACCTGATTGTCTGCAACGATCTGTGAAGGCTCTTGCACTGCCTTACGCAACATCGATACGTGGACTACGTCATGCAACCCACTCAACTCCGTCGACAGCTTCAACCTATACGCCGCCTCGCCAACACGCTCCAGGATTTCAAATGGTCCAAGGTATCTCGGACTCAGCTTCTTCAAGCGTCGAACCCGCGATACACCCTTGAACGGCTTGATTTTTAAATATACCATGTCGCCAACGTTGAACTCCACATTTCTATGTTTGGCATTGTAGTACTTTGACTGTCTATCCTGAGCTATCTTCAGCCTTTCCTGGATTGTCCGTATCATTGAAGTGGCATCTTCCACCGCTTGACGTTTATACAACTTTGATTCGCCTGCCTCCAACCAAGACAACGACGTACGACACTTCCTCCCGTACAAAGCTTCGAAAGGCGCCATTCCAATGCTTGCCTGAAAGCTATTGTTGTACGCAAACTCCACCATGTACAGGTGATCCTCCCAATGCTTCCCGAAATCTAGGACGCACATGCGAAGCATGTCCTCCATAGTTCTGTTGACTCTCTCGGTTTGGCCACCTGTCTGTGGGTGAAAGGCTGTGCTGAACTTTAGCTTAGTACCCAACAGACCATGCACCAACCTCCAGTCATTTGACGTGAAGCGTCCATCACGATCACTAGCAATACTGCGAGGCACACCATGCAGTCGTACAATATTATCCACGTAGAGTTTGGCTAACCTTTCTACTGGATCTTCCTTTCTCATTGGGATAAAGTGCGACACCTTTGTCAATCTATCTACGACCACCCAAATGGCGTCATTTCCTTTCTGCGACTTCGGCAAACCGTGCACAAAATCCATAGATATGTCGTCAAACTTCCATTCTGGGATAGGAAGTGATTTCAAGAAACCTCCGGGCTTCTGGCATTCCGCCTTCACTAATGCACAAGTACGACACTTGGCCACATAAAGCGCCACATCCTTCTTCAAACCCGGCCACCAGAATAATTTCTTCATGTCTCTATACATCTTCGTGCTTCCCGGGTGGATTGAGTATTTGGTATGATGAGCCTCATACATCAACTCCTCCCGAATATTATCCGCACTAGGAACGCATAGACGACCGTCCTTCCTTAGCAACCCATCTTCAACCACAAACTGGGAATTTGACCCATCCAAAGATCCATCCAAGATTTGCTTCATGCTGCTATCCTGAACCAAAGCCCTCCGAACTCTATCCGCTAGGTCACACTGCACCTCTGTCCAAAACAATTTTGCCTCGGCACTAGACTGCTTGTCAACGCAAGATATCTCCAATGCCTCCAACTCTTGTACCAATCTTTCATCATGTACTGATAACCAATTGGCTTGTGCGGGAATCTTACGACTCAACGCATCCGCCACTGCATTTCCCTTCCCAGGTACATAGTGTATCTTGAAGGTGTAGTCCCCTAAGAACTCCATCCACCTCCTCTGCCTCATGTTCAGATCTTTTTGGTCCAATAGGTACTTCAAACTCTTATGATCGGTGTAAATATCCACCTTCACACCGTACAGATAGTGCCTCCAAAGCTTAAGAGCAAATATCACGGCCGCTAACTCTAAGTCGTGGACCGGATAATTCCTCTCATGAACCTTCAGTTGTCGTGAACCATAAGCTATCACTCTCCCATGCTGTAGCAGGACACAGCCCAAACCACTACCTGAAGCATCACTATATATCTCGAATCCTTCGGTACCACTTGGCGAACATAAAATAGGCGCCGTGGTTAACCGCCTCTTCAACTCTACAAAAGCCTGTTCGCACTCCGAAGACCACACAAACTTCTGATCCTTCCTTGTCAACGTCGTGAGTGGTAGTGCTATCCGCGAGAAGTTCTCTACGAAGCGCCTGTAGTAGCCAGCAAGCCCCAGAAAACTCCGGACCTCTGCCACTGTAGTCAAAGTAGGCCACTCCCGTATCGCCACTATCTTCGCCGGATCCACAGCTATACCTTCTCCACTGACAACATGACCAAGGAACGCTATCGAGGATAACCAGAACTCACACTTGGAGAACTTTGCATACAACTGACTTTTCCTCAATGTCTCCAACACCATGTGTAAATGCTTGTAATGATCCTCCTCGCACCGCGAATACACCAGGATATCATCGATGAATACTATCACTAACTGATCCAAGTATTCTCTGAACGTCCTATTCATCAGATCCATAAACACGGATGGAGCATTCGTCAACCCAAACGGCATAACCGTGAACTCGTAATGCCCAAACCGCGTACTGAATGCTGTCTTTGGAATGTCGCTCTCCCTTATCCTCAACTGATAGTAACCAGACTTCAAATCTAACTTCGAATATACAGTTGACCCAACCAACTGATCAAATAGATCGTCAATCCTCGGGATTGGATATTTGTTCTTCTCCGTAAGTTTGTTCAATTCCCGATAATCGATACAAAGCCGCAAGCTCCCATCTTTCTTCTTAACAAAGAGAACTGGTGCGCTCCAAGGCGACAAACTTGGACGCACATAACCTTGCTCTAGCAACTCCTGCGGTTGCACCTTCAACTCTACCATTTCTCTTGGGCTATCCGATAGGGGGAGCATGACACCGGTTTGGCACCCGGTACCAGCTCTATAGTAAAGTCTATCTCCCACTGAGGAGGGGCTCCTGGGAGATCATCTGGAAACACATCAGGATATTCGGACACAACTGGGATGTTGCCCAAACTAGGTTTAGGCGTCGAAGTCTACACTAGAGTGACATACAGTTCTGCCCCAGACCGAACTGCCGGGAACACCTGAAGGGCTGACATCAAAATCTTACCCGACCCCTTCATGCCCGCGAAAGTCACCTCATGACTAGCTCTCAACTGACCCACTAGCAACTTCGATCAACGTATGTCTGCTGCTCCGAGAGCCTGACCATGCTAAAGATCACGTTGAACTCTCCTAGCGGTAGAAACAACGCCTGCAAATCAAACTTTTGACTCACAATCCATACCCAAACGCAACAGATTCCATCTGCGCGCATCGAGCACTACTAGTCAACAACACATCCATTAAGACTTTTGCCATCGGAAGATATATTCCGACACGTAATACAATTCCTTTGGGCAAACGGAGACACAAAGCCCCCTTTAACGAACGGTGCTCGCGCCGGATAAACGTAATTCAGAACAACGCTTAGCACAAGCGGTTCTAGGTTAACATGCACAAAGACTACAAGTGTCTAAAGCTAAATGCTAGAATTTTAAACCTTACCTGTCACCACGTCTGCTTGCTTTCTGTCCTCTTGCTGACCAAGCTTGTACTCTTCAGACTTCCTTTCGGACTTTGCACGTCCACTCCAACACTCACGTGCAAAATGTCCCACTTTTTCGCAGATATAGCAAGCTCTTGGGACTCGACTTGTAGTTGCTCCCGACGCACCAGAAGAAGGGGCTGAGTTCGAAGTCTTCAGCTTCTTATTCCAACTGCGGACATCGGACTTTGAACTTGGCCCTTTGAACTGTGGTTTCTTAGTACCAGAGTCCTCACCTGCTCCTGACATAGCTTCCTTAATCTTCTGAGCACCATCCCAACATTCTCGGGCAAAGTGTCCTTTCTTTCCACAAGTATGACAGTTGTAAGCAACCTTGCTAGTCGATGATCTAACCTTCTTCTTCAGCATTTTGCAAGATGCACCCCTCATAGGAATTGCAGAGTTCGATACCCTACTCACTGGTATCTGGTGAATTTTTCCATTTCCACTTCCAAAGATCTGGCCGACTCTACCAAGGCTCGGAATCCCATTAGTTTTGGTCCTAGAAGTGGAATTCGCAGTTCGTCACGTAGACCACTATAGAATCTATCGACTATAGACCTCTCGTTCTCCAACTCAAAGCATGGGTAGCGGCTTATCAAAAGGAATGCCTGCAAATACTCATCAACTGAGTGCGTACCCTGCACCAAGCACATATTCAACGGCTGACCTGATGGCCTCCTAAATGTCATTTGATTCAACACACCACCCGACATTGAAGTCATCTCGGGGACAAGAGGTTGCACATTGCTTCCTTGCTGTGCACTAGTCACAGCGAGCACCACTTCAACGATCCTTCTTATGGTTTCTAACGAAAGAGGGGTATCAAGCGCGCCACTGGGTGCAATATAATCCTCAGAAACCAGATGTTCTGTCGGCTCTACGCCACTCCCGGTCACCTATAGTCATACAAAACACCAATAAGTGACCAAACAAAATTGCAAAAAGCAATTATAGGAACGCGCAGGTTCCTCAACCACGAGTATTTTTCATTCCTAAGTGGACATTCATGGGTTCTTTTTAATGTTATAACGATGACGCACACATGTGCTCACCACCCCTTAAAAGAATTCGCCCACGAATTCATTTAAGCTTGACCGTAACCAGAAGTCTGATACCAAATTGTAACACCCCCATCCGTCGCATGGCATATAACAGAAGGTCCAGCTGGAACCCGACGCCATATACCACAGACAGTCGGAAGGGTTACTAAATGAATAAATCAAACCATCTAATTAAGACTACTCGTCCTAATCACAGAGCATTCTAGCGGAAGATTTTAAAGTTGAAAGAACCCAAAATTAATTCCATCAATATGAATGTCCACAGCTACAACAACAGGAATGAAACCCCAAATACACTGAAACAGGTACATGGCCTTATGGCCTTACAAATGTTCATAAATATAACATGTCTTACATACATCGGCTCGCAGGCCGGCCACACATGAGAAATGTAAAAACAACTATTCTACGGCCTTCTAGGGCCAGCACAGCAACATGGGCTCCAGCCCGCTATTTGGCGCTCGGCTCCGCAGCACCTGCAAGCACATACCACCGCACGGTGGCAAATAAAGCAACGGTCAGCTAAAAGCCGACCAAATTATAACGACCCCGCCCCTTACTCGGGACGGCGGTGCTCTTTCCCTGCAAAACTTTAGCCAACAATATATATATAGCGCAATTATAATTCGCCACAGGTGTAGGCTCGCACGGCCAAACACCCCGTGCACTCAGGGCACATTCATGGTGGACCCTGACCCATCAGTGCATCCACCACCACCCCTAGGATGGCAACAACATGTGAGCATTTAGCCTTTCTGACCACCGTCTAAGGCTCCAACTATGCCAACGGCCAGTCCCCGTCTTCGGGTCTCTCGCACCGAACCACATAGCCTAGGTCCAATTCCACTTGCCCGTTGCTCACGCCGCATGTCCAATTTAAGGAACTTTGCGCGGGCCAAGCTTCTCTCGGATCCCAAATTTTCCAAAACAGTCTCATAACCCAGTTATGATCAAGGCCGGTTCCCAGACCGCCAAGTTAGCAGAACACGTTTCCGCTCAGTTTTCCGGGTGCGCCTTGAAGCTAACCTTCAAGGATCCCTGCTGCAATCTACCGCGTAGAAACCCGAAAAAAAACAAAGCACGGAGTCTTCTCCGGCAAAACCATATCAAATGCAACATCACCGATCCAGACAAAACACGTCCGGGTAGGCTTCACACACAATGCCTATGCCCGTACTTACGATTCCGGGCTCTACATGCAACACAAGGGGGACTATTCCCGTCAACCCCAAGGAACACCACGCACTCACCGCATACTCGCGGGAGCGGGATTCCTTATGCAGAAAGAAAGAGGTTCAAGCGCTCGAGTTTAGAATCGTTACCCTTGTAGTCCGTTTTGGCGCCATGGAAAAACTACGCGGTTAGAACTCTTCGCAATGACCTTCCCTCCACGGATCCGCTCTCCGATTTCGAAACGGTGCTCCGATGCTCCGCCGGCGGCCGGAAACCTCCTTCTTCTTCCTCTCCTCTCTCACTTTGGAAGGGGAGAACTTTGGAGAGAAAAATGAGGGAATAACTCCCTATTCCCGGCCTTAACAGAGCAGGATCTCATCTGGGCCATTGGATCCTAATTAAAGAAAATGAACGGCTCGGATCTGCACAAAATTCCCCAGACCTGGGCCGCACACGGCTTGGCACACGGCCGTGTCCAAGGTCGTGTGCCTCGATCCAGGCACGATCGTCGAACTGAGAAATGCACACGGGCCAAGACACGCCCGTGTCTGACCTGACACGCCCGTGTCGGGTTCCTCGACACGCCCGTGTTCGTGGGCGTGTCACGCATAACCGCCACGGCAACGGACACGACCCATCAGGACACGGGTAGGGACACGGGTTGGCACACGCCCGTGTCGGATGACACGCCCGTGTCATCCGGCCGTGTTCCTGGCCGTGTCCTTCTCGGGTTGGAAACGGCCAAAAATCACCAGCCAGACACGGCCTTGGACACGCCCGTGTCCTAGGCCGTGTACCCCTACAGGCACCAAAAACTCTTTTTCCGCGACCGACTCGCACACGAAATTCGGGGCGTTACATTCCATACCCACTCAGTTCTAACAATCCGAGTTATGGCAGACGCTCACCGCCATCCTGGATGCCTTTAGGGTGTAGCAGCCTCCGGTGCAACAACAGGTTCCGGGCTCTAACTGGTTGAGCACCTTTCGGGCCCTCTCCCTTCCCTCCTACCTCGGGACAGAGTCGGCTGTACGCACGGAGGAATGGCTTGACACGGTGCAGGAGTTGTTAGCGGGGATCCGTTGCCCAGCCAACATGGCTGTGATGTTGGCGGTGTCCGTCTTGGAACTACATGCTAAGATGTGTTGGAAGTCCCTCGTGGGCTCCACCTTCCAAGGCCGGGTCTATACAGAGATAAGTTGGAGCGAGTTCTCGGATGTCTTCTTGGAGCACTTCATTCCCACATTCGCTCGAAATGAACTCGAAGAGAGGTTTCTTCTACTGAAGCAAGGATCAAAATCAGTTACGGAATATCAGCGAGAGTTTCAGCACCTCGCGAGGTTCGCGGATTCTTATCATTTGGATGATAGAGGATATGCCAAGATTTTATACAAAGGGCTGCGAGATCCCCCAAGACAGGCCCTTTTGTTTATAGTAGATGCTAGCTTGGCGGAGATTATCGACATGGCAAAGAGATTGGAGGCGGACCACTTGAGTAGTGGTAAGAGACCTGCGAATGGCGTGATGGAAGCTGGCCCAAGCAACAGAAGAAGGTGGTACTTTAGAGGAGGAAGAGGACATCAAAGAGGTGGAGGACGTTTCCACCGAGATTTTAGAGTGGAGCACCCGATTCCGTAGCCACCCGCATTGCCTCCACCACCACAGCCTCAACAATTTCAGCAACCTGAGGGGCGTCGTGGGCTGGTGTGTTTTGAATGCAACCAGCCATGCCACATTTGACGTTTCTGCCCACGGTTGTTGGGGAATGTCCCTCCTGCTCTCCCTCTGGTAGCTCCGCGGGGGCATGGTTATATGCGTGGTCGAGGACGAGGACTGCGAGGAGGAAACCTCGGTCCTGCCCAGGACCAAGTATCTGCTCTGGACATGGCGCAAGAACGGAATCCCCAGGATGTGATTGCAAGTATGTTGCAGTTAGCTTTCACATTTTCTTTGATTAACTTAACTTGCTTAAAACATACTAGACACCTACTGTTGAGCTTTGGTTATTGGTACTTAAGCATCGTAGTAGTCGGCAGGAAGACGGCCTATACATTGTTCGATATCGATGCCTCACACTCTTTTGTGTCTGAGGACTTCATTAAAGACATGGAAGGTGTACAATACTTTATTGGGATAGCTCGACGAGTACCCTCCCGGACGGCTCTGAGATGACCGCAACCGCTAAGTGCGAGCTAGAGATATTCATTGGGGGAAATGCCCTTGATACGCCTACCACGGTCTTGAGAATGCCGGAGTTTGACATCATTTTGGGCATGGTGTGGTTGGACTGACACTTCGCAAGGATTAATTGCGCGGAGAAATGAATCTATTTGAGACATGGGGACTCGGATGTCATCTTCCAAGGTATTAGCTTCGCACCTCGTATGTTGTTATCATCAGTTCAGGCAGTAAAAGACCATATGGAGGGGGATGAAGTCTTCATGATCAGTTTCGAGTTGAAGGAGATGGCGTTGGATATGAAATATGTACGGGTAGTGCGGGATTTACCCGAGGTATTTCCTGAGAAACTGCCAGGATTACCCTCGCATAGAGAAGTTGATTTTCAAATTAATTTAGTACCGGGTGTCAAGCCTGTGTCCAAGGCCCCTTACCTAATGGCCCCGAAGGATCTTGCGGAGTTTAGAGTTCAACTGCAAGAACTGGTGGAGTCAGGGTTCGTTCGCCCCAGCTCGTCACCCTGGGGAGCCCCTGTATTATTTGTTAAGAAGGACGAAACCTTGCGGCTATGCATAGACTATCGGGAACTCAATTGTCTAACGGTGCAGAACACCTATCCGCTACCCCAGATCGACGAGTTGTTCAATCAACTGGTGGGAGCACATTGGTTTTCTAAGTTGGATTTGCGCTCGGGATATTATCAATTGAGGATACAAGAGGAGGACTTCTAGAAAACGGCCTTTAATTCAAGATATGGACTGTACAAGTTCACTGTAATGCCGTTTGGGCTCACAAATGCCCCTTCAGCCTTCATGAGTCTGATGAATAAGGTGTTTGAACCTTACTTGGATATCTTCGTCATTGTTTTCATCGACGACATCCTGGTCTACTCAAAAATAGAGGAGGAGCATATTGAGCACTTGACCTTGGTATTGAAGAAATTAAAAGAGCACGCTTTGTTCGCCAAGTTCAGCAAGTGCGAATTATGGCTTAAAGAGGTTGCTTTCTTGGGGCATGTGATCAGTGGAGCAGGACTAGCAGTGGATCCGGCCAAGGTGCATACTGTGAAGGAGTGGTCTCCCTTGAAGTAGGTGGCCAATGTGAGGAGCTTCCTTGGACTTGTCGGGTATTACCGCAAGTTCGTAAAAGGGTTCTCAAAGATTACCCGCCATCTTACTTACTTGACAAAGAAAGGTGTGCCATATGAGTGGACACCCCAATGTGAAGCGGCGTTCCAAGAGTTGAAGGAGAGACTTACCTCCGCCCCCATCTTAGCCCTCTCGTCTAGAAAGGAGGGATTTCAAGTTTACACTGACGCATCTTATCAAGGAATGGGAGCAGTGTTGATGCAGCACATACACGTGATTGCTTATGCTTTAAGACAGCTGAAGAAGCATGAAATTAATTACCTGGTCCATGATTTGGAACTGGGAGCAGTGGTGTTCGCCTTGAAGGTTTGGAGGCACTATCTATATGGCGTCCACTGCGAGATTTTCTCAGACCATAAAAACTTAAAGTACGTTCATACACAGAAGGAATTGAACCTGAGACAACGGCGATGGTTAGAGTTTCCGTGTGATTATGAGTTCACTTTGAACGATCATCCCAGAAAGGCAAACTCGGTGGCCGATGTATTAAGCAGAAAGGTACCGGACTCGAGCCCAGAGTCTCGGTTGATGAGTATGGAGTCGGCTCGGATGATTGAAGAGGTGGATATTACTTTGGTATATAAGGCTCCTTCAGCAGAGTATACAGAGTACTTGGCAACCATGAGCATAGTTTGTGATATCCCGGACCGAATTCGGGCGGAGCAAGGAAGGGATGCAGCCCTGGCCCCAGCAATCAAGGAAATCGAGGATGGGACTACTGATGAGTATACACTAAAAGACATCCTCGTTTATTTCTGCGGCCGGCTCTACATTCCCAAGGGAGGTAAAATCCGGGAGGATATCTTGAGAGAGGTACATTGCTCTCAGTATTATGTGCACCCGGGTATTGAAAAGATGTACGCCGGACTATAGAAGACCATGTGTTGGCCGGGAATGAAGAAAGATGTCCGATATTTTGTTACACTTTGCGAAGCTTGTCAAAGGGTGAAGGTGGAATGCAAGAGTCCCGGTGGTTTGTTACAATCGTTGCCCATCCCCGAGTGGAAGTTTGAGGATATCTCCATGGACTTTGTCCATGGGTTAGCTCGCTCACACTCGGGGAATGATTTGGTGTGGGTGATCGTTGATCGACTGACGAAAGTATCCCGGTTTATCCCCATGAAGAAAGAGGCTCACGGGGATGTCTTGGTACGCCTCTTTGTGGAGTAGTTCGTACGGTATCATGGCATGTCTAAGACAATAATTTATGACCAGGATGGTCATTTCAACTCAAGGGAGTGGAAGGCAGTGCAGGCGTATTTGGGTTCGCGCCTTACCTTTAGCACCGCGTTTCATCCTCAGACGGACGGGAAGTCTGATAGGACCATCAAAACACTAGAGGATCTACTGAGATTATGTGTTTTGGATAGAGGAGAGCCATGGGAAAGGATCTTACCACTAGTAGAGTTCTCCTACAATAATAGCCACCAGGCGAGTATCGGCATGACGCCCCATGAAGCCCTTTACGGAAGAAGGTGCAGAACCCCCTTATCTTAGGTGCAAGATGAAGACCCAAAGGATTTGGGAATTGATTATATTGATGATACAGATGCGGTGGTTAGACTGATATGGGATCGCATGTTGGAGGCTCAAAGTCGGCAGGCGAAGTATTACAATGCAAAGCACCGGATGGTGGAATTTCAAGTGGGTGATAAAGCGTGTTGGGTACATTGGAAAATGTGTACCAGATTTGAAGAAGCCTCACCCTACTCAATGATATGCATCAAGGTGTATTTGATGTTATTTTGAGTTTATATGTGCAGGTTAAGTAAATGCAGGAATGCAGAAAAATTTCTAAGTCCATGTGTCGACACCAGGAGAAGCTGTGTCGACACTTATGAAGGCTTGTGTCGGCACTTGGAGATAATTGTGTCGACACTTGGAAAAGCTGAGTCAACACCTGAAGAAATTGTGTCGACATACAGAGGCAGTGTCGACACATAGAGAAGCATGGTCGACTTTAACTGTGTCGACATACAGAAGCAGTGTCGACACACAAAGAAGCTTAGTCGACATCAACTGTGTCGACACCAAGAGGCAATGTCGACACACAGAAGACTTTGTCGACATCAAGCTGTGTTGATACACAAGGCTTGTGTCGACACACTGCAGAGCTTCAACAAAGTTAAAGAGAAGAAGTGATTGTGTCGACACACAGAATCAGTGTCGACACATTCTATAGAAGATGTGTCGAGATGCAGTATAACCAACAAAGGAGATGTGTCGACACCACCAAGGCTTGTGTCGACACTTAGTCCACTTGTGTCGACACTTTGTCTATTTGTGTCGACACATGATGAAGTTCAGTCTCGACACTTTGCTGACAGACAGAATTTCAAGAAGTGACTGGATGACTTGACAGCTGCCGTTACCAACCGGTCTACTACAACTGTCAGAGCTGTCAGAAGTTTGTTAGAAACTGGATCAGCCGGTTACCATGGAGGAAGACTATATAAAGACTTTCTCCTTCAACAGAAGATGACGAACTAATACAGAAGAGTTATTGACGACCAATCAATACAGAATACTAAAGAAAGAGAAACAAAAGAATTTAGAGAGAGAGAGAGCTCCAAAGAAGAAAGGGGCTTTCATCATCAAGTCCCTCAAGTGCAGATCCTGAACTAATCTGCTAGGAGTGATTCAGATTGAGATCTGAATTTCAAGAAAGGAGCTGATTGATGATCAACTTCACAGGAGTTCAACCCTACTGAGTTCAGATTCAAGAAGCTTTGTAGAAAGCTAAGAGTGGTTGTTCTCTGCCATCAATTTCTTCCAAGAACTGATCAAGAAACCATCCATCCCTTCTCTCTCTATCTGGGTGGTGGTTAGTTACAAACTTAAATTTATTTTCTGTAGGATCTTTTTAAGATCTGAGCTGTAAGCCTAATTTATAAAGGCTGAGTTGTAGGAGATTTAGGTCTCTGAGTGGTAGGCCTTGTTGAAGGCTGAGGTAGGGCTGTGAGCCTGAGTTGTAGGAGATTGTTATCTCTGAGGTGTAGGCCTTGTTGAAGGCTGAGATAGGGTTGTGTGCCTGAGCTGTAGGAGTGTGGACTCACTCTGAGTTGTAGGAACCTTGATTGGGTTCTGAGCTGTAAGATCTGCGGATCTGAGGTGAAGAGAAGAAGTTAGGCCGAATCTAGCACACTGCTAGATAGGCGAAGGGGGAAAGTGGATGTACCCAATACTTGGGGAACCTGATGGCGCGGCCCCTCCTCCACCATTTGAAGACGATGCTGACGATGCTGCTGATGATCCGGTTGCTAAGGCCATACGACTCAAGGACGTGAGGCGGCACGATGACGCTAACGGAAGGCTACGCTACAACCTCTGCCCGCGACGTGCTACCGCCACGACAACGCATTAACTTTATTTATTTCCTTTTCGTGCACTCTATTTTATATTTGGAATATAAAATTATCCTATGCTTATATGATAATTTTATATTCATTGCATGTGTTGTTATTTTTTCATTTTGAACTATTTTTAGTAATGGTGTGCAATTAGCCATTCGGATGGATGAGATTAAATCTCCATCATGAAGGGCTAAGGCTTGTTTGTAACTCCTATTTAAAGGAGGCTATCATGAAGAGTTAAAGCATTGGAAAAAGAAACCCTAAATCCCCCTTGAGGAATTTCGGCCACCATGGAGAGAATCCTATAGCCCCCCCCCCCTGGTGTGAAGCCAAACCTTGCCTCCTCCATCCCCGTTCGGTGCGACTCCGGCGTGGCTTCTATCGGTGCGACTCCGTGGAAGAAGGAAGCAGCCCCATTCGGTGTGAAACCGGTGGATCCGTGGAGAGAGTGATTCTCCCACAGTTATCTTGTGTGAAACGCTTTCCGGTTGGGTAATCTCTTTCCTCTTCCTTGTGTGATTCTTCTCCTTAGTTGTGGTGGATTTTCGCAAATCGTTTTCTTCGGATCTTTAAATTAATCGCTGCAAGTTTTGAAATGAAAACGCCGTTGCAAGGCTTTTTATTTCCGGATCGGGTGAATCCTATTTGCCTAAGCGGATCTTGGCCTATAGCATTGGTCTTGCTCTCAAAAAGGAGTGGCAACCTTTGTGTTTTCTTGGGGAATATTCCGACTCAAATTTCCGATCATTATTTTCGAGTCGACCATTCCTCCCTTGTTGTTTGTGCTGCGTTTTGTGACGAGGAACTATTGTGGGGCGATAGGTGCTGTGTAGGTGCGGTAGATCTACGACGTGTAGAGCAGAGATAGAGCGTTAGATCCGTGGAGATCTCCGATCTGACATCCCTACATCAATTTGGTATCAGAGGCGGTCGTTTCAACTTTCACGTTGCAAACATCCTCTCTGCGTTCCTTGTTGGAGATCGGATCGTTAGAAAATCAAAAAAATTATTTTTTGTGGCCTGCCAATAGCGGGCTGAAATCTTTATTTTTCAGCAAACTTTCAAAAACAAAATTTTTTAACGATCTACGTGTTATTCACATTGGGAATATATAAAAATATCTTATTTTCAATATAGCTACAGCCCTAGGAAAATTCATCTTGCCCGGGGCCTCCCAAACCTAAATGCGCACTAGGCTAGGAACGGAGTACGCAACCCCGTCTACGTCTAGGATGGCTGCGAACGAGCATGGTGATCCCAACACCAAGGCTATAGCGGCTCTTCGTGCCGAAATGGATGAGCTTAGGAACGTCTTAGCCCAGATCCTACAAAATCAGGAAAGGCCACCCTCACCTCCCGTTAATGCTGGGCAGCCCAACCGGCAGCAACCGAACTTTGACTCGGATTCTGAGGGAAACTCTCCCCGTGTGCCCCCTCGAGAACCCCGCCCCGAGCGAGGCTTTGATATCACGAGGGCCATCAAGATAAATGCCCCCACCTATGATGGCATGGGAGATCCCCAGATCTTCCTCCATTGGGCTATAGACATGGAGTGTTATTTCGAATGGCACAACCTCACGGACCCCCAAAAGGTTCAGGTTGCCATGATGAAAATAACGGGGCATGCCAAAACTTATTGTCTGAATGAAGAACGTAGGTTAGGAGTTGGGCATGGGGTCCCACTCATTGGATGGGCTGTGATGAAGAACCTGCTGACCGATCAGTACGTTCCCGCGTACCATCGGACTCAGATGTTCGATGAGCTTGCCACCCTTCGGCAAGGCTCAATGTCTGTTGCTGAATATATGGGAGAACTTAAGGACCGTATGGTACGATGTGACCTTCGAGAGCTCCCCGAAGTCACTTTATCTAGATTTCGAAAGGGACTTCACCCCGACATTCAGCGGAAACTCTTGTGTTACGGTCATACGGACTTGAATACAACTTTCAATGTCGCCTTGGACATTGAAAAGCACCTAGCATCTAAGGCTCACTCCCGTTATTCTAGTACGAAGAATAAGTCCACCCCTGGGGCATCTTCTTCCACATATCCTGATAAGGGAAAGTTCAAATCTACCGAGTCGAAGTCAATCGTGATCACCGCTAGGAACTCCAAGAACCCTACAAGTGAGTGTGTCCCTATCGGGAAGGTTAGCAAGGCTAACACCACTTGTTACTCTTGCGGCATCCAAGGCCACTATGCCTACGAATGCCCAACAAAGGCAAAAACATTAGCCTTATTAGAGCCAACCACCGACCCTGACGATTACGTATACGAGGTCGCAGAGGAGAGTGACCCTGAAGGAGTCCCTAGTGACTTAGAGGACGATCACCCCCTTATGGTGATGCGTTGTATCTTGACCACTCCGCGTCCATTAGATGATTGGAAGAGGACGAGCATATTTTCTCTGATTTTTAAGAGTGGCGAGAAGCTTTGCAAGCTGATTATTGATAGTGGTAGCTGCGTGAATGTCGTATCTAAGAACGTCGTTGCACGTATGTCCTTGGTCACGGAACCGCACCCGACTCCATATCAGGTCGCTTGGATCAACAAGCACTCTGTACCCGTTACCAAACGATGCCTGGTCCCACTCTCATTCAAATCCTACATTGATGAGGTGTGGTGTGATGTCCTTCCGATGGACGCTTGTCATGTGTTGTTAGGCCGCCCTTGACTATACGACCGTGATGTTACACATTTTGGTAGAGCCTATACTTATGAATTCAAATTCAATGGCAAAACCATCACTTTGAGGCCGACCATCCCAAAGGAGCTCGTAGTCTTGGCTAAGGACACCACTATTCCGGTAGAACGGAAAACGTTGAATCTAGTTGGTAGGAAAGAGTTTGAGAGGGATATGTTCTTTGATGGAATCATGTATGCGCTAGTCCTCTTAAGTGCGAAGCCCGATTCTAGCATTTTGGATGAGTTACCTAGTGAGTTACGGTACTGTTGGAGGAGTATAGGGACGTGTACCCGGATGAGTTGCCGCCCACGTTACCCCCGCTTAGGAATATCCAGCATGCGATAGATCTCATCCCGGGGTCTTCCTTGCCAAATCAGCCCCATTACCGACTCCACCCCGCAGCTCACCTGGAGTTGCAGTCTCAGATAGAGGGCTTGCTAGCGAAAGGTTTTATTAGGACTAGTATGAGTCCATGTGCTGTACCAGCCCTACTTGCCCCCAAGAAGGATGGTACATGGAGGATGTGCGTTGATAACCGGGCTATCAACAAAATCACCATCAAGTATAGGTTCCCCATTCCCCGCCTAGATGATTTGTTGGATGTCTTGTCTGGAGCCACCGTATTCTCCAAATTAGATCTTCGGAGAGGCTATCACCAGATTAGGATACGAGAGGGCGATGAGTGGAAGACGACGTTTAAGTCGAAGGATGGTCTGTACGAATGGCTTGTGATGCAATTTGGGTTGTCCAATGCCCCTAGTACCTTCTCCCGGATGATGACACATGTCTTTCAGCCATTCATGGGAAAGTTCGTTGTCGTCTACTTTGACGATATTCTGATTTATAGCACCTCTACTATCGAGCACATCTCCCACATGAGAGTGATCCTTTCCACCCTGCGGAAGGAGACGTTATTTCTCAACATTAAGAAATGCACTTTCCATGTCTCGGAGGTAGAGTTCTTAGGCTATATAGTCGGCTCCGAGGGTATCCGAGTCGATCCGGGCAAGGTTCAGGTCATTAAGGACTGGCCCGTGCCAACCACCCTACGTGAGGTGCGTAGTTTTCATGGGTTAGCCACGTTTTATCGTCGTTTCATACGAGACTTCAATAGTATTATGGCGCCTATCACGGACTGTATGAAGAAGGGAGAGTTTACGTGGACGAAGTCCGCCACCCATGCTTTTGAACGAATTAAGGAGCTTATGACTGAGGCACCTGTCTTACGTCTACCTGACTTTGCTAAAGTCTTTGAGCTCACATGCGATGCATCTGGGGTAGGGATTGGAGGTGTCTTGAGCCAGGAGGGCCATCCCGTTAGTTATTTTAGCGAGAAGTTGTCCGGCCCTAAGCTGAACTACTCAAATTACGATAGGGAATTTTATGTTGTAGTCCGATGTCTACACCATTGGAGGCACTATCTCCTCTCCAAGGAGTTTGTGATCCTCTCCGATCATGAGGCTTTACGTTTAATCAACGGCCAGCATAAGATCAACCCACGTCATGCTAAGTGGGTCGCTTTCTTACAAGGTTACATGTTTAATCTCAAGCACCTTAAGGGAGCTGATAATCGAGTCGCGGACGCCCTTAGTCGTCTTACTCTTTTACTCACCTCTATGTAAGTACATGTTGTAGGGTTTGAGCGGATTAAGGATGAGTACGCCACGTGTCCTGACTTCCAGGACTTCTATCTTTCTGCCCAGGATAGCTCCCCCACGACGATATCTTCCTGCATCATCAAGGACGGTTACCTGTTTAGGAACGGGAAACTATATATTCCACAGTCATCATTACGCCTACATATCATATGGGAGTTGCATAGTGGAGGGTTGAGTGGCCACTTCGGTAGAGATAAGACCATTACGTTAGTCGAGGACAAATTCTATTGGCCAAAACTTAAGGTTATGGTGGGACAGGTAGTGAGTAGCTGCCGCACGTGCCAGGTGTCTAAGGGTAGTAAAACCAACGTAGGATTGTATACACCCTTGCCTATTCCCTCCATGCCTTGGGTAGACGTTAGTATGGATTTTGTATTAGGCCTCCCCATTACCCTACGCCGTCACGACTCAATTTTTGTAGTTGTGGATAGGTTTTCAAAGATGGCTTATTTCATCCCGTGCAGTAGGACGAATGATGCGTCTCACGTCGCTAAACTTTATTTTAAAGAAGTCGTTAGTCACCGTGGAGTGCCAAAGACCATAGTATCGGATAGGGACGTAAAATTCACTAGTTATTTTTGGAAGACTCTTTGGATATTAATGGGAACGAAATTATTGTTTTCCTCTGCCTATCATCCCCAAACTGATGGGCAGACGGAAGTGGTTAATTGGAGCTTAGGAAATTTGTTACGATGCCTTGTGAGTGATCACAAGAGCACTTGGGATCTTCTCCTTCCCCATGCCCAGTTAGCCTACAATAATTCCAAGAATAGGTCTACGAGTTTGTCTCCGAATGAGATTGTCCACGGGTATAAGGCTCCTGTGTCGCTTGACTTGGTGTCGTTGCCCCCAACGTACAAGGCAAGTCAGTTTGCACAATCCTTCGCCCAGCACATCCATGATTTACATGCACGTATACGGGCCACCTTGACTACGCAATACGACTCTTATCAAGCGCACGCTAATTTACATAGGAGAGTATCAGACTTCAAAATTGGCGATCTAGTTTTAGTACGTTTGGTTCCCGAACGCTTGCCAACTGGCACCGTTAAAAAGTAAGCACCAAAGCGCGCCGACCCTTTTCGGATTATTAAGAAGTTAGGTGACAACGCTTTCGTTTTGGACTTGCCTGCTGATTGGGGTATCTCCCCCATTTTTAATGTTTCGGATTTAACGATGTTTGTGTCACCACCACAAGAGTTGATTTCTTTGTCGTCTTCTTCTCCCACTAAAAATTCTCATGGGTTGGGGAGTGGTAGTACGGATGATCTCTCTCTTTCGGTCCCCACAGGTATATCATCGGATGGTAAGTTGCCTTCTTTCCTGCCTATTGCTAATATGTTCCCCAGGTTTCCACGGACGTTTTCCACTCCAGAGATGATACTTGATGCTGAGCCTGTTACCACTGCTGATGGCGACACCCACCACTTTCTCATCCGTTGGCGTGATCGGCCCCCTTCGGATGACTCTTGGGTACTCGAGACGGAGCTGCAGAGTTTGGATGCCGCTCTCCTTCACCGCTATCGCTTGGGCCACGCAACGGAGATGCGTGCATTTGAGCGGGGGAGGATTGATGGCGCGGCCCCTCCTCCACCATTTGAAGACGATGCTGACGATGCTGTTGATGATCCGGTTGCTAAGTCCATACGACTCAAGGACGTGAGGCGGCACGATGATGCTAACGGAAGGGTACGTTACAACCTCCGCCCGCGACGTGCTACCGCCACGGCAACACATTAACTTTATTTATTTCCTTTTCGTGCACTCTATTTTATATTTGGAATATAAAATTATCCTATGCTTATGTGATAATTTTATATTCATTGCATGTGTTGTTATTTTTTCATTTTGAACTATTTTTAGTAATGGTGTGCAATTAGTCATTCGGATGGATGAGATTAAATCTCCATCATGAAGGGATAAGGCTTGTTTGTAACTCCTATTTAAAGGAGGCTATCATGAAGAGTTAAAGCATTGGAAAAAGAAACCCTAAATCCCCCTTGAGGAATTTCGGCCACCATGGAGAGAATCCTATAGCCGCCCCCCCTGGTGTGAAGCCAAACCTTGCCTCCTCCATCCCCGTTCAGTGCGACTCCGGCATGGCTTCTATCGGTGCGACTCCGTGGAAGAAGGAAGCAGCCCCATTCGGTGTGAAACCGGTGGATCCGTGGAGAGAGTGATTCTCCCACAGTTATCTTGTGTGAAACGCTTTCCGGTTGGGTAATCTCTTTCCTCTTCCTTGTGTGATTCTTCTCCTTAGTTGTGGTGGATTTTCGCAAATCATTTTCTCCGGATCTTTAAATTAATCGCTGCAAGTTTTGAAACGAAAACGCCGTTGCAAGGCTTTTTATTTCCGGATCGGGTGGATCCTATTTGCCTGAGCGGATCTTGGCCTATAGCCTTGGTCTTGCTCTCAAAAAGGAGTGGCAACCTTTGTGTTTTTTTGGGGAATATTCCGACTCAAATTTCCGATCGTTGTTTTCGAGTCGACCATTCCTCCCTTGTTGTTTGTACTGCGTTTTGTGACGAGGAACTATTGTGGGCGATAGGTGCTGTGTAGGTGCGGTAGATCTACGACGTGTAGAGCGGAGATAGAGCGTTAGATCCGTGGAGATCTCCGATCCGACATCCCTACATCAAAACCACTATAAATCCTATGCACTCTGTGATTGGATATATTTCTGTGATGTGTTTGCTATGTTAATAGTATAACCAACAGAAAACTAGAGTTTATTATCTGCCTTAGAATAAAAAAGATTTGAACTTATTCACCCCCCCTCTAGGTGTATTAGGTTATCTTGAAACCAATTCTTTCAAGTGGTATCAGAGAGAGGTTACTCAAAGAAGGACTTAACAGTCTGAGTTAGATACATAAGGCAGATTCAAGATCAAGAAAATGGGTTCAGGAGAAAATCATAAGGAACTAGGTTCTATGAAATTACCCATATGCAGGAAGGAGATATTTGGAATACAGAAAGAAAGGGTCAGACTATTTATGGAGGCTTCTGATCCAAGGATCTACATTACAGTAAAGGAAGGTCCTTATATTCCAATGAAGTTGTCATTTCTAGATGCAAACCAAAAAATTCCCAAGGATTTTTCAGAGATGACTAAGGATGAGATCATCCTAGCAACTATGGATAAAAGAGCCCAGAATATCATAGTAAGTGTCATAGATGATTCAACCTTTCAAAATTTGATTCACTGCAAGACCTCCAAGGAAATGTGGGATACTTTGATAGTCTACATGGAGGGTTATGAAGAAGTTAGACAAGATAGAAAGTCTATGCTGAACAAGGAATATGAGGGTTTCAGACAAGGAAAGTCTGACAGTATAACTGAGTGTTATAAAAAGTTCTATAGAATAGTAAATGAGCTGATGTCCTATGGAAGAATCTTCAGTACATATGAACTGAATGATAAATTCCTAAGATCCTTGACAAAGGATTGAGACACTAAGATTTGTGCCATTAGGGAAGTGGCCAAACTTGCAGATATCTCTCCTCCAACTTTGTTTGGAAAATTGCTGTCATATGAGATACAGCTGATGGCTAGGAAAGAGGAAGAGAAAAGTACAAAAGGGGAGCATAGAGAAAAGTCTGTGGCCTTCAAGGTTGAAGCCACTAGGAAGAAGATGAGGATGTCTCCATCACCTCCTAAGATAGTTGCTGAAATTGCTTCAGATAATTCAGACAATCAAAGTTCAGACAGCAGTGACTCAGATAAAGACTTTGCTGCCTTCACAAGGCAGTTTCAGAGATTCCTGAAGAAGAAGCAGTGGAGGTCTAAGCCCTCCACATCTCAGCCTAAGGATGACTATTATCAAAAGAGGAAGTCATCCAGGAAGGACAGGAGCAGGTCTAAGCCAAGCAAATCTATAACATCAAAGATAGTTTGCTACTGCTGTAATAGGCCTGGAAATGTTGTGGCTGAGTGTCCAGACAAAAGAAAAGAGTCTGCTGATAAAAAGAAGATTCAACACCAGAGCAAGAAGGAGAAATCCTTTGTTGCTAAGAAGGAGAAGAGCTTGACAGACCAATCATCTTCAGAGTAAGAATCTGAAGCTGAGGCATACATTGGTCTATATGAAGCAGATGAAGAAGATGAGTTTCTGTAAGTGCTGGACTCTATCTATGAACAAGAAGACCATCAGTGCAAGGGACTGATGGTTGTGTCAGAAGAAGACAAGTGTCAGGATCAGCCTGGTCCTAGTAAGGTACAATGTTTTTCTAGAAATTCAGATTGTAGTACTGGGTCAGAGTCAGCAACATCTGCATCAAGTGATGTGGATGGGTCTGAGTCTGAAGGTGATATTCATCAGCTGATAGATGAATATGGGGACTTATTGCAGGCACTAAAGAAAAGCAAGAACCTGGCCAAAACTCAGGCTAAGGAAATTGCAGATCTTAAGATGGATGCATCTGATTCAAAGAAAATGCTGGATCAAAAGTTGAATGAGATTGTCAGATTAAAAAACATAACTGTTATTCAAATGGGAACAATAACATTTAAAAATGATCAGATTAAAAGTCTGGAAATAAGACTTCAGAAAGAGAAGGAGATTGTGGCTAGTTTTTCTAAGCCAAAATTTGTATTACCCTTGATTGATGAGTTTGTGTCTCAAAAGAGTAAGGCAGGATTAGGGTTTAAGAGAACTACATAGACTGCTAAGTCCAATAAAAAAGGCAATGCCCCAGCACAGAACAATAGATCTGCTGCTAATAATTCAGCTAAAGCTTCACCTGAACAAAGGTATAATAAGTTTGAGTGCTGGTGCTGTGGCAAGATAGGCCACTTTGCCTTAGACTGTTGGCACAATACCAGTGTCAAGGAGAATAGCAGTCTGCCTGTTAGAAAAGATGCAGGCAGATTTGTTAAAGTTCAGACTAACTTGAACCAAGGACCCAAAAGTTATTTGGGTTCTAAGGTTAAGTAATCTTTATTGCAGGTGAGTCCAAGTTACCATGCCCCTATATGTTACTTGGACAGTGGATGTTCCAGGAACATAACTGGAACAAGGGGGTTGCTGAAGGACTACTCACCTATCATGAATGGGCCTAAAGTAACCTTTGGTGGTTCTGAAAAAGGAATCATCAAAGGTTTTGGTAACATTTCTAATAACTCAATTATAATCACTCAAGTGGCCTATGTAAAGGGTTTGAAACACAACCTAATTAGCATAAGTCAGCTGAGTGATTTAAGTTATGACATTTCATTTATTAAGAATGGTTGTCATATCAAAAGGTCAAGTGATCAAAAGGTCATATTGACAGGATATAGAAAAAGAAATGTGTACTGTCTTAACTTTGAGTGTGAGAACAATATTTCTCCTATTTATCTTGTAGCTGATGAGAGAGCCACTCATTGTGTTAAATGGCACAAGAGGCTGGCCCATCTTAATTACAAGACTATTGGCCAACTCTTTAGCAAAGAGTTAGTGAGGAATGGTCCTCAAGTTAAGTGTATAAAAGATGTGATATGCTCAGCTTGTCAAAAGGCAAGCAGACCAAATCCTCCTTTCATAGCCTTGAAAACAAGGATTCAGTGAGGTGTGTATGCCTCTTGCATATGGATCTATTTGGTCATATGCCAGTTCATAGTCTAGGTAGGAAGGTCTACACTTTTGTGGTGGTAGATGACTATTCTAGATATTCATGGGTGTTCTTTCTGAGACAAAAATCTGAAACCCCAAGTGTTTTATATAGTTTGTCAAATAAATTCAGAATGAGCTGGACAGTACAGTGGTCAAAATCAGAAGTGACCATGGCACTGAATTTCAATCTGAGAGTATGACAAGTCTGTGTGAATAATTTGGGGTTTTTCAAGAATTCTCCTCACCTAGAACACCATAGCAAAATGGTATTGCTGAAAGGAAGAATAGAACACTGATTGAGGCTGGTAGAACTTTATTGAGTGACACTTCTCTCCCAGAATATTTCTGGGCTGAGGCAGTAAACATTGCATGTCATGTGATCAATAGGGCTTCTATCACCAAAAGCCACAAAAAGACTCCCTATGAGATTATGAAAGGCAGAAAACCAAACTTATCCTATTTTAGGATCTTTGGTTGCAAGTGTTATGTCCTTAATAATGACAAGTCTTATCTAACTAAGTTTGCTGTCAAATCCTAAGATGGGATACTTGTTGGGTACAACAACAATAATAAGGCTTATAGGGTCTACAACTTGATTACTCAAGTTGTAGAAGAGTCTGTACATGTTATCTTTGATGAAACAAGACTTATTATTAGTGAGTTGTCAAGTATTCTTGCAGTTCTACAGGTATAAATGAGAGAATGGACAATCTTACCATTACAGAAGATTCAACTGCATATCAGGAAGTGGAAATGGTGGCTGCTGTCCAGGGGGAGTACAAGACTCTCTAGATGCTGATGAAAACCAAGAGGTACAGCATAATGAAGAGACTGGAGGTGTTCAACCTGAAGATAGACTACCTCCAGCTATTAGTCACTTAAAAGATCATCCAGTAAATCAGATAATTGGTGATCCAAGACAAGAAGTACAAATAAGGAGCAGGAATCTGAACACAATTCTTTACTCTAGCTTCTTATCTCAAGTGGAACCCAATAAATTTGAAGAAGCTATTCTAGACCCACATTGGATTGATGTCATGCAAGAGGAGCTGAATCAGTTCAAAAGGTGCAAGGTCTGTAAGTTAGTTCCTAAACCAAAAGACCACAACATCATTGGAACAAAGTGGATCTGTAGGAACAAACTGGATGAGAGTGGGATCATTGTGAAGAACAAAGCAAGACTTGTTGCAAAAGGATACAGGCAGGTAGAGGGTATTGACTTTGATCAAACCTTTGCCCCAGTAGCAACACTGGAAGTAATTAGGATGTTCCTTGCTTATGCAGCATATCAAGGCTTCAAGGTATTCCAAATGGATGTAAAATCAGCATTCCTAAATGAAAATCTAAAAGAAGAAGTCTATGTAGAGCAGCCCTCGGGTTTTGTTGATTCTCTCAAACCTGATTATGTTTATAGACTTAAGAAATCTTTATATGGGTTAAAGCAAGCCCCAAGGGCCTGGTATGAAATCCTGTCTAATTTCCTCATTGAGAACAAATTCTCAAGGGGGAAAATAGATAAGACTCTATTCCTTAGGGAATCCAAAGGAAAAATAATCTTAGTCCAAATATATGTTGATGACATAATATTTGGTTCTACTGAAAGTAACCTTTGTAGAAATTTTGCAAAACTTAAGCAAGGGAAATTTGAAATGAGCAGTATGGGAGAACTTAAATTCTTCTTGGGTCTTCAAGTAAGACAGACTGAAGATGGCTTGTTCATATCTCAGTCTAAGTTCACCCCGGAGTTAATTAAGAAGTATGATATGGAATCATCCACTAACATGAGAACTCCAATGGGGACAAGTGTGTCTCTAAGCAAAGATGATACATGGAAACCTGTAGATGAAACTTTGTATAGAGGGATAGTTGGCTCCCTCCTATATCTGACTGCTAGTAGACCAGATATCATGTATGCTACATGTGTCTGTGCTAGGTACCAATCATGCCCTAAAAAATCTCATCTTACTGCTGTCAAAAGGATTTTGAGATATCTTAAGGGCACACCTAATCTAGGCCTTTGGTACCCTAGGAATGGAGATTTTCTACTGATAGGCTATTCAGATGCAGACTTTGCAGGTTGCAAAGAAGATAGAAAAAGCACTACAAGCACCTGTCAATTTCTAGGAGGAAGATTGGTGTCTTGGAGCAGTAAGAAGCAGACTAGTGTGGCAATTTTCACAGCTGAGTCTGAATATGTGGCAGCAGGAAGTTGTTGTGCACAACTGTTATGGATTCAGCACCAGCTAGAAGACTATGGTATTCAGGTAAGTAGAACACATTTGCTTTGTGATTCTACAAGTGCTATTTCTATTGCTAATAATCCTTTTTCACATAGTAGGACTAAGCATATAGAAATTAGATACCATTTTCTTAGAGAACATGTAGAGAAAGAGGACATCTCACTAGAATTTGTCAAAGCAGATTATCAAATTGCAGATATGTTTACTAAGCCTCTAGATTAAACTAAATTCAATAAGTTTAAAATTGAATTAGGAATGTTGAACATTGATTAGTTTAACAAAATTGGCTAAGTAAAACTGTGTCGACATATCCAGCAAAACGGTGTCGACACAGAGAAGTGTTATCGACACTTCAGGAAAGTGGTGTCGACACATGCAGATGTCTGTGTCGACACTCAAACACTGAGTGGTTAGTTAAGGATATTTGTGTTGACACATCATATTTGGTGTCGACACATACAAGTCAACACCGTTGTCGAGACTTAAGTCGTCTGTGTCGACACTTTTCAACAGTGTCGACACATTCAGTGTTTGTTGACGCGCCTTTTGATCTTATTTGTTCAAAAAGGTATAAATAGGTCAACAACAAACCTTGTTGACACGCTCTCCAGATTCTTGAGACCAGAATCTAGTGTCGACAAACTCTCTTCCCTCACACCAGATTTCTCTCAACAACCATGGCTCCAAAGATCGAGGACAATGTCAATGAAGGATACGAACTGGTTCGGAATGCATTTGATGGAGCGGAATCAGAAATTATAGGAGTAATAACCCTAATAGCTAAAAACAATAAGATTTGGAAGAAATGAGCACTAGAATTCTTTGGTGCTGCTACCCTAGATCAAACTGGACTCAAAATTAGATCCATAGTTCATGGAGTAAAGGTGAAAATCACCCAGAAGAGTTTAAGGAATGTTCTTCACCTGCCAAGAACACAAGAAGAAGAAGATGTACCCGCATCTAAGCTAAGAGAAGCACTTCAATGGTGTGGACTGGATTCCATCATGAAGGTTGGCTCAGCTTTGAACATGAAAGGCATGAATATGCAAGGGAAGTTCTTGTCTGAAGTTATAGGAAAAGTGATTCTCTGTAAGACAGGGGGCATGATAGGATTTCTGCATATATGTTCAACCTTATGACCAGAATTTTCTATAGACTAAACACAGATTGGTCAGAAGTCATTTTTGAAAAGATTAAGGAAAGTATGAAGAAGCCAAATATAGGAAGAATTGTGAGCTTGTATTTAGGTGGAACAATACCTGAAGTGATGGAACAGTCAGCTGGTTCAAAAATTAATCATATGAGGAGAATGTACATCAGGATTATCACCAGATGGGATAAGGTCCTAACGAAGGACTTGCCTGATGAGGAGAGGCAAGAGATTCCTGAAAAATCTACAGCACAAGATATTCCTGCATAAGATATTGCAGATAGTGCTCAGGTGCAGGGGGAGCCTCATGTTGAGGAAGAGCCAACTCACCTGGAAACTGAAATGGCTACACAGACTATTCTTGAGGTAATTCATGAGGTTAATCAATCAATTCTTAATGATAAGGATGAAACACTAACTGAATCTTTGATTGATGATGACCAGACCACATAACTACACAGTCAAGCTCAAGATGTTATCATGGAAGATACAACTGCTGCTGCTAATGCTCTAGATTTTAGAATACCTCAAGTGCCTACTCAACAAGAGTTTACCTTAGAGGAGTTGTTTCCTGATTTAGTACAAGCTAATATTGAGGGGGAGCAAGCTGGTTTTGAGGGGGAGAAAACTGATTTTGAGGGAGAGCAAGTTAACCTTGAGGGGGAGCAAGTAGGATCTCAGGGGGAGAAAGCAAGAACTGAGGAAGAGCAAGGGACTCAGGGGGAGCTACCAAGGACTGAACAGGAACTGCCTCCTAGTCCTAAGGAAAGAGTTAATATAGACAGTACCTCAGCTTCTAATGATGAAGAAGCAATACAAGCCAAGAAGAGAAAGCTAATGGTTTTCAAAAGAAGGAGCCAAAGGTATAAGAAGGCATTACAAACTGCTCCACAATCTGCCCCATCTACTGATTACAGTTCCTTATTAGTCTATCTACAAGTAAAGCTAGATGAACAAAGGATTGCCATGGATGAGACCCATAAAGATCTACAACTGTCCTTGGCACAAGATATTAAATCTATAAGATTTGAAGTTAATCAAAATAAGAAGGAGATGACTGATTATTTCCACAAAGGAGGCAATGCTGTGGTTTTCCTAGCAACACACCAAGAGAAAATCAAGACTCAAGTTGATGATATAGCTCTTAAGCAAGGCTATGTTCTAGAGAATCAACTTAGAATGAATGATAATCTGACAGAATCACATAATGTGATTGTTACAGAGATGAAAAATATTGCTACTGCCCAGACTGCAGCAAGGATTACAGCCACGACAGCTTTTGACAAGCAATTACAGGAAGGATTAGCTGTTGTCCAAACAGCTATTAAGGATTCCCAAAAGACTATTTCTGCACAGCTACTGAAGTTAAAGTCTTTTTATAAAGGTGGTGTAAATTTTCTGGATGAACAAATCAGATTTCAAAAAGATGACATCAGGGATCATGTTGCCAGAGAAGTCATAAAAGGGGGAGAGAGTGTTAGTCAAAGTTGGCTCTGATCTTGCTAAATGGATCTCTAATAGCATCAGAGCCACACTTTGATATCCACCCCTCTGTGATGATGACAATGTGGCCGAGTCAGGTATACACCCTGCTTATTTTGGAGGTGATCAAGCTGAAGTTGCTCAAGTTATTTATCCTCCAGTTGATTTTGAAATGATTCACCAAGAAGTACAGTCCATGTACAACCCTCCAGAAGGTGCTCAAAATATTATCCTTGGAAAAGTAGATATGTCAGTGCTAGAGGACGTTTTGAACAAAGAGCACGAAGCTCTATTATGTAAGAAAAGATTCAGAGAACAGGTAGAGTTGAAGCCCGATTTTGAGCAGTGGAGTCCAACATCCAGGAACATTATACTGACTGCTTGGAAAGCTGTAAAGGATCAGACCCAAGAGAGGGGCAAATGGTACTCTGAGCAAGAATGGCGAAAACATGAAGCCAGACAAGAATCCATTGTTCAGTATAGAAGAAAGGCAAAACTTGGGAAGCTACCTCCTAATGCTCAGGAGCCTAGCAAATATTTCCCTAAGCCTTTTCATTATTTTGAAAGGCAAATAATAAGGGCTGAAGAGCAAAAGAAGAAATATCTAAAGGGCAAGAAGCCAGCTGATGACACTGATGCTCCTGTACAATCCAAGATCCAAACAGGCAAAGGCATAGTTATCAAGGAGCCAGATCAGCCTTAGATTAGATTTACTAGTTTTTACAACTTTGTAATCTATAGTTTTGAAATCTATGTACACTTTTGATTAAGAAACTTTTGTAAGTTTAAACAAAACTATGATGAATGCTCATTGTGTTAGCATTATTCTTCTGTGATGATATATTATATATGTTTTGTTTAGAAATTACCCTGTCATATAATGTTGTTATACATCATAATGTAAATTTGTTATGAATGGTGTATATCATTGACTAAGGGTTATGATTTCTCCAAATAGGGGGAGATTGTTGGGTACATCGGAAAATGAGTACCAGATTTGAAGAAGTCTCACCCTACTCAATGATATGCATCAAGGTGTATTTGATGTTGTTTTGAGTTTATATGTGCAGGTTAAGTAAATACAGGAATGCAGAAAAATTTCTAAGTCCATGTGTTGACACCAGGAGAAGCTGTGTCGACACTTATGAAGGCTTGTGTCGACACTTGGAGATAATTGTGTCGACACTTGGAAAGGCTGAGTCGACACCTGAAGAAATTATGTCGACATATAGAGGCAGTGTTGACACACAGAGAAGCATAGTCGACTTTAACTGTGTCGGCATACAGAAGCAGTGTCAACACACAGAAAAGCTTAGTCGACATCAACTGTGTCGACACCAAGAGGCAGTGTCGACACACATAAGACTTTGTCGACATCAACTGTGTCGACACACAGGACTTGTGTCGATACACTGCAGAGCTTCAACAAAGTTAAAGAGAAGAAGTGATTGTGTCGACACACAGAATCAGTGTCGACACATTCTACAGAAGATGTGTCAAGATGCAGTATCAACAACAAAGGAGATGTGTCGACACCACCAAGGCTTGTGTCGACACTTAGTCCACTTGTGTCGACACTTAGTCTATTTGTGTCAACACATGATGAAGTTCAGTCTCGACACTTTGCTGACAGATAGAATTTCAAGAAGTGACTGGATGACTTGACAGCTGCCATTACCAACAGGTCTACTGTAACTGTCAGAGCTGTCAGAAGTTTGTTAGAAACCGGATCAGCCGGTTACTATGGAGGAAGACTATATAAAGGCTTTCTCCTTCAACAGAAGATGCCGAACTAATACAGAAGAGTTGTTGATGACCAATCAATACAGAATACTAAAGAAAGAGAAACAGAAGAATTTGGAGAGAGAGAGCTTCAAAGAAGAAAGGGGCTTTCATCATCAAGTCCCTCAAGTGCAGATCCTGAACAAATCTGCTAAGAGTGATTCAGATTGAGATCTGAATTTCAAGAAAGGAGCTGATTGAAGATCAACTTCACAGGAGTTAAACCCTACTGAGTTCAGATTCAAGAAGCTTTGAAGAAAGCTAAGAGTGGTTGTTCTCTGCCACCAGTTTCTTCCAAGAACTGATCAAGAAACCATCCATCCCTTCTCTCTCTATCTGGGTGGTGGTTAATTACAAACTTAAATCTATTTTCTGTAGGATCTTTTTAAGATCTGAGCTGTAAGCCTAATTTATAAAGGCTGAGTTGTAGGAGATTTAGGTCTCTGAGTGGTAGGCCTTGTTGAAGGCTGAGGTAGGGCTGTGAGCCTGAGTTGTAGGAGATTGTTATCTCTGAGGTGTAGGCATTGTTGAAGGCTGAGGTAGGGCTGTGTGCCTGAGCTATAGGAGTGTGGACTCACTCTGAGTTGTAGGAACCTTGATTGGGTTCTGAGCTGTAAGATCTGCGGATCTGAGGTGAAGAGAAGAAGTTAGGCCGAATCTAGCACACTACTAGATTGGCGAAGGGGGAAAGTGGATGTACCCAATATCTGGGGAACCACTATAAATCTTATGCACTCTGTGATTGGATATGTTTCTGTGATGTGTTTGCTGTGTTAATAGTATAACCAACAAAAAACTAGAGTTTATTATCTACCTTAGAATAAAAAGGATTTGAACCTATTCACCCCCCCCCTCTAGGTGTATTAGGTTATGTTGAAACCAATTCTTTCAAAGAATTTCTGAAGATTCGGCCGAAGCATGGAGTATCACGAGTGCGTGGTATGAAAAAGCTCAGCCCAAGGTATGTTGTGCCATACACTGTATTGGAAAGGATTGGCCCGTTGGCCTATCGGTTGGAGTTACCGCCAGAGCTAGAGAATCTCCACGACAAGTTCCATGTGTCATCGCTTCGAAAGGCATTGTTGCGGCCCGATCAATATATCCCCACTACTGATGATGCAATGGCGACTGATAGGTCTGTGCGACTGGAGTCGGTGCGGATCGTAGATAATGAGACAAGAATATTGTGCTGCAAAAGTGTTCCTTTGGTAAAGGTGCTATGGTTTAATTATGGGAAGGAGGAGTATACATGGGAGCCGGTGGACTTGATGCAAAAACGCTACCCAGAGTTGTTTGCTCAAGGTAATTTTCTTTAAAGGCATATTTTATGTTATGTTATGCTTTTACCCACACAACCTAGCCTGATTTCGGGGACAAAATCTTTTATTTTGTTTATAGGATTTGTAATGTCCCGATTCGCACTAGGCCCCTCGTGCGTGTTTTTGGGTTAGGAGAGCTGACTTGGGTTCAGGGGTATGCTGGTAACTGGGCTGCACTTGGAAATAGGAGGAGAAATCAGTTGAGCATAGGACACAGGTAGAGACACGGGCTTGTCCCTACCCATGTGGGAGAGACCAGCTCTCGAGTCAACGACTCGAGTGTGTCTAGAGAAGGACACGGGTAGTGACACGGGCGTATCACTACCCGTGTGAAATGATATGGGTATAGACAAGGGCGTGTCCCTACCGGTGCGTGTGTCGAGTTGACCTCGACGAAGCTTGTTGAGATCGACGAAGTGTGTCGCGATTGACGAAATGTATGACACGGGTAGAGACACGTGTGTGTCCCTACCCGTGTGTGTGTATGTGTGTGTGTGTCGAGTTGACCTCGACGAAGCGTGTCGAGATCGACGAAGTGTGTCGAGATCGACGAAATGTATGACACGGGTAGAGACACGGGCGTGTCCCTACCCTTGTGTGTGTGTGTGTGTGCATGTGTCGAGTTGAACTCGACGAAGCGTGTCGAGATTCGATGAAGTGTGTCGAGATCGACGAAATGTATGACACGGGTAGAGACACGGGCGTGCCCCTACCCGTGTGTCTGTGTGTCGAGTCGAGTTCATCGAGATGTATCCAGAGAAGGACACGGCCAGGGAACATGGCCGTGTCATGTGGACACGAGTTTGGACACAGGCTTGTCCCTACCCGTGTCGAGTGTCGAACTGACACTAAAACCGTCATTGACGCTTCGCCCGAAGCAGGACATGGGTAAGGACACGAGCGTGTCCCTACCCGTGTCACTTTTCATATATAAGGGTTGTAAAAACCTTAACCATTTTCACTCCTCATTCCAGCCATTTTTCCTGAGAGAAACTTCTGTGGAGAGGGAAAACTGCTGGAGCAAGTCTTGGAGAAGAAGATCCGCCGCCGCCGTGAAGGAGAAGATGCCGATGAGAAGAGTTACACGATCCATGTCCGGAAATAGTGCAAACATCGGAAATGAGGTGAGCTTTCTCCCATCTCCCTTGGTGCTAGATCTGTACATATCTAGGTGAGATGTCGACTCAAAGGAGTCTAGACTAGTGAGATGGTGATTTCTCTAGGAAGAGGCCGTTCTAGGGCTTGTACTCTAAGGCTAGTTGTGTCTTCAACCTCTCCAACCTTCTATGTGAAGATGGAGGATGGTTTCGTGAAGAATCATGGCCTCATGATGGTGAATAAGGGAGGAGGAATTTCTAAAGGTAATTTTGGAAGATCGATTTGAGGAGGAAGATGAACCGATGTCGTTCATTCCGCTTTAAGATGTGTGTAGAATCTGTGTTCTAGGCGCAGTGATCTCCTTGACCATTTTCAGATGTGATATGGCCACATATGGGCTTTCGACTAAACACGAAGGTTTAAGTCCTTGAAACTACCTTTCCAACGAGTGGTTGCACGACTTCAGGCGAAGTCTGTAGCCACAGGAAAGTCTGAACGAACATAACGTCCGATAAATCCTGCCTGTAGAAATTGTGTTCTGTATGCAGCGGATTTCAAGGCTGATTTCAAGTATGATACTATTGAATCTGGGTTGTGGTCTGAGCATAAACGTTGTAGCCCATGGAAAGACCTTTCCATCGAGGGGTTACACGCCTTCTCCAGATTCCTGTAGCTTTAGGAATCTCCGGTCGAAGCTGCTGTCCAGATTTATCCTTTACTTAAACTCTGGGTTTGGAATAATATTGGATTTGGACTCGGTAGAGATGAGGTTGCAAATTAACTTGAGGTTTGTCGAACTGTTTTATGTTAACCATCTTATTCCAATAAATGATGATGTTTATTAGTTGGGTTCCACATATTTGATTTGTGAAGCGAAGCACACTTAAACAAAATGATTTTAATGAAATTGGTAGACTATTATAAATGCACTTTATGATGATAACATGTTGAATCATTTGGGATGAAAGGTCGGATGATAACTTATGACCATGTGTATAACTGTTTAACGGATTGAATTTAGTAGTCCAATGCTTAGAGTGTCCTCTCCCTATGGGTAGCATTGTGAAGGGATGTAAGTGCGGTGTTGATCGTCACAATTGGGATAGCAATGAGATGAGTCAAAGTTGGATGGTTGGGCTTGGTCCTCGTGCTTTCTCCGAGGCACCCTCCATATTACGGTGATGTGGAATTGCATGCGGTGTGAGTCGACATGCGATATCATAATCCTGGGTTAAGGATAGTGTGGCAGGTCTACAGGCTCGCCGATCGTTACACCGACGGGAGTTGACAGTTAAACTTTGGGCGGTTGGGCTTGGTCCTCGGTGTTCAAGTCCCGGGGCTCCTTCCGTGCCAAGTGAACGGTTGGGTTGTGTCCTCATTCTTACTTCTGAGGCCCCTTTCAGGTCACGCAAGGCCTGTTCGGGGTTGTGTTCTCGGTGCACATCTCCCGTACCCCCGCTGGGCCATAGTACGCATGGGCTCCGTTGTTGTGTTCTTAGCATTGAGGCGTACGGAGGCTTAGGTGAAGTAGTGTGGATACCCTCCTAGTAGTATAGATGCCCGCTCTACTGTCACCGCCTGGCCACAGCAGTTGATGCCTGAGAGTTTAGCTACCTGCTCGAATAGTGGGAACTACTAGTTTATGTCAGCATAGCGGTTGCATGTGTGTGATCATGGGTGAGTCATTTCATAGCATACATACCATTTCATAATATTGCACAACAAGATCCTCATCGTATTAGTTTGTATGGACACTCTTATACGATGAGTTACTTTTTGTAAACTGATCCTTAACTTATAAGCTTGTATGGGCATCCTTATAAGTTAAGTTACTTTCCTGCTGTAGTTACTTGTACTTGATGGTTTGATATTGTTTATGTTGAACTGCTAGAATAAAATGCTATTAATCTTATTGTACCATTACCACCTGCTTGTACTTGTTATGCTATTTATTATACTTTGTACCCTTGCTCTTTTCTCTGCCCGGTGCCGAGGAGTCGCCGGTGGAGCGGATGTGAAGCCACTTAGTCTTTTCGACTAATGGTTGCTACGTCTTCCTTTTTAGAAGGTATCCCCGCAGGTAGAGCGGCCGCAGACTTTACATCAGGTTAGTCAGGCCAGTACGATAGGGCCTGAAGTGATGGTGTCATCGCAACCGTCGGTTACCGACATGAGTTTTGTTGAGCTACTCTGATGTAGCCCTTTTGGGCGTTTATTAGTTGTACTCTGATGTATTGTAGAAGCATGTTTTAGCTTCTCTATTTTGATGTACTTTGGACTTATATATACTTTGTGTGCATTTGACTTCTATTATTATATTTGGTTAGGTTGGCATATATATATATATATATATATATATATATATATATATATATATATATATATATATATATATATATATATATATATATATATATATATATATTGATATTGGTTTTAGCCTGCAAAATAGGCATCTTGTGGTACAGGTTAGCCCGTGTGCTAATGCTACCGCAAGGCGGCTGTTTTGGGCATAAGACCCCCTTCGCGTCGTGTTTTGGGATCCGGGAGGGGGGTCTTACAAATAAAGCAGAAAATGAATTTCATTGCAAGAATTAGAACAACAAATGTTTTTGACAATTACAAAATTGTGATCCCCGTAATGTCGGAGATCGAAGGTGGTTAGAAAGAAAAACTCTTGTTTTATATACCGACCTGCTCCACGGACTGGTTGGCTCTCTCCCTTTCCCTCCAAGAATGTCCTTCGAGCCGGCTCTTCAATTCCACACGAGGAAGGGTCTTAGAGCCCTGCTAGATCACCCGATCTAGACGTCCCAACCTTGGGACGATTTCCCACAGAATCCTTCCTGGATTCTGACGACCTTCACCGGTCAATTTTCCTCACCACAAGAGTGAAAAGAAAAGAAGATTACAAAATAAGTTTTAAAGAAATCAGTAATAATTTGGTCAAACTATTAATTTAAAACACTTTCTAAGACCATCTAAGGCTCTGTATGGCACAAATTTTGCGGTTGTGAACACAATAGTTAAGATTTATAGGTTCCGCTGATATCTGTAATCGTGTCTGTTCAAATTTCGAAATCGGTCTGGACTGTTATTTTTACGTGCAGCCGTGCAAGAGTTGATTCAGGATCCGGGACTTATTTTCACCGGTCAAGCGATCACGACTGCATGAACCGTATCTTTAACTAGTGTCCAGTTCATGCGATCGTGATCGCTTGACCTGTGAAAATAAGTCCCCCCAAACGGAGCCTCAGTTTACAACTTTGGTAGTCTGTGGGAGTCTGGTGGCTTTTGTATTTAGATGCCTGGTGCTAGTTGGGCATTATATGTCGTGGTTATTTAAAAAAATATTTCTCATTATTTTGTATGAATATAGACTTGTTGGGGATGACCCTCATTTTATAAAGATTAGGTGTGCACATAACCACACATGCATGATCTCTACCTCAAAAGAAGTGGGATCATCGGATTGACCGCACGCGTGATCACCACCGCAAGCCCCACCTCGCCGGCGGTGGGAGGCCAACCTCCTACCAGGACACCGGCCGCCCGCCATCTTCAATCGTGCCGGCCCCATCCCCGACCGAGGGAGCGGCCGCCCGGGCCGCGCCTCCCTCGGTCGTCGATCGCGGCCAAGGGGGCAACCACCTAGGCTGCCCCCTCCCTCGGCCGCTGGTGCGGCACAGGGGGCAGCCGCCCAGGCCTCCCCCTCTCTCGGTCGCCGGTACAGGCGAAGGGGGCGGCCTCCCGGGCCGTCCGCTCCGTCGGCTGGCAACGCGGCCAAGGGGGTGGCTGCCCGAGCCGCCCCTCCCTTGTCCGCCGGCACATGCCAAGGGGTGGCCTCTCGGGCCTCCATCCTCCCTCGGCCATCGGCGCGGCCCAGGAGGCGGCCGCTCGGGCCGCCCCCCCTACGACTGGTAGCACAGCCAAGGGGGCTGCCGCCCGGGCCGCCACCTCCCTTGGCCATCGGCGAGGCTAAGGGAGTGGCCTCCCGGGCCGCCTCTCTCTCGGCTGCTCTGGCCGCTCCTCCCCGCTCGCCTATGTAGTCCTGTCATCCGATCGGTTGGAGATGTCCTCGGCCGTCCGATCTGCACGTAACCACCCACTAACCACAAGTTTAGTGAGAGGATTTAATTAATAATTTATTATTTATTTAATTGGTCTTCAAATAGCATAATATGTGCATTTAAATTATACCAAAAATAATAATGATGGTGGTTATGGTCTGCGGATAGCCACGTAACCATCATAACCACCGCCGGGAGCCTATAAAATGAGCCCCAGTCTCCTCATTTCTCACCTTTTCCTCCGAGTCTTCTTCTTCCTTAGGTTGAAGCTCTGCTGAATTCCTCCTACATGCAGCTTCCGAGCCGTACCTGAGCCGCGCTCAAGCTACAAGTGAGTCAAGTCAAAGCCACCCGACGAAGCCAAATCTCTCAAGTTCCAAGTGGCCCCCACAACCGCAAGTCCAGGTGCTCTGGTCCACATCCAAAATCAGCAAGCTGCTAACGGAAGATCACCAACGCAAAGCGCAATTTGTAACAGCTCCCAGCGCGATGGCCTGTCGTTCGTCGTGTGTTAAGTGTTCTCTCACCCCCAAAGCTATAATGAGAGGTGGCATGTCACCCTCGACTTCACAAACAAAATGTAACAACCAGAGAATAGTGGACTTTGACTGGCACAGATCCGGTCACGTGGTTTTTTACCCAGTTGAGGATTTTTTCCACGTTAAAACTGTATGTGTACAATCGACCTACTCTATTGACTGTGTGCGCGCTCGACTGTTCCAAGAGCTAAGGCGGTCTAGGTATTCTGGTCCGACCGGGACTTCGAGTAAGACCGCAACTGTTTGGCATCATTTGTGGGAATCGAGTTCCCAACATACTCAGAAGATTGTACCCTCGACACAGAGGAATTCAAGATAGAACTTTCAACCCAATAGTCCCCAAGGAGTACCTTCAATGGAAAAAAGAAGTGCCTGGATGGCAGAAGTATCCATCCTAAGAGGGCGCACTGAGCCAGCTTACTCCCATTTACTCGTGGACGTGCCCCTTGAAGCAGAAACTATTCTCGCCCTAGTAATAACATTGGAGGGACGGGAACATTGAAACTGAAAGTGCAGGTTAGATCTGATATACTCTAGAGGGGGGGGGGGTGAATAGAGTATGGTGCTTGCTAAAAATTTTTTACAACTCTTGTTGTATTCCTAAGTGAACAGGGAAGAAAATAACATAAAGTAAACAAAACAACTAACTAAACAAAAAACAATCACAGAACAATCACAAACCACAGCCAGAAAACAAAAAAAAATAAGCAACCAGAAGACACAAGGAGCTATAGTGGTTCTCCAACCAATCTGGGTACATCCACTCTTCTACCACCCTAGTTAGGAATCCACTGCAGGATGAGTTGATCAGGTGTCCTGGGCACCAATGAGTTTTGATCAGGTCCCCAAAAACCAAACTATCAAGTCTTTTGGAAGGAGACTTGCAACCAGAATAATTTTGAAGGGATTTAAAACACTGTATATGAATTAGAGAGAGGGTGTTAGTGTCTTCTCTGTCAAGTGTCAGAGAGAAGACTTGTGGATTGATGTAGCAGCTCTTGCTCCCCCTGAGATCTTGAATTGGTCAGGAATGTTGGAGCACTGCTTCAGGGTGATAGGCCTTCAATGACCTAGAATGCCTGAACCAGAACTGCTTTAGGAACTTCTTTGACAGATAGATTGAATGTTGTCCTTGGAAGTTATCCTGTAAATAAAGAGAAGAAGACTCTTGATTGAATTTAGTTCTTCTTCTTCTTCTCGAAAAGTCCTCTGGTCAAGGCTGATTGCAGTCAAGAACTTTTGCTTTTAGAATGTTTGTTCTTCTGTAACTTTTTACTATTTTCTGTACTATAATTCTTGAACTCTGCTTGATTCTGTTCTATATCTGTGTCTCTGTGTTCTGTGTATCTGTATGTGTCTGTAACTGACTGAGGAATTATTCAAACTTTTGAATGTCGAGCAGTAATTACAGTCGGCCTTGGAAAGAATCAGCAATCAATGACTTTCCTAACTGTCCCATGGAAAAATGGTATGTAATCGTCCATAGTCAATGCGCGTTCTAACGGTAACATTCCGAGAAGATCTGGCATTAAATGTTCAGGAATCAGCGCCAAGAAACGAGACGTGAACCTTGAAGAAAACCTAATCTGGATTCGTCGAACAAAGAACACAATCCGTCGAGCTGAACTTGTGTTCGTCGAGCTGAGCTTGAGTTTGTCGAGCTGAGCTTGATAGAGTTCATCGACCAAACAATCTTCATTCATCTGATAGACAGTCTTCATTCGTCGAGCTGAGAACCAAATTCGTCGATCTGAGAAAAGTTTTGGACTTAGACAAAATATCTTGCATCTGCTGAAATGCTGTATCGACAAAAGTTGGTGTCGACAGATTGATCTTCGTGTCGACACAAATCCTCTGGTGTCGACAGATTGATCTTGGTGTCGACACAAATCCTCTGATGTCTACATATTGATCTTGGTGTCGACACAAATCCTCTGGTGTCTACATAAGTTAGTGTCGACTGAAATCCTGGTGTCGACACAAACTGTCTGGTGTCGACACCAACCCGAAGTGTCGACACAGATTCTCTGAGTCCAGAAATCGTCGAGTAGAGAATAACATTCGTCGACCTGAAAAGCTGACTTCGTCGACCTGAGAAGCTGTGAACTTGAAGTACAAGTTCGTCGAGCTCAGAATATAATTCGTTGACTAAAGCATGAAGCTGGACTTAGAAAAATTTGAAGTTCTCCTGACTTTGGCTTGAAGTAGAAACTGAGCTTTCGTCAAACAGAGAACATAGGTCGTCGAGCTCAGCACTAAGAATTGTCTCACGATCGTCGAGCGCATAATTCCTTTAGTCGAGCTGAGTTCGACGAACGTCGAACTCACTTTACTTAGTCTTGAAAACTTGTGAGTCTGGAGTCTCTGAGGGTCTTGATGAAAGCTGGTCCATCTGGAGTTGAGCCGAAAGACTTAACCTAGACTCTAGGACACAAAATGACCCTGACTATACATGATGGGTCACATCCTAAGTCAGTGAACCTAGCCCAAATCAACTAGGGATCCAACAATCTCCCCCTATTTGGGTGAGGTCACTAACAGAGACTCAAGACAGAAAAACAAAGCAAGAAAAGAGATATATCTGGTAGAGAATTATAACACATGCAACAGATATATATATACACACACAGTTTTGTTTAACATATAACACAGTTTAAAAACAAATAACAGACAGAAATTAAAACAATAAGAAAATTACTTCTTTGGCTTCTTCTGCTGAGGCTTGTCTTCTGCTTTCTTTTCTCCTGACTTCTTGAAAATGATTTCTCTGTTAGGGTTTTGATCTTGAGCCACTGTCATGGTCATATCAGCTGTTGGAACCAGCTTTCCGGTCCCTCCTAGAGTTCGAAACAGGATGCAGCCCACACGTACTCTCCCTGCGCTACCACCCTGACGAGAGTCAGTGACCTGAAAACAGACCGAGGGGACTCAGCTTGGAGGCCCCGCCTCTTACCCGGAAGAACTGTGAGTCTTCCCCTCCCTAGTCAGTGCTGAGCTAGGTGCCTGAGAGGAAAATAGTGGAAAGGTTCAACAACCTTCTCAGGCACCTTATCGGTCTATTTATAGGCCTCTGAATCTGATCTGCAAATATCACTTCTAAATCCACCTGAAAATACCAAAACACCCTGGGCTGGGTCTGCCAATAGCCAAACTCCGCTGTTCTGGAGAGCTATATGCAGGCCTCCAGGGGTAAAAATGTAAAACAATCTGGGGCATAGGGGTAAAATTCCCCTTGTGGGTCAAAATGTAAAGACCATCTTTTTTCATGTGGCGAGTGGGGAGGGGTCCGTCAAGTTTTTAGGGGATCTCGCCTGTGGGCTACTCGCCTGCGCCCGGAGGCCTCGTCTAGTGAGCTCTCGCCAAGAGAGGTCTAGCCTAGCGAGGTCTCGCCTTATCTCCCGGGCTGCCCCCTCCTTTCTAGGGGGTCGGCCTCCCCCGTCTCGCCGGACTTCCTTCCTTGCTTTGTCGGGCTACTCGCGAGCCCAAGGTTGTACACAATCCCCGCTCTTTACGAGGTTGCTCTAACCTCGGAAAGACAAGTCCAACCGCGGCTCGCGATGCTAAGATTCCTTTGTGGGAATCTTGGGTGGGCCCCTCCTCCCCTCATACTTTATAAATATGAGGAGAAAGCCTTCATTTGGAACTCTTTTGCCTTCATCCTCTCTTTTGGAATGTCTCATAGTCAAAGTTTCCGCGAGCGTCTTGCGATTGTGCGAAGGCAAAACAAAGCCGGCACGGATGCCCTTTTTCCAGATCTGGGGCGCACTCCCCCCGTAGCCTCTCCGCCCTCTCGCACAAAGAAAGCGAAAGCTGTCTGCGCTCCTCTCTCGGCGGGTGCAACCTCTTCGGCCGCTCCGATAGACAACCCATTCTCTTCCTCAGGGGGGAGGCAGGTGATCACGTTATCTCTCCTTTCTCTATAGACGGTCTGAAGAGTTCCGTCACCGTTCCCCCGGCTCGAGGGCCATGCTTGGCGAGTTGGTCAACCTGAGTGCTCTCCTCCCTCGGGACGTGCTGAATGGAGAAGCTTCGGAACTGCCCTATGATGTCTTTGACCTTTCCTAGATACAACTGGAGGGTGGGCTCCCTTGCCTCGAACTCCCCTTTGATTTGGCCTGCCACCACCATGGAGTCTGTCGAGGCCTCAATGTCTTGTATGCCCAGCTCTCGGGCTAACCTGAGTCCCGCAATGACCGCCTCATATTCCGCTTGGTTGTTGGTGATTGCGAAATGGATCTTCAAGGCCAGCTCAATCTGGGTCCCTTCCGGGCTAATCAAGACCACTCCTCCTCCAAAGGAATTTCTCCCTGACGCTCCATCTGCTATCATCTTCCAGGATGCCCGGGGGGACGCCTCCGTTTCCTGGACCTCCACTATGTAGTCAACCCGGAAATCGGCCACCGCCTGTGCCTTTATGGCGAGCCGAGGGACGAAGGCGAGATCGAATTCACTGAGTTCTATTGACCATTTTGCCAACCTCCCCGAGTGCTCTACTCCCTCCAGGATGCGACGGAGGGGGTGATCTGTTACCACTTGTATGGAGTGAGCCTGAAAATACGGCCGGTGCTTTCGGGCCGAAATTATGAGGGCAAATGCTAACTTCTCAAGAATGGGGTACCCGAGCTCTGCTTTTTTCAGGACCCTGCTCACGTAATAGATCGGAAATTGTTTCTTCCCTTCTTCTCTCACAAGGACAGAGCTCACCGCCACAGCGCCTACCCCCAAATATAGAAATAAGACCTCTGATTCCCTTGGTCCCTGGAGCAAGGGCGCCTGGGTAAGCTGTTGTCTTATGGCCTGAAAATCCGCCTCACATTCCGAGGTCCACTCGAATCTCTTGCCTCCTCGCAGTGTTCGGAAAAAGGGCGAGCACCTCTCTCCCGCTCGAGAGAGGAACCTGCTTAGCCCGGCCAACTTGCCGGTGAGGCGCTGGACTTCCTTAACATTCCTAGGGGACTCCAATTCTAGGATCGCTCTTACTTTTTCGGGGTTGGGCTCCACTCCAGATGGAGTGAGTAGGTGTCCCAGGAACTTTCCCCTGCTAGCACCGAAAACGCACTTCAGGGGGTTGAGTCTCATTTTATACTCCCTTAGGGTTTCAAAGGTCTCTTCCAGATCTTGGATATGAGCCCCGAGGTCCTTGCTTTTGATCATCAAGTCGTCTACGTAAACCTCGAGATTCCTTCCTCTCTGCTCTCGGAAAATCCGATCCATCATCCTTTGATAGGTCGCGCCCGTATTTTTCAAACCGAAAGGCATCATATTAAAGCAGAAGCATCCATCCTCCGTGACGAAGGTGACGTCCTTAACGTCCGGAGGATGCATGCGTATTTGATGGTACCCAGAAAACACATCCAAGAAACTCATAAAGGGGAAACCGACGGCTGAGTCAACCAGCGCGTCGATTCGGGGCAGCGGGTAACAATCCTTAGGGCATGCTTTATTTAAAAGAGAAAAGTCCACGCACATTCTCCACTTACCCTCCACTTTTTTGACCATTACAACATTACTCACCCACCCCGGATACTTACAGGCGTACACAAACCCCGCCTTAAGCAATTTTTCCACTTCCTCTCTAATCGGTCCGGCCATCTTGGAGGCGATGGCCCTCTTCTTATGTTGTATGGGGCGAGTGTTGTGGTCCAGATTGAGGCGGTGACAGGCGACTTCTGCATCGACCCCTGGCATGTCCGCAGCGCTCCATGCGAAGACGTCAATATTTTTCTGCACGCATGTCCTGATCTTCTCCCGGTCCTCCGGGGTGAGCTCGCCACTGATTTTTACCCTTTCTTCCCGGCCTTCCTTGGTGCGTATTTCTACCTCTAGGACTTCCACGGCCGCTTTCAGCCTTGATGGCTCTTCCTCTCCTTCTTGCTCTGCCTGCACATCCTGCTCCTTGGTTTTGCCTTCTACGCTGGCCGTCATCCTCTCTTCCCCCAGCTGCTCCGCCTCCCACTTGCTTGCCTCCTCTTCCTCCTGTCGTGAGGCCCTTCTTTTTCCTGGCCGGTCCTCCTCCCCGGATGGCTCTCCCTCTTCTTCCCTCTGCCTTCTCTCTCTCCTCCCCACCTCACCTTTCAGCTCCTCTCCCCCTGCTGCATCCGTTTTTTCGTCCTCCTCTTCTTCTACCACCACCATCTCCCCGAACTCCTCTCCCGCCATTTCTGGCTCCCCCGCAATGCCTCCCACCATTACTACTTCTTCTCCTCCCGCGTCTTCCTCCTCCCTTTGCTCTTCCTCGCCTCCATATCCTTGTTGCAATTGCTCCATCCGCTTCTCAAACTCCTCCGCGTCTCCCTGCCAGGAGATGGTGTTCACTGCCGTCACGTAGCATTCCCTAGCGGCCTTTGGATCCCCCCGTACCCTGATTTGGGTACCTCCAGAATTCAGCTTCAAGCACTGGTGAAACGATGATGGAACGCATCTGAAAGCGCTGATTAAGGGGCGTCCAAATATAGCGTTGTAACTACTGGGGGCATCTACTATGACAAAGCGGCAATTCCGGGACAGCCCTCCCAGGGTCACCTGAAGTCCCACTCCCCCCTCGACTTCTTTCATTTCCCCTGAGAACCCAAACAGCGGTCCGTCCGCCGCCAGCACCCTCCGGGTCTCCACCCTCATTGCATTGAATGCCTTCTTGAAAATCACATTCACTGAGCTCCCATTGTCTACTAGGATCCGCGACACCGTGAAATTTTCGATGGCGGTTCGTATTACAAGTGCGTCACAGAAGGGGTCCTCATGGTCAGGCATATCTTTTCTTGAAAAGGTAATCTTCTCGTCTGGAGGGGGGGATTGCGACGTTGAGGCGACGCTTCGACGGTACATAGTGTGAAGGCTCGCCTTTCGAGCCGCCTCTATCCCCACCCCCCATTGATCACTCCAATTCCCCCGCGGTCTCCTTCATTTGCTCGATCCACGCAGCGATACTCTTCTCCAGTGACTGTTACTTCCTCTATCCTCACCGGCCTGGGTTGCTCTCCTACCCCTCGAGTTCTCCTCATCTCTAAGAAGTCTGGGCAGGTAGCCGTTGCGTGACCTTCCTCCTCGTGGAAGTCATAATATGGCAACGCCACCTCCCCCCCTGTCTTCCTTCCCGAGGGTTCCTCCTCCTTCCTGCTCCTCCCCCTCTTCCTCTCTCCCGACCCCTTCCTCTGCCTCGGCCGATGGCCATTGCCTGTTGCGGAGGGGGTAGGGGTGGTCTATGACCGTATCCCCACCCCTGCTGGTGGAACCTTCCTGGTCCTCCCTGTTGGTTCCTCCCCCCTTGGGGAAATCCCCTACCTTGTCCTGGGACTGGGCCTCCCTGCTGTCTCCACCCCAGCTCCGGACAGGCCTGCGCCCTTGGCTCCTCTCTTCTCCTCGCCTCCGGTTGCCTCCCACCTGACTCTTTTGATTCTACCTCAGTAAGCCTTGCTAGCTTCTTTGCAAAAGCTGGGTTCGCCGCCTCCATCGCTATTTCCTTTGCCGCCTTCTCCATCAAGCCCTCAAAGGACAGCGGCGCCTTCCGGGTGAGGCTCATCTTGAAGAATCCTTCCCGCAGTCCCACCGTGAAGGCCATCTGGAGGGCAAACCCCGGCACCTCCTGTATATCCAGGATCTCTTCTTGAAACCTGTCCACGTACTGAGCCAGCGACTCCTCTGCCTTCTGCTTAATTAAGAAGATCGACTCCGGGTTCTTTTTCCTTTTTTAGATGTGGAGAACCGGAGCTGGAAACTCCTACTTAAGTCCTCGAAGCAGTATATCGAACCTGTCGGGAGTTGATGGAACCAGTCCCTAGCTTTGTCCTTTAGGGTGATTGCAAAAAGGCGGCACTTAAACGCGTCTGTCATGGGTCTGATTGAGACAACATCTTCGAACCACTGCAAGTGGTGGAGAGGATCATCCTTCCCTACGTAGTAGTTCATCTCGGGCTCTCGGAAGCCCTCTGGGACGGGAGCGGACAGGATCAGCTCGCAAAAAGGGGACCCTCTCGCCGCAGATCTCACTGCCTCTACTCGCGCGACGACCTCCCCTGGCGAGATGGTACTCGTCAGGCTTGGGAACAGCTCCCTTCCCGGCATGTCTCTCCCGCTACCTTCCATCATCACCTCTTTTCCCGGCCTTCTCCCCGGGGCGTCCTCTCCTACTCGCGCCGAGACGAGTTCTTCCTGAGTCGCGAGAGCTGGCACTGGAGGCAGTGGAGTTGAACAGTCTCCCTGCCGCGAGATCCCTTGCAGTAGATCCATGATCCCCTTGATCGAAGCCATAAACTCCGCTCTCCCTACAAATCCCCCCTGGTTATCCGACTCCCCTCCTTCTCCTTCTCCGTGGTCTCCCGCCATGTGGTTGCTCAAGGTTCTTCTCTGAGGGCTGCGGTCCACGCTTACCGCACCAAAAATGTTGGAACCAGCTTTCCGGTCCCTCCTAGAGTTCGAAACAGGATGCAGCCCACACGTACTCTCCCTGCGCTACCGCCCTGACGAGAGTCAGTGACCTGAAAACAGACCGAGGGGACTCAGCTTGGAGGCCCCGCCTCTTACCCGGAAGAACTGTGAGTCTTCCCCTCCCTAGCCAGTGCTGAGCTAGGTGCCTGAGAGGAAAATAGTGGAAAGGTTCAACAACCTTCTCAGGCACCTTATCGGTCTATTTATAGGCCTCTGAATCTGATCTGCAAATATCACTTCTAAATCCACCTGAAAAGACCAAAACACCCTGGGCTGGGTCTGCCAATAGCCAAACTCCGCTGTTCTGGAGAGCTATATACAGGCCTCCAGGGGTAAAAATGTAAAACAATCTGGGGCATAGGGGTAAAATTCCCCTTGTGGGTCAAAATGTAAAGACCATCTTTTTTCATGTGGCGAGTGGGGAGGGGCCCGTCAAGTTTTTAGGGGATCTCGCCTGTGGGCTACTCGCCTGCGCCCAGAGGCCTCGTCTAGTGAGCTCTCGCCAAGAGAGGTCTCGCCTAGCGAGGTCTCGCCTTATCTCCCGGGCTGCCCCCTCCTTTCTAGGGGGTCGGCCTCCCCCGTCTCGCCGGACTTCCTTCCTTGCTTTGTCGGGCTACTCGCGAGCCCAAGGTTGTACATCAGCTGCCCCAATAATTTTTAATGATGTTGTTCTGGGGACAACTGCTTCTGGGTGAAGTTTCATATAGTCATCAACATTAAATAATTTATTACCTTTGTCAAATCTTTTCAGCTCTTCCTTTCTATACTTTGACATTGTTGAAAGACCAGAAATATATTTTCCTTCTGCTTTGGCTTCATTTATCAATGATAGACCAATCAGCTCTTGGTATCTAGCCATTCTTGCTGTATTAGCAGTCTCTGGATCTTCAAAAGGAATTGGAGGGGAGTCTGGCTTCTTTGGGATTTCAGCTTTATGAGCTTCAGAACTTTGTTGTTGCTGCTGCTTATGTTGACTACCTGAGGTGGATGGCCTCTGTTGGCTGCTTCCAGAAGATCTCCCTGAGTGTCTTTGATAAGTTTGCATTGGGGCAGATCTCTGGGAGCTAGAGCCACTGGCACCAGCTACTGGAGGAGGAGGAGGAGGAGGAGGATCCTTCCTGTATCTGTGCACTAGAGGAGGGGAGTATCTACTGCTTCTCTTTCTATCTTTCTGCTGGTTTTTGGATAGCCACATCCATGCTGGCATTCCCTTATATGGAGTCACATTGTGTAGAATATAGTAGGGAGTGTCTGCAGTGGGATTTGGCTTGGGAGGAGGAGCAGTCTTTCTCTTCTTTGCCAACAATCTCTTTTTCCTACTGGCTGCATCCTCATCAGAATCAATATCATCATCATCAGATTCTGAATCCTGAGGGGTATCATACAGTGCATCTAAAGCTTTTAAAGCTTTATCAGAAACAACAGCCTTTGCTGGAGGAGGGGCAGAAGGTTCAGGAATAAGATTTTCAGCAACAGGAGAAGAAACAACTGTACAAGAATCAGAAACAAAAGAGACAGAGCTATCAGCTACTGTCTTATTCTCTTCTCCAATATCTGCCTGAATAAGCTCATCTAGAGTAGGCATTGGAGAGTCATCCATAATGAAATCTGCTGCTAAACCTGGCACTGATGTATCTTCTGGAATGACTTTGGAGCTAGAGGCAGAGAGAGCAAAATTGTCACAGAGTTGCTTGGCAACTGCTGGACTAGCTGGAGAGGTATATGGTACCATAGCCAAATAAGGCTTAGATAATTCTGCTGGAGGGAATTGCATATGTACAATATCAAAACTTCTCAACAAAACTGATAAATTCACTGTGGGATTTAAATAGAAATCACCAACATGAGTTATTTGAGCAACTGACTCATCCAAATCAATATCAGTATCCATAAATTGAATTAACTCAGACATCTCAGCATCAAAATCTATCAAAATTGTGGTATCCTCATCTGAATCTGAATCTACTGGAGAGGGAACTGTTGTGACTGCTGCTGCTGCTGCATCTGCATCTGCTGCAACTTCATCACAGAGCATCTCCCCCTGCCTGGGTTCAGGAAGACCTGGAGCCAGGCCCCTAGATGAAGAGGGGGCAGCAGAGAGAAGAGAGATCTGGGCAGATAAGGAATTAATGGAGGTCACAAGAGGTGTAATGGCCTCTTGGATCAAAGATTTAATGAGAGGTGTGAGCAAAGGAATGAGGGTGGATGGATCAAATAGGGAAGGGGAAGGGGATGGAATGGGAGGAGGAATAACAGATGAAGTGGGGGCATCTTGCATGATTGTATCTGATGGTATAATGTAAGATGGAATGGTGGATAAGTGTGGGGGAAGAGGAGACTGTGGGGGTGTAGGAATAGGAATGTCCTTAGGGGAAGCTGGAGGAGTGGGTTGATGATCAACTTGCAAGGGGGAAGATGGAGGTGGTGATGGAATGAGTGTCAGGTCAAGTGGTGGAGATGGAGGAGGGGTAGGTACATGAGGAGGCTTCTTTGGAGGAAGAGGTGCTGGAATAGATGGTGGAGATGGAAGAACCTCTTCAACAGGGTGAGGAGCAGCCTTTACAGCCCTTGTGCTCTCAGAAGTTTGGAGGGAGGAGGAAGAAGCCTTTGAGGGCTTGGAGATGGTCCTCTCCCACCTGCCAAACAGAGCGCAAGTGAGGTGCTTGCTGACGTTTATGAAGATGGTCGGGGAGACCATACATTCAGCAGCCTTCTCTTTGAGAAAAATTCCCAATATTTTGCCAAAGCAGACTTCCTTCTTGTTGTTCGTCTTTCTGATCAATTCAAAGAACACCTTACTCCAATCAACCTATCGCTTATTCACTACTGCACACATTATCAGAAATTGATGACGGGTGATATAGTCGTGAGCAGAGTGCTTGGCCATCAGAATCTTTCCCGTAATATCTGCCAGAAATTGGTAGGCGGCGGATAACTGCTTTTTCAACAACTTATTAGGGTTGTTCCCAGAGAAACCCATTAGTTTCAGCATATCACTGAATTCCTCAGAATCCATTTCCAGATTGTCTTCTCCATTCACTAATCCAAATATTTCAGTGAGAACTGCGGGAGAGAGGGAAACAGCAGTGTTCCCTATATTGCCGGTCAAAACATCTTCTTCAGAAGCTGTAGATGTATATACCCATTCCCGTATTTCCGTTCCATGAAGTTTGATGCGCCTGTTCATGAAGTCATTTAAACTAAGTTCTTCCAGTAGTTCTAGGATGTAAAGGAAGATGGGGTCAGAGTGTTGAAACGACTCAAAGTCCATGTCAAATCCTGTTTCAAACTTCATTACAACCAAAGCACCTGAGGGAATCGCCATTGATGTCCTGCAAGAAAAACACAGAGAGAAACGACGATTAAGAGCAAAGGAACTGAAAGCGCGGGACGGATGTCGAAGAAAACCTAGATATAAGATTTTCAGAATATGAATCGACAAACTCCGGTCCATGAAAAAGAAACATTCTTCGATCTGAGCTCGACGAAATAAATTATAGACAGATAATTCGTCGTTCTCATCCAGAAGAATCGAAAACAGTTCGTCTGAAAGGGGAAACTAGATCTGATATACTCTAAAGGGGGGGTGAATAGAGTATATGGTGCTTTTTTAAAATACAAAGAAAAACTTTTGCAAAGCTTTACAACAATTGTTGTAATGAGTGTAAGCAGGGAAGCAGAAATAAAACTAAGCTATGCAGAAACTAAGCACAAGAAAATCTAGGCCAGAAACAAAAAGAAAACATGCAGAACCAGATGACACAAGGAAATATAGTGGTTCCCCAACTTGGGTACATCCACTCTTCTACCACCCTAGGTAGGAATCCACTGCAGGATGAGTTGATCAGGTGTCCTGGGCACCTATGAGCTTTTGATAAGGTGCTCAAAAACCAAATCAGATTTTTTGATCAGGTGTCTTGCCACCAATGAGCTTTTGACAAGGTGCTCAAAAACCAGATTCAAACTTTTGAAGGGAGTTTGAAAAACCCTTTACAGAATGGGGGTGAGAGAGTGATGGCAGTCTTCTCTTTCTCAAGCAACTGAGAAGACTATGTGGATTCAGTGAAGTTGTCAAAGCTCCCCCTGAGTCCTTGAAATCTTCAGGAAGATGAGCTTTGCTGAGGGTGATAGGCCTTCAAAGATAGATCTCCAGCAAAAGATGATTTCATCAAGCTGAAATGTTGAGTGTCTGGAGTCTTGAGATGATGTTGGGCTTGAACACTTGAGAGCTGAAGAGATCTGAAAAATGTTTGAAAGCTTGATCTCTTTTTGATGAGTGTTCTTCTGAATTCTTGTTGATAGAAGATTGAGAGAGTCTCTGTGTATTGAGTTGTGTCCTGTTCTTGTCAATCTCTATTCTCTTGTTCTTGTCTATCTTCTTGTCTGATTCAAAAACATTCTATCTTTTATTCTCTGAGTCTGAATAGAAAATTGCTCTGTCAAAGATAGCCGTTGGTCTGAATTAATTACAGCCTTAATTGCATAAAATGTTCTGAAGGAAAGTCCACTGAATTATTCCTTGAAAAATCCCTTGAAACTTGCTCCAGAAGTAAATGAAAATGGCTGGCAGATCTTCTGAATTAAATGCAGAATAACTTCTATCTGATTTGAATTTGAATCTGAAAGATAACTGGATTCGTCGAACTGAGCTCTGCTATCGTCGAGCTGAGCTCAGCGAACTGGAAAATGCAAGCAGCAAAGAAATCGTCGATCTGAGCTCAAAGATCGTCGAACTGAGCTCAGAGATAAGGATCCAGTGCAGAGTCAAAATCGTCGACCTGAGCTCAGCGATCGTCGAATGGAGTTCGACGATATCGAGAAGTTGAGCTCAGCGATCGTCGACCAGAGCTCGACGATATTATGAGGGTTGAGCTCAGCGATTGTCGAATGGAGCTCGACGATCTGTCAATAGTTGAGCTAGACGATCGTCGACCGGAGTTCGACGAAACGTCGTGCTGAGCTCGACGATTTGGACTTAGTCTCCAGAAAAACTTGGGTCTTCAGGGCAGCTTCCAAACCTAGACTCCTGATCCCTTAGACTCAATTCTAATTGACCTATTATCTATACAGAAGGTCAAAGCATAAATTCCTATAGACATAGTGATCCTGACCCAAATTAGTAATAGGGTGTTCCAACAATCTCCCCCTATTTGGGTTAGGAAAACTATTTACAGACTTTGAAAAAACAAACAACATCATACAGTCAGAAAAACATAAAAACAACAATAACAAGACACAGAGCAGAACCATCACAGAGATATATATATGTATGTTATCCAGAAGGCAGTCAGAAAAACCAAAAGTTGTCACCTTACAGAGTTACTCCTTTTCTTTGCCTTTTACCATTTTAATTTCTCTGTTGGGATCTAAAGCTTGTTGTTTGGATCTGGTATCATCAGCTGCACCCAAATAAATTTGCTTTGAAGCCCTGGGAACCACTGCAGCTGGATGCAACTCCATGTATCTGTCTGCATCAAAGAACTTACTGGAGGCATATCTTTCTAACTCTTTTTGCCTTTGCTCTGACATGGTAGAGATATTGGAAGTGTCTAGCCCTTATTCTTTTGCTTTCTTTATCTGATCCAAAGCAGCCAGCTCTTTCATTCTTGCAGTCCAAGCCATAGGATTTTTCTCAGGGTCCTCAAATGGAACAGGTGGCTCATACCTGTTGGAAGAAGTATCTTGAGGAGTCCTGGCAGTCACAGTATCTTTGAGCTTATAGGGGAAAGGACCAGAAGATGTATCAGCAGAAACATGTCCTCCCCTAGAGTAAGGATGCTGCCTGGAGTGTCCTTTGGAGTAAACCTGAGTTTCTCTTTGGTTTCCCCTATATCCTCCCCTTCTAGAGTAAGACCCCCTAGACTGGCTTTCCCTTTGATATGTTCTTGCATGAGGTTGGTAGGGAGCCTGGCTTCTAGCAGGGCCTGATCTTGCAGAGCTGCCACCTGCACCTGCATCAGGTGGAGGTGGTGGAGGAGGATGAGGGTGCTTGGACTGAGAAGAATCTTTCTCATATTTCCTCTTCTTCTTCATAGCTTTTAACTGGTTCTTAGAGAATTGCATCCAATGCTCAGTGATTGGGCAATTGTGCAGAATATAGAAGGGGACATCATTGTCATCTCTGACTTTGGCAGGAGGAACTCTCTTCAAGGCCTTACTTCTTGCCTTTCTTTTCTTTGCAATTGTGGCAGATGAGTCATCAGAAGCAGTGTTATAATCCTCAGATTCAGAACTTTGTGCATCATACAAGGCATCAATCTTCTTCATCAAATCTTCTTTCAGTTTAACAGCAGCTGATGGGGCAGAAGATACAGAAGCAGGAGGAGCAACAGGAGCAGCAGCAGATGTAACTATAGGTACTGGAGCAGTAGATGTTACAACAGAGATTACTTCAGGAATGAGGGCAGCAGAAGCAGCTTCAGAAACAACAACTTCTACAGCAGGCTCAAAATCAACAGCCTCTGTCATCAAAACATCCTGGGATAAGGGCTCATCAGAAACAATTTCTTCAGCAGCAGATATAACTTCAGAGGTAGACACAGCATTGTCTTCAGCAGCAGCAGCAGCAGTAACATCAGAAGCAGCAGTCACTGACAGAAGAAAATCAGAAATGATTTTGGGGTCACAGCAAGAGAAGGGCACTAGAGCCTTAGACAGATCTTCTGAGGGCTGGGCAGCAAGAACCTCTGGGGGCTGGACAACATATGGCTCTGGGAGGCAGCTGAAGTAAGCAGTATCAAAAGTAGATAGCAAGGACCTTAGGTCTATTGCTAGTACTGGTGTAGCAGCAGCAGCAGAAACAGACACAGCAGCAGTAGTAGCAGAAACAACAGCAGGGGCAGCAACAGCAGCAACAGCTTCATAGGGCATCTCCCCCTGCCTGGATGCAGATACCTGTGCATCAAGGCACACTGCTGGGGGTGCTGCTAGAGGAGTAAGGAAAGAGGAAAGCCTGGCAGAGAGAGCTGCCACTGATTGTTGTAGAGGAGCTAAAGAGGCCTCCATGAGAAGAGAGAGCCTAGGTGCAAGGAGCTCATACAACTGATCAGCAAGGGCTGGGAGATCTACATGCTCAATGAGAGGAGCAGAGGTAGAGGGTTGAGGGATGGCTGAGGATGCTGGAGGAGGAGGGCTGAAGGGTGGAATGAATGGTTCAGGAGAGGGGATGGTAGAGATGGAGGATAGAGGGATGGATATGGAGGGAGTGAAGGTGGGTTGATCAATAATCTGGTGGAGAAGGTCTTGGAAAGTTGTGGAGGAGGATGGGAAGTCTGGAGGAGAAGAGGGGGAAGCATCCATGTAGGATTCATCCAAGAGAGTGAAGGATGGAAGGGATGGGGATGAGGTGACATCTGGTGGGGGATAGGAGAAAAGGGGGTGGAAGTGGTCTGCTGGAGGAGAGGAAATAGTTGCTGGGGATGGAATTGAGGTTGGAGAAGGGCTGGAGATTGTAATGGTGGATGAGGCTGGAGTGGTGGATGGAGCTGGAGGTAGGGTTGAGCTTGGAGGAGGAGAAGCAGCAGCACTAGCAGCAGGCAGGTCCTCTGCAGGGGCAGAGGCCTGGGGTGGAGTGACTCTTAGAGTCCTGGTGCCTGAAGGGGCAGAAGAAGAGGGCCTACTGGGCTTGGAGATTTGCCTGTCCCATTTCCCAAAAAGGGCACAGGTGAGTCTCTTGGAGGCATTGATGTGCACTCCAGAGGAGACTAGCAGAGAAGGGCACTTGGCCTGAAGGAAGACTCCCAGTATTCTTCCATAGTTCACAAATGTTTTGTTTATCTTTTTCTTCAGCAGATCAAAAAAATACTTCTCCCCAGTTCAAGCTTTTTCTATCCACCAGAGCTCCCATGAGGCAGAGCTGATATCTGGAGATTGTGTCATGAGCGGAATGCTTGGCCAAGAGAACCTTGCCTACTACATCAGCCATAAACCTGTATTCCACAGACAGGTTCCTCTTAAACAGCTTGCTAGGGTTCCCCTCAGGATGACCCATCCTGGCAAGAATATCAGAGAACTCATCTCCAGAGAGTTCAGCAGAATCTTCACCATTTCTTAAACCAAAAACCTCTGTGAGTACTGTTGGGGTCAGAGGTACCTGGGTGCCACCAATAGAACCAACTATGGTATTGTTGTCAAGGTTGTGGGCAGTGTAAACCCATTCTTTAATTTCATCAGATGCAAGTTTGATTCTGGTTGTCATCAGGGCAGATAGTTGCTGATCTTTGAATAAATTGAGAATATCCTGGAAGATTTGATCGGTTGTGTTGAAGGAGTCGAGATCGATGTCAAAGCCTGCATCAAATTTCATTGCAGAGAGTACAGCAACTGAAACGGCCATGGTACCTGCAAAAATCAACAGACAAAACGACCAAGGTAGAACTGTTTGGAGGGAAGAAAAGTTTGCAGAGAAATTGAAAGCGCAAGAGAGAACGACGGCGAAAAAAGAGTTTTATATTAGGGTTCGACGCAGAAAAGGAAAGATCGTTGAACTTAGTTCGACGATCGAGGCTTCTAAAGGAATCTGAAGAGACTCCAAAATCGTCGATCTCCGTTCGACGATCTGGAAAGGCGTCGAGCTCCGTTCGACGATCGTTCAGTGAACAAAATCGTCGAGCGCCGTTCGACGATCGTTGACCGAAGGAGACAGTTCATGCTGTCTGAGGGGCGCTGAACTCAGTTCGACGATTCTGAAAATCGTCGAACTCCGTTCGACGATCTGTGGGGAAATCGTCGAGCGCAGTTCAGAGATCAGAGAAATCCTAGACACTAAGGAAAATCAGAATTTTGCCTAGTCTTGGTCCATTTTTAGCTTTCAAAATCTTGAGTATTATTTGAGACTTCCTCCATCTAACATTCCTAACTGATTTAGGAAGAAGGTGTGTTTCTTTTCATCCAAGGGCTTGGTGAAAATATCTCCCCTTTGTAAATCAGTTGGGATATACTGCAATTCAATTTTATTCTTCTCAACATTATCCCTTAAGAAATGATGCCTAATCTCTATATGTTTTGTCCTACTATGGAGGACTGGATTTTGAGCTATGGAGATAGCACTTGTATTGTCACAAAAGATTTTTGACTTCTCTAAGTTGTAACCATAGTCTAGGAGTTGATTTTGAATCCACAGTATTTGTGAACAACAACTGCCTGCAGCCATATATTCAGCTTCAGCAGTTGAAGTTGACACAGATGTTTGTTTCTTGCAAAACCAAGAGACAAGTCTATCACCAAGGAACTGACAAGTTCCACTGGTGCTTTTCCTGTCAATTCTGCATCCAGCATAATCAGCATCAGAGAATCCAGTTAACTCAAATGCTGAATCTTTTGGATACCAGAGACCTAGATTTGGACAACTTTTAACATACCTAAGAATCCTTTTTACTAATGTGAGGTGTGACTCTCTAGGGCTAACTTGGAATCTAGCACATATACATGTAGCAAACATTATATCTGGTCTACTAGCTGTAAGATACAGTAAAGAGCCAATCATTGCTCTATATATTGTCTGATCAACAGGTTTCCCATGTTCATCAGCATCCAGTACAGCATTGGTAGGCATGGGTGTTTTCATACAAGATGCCTCAGACATGCCAAATTTCTTAACCAGCTCATGAGCATATTTGGTTTGAGAAATAAAGATGCCTTCAGCATGTTGTTTGACTTGCAATCCTAGGAAGAAGGATAGCTCACCCATGCTACTCATCTCAAATTTAGAATGCATTAGGTTAGAAAACCTTCTGCACAATTTTGAGTCAGTAGAACCAAAAATGATATCGTCTACATAGATTTGTACTAGTAGGGTATGGGACTTATGGGTTCTAGTGAAAAGAGTTTGGTCTACTCTACCCCTTATAAAACCATTTTCCAAAAGAAAGCATGCTAGGGTCTCATACCATGCTCTAGGAGCTTGCTTGAGACCATATAATGCTTTATTTAGTCTAAAAACAAAATCAGGATGAGTTGGAGAGATAAAACCTGGAGGTTGTCTGACATAGACTTCCTCTTTGATGTCTCCATTTAAGAAGGCACTCTTGACATCCATTTGATAAACCTGAAGGCACTCTTGACATCCATTTTCAATGATGATTTATTATAAACCCTATAGGCCTTGCTGATCATGGAGTATCCCAGAAACACTCCTTCATCAGCTTTGGCTTGAAATTTTGCTAGATGTTTCTTATCATTATTGTGAATATAGCAAATGCAGCCAAAAAATTTGAAATAGTCAACTTTAGGTTTCTTCCCTTTGAGTAATTCATAGGGAGTCTTTCCCTTCAGTTTATGTATCAGGCTTCTGTTCAGCACATAGTTGGAGGTGTTCACTGCCTCTGCCCAGAAGAATAGAGGTAGATGAGCATCTGACAACAATGTAGTGGCAGATTCAATAAGGGTTCTATTTTTCCTTTCAGCTACCCCATTTTGTTGAGGAGTTCTAGGAGCTGAGAAAGTATGCCTGATCCCTTCACTCTGGCAGAACTCTTGCATAAGAAGAGAATCAAACTCTGTCCCATGATCACTTCTGATCAGGGCAATGTGAGTATTGAACTCAATCTTTACACATTTGAGAAACTCTGTCAGACACTTAAAGTTATCAGACTTCTTCCTTAGAAAGAACACCCAAGTGAATCTAGAGAAGTCATCTACAATCACTAAAGTGTAGGATTTCCCTCCTAGGCTTTGTACTGTGATGGGTCCAAATAGATCCATGTGTAACAGATACAGTATCCTAGGTGAATCACTCTTATTAAGTGACTTAAAACTGTTTTTAGTTTGCTTGCCTAATTGACAAGCCTTGCAGAGTCCTTCCTTCTTGTAGGGGCCAGAAGGTAGTCCTCTAACAAGGTTGTCCTTGGAGAGCCTAGCAATAGTTCTAAGGTTTAGGTGTCCTAGTCTCTTATGCCATAAAACATTTGGTCTACAAACTGAGTTGAATAAGCAGATATCTATAGTAGTTGAAAGAAAATCTACTAGGTAGATGTTACCTTTCCTTTTACCTGTCAACACAGTTGTGTTGTCTTCTGACTTGATTTTGCATAGGGTTTTGCTGAAGGTCACCTGGTAGCCTTCATCACATAGCTGACTGATGCTGATCAGGTTGTGCTTCAGTCCTTCCACATATGCTACTTTCTTGAAGGTTACAGAGCCAATCTGGACTGCTCCATATCCTTTAGTTTGTCCAAAGTTGGAGTCACCAAAGATGACTTTGGGTCCAAGCTTGGCTCTAAAGGAATTTAGGTTGTCCTTGTTCCCTGTCATGTGCTTAGAGCACCCACTATCCAAATACCATTGCTGGTTAGATGTTGGATAGGTCTTCACCTGCACATAAAATAATTTACTTGTTTTTGACCCAGTTTACCTTGGGCCTAGGTTGATAACCTTTAAATTCAGAAATGAAAGACATCCCTGGCTGACTCTTATATCCTTCAGGATGATATCTCCTTGGAGGTAAAATCCATTCAGTATAAGGGTTAAATGTTTGGGATGAAGAACCCTCAGGATTCAATTTTGACTTGCCATTGAAAAAATTTCCAGAGCTCTGACCTCTGTTCGACGATCTTGGAGCTGAGTTCGACGATCTTGGGTCAGATCGTCGAGCTCCGTTCGACGGTCGACTATGGCTGAGGTCAGGTATATGGGATCGTCGACCAGCGTTCGACGATCTTGGCTTAGATCGTCGATCAGCGTTCGACGATTTGTCCTGAGATCGTCGAGCTGCGTTCAGCGATCGTCGATCTTCATTCGGCGATCGTCGTTCTCCGTTCGACGATTTGTACTGGACTTTAGTTTTCTGAGGCAGATCAGAATTTTTCCTGGCAACCTCTACAACTCCCTTTCCCTTGTCAGAGATGAACTTGATAGGGGTTGTTAGAACAATAGGTTGGCTGGATGAGGCACCCAAGCCCAGTGTACTGTTGAATCTTGAGTTCACTGTGCTTGTGATGTCCATCAGCTTGATGCTTCTCCCATTGAGAGATTCTTCAAGCTTCTTGGCCTCAGAGAGTTCACTCTTCAGTGAAGCTATCTGTTCCCTATGGTTCTCCAACTCCTGAGAGAGCTTGAGGTTTTCTGATTTTAAACCACTTTGTTCAGATAATTGATTTCTGAGAGAGATGATCTCTTTCTCAGACTTTAGCAGGTCTAAACATAGTGCTTTAAATTCAAGTTTGAAATCTTCTGAAGTGAAATCAAAAGAGCTGATTACCTGATCTTCTTCAGGTTGTGTCTCTGAGTCTGACTCTGACTCCTCTTCCTCTGAGTTGTGTTGTGAGGCATTGATTGCCATCATGCAGAACTCCTTTTCCTCTGCATCATCCTCATCATCACTTGAGCTGGAAGAGGCCTCTGACTCCTCTTCAGTCTCACTCCAGGATTCAGCAACAAATCCTTTCCTTGTGTGCTTATTTCTGCTGGAGGAAGGTTTGCTATTTCCATTCCTTTTGGAGTCCTTCTCCTTTCTTCTTTCTTTTTTGTCCCTTCTGTCCTTGTTCTTGTTTTCTGGACAGTCAGGAACCATATGCCCTGGTTTCCTGCAACCAAAGCAAATAATGTCTTTGCTATTGCCAATGGACTTGTCATACCTTGGCTTGTCCTGCTCCTTGTATGATCTTCTTCTGAAGTCCTTTCTGGCCATCTTATAAAATCTTTTGGCTAACAGGCTGAGAAGTTCATCATTGCCTGTACCTTTTTCTTCAGGCAGATCCTCAGCTGCCTTAAATGCTATAGTCTTCTCTTTCCTTGTGGCTGGATAAGCAGCCTTCTGTTCTTCTTCTCTGTTCTTGATGAGTAGCTCATAAGATTTGAGCTTACCCAACAAGGCTTCAGTTGTGATCTCATTCAGGCTTCTGGCATCTTTAATTGGCCAGATTCTTGAATCCAAAGTGCTGGGGAAGCACATTAGGATCTTGTCATTAAGTTCTGTCAGTGAGATCTCTTTGTCTAATGTCCTCAGTTCACTGACAATTAGACTCAGTCTGTTGTACATTTCTCCCACTGACTCTGTTTCTCCCTTCTTGAAGTTCTCATATTGGGAGATGAGATGAGATCTTCTGTCCTTTCTCTCATCAGCTGAGCCTGAAACTATTTCTGAGAGCTTGTCCCAGATCTCCTTGGCTGAGTTGCATTCAGCTACTTTTTGAAAAATGTCATCTGACATTGTTTGAGCTAGAATGTTCATTGCCTTGGCATCAGCTACTTTCCACTTTTTAATGTCAGCATCTGTTCCTGATGGAGGTGGAACAGCATTTGTGCTTGTGCTCTCTGGAGGTCTTGGACACACTGTCAAAACAGAGTTAAAAATGTCCTCGTCAATGGAATTCATGTAGAGTTTAATCCTTGCTTTCCAAAGTGCAAACTTTGACAGATTGCACACTGGAGGTCTGGTGCTTGCATAATCTTTGTTTTGGGCCATGATTTGTGCAAGCTAAATCTAATAATGAAATATAAAAGAAGGATCTAGTTTGGGATCTTTGGGGTTCAGGTGTTAGCCTGTACAACCAAACAGATATGGTATGTTTAACCAACCTGCCTCTGATACCAATTGAAAGGGGAAACTAGATCTGATATACTCTAAAGGGGGGGTGAATAGAGTATATGGTGCTTTTTTAAAATACAAAGAAAAACTTTTGCAAAGCTTTACAACAATTGTTGTAATGAGTGTAAGCAGGGAAGCAGAAATAAAACTAAGCTATGCAGAAACTAAGCACAAGAAAATCTAGGCCAGAAACAAAAAGAAAACATGCAGAACCAGATGACACAAGAAAATATAGTGGTTCCCCAACTTGGGTACATCCACTCTTCTACCACCCTAGGTAGGAATCCACTGCAGGATGAGTTGATCAGGTGTCCTGGGCACCAATGAGCTTTTGATAAGGTGCTCAAAAACCAAATCAGATTTTTTGATCAGGTGTCTTGCCACCAATGAGCTTTTGACAAGGTGCTCAAAAACCAGATTCAAACTTTTGAAGGGAGTTTGAAAAACCCTTTACAGAATGGGGGTGAGAGAGTGATGGCAGTCTTCTCTTTCTCAAGCAACTGAGAAGACTATGTGGATTCAGTGAAGTTGTCAAAGCTCCCCCTGAGTCCTTGAAATCTTCAGGAAGATGAGCTTTGCTGAGGGTGATAGGCCTTCAAAGATAGATCTCCAGCAAAAGATGATTTCAGCAAGCTGAAATGTTGAGTGTCTGGAGTCTTGAGATGATGTTGGGCTTGAACACTTGAGAGCTGAAGAGATCTGAAAAATGTTTGAAAGCTTGATCTCTTTTTGATGAGTGTTCTTCTGAATTCTTGTTGACAGAAGATTGAGAGAGTCTCTGTGTATTGAGTTGTGTCCTGTTCTTGTCAATCTCTATTCTCTTGTTCTTGTCTATCTTCTTGTCTGATTCAAAAACATTCTATCTTTTATTCTCTGAGTCTGAATAGAAAATTGCTCTGTCAAAGATAGCCGTTGGTCTGAATTAATTACAGCCTTAATTGCATAAAATGTTCTGAAGGAAAGTCCACTGAATTATTCCTTGAAAAATCCCTTGAAACTTGCTCCAGAAGTAAATGAAAATGGCTGGCAGATCTTCTGAATTAAATGCAGAATAACTTCTATCTGATTTGAATTTGAATCTGAAAGATAACTGGATTCGTCGAACTGAGCTCTGCTATCGTCGAGCTGAGCTCAGCGAACTGGAAAATGCAAGCAGCAAAGAAATCGTCGATCTGAGCTCAAAGATCGTCGAACTGAGCTCAGAGATAAGGATCCAGTGCAGAGTCAAAATCGTCGACCTGAGCTCAGCAATCGTCGAATGGAGTTCGACGATATCGAGAAGTTGAGCTCAGCGATCGTCGACCAGAGCTCGACGATATTATGAGGGTTGAGCTCAGCGATCGTCGAATGGAGCTCGACGATCTATCAATAGTTGAGCTAGACGATCGTCGACCGGAGTTCGACGAAACGTCGTGCTGAGCTCGACGATTTGGACTTAGTCTCCAGAAAAACTTGGGTCTTCAGGGCAGCTTCCAAACCTAGACTCCTGATCCCTTAGACTCAATTCTAATTGACCTATTATCTATACAGAAGGTCAAAGCATAAATTCCTAGAGACATAGTGATCCTGACCCAAATTAGTAATAGGGTGTTCCAACAATCTCCCCCTATTTGGGTTAGGAAAACTATTTACAGACTTTGAAAAAACAAACAACATCATACAGTCAGAAAAACATAAAAACAACAATAACAAGACACAGAGCAGAACCATCACAGAGATATATATATGTATGTTATCCAGAAGGCAGTCAGAAAAACCAAAAGTTGTCACCTTACAGAGTTACTCCTTTTCTTTGCCTTTTACCATTTTAATTTCTCTGTTGGGATCTAAAGCTTGTTGTTTGGATCTGGTATCATCAGCTGCACCCAAATAAATTTGCTTTGAAGCCCTGGGAACCACTGCAGCTGGATGCAACTCCATGTATCTGTCTGCATCAAAGAACTTACTGGAGGCATATCTTTCTAACTCTTTTTGCCTTTGCTCTGACATGGTAGAGATATTGGAAGTGTCTAGCCCTTGTTCTTTTGCTTTCTTTATCTGATCCAAAGCAGCCAGCTCTTTCATTCTTGCAGTCCAAGCCATAGGATTTTTCTCAGGGTCCTCAAATGGAACAGGTGGCTCATACCTGTTGGAAGAAGTATCTTGAGGAGTCCTGGCAGTCACAGTATCTTTGAGCTTATAGGGGAAAGGACCAGAAGATGTATCAGCAGAAACATGTCCTCCCCTAGAGTAAGGATGCTGCCTGGAGTGTCCTTTGGAGTAAACCTGAGTTTCTCTTTGGTTTCCCCTATATCCTCCCCTTCTAGAGTAAGACCCCCTAGACTGGCTTTCCCTTTGATATGTTCTTGCATGAGGTTGGTAGGGAGCCTGGCTTCTAGCAGGGCCTGATCTTGCAGAGCTGCCACCTGCACCTGCATCAGGTGGAGGTGGTGGAGGAGGATGAGGGTGCTTGGACTGAGAAGAATCTTTCTCATATTTCCTCTTCTTCTTCATAGCTTTTAACTGGTTCTTAGAGAATTGCATCCAATGCTCAGTGATTGGGCAATTGTGCAGAATATAGAAGGGGACATCATTGTCATCTCTGACTTTGGCAGGAGGAACTCTCTTCAAGGCCTTACTTCTTGCCTTTCTTTTCTTTGCAATTGTGGCAGATGAGTCATCAGAAGCAGTGTTATAATCCTCAGATTCAGAACTTTGTGCATCATACAAGGCATCAATCTTCTTCATCAAATCTTCTTTCAGTTTAACAGCAGCTGATGGGGCAGAAGATACAGAAGCAGGAGGAGCAACAGGAGCAGCAGCAGATGTAACTATAGGTACTGGAGCAGCAGATGTTACAACAGAGATTACTTCAGGAATGAGGGCAGCAGCAGCAGCTTCAGAAACAACAACTTCTACAGCAGGCTCAAAATCAACAGCCTCTGTCATCAAAACATCCTGGGATAAGGGCTCATCAGAAACAATTTCTTCAGCAGCAGATATAACTTCAGAGGTAGACACAGCATTGTCTTCAGCAGCAGCAGCAGCAGTAACATCAGAAGCAGCAGTCACTGACAGAAGAAAATCAGAAATGATTTTGGGGTCACAGCAAGAGAAGGGCACTAGAGCCTTAGACAGATCTTCTGAGGGCTGGGCAGCAAGAACCTCTGGGGGCTGGACAGCATATGGCTCTGGGAGGCAGCTGAAGTAAGCAGTATCAAAAGTAGATAGCAAGGACCTTAGGTCTATTGCTAGTACTGGTGTAGCAGCAGCAGCAGAAACAGACACAGCAGCAGTAGTAGCAGAAACAACAGCAGGGGCAGCAACAGCAGCAACAGCTTCATAGGGCATCTCCCCCTGCCTGGATGCAGATACCTGTGTATCAAGGCACACTGCTGGGGGTGCTGCTAGAGGAGTAAGGAAAGAGGAAAGCCTGGCAGAGAGAGCTGCCACTGATTGTTGTAGAGGAGCTAAAGAGGCCTCCATGAGAAGAGAGAGCCTAGGTGCAAGGAGCTCATACAACTGATCAGCAAGGGCTGGGAGATCTACATGCTCAATGAGAGGAGCAGAGGTAGAGGGTTGAGGGATGGCTGAGGATGCTGGAGGAGGAGGGCTGAAGGGTGGAATGAATGGTTCAGGAGAGGGGATGGTAGAGATGGAGGATAGAGGGATGGATATGGAGGGAGTGAAGGTGGGTTGATCAATAATCTGGTGGAGAAGGTCTTGGAAAGTTGTGGAGGAGGATGGGAAGTCTGGAGGAGAAGAGGGGGAAGCATCCATGTAGGATTCATCCAAGAGAGTGAAGGATGGAAGGGATGGGGATGAGGTGACATCTGGTGGGGGATAGGAGAAAAGGGGGTGGAAGTGGTCTGCTGGAGGAGAGGAAATAGTTGCTGGGGATGGAATTGAGGTTGGAGAAGGGCTGGAGATTGTAATGGTGGATGAGGCTGGAGTGGTGGATGGAGCTGGAGGTAGGGTTGAGCTTGGAGGAGGAGAAGCAGCAGCACTAGCAGCAGGCAGGTCCTCTGCAGGGGCAGAGGCCTGGGGTGGAGTGACTCTTAGAGTCCTGGTGCCTGAAGGGGCAGAAGAAGAGGGCCTGCTGGGCTTGGAGATTTGCCTGTCCCATTTCCCAAAAAGGGCACAAGTGAGTCTCTTGGAGGCATTGATGTGCACTCCAGAGGAGACTAGCAGAGAAGGGCACTTGGCCTGAAGGAAGACTCCCAGTATTCTTCCATAGTTCACAAATGTTTTGTTTATCTTTTTCTTCAGCAGATCAAAAAAATACTTCTCCCCAGTTCAAGCTTTTTCTATCCACCAGAGCTCCCATGAGGCAGAGCTGATATCTGGAGATTGTGTCATGAGCAGAATGCTTGGCCAAGAGAACCTTGCCTACTACATCAGCCATAAACCTGTATTCCACAGACAGGTTCCTCTTAAACAGCTTGCTAGGGTTCCCCTCAGGATGACCCATCCTGGCAAGAATATCAGAGAACTCATCTCCAGAGAGTTCAGCAGAATCTTCACCATTTCTTAAACCAAAAACCTCTGTGAGTACTGTTGGGGTCAGAGGTACCTGGGTGCCACCAATAGAACCAACTATGGTATTGTTGTCAAGGTTGTGGGCAGTGTAAACCCATTCTTTAATTTCATCAGATGCAAGTTTGATTCTGGTTGTCATCAGGGCAGATAGTTGCTGATCTTTGAATAAATTGAGAATATCCTGGAAGATTTGATCGGTTGTTGTTGAAGGAGTCGAGATCGATGTCAAAGCCTGCATCAAATTTCATTGCAGAGAGTACAGCAACTGAAACGGCCATGGTACCTGCAAAAATCAACAGACAAAACGACCAAGGTAGAACTGTTTGGAGGAGAAGAAAAGTTTGCAGAGAAATTGAAAGCGCAAGAGAGAACGACGGCGAAAAAAGAGTTTTATATTAGGGTTCGACGCAGAAAAGGAAAGATCGTTGAACTCAGTTCGACGATCGAGGCTTCTAAAGGAATCTGAAGAGACTCCAAAATCGTCGATCTCCGTTCGACGATCTGGAAAGGCGTCGAGCTCCGTTCGACGATCGTTCAGTGAACAAAATCGTCGAGCGCCGTTCGACGATCGTTGACCGAAGGAGACAGTTCATGCTGTCTGAGGGGCGCTGAACTCAGTTCGACGATTCTGGAAATCGTCGAACTCCGTTCGACGATCTGTGGGGAAATCGTCGAGCGCAGTTCAGAGATCAGAGAAATCCTAGACACTAAGGAAAATCAGAATTTTGCCTAGTCTTGGTCCATTTTTAGCTTTCAAAATCTTGAGTATTATTTGAGACTTCCTTCCATCTAACATTCCTAACTGATTTAGGAAGAAGGTGTGTTTCTTTTCATCCAAGGGCTTGGTGAAAATATCTCCCCTTTGTAAATCAGTTGGGATATACTGCAATTCAATTTTATTCTTCTCAACATTATCCCTTAAGAAATGATGCCTAATCTCTATATGTTTTGTCCTACTATGGAGGACTGGATTTTGAGCTATGGAGATAGCACTTGTATTGTCACAAAAGATTTTTGACTTCTCTAAGTTGTAACCATAGTCTAGGAGTTGATTTTGAATCCACAGTATTTGTGAACAACAACTGCCTGCAGCCATATATTCAGCTTCAGCAGTTGAAGTTGACACAGATGTTTGTTTCTTGCAAAACCAAGAGACAAGTCTATCACCAAGGAACTGACAAGTTCCACTGGTGCTTTTCCTGTCAATTCTGCATCCAGCATAATCAGCATCAGAGAATCCAGTTAACTCAAATGCTGAATCTTTTGGATACCAGAGACCTAGATTTGGACAACTTTTAACATACCTAAGAATCCTTTTTACTAATGTGAGGTGTGACTCTCTAGGGCTAACTTGGAATCTAGCACATATACATGTAGCAAACATTATATCTGGTCTACTAGCTGTAAGATACAGTAAAGAGCCAATCATTGCTCTATATGTTGTCTGATCAACAGGTTTCCCATGTTCATCAGCATCCAGTACAGCATTGGTAGGCATGGGTGTTTTCATACAAGATGCCTCAGACATGCCAAATTTCTTAACCAGCTCATGAGCATATTTGGTTTGAGAAATAAAGATGCCTTCAGCATGTTGTTTGACTTGCAATCCTAGGAAGAAGGATAGCTCACCCATGCTACTCATCTCAAATTTAGAATGCATTAGGTTAGAAAACCTTCTGCACAATTTTGAGTCAGTAGAACCAAAAATGATATCGTCTACATAGATTTGTACTAGTAGGGTATGGGACTTATGGGTTCTAGTGAAAAGAGCTTGGTCTACTCTACCCCTTATAAAACCATTTTCCAAAAGAAAGCATGCTAGGGTCTCATACCATGCTCTAGGAGCTTGCTTGAGACCATATAATGCTTTATTTAGTCTAAAAACAAAATCAGGATGAGTTGGAGAGATAAAACCTGGAGGTTGTCTGACATAGACTTCCTCTTTGATGTCTCCATTTAAGAAGGCACTCTTGACATCCATCTGATAAACCTTGAAGCCTTTGTGAGCTGCATAAGCTAGAAAAATCCTGATGGCTTCCAATCTTGCAACAGGTGCAAAGGTCTGGTCGTAGTCAATTCCTTCTTCTTGAGAGTATCCTTGGGCAACTAGCCTTGCCTTGTTCCTTATTATTACTCCTTGATCATCCAGTTTGTTTCTGAATACCCATTTTGTTCCAACAATGGAATGATCCTTAGGCTTGGGCACTAGTTCCCATACTTTGTTCCTCTCAAATTGATGCAACTCCTCTTGCATGGCAATGATCCAGTGTGGATCTTGCTCTGCATCTTGAATGGACTGAGGTTCAATTTGAGAAAGGAAGCAGGTGTGCAACAGGTTTTGGTTGACCTGATTTCTGGTTTGCACACCAGCTGAGATTTCTCCAATTATCTGGGAAATTGGATGGTCTCTTGATGTTACTAAATCAACAGGGGGTGTTGATCGTTCACCAACCTGTGTTGTTGTTTCCTCTTGTGGTACAACAACTGGCTCTTCCGGTTGAGCTTCAATATGTTGAGCATTGCTTTCATCTTCACTACTTTCATCCTCTTGAGCAACCTGTAGCTTGTTCATATCTTCAACTAGAGAGTGTTCCTGCAAAGGTTCTATGGTAGAAGAAATCTTCTCCTTGAAAGACATGTTAGTTTCATCAAAAGAAACATGAACAGATTCCTCAATTTTCAATGATGATTTATTATAAACCCTATAGGCCTTGCTGATCATGGAGTATCCCAGAAACACTCCTTCATCAGCTTTGGCTTGAAATTTTGCTAGATGTTTCTTATCATTATTGTGAATATAGCAAATGCAGCCAAAAATTTTGAAATAGTCAACTTTAGGTTTCTTCCCTTTGAGTAATTCATAGGGAGTCTTTCCCTTCAGTTTATGTATCAGGCTTCTGTTCAGCACATAGTTGGAGGTGTTCACTGCCTCTGCCCAGAAGAATAGAGGTAGATGAGCATCTGACAACAATGTAGTGGCAGATTCAATAAGGGTTCTATTTTTCCTTTCAGCTACCCCATTTTGTTGAGGAGTTCTAGGAGCTGAGAAAGTATGTCTGATCCCTTCACTCTGGCAGAACTCTTGCATAAGAAGAGAATCAAACTCTGTCCCATGATCACTTCTGATCAGGGCAATGTGAGTATTGAACTCAATCTTTACACATTTGAGAAACTCTGTCAGACACTTAAAGTTATCAGACTTCTTCCTTAGAAAGAACACCCAAGTGAATCTAGAGAAGTCATCTACAATCACTAAAGTGTAGGATTTCCCTCCTAGGCTTTGTACTGTGATGGGTCCAAATAGATCCATGTGTAACAGATACAGTATCCTAGGTGAATCACTCTTATTAAGTGACTTAAAACTGTTTTTAGTTTGCTTGCCTAATTGACAAGCCTTGCAGAGTCCTTCCTTCTTGTAGGGGCCAGAAGGTAGTCCTCTAACAAGGTTGTCCTTGGAGAGCCTAGCAATAGTTCTAAGGTTTAGGTGTCCTAGTCTCTTATGCCATAAAACATTTGGTCTACAAACTGAGTTGAATAAGCAGATATCTATAGTAGTTGAAAGAAAATCTACTAGGTAGATGTTACCTTTCCTTTTACCTGTCAACACAGTTGTGTTGTCTTCTGACTTGATTTTGCATAGGGTTTTGCTGAAGGTCACCTGGTAGCCTTCATCACATAGCTGACTGATGCTGATCAGGTTGTGCTTCAGTCCTTCCACATATGCTACTTTCTTGAAGGTTACAGAGCCAATCTGGACTGCTCCATATCCTTTAGTTTGTCCAAAGTTGGAGTCACCAAAGATGACTTTGGGTCCAAGCTTGGCTCTAAAGGAATTTAGGTTGTCCTTGTTCCCTGTCATGTGCTTAGAGCACCCACTATCCAAATACCATTGCTGGTTAGATGTTGGATAGGTCTTCACCTGTACATAAAACAATTTACTTGTTTTTGACCCAGTTTACCTTGGGCCTAGGTTGATAACCTTTAAATTCAGAAATGAAAGACATCCCTGGCTGACTCTTATATCCTTCAGGATGATATCTCCTTGGAGGTAAAATCCATTCAGTATAAGGGTTAAATGTTTGGGATGAAGAACCCTCAGGATTCAATTTTGACTTGCCATTGAAAAAATTTCCAGAGCTCTGACCTCTGTTCGACGATCTTGGAGCTGAGTTCGACGATCTTGGGTCAGATCGTCGAGCTCCGTTCGACGGTCGACTATGGCTGAGGTCAGGTATATGGGATCGTCGACCAGCGTTCGACAATCTTGGCTTAGATCGTCGATCAGCGTTCGACGATTTGTCCTGAGATCGTCGAGCTGCGTTCGGCGATCGTCGATCTTCATTCGGCGATCGTCGATCTCCGTTCGACGATTTGTACTGGACTTTAGTTTTCTGAGGCAGATCAGAATTTTTCCTGGCAACCTCTACAACTCCCTTTCCCTTGTCAGAGATGAACTTGATAGGGGTTGTTAGAACAATAGGTTGGCTGGATGAGGCACCCAAGCCCAGTGTACTGTTGAATCTTGAGTTCACTGTGCTTGTGATGTCCATCAGCTTGATGCTTCTCCCATTGAGAGATTCTTCAAGCTTCTTGGCCTCAGAGAGTTCACTCTTCAGTGAAGCTATCTGTTCCCTATGGTTCTCCAACTCCTGAGAGAGCTTGAGGTTTTCTGATTTTAAACCACTTTGTTCAGATAATTGATTTCTGAGAGAGATGATCTCTTTCTCAGACTTTAGCAGGTCTAAACATAGTGCTTTAAATTCAAGTTTGAAATCTTCTGAAGTGAAATCAAAAGAGCTGATTACCTGATCTTCTTCAGGTTGTGTCTCTGAGTCTGACTCTGACTCCTCTTCCTCTGAGTTGTGTTGTGAGGCATTGATTGCCATCATGCAGAACTCCTTTTCCTCTGCATCATCCTCATCATCACTTGAGCTGGAAGAGGCCTCTGACTCCTCTTCAGTCTCACTCCAGGATTCAGCAACAAATCCTTTCCTTGTGTGCTTATTTCTGCTGGAGGAAGGTTTGCTATTTCCATTCCTTTTGGAGTCCTTCTCCTTTCTTCTTTCTTTTTTGTCCCTTCTGTCCTTGTTCTTGTTTTCTGGACAGTCAGGAACCATATGCCCTGGTTTCCTGCAACCAAAGCAAATAATGTCTTTGCTATTGCCAATGGACTTGTCATACCTTGGCTTGTCCTGCTCCTTGTATGATCTTCTTCTGAAGTCCTTTCTGGCCATCTTATAGAATCTTTTGGCTAACAGGCTGAGAAGTTCATCATTGCCTGTACCTTTTTCTTCAGGCAGATCCTCAGCTGCCTTAAATGTTATAGTCTTCTCTTTCCTTGTGGCTGGAGAAGCAGCCTTCTGTTCTTCTTCTCTGTTCTTGATGAGTAGCTCATAAGATTTGAGCTTACCCAACAAGGCTTCAGTTGTGATCTCATTCAGGCTTCTGGCATCTTTAATTGGCCAGATTCTTGAATCCAAAGTGCTGGGGAAGCACATTAGGATCTTGTCATTAAGTTCTGTCAGTGAGATCTCTTTGTCTAATGTCCTCAGTTCACTGACAATTAGACTCAGTCTGTTGTACATTTCTCCCACTGACTCTGTTTCTCCCTTCTTGAAGTTCTCATATTGGGAGATGAGATGAGATCTTCTGTCCTTTCTCTCATCAGCTGAGCCTGAAACTATTTCTGAGAGCTTGTCCCAGATCTCCTTGGCTGAGTTGCATTCAGCTACTTTTTGAAAAATGTCATCTGACATTGTTTGAGCTAGAATGTTCATTGCCTTGGCATCAGCTACTTTCCACTTTTTAATGTCAGCATCTGTTCCTGATGGAGGTGGAACAGCATTTGTGCTTGTGCTCTCTGGAGGTCTTGGACACACTGTCAAAACAGAGTTAAAAATGTCCTCGTCAATGGAATTCATGTAGAGTTTAATCCTTGCTTTCCAAAGTGCAAACTTTGACAGATTGCACACTGGAGGTCTGGTGCTTGCATAATCTTTGTTTTGGGCCATGATTTGTGCAAGCTAAATCTAATAATGAAATATAAAAGAAGGATCTAGTTTGGGATCTTTGGGGTTCAGGTGTTAGCCTGTACAACCAAACAGATATGGTATGTTTAACCAACCTGCCTCTGATACCAATTGAAAGGGGAAACTAGATCTGATATACTCTAAAGGGGGGTGAATAGAGTATATGGTGCTTTTTTAAAATACAAAGAAAAACTTTTGCAAAGCTTTACAACAATTGTTGTAATGAGTGTAAGCAGGGAAGTAGAAATAAAACTAAGCTATGCAGAAACTAAGCACAAGAAAATCTAGGCCAGAAACAAAAAGAAAACATGCAGAACCAGATGACACAAGGAAATATAGTGGTTCCCCAACTTGGGTACATCCACTCTTCTACCACCCTAGGTAGGAATCCACTGCAGGATGAGTTGATCAGGTGTCCTGGGCACCAATGAGCTTTTGATAAGGTGCTCAAAAACCAAATCAGATTTTTTGATCAGGTGTCTTGCCACCAATGAGCTTTTGACAAGGTGCTCAAAAACCAGATTCAAACTTTTGAAGGGAGTTTGAAAAACCCTTTACAGAATGGGGGTGAGAGAGTGATGGCAGTCTTCTCTTTCTCAAGCAACTGAGAAGACTATGTGGATTCAGTGAAGTTGTCAAAGCTCCCCCTGAGTCCTTGAAATCTTCAGGAAGATGAGCTTTACTGAGGGTGATAGGCCTTCAAAGATAGATCTCCAGCAAAAGATGATTTCAGCAAGCTGAAATGTTGAGTGTCTGGAGTCTTGAGATGATGTTGGGCTTGAACACTTGAGAGCTGAAGAGATCTGAAAAATGTTTGAAAGCTTGATCTCTTTTTGATGAGTGTTCTTCTGAATTCTTGTTGACAGAAGATTGAGAGAGTCTCTGTGTATTGAGTTGTGTCCTGTTCTTGTCAATCTCTATTCTCTTGTTCTTGTCTATCTTCTTGTCTGATTCAAAAACATTCTATCTTTTATTCTCTGAGTCTGAATAGAAAATTGCTCTGTCAAAGATAGCCGTTGGTCTGAATTAATTACAGCCTTAATTGCATAAAATGTTCTGAAGGAAAGTCCACTGAATTATTCCTTGAAAAATCCCTTGAAACTTGCTCCAGAAGTAAATGAAAATGGCTGGCAGATCTTCTGAATTAAATGCAGAATAACTTCTATCTGATTTGAATTTGAATCTGAAAGATAACTGGATTCGTCGAACTGAGCTCTGCTATCGTCGAGCTGAGCTCAGCGAACTGGAAAATGCAAGCAGCAAAGAAATCGTCGATCTGAGCTCAAAGATCGTCGAACTGAGCTCAGAGATAAGGATCCAGTGCAGAGTCAAAATCGTCGACCTGAGCTCAGCGATCGTCGAATGGAGTTCGACGATATCGAGAAGTTGAGCTCAGCGATCGTCGACCAGAGCTCGACGATATTATGAGGGTTGAGCTCAGCGATCGTCGAATGGAGCTCGACGATCTGTCAATAGTTGAGCTAGACGATCGTCGACCGGAGTTCGACGAAACGTCGTGCTGAGCTCGACGATTTGGACTTAGTCTCCAGAAAAACTTGGGTCTTCAGGGCAGCTTCCAAACCTAGACTCCTGATCCCTTAGACTCAATTCTAATTGACCTATTATCTATACAGAAGGTCAAAGCATAAATTCCTAGAGACATAGTGATCCTGACCCAAATTAGTAATAGGGTGTTCCAACATCGTCGATCTCCGTTCGACGAAATGTCTTCTTGAAGCAATGTTCGTCGATTGCTGGTCGACGAAAATTGTTTCCCCACACAGAGAATTCGTCGATCTCCGTTCGACGAGAATCTCCCAAACTTTCCCTAATTCGTCGAACTCCGTTCGACGAGCACTGGAAAATTCGTCGAATGCAGACAGAAATTAGGTTAACTCTTCTCCATCAATCATTCCCAGTTGATTTATAAAGAACAGATGGGTTTTCTCATCCAATGGCTTGGTGAAAATATCTGCTCTCTGTAGATCAGTAGGAATGTGGATCAAGTTAATTTTCTTTTTGTCCACATTATCTCTAATGAAATGATGTCTTATTTAAATATGTTTAGTCCTAGAATGGTGAACTGGATTCTGTGCTATAACAATAACACTAGTATTATCACAAAATAATGTTGAATTATTTAAGTTGAAACCATAATCTAAGAGTTGGTTTTGTATCCATAGTATCTGTGAACAACAACTACCAGCAGCCATGTATTCTGCTTCTGCAATTGATGTAGACACAGATGTCTGCTTTTTACAAAACCAGGAGACAAGTCTCATACCAAGGAACTGGCATGTTCCAGAGGTACTTTTCCTATCCACTCTACATCCAGCATAGTCAGCATCTAAGTATCCAGTTAACTCAAACTTTGACTCTACAGGATACCAGAGTCCAAGACTAGGACAACTCTTTATATATCTCAAAATTCTTTTTAGGAAAATAAGGTGAGATTCTTTATAGTTCACTTGGAACCTAGTACAGAGGCATGTGACAAACATTATATCAGGTCTGCTAGCTGTTAAGTATAATAGGGATCCAACAATTGCCCTATAATTTTTCTGATCCACTGGTTTCCCTGCAGCATCAGAATCCACAACAGCATTTGTAGCCATAGGGGTTTTCATCCCTGAAGCATCACCCATCCCAAACTTTTTGATAAGCTCTTTAGCATACTTAGCTTGGGAGAGGAAGATACCATCTGGGAGCTGCTTCACTTGGAGACCAAGGAAGTAGGAAAGCTCACCCATGCTACTCATCTCAAATTTTGAATGCATGAGGTCAGCAAACCTCTTACACAATTTGGGATCAGTAGACCCAAAAATAATGTCATCCACATATATTTGTACTAACAAGGTTTGGTCCTTATGATGTCTAGTGAAAAGTGTTTTATCTATGGTTCCTTTTGTAAATTCATGATCTAAAAGAAAGCTTGCTATGGTCTCATACCAAGCTCTTGGAGCTTGCTTTAGACCATAGAGAGCTTTATGCAATTTGAAAACAAAAGAGGGTTGAGTAGGAGAGATAAAACCTGGAGGTTGTTCTACATAAACCTCTTCTTGAAGTATTCCATTCAGAAAGGCACTTTTGACATCCATCTGGTAGACCTTGAATCTCTTGTAAGCTGCATAGGCAAGGAATATCCTGATGGCCTCTAACCTTGCAACAGGGGCAAAGGTTTGGTCATAGTCTATTCCTTCCTCTTGTCTATAGCCTTGAGCAACAAGCCTAGCCTTGTTCCTCACTATATTTCCTTGAGCATCCAAATTGTTCCTGTAGACCCATTTAGTTCCAATAAATGGGTAGTTATGGGGTCTTGGAACCAAATCCCAAACTCTATATCTCTCAAACTGATTGAGTTCCTCTTGCATTGCAATGATCCTGTGGGGATCTTGCTCTGCCTCATGTATGGTGAGAGGTTCAATTTGAGAGAGAAAACAGGCATGCATCAAGTCTTGGTTGAGTTGATGCCTGTCTGTACACCTACTGAGATGTCTCCAATCACTTGAGATCTAGGGTGATCTCTAAGTGTGACAAGATCAGTTGGTGGAGTTGGTTGAGCAATAGCTTCAGTATTTAATTCCTCTTGGGGAATGATACTAGCTGTTGGGGGAAGTTCAGCCACTTCCTCTTGACTTTCCTCATCACTATCTTCAGCATCCTGTGGAGTGGGATGGTTTGATACCTCTTGGGTAAGGTTCAGTCCATTCATAAACTCACACAGTGGTGGAAGCTGCAAAGAGATTATGGAGAAATCTCTTTCTCCTTGTATGACATGTTAGTCTCATCAAAAGATACATGAACAGATTCTTCAATTTTAAGAGTTGATTTATTATACACCCTATAATCTTTACTGATCATGGAATATCCCAAAAACACTCCTTCATTAGCTTTAGCTTGAAATTTTGCTATGTATCTCTTGTCATTATTGTGAATGTAACATATACAACCAAAGATTTTGAAGTAATCTACTTTAGGTTTCTTCCCTTTGAGTAATTCATATGGAGTCTTGTCCTTCAGTTTATGTATTAAACTTCTATTCAACACATAGTATGAGGTGTTCACTGCCTCTGCCCAAAAGGATAGAGGAAGGTGAGCATCTGACAACAATGTAGTAGCAGATTTAATAAGGGTTCTATTTTTCCTTTCAGCTACCCCATTTTGTTGAGGAGTTCTAGGAGCTGAGAAAGTATGCCTGATCCCTTCACTCTGATAGAACTCTTGCATAAGAAGAGAATCAAACTCTGTCCCATGATCACTTCTGATCAGGGCAATGTGAGTGTTGAACTCAGTCTGTATGCATTTGAGAAACTCTGTCAAACACTTAAAGTTATCAGACTTCTTCCTCAGAAAAAACACTCATGTGAATCTAGAGAAGTCATCTACAACCAATAAAGTATAAGATTTCCCTCCTAAGCTTTGTACTGTAATGGGTCCAAAAAGATCCATGTGTAACAGATACAAAATCCTAGGTGAATCACTCTTATTAAGTGACTTGAAACTATTTTTGGTTTGTTTGCTTAATTGACAAGCCCTGCAGAGTCCTTCCTTCTTGTAGGGGCCAGAAGGTAGTCCTCTAACAAGGTTGTCCTTGGATAGCCTAGCAATGGTTCTAAGGTTTATATGTCCTAATCTCTTATGACATAATTCATTTGGTCTACAAATAGAGTTGAACAGGCATATGTCTACTTTAGTTGAAAGAAAGTCTACTAAATAGATGTTACCTTTCCTTTTATCTGTCAACACAGTTGTGTTGTCCTCTGATTTGATCTTGCATAAGGATTTGCTGAAAGTCACTTAATAGCCTTCATCACACAGTTGACTGATACTGATTAAATTGTGCTTCAGTCCTTCCACATAGGCTACCTTCTTGAATGTGACTGTGCCAATCTGGACTGCACCATATCCTTTTGTTAGTCCAAAGTTTGAATCACCAAATATTACTTTGGGTCCAAGCTTGGCTTTGAAGGATGTGAAATTGTCCTTGTTTCCTATCATGTGCTTTGAGCACCCACTATCCAGATACCATTGCTGGTTTGATGTTGGATAGATCTTCACCTGCACATAAAATAATTTATTTGTTTTTCACCCAGTTTACCTTGGGCCTAGGTTGATAACCTTTGAATTCAGAAATAAAAGACATCTCTGGTTAACTCTTATAGCCTTCATGATGATATCTCCTAGGAGGTATTATCCATTCAGTACAGGGGTTAAACCATTGAGATGTAGAACCTCTAGGATTGAACTTTAATTTGCCTTTGAAAGAGTTTTCAAAACTCTGAGCTCTGTTCGACGATCTCTGAGCTGAGTTCGACGATCTTGGGTCAAATCGTCGAGCTTCGTTCGAAGATCGACTGTGCCAGAGTTCAGGGTTTAGAGATCGTCGACCTGAGTTCGACGATTTAGCCTGAGATCGTTGATCTTCATTCGACGATCATCTAGCTCCGTTCGACGATTTCTGTTGAACTTTGGTTTTCTTAGGTAGATCAGAATTCTTCCTAGCTACCTCCACAACTCCCTTCCCTTTATCAGAGATAAATTTAATTGGGGTTGATAATACTATAAGTTGGCTGGATGAAGCACCCAAGCCCAGTGTACTATTAAATTTTGAGTTCACTGTGCTTGTGATGTACATTAGTTTGATACTTCTCCCATTGAGGGATTCTTCAAACTTCTTGGCCTCTGATAGTTCACTTTTCAGTGAGGCTATCTGCTCCCTACAACACTCCAACTACTCAGAGAGTTTGAGGTTTTCTGATTTTAAAGAGCTGTGTTCAGATAGCTGATTTTTGAGGGAAATGATTTCCTTCTCAGATCTTAGTAAATCTAAACACAGTGCTTTAAACTCACACTTGAAGTCCTCAGAATTAAAATCAAAGGAACTTATTACCTGGTCCTCTTCAAATTGAGTTTCTGATTCAGAATCTGACTCTTCTGCCTCAGAATTTTGTTGAGAGGCATTGATAGCCATCATGCAGAATTCCTTTTCTTCAGCATCATCTTCATCATCACTTGAGCTGGAAGAAGCTTCAGATTCTTCTTCTGTCTCACTCCAAGTTTCAGCTACAAACCCCTTCCTGGTATGTTTGTTCTTGCTGGAGGAGGGTTTGTCATTGCTGTTCTTCCTGAAGTCTTTATCTTTTCTTCTTTCTTTCCTGTCCTTTTTGTCCTTATATTGATTTTCTGGACAGTCAGACACCATGTGGCCTGGTTTCCTGCATCCAAAACAAATAAACTCTTTGTTATTTGATTTGTCATACCTTGGCTTGTCATGCCCTCTGGAAGACTTTTTCCTGAAATCTTTCCTGGCCATTTGTAAAATCTTTTGGCCAGTAGGCTTAGCAGCTCTTCATTGCCTGTGACTTTGTCTTCAGGCTGATCTTCAATGGCTTTGAAAGCTATTAATTTTTCTTTTCTGACTGCTGGTGAAGCAGCCTTCTGCTCTTCTTCTCTATTCTTGATGAGCAGCTCATAAGACTTGAGCTTGCCCAAGAGAGCTTCAGTTGTGATCTCATTTAGGCTTCTGGCATCCTTGATTGGCCAGATCCTTGAGTCACAAGTGCTTGGGAAGCACATTTGGATTTTATCATTTAGCTCAGTCAATGAGATCTCTTTGTCCAAATCTTCAGTTCATTGACTATAAGGCTGAGTATATTATACATATCTGCTACTGACTCAGCTTCTCCTTTCTTGAAGTTCTCATACTGGGTTATGAGATGAGATCTTCTATCTTTTCTCTCATCAGCAGATCCTGAGACTATCTCAGATAACTTGTCCCAGATGTCCTTTGCTGAGTTGCATTCAACTACCTTTTGGAATATTTCATCAGACATAGTCTGAGCTAGAATGTTCATAGCTTTTGCATCAGCCAATTTCCATTTCTTTATTTCTGCATCTGTTCCTGAAGGAGGTGGAACATCACTTGTACTTGTATTTTCTGGAGGTCTTGGACACACTGTCAAAACAGAATTGAAAATATCTTCATCAATGGAGTTCATGTACAGTCTAATTCTTGCCTTCCAAAGTGCAAACTTAGATAGATTGCACACTGGAGGTCTGGTGCTAGCATAATCTTTGTTTTGGGTCATATTCTGTGAAGAAATAAATCTAACAACAAACTTAACCAAGCAGATCTAACTAGAGGGATCTTTGGGTTCAGGTGTTAGCCTGTGCAACCACTAAGGTGTGGTATTTTAACCAACCTCGCTCTGATACCAATTGAAAGTGCAGGTTAGATCTGATATACTCTAGAGGGGGTGAATAGAGTATGGTGCTTGCTAAAAACTTTTTACAACTCTTGTTCTATTTCTAAGTGAACAGGGAAGCAAATAACATAAAGTAAACACAACAACTAACTAAACAAAAAGCAATCACAGAACAATCACAAACCACAGCCAGAAAACAAAAGAAAAAAAGCAACCAGAAGACACAAGGAGCTATAGTGGTTCCCCAACCAATCTGGGTACATCCACTCTTCTACCACCCTAGGTAGGAATCCACTGCAGGATGAGTTGATCAGGTGTCCTGGGCACCAATGGGTTTTGATCAGGTCCCCAAAAACCAAACCCTCAAGTCTTTTGGAAGGAGACTTGCAACTAGAATAATTTTAAAGGAATTTAAAACCCTGTACAGGAATTAGAGAGAGGGTGATAGTGTCTTCTCTGTCAACAGTCAGAGAGAAGACTTGTGGATTGATGTAGCAGCTTTTGCTCCCCCTGAGATCTTGAATTGGTCAGGAATGCTGGAGCACTGCTTCAGGGTGATAGACCTTCAATGACCTAGAATGCCTGGACCAGAACTACTTCAGGAACCTCTTTGACAGATAGATTGAATGTTGTCCTTGGAAGTTATCCTGTAAATAGATCGAAGAAGTCTCTTGATTGAATTTAGTTGTTCTTCTTCTTCTCCAAAAGTCCTCTGGTCAAGGCTGATTGCAGTCAAGAACTTTTGCTTTTAGAATGTTTGTTCTTCTGCAACTTTTTACTATTTTCTGTATTGTAATTCTTGAACTCTGCTTGATTCTGTTCTCTATCTGTGTCTCTGTGTTCTGTGTATCTGTATGTGTCTGTAACTGACTGAGAAATTATTCAAACTTTTGAATGTCGAGCAGTAATTACAGTCGGCCATGGAAAGAATCAGCAATCAATGACTTTCTTAACTGTCCCATGGAAAAATGGCATGTAATCGTCCATAGTCAATACGTGTTCTAACGGTAACATTCCGAGAAGATCTGGCATTAAATGTTCAGGAATCAGCGCCAAGAAACGAGACGGGAACCTTGAAGAAAACCTAATCTGGATTCATCGAACAAAGAACACAATTCGTCGAGCTGAACTTGTGTTCGTCGAGCTGAGCTTGAGTTTGTCGAGCTGAGCTTGATAGAGTTCGTCGACCAGACAATCTTCATTCATCTGATAGATAGTCTTCATTCGTCGAGCTGAGAACCAAATTCGTCGACCTGAGAAAAGTTTTGGACTTAGACAAAATATCATGCATCTGCTGAAATGCTGTGTCGACAAAAGTTGGTGTCGACAGATTGATCTTGGTGTCAACACAAATCCTCTGGTGTCGACAGATTGATCTTGGTGTCGACATAAGTTGGTGTCGACTGAAATCCTGGTGTCGACACAAACTATCTGGTGTCGACACCAACCCTAAGTATCGACACAGATTCTCTAAGTTCAGACATCGTCGAGTAGAGAATAGCATTCGTCGACCTGAAAAGCTGACTTCGTCGACCTGAGAAGCTGTGAACTTGAAGTCCAAGTTCGTCGAGCTCAGAATTTAATTCGTCGACCGAAGCATGAAGCTGGACTTAGAAAAATTTGAAGTTCTCCTGACTTTGGCTTGAAGTAGAAACTGAGTTTTCGTCGAACAGAGAACATAGGTCGTCGAGCTCAGCACTAAGAATTGTCTCACGATCGTCGAGCACAGAATTCCTTTCGTCGAGCTGAGTTCGACGAACGTCGAACTCACTTTACTTAGTCTTGAAAACTTGTGAGTCTGGAGTCTCTGAGGGTCTTGATGAAAGTTGGTCCATCTATAGTTGAGCCGAAGGACTTAACCTAGACTCTAGGACACAAAATGACCCTGGCTATACATGATGGGTCACATCCTAAGTCAGTGAACCTAGCCCAAATCAACTAGGGATCCAACAAAAACCATCATCGGCCCTCCGATTTTTCCTACCCAAGTGCTCTCAGTGAGCGTACGAGAAGGCATCCACGAAGAGAAGAGGTGCAGGCAAGACTCCACCTTAACCTTCGGGGATGAGGATCCTGAGGGAATTCGAACACCTTACAAAGATTCTCTAGTAATCTGTGCGGGGATCGACAATCCCTACTATAATGTAAATCGAATACTCATCGACAACCGGAGTTCGGTTGACGTCCTATTCCTTTCTACCATTCAGAACATGAAGCTTACTAGCCAACACTTCACTCTGGCAGCAGGACCTGTGTATGGCTTTTATAACCATCCAGTCCAAATACATGGGATGATAACCATGCCAGTCACCATGGGAGTTTCGGAGTCAATCCATGCATGAAATCCAGTTCACCGTGGTCGATACAAGCTCAACCCACAATGCGATCTTTGGAAGATATATTCAGTCAATCTAAAAAAGCCATTCCTTCAATCTCGCGCCTCACCATGAAGTTTCCCACGACCAAAGGGGTAGGTGTTGTACGTGGGAATCAAGAAGCCTCCAAGACTTGTTCTTCAAAGAAAGCCTAGCCAGTAAAAGCCAAGCCATGAATATCAATGACTTTGACCAACGAGACGAGGAGATCTTGCAGCGGGGAGCACCAACCGAGGAATTAATTGAGGTCCCTCTCTTGTAGTCAGTCCCAGGACGCACCGTCCAACTTGGATCTCTCCTCCCACAGCAGGAGAGGGAATAATTGATGGCCTACCTCCAGGTAAACACGGACATTTTCTCTTGGAATCTCGAAGATATGCCCAGTATAGATCTGCAAGTCATTCTGAAAGTCTTGTTTTCAAGACTAGCTTTACACCTAGAGGGGGTGAATAGGTTTTTGTCTCTATTAAACTTTTCTAATCTGTTTATTAGATTACTGTTTCTGTTGATTAGATTAGATCAGCTTTCAAGAACATTTACAGACGTCACAGCAAATTTATAGTGGTTCCCCAATCTTGGGTACATCCATTGTCCCTCTGCACCTATCTAACAGTGTGTTAGATTTGGCTCTCCCTCTAGAACTCAGCTTCTTAACAGCTTACAACACCGATCCCGCAGGACCACACATAGGTCACTCAGACCAACAACTTAGGCACTAAGCTAACCCAGGTCACAAAGACCTATCACACAACATAAAGCCAAGCACAGGTCACTAAGACCCAACCTTTATAGTACAGGCTTACAAACCCCAGATTCACAAAGAATCTTTACAGAGAACAGAAATAAAGACTGTGATGTTTAGATACGTGAGCAAGCTCAGTGTCTCATTCTTCTTGTACTAAGCAGATATCAGATCCAAGATATTGATATTGAAGACAATATATAGATAGTGGAATCTTTCTTCAAACAGCTTCCTTTTTCACTGCAGAACTTGTAGGTCTGCTAGCTTTAGATCCTTCTAATGCAGATGGGGATTGCTTCAGCTATCTCTTTCCCAACAAGGTTCTTTGTGCAGAACAACTTCTTCGGGCTCGACGAAAATGGCGAGGAAGAAGATGACGTTCAGCCGCACTTTCGTTTTTAAAAAACCTAGACAAGGAATGTCCTCTCTGATTCGATGATCAGATTCTTTATATCTCATGTCGATTGAGTAGTGGGTCCCACCACCAGGATTGATGGCCGATATTTAGCCAATCAGCCCACGCTTTCCATTCATTCCTAATCCAACGGCTCATTTCTGTGAGTGGGCCCCAACACTTAATGATAAAATAATCCTTGGTAATTGCAGAAGATAGCAATAGTTGGCCACACCAACGTCTCTAGTAGAATTTTCGCAACATTTGAATTTTGGTTGACTTTTGACTTTGATAACGTCAGCATGACTCAGCATCTATGGACTTAGACAAAATTCAATCATTAAAACCAAAAGAGTTGAGTGAGTAGATATCACTCAACGCCACAACACTTGGACAAAATTCTGTCTATCTAGGTATTAAACTCGACGAACTCTGAGCTCCGTTCGACGAACGACAAGCTCAGTTTGAAGAAAGCACAAAATCAGTTCGACGAACTTTAGACTTAGATTGACGAAAGGCAAAACTCAGTTTGACGAACTTTTGGCTCAGTTCGACGAACGTTGAGCTCAGTTCGACGAAGCTGAGCTCGACGAAAGCCAAGCTATCCACGTATTTGGACATAGCCAAAATTCTGCTTCAAGGTGTTGATAGCGTCAAGAGCGTCGAGAGAGCTTGCATCACTCAATGCTTTTTACCTTAGCAAAAAAATTTTGTGCCTTGGCGTTGAGAGAGTAAGCTTCACTCAACGCCAAACTTCTTAACAGAATTTCTATTATCGGGCGTTGAGAGAGTAGCTACACTCAATGCCTTTTGCCTTGGCGTTGAGAGAGTAAGCTCCACTCAATGTCAAACTACTTAACAGAATTTCTGTTATCTGGCGTTGAGAAAGTAAGATACTCTCAAAGCCTTTTGTCTTGGCGTTGAGAGAGTAAGCACCACTCAACGCCAAACTACTTAACAGAATTTTTCTGTTATCTGGCATTGAGTGAGTAAGCTACACTCAACGCCTATGGACTTAGTCAAATTTTTGCTCAACATTTTTGTGGAGTTGACTGGCACAGCAACACTCAACGCTTTGAGCTGTATGGCGTTGAGTGAGTAGACCACACTTAACGCTTGTGGAATTGGCCAAATTTTTAGCCAATTTTTCTAGGCTTAGACAAACTCAGCCTAACTCACAGCCATTTATTGTATGACATTGAGTGAGTAGACTACACTCAACGTTTTTGTACACAACCATCTTTTTTGGCTAACTTTGAGTTAGGCTGAGATAGTCTCAATGTTATATGTTATATTGCATTGAGTGAGTAGACTGCACTCAATGCTTTTGTACTTAGGTAAATTTCTACTAGACACCATTGATTCCATACCTCTGGCGTTGAGTGAGCTTGCTCCACTCAACGCCTGTGGACTAAGTCAATTTTTGTGTTGTGTCTAGCAACCACTTCTTGTGTGCACATGTCCAATCAATAGGAAATGGACTAACCTGCACTCAAGAACTCAAATGCACTTCAAATACAGCTGATGTGTGTGACATTGACCTGCTTGAATTCTCACAAATCAGGGACGTTGAGAACAATGGACCCAACAATCTCCCCCCTATTTGAAGAAGTCAAAACATCATTTTTGTCTTTGGTAAATGGCACACACAACCTATACAACAAAAAAAATAAGTATGGAAATTTTGATAAGCTATAAGTAAATGTACCTAATTTACTTACTCCCCCTATTTTGCTGCAAGGTGTTTGTCCTTCCTTGAGTTCCACATTACTTTATTTCCCTTTGCCATCTATCCCACTTGCTATGACTCCCCCTTACTAGGACCTTCTCTCTTCTCTTCCCCTTTTTGACTTCTGCAAAATAGGCAGATGAGCGCTGGCCTTCCCATTGGCTGACCTTCTTTCTTCTATCCAGAGTAGCTTACTCCCTCTCAGTAGAAGCCACTACTAGAAAACTGACTTTTGGCCAGGGGAAATTGCCTTGGTAAAAAGTCCAAAACCGTGGCTAAAAAGCTTTAGCCGTGGTCTTGCCACGGGAAAATGCTGTGGCTAAAGTCGGTGTGGCTAAAAATTTAAAGCCACGGATCAGCCGTAGCAAATAGTATTAGCTATGAGGAAAAACTGTCGTGGTAAATAAGACAACTATTAGCCACGGTATGAAACTTTGGCTAAAAGTGAACTCATCATTTTTAAAAACTATTTGCACAGTTACAAGCCGCGACAAATACTAATTTATGTATTTTAAAAAAATACATTCAAAATACTATAATGCTAGACATGTGCACCCCTCATTGTAATCACTCTATTTTGAAATGAGGGATCAACATGAAAAAGGTGATGAATGGGAGATGCAAATTTTAATAAATCCTATGATTTTAATGTGTCTTGTGAGAGGAAGGGAGGCACACCAATTATATGAAGTTGCTTGGCCAAATAAAATTATTCAGTGTGATAATCACTCTATTTTGAAATTGATGCTATAATAAAGCAGAATAACTTTAAAACCATATAATTCAATTAAACTAAAAAATGTTTAAATGTAAATTTCAAATCAGTATTTCAGCCAACCAATTTTTGAAAAGTACAAGTTTGCTGCCATCATCCTTGCCAACAAGGAAACATCCCTTGTGACTTCTGGAGTAACTCTGGGATTTCTTGCATCAATCGGAGCTGTAATTGAAAATTAGCACCTCAGAACACTTTACAGAATGAAAACGGTAGGTAGAATTGATGTTTCATGTTGGAAGGTCAACCCTTTATAGGCTAGAAAACATATCCATCTTTGACTTTTAATAATCCTACATTGAAGTAACTACTTTCTTACAAATACTTTATAGCTAGCTAACAACAACTACACTAATAATCCAAGAAACGTATAATGAAAACATTTTTAATGCAAAAAAAATGAAAATTATAGCCGGTTAAGGATTTTGTTCAATATATTTTACCATCACGGCTACCACCCATCCATGACGAGAACTGAGTGAGAGGAGCATTGTAAGGTACACGCTCATTAATTCCAATATTTTTCAAAGCCGTGTCAACACGCCGAAGAAACTTTGGGACAACCTTCCATATAGTTTCATGAAAATAACTCATTCCTGCTCACATTTCATCTTGGGGAGTCGGAGTTCTACGGATTTCATCAGTTCTAATGGCAGCATGTATCTGATGAGAAAAACACAAACGAAAGAAAATTTAGTAAAACATGAATACAGTTGAATACTTGTTACTAGCAACAATTCTCTTTGGATCCATTTCTTTTAGTTTATAAAGCTAAATGACATTTATGCATCCAAATAATTATAACTTCTGGAATCAAAATATGCATGCATTGCTCCAGTTCGACATCCTTAGTGCAATGGATTTTAGTCAATATGTTTGTAAACTAAAAGATTATTATGGATATGTTTAAAATATAATCTCTATATGAAAAATTGAAATTAAATTTGTTTACACATAGAATTAATTAACTAAAGATAAACCAACAGAAGTGCATATACAACCAAATTCACTGATATGAAAATTACCTCTCTCTGAAGAGCTTCATCGAGTTCCTGCTAGTCATCAGGAGTGATATCTTTGGCATACAATTGAGCCAAACAATTCCTTATTCTGTGGGGAAATATGAAAAGAAGAATATACATCAATGGATATCAATACATAAAAATATTGCAAAAATACTATACTTTTAATCACAAGCACAGCAAACTTTAAATCGTGTATGTTATGATGATTACCTGATTGGACTCTTATTGAAAGTCCACCTAGTGTCAACTATCTTCACCTATGGGGGGGGGGGGGGAATAGGTGACGTGCAGCGTTTTTGCGGAATTTAAAATTGTACCTGCACAATAAAAATAAACAGCACAGCACACAGAAAACACAAGCTATTTATAGTGGTTCCCCGATTTGGGTACATCCACTTTCCCTCTTCGACCTATCTCCCAACAAGGGACGACTCGGTCTCTTCTCCAACAGGATTGAAATCCAATCCTTGCACTATCGGAAGGAACTCTTCCACACGTAGGAGTCAACACTCCCACAACACGGGTTGCACCCAACCCTTACAACTAGAAACCTACGTTCCTTTACAACACAAGTAAAACTAGAATGTACAAGAGATACAAACTACGTTTGGAGACTAAGGTGTCCCTCTTTGTTGACGACGTGTTCTTGAAGTCCACAAAGAGTCCACAACCCTAGATCTCTCTTGGAGAGGATCTCCCCGGAACCGGCGGCGGCAAGATGGGCGGCGGCTAGGTTCACGGGATCGGCGGCGACGACGATGTACGGCTGCTGTACTTTAGAGATCCAAACTTCGTAGCGAAGCTAGCTAGGTCTACCAACGGTCACACTGGGATCAAACGTCTCGATCGATTCGGATGGGGAAGATTTTCCCGATCAACAAATCAAGAGACAAGAGATCTCCGGTTAGACACATGAGACACTAAGCTTGGCTAAGCTTCTGTCGCCGGAAGATCAGGAAGAATCGCGATCAAAGGCGGCGACCAACTAGCGCGAGCGGCGACGGCGGCGGCGGAGCAGTTTCGCGATTTTAGGTTAAGATCGGCTCGGCTTCTTTCTGTGTGTCTACTATTCAAAAATACCCATATATATATACTGTAGACAGCTTCAATATGACCGTTGTGGGTCCCACAAGAAGAAACCCAAAATCCGGTTCAAAATAGTGCCAGCTGCAGAATCCGGTTCATGGAGTTCCAGAAAATTGTCTAAGGCAAAATCGGCAAGAATCGAAGAAGATTCCCGCCGAATCGGCGAGAATCAGCGAGTGATTCTCGACGATTCGGCGAGAATCACTAGTGATTCTCGCCGAATCACTTGATGATTCTCGACGAATATTACTTGGCCCTGATCTGCTCCACGAGGGATTCGGCGAGAATCAGTAGTGATTCTCGACGAATATTACTTAGCGCCGCTTTGAAGTAGCTGGATAGAGTCGGCGAGAATCACCCAATGATTCTCAACGAATCGGCGAGAATCACTAGTGATTCTCGCCGATTCGGCGAGAATCACTTGGTGATTCTCGTCGATTTACACTTGGACGATTTTTCGTCTCTCCACCCATGAGGGGCTCCTTGACCCATCCTTGCTCCTTGTCTGCTCTTGCCTTAACACAGCCCTGTACTTGAAATTAAGTACACTCCAATAGAGAGAGTACACGTAGGGCAACACACTGATCTGCTCAACGAGGGATTACGTCGTGCAGACCCGTGTATATTGACCTACTGCACCCTGACATTGGTGTGCACTTAGCGTGGAAAAACTGCAAGCACAACTTGAAATATTTTGTCAAAAACATTGTCTATTTACCTTAGCTTGTTCAGGGGCTTCTTCAAATCAGGTATGTTGTGGATACAATACCCAACAATCTCCCCCTATTTGAAGAAGCCTAAACCATACAAGCTAAGGTGAATAAAGCGTATGGGAATGAAAATTATAACCTTGAAATAAGTTGAGAGATATATTCATTACCGATACCAATTTCGTGCGGGCAAACTTTGGAGCCACCTTAGTCTTAGCCGAGAGGGTAATCTCCCCCTTTTCGGCTTCTGCAAATCTGGGTCTGTAGCATTTGACCCCTTGCTCCCCCTCAGTTCTTGTATCTGTGCTCACACTTGAGTTCCTTGCTCCCCCTCAGATCTTGCACGAGCCTGGAGCTTCTGTAGTCTTCATTCCTCATAGTTTAGCATTCCCAATTCAGTTTTGAAAAGACTGAACTTGGCTTCGTCTAAGGGCTTTGTGAATATATCTGCAATCTGCTTGTCCGTGGGGACATAACAGAGAGAGATGTCCTTGTTCTCCACATGCTCCCGAATGAAGTGGTAGCGCACTTCAATATACTTCGTTCTGCTGTGCGATACCGGATTGTTGGCAATTGCAATTGCACTGGAGGAGTCGCAGTATATTGGTACTTCCTTGAACTGAAGGTCGTAGTCGGCTAACTGGTTTCTGATCCATAGGAGTTGTGCGCAACAGCTGTCTGACGAGATGTACTCAGACTCTGCTGTGGAGGTTGCAACACAATTCGGTTTCTTGCTGTTCCATGAGATAAGCCTCCTGCCGAGGAATTGACACGTCCCGGAGGTGCTTTTCCTGTCATCCCTACTCCCTGCAAAATCAGCATCTGAAAAACCTATTAGCTCGACATCATTGTTTCTCGGGTACCACAAGCCAAGATTGGGAGTACCTTTAAGGTATCTTAGAATTCGCTTCGCAGCGACATAGTGAGATTCCTTAGTGTTCACATGATATCTGGCACAGACACATGTGGAGAACATGATATCCAGTCTACTGGCAGTAAGGTAGAGCAGTGATCGAATGATGCTTCTGTATTTGGTTTCATCGAAAGGTTTACCTTTCTCATCCTTATCCAGAGACATAGTGGATCCCATTGGAGTCCTCATAGAGGTTGCATTCTCCATACCAAATTTCTTAAGGAGTTCATTTGTGAACTTCGTCTGAGAGATGAAGATTCCATCCTCAGACTGTTTCACTTGAAGTCCCAAGAAATACTTGAGCTCTCTCATACTGCTCATTTCAAACTTTCCTTGCATAAGTTTAGAAAAAGTTTTGCAAAGATTGTTGTCCGTTGAGCCGAATATAATGTCATCGACATAGATTTGCACCAGCAAAATCTTGCCTTTGACTTCCCTGAGAAACAATGTCTTATCTATTTTACCTCTAGAGAACTTGTTCTCAAGAAGAAAACTAGATAAAGTCTCATACCAAGCTCGTGGAGCTTGTTTTAAACCATATAAAGCTTTATTAAGAAAATAAACATGATTGGGATAAGTAGGATTGACAAAACCTGGGGGTTGAGCGACGTATACTTCCTCTTTCAGGTCTCCGTTCAAGAATGTTGATTTCACATCCATTTGATAGACTGTGAATCCTTTGTGCGAAGCATACGCCAGGAACAATCTGATTGCCTCGAGCCTTGCTACCGGTGCAAAGGTCTGGTCGAAGTCAATCCCCTTCTCCTGTCTATAACCTTAAGCCACCAGCCTGGCCTTGTTCTTTATGATGACACCATGTTCATCCAGTTTGTTTCTGAAGATCCACTTGGTGCCAATCACATTCTGCTTGTGTGGTCTGGGAACCAGCGTCCAAACGTTGCATCGTTCGAATTGATGTAGTTCATCTTGCATGGCCAAAATCCATGCCGCGTCTTTGTTCGCCTCATCAAACTTCTTTGGCTCAACCTGTGACAGGAAGCTAAGATGCAAAACTTCATTAATAGTACCTCTTCGAGTTCTGACACCGACACGAGGATCTCTGATGATCTGATCTCTAGGATGATCCCTCATGTGCCCGAGCTCTAGAAGTCTGGCGTCTGGAGCTTCGACTACTTCTTGGGCTTCTCCTTCTTCTAAGAGATTTGTTCCATTTTGATCTTCAACGTTCCCAGATGACGTGGAGGTGGAAACTTTGACGTACTTAGGAGTTTCATCTTTAGCGGTCTCATCGAGATCCAACTGTTCAAGTCGTGCACCTGCATCTTCAAGAATACCACTGGAAGAATTGCTGTTAAGAAAACTTCCTTCATCAAATACAACATTAATTGATTCTTCTACCACTAGGGTTTTCTTATTGAAGACCCTATATGCCCGACTGTGGGAACTATAGCCCATGAATATGCCTTCGAAGCATTTTTCACCAAATTTAGTACGCGGGTACTTCCCATTATTCAGTACATAGCATCTACAACCAAAGATCCTCAAGTAGGACATGGTTGGTTTCCTGCCTTTCAGTAGCTCGTAAGGCGTCTTACGATGATGCTTGTTAATCAATGCTCAGTTTTGTACATGACAAGCTGTATTGACGGCCTCTGCCCAGAAGTATTCTGGGAGAGAAGCGTCTTTCAACATTGTCGTGCAGGCTTCAATGAGAGTTCTATTTCTCCTCTCCGCAACTCCATTTTGCTGAGGAGTGCGCGGGGAGGAAAACTCATGAAAGATACCTTGTTCTTCACAAAACTCTGTCATAGCACCAGATTCGAATTCTGTTCCATGGTCACTTCTGAGTTTGACCGCTGAGCAGTTAAATTTGTTCTGAACCTGCTTGACAAAGCTAGTGAAGATGTCAAACGTATCTGACTTTCGTTTTAAGAAGAACACCCATGTAAACCGAGAATGATCATCAACTATCACTAGCGTATAGGACTTGCCTCCCAAGCTGTGAACTTGTATTGGACCAAACAAGTCCAAATGAAGAAGATAAAGACACCGAGAAGAGTCTTTGTCTGCAATGCTCTTAAAGGTAGCCCGAGTCTGTTTGCCCATCTGGCATGCAGGACAGGGGCTATCTTTGATGCACTTGATACTGGGAGCATCCCTTACTAAGTTCTTAGAAAACAGCATACTAATTGTCTTGAAATTAATATGTGCCAATCTCTTGTGCCATCGATCACAAAGAGATGCACTGCCAGCTGCCACTAGGCATACGGGGGTAGATGAATCTAAACTGAGAAAATCTAAGCAGAAGATATTTCTGCTCCTAATGCCTGATAATACCATCTCAGAAGAGGTACGTGAAATTATCAGACATTTATCCTTGCAGAACTTAACGTCATAACCTTTGTCACATAACTGACTTACACTGATCAGGTTATGGTTTAACCCTTCAACATAAGCCACGTCGGTGATAGAGATTATACCGTTGGAAATCATACCGTAACCTCTGGTGACTCCTCGATCTGATCCTCCAAAGATGACTTTGGGTCCATTCTCGACTGGAGTGTAATCACGCAGCAGGCTTCTTGTCCCAGTCATATACCGGGAGCATCCACTGTCCAAGTACCATATCGGCGTTTTGGTGGCCTTTGGACATTCCTGCAAAGCAAGATTAATTTTCCTTAGGAACCCAATCGAACTTGGGTCCTAGATTCCTGGTTAGCATACTCCCCCTCGGTTGGTTAACCCTACGAGTGGTCGGCCTCGCATTGCTAACATAGGGAGTCTCGTAATACCTTGGATTAAACCAACAATCCACGGCAAGGTGACCGACTTTGCCACAGCACCAACAGTCGAATCTGTTGTACCTCTTCCTAGGCTCCTGCCTTACCCTGGGAACGGTGGGTACAGCCGGGGCTTTGGATCTGGAGGTGGTGGCCTCACAGTGATTGCAGTCACAAGACTTCTTCACCTTCTGTATAACAGGCTTGGCTTTTGGTGCCTGCTTTCCATTATGACCGCTAGAGAATTGACCATAATTTCCCATGTGGATTTCCTCATAAGGTGCCTTGAAGGCACTCTCACCGAAGTTCCGGGGAAAGGTCCAACCATCATATCGGCTCTTTGGCTTTGCAACCGAGGGCCGGAAATGATGACCAAAGGTTGATTCAAAGTCATGTTGGTTGCAAGGAAAGCCAGGCTTTCTGAACGCAACAGGACTGAGCGGAGCCTTTCCCTTTTCAGCAGCAGAGGCCTTCTTGGCGGCCTTATTCTTACTCTGGTTCCTGTTTCTCCTGGATGAGGAACCAGATACCCCTACATGTCCCAAGCCAGCTCCTTTGGCCTGAGCAGAGAAGGTATCAACAACTGGAAGAACTGTTTTTGGCATAGAGAAGCTCTTGACGATCTTCCTTTCTGCCACAAGTTGTTCTTCCAACTTGTCGACTTCCTCCTGCTTAAGATCAAGGAGCTTGAGAGACTCTGAATGCTTTGAAGTCAGGTCAAGATTCTCCTGTCGGAGAGAAATCAAACTGGTGATTTCTTCCCTTAGGGAGACACTCTCACCCTTAAGGAATTTCACTTCCTTTTTCTCAGCCTTCAGTCTCTTACGGCACTCCTCGAAAGTGTTGAGCAGAAGCTCATACTTCTCGAGGAGCTCTGCTTCACGGGCCGAAAGGCTATCTTCAGGTTCATCATCCTGAGACTCAGGATCAGATTCAGAGTCGGAGAGAGGGGTGTGAGCTTTTACCTTCCCAGTAAATGGGGGGCATTCTCCTTCTGAGTCGGAGCGACCCACCAGCCCGAAGTAGGCTTCCTCATCATCACTGGAGTCTGAGGAATCAGACTCACTCAGTGTCTTTGGCCTTTTGGCGATGTAGCTCCGCTCTTTCTTCTTATCTCTCGAAGATTTGTGCTCCTCTTCTTTCCCTTTTTCTCTCTTGCCTTGATAGCAGTCGGCCACGACGTGTCCTGGCTTATTGCATCCAAAGCAAATAATGTCAGAGGAGCGATGTTTGTTCGGTTTAGAAGCATACCTGTCAGAAGAATAATTTTTCTTCTGATGCCTGGAGGAGGAGCCGTCTCTCTTTCTTTGATTCCTCATCTTGAGGAACTTCTTGAACTCTCGGGTGATGAGGGATAAATCTTCCTCCGACAGCTCTGAGCTGGAGGAGCATGGCTCGGAGTCCTCCTCCTCATCCTTCTTCCTGGCAGGGTATGAAACCGTACCCTTGCCTTTTCTAGAGTGACTGGCTTTTAGAGCCACAGTCTTTTCTTTGGCTGCAGCCTTCTCTGATTCTTCTTCTGCTTTCCTGGTGTTCAGCTGAAGCTCATAGGACATCAGCTTCCCAAACAGGATTTGCGGGTCTGTTTCAGCTAGTCTGCCAAACTCTCGGATGGCGCAGATCTTTGTGTCTCATTCCTTAGTAAGGGACCTAAGGAATTTATCATTGAGTTCACCATTAGTGAACACTCTTCCGTATCCTTTGAGGGCGTTGACAATCTTGAGGAAGTTCTCGTAGGTGACTCTGATCTCTTCCTTAGGCCCTTGTCTGAAGGCCTCATATTTCTGGTTCAGGAGGGATCTCCGATCATCCCTCACTTCATCAGTGCCCTCCATTAGGATGATCAGGCAATGCCAGATCTCCTGTGCTGTCCTGCAGTTGCAGAAGTTCTGCATCATTGAGTCATCAACTGCGCTGACCAGAATGTTCTGCGCCTTCTTGTCAAGTCCCACTAGCACCATCTCGTCCTTGTCCATTTCAGAAAGTGTCTTCGGCACTTTCTTGGTAGGATCAATGGTGGAGGCCTTAGTGGGGACATAAGGTCCCTCCTCCACGATCATGAAGAGTCGAGGATCAACTGCTTCCATGTAGAACCTGATCCTTTCCTTCTATATAGGAAAGTTGAGCCTGGTGCACACTGGGATCTTGCCTGTGAACTTGAGACCGTCCATGGTAGATGTTTTCCTTCTTCTTGACACTAGTGGCAGGATTCAACTCAAGGTGTTAACCTTTTGATGAGCAACCTCCCTCTGATACCACTTGAAAGTCCACCTAGTGTCAACTATCTTCACCTATGGGGGGGAATAGGTGACGTGCAGCGTTTTTGCGGAATTTAAAATTGTACCTGCATAATAAAAATATACAGCACAGCATACAGAAAACACAAGCTATTTATAGTGGTTCCCCGATTTGGGTACATCCACTTTCCCCCTTCGACCTATCTCCCAACAAGGGACGACTCGGTCTCTTCTCCAACAGGATTGAAATCTAATCCTTGCACTATCGGAAGGAACCCTTCCACACGTAGGAGTCAACACTCCCACAACACGGGTTGCACCCAACCCTTACAACTAGGAACCTACGTTCCTTTATAACACAAGTAAAACTAGAATGTACAAGAGATACAAACTATGTTTGGAGACTAAGGTGTCCCTCTTTGTTGACGACGTGTTCTTGAAGTCCACAAAGAGTCCACAACCCTAGATCTCTCTTGGAGAGGATCTCCCCGGAACCGGCGGCGGCAAGATGGGCGGCGGCTAGGTTCACGGGATCGGCGGCGACGACGATGTGTGGCTGCTGTACTTTAGAGATCCAAACTTCGTAGCGAAGCTAGCTAGGTCTACCAACAGTCACACTGGGATCAAACGTCTCGATCGATTCGGATGGGGAAGATTTTCCCGATCAACAAATCAAGAGACAAGAGATCTCCGGTTAGACACGTGAGACACTAAGCTTGGCTAAGCTTCTGTCGCAGGAAGATCAGGAAGAATCGCGATCAAAGGCGGCGACCAACTAGCCCGAGCGGCGACGGCGGCGGCGGAGCAGTTTCGCGATTTTAGGTTAAGATCGGCTCGGCTTCTTTCTGTGTGTCTACTGTTCAAAAATACCGTATATATATACTGTAGACAGCTTCAATATGACCGTTGTGGGTCCCACAAGAAGAAACCCAAAATCCGGTTCAAAATAGTGCCAGCTGCAGAATCCGGTTCAGGGAGTTCCAGAAAATTGTCTAAGGCAAAATCGGCGAGAATCGAAGAAGATTCCCGCCGAATCGGCGAGAATCAGCCAGTGATTCTCGACGATTCGGTGAGAATCACTAGTGATTCTCACCGAATCACTTGATGATTCTCGACGAATATTACTTGGCCCTGATCTGCTCCACGAGGGATTCAGCGAGAATCAGTAGTGATTCTCGACGAATATTACTTAGCGCCGCTTTGAAGTAGCTGGATAGAGTCGGCGAGAATCAGCCAATGATTCTCAACGAATCGGCGAGAATCACTAGTGATTCTCTCCGAATCGGCGAGAATCACTTGGTGATTCTCGTCGATTTACACTTGGACGATTTTTCGTCTCTCCACCCATGAGGGGCTCCTTGACCCATCCTTGCTCCTTGTCTGCTCTTGACTTAACACATCCCTGTACTTGAAATTAAGTACACTCCAATAGAGAGAGTACACGTAGGGCAACACACTGATCTGCTCAACGAGGGATTACGTCGTGCAGATCCGTGTATATTGACCTACTGCACCCTGACATTGGTGTGCACTTAGCGTGGAAAAACTGCAAGCACAACTTGAAATATTTTGTCAAAAACATTGCCTATTTACCTTAGCTTGTTCAGGGGCTTCTTCAAATCAGGTACGTTGTGGATACAATACCCAACAATCTCCCCCTATTTGAAGAAGCCTAAACCCTACAAGCTAAGGTGAATAAAGCGTATGAGAATGAAAATCATAACCTTGAAATAAGTTGAGAGAGATATTCATTACCGATACCAATTTCATGCGGGCAAACTTTGGAGCCACCTTAGCCTTAGCCGAGAGGGTAATCTCCCCCTTTTCGGCTTCTGCAAATCTGGGTCTGTAGCATTTGACCCCTTGCTCCCCCTCAGTTCTTGTATCTGTGCTCACACTTGAGTTCCTTGCTCCCCCTCAGATCTTGCACGAGCCTGGAGCTTCTGTAGTCTTCATTTCTCATAGTTTAGCATTCCCAATTCAGTTTTGAAAAGACTGAACTTGGCTTCGTCTAAGGGCTTTGTGAATATATCTGCAATCTGCTTGTCCGTGGGGACATAACAGAGAGAGATGTCCTTGTTCTCCACGTGCTCCCGAATGAAGTGGTAGCGCACTTTAATATGCTTCGTTCTGCTGTGCGATACCGGATTGTTGGCAATTGCAATTGCACTGGAGGAGTCGCAGTACATTGGTACTTCCTTGAACTGAAGGTCGTAGTCGGCTAACTGGTTTCTGATCCATAGGAGTTGTGCGCAACAGCTGCCTGCCGAGATGTACTCAGACTCTGCTGTGGAGGTTGCAACACAATTCTGTTTCTTGCTGTTCCATGAGATAAGCCTCCTGCCGAGGAATTGACACGTCCCAGAGGTGCTTTTCCTGTCATCCCTACTCTCTGCAAAATCAGCATCTAAAAAACCTATTAGCTCGACATCATTGTTTCTCGGGTACCACAAGCCAAGATTGGGAGTACCTTTAAGGTATCTTAGAATTCGCTTCGCAGCGACATAGTGAGATTCCTTAGTGTTCACCTGATATCTGGCACAGACACATGTGGAGAACATGATATCCGGTCTACTGGCAGTAAGGTAGAGCAGGGATCCAATGATGCTTCTATATTTGGTTTCATCGAAAGGTTTACCTTTCTCATCCTTATCCAGAGACATAGTGGATCCCATTGGAGTCCTCATAGAGGTTGCATTCTCCATACCGAATTTCTTAAGGAGTTCATTTGTGAACTTCGTCTGAGAGATGAAGATTCCATCCTCAGACTGTTTCACTTGAAGTCCCAAGAAATGCTTGAGCTCTCCCATACTGCTCATTTCAAACTTTCCTTGCATAAGTTTAGAAAACTTTTTGCAAAGATTGTTGTCCGTTGAGCCGAATATAATGTCATCGACATAGATTTGCACCAGCAAAATCTTGCATTTGACTTCCCTGAGAAACAATGTCTTATCTATTTTACCTCTAGAGAACTTATTCTCAAGAAGAAAACTAGATAAAGTCTCATACCAAGCTCGTGGAGCTTGTTTTAAACCATATAAAGCTTTATTAAGAAAATAAACATGATTGGGATAAGTAGGATTGACAAAACCTGGGGGTTGAGCGACGTATACTTCCTCTTTCAGGTCTCCGTTCAAGAATGCTGATTTCACATCCATTTGATAGACTGTGAATCCTTTGTGCGAAGCATACGCCAGGAACAATCTGATTGCCTCGAGCCTTGCTACCGGTGCAAAGGTCTGGTCGAAGTCAATCCCCTCCTCCTGTCTGTAACCTTGAGCCACCAGCCTGGCCTTGTTCTTTATGATGACACCATGTTCATCCAGTTTGTTTCTGAAGATCCACTTGGAGCCAATCACATTCTGCTTGTGTGGTCTGGGAACCAGCGTCCAAACGTTGCATCGTTCGAATTGATGTAGTTCATCTTGCATGGCCAAAATCCATACCGCGTCTTTGTTCGCCTCGTCGAACTTCTTTTGCTCAACCTGTGACAGGAAGCTAAGATGCAAAACTTCGTTAATAGTACCTCTTCGAGTTCTGACACTGACACGAGGATCTCCGATGATCTGATCTCTAGGATGATCCCTCACGTGCCGAAGCTCTAGAAGTCTGGCGTCTGGAGCTTCGACTACTTCTTGGGCTTCTCCTTCTTCTAAGAGATTTGTTCCATTTTGATCTTCAACGTTCCCAGATGACGTGGAGGTGGAAACTTTGACGTACTTAGGAGTTTCATCTTTAGCGGTCTCATCGAGATCCAGCTGTTCAAGTCGTGCACCTGCATCTTCAAGAATACCACTGGAATAATTGCTGTTAAGCAAACTTCCTTCATCAAATACAACATTAATTGATTTTTCTACCACTAGGGTTTTCTTATTGAAGACCCTATATGCCCGACTGTGGGAACTATAGCCCATGAATATGCCTTCGAAGCATTTTTCACCAAATTTAGTATGCGGGTACTTCCCATTATTCAGTACATAGCATCTGCAACCAAAGATCCTCAAGTAGGACATGGTTGGTTTTCTGCCTTTCAGTAGCTCGTAGGCGTCTTACGATGATGCTTGTTGATCAATGCTCGGTTTTGTACATGACAAGCTGTATTGACGGCCTCTGCCCAGAAGTATTCTGGGAGAGAAGCGTCTTTCAATATTGTCGTGCAGGCTTCAATGAGAGTTCTATTTCTCCTCTCCGCAACTCCATTTTGCTGAGGAGTGCGCGGGGAGGAAAACTCATGAAAGATACCTTGTTCTTCACAAAACTCTGTCATAGCACCAGATTTGAATTCTGTTCCATGGTCACTTCTGAGTTTGACCACTGAGCAGTTAAATTCGTTCTGAACCTGCTTGACAAAGCTAGTGAAGATGTCAAACGTATCTGACTTTCATTTTAAGAAGAACACCCATGTAAACCGAGAATGATCATCAACTATCACTAGCGTATAGGACTTGCCTCCCAAGCTGTGAACTTGCATTGGACCAAACAAGTCCAAACGAAGAAGATAAAGACACCGGGAAGAGTCTTTGTCTGCAATGCTCTTAAAGGTAGCCCGAGTCTGTTTGCCCATCTGGCATGCAGGACAGGGGCTATCTTTGATGCACTTGATACTGGGAGCATCCCTTACTAAGTTCTTAGAAAACAACATACTAATTGTCTTGAAATTAATGTGTCAATCTCTTGTGCCATCGATCACAAAGAGATGCACTGCCAGCTGCCACTAGGCATACGGGGGTAGATGAATCTAAACTGAGAAAATCTAAGCAGAAGATATTTCTGCTCCTAATGCCTGATAATACCGTCTCAGAAGAGGTACGTGAAATTATCAAACATTTATCCTTGCAGAACTTAATGTCATAACCTTTGTCACATAACTGACTTACACTGATCAGTTTATGGTTTAACCCTTCAACATAAGCTACGTCGGTGATAGAGATTATACCATTGGAAATCATACCGTAACCTCTGGTGACTCCTCGATCTGATCCTCCAAAGATGACTTTGGGTCCATTCTCGACTGGAGTGTAATCACGCAGCAGGCTTCTTGTCCCAGTCATATACCGGGAGCATCCACTGTCCAAGTACCATATCGGCGTTTTGGTGGCCTTTGGACATTCCTGCAAAGCAAGATTAATTTTCCTTAGGAACCCAATCGAACTTGGGTCCTAGATTCCTGGTTAGCATACTCCCCCTCGGTTGGTTAACCCTACGAGTGGTCGGCCTCGCATTGCTAACATAGGGAGTCTCGTAATACCTTGGATTAAACCAACAATCCACGGCAAGGTGACCGACTTTGCCACAGCACCAACAGTCGAATCTGTTGTACATCTTCCTAGGCTCCTGCCTTACCCTGGGAACGGTGGGTACAGCCGGGGCTTTGGATCTGGAGGTGGTGGCCTCACAGTGATTGCAGTCACAAGACTTCTTCACCTTCTGTATAACAGGCTTGGCTTTTGGTGCCTGCTTTCCATTATGACCGCTAGAGAATTGACCATAATTTCCCATGTGGATTTCCTCATAAGGTGCCTTGAAGGCACTCTCACCGAAGTTCCGGGGAAAGGTCCAACCATCATATCGGCTCTTTGGCTTTGCAACCGAGGGCCGGAAATGATGACCAAAGGTTGATTCAAAGTCATGTTGGTTACAAGGAAAGCCAGGCTTTCTGAACGCAACAGGACTGAGCGGAGCCTTTCCCTTTTCAGCAGCAGAGGCCTTCTTGGCGGCCTTATTCTTCCTCTGGTTCCTGTTTCTCCTGGATGAGGAACCAGATACCCCTACATGTCCCAAGTCAGCTCCTTTGGCCTGAGCAGAGAAGGTATCAACAACTGGAAGAACTGTTTTTGGCATAGAGAAGCTCTTGACGATCTTCCTTTCTGCCGCAAGTTGTTCTTCCAACTTGTCGACTTCCTCCTGCTTAAGATCAAGGAGCTTGAGAGACTCTGAATGCTTTGAAGTCAGGTCAAGATTCTCCTGTCGGAGAGAAATCAAACTGGTGATTTCTTCCCTTAGGGAGACACTCTCACCCTTAAGGAATTTCACTTCCTTTTTCTCAGCCTTCAGTCTCTTACGACACTCCTCGAAAGTGTTGAGCAGAAGCTCATACTTCTCGAGGAGCTCTGCTTCACGGGCCGAAAGGCTATCTTCAGGTTCATCATCCTGAGACTCAGGATCAGATTCAGAGTCGGAGAGAGGGGTGTGAGCTTTTACCTTCCCAGTAAATGGGGGGCATTCTCCTTCTGAGTCGGAGCGACCCACCAGCCCTAAGTAGGCTTCCTCATCATCACTGGAGTCTGAGGAATCAGACTCACTCAGTGTCTTTGGCCTTTTGGCGATGTAGCTCCGCTCTTTCTTCTTATCTCTCGAAGATTTGTGCTCCTCTTCTTTCCTTTTTTCTCTCTTGCCTTGATAGCAGTCGGCCACGACGTGTCCTGGCTTATTGCATCCAAAGCAAATAATGTCAGAGGAGCGATGTTTGTTCGGTTTAGAAGCATACCTGTCAGAAGAATAATTTTTCTTCTGATGCCTGGAGGAGGAGCCGTCTCTCTTTCTTTGATTCCTCATCTTGAGGAACTTCTTGAACTCTCGGGTGATGAGGGATAAATCTTCCTCCGACAGCTCTGAGCTGGAGGAGCATGGCTCGGAGTCCTCCTCCTCATCCTTCTTCCTGGCACGGTATGAAACCGTACCCTTGCCTTTTCTAGAGTGACTGGCTTTTAGAGCCACAGTCTTTTCTTTGGCTGCAGCCTTCTCTGCTTCTTCTTCTACTTTCCTGGTGTTCAGCTGAAGCTCATAGGACATCAGCTTCCCAAACAGGATTTGCGGGTCTGTTTCAGCTAGTCTGCCAAACTCTCGGATGGCACAGATCTTTGTGTCTCATTCCTTAGTAAGGGACCTAAGGAATTTATCATTGAGTTCACCATTAGTGAACACTCTTCCGTATCCTTTGAGGGCGTTGACAATCTTGAGGAAGTTCTCGTAGGTGACTCCGATCTCTTCCTTAGGCCCTTGTTTGAAGGCCTCATATTTCTGGTTCAGGAGGGATCTCCGATCATCCCTCACTTCATCAGTGCCCTCCATTAGGATGATCAGGCAATGCCAGATCTCCTGTGCTGTCCTGCAGTTGCAGAAGTTCTGCATCATTGAGTCATCAACTACGCTGACCAGAATGTTCTGCGCCTTCTTGTCAAGTCCCACTAGCACCATCTCATCCTTGTCCATTTCAGAAAGTGTCTTCGGCACTTTCTTGGTAGGATCAATGGTGGAGGCCTTAGTGGGGACATAAGGTCCCTCCTCCACGATCATGAAGAGTCGAGGATCAACTGCTTCCATGTAGAACCTGATCCTTTCCTTCTATATAGGAAAGTTGAGCCTGGTGCACACTGGGATCTTGCCTGTGAACTTGAGACCATCCATGGTAGATGTTTTCCTTCTTCTTGACACTAGTGGCAGGATTCAACTCAAGGTGTTAACCTTTTTGATGAGCAACCTCCCTCTGATACCACTTGAAAGTCCACCTAGTGTCAACTATCTTCACCTATGGGGGTGGGAATAGGTGACGTGCAGCGTTTTTGCGGAATTTAAAATTGTACCTGCACAATAAAAATAAACAGCACAGCACACAGAAAACACAAGCTATTTATAGTGGTTCCCCGATTTGGGTACATCCACTTTCCCCCTTCGACCTATCTCCTAACAAGGGACGACTCGGTCTCTTCTCCAACCGGATTGAAATCCAATCCTTGCACTATCGGAAGGAACCCTTCCACACGTAGGAGTCAACACTCCCACAACACGGGTTGCACCCAACCCTTACAACTAGGAACCTACGTTCCTTTACAACACAAGTAAAACTAGAATGTACAAGAGATACAAACTACGTTTGGAGACTAAGGTGTCCCTCTTTGTTGACGACGTGTTCTTGAAGTCCACAAAGAGTCCACAACCCTAGATCTCTCTTGGAGAGGATCTCCCCGGAACCGGCGGCGGCAAGATGGGCGGCGGCTAGGTTCACGGGATCGGCGGCGACGACGATGTGCGGCTGCTGTACTTTAGAGATCCAAACTTCGTAGCGAAGCTAGCTAGGTCTACCAACGGTCACACTGGGATCAAACGTCTCGATCGATTCGGATGGGGAAGATTTTCTCGATCAACAAATCAAGAGACAAGAGATCTCCGGTTAGACACGTGAGACACTAAGCTTGGCTAAGCTTCTGTCGCCGGAAGATCAGGAAGAATCGCGATCAAGGCGGCGACCAACTAGCGCGAGCGGCGACGGCGGCGGCGGAGCAGTTTCGCGATTTTAGGTTAAGATCGGCTCGGCTTCTTTCTGTGTGTCTACTGTTCAAAAATACCCGTATATATATACTGTAGACAGCTTCAATATGACCGTTGTGGGTCCCACAAGAAGAAACCCAAAATCCGGTTCAAAATAGTGCCAGCTGCAGAATCCGGTTCAGGGAGTTCCAGAAAATTGTCTAAGGCAAAATCGGCGAGAATCGAAGAAGATTCCCGCCGAATCGGCGAGAATCAGCCAGTGATTCTCGACGATTCGGCGAGAATCACTAGTGATTCTCGCCGAATCACTTGATGATTCTCGACAAATATTACTTGGCCCTGATCTGCTCCACGAGGGATTCGGCGAGAATCAGTAGTGATTCTCGACGAATATTACTTAGCGCCGCTTTGAAGTAGCTGGATAGAGTCGGCGAGAATCAGCCAATGATTCTCAACGAATCGGCGAGAATCACTAGTGATTCTCGCCGAATCGGAGAGAATCACTTGGTGATTCTCATCGATTTACGCTGGGACGATTTTTCGTCTCTCCACCCATGAGGGGCTCCTTGACCCATCCTTGCTCCTTGTCTGCTCTTGCCTTAACACAGCCCTGTACTTGAAATTAAGTACACTCCAATAGAGAGAGTACACGTAGGGCAACACACTGATCTGCTCAACGAGGGATTACGTCGTGCAGACCCGTGTATATTGAGCTACTGTACCCTGACATTGGTGTGCACTTAGCGTAGAAAAACTGCAAGCACAACTTGAAATATTTTGTCAAAAACATTGCCTATTTACCTTAGCTTGTTCAGGGGCTTCTTCAAATCAGGTACGTTGTGGATACAATACCCAACACTTATGACAATCAAATTCTTTTTGAGAAAAACCAATTGGAGTTTTTTACAAATAGCCTCCACACAAAACGCTTCATCTAAAGTCAAACATGACTAATCTATTTAAGCAAACCTGCAATGCTTCTGAACCAAGGACCTTCTTATGGACTAATCTATTTAAGCAAACCTCCAATGTTTGATGGCATAACCCCATCAGATATGAGATAAACAACAACACGCATATGATCTCCAATAATCTATAGAAAAATAAGAGTTAAACAATAGGCTAAAAGAATCACCAATAACTTCTTAAATTAACAAAAATGTAAGGTAAAACAACTCAAGACTATGCTATGATATGTAGAGGTCAAGTGCTCATCGTTAATGCATACATTGAGATTCGTCTTTGTAACATCATCTGCATTGGCATAAAAAATTAGGGCCAAGTTTGATGCCTTTTCTATGATTGGAAAAATCAGATCAATCTCATAGTTGTTGGGAACCTAGAACAATAAACAATAGAAACCTATGAACAAACGATAGTAATGTTTCCACGAAAAAGGGATTGAAGGATTGGTTATCAAAATGTAAACTTCAGTTAAATTATTTCACCGCTATGTAAACCCTAAAAATAATGAACTAGAAAGTAAAACCCAGATCTAAATACAAAGATGAACTGGACAAGTTAGAACTGTGGATACACAAGACAAGTAAACCCTAGCTAGAGCAGTCAAAACAGAACAACATAAAGGATCAAAGATTCGAGAAATCGAAGAATTTCAGCACAAATCCATAGATCAGGCCATCAGAAGAACCTTCATATTTTTTTCTAATCAAAATACAAGACGACAACATATTAGGGGGGAAATGGCTCGCTAACTCCTGCATCGGGTAATAGCAGAGCATCCACGAGAATAGGGATAGGCCTTGCCGCCGGGACGATAGTTGTAATAGGAGGCACCACGGCGAGAGCACGACACGCTGCCTCTCTTCAGCGCTTCGTAGCTGATGTATCCGGAGGTATCCAGGATTCTATGGGCCAACTCGGATGCCAAATCGAACTCGTCACCGCCGGCGATGCACTCCCTGATAGTTTCCTGGCACGCCATTTAATCAGTGTGACAATGACCTAAAACCATTAGAAGAATCAAGAGGAAAATAGAATACATGTAGAACACAGAATCGACGGAGGTTATGAAGGAAAAAGCGGTTCGAGGCGACGATTGCGAGCTGCGGGCATTTCCCGCTATCGACCATGTTGGTTGGAGGCGATGATGGCGAGCTTCTGCCCTAGCTTCTATACAAGGGAGCGATGTAGGGGAGTGAGGTGTGAGCCGTACGGGGGGGGGGGCCGCCGGGTTCCACTCTGGTATGAGGGGGAAAAAAGGGGGGAGGGGGGAGGGAAGAGAAAGAAAAAGAGGGGGAGGAGAAGAAAGGGGTGGGGGGCCAAGAGAGTTAAATTGCCTCTCTTTTATTTTAAATTTTTTTATTAAACGAATTTTGTCCTTGATACTTTTCTCCTGCGATGAATTTTTAAGGCTTCCGCGATTGAATTTATGACACATAGTAAAACGCCGCAAATAAATAATGTATAAAATAAGTCATTATTGTCATCATGTGTTGTGCCCTCAGTAAGAAATGCTCAAATGTTGCTCATAGATAAGTGATATCTGTCTTATGGCTGAGACAGTCGGGCGATTTTGCACCAGAATTCATTGCCCTTGTAAGAAATGTTGCTATTCTCTAGATTTTAGTGTAGATGGTGGGTTGGATGTCAGTTTGGTTTGAGAGGTGTCTGTTGAGTTGGTTTGATTTTTTAAACTCATATGATTCACAACGATTAACTTGTAGGCATTCTCTAGATTTTAGTGTAAGACGTGAAAGTGTTCGTGGCGCTAAAGTATTGTGACACCATTTAGATAATCACAACGATTAACTTGTAGGCATTCATGATGTTTTTTATTGAAAGTGTCGTGAATGGTTCTCTAACAAAATGCCGCGAATAATTTTGTTTTTTTTAAATATCATCGCGCTTAAAACAATTTTACAACCACAGAATAATTTTGTTTTTTTATATCCGATGTCTTTTTAAGTTTAACATAAACTTAGTTATCCAACAATAGAACACTGAAAAAACTACATTGTAAAGATCCAAAAACAGAGGCCCGCGTTTCAACTGACAAACAATAAACTAAACTCACACACAAATAATATTTTATTTATCTATACTAAATCTATAACATCGGATAAATAAATCCGTTAAAAGAATAACCTTGTTTCCATCAACAGATAAACTAAACCAAAACATCTTCAATAAAATAGACAAAACAGATCCCAGATCCAAATAATTGAAGTTCAACGCCTCAGTGAGAAAGCAGAACAGCGAACAAGATGAAGCCTTCGCCTTAACGTCGTTAGGAACATGAGGGCATGAATTAACATTACCCTTCCACCCAGCCAGGTGAACACCAGCGAGCATAGAACGGGCCCGAATCTGGTAGCTATCATCCAAATTATGCTCATGCAAAGTAAGGTTCTAATGAAGATATTATGCAATTACAAATCTACACAAATGAGAAAAAAAATTGCACATATCTAATTAATTTAATTATGCGGCAAGTAAAACATTCATACTTAGGATGCAACTATCGCAAATCTACTGTTACAATAGTAATAGAGGAAATCATCAAGTTCTCTAATATTAAATTTAACTGAATAAGATGGTGAATTCAAACGCATTGCCCAGAGAAGTTTTTTTTAATACGGGGAAGAGCATTTGACCGTTAAGACTCTATGGCCTTAAAAATTACTAAACAGCTTATCTTGACTTCTCAATTGGCAGTTTTTGCCAACGTGTGCAAAAAAATCCTATAGCTTACAAATTGTCTTATATTTCCTCCTATAAGAAAATTACTATCTGAATTTGAATCCCAAGAAATTCCATAGCTACAAATATATATAGATTATTTAATTGGCAAATTCTACCATGTCCTGGGTTTGAATATGATGCTTGAGCCTAAATTTAGAGGATAACTTCAACAAATGAACTTGTAAAGTGCAGTTCCATGCACTTGAAGCACGTTTTGATTTTCTTTGATATTTCAAAGAAAAAAGTCACCAAAAGTATAATTGAGAGTTGATAGCATTGGAAAATTGAAGGTAAGTATTCATGCCACCCAGTTACTATTGGACGAATAGATGCTTGATACTTGAAACTTCATTTTGGATACCATATAAGATGCACATGTGCACAGTGAGTGGTGACATGCAATTAGTACCCATGTAGTCACTCTTAGTGCATGTCCCACTTTAATAAGAATTAATTACAGAATGTCAAAGGTAACACCGTCATTGGAAGTATATAAATAAACATAATAATGATATATCAACTATAAGAATCCTCTACTTATAATTGAACCATAGCCTCAAGGGTTTTAAGGATGTCAACTCCATAAGAAGAATAAATATTAGAAGATTTTACAGCGTTTGATTTGTTCTGCTTATCATTCATGCCCCAGATCAAATACAACAACAATGGAGATAGAGCACGCCGAGGTGGTGGCATTCGATATGGCGAAGACATTCAGCAGTGCAACGCCATTATGCGAGGTGGTGGCATTTGCGGGGTATTTTCTCCAAGACAAATAATTTAGAGGAAATTTATTACCTCCTTGTGTTCCTTCTTCAGGGTAGCGTGCTCTTGTGTAAGCTGAGCAATTTCCAACTCCATAAAAAGAAGCATGCAGAGTGTTTAGACCCTAAACAATGTCAAGTTGGTTTTGAATTCCAAGTAGAAAACTTCAATAAAGTTGGCGAGCCAAGAGTCATTCTTGTAAGTCTAGACAAATATAAAACTTCAATCACGGGCACTTTGAATTTGTCGTTATGCCCTTCGGCCTCACTAACACACCATCTACATTCCAAAGTTTGATGAACAATCTCTTCCACCAACAACTCCGCAAGTCCATCTTGATTTTCTTCGATGATATCTTGATCTTTAGTCCGTCATGGTCCGCGCATTTGGAGCACTTGAAGTTCACGTTGGGAATCCTACGCCAACACCAATTGTTTTTGAAAGGAGCAAGTGTACCTTTGGAAGTCAAGAGGTACAATACTTGGGACATATAATTTCCAAACATGGGGTAGCTACGGATCCATCCAAAATTCAATAGATCCTTGATTGGCCGACGCCAACATCAGTGAAGCAGTTACGTGGGTTTTTGGGGTTGTCGAGGTATTACTGCCGCTTCATTCGTGGTTATGGATTGTTAGCCAAACCACTCACCAACCTCTTGAAGACTGCCGGCTTTGTATGGGACACGACAGCGGACCAGGCATTTGCGAAGTTAAAGCGGGTTGTTTCATCAACACCGGTATTGCGTTTGCCGGACTTCCAGAAATTGTTCAAAGTGGAGACGGATGCGTCGGATACCGACATGGGAGCGGTATTATCGCAGGAGGGAAGGCCGCTAGCATTCTTCAGTAAAGCGATAGGCCCCAAGAATGCAGCCCTTTCGGTGTATGAAAAGGAATTGTTGGCTATTGTGTCGGCTGTGCAACATTGGAGGCACTATCTTGTGGGAAGTCCATTTTTCATTAAAACGGACCATCAAAGCTTACGCTTCTTGATGGATCAGAGGTTAGCAACACCCCGCCAACATAAATATCTTCAGAAATTAATGGGCTATGATTATGTGATCCAATATAGGCAAGGGAAGGATAATATTTTCGCGGACGCCCTTTCCCGCAAGGTGAACTCCATGGAGTTGTATGGTCTTGTCAAAGGTGACGTCAGACTTGATACAAGCCATCAAAAACTCATGGGAGGAGGATGATAAGCTGCAGTGAATCATCGCAGCCAAGGTAAAGGACAGCACCGCGAAATCACATTATAGCTGGAATCAAGAACTGCTCTGGCGTAAGGGCCGGCTGGTTATAGGCTGGGATGATGCACTCAAGCAGCGCCTAATTCAGATATACCACGATGGCACGGCTGGCGGCCATTCCAGGATGACAGCCACCTATCATAGAATGAAGAAAATGTTCTACTGGAAGAATATGAAACCAGACATTTATGCTTATATCCAACGGTGCCAAGTATGTCCAAAGTGCAAGGCGGACAATCAGCGACCCGCGGGATTACTTTAGTCGTTGCCCATTCCGGAACGAGTTTGGCAGGACATTTCGCTAGATTTCATCGAAGGTCTTCCGAAGAGTAAGGGAAAGACTACTATATTCGTGGTGGTGGACCGGTTGAGTAAGCAAGCACACTTCATGGCAATCTCTCATCCGTACACGGCGGAGTCCGTGGCCCAAACATTCGTTGATTCTATATTCCGGTTACATGGCTTGCCGGCCTCCATTGTTAGTCATCAGGATGCTACCTTTGTGAGCCAGTTTTGGAAGGAGCTATTTAGGGTCCTTCAAGTGCGACTTAAACTTTCAACGGCCTACCATCCTCAAACTGATGGCCAAACGGAAGTGGTTAATCGGTGCATTGAGGGGTACTTACGGTGCATGTGTCATGAGCATTCTAAGAGTTGGGTGGAATGGTTACCGTTAGCGGAATGGTGGTATAACACAACCTTCCATAGTGCCAAACGGATGACGCCTTATGAGATAGTTTTTGGCCAAGAACCAATGTTACACATACCATACATTGAGGGGACAACCACAGTGGATGGGGTGGATCGATCTCTTCAAGCTCGGGAACAAGTAATCAACACCCTTAAACATAATTTGGCGCAGGCACAGAATCAGATGAAGATGTTGACCGACAAGAAACGACAAGATCGACAGTTGGAGGTGGGGACTTGGGCCTATGTACGTCACCAACCATACAAGCAAACAAGCTTATGGGCGCATGGGTTTCATAAACTGTCCCCACGGTTTTTTGGACCGTTTTTGGTGATCGAAAAGATTGGACAAGTGGCCTACAAGTTACAACTTCCATCGGAGGCCAAAATTCATCCAACCTTCCACATATCGCAGTTGCGAGAGCATAAAGGAGCACCACCGACGGGGTACATACGAATTCCGGTGGCAGTGAATGCGGAGGGGAGCGCACTGATGGAGCCTTTGGCGGTGCTGGACAGGCGCATCGTGCCAAGGAATGGGCGGGTGGCGACCCAATTGCTGATTCAGTGGCCAGAGAGCAGCGGCAAGGAGGCAACGTGGGAAGATCTATGTTCCATCCAAAAGAGGTTTCCAGATTTTGTTCCTTGAGGTCAAGGAATGTGTGATGGAGCCTTTGTCATTGATTCCATAGTTCTTGTATTGAAATATTCAGTATTACTTTCACCTTTTTGGACTATTTCTAAAGTAAAAAAAACGAAGTTTGGACATGTTTTTTTTGTATTAACACTTCATCAAAAAATTATTTATTTTATAAAAACTTAGTCCCTCCCAGAAGCAAAAAATCATGAGGATCATGTTTTACACTGCTAATTTGTTATCCTAACTTGCAAAAACGTCTCTTCAGAAGTGTAAATGATGGAATATTTAGCGAGTGAGGCGGCTATAAAAGCGGCTTTATGTGCATAAATGAAAAAGTTGTGATCGTCATTTTAATGTTAGCATGCCCAAAAAAGGTGAATTTTTGAAAAGATTAACTGTGCAAAGTGGTCATGAAATTGTAATAAGATAAATATTATTTTCTTGGATAACTATATAAAAACTCCTTTCCATTCCCAATTTTAGTCAAAAACTATCTAGAGGAACGAATCTAAAATGATTCGTCGGATAATTGTTTACACATCATTTTAGATCCCTACACTATCATCACTTCACTATTATTTCCTTGGGGCATATATCCTGCATCAGGTTGGCTAGACACTTGTTATATGTAGTACTTGTTTGGTTCATTGCTTCACCGGGACATGCAGAAATAAGAATGTGTTGATTGAAATTTAGAAATTACCGGATAAACTATCTGCTTCTATTTTGTTATATAAACCAATATTAGAATTCATGAGCTACCCTTGGGATTTTCACATAGTTATTAATGTGATGTACTTGTTTTTGTAAGTCTCTCATTTTGCCTCATATACAGTTACAGGAGAGCAGAATGGTTTTATATATGCGAAGATATATGGTGGATTTGATCATGTTAAATCTTAAGTAAGCCACATTAATCATTTTAATTGAATTTTATCAATGTTAGTTCATCACAATTACTTTTTTGTCAGATCTGTAATCTTGTTGCTGTTTCAAAATTCATATATATATGACAAAGATAATATGCGGTGAAAATAACGAGCAAGAAAATGGAGCAAGTGACCGATGCAGGAAGAAAATGGAGCAAGAAAAACAAGTCATTTTTTATACGGACCTATGCTATCATTTTCTAGTTTTATTATTAGTAGGGATCCTTACCTCAAGTCACTGATGCAGGCAGAAAAACAGGGATAGAGGATCTGGACGAGGAACCCCGGTGGAAGAAGCATGTGGCTGCAGGGAAAAAAATGGAGCAACAAAAAAAGGTATATGAAAACATAGGTCAGAAGCAGATGAGGAAGAAAGACAGGGACGGAGGATCTGTACGAGGAAACCCAGTAGATGAACCATGATGGAGAAAAGGAACATAAACGGAAGCAGATGATGAAGAAAAGGAAGAAGATGAGGAAGAAAGAGGGAGATCTTACCTCCGACGAGATCGATCGGCGGGATTGGAGCGGCCAAAAATTTTGTCGAGCGGAGAAATGGCGACACCAGGTTTGCGAAAGCTATCAGGAATGATTTCCGGAAAATAACTGAGCGACACCGATATTAATGAGCGGATGGGGTAAAATCGGAATCGCATAAAATCAGTCCAATTAAGTTTACCGGAGTGAGGCCCGACCGGGGGGTTAGGGTTGAGAGGTACGGGAGGGGGAAGGTGCGAGGAGTTCGTCTATAGCTATTTTTAATGGAGATTCCAAATGAATATGGCGGTTCCTATTCAACAAAGCTGAATCAACGGACCTGATTTAGGTCAATAATCTCTTTTTGGCCATGAATATTATTTTTCATGCCTAATACATTTGTATTAGCCCACTATTTATAACACTGGTTATAAAATAACTGTTAACCACGGTTTTTGCAATCGTGGCTAAAATAAGTGTATTATCCACGATTTTTAGTCTTTGGCCAAAACAAGTGTAGCTAATACTCACTTTTCTAGTAGTGAGCATCAGTGAACTGATACTACTGGGGAGTCTATATGTCCAACAAGATGAATAATACCTGCACAAAAAAATAATACAAAAGGGAGTGCCTAAAGCTATACCAAGTTCAACATACCTAACTAAAATTTGAGGGTGTTGAACTTTGCTTCATCTAATGGCTTAATGAAGATATCAGCCGCTTGCTTGTCTGTGGGGACAAACTCAAGACTGATGTCTTCCTTCTCCATATGCTCCCTAATAAAATTATATCTTATTTCTATATGCTTAGTCCTACTATGTGAGACAGGATTCCTAACAATAGAAATAGCACTTGTAGAATCACAGTAAAGAGGAGTTCTAATTACCTGTAGGTTGTAATCCTGGAGCTGATGTTGGATCCATAGCAGCTGAGCACAACAGCTGCCTACTGATATATATTCTTAGCAGTGGATATAGCCATACTAGTTTGCTTCTTGCTGCTCCAAGAAACTAGCATTCTTCCTAGGAACTGATAGGTTCCAGTAGTGCTTTTTCTGTCTTCTTTGCAACCTGCAAAATCTGCATCTGAAAATCATGTTAGATCAAAATCCCTATTTCTAGGGTACCGTAGGCCAAGATCTGGTGTGCCCTTAAGATACCTCAAGATTCTCTTTATAGCAGAGTAATGAGATTCTTTAGGGCAGGCCTGATACCTAGCACAGACACATGTGGCATACATGATGTCCGGCCTACTAGCAATCAGGTATAGAAGGGAGCCAATTATCCCTCTGTACAAAGACTCATCAATAGGTTTTCCTTTGTCATCTTTGCCTATAGGCATACTTGATCCCATGAGAGTTCTCATGGTGGAGGCATTCTCCATACCATACTTTTTGATTAACTCCCTGGTGAACTTAGATTGGGCTATGGACAAGCCATTATCAGTCTGTCTTACTTGGAGTACCAAGAAGAACCTGAGCTCACCCATGCTGCTCATTTCAAATTTTCCTTGCATAAGTTTAGCAAACTTACTGCAAATGTTTTCTTCAGTAAATCCAAAGATAATGTCATTGACATATATCTGGACTAGGATAAGCTTGCCTTTTGATTCCCTTAGAAATAGGGTCTTATCTATCTTCCTCCTTGAGAATTTATTCTCAATGAGGAAGCTGGACAAGGTTTCATCCAAGCCCTAGGGTCTTCCTTTAGCCCATATAGAGCTTTCCTAAGCTTATACACAAAATTAGGAGAGTTGGGATCTATAAAACCTGGTGGCTGAGCCACATATACTTCCTCTTTGAGGTCCCCATTCAGGAATGTTGATTTGACATCCATCTGGTAGACTCTGAATCCCTGATCGGTAGCAAATGCAAGGAAGATCCTTATGGCTTCCAGTCTGCCTACTGGGGCAAAGGTCTGGTCAAAGTCTATGCCATCTTCTTATCTATAGCCTTTAGCCACCAGTCTAGCCTTATTCTTAAAAATAATGCCATCTTGATCTAACTTGTTCTTGTAGATCCACTTAGTCACTATGACATTTTGTACTTGAGGTCTGGGGACCAACTTCCAAACCTTACATCTCTTGAATTGGTCAAGTTCTTCTTATATTGCACAAATCCAGAACTGGTACTTAATTGCTTCTTCAAACTTCTTTGGCTCTTCTTGAGACAGGAAGCTTGAGTATTGAGTTGTATTCATACTCCTGCTCCTGGTCTGGACCCCATGATGTGCATCACTAATGATTTGGTGAACTGGATGTTCCCTTAAATGCCTGGTAGCTGGAGGCAATTTAGCTGCAGCTTGCTGATCTTCAGGGTTTTCAGCTAGCTGGTCTTCATTTTCTTCTGGTATGTCTTCCCCTTCTCTTAGAATAGGCAGTCCATCATCATTTTCCTGGACTGTGGGGGTAGCTTCCTTGATGGTCAGCTTGTCCATCATCTGCTTTGTACCTGCAATATTAGAAGAGGAGGAGCTTGGCAGCTCATAATTAACCATGTTGGATTCATCAAAAACAACATGAATTAACTCTTATACAACTTAGATAGTTAAGTTGTAGATTTGATATGCCTTACTATGAGTGTTGTACCCAATAAAAATCCCTTCATGGTACTTGACAGCAAACTTAGTTAAATGGACTTTTCCATTGTTGAGCACATAACACTTGCAACCAAAGATCCTGAAATAGCTCAGGTTTGGTTTTCTGCCATTCAAGATCTCATATGGAGTCTTCTTATGGCTCTTGATGATAGAAGCTCTACTAAGGACATAGAATGCAATGTTAACTGCCTCAGCCCAGAAGTATTCTGGGAGGGATGAGTCACTTAATAAGATTTTACCAGCCTCTATGAGAGCCCTATTTTTCCTACCAGTAATTCCATTTTGCTGGGGTGTTCTAGGAGAGGAAAATTCTTGATGAATCCCTTGCTCTTCACAGAACCTTGTCATGCACTCAGACTGAAACTCAGTCTCTTAGTCACTTCTGATTTTTGACTACAGTATTGTTGAATTTATTCTAAATTTGCTTAACAAATGTCTGAAAGACATCAGGGGTTTCAGATTTCTTCCTTAGAAAGAACACTCAGGTAAATCTAGAAAAGTCATCAACAACCACAAGGGTGTAGACTTTCCTACCTAGATTTTGAACTGGCATAGGACCAAACAGATCCATATACAAGAGGTATAAGGACCTCACTGAATCTTTGGAGCCAATGCTCTTGAAGGACGTCTTAGTCTATTTGCCCTTTTGGCATGCAGAGCAGATACCCCCCTTAGTGCATATAGACTTAGGCTCATTCCTTACCAACTCTTTGCTGAATAGCTTGTCTATGGTCCTATAATTTAGATGGGCTAGTCTCTTGTGCCACTGGACATAGGAAGAGGCTTTCTCATCTACAACTAGGCATACATGTGAGTCTTTGCTAGAGCATAGAAAATCTAAACAGTACACATTTCCACTCCTAGTGCCAGTTAAGATGACCTCTTGGTCACTCAACCTCCAAATTTGGCACTCATCCTTATGTAATACTATGTCATAGCCAAGATCATAAAGTTGGCTAATGCTTATCAGGTTGTGTTACAACCCTTCCACATAGGCTACTCTAGTGATAGCGACTATGCCATTAGAGATCTTACCATAACCTCTAATCACCCCTTTTTCTGACCCACCAAAGATGACCTTTGGTCCATTCTTTACAGGAACATAATCCTTGAGCATGCTCCTTATTCTAGTCATGTGCCTGGAACATCCACTATCCAAGTACCATATAGGGGTATGGGCACTTGGACTATCCCACAAAATACAAATCAATTAACCTTAGGACCCCAATTTTTATTGGGTCCTTGGTGCATGTTAGGCTGAAAATAATTCTGCCTGCTTGTATCTCTTCTAACAGGCAAGCTAACATTTGCACTCTGCACAATATGATTATGCCAACAATCAACAGCAAAGTGTCCTACCTTGCCACAACACCAACACTCATGGATGTTGTACCTGCTTTTTGGAGTAGGTCTAGTGGTTGTGTTAACAACAGCTCTAGGTTTAGAAGGAGTAGCAGCAGTCCTGTTGCACAGTTTCCCAGCCCCAGTCTGAAAAGTGGTGGGTCTGTCAGTAGAAGTGCTTGGGATATCTTGAGCCCTTCTAGCAGCAGCTTTCTTTTCAGACAACATACTCTTGATGGCCTCAGAGAAGCCTAGGTCTGGTCTACTGACAGCCTTTCCCTTTATCTTAGATTGGGCTGGAGGAATTTGGGAACAGGCTGCAACTTTACCCTTGACTGAAGGGGCTGTAGCACTAAACACAAATGGTCCAGGATGGGCCATTTGTATTTTCTCATGGGCACGAGCACCTTTGATGTAAAAGCCGCCATTTTGTGGAACATCTTTGGTCACACAAGGTAGTTTAGCAAGATTCCAGTGACCATAAATACTCTCATGGTAATGGCTGTTTGAAGGAAACTGAACTTTATTAAACTTGATAGGAGCCTTAGAGGCTAGTGGCTCCACTTGAGATTTGCCCTTTCCCTTAGGATTAGCAGCTCATGTCTTTCTCTTGAATCCCAACCCTCTCTTTCCCTTTTGGTAGGAGAATGAGTCTATCAAGGGCAACACTGTGCTAGGCTTAGAGTAGCTAGCCACTAATTCCCTCTCCTTTTGGAGCCTTCCCTCAAGATTCCTAATATGGTTGTTCTTGAAGGTTATGGTGCTTATCTGAAGGATTGTAACATTCTTCAGTTTGCTGACTTATTGAGTCTTCAGATCCAACAAGTTTGCTGAATCTAAAGTAGCAAGCTTTAAAGAGGTAATTTCCTAAGCCTGATGTTTGGCCAAGAGCTTGCTCTTCTTAAAAGCCTGCAAAAGTGCACCATAGTTATCAATCAATTGATTGATGTCTCCCTCACATCCCGAGCCATCATCATAACTTGATGTAGAGGCATGGGAATCTAGAACAGATTCATAATCTGACCATCAGCCCAAGACAGCATTTGTCTTCTTCAGAATCCACCTCTGAATCACCATCTGATTATGATAGAGGGGCCCTGTCTTCAATCCTGACAGCAGGATGTACCTCCTCAACTTCTTCTTCTAAAGAAACTAGCCTTTTGATGCAGTCTGCTTCAACAGCTCCTTCTTTAGTAGAGTACAGCCCAATGTAGGCTTATTCTTCTTCTTCTGACTCTGATGAGGAGGATTCAGTTCAACTCTTTTGCTTTTTGTCAATGAGGGATTTCTCCTTCTTGCCTTTTTGCTAATGATCCTTTTTCTCACCATATTCCTTCCTTTTGACAGGGCAGTCGGCTATCACATGCCTAGGTTTTCTGCAATGATAGCAAGTCATATTAGAGGAAACTTGTTTACTAGATTTGGAACCATACCTGTCCTCCTTAGAGGATTTTCTCCTGCCCTTGTAATAGTCATCCTTAGGATGAGATGAGGAGGAAGGCATGGCTCTTCAGTGCTTCTTCTTCAGGAATGTTTGGAATTATCTGGTGAAGGCAACAAAGTCTTCATAAGACCATTGGCAGCCTGATGTGCTTTCCACTGATTTTCCAGACCCAGATTCAGCATCTCTCCTTGGTGGAGAGGGAGACTTCCTTCTGCTTCTGCTGGAGCCTTCAGATTTGAATGCCACACATTTGTCCCTTGCCTAAGGCTTGTTGTTATTCTCCTCATCTTTCCTGGCAGCCAGCTGCATCTCATATGAAAGCAACTTTCCAAAGAGGGTGTGAGGAGCAGTTTCACCCAGCTTTGCCACTTCTCTTATGACACAGATTTTTGTGTCCCAGTCTCTAGGGAGAGATCTAAGGAACCTGACATTTAGTTTATAGTGACTGAAAACTCTTCCATAAGTCTTTAGCTTATTCACAATGTTGAAGAACTTCTCATAGCAGATGGTTATGTTGTTCCCCTTGGATTTCCTGAAAGCCTCATACTCTTGGTTGAGCATAGACTTCTTGTCATCTCTGACCTCATTTGTCCCCTCCATGTAGATTGCAAGAGTTTCCCACATTTCCTTTGCTGTTTTGCAATGGATCAGATTCTGGAGTGTAGAATCATCCATATCACTCATGATGATATTCGTTGCCCTCTTGTCTATTGAGGCCAGGGCCAACTCATCTAGGGTTGATATCGAGTCAAATTCGAGTGATTTTGGCTCGGCTCGAAATCGAAATTTTCGACTCGAACTCGACTCAAAATCGACTCGAAATCGAAATTGATTTCGAGTTGAGTCGGCTCGACTCGAAATGACTCGATTCTGAGTCATCTCGAAATCGAATCGAGTCGGCTCGAAATCGAATCGAGTCGGCTCAAAATTGAATCGGATCGGCTCGAAACCGAATCAAATCGGCTCGAAACCGAATCAAATCAGCTCGAAATTGAGCAATTTTTCTTTTTATTTCTAATTTGCTCAAAATTAAATTTGGAAACCTATAATTTAGCAAATGAAACACTTAAAGCCTTCATTTTTTTATTTAAGTTTAAATTTTGTTTTTTAAATCTTAAAATATGAATATATTAATAAATATATAATTTTTTTAATTAATTCGAGTTGATTCAAATCATATTTCGAGCGATTCAGGGCTGACTCGAAATCGACTCGAAATCAGATTCGAGTCAAATTGAATCGACTCAAATTAAGTCGAATCAATTTTAACCGATTCCGATTCGGCTCAATTTTCGAACGATTTTCGAGCGACTTTCGAGTTTCGAATAATATGCTCAGCCCTAAACTCATCCTTGGTCATCACATCATATATTTTGGGAGTCTTAACATTGGCATCCAGTACTGAGACCTTCATAGGGATGAAAAGTCCTTCTTCAACTGTAATGTACATTCTAAGGTCAGCAACTTCCAAGAACTGCCTCACCCTTGCTTTTCAGATGCCAAAGTCTTCCTTCCTATAGATTGGAAGTCTTACAGCACTCAGCTCCCTGTTGGTCATTCCAGAATCCATGGAGACAGACTTCTAGCTAACCTTGGAGATCTACTCAGACTGTTAAGCCTTTAAAGAGTAACCTCCCTCTGATACCACTTGAAAATCTTGTTTTCAAGGCTAGCTTTACACATAGAGGGGGCGGGGGGGGGGGGGTTAATAGGTTTGTCTCTATTAAACTTTTCTAATCTGTTTATTAGATTACTGTTTGTGTTGATTAGACTAGATCAGCATTCAAGAACATTCAAAGATGACACATCAAATTTATAGTGGTTCCCCAATCTTGGGTACATCCATTATCCCTCTACACCTATCTAACAGTGTGTTAGATTTGGCTCTCCCTCCAGAACTCAGCTTCCTAACAGCTTATAGCACCGATCCCGTAGGATCACACACAGTCACTCAGACCAACAACTTAGGCACTAAGCCAACCCAGGTCATAAAGACCTATCACCTGACAGAAAGCGAAACACAGGTCACTAAGACCCAGCCTTTATAGTACAGGCCTACAAACCCCAGATTCACAAATAATCTTTACAGAGAACAGAAATAAATAATGTGATGTTTAGACACTAGAGCAAGCTCAGTGTCTCCTTCTTCTTGTACTGAGCAGATATCAAATCCAAGATATTGTTGTTGAAGACATTATGTAGACAGTGGAATCTTGTTAAATTTTCTCAACGTGGTCAGCAAGATAGCCCAAACGCCAAATTAATATCTTCGGAACTACCCAGTTCGCACGCTGAACCTGCGGAAACCCAAGGACTAGAGGTTGCACCCAACAAAACAATGGAAGCACAAGAAGGTCTTATTATGCATTCACTTCTTTACAATCCGAGGCATACATAGCGAGACATGATTTCGCTAGTATTACAGCTGTAAACAGAAAGAACCAAAAAACAAGCCGGGCGGACAGCACTCCAGTCCGCCGAGACCGCGAGGTCGCCGAGACCGCTGAGCTCGCCCAAGCTATGCTGCAATCCGCCGAATACCACGGAGTCCGCCGAAGCCGCGAGGCCGCGCGGACAGACCGTTATTCGCCTCCTGCTGAACCCAAACTGAGGAACTCCCTTACCCGCCTGAAGCTGGCGGACAGGTTATTGAAGCTGGGAAAGTTGAAACAGAACTGACAAGCCGCAGAGCGACCTCCTGCTGAGTCCGCAGAGACCGCACACTTCCAAGCACTGACCGAAGTCACAGCCAAACTCCTGGCTCCTTGAAGTTATCCGCGCGACCTGCACACAGCAAACCGTCAGCCTGAAACAATCCGCGCGGACTGGAAAACACAGACCGCAGCACTCACCCAACCCAATTTACTGTTCACTCACGTTACTTAGGTTACTGTAGATGTGCCAGGGGGGTCCTATTTATAGGCAAGGTGAGGAGTGTGGTCACCGCCCAAGAGATAGCGACACCACCCTCAGTCCGCGCGAATACAACCACCGTCCGCTGAGTCCGCATGGACTTAGCCGGATACCAAGGAAACCCGCCAGGAGCAAGGCAACCATTGACGAACCCTCTCCAGTCCGCCCAAGCTAAGCGGACAAGGCACCAGCCCGCAAAGCTCCAACTGCTTCAGGATAGCAAACCCCCTTCAATGGCTGTCCGCACCAACCCGAGGCAGTCCGCAAGACTCACACCTCAATCCGCCACAAGTCACGACCAAAGGCAAACAACAACAGTCCGCCCGGTCACAGCAGACTTCGCGGATACGGCGGACACCATGAACTTGGCACAATGTGTGATCAAGTCCAAAACTATCAAGGGCCAGTGCGAGCATGGCGGACACAAAGTCCTGTCCGCCAAACACCCTAGCACAGACCGCAACCAGTCTGCGAGCTCCTCGCACTTGTCCAACACAGCAGCTTCCTCCCGGACTCCAAACACCAGTCCGCCAACCGGTCTCCACAGTAAGACCTGCTGTAACACCTGAGCTCGACAAGGCCTCAGCCAAGCTCAAAGCCCAGTCCGCAACAGCCAAAACCGCGGACACACCAGTCCGCAAGGCTTCCCGCGAACTCGAGCCAACCCGCCAACAGCGCAAGCTTGCACCCGCGACCACTGAGCAATGCACCAGTCCGCAAGCCTCTCTATCCGCAGATACCAGGCCGCACCAAACCGCGGACTCCATGCAACATCCCGCTCAACACAGCCGGCTTCCACCAAACTTTTCACCAGGTCGCAAACCGCAGTCCGCCCAGTCCGCCAAAGCTGTCCGCCACAGGCCGCGCGGCCTGTCCCGTCACCCACTTCCACTTCACAAATTTCAACACTCCCCCTTGAAGTGAGAAGTGGTGACCAAGCCCAGCAAGCTGCGCAAGCGTTCAAAGGGCCCCTTCGACAGCGGCTTCGTGAAGATGTCAGCAAGATTGTCTTCACTCCGAACATGCCCGACCAGCAGAGATCCTTCCAACACCTTCTCCCTGATGAAATGGTGATCAATCTCTATATGCTTGGTCCTGGCGTGACACACTGGATTGTTTACCAGTTTGAGAGCACTCTTATTGTCACCCCGGAGTAAAGTAGGCCCTTGCACTTCTTCATGAACATCCTCTATAAGCCTCCTCAACCAAACGGCTTCCCGAGCAGCCAAGGCCGAAGCCTTATACTCCGCCTCCGTGGTTGAAACCGACACCGAGTCCTGCTTCTTGCTACACCACGAGATGCTAGCTGAACCGTAAGTGAACACATAACCTGAAGTAGACCTTCGATCATTCGAATCGCCGCCATAGTCAGCATCCGTGTACCCGAGCAATGCAACCTCCGCGTCCCTTCTATAGAGGAGTCCCATATCAGAAGAAGCCTTGACATACTTCAGAATTCCCTTTGCCGCTACTAGATGAGATTGCCTTGGTTCAGCCATATACCGACTTACTCGGCCAACAGCATAAGCTATATCCGGCCTTGTAATCGTCAGATAAATCAAGCTCCCAACAAGAGCCCTGAACACCAAGGGATCATGAAGAACCCTTCCCTCATCCCGTCGAAGCTTCAGCCCAGATTCCAGTGGAGTAGAGCACTTCTTCCCTTCGCCCATATCAAACCGCTTCATAATGCGATCAGCATATCCTTTCTGGCTAATGAGAACCCCGCACTCCTTCCTCTCCACTTCCAGACCGAGAAAGTGATGCAACTCTCCCAAGTCTTTCATCTCGAAGCGTATAGCAAGCTCTGCCCTGAGCCTTGCTACTTCCCCCTCTGAGTTCCCTGTGATGATCATATCATCCACATACAGCAGGACCAAGACTCTTAGCTCTCCCTTCTTCTTGACGAACAAGCTTGAATCCGAGTTGGAAGCCAGGTATCCACAGAATTGCAAGTACTCTGCAATCTTCCCATACCACGCTCGAGGAGCTTGCTTCAACCCATAGAGAGCCTTCCTGAGTTTGCAGACATAGTCCGGATGCTTCTCAGAGACAAAACCAAGCGGCTGATCCATGAAGATGTCCTTGTCAATCTCGTCGTAAAGAAAGGCATTCTTCACATCGAGTTGCCACAACCTCCATCCCTTGCTAGCAGCCAAGGCGATCACCACTCTTACAGATGTCATCTTCGCAACTGGACTGAATGTCTCCTCATAGTCTTCTCCATACTGCTGTGAGAATCCTCTAGCGACCAGGCGAGCCTTGAACCGATCAATGCTCCCATCAGCCTTCTTCTTCAACATATACACCCACTTGCAAGTAACCGGAGTAACGCCATCAACCTTGGGCACAAGATCCCAGGTTTCATTCTTCTTCAGAGCATCAATCTCTTCCTTCATGGCATCATCCCACTCCTTCACTCCAGTGGCCTCGTTGAAGTTTGCAGGCTCTCGCTCATCCAGAGGACCTGCAAAGAAGCAGGAGACAAAGCTCACTGCATTCCCATCACAGTACCGAGCCGGTGGCTTAACCACCCTCTTCGATCTCCGAAGACACGGCTCCTTGCTCACGGCTTCCGTTGCTTCTTCGGGCTCCACTCCTACCTGGGGCAAGAATTGAGCAGTGCTCCCCCTGCTTCCTGAGCCAGAAGGCTCAGCCTCGGAGTTCGAAGCAACAGGAGCTGCTGGTGAAACAGCAAGCTCCTCTTCCAAGCCTTCAGCAACCTCCACCGGTGCTTCATCAACCTTGCTACTTCCGGTTAGCTCCACCGAGCCACCTCCATATGACGTCAGCTCGTCAAAGACAACGTCTCTTGACACCACGAACTTCTTCGTCACAGGGTCCATGCACTTCCATCCCTTCTTCCGCTCATCATAGCCAACAAAGACAAGTTTCCTTGCCTTCGCATCCAGCTTTGTCCGTGAGACGTCCGGGACATGCACGCAGCAAGTTGAACCGAACACCCGAAGGTGTCCAACACTCGGCTTCTCCTTCAGCAACAGCTCAACAGGAGTCTTCATGTTGATAGGGCTGAGTGGCATCCGGTTGATAACATAGGCAGCACAAGACATGCCCTCCGCCCAAAAGGACCTTGGGATATCTTTCGCATGAAGCCAGCATTTGCAGGTCTCCGTCAGATGACGGATCTTCTGCTCCGCTACCCCATTTTGTTGTGGAGTGTGGGCACAAGTAAGCTCCCGTTGGATCCCGTGCTTCCTGCAGAAGTTAGAAAACTCGGAAGAGACAAACTCCCCTCCGTTATCAGTTCTAAACTTCTTAACCCGCAAGCCAAGCCGGCCTTCTACCAACTCCTTGAACTCCACGAACAAACGGAAGGCTTCCGACTTCTCCTTTAAGAAGTACACCCAAGTATACCTTGAGTAGTCATCAACCAAGACAAGCATGTATTTGCTTCCACCAAGGCTGGCAGTAACAGTCGGTCCCATCAGGTCGCCATGAATACACTCCAGTGGTTTCTTGCTCCTTGTTTGTGATTTATCAAACGGAAGGCGATGTGCCTTACCGTACTGACAGCCCGCACAAACATGCTCATCACCAAAGGAGGATAACTTCGGCAACCCCCTCACCAGACTTCTACTCGCCACTGCCTTTAGCTTGTCCATGCCAACATGCCCCAGCCTCTCATGCCAGATAGCCGCACTATCATTGGCTCTCATCCTATCAACATAGGTACTGGTGGAAAGAACAAACAAGTTCTTCACCCTCCTCCCAACATGAGCAACATCAGCCTTTACCGCTGATACGTTGTGAAGGAACCTCACGTCTGTTGGCCCAAACAGAACGTGATACCCAGCGTCCACCGCATTGGTCACCGAGAAGAGGTTCTTCTTCATGCCCGGCACGTGATACACACTCCTTAACGTGAGTGGCCCCTGATCACTACCCAAAGACACGACCCCCTCCTTCTTTACTGCATAAACAGTATTATCAGCAGTGATAATAGCTTCATTTCCTGAGTAAGCCTGCATGGAGGTGAACTTCGACTTGTCTTCGGTGAGGTGATGACCACACCCGGAGTCGATGATCCACTCGCTGTTGAAGTCCTCAGTAGACAAGGCCCGGACACAAGTGCCCGTCATGAAAGCTCCTCCCCATTCTGCTTCTTCACTTCGCGAGCAAGCTTCCTCCTTTCCCGCAGCATGCCCAGGCTATAGTTTGACCTTGCAGTCCCGTTTGAAGTGCCCACGCTGATGACACCGGTAGCACTTCAGATTCTTCTTCCAGTCCTTAGGAGCATTGCTCCTCTCCGGCGGATATGAAGTTGAAGTCTCCTTCTCAACAGCGGCCTGCACCTTCTTCTTCTTCTTCCCTTCCCATCCCTTCTTCTTGCCTGAGAAAAGAGCCTCGCTGCCATCCTGATTCAGATTCACTCCAGCCATCTGCCTTGCTAAGCTCTCCTGCGAGGCAAGCAGATTCTCCAGCTCCAGCAACGACGGCTGAGTAGCCCACCCTTGAACATATGTAACAAAGGCCGCATACTCCTTCCGCAAGCCGCGGACAATGTGCCTTTTCATCTTTGCCTCGGAGATAGGCTCATCAGGATCCAGTGCCGACAGCTCAGCACACAAGCTCTTCATCTTTAAGAAGTACTTGGAGATGGAAAGGTCTCCCTGAGTTGCCCTGGCCAACTCATTCTCCAGGAACTGAAGCCGCGCCACATTCTTCCTATTGAACAACTCATCAATGGTTGTCCAAATATCAGCAGCCGACTCACATCCTATGATGTGATCAAACAGTTCCGGAGAGACAGCTCTCTTCAGAACGAACTCCGCCTTAGCATTTGTTCATCTCCAGAGCCTCACCTGCTCAGCAGTACCGAAAGCAGCAGTGACTTCCTGTCTGTCGTCTCCACCAACGACATCCCACAGCTCATCGCCAAGAAGATAAATCTTCATGCACGACTTCCACTTCTTGAAGTTAGTCGGCGTTAAGAGTTCAATGCCCAGACCTCTTGCTAAGCTTCCTTCCATGGAGATCGCCTGTTGGAACCCTTCAGCAGCTCCAAGCAACAACACAGGTTAATCACCACTCAATCACTGAGTAACAACGCTGGTTGACCTCCGCTCATGCAACTGAACAACCCGCAACCTCAGAAACCTCGCTTTGATACCATGTTAAATTTTCTCAACGTGGTCAGCAAGATAGCCCAAACGCCAAATTAATATCTTCGAAACTACCCAGTTCGCACGCTGAACCTGCGGAAACCCAAGGACTAGAGGTTGCACCCAACAAAATAATGGAAGCACAAGAAGGTCTTATTATGCATTCACTTCTTTACAATCCGAGGCATACATAGCGAGACATGATTTCACTAGTATTACAGCTGTAAACAGAAAGAACCAAAAAACAAGCCGGGCGGACAGCACTCCAGTCCGCCGAGACCGCGAGGTCGCCGAGACAGCCGAGACCGCTGAGCTCGCCCAAGCTATGCTGCAATCCGCCGAATACCACGGAGTCCGCCGAAGCCGCGAGGCCGCGCGGACAGACCGTTATTCGCCTCCTGCTGAACCCGAACTGAGGAACTCCCCTACCCGCCTGAAGCTGGCGGACAGGTTATTGAAGCTGGGAAAGTTGAAACAGAACTGACAAGCCGCAGAGCGACCTCCTGCTGAGTCCGCAGAGACCGCACACTTCCAAGCACTGACCGAAGTCACAGCCAAACTCCTGGCTCCTTGAAGTTATCCGCGCGACCTGCACACAGCAAACCGTCAGCCTGAAACAATCCGCGCGGACTGGAAAACACAGACCGCAGCACTCGCCCAACCCAATTTACTGTTCACTCACGTTACTTAGGTTACTGTAGATGTGCCAGGGGGGTCCTATTTATAGGCAAGGTGAGGAGTGTGGTCACCGCCCAAGAGATAGCGACACCACCCTCAGTCCGCGCGAATACAACCACCGTCCGCTGAGTCCGCATGGACTTAGCCGGATACCAAGGAAACCCGCCAGGAGCAAGGCAATTATTGACGAACCCTCTCCAGTCCGCCCAAGCTAAGCGGACAAGGCACCAGCCCGCAAAGCTCCAACTGCTTCAGGATAGCAAACCCCCTTCAATGGCTGTCCGCACCAACCCGAGGCAGTCCGCAAGACTCACACCTCAATCCGCCACAAGTCACGACCAAAGGCAAACAGCAACAGTCCGCCCGGTCACAGCGGACTTCGCGGATACGGCGGACACCATGAACTTGGCACAATGTGTGATCAAGTCCAAAACCATCAAGGGCCAGTGCGAGCATGGCGGACACAAAGTCCTGTCCGCCAAACACCCTAGCACAGACCGCAACCAGTCCGCGAGCTCCTCGCACTTGTCCAACACAGCAGCTTCCTCCCGGACTCCAAACACCAGTCCGCCAACCGGTCTCCACAGCAAGACCTGCTGTAACACCTGAGCTCGACAAGGCCTCAGCCAAGCTCAAAGCCCAGTCCGCAACAGCCAAAACCGCGGACACACCAGTCCGCAAGGCTTCCCGCGAACTCGAGCCAACCCGCCAACAGCGCAAGCTTGCACCCGCGACCACTGAGCAATGCACCAGTCCGCAAGCCTCTCTATCCGCAGATACCAGGCCGCACCAAACCGCGGACTCCATGCAACATCCCGCTCAACACAGCCGGCTTCCACCAAACTTTTCACCAGGTCGCAAACCGCAGTCCGCCCAGTCCGCCCAGTCCGCCAAAGCTGTCCGCCACAGGCCGCGCGGCCTGTCCCGTCACCCACTTCCACTTCACAAATTTCAACAAATCTTTCTTCAAACAGCTTTCGTTTTTCCTGCAGAACTTATAGTTCTACTAACTTCAAATCCTGCTGATGCAGATGGGGATTGTTTCAGCTATCTCTTTCCCAGCAAGGTTCTTTGTGCAGAACGACTTCTTCAGGCTAGACGAAAATGGCAGGGAAGAAGATGACATTCATCCTCACTTTTAATTTCAGAAAACCTAGACAAGGAATGTCCCCTCTGATTCGATGATCTGATTCTTTATATCTCAGGCCGATTGAGCAATGGGTCCTACCACCAGGATTGATGGCTGAGATTTAGCCAAGCTGCCCACTCTTTCCATTCATTCCCAATTCAATGGCTCTTTGCTGTGAGTGGGCCCCAGCACTTAATGATGAAATAATCCTTGGTAATTGCAGAGGATAACAACAGCTGGCCCCACCAACGTCTCTGGCAGCATTTCCGCAATATTTGAATTTTGGTTGACTTTTGACTTTGGTGATGTCAGCATGACTCAGCATCTGTGAACTTAGCCAAAATTCAATCATTAGAACCAAAGGCGTTGAGTAAGTATCACTCAATGCCATAACACTTAGATAAAATTCTGTATGTCTAGGTATTGAGCTCAACGAACTCTGAGCTCCGTTCAACGAACGGTAAGCTCAGTTCGACGAAAGCATAAAATCAGTCCGACGAACTTTATACTTAGATCGATGAAAGGCAAAACTCAATTCGACGAACTTCAGGCTCAGTTCGACGAACGTTGAGCTCAGTTTGACGAAGCTGAGCTCGACGAAAGCCAAGGTATCCATGCATTTGTATATAGCCAAAATTCTGCTTCAAGGCATTGATAGCGTCGAGAGCATCGAGAGAGCTTGCCTCACTCAATGCTTTTTGCCTTAACAAAAATTTATGTGTCTTGGCGTTGAGAGAGTATGCTCCACTCAACGCCAAACTACTTAAAAGAATTTCTATTACCGGGCATTGAGTGAGTAAGCTACACTCAGCGCCTTTTTCCTTGGTGTTGAGAGAGTAAGCTCCACTCAATGCCAAACTACTTAACATAATCCCTGTTATCTAGCGTTGAGAGAGTAAGCTACTCTCAACGCCTTTTGCCTTGCCATTGAGAGAGTAAGCTCCACTCAACGCCAAACTACTTAACAGAATTTTTCTATTATCTGGCGTTGAGTGAATAAGATACACTCAACGCCTGTGGAATTAGTCAAATTTTTGCTCAACATTTTTGTAGAGTTGATTGGCACAACAACACTCAACGCTTTGAGATGTATGACGTTGAGTGAGTAGACCACACTCAACGCTTGTGGACTTGGCCACATTTTTAGCCAATTTTTCTAGGCTTAGACTGACTCAGCCTGACTCACAGCCATTTGTTGTATGGCATTGAGTGAGTAGACTACACTCAATACTTTTGCACTTAGCCATCTTTTTTGGCTAACTTCAGTTAGGCTGAGATAGTCTCAACTCTATATGTTATATGGCGTTGAGTGAGTAGACTACACTCAACGCTTTTTTACTTAGACAAATTTCTACTAGACACCATTGAATCCATACCTCTGGCGTTGAGTGAGCTTGCTCCACTCAACGCCTGTGGACTTAGTCGATTTTTGTGGTGTGTCCAGCAATCACTTCTTGTGTCCACATGTCCAATCAACATGAAATGGACTAACCTGCACTCAAGAACTCAAATGCATATCAAATACAATTGATGTGTGTGACATTAACCTGTTTGACTTCTCACAAATTAGGGATATTTGGAACAATGGACCCAACACATTCAACACTCCCTGAACATAAACCTGGCATGAAGATCGGTCGTCTAGAAGAAAAGAAATTTCGCCCCCAAACAACTTCAAGCCATCAAGGAGGAGGTCAGAAAGCTCCTCGAGGCGTGATTCATACGTGAGGTTGAATATCCTGTTTGGTTGGCTATGTAGTAAAGGTACAGAAATCCTCCGGAAAGTGGAGAATGTGTGTGGATTACATAAACCTCAATCAAGCTTGCCTGAAAGACAGCTTCCCCCTGCCTAAAATCGACCAGCTTCTCGACTCAACTACAGGACACCAACTTCTTAGTTTCATGGATACTTACTTCGGTTATAACCAAATCAGAATGAATCTGGCAGATGAAGAGCATATAATGTTTAGAATAGATAAGGGAATATACTGCTACAAGGTTATGCCCTTCGGTCTTAAAAATGCCAGGGCCACCTACCAGCGGCTGATGAACAAGGTATTCAAAGATCACATCAGAAAGTCCATGGAAGTATATATAGTCGACATGCTAGTAAAAAGCATCCGGCGGGAAGACCATGTGGAGGATTTGGAAATGTTTTTCAAAATTCTCCGACAGTACGGTATGAGACTCAACCCGATCAAATGCGTATTTGGTGTGACGTCAGGAAAATTCCTAGTATTCATGGTAACACAGCGAGGGATAGAGGCGAATCTAGAGAAGATTAAAGCCATTGAGAATATGGAACCCCCTCGGACTCTGAAGGAAGTGCAACCCCTAAACGGAAGGATTACGTCAATCTCGTGATTCCTAGCATGAACTGTCGTTAAGTATCTACCATTTTCAAAAACCTTAGGGGAGCAAAGTATAACATCCCGACTTTTATTGGGCCACCAAAGCCCTAGTGGGCCCAATAAAAGTGACACGAACCCTACCCATGACCTGGTAGAAGGCAACCCTTGGTGGGAAATGGGCTAGAGAGCTCCGATTTGAGTTTTGTCAGTTCCCATGGCCTCGTATAATCAAAACGAGCACATCAGAACTCGTTGTGTCACAATTCAAGGCCTAACGACGAATATGAACACTTTGACCATTTTAGTGCACCGTGGCATGCAGATTTTGGACTTTTACTAAACGAACTCTGATTCAACCCCAGTCAGTGTCTCCAGACTCGTATGGTCAATACAAAGTCAACAGAAGTCGTCCCGGACAATTTTGATGAAGAATAGTCAACTCTAGGTCAAATCAAGCATATCTGTGCACCGAAAAGAGTGCGCACACCAATTGTAACATAATACCAAAACTTTGACCCAACCCCGATGTCTTGGACCCACCTTGACTTTGACCAGCATGGGGGACCCACCCTAGGGTTGACTTTGGTCAAACCCTTCTAAAAGTCAATATTTTTGGATTTTAAAAAAAGGTGTTCACACTCTCTTCTTTAATTGGTTAAGGCCCTACTCCCTCTCACATCTTGGGCCACCAAAACTAGCCACTTGATGGAGTAGGTCCATGGGCCAAGTTAGGCCCAATTCTCCCTCCCCCTCTTCTTTTCCCCTTAAGATGTAAGGACCAAGCCTTAAGGCTCCCCCTCCCATTTCTCCCACATGGGAGAAATGCCCACAGCCTCCAGCTGTCCTTGGACAGCTGGAGGGTGGAGGTTAATCCCTCCTTAGGGAGGGATTAATCCCACATTGAAGGCATAAGGGAGATCCCCCTCCCCCTAACCTATTTAATAACACACCACCCCTACCTCAACTCCCAAGATCTGAGTGCACACCCCACCTCGCCCCCCCCCCCCCTCTATCGGAGCTCAGGTCGCCGGAAAAGGCGAGCCCAAGCTCCACCACCCCGCCACCTTTCATGGCCAACCAAGCCAGCCCCTCCCAAACTCCCCCAGCGTAGGTGGAAGCTTCTCCCCTTCCCCTTTCTAAACCTTTGGACAATCTGCATGGGCCTCCTAGTAGACAGAGTGCCGCCGACACCACCTGACCTATGCTTCAGGTCAGGTGGTGGTCGCAGTAAAACTAGCCCCTCACAATGCCAGTTGTGGTGCTGGTGAAGGGCTAAACCACTGGGGAAGACCTTCCTCGATGGTGGAATGTCGGGGTGCCGCCGGAAAATGCTGCTCCGGCGGTACCCAAAAAAGCAGCTTTTGCTCTGTTTAAATTCCGGCGGCGCTATGGGCGGTTGGTCACCGTGCCACCATCGGAGAAGATCCCTGCCCCCGACATGCCAATTGGGGGTGTTTCATGGTAGGGATCAATGTCGGAGAGATAGGGTGACACGGTGGCGCTGGGAGTAGGGCCACCATCACCCTGCTCTCGGGTTGACCATATAAGGCGGTGTCCGGCGGCGGTAGGCCACCGAACCACCACCCAAGGACTCGCGGGCCCCCGGAGAATTGGCTAAGGGTTGCGCTGGCACCCTGTAGTGGCCGGCCAGCAGTGGCAAATGGCCACCACTCCTTCCATCATCAGGGATGAAATCACCGCCGTCCATCTCCGGTGATGAGATGGACGGCGGGGATTATCCCAATTCCCTCCCTGCCTCCATTTATTTGCCCCCCATAGTAGATCCACGGCTGATCCGCTGTGGGGAAGAGATGGAACAAAGACCCTTCTGGCTCAATCTCAGCCGTAGGATCAGGTTTAATCTGGCTATCTCCAGACCCCCTTTTTTTAACAGAAAATTGAGAAATTTCTGGAAAACAATCTAGTCCTCTGGGAGAAAGGTGGCCAACATAAAAAGTGCTCCTCTTGATGAGTGCTTCCTCCACAAAAATTTTGAGAATTTTTGAAAACAATTTGGTATTTTTAAAAGCCTAAAAAAATTTATTTGGCCAAAATAAAGGCACAAAGTGTCTCAGAAAATTATGAAAATATTTCTAGGTTTAGTTTATACCCCATTAGAGGTTGTATTAAAATTTGGGGGTATGGTGATAAGAATTGATATTTTTCCCAATTGATGGGATCCTAGGGCCGCGCTCGGAATTTATTTCGCTCTTTTTCCTCAGAAATGAAAATTGGAGCGTGCGACCACCCTCCCTAATTTGAATATTAATTTAAAATTACCATATCGACGAGTGTGGCCAAGGCAAGAGGCCAAGATCTGAGCATTCCAAAATTTCATGAAACAGCTAAGCGCCTCGACCCCCGGGTAGTTGGGCAGACTCGGAAAGTAGAGTACGAGTCGTGAGTTGCTAATTATTCTCGATGAATAATAAAGGGGTAACTCCTAAAAAGACTTTGATTTGATTGAGACGTGAACTAAAAAGGTGCAACCAAAATTATCGGATCTTAATAATAAGTGTAACCCAAGGAAATATTGAAAACTGAGAAGGAACTGATTACACCTCCTGGGGATGGAGAAAGAATTCTGAATGCCTCCTGAGAATAGAGAATGAACTAAAAATACCTCCTGAGAACGGAGATGGAACTGATGCCTCCTGAATGGAGTGATTATACTACTAACCATTTTCTTTATGATTATTCCAATCTTGCACTGGTCCAGTTCCTTTATTTATTTCAATTCAGTACTTTCATTTCAGTTTTACTCCAGTCCCGTACTGGTCAAGTTCAATTCAGTACTTCCATTTTAGTTCTACTCCAGTCTCGTACTGGTTAAGTTCAATTCACTACTTTCATTTCAGTTCTACTTCAGTCTCATGCGGGTCAAGTTCAATTCAGTACTTTCATTTCAGTTCTACTCCAGTCTCGTACCGGTCAAGTTCAATTCAGTACTTTCCTTTCATTTCTACTCCAGTCCCGTACTGGTCAAGTTCAATTCAATACTTTCATATCAGTTCTAATCTAGTCCCATATTGGTCAAGTTCAAATCAGTACTTTAGTTCCAGTCCCGTGCTGGTCAAGTTCAATTCAGTACTTTCATTTCAGTACTACTCCAGTTTCGTACTAGTCACATTTCATTCCAGCACTCCAATTATACAGCTTATATTATCAGCAGCTTTAATTACCGCATTTTCATTACTGCAATTTACTATTATAAGTACGGGTCCTGCTCTGACGAGCAGCCATTTGTTAAGGTCGAGCCTTAGTTGGGGAAAACTGGAGTTGAGGTATTCCTCCAGGTTTACATCCAAATAAAGTGCTCTCATGCTCCTTGTCGAAAGGTAAGCTATGCATTATTGCCCTAAGATTGAAGCATAGTAGGGCAGGCTCTAGAGACCCGGTGCATGCTAGAAAAATTGACCGTTTGATTGCTTGAGGTGGATTGTAGCAGGTAAGTCCGTACCGCAGACCGTTCATACCGGTGCAAGAAGGTCGACGACTCAAGGCGACAGGGAGATGGGTACTACGAGTGACCGGTCGTTATGTCTTCCCCATTGGGTTTTCCTCTGCTGGTCAGCCAAAATATTGCATCGCCGGATGTCGCTCGCATCCAATAGTACACAGGGTTGTATGTTGGGGCCTGGTGCTGTGCAGTACGACCACCCCTAGAAGTGGCAGGACTGACCACTATCACTGACGGACACATCGGTGAGGCCCGCGGGGCTCGCTACCCTGCTGGAATAGAAGCGGTCCATATTATGTCGACATAGGGTGATTTGCGCTGATGTGAATTCCTGCGATATGTACGCGGCTGTGAATGCCTGTGATAGGATACGTGTTGTGAAAGTGAAGGGTTAGATTAGGAATACTCTAGAGGGGGATGGGGGGTAAATAGAGCATCTTTAGATTTTTAAGACTTTTTGCTACAAATAAAACTTATGAATTAAACTATCCTAGGTTAAGTGAATCTACCACAGGTGCTGCAGAAAATAAACAAACACAAACACAGTTATCTTAACTAGCACAGCCACAACAAGAAATAAAAGAAAAGAGCAACTAGACAACAAAAGAAATTTATAGTGGTTCCCCAACCTGGGTACATCCACTCTTCTACCATACTGGTAGGAATCCACTCAGATTTTTGATCAGGTGCCTGACACCAATGAGCTTTTGATCAGGTGCTCAAAACCAAACCTTAAGTCTTTTGGTCAGGTGACTTGCAACCAGGAATAACTTTTGAATGGAGTTAAAAACCCTTTACACAGTGGGGGGATGAGAGATTGATTATGTCTTCTCTTTCTCACGACAACTGAGAAGACTTTTGTGGATTTGATGTTAGCAAAGGCTCCCCCTGAGATATTGAATGGTTCAGGAAAGATGGAGCTTTGCTTCAGGGTGATAGGCCTTCAACTATTTCTTTAACTAGATGAACTCCAGGAACTCCTTGACAGATAGAAGATTTGTTGTCCTTTGAAGAGTCCTGGCAGAAGATAGAAGAAGACTCTTGATTTGAATTGGCTATTCTTCTTCTTCTTCAGCTTGATGTTCTTTTTCTGGTTAGGGCTTCTTTTTTTGTATCAACTTTCTATTTCTTTTTGTCTCAGAGTGCTGTCGAGAGAGAGTAGCAGAAGATTCTTGATCCTTGATTAACAAACTGACTGTCTGTTCAAGAAAGAGATGGAAAATCCCTTTTTGTATTTTCCAAATTATCTTCCTTTTGAAATTCGAAATTCTTTTGCATTCATTGCTGACGGCCTGTAGAATATTTTGCATTGAATGATTTCCCCAACTATCCCATTGAAAAATGGCAACCAATAATCCTGATGAAGACCGTAATCAGTGCTTGATTCTAACGGTAATATTCAGAGAATATTTTAGCATTGATTACTCAGGAATTCTTGTCATAGAATAAGGACAGATGGATGAAAATAACTAAGTCTAGTTCTTCAAAGAAGTCATCGATCTGGGTCCAAAGTTCGTCGAGTTGTGAAGTCAAGTTCGTCGACCAGATAGTGGTTGTTCGTCGAGCTGAGATCCAAGATCGTCGACTGCAGAACAGACAACTGCTTTCTCCAGAACCTTGCCAATTCTGTGCATGAAGTTCGTCGAGCTGATAATCTAAGTTCGTCGACTGGAGTTCAGCAAAGTGTTTCTGGACTTAGATATTCTAGATGTCTCTGGAATGAAGTGTTGAAGTGGAGTTGCTAGAAATCGTCGACCTGAGAACTAGATTCGTCAACCTGAGAACTTCTAATCGCTAGATAAGTCTTGCCAGGAATGTGGTCTAAGTTTGTCGAGCTGAGAAGGTGAATTCATCGACTGGAGTATGATCCTGGACTTAGAATATTTACTTGTTTCTGGAATAAGATGTTGAAGTAGAATACCCATAGATCTTCAGCCTGAATACCAAGTTCGTCGAGTGGAGTTCAAAGAAATTCTGGACTTGAAATGTTGAAGTAGTGTCCATAAATCGTCGATCTGAGTCCCAAGTTCATCGAGCTCAGCTCAGAGAATTGTCTCTGAGATCGTCGAGCTAAGCACGACTTTCGTCGTCCTGAGTTCGACGAACGTCGAACTCATTTTCTGAGTCTGTGATATTTCTCTAAGTCCTGAGTCTTTATGCAGTCTGCTGATGGCTGGTCCATGTAGTGTTAACTCTAAGGACTTGGCCTATACTCTAAGACATAACCATGACCCTGGCTATACATGTTGGGTCAGATGATCCTAACTTAGTGAACCTAGCCCAAATCAAACTAAGGATCCAACAATCTCCCCCTATTTGGGTGAGGTCACTAATTACAGACTCATAATGAAACAAAAATTTACAAAGCAAGAAAACATATATCTGACAGGAAAAATTAGTATATGAAGCAGATATATATACAATAAGCTTTGTATCAGGAAATATAAAAAGCAGTTTTCAAACTAACTCAGAAATATTGAAGATAGTTCAAGTATCATTTCTTTTGCTTTTTCTCCTTATGCTTCTCCTCTTTGCCTTTCTCTCCAGACTGAGTGAATATGATTTCCCTATTGGGATCAACAGCTTGCACCTTTATCATAGTCATGTCAGTATCCCCTATGATTTTTAGTGATGTAGCCCCGGGCACTACTGCTTCTGGATGCAGTTTCATATAGTCATCAACATTGAAAAATTTATTAGCTTTAGCAAACCTATTCAGCTCTTCCTTCCTGTACTTGGACATTATTGTGTATTCAGATGTATCCTTCCCTTCAGCTCTAGCTTTGTTGATCATGGAAAGGCCAACCAGTTCCTGGAACCTGACCATCCTTGTTGTTGTAGCTGTTTCAGGGTCTTCAAAAGGTACAGGGGAAGCAGGTCTGTTGGAGCTTTCAGCTTTTTGATGTTCAGGGAGTTGTTGCTATTTTTGCTATTGATGGTGCTGCTGTTATTGTTGGTGCTGCTTGTCAGATGAATAGTGTCTCTGCTGGCTACTTCCTGAAGATGAATATCTACCCTAATATCTTCGGTATGTTTGAAACTGGGTAGACCTTTGAGATGTTGTGCCTGAAGCACCAGCAGCTGGAGGTGGAGGTGGAGGAGGATCCTTCCTGAATCTTTGTAGAGGAGGAGAATATCTTCTGCCTCTTTTCCTTTCTTTTCTGTTCATTCTTGGATAGCCACATCCAAGCAGGCATTCCCTTATAAGGAGTGATCTTCTACAATATATAGTATGGAGTGTCATTGGCTAGATTGGGCTTTGGAGCAGGAGGTGGAGGAGCTTTCCTTTTCTTAGAAACTTTCTTTTTCTTGGGATCCTCATCTGAGTCCTCATCTTCATCCTAATCATCATCAGAAAAGTCTTGTGAATTATCATATAATGCATTTAGTGCTTTTAAGGCTTCAGTAGATATTTCAAGTTTCTCTGGCTGGGAGGTGACTGGAGGAGGAGCTGCAACTGGAGCAGGAGCAGGAGCTAGAGAGCTATACATAACAGTGCTTTCAGCAACTGTCTTATTTTCCTCTTCTATATCAGCCATGATCAAGGCATCAAGATCAGGTATATGGGAATCATCCATTACAAAAACTAGGGGCAGAAATGGCTACTGTAGGGGATGAAACAATGGGGGAAACAGCTCTTGGAGGAGGTGAAATGGATGGAGCTTCAGGAGCAACAAAAATGGCCTTGAGTTGCATGGCAACTTTTGGGCTTATTGGTGTGGTGTAAGGGATTATAGCCAAAGATGGCTTAGTACTGTCTGCTGGAAGAGAGCTCAAATGAGTTGTATCAAAAATGCTTAACAAGCTTGATAGATCTACTGTGGGATTAATAATGTAATCACCAACAATTATTTCCTCAGCCAACACAGGCTCATCCAAGTCCATATCATACTAAATAAAATCAATTAAATCTAGTAACTCTTGATCGGCACCTGCTGCTGTTTCTTCTGATGCAAATTCTGCTGTTGCTGCTGCTGGGGATACTGCAAATGCTTCTTCTTCATCATCAAGTATCTCCCTCTGTCTGGTGTCAGTGCAAACTAGAGCAAGGCCCCTAACTAAAGAGGGGCAGCAGAGAGAGCATTTATTTGAGCAGCAAGGGAGGATATAGAAGTAGCAAGAGGTGAAATAGCCTCTGCTTTAAGATTTTTGAGAAGGGGAGTAAGCAGTGCAATAAGAGAAGTAGTGATGGATGGATCTAATGGTAGAGTTATAGATGGTGTGGCAGAATGTGCTGGTATGGAAGCAGATGTAGGATGGAATTAGGTGGTGGAGTGGAAGGTGGAGCATCTCGCATTTGAATATCTGGAAGGAATTCATTTTAAGGAGAAGGAGTATTGAGGGGAGATGATAGTAGATTAAAAGATGGTATGGAGGACAAGTGGGGTGGAAGAGAAGATGAAGGTGGTGATGGAGCTGGTGTATCATGGGGAGAAGGAACTGGTGTACCATGTTGAGATGGAGGTGGGGTAGGAAGATGAGTATGAGTTGGAGATGTATGTATGGGGGATGATGGAGGTGTGGGAGTTTGAGCTATAGTGTGGACTGTGGAGGGAAGTTGAGGTTGAGTTGCTGGAAGTGATGGAGGTGTAGGAGGGATTTCTTCAGAAGGGTGGGGAGTGGCTGGATCAGCCCTTGTACTTTCAGAAGCTTTGGTGGCAGAGGAGGAAGCCTTAGATGGCTTTGTGATGGTCCTCTCCCACCTGCCAAACAGGGCGCAAGTGAGCCTTTTGCTGCCATTAATGAATATGGTCGGGGAGACCAGGGATTCAGCAGCTTTTTCTTTCAAGAAGATCCCCAGGATCCTTCCAAAACTGACTTCATTTTTATTGTTCTTTTTCTTAATAAGATCAAAAATGATCTGTGCCCAGTTCACCCTTTTCTCGTTCACCACTGCACATATAACCAGAAATTGGTGTCTAGTTATATAGTTGTGTGCAATGTACTTGCTCAGCAAGACTTTGCCTACAATGTCTGCTAAGAATTTGAATTTAGCAGAAAGATGTTTCTTCAGCAATTTGTTATGGGTTTGTCCAGAATAACTCATTAGACTTAGCATCTCATCATACTCTTAAGTATCCATTTCTAAATCCTCTTCACCATTGTTTAATCCAAAAATTGCAGTGAGAACGGCGGGAGTTAGGGAAACAGTATTACTGGATATAGTGCTGGTCATGGTATTGTCATCTATTATGGCAGAGGTGTACACCCATTCCCTGATTTCTATGGCAGATCTCTTGATTCTAGTTGACAGCAAATTCTTCAGTTGTTGGTCTTCAAGTAGTTGCAGGATATCTAGGAAGATGTGGTAAGAGTGTTGGAAGGAGTCGAAATCGACATCAAACCCGGTGTCGAATTTCATTGCTCCAAGAGTTCCCGCTGGAATCGCCATTAGAGCACCTGTAAGAGAAAAATGAAGATCAAGTGTAAAGGAACTAAAAGCGCGGGATGGAGGTCGAAGAAAACCTAGATATAAGGTTTTCCAGAATATGAATCGACAAACTCCGTTCCACGAAAATTAAGGAATTATTCGACGTGAGATCGACAAAATAATTGATAGTTAAATAATTCGTCGAGCTCAATCTGAAGATTTGAAGACATTTCGTCGAACTCCGTTCGACGAAAGTTTTCTGAAGCAGCTTCGTCGATCTCCGTTCGACGAACACAACTTCACTCACAAAGAGTTCGTCGACCTCCGTTCGACGAATATCTCAAGAACTTTTCTCGATTCGTCGAACTCCGTTCGACGAACTTTGGAAAATTCGTCGAGTACAGACAGAAACTAAACTAAGTCTTCTCCATTGATCATTCCAAGCTGATTTATAAAAAAAGTGGTTTCTTTCATCCAGAGGTATGTGAAAATGTAAGCGCTTTGTAAATCAGTGTAGATATAGATAAGTTTAATTTTGTTTTTTTTCTACACACTCTCTAATGAAATGATGCCTAATGTCTATATGCTTAGTCCTACTGTGATGGACTGAATTTTGTACTATGGCTACAGCACTTGTGTTATCACATACGAGAGTTGAATTATTTAAGTTGAAGCCATAGTCCAGTAGTAGATTCTGAATCCACAATATCTGTGAACAACAGCTGCCAGCTGCAATGTATTCTGCTTCAGCTGTTGAAGTGGACACAGATGATTAGTTCTTACAGAACCAAGACACTAATCTCATCCCAAGAAACTGGCAAGTTCCTGAGGTGCTTTTTCTATCCACCCTGCATCCTGCAAAGTCTGCATCTGAATATCCAGTTAAATCAAATTCTGACTCAGTGGAATACCATAGGCCTAGACTAGGATAACTCTTTATATATCTCAAAATTCTTTTTAAGAAAATTAGGTGAGATTCTTTAGGGTTCACCTGGAACCTAGCACAAAGGCATGTGACAAACATAATATCAGGTCTGCTTCACTTGGAGATCAAGGAAGTAGGAGAGCTCACCCATGCTACTCATTTCAAATTTAGAATGCATGAGGTCAGAGAACCTGTTGCATAATTTGGAGTCAGTAGACCCAAATATGATGTCATCCACATATATTTGTACTAACAAGATTTGATCCTTATGATGTCTAGTGAATAAGGTTTTATCTACTATGCCTCTAATAAATTTATGCTCTATCAAAAAGCTAGCTAGGGTCTCATACCAAGCTCTTGGAGCTTGCTTTAGACCATAAAAAGCTTTATGTAATTTAAATACATGATAAGGATGAGTTGGAGAGACAAAACCTGGAGGTTGTTCAACATAAACCTCTTCTTTAAGTACTCCATTCAGAAATGCACTCTTCACATGCATCTGATACACCTTTAATTTCTTGTAGGCAGCATAGGTCAGAAAAATTCTGATGGTCTCTAACCTTGCAACTGGTGCAAAGGTTTGATCATAATCTATGCCTTCTTCTTGCATGTATCCTTGAGCAACACGCCTAGCCTTGTTCCTCACAATTGTACCTTGTGCATCTAGTTTATTTTTGTATACCCATTTGGTTCCAATGACTGGGTATTCTTGGGGTCTTGGAACCAAATCCCAAACTCTGCATCTCTCAAATTGATTTAGATCCTCTTGCATAGCAATGATCCAGTGGGGATCCAGCTCTGCATCATGTATAGATTGAGGTTCAACCTGAGAGAGAAAACAGACATGCATTAAATCTTAGTTGAGTTGATGCCTTGTTTGTACACCTGCTGACATGTCTCCAATCACTTGAGATCTAGGGTGATCTCTTACTATGACAAGATCATTTGGTGGAGTTGGTTCAGCAACAGCATTTTGAATTAATTCCTCTTGTGGAATTATATTTGTTTTTGAATGAGGTTGAATTTCTTCCAGCTGTTCTTCTTCACTGTCTTCATCAACCTGTGGAGAAGGATGTGTTGGGGCATCTTGGGTGAGGCTTAGTCCATCCAAATTCTCACACAAGTAAGGTACCTACAAAGTGTTATTGGTAGAAATCTCTTTCTCCTTGCAAGACATGTTAGCTTCATCAAATGTTACATGTATAGACTAGAAAAATTCCCTCTTTAGCCTTAGCTTCAAACTTTATAATATATTTTTTGTTGTTATTATGTATATAGCATATACAACCAAATACTTTTAAAATAGGTGATTTTAGGTTTCTTCCCTTTAAGTAATTCATAAGGATTCCTATTCTTTAGTTTATGTATTAAACTTCTATTCAGGGCATAATTTGCTGTGCTTACAGCCTCTGCCCAAAAGGATAGGGGCATGTAAGCATCTACAAGTAATGTACCTACTGCTTCAATTAGGATCCTATTTTTCCTTTCAGCTACCCCATTTTGTTGGGGAGTTCTAGGAGATGAGAAGCAGTGCCTTATACCTTCCTTCTCACAGAACTCATGCATAAGAAGAGACTCAAACTCTGTGCCATGATCACTTCTGATCAATGCAACAAGAGTAGAGTACTCAATCTGTATGGTCCTGAGAAAATCTGTAAGAACATTAAAGGTATCTGACTTAGATCTCAGAAAGAACACCCAAGTGAACTTTGAGAAGTCATCTATAATAACCAAGGTATATGATTTCCCTCCTAGGCCTTGTACAACAATGGGTCCAAAGAGATCCATGTGTAGCAAGTACAAGATCCTAGGTGAATCACTTTTATTTACTGATTTAAAGCTAGATTTAGTTTGCTTGCCTAATTGACAAGCCCTGCATAGACCTTCCTTCTTGTAGGGACCGAAAGGTAAACCTCTCACAAGGTTGTCTTTTGATAGCCTAGCAATATTTTTCATGTTAACATGACCTAGCCTTTTATGCCAAAGTTCATTTTGATTGCAAACTGTTGAAGCCAAAATTTGACTTCGACGAATGTTCGCAAAATAGGGGCGTAGCCGGCTCCTACTTGACCTAAGCTCCGACCTCCGACTGGTTGCGAAGAACTAAGAAAACTGGCCCAAAGCCACAGTAGGGAGGTCCCACCGCTTACCCGGAAGGTCACAGAGAGCTTCCCCTCCAAAGCCAAAAGCTGGGCTTGGAGTTCCTCAGAAGACAGTGCCAATGATTCCTCTTAGGAGTCTGAAAAAAAGGTCCTTTCTGAAGAACCCCTATGGGCTTATTTATAGTTTTCAGAATCTGAACTGCCAATAACAAGACTGCACCGGTCTGAAATTACCGGGGTACCCTTGGCTGGGTCTGCCAACAGCCAAACTCCGCTGTTCTGAGGAGCTATATGCAGTCCACTAAGGGTAAGAGGGTAAAAGTACCCGGGGTAGAAGAGTAAAAACCTCTGTTTGACGGGAAAATATAATATATAATATAAAAAAGACCTCTTCTCGCCCTGGCGAGTGGAAAGGCACCTGCCGGCGAGAGGGACCCACCGCCCGTCTCGCCGGCGCCTCTCGCCCTTTACTGCGAGACCTCCTTGCTGATGGAGACTCTCTCGCCCCAGGAGGCCCTCTCGCTTCTGGAGGCCCTCTCGCCTCTGGATGGGGGTATCTTGCCCATTGGAGAGTCCATCATCTCGCCTCTTGCGAGTGGGCCCCCCTGGCCCCATTTGCCCATCTCGACCTATTTGCTCCTTGAGGGCTCTTTGCGAGCCCGAGGTTGTACACAATCCCCGCTCTTTTTGAGATTATTCTAAGCTCAAAAAGAATGTTCAACCGAGGCTCGTTATTTAAGGCGCATTAAAAAACGTATTTATGAGGAATCTTCTGAGGCCTCCACCGGGGCCTATAAATATATGACTCCTGCCCCGCACACCTGGCACCCCGCTCTGCATATTCTTCTCCTGAGTGCACGGACCGTTGGGCCGGGTGGCGAATGGTTGTGATGGCTTGTGTACGTTAAAGCACATTTTGATGAGATATATTGCCATACTATGATATGATATGCCTGCAGGGAAGATTACCGCTGCCCCGAGAAAAGGGGTAGGGTCATTATAATTTGGTCAGTTGAACGCTGACCGTTGCTTTGTTTGCCACCGTTGGGTGGATTGTCCCTGTACAGGTGCTGGAGAGCCAAGCGGGACGCATAAAGGCTGATGTTCCTGCTGCTGTTGCTGCTACTGCTGCTAGCCCTCGAAGGCTACATGTGTTGTCTCTGTTTTCTTTTATTGTGGCCGGCCTGCGCGCCCATAGTTGAAGCCACTGTGGGAAAGCCATGTAAGGCCATAAGGCCATCTTTTGTACTCGTGTAAGACATTCCTATGGATGATATATACAACGTGGGTTGTGTTATATGTTGGACATTCACTGGTGGAGTTCAAGTTGTAGTATAGGCTTCCGCTAGAATGCTTTGTGATAAGTGCGATGCGCTACTCTGGTATCATCCTGTACCTTCACCGCCTGTTTTGTGGTATATCATGTGGGGCCCCGGCCGGACCTTCTAGAATATACCATATGAACGGATGGGGTTGTTACATTTTTGGTATCGGTTGTTTTGGTCTTTCCCTCTCGAAGTCGTGGTCGACTTCTTTTGTGGGGTGGCGAGCACGTGTTTGTGCAAACCAAAGTCTACGAATGAACTCCTGAATGTCCATGATAGGAATGCAAAATTTGTGTGTTTGAGGAACCTGCGTGTTCTTATTTTGTGTTGTTTGCTTGGGTACGACCACTAATGTGTGTGTCTTGTCCACCTTTAGGTGACACGAAGTGGAGCTGGGCCGTCTGAGCCCCAGAGTTCTAATGAAAGTACGGCACCAGCCGAGGTGCCTACACCTCCACCATCTACGGAACATGTGCATTTAGTTGCGGAGGCTTTATTTACTATGATCCAAGGCCAGCCACTTAGGCAGGAGCAAGCGGCTGTGAGGCCAGAACAGGTGGCGGTAAGGCCTGAACCTGTAGTGGATGTGGCTCCTCGAGCGGCTGAGAAGCAGCTAACGTGGTTTATGAGTTTCCATCCACCTACGTTCTCGGGAGTGGGAACTCCGACGCAGGCTGAGGATTGTTTATCGCGCGTCAAGCGAGTTATGACGGCGATTGGAACGGCGGAACATCAGAAAGTTACCTTAGCTACCTTCTTGCTTGAAGGAGAAGCTAGATTGTGGTGGGATGAGATGGAGTTGCATCACTTGGCGGGTCGTCCTTTAACCCAAGTATCGATGGAAGAATTCTCCCGACATTTCCTAGCAAAGCACCTTCCTGCGGCTCAGCGGATAGCCATGGAAAATGAATTCCAAAGGCTGACCCAAGGTGATGGCAGTGTTGACGCGTACCTGCATGAATTTACTCGCTTGGGGCGGTATGCGGGTTCGATTTTTGCTGATGAGCAGAGGAAGACCAATCGGTTCTATGAAGGACTGAGGGACGAGTTAAGGTTCCTGGTTTCGAGTTCTGTGAACCAAGGTTTCCAAGTGTTGGGTTACACTGCGAGCGCGCTGGAAAAGGATATGAAGAGGGTGCATGGGAAGAGAGCTTTGGCTGTATCGCAACCAGAGTGGAAGGCGCCCCGATTTGGGAAACCATTTTATAAAAAGAGATGGGGCAAGAAGTCCAAGACAGTTGGACAAGCTCATTCATCAGTTGCAACGGGAGCAACATCGGGGGCGACCTCCAAGCCAGATACTCGTATCTGCTTCAATTATGGCCGGATGGGGCATATTGCGCGAGATTGTCGGATGCCGCCAAAGAGTGAAAAGAAGGCGGGAGCATCTTATGCGGAAAAAGGAAAGGTGGTGGTGGATTCCTCTGCCTCGCAGGCGCAACCCCGGGTCTACAATCTTGGCCTATAGGAGGCCATCAAGCAGAGTGACGTCGTCACAGGTATGAGTTTAGTTTTGCATATGCTATTGTTTGTATGCTTTGCTTAGTCTATCTATGTTTGCGGTTTGTGTGTGACATATTTTTCACAGGTTTTGTGATGATTCGGGACACGCTGGCGCGAGCACTGTTTGATACGGGTGCATTGCATTCTTTTCTGTCTAGCGAGTTTATAACGCGGCTTGGGATACCCAGTCGTACAAAGACAGATAGCGCCAGAGTCGTGTTGCCAAATGGCTGTTGGATGATTGCGGATCAAGCTTGCGATGTGGCGGTTCAGTTAGGAAGTCGGGATTTCAGTTTAACTGCATTTGTTTTTCCAATATCGGAATTCGACGTGATTTTTGGGATGGATTGGCTTGCGGAGCACCATGCTATGATTGATTGCCATTCCAAAGAAATCACATTGGGCCAGAATACCGAACAGGAGACAAAGTTCGCGGGTATGTGAGGAGTGGGCGGGACGTTGATGTCTGCACTCCAGGTAGTCAAGGCTGTTCGGAAGGGTGCGGAGTGTTACTTTGCACTGATTCAGGTTGTTGAGCCTATGGCCAGTGTGTGCGAGGTTCCAATTGTGGCGGACTTTACAGATGTGTTTCCCATGGATCTCCCTGGGCTACCACCCCAGCGGGAGATTGACTTCACGATCGAGTTGGTGCCAGGTGCGAAACCTGTGGCCCGCTCGCCATATCACGTTATGCCAAAAGAGATGGCTGAGTTGAAGGTTCAACTGCAAGAAATGCTGGAGCAAGGGTATATATGCCCAAGTATGTCACCTTGGAGCACACCTGTACTTTTTGTAAAGAAGAAAGAGGGTGGGTTGCGATTGTGTATTGATTACCGTGAACTGAATAAGCTGACCGAGAAGAATAAGTATCTGATACCCCGGATTGATGAGTTATTCGATCAGCTGGTGGGCTCGACCGTCTATTCGAAGTTGGACCTGAAGTCTGGTTATTACCAGTTAAGAATCAGGAAGGTGACATTCCCAAAACCGCATTTGGAACGCGTTATGGGCACTATGAGTTCACAGTCATGCCATTTTGACTGTGCAATGCGCCCTCGGTGTTTATGGATTTGATGCACCATATTTTTCGAGAGTACCTGGATCTGTTTGTGATCTTGTTCATTGATGACATCCTGGTGTACTCGAAGTCAAAAGCTGAACATGAGATGCACTTGCGGTTGGTGTTGAACACGTTGAGGCAAAATTAGCTCTATGCCAAGTTCTCGAAGTGCGAGTTTTGGATATCGTCGGTGGCATTTTTGGGCCATGTGGTGAGTGGATCGGGCATTGAAGTGGATCCAGCGAAGATAAGGGCCATACAGGAGTGGCCAATGTTGTCTTCCGTGGCCGAGGTCAGGAGTTTCCTTGGACTTGCGGGCTACTATAGAAGATTTGTGGAAAACTTCTCGCGAATCGGTTTGCCGCTAACCACGCTGACGCGAAAAGATCAGAAGTTCGTTTGGACGTCAGAGTGCGCATGAGCTTTTGAAGAGCTGAAGGTTCGGTTGACCACGGCGTCGGTGTTGTCTTCGCCAAGTGGGACCGACGGATTTGTGATTTATAGTGACGCCTCAGGGAGCGACTTAGGTTGCGTTCTTCTGCAAAGTGGAAAGGTTATTGCTTATGGCTCATGACAGCTGAAGGTGCACGAGCGAAATTATCCCGTCCATGATTTGTAAGTAGCGCCGGTGATTTTTTCACTCAAGTTGTGGCGACACTACCTTTATGGAGTGAAGGTGGAGATCTATACAGATCACAAGAGCCTAAAGTACTTATTGGAGCAGAAAGACTTGAACATGCGACAACGAAGGTGGTTGGAGTTCCTTGGGGACTACACTTTTGAGATTCACTATACGCCCGGGAAGGGGAATGTTGTCGCGGATGCCTTGAGTCGGTGGGTTCCGGCTAGAGCAAATTGGTTACAAAGGCATGATGAATGTCTTATCCAGGAGCTGGAGGCGTTGGAGATTTATTGTGTTGACAAGAATTGCACTGGCACTGCATATTTGAACTGGACCGAGGTGCAATGTGACCTTGTGGACCGAGTTCGACGGGCAACGGAGTTGGATGACGATCTCTTACGCAATATGAATGAAGGGCCAGAAGACAAATTTTCCTGGAATGACGGTCTTTTACGCAAAGAGGGTCGTTTGTGCGTCCTGAATGTGGAGAAATTGAGGGAAGAACTAATGTATGAAGCGCATTATACAAAGTATTCCATTCACCCCGGGAGCACGAAGATGTTAAACGATATGAAGAAGCTATTCTGGTGGCCAGGGCTCAAGAAAGATGTTGCCCTTTATGTGGTCAAATGCCAAACATGTGCGATGGTGAAGGCAGAATGCCAAAAGCCGGGCGGTTATTTGAAGTCACTGCCGATTCCAGAATGGAAATTTGATGATATTTCAATGGATTTTGTGCACGGTTTGCCAAGATCGCAGCGAGGAAATGATTCAATTTGGGTAATTTTGGACCGGCTAACGAAAGTGGCACATTTTCTCCCGAACAGGCGGGATGATTCAGTTGAAAGTTTGGCAAAGTTATATGTTAACCAGATTGTACGGCTTCACGGTGTTCCTCGGAGCATCGTTAGTGATCGAGATGGGCGATTCACATCAAATGATTGAAGGCTAGTTCACCGACTGTTGGGCACGAAGTTGACTTTCAGTATTGCCTTTCATCCCCAAACGGATGGCCAAACTGAACGTACCAACAGAACAATGGAGGACATGCTCCGAATGTGCGCCCTTGACTTCGGAAAGAGATGGGAAGAGCATCTCTATATGGTAGAGTTTGCATATAATAACAGCTACCAGGCAAGCATTGGGATGGCACCATATGAAGCTCTATATGGAAGGAAGTGTCGTACTCCCTTGGCTTGGGTAGAAGCGGGCGAAGCTCTGGTTTTTAAACCAAATGAGGTTGAGGAAGCAAACTCAACCATACGAACGATTTGAGAGAAGCTACTTATTACTCAAGATCGACAAGCTAAGTACTACAACACCAAGCACCGGAACGTGGAATTTGCGGTTGGCGATTGTGTCTACTTGAAGATCAAGCCATTCAAAGGTGTCTCCTGGATTCGACGATTGAAAACATTGAGTCCAAGATATTTGGGTCCTTTTGAAGTGGTTGAGCGAGTTGGCGAAGCGGCTTATCGGCTAGCTCTGTCGGCAGACTTGGGTGGATTACATGATGTAGTTCACATCTCGGTGCTTCGGAAGGCCGTGAAAGATCCAACTCAAGTGATCGCGGATGATCGTGTGCCGGTGGAATATGGGCTAACAACGAGAGTTAGACCCATTCAGATCGAAGATCGCGCCGAGAGACAGTTGTGGAACAAGACGGTCGGCATGGTGAAAGTCCGATGGGACAACTGTGGCCGTGAAGAACTGATATGGGAGCGAGAGCAAACCATGCGAGAAGAGTTCCCCGAGCTATTTTTGTAATCTGTGGAGAGAAGTGTGTTGTAACATAAAAAGTTGAACGTTATAACATTTTTCTTGCTGGTTACTTATTGCCTTCCAGTGTCGGAATTTCGAGGACGAAATTTCTTGTAGGAGGAGAGGATTGTAACAGCCCAATTTTCTCAGCAGGCAATTTTTGGGTGACACGGCCTGGGACACGGGCGTGTCCCAGGGCATGTCAAGCTGGGGTCGACGATTTGGTCGCGAGGTCGACGAAATTTGGGGTCGACGGTCGTAGAACAGCAGACACGGCCTGAGACACGGGCGTGTCTCAGGGCGTGTCGAGGCCGTGTTGACGATCGGCCCTGGGTATCGACGTTTTTCGCTCGACGATGTGTCGAGAGGAGGCACACAGCCCAGGACACGGGCGTGTCCCAGGCCATGTCGTGTGCTAGACGAGTTTTGCTCGACGATCGTCGAGTGTTGAGATGTGGTCGTCGAGTGTCGAGAAGTTGAACATGGCCTGTGACACGGGCGTGTCACAGGGCGTGTTAAGTCGGATCGACAAACTCAGCCCGACGAAAAGTTTCGCCAGGGCGTGTCTTCGTGCCGTGTGTGGGCACACGGCCTGGGACACGGGCGTGTCACAGGCCGTGTGAAGTCTCGGGTTGTTTGGGATTATTTTCGCCGATGCACACGGCCACAGACACGGGCGTGCCTGGAGGCATGTTGGGGGACATGGCCCATGACACGGGCGTGTCCCATGGGCGTGTCACTTGTTTGGATCAGTCGGTTGACCACCGCTTGAGGCACACGGCCTGGGACACGGGCGTGTCATAGGCCGTGTCAGGCAAAAATCAGCTTTTCTGACATTTTTGTGGTCGTCCATTCCATCAGCCTGGATCCAAAGGCTGAGCTTCTTTCCTCTTTTCCTAAAGGCCGAAACCTGAGAACATATTCTCATTTTACTTAGCCTTCATCTTTTTACAAGTTAAAGAGAGAAAGGGAGAGGAAGAAGAAGGAAGAAGAGGAAGGGCTGCTGATGGTGGTGCTGCGGTTTACCGACAAGAGATCCGAAGCCGACGTTGCGGAGGAAAAGCTCTTGTGATTCATTCAAGCTAGATTTGAGTTCATGGCACCGAAGCGGTCGTCAAGGGTAACGACTTTTCTTCCTAGCCATGTGAAGGCTTCCTTTTGGCATATATTTGTGATTCCCCCACCAAGAGGTCGCTGATTTTGGGAGTCTTTTGGGTGATTCATGAAATCCCCTTTGTTGGCATATAGATCCGGAAATGGAGTACGGAATAGGCATGTTGTGTGAAGCCCATCTGGACAGGTTGGTCTGGATTGGTGATGCTGCATACGAATCGGAGAAGACTCCATGATAAACATGTAGTTTAAGGAGTCAACGAGTTATGCCTGCGAAAAGGAGTAGCAGGAAGTACTGGAGTGGTAGCCCAGGAAAATAGCCGTGTTATGTTTTTGGGTCATACCTGTGGATGAGGCACAGGAAGTACTGGTGTGACCAGGAAAGGCCCTTTGTGATGCTTGATGTCGTAGGGTGTCCACCTGTGAAGCGAGTAACAGGAAGTAATGGCATGGTAGCCAGGAAAGACCCCTGATATTTGTGATTTTGCGGTGTCCACCTGTGAAGAGAGTAACAGGAAGTACTGGGATGCCCAGGAAAGACCCGTTATTGTGATAAGGAAATGGGTGTAGAGAAATACCCAGGCTGTGTGCTAAGAACAGGATTGGTGAGACCGACCTGCGCCTTTGATTAAGCCATGAGTACGCTGTACTCGGAGAAGGCAAGGCGATTTGAGCAACGGGGGGTGGAGTATCCGACCTGCGCTATGTCCGTCCGTCGTGAGACCAAAAGGTGCGGTCTATTGGAGCGCATAGCAAGAGTCTTAGGCCTGCACGCCCTGACACAATGGGGGGCTACGGGCCATCCCGGTGTAGTAAGACTATAAAACTTCGGCTGCACGCGATGGAGTAAATGCTCAAGTAAGTTACCGTTGGGTGATGACCCTGATACGGTGTTGGGCATGTGATTTTCCAGAACACCAAGAATGTGCCCAGAGTGCACGGACCGTTGGGCCGGGTGGCGAACGGTTATGATGGCTTGTGTGCTTGAAAGCACATTTTGATGAGATTTATTGCCATATTGTGATATGATATGCCTGCAGGGAAGATTACCGCTGCCCCGAGAAAAGGGGTAGGGTCGTTATAATTTGGTCAGCTGAACGCTGACCGTTGCTTTGTTTGCCACTGTTGGGTGGATTGTCCCTGTACAGGTGCTGGAGAGCCAAGCGGGACGCATAAAGGCTGATGTTCCTGCTGCTGTTGCTGCTACTGCTGCTAGCCCTCGAAGGCTACATGTGTTGTCTCTGTTTTCTTTTATTATGGCCGGCCTGCGCGCCCATAGTTGAAGCCACTGTGTGAAATCCATGTAAGGCCATAAGGCCATCTTTTGTACTCGTGTAAGACATTCTTATGGATGATATATACAATGTGGGTTGTGTTATATGTTGGACATTCACTGGTGGAGTTCAAGTTGTAGTATAGGCTTCCGCTAGAATGCTTTGTAATAGGTGCGATGCGCTACTCTGGTATCATCCTGTACCTTCACCGCCTGTTTTGTGGTATATCCTGTGGGGCCCCGGCCGGACCTTCTAGAATATAACATATGAACGGATGGGGTTGTTACACTTAGACTGAAACAGAGATCGTCGATCTGAGCTCAACTATCGTCGAACTGAGCTCAGAGATAGAGAAAAAAACTGGAGACAAGAACGTCGATCTGAGCTCGAAGATCGTCGAATGGAGTTTGACGACTCGTTGAAGTTGAGCTCAGAGATCGTCGAATAGAGTTCGATGATTCGTCGAAGTGAGCTCAGTGATCGTCGAATGGAGTTCGACGATTCATCGTACTGAGCTCGACGAAATTACTTAGTCTCCAGAACTGAAATATCTGGTCTTGGGGCAGCTTTCAAACCTAAATACTAACCCTTACACTCAATTCTAATTGACCTCTAGATCTATACAAGGAGGTCAAAACAGATTTTTTAAAAGACATAGTGATCTTTGCCCAAATCAGTAATAGGGTGTTCCAACACTATGGGCAGGCCAGTGGGGGCAAAATAGTAAAAAAAAATACCTCATAGATCGATGGGCGAGTAGCCCTCGGCTATCTCTACTCGGCAATGGCGGCGAGCACGGGCGCGGACTTCCCTACTCGTGAGTTGTGAGTCTGCCAAGCTGTCCGGACTTGGAGAGCCTTCTGTAGGTCGGCAAGAAGGTTGAGGGAATGATGATCGTTGAGCTCCATTTGACGAACGCCGAGCTCAGTTCGTCGAATGTCAAGCTCGCGAGGTTGGTCGAACTCGCGCAGCATGTACCGGGCTCGCCTGGGTGAGCTGGAGGTTGCCGAGCTCCATTCCCCCTTGGTGCTCACCCGTCACAGAAAAAAGGGGGGCCGCCTGTCTGGTTTCTGTAGGGCCCACTCGCCAAATACGGGGTTGTACATGCCTATCATCCCAGGATCCTCTCTGACACTCAATAGTTGTATGACAAACTCGGACTGGAAGACTATGCTGAAAGACTATGGGTAGTCTAAATCGTATAGAGGGGTTTTGTTGTATTTAAAATTTCTAGATTATGTAAGCAAACTACTGCATAAAACATATTTTAAGCCACAACACATAAATAACACATGAGATTTTATAGTGGTTCCCTGGAGTATGGATACATCTATTGTCCCTCTCCAGCTATTTAGTAGTGTGCTAGACTTGGCAAACTCTTCTAACTTCTCAGATCAAAGATCTTATAAATCAAATCCACTCATAGGTCCTACCTCAAATCTTTTGCAAGATCCTACCTCAGACTTCATTAAGTCCTACCCCATGCTTTCCGTCCACATCCCTACCTTAGAGAGCAAGTGCTTCTACAACTTAGAGACCCAGATGGTTTCCTACCTCAGATTCAATCCTTGAATCCTACCTCAGACTCACAACAGAGTCCAACACTCAGGCCTTCTATATAGCCATACACTCAGGCTGACAGCACAACCCTACAACTCATATCACAAAGAGATCTTACACAGTAAATGTCTTTTTAAAATAGGTTACAGAAAGAGACTCGAATATGAATGTTACTTTGAAGCTTTAAGACTTCTTGAGCTTTCTTGAGAGAAAGCTTTCTTTTTGGCTCCTGAACAGTATTGATTTGATCTTTTTAGCAGGTTCAGAGCTGGTTGGCTCTAATGAAGATATGGCTTGATCTTCTTCTTCTTCTACAGTAGGAAGATGAGCTTCCTGTTATTTTTTTGTAAGAGCAAACTTGCAACATAAAGATCACAGAGTTCTTCTATATTAGATTGTTGATGATATCTTTTTGCTTGTTAGCGGTCGTAAGATGTTAGGGTTTCTTACTTGGAGTTCTCTTCTCTTATTAAATAACACCTCTCTTGACTTTTATAAGTTTGACTTCTCAAATGGTCGAAAACACTTCTAATAATAAGTCAAAGCATCTTTCATAAAGTATTGATGTGACATCACTTTTGGCGCCTCCGCATATTTCAAATCCAATTTTTCTTGATAACAAGACAGTAATCTTTCTTTGTGTTTAGTATTCTAACAAAACGGTATCGTTTTGTTCTTTATACCCATCAAATCGGTATTGACCAGAACTTCATAATTCAACACTTAGACCAATTCTGCGTTATACTTCAGTTCAATTTTGGTCTGAACTTATCTGATATCCTACTATGTTTAATTAGCAACAATAATTATTGAGCCTACAAACATATAACATATAGACATCAAATACAGGATGCACTTATCATTGTATGATGCACTTATTTAAATCTAGGAATATTGAGGGCAAATTCCCAACAATCTCCCCTTATTTAAAGAAGTCAGAACTATGCTCAATGATAAGATATATATAGGCACTTAAAAATAATCACATTGATTAACAATTTGAATAGAGCTTGAGAAACTTAACTCCATAAATGTGAAACAAATATATTCCAAATGAAGTCTACAAGGAGTTTTCCTTTCTGATTGAAAAACTTTCTTTCCAACGACCCATATGGCTCTCCAGAGTATTCACACCAATCTAAAGAATCTATGGTGTCCTGCCTAGTGATTTCTTGATGAATTACCTCAATAGTAGGAGGAAATTTTGGAGCTTCAGCTAGACTTTTAGGGCTTATCTTTACATTAAATCCACCTATCTTGCTTTTGATGGATTTTCCTGAAGGATACACCTTGTCATTTGAATATAGCTTCAATACTTCTTTCTTCAGAGTCACTATCGCCTATGAAGACACAAATTCAAGGCATATGGCATCATGTTACTTGATAACTGAGTTAATTTCCTATGGAGCTTTCTGAAAGGCATGCATTACAACCTAACTACCCTTATAAAAGTAATCTTCTCTTTTGGGAGCCATTTCTATGAGAGCCTTGTTGTTTCAAGTTGTCGCGTGAGACGGAGAGCACAAGAAGGAGACTAGGGCAAAGTTTTTTATGTTTTAAACCTAAACCCTTTGGCACTATTATATATGTATATATATATATATATATATATATATATATATATATATATATATATATATATATATATATATATATATATTAGAAATGAAGCGTCGCGTACCTGGATAGGTGATCTGTTTAAATCCAATGGATAAGATTTAATTTGAGAAAGAAAGAACTTGAACAGCCCATCAGAAATTTTATGTCTTTATCGATCAAGCTGAACAAAATGATGTAAATGATAATGATCAATTCATTTTGTCGCATAAGCCAATCAAAATTGTACAACCGATATTGATCCAATCATTTAAGTATGTCACATTTGACATCCTTATGGATCAACGCGATAAGCACACCTCCTATGTGTGAGTCATTCGACTCATTCTTAAATGTTCCTACAGACATGGTTAGAGTCATAGCATCTATTAGATACCAGTAGATAGCATGATCAAACATTATGCTACCATAATAAATAGAAAAGACAACTAAGTACAAAATCATTCTAAGTTAAGCATTCCAAACTCAATCTTAAAGAAACTAAACTTGGCTTCATCCAAAGGCTCTGTAAAGATATTTGCCACTTATTTGTTAATGGGGACAAACTCAAGGCAAATATCTTTATTTTTACATGCTCTGTGATGAAGTTGTACATTATCTCAATATGCTTAGTCTTGTTGTGTGATATAAGGTTTTTAGCAATTGAGATGATACTGGAGGAATCACAAAGCATGGGAGTTCTACTTATATTTTGATTGTAGTCCTACAGTTGATGTTGAATCCATAATAATTGAGTACAGTAGCTACCAACTGAAATGTATTCTAACTGAGCTGTTAAGATAGTAACACTAGTCTACTTCTTTGTACTCCAGGAAACATGTCTTTTCCCAAGGAACTAGCATGTTCCTGAGGTGCTTTTCTTGTCTTCTTTACAACCTGAAAAATATGCATCAGAAAAACAAGTAAGCTCAAAATCATTATTCCTAGGGTACCAAGGCCAAGATGTTGTGTGCCCTTAAGGTATCTCAAAATCCTCTTTGCAGTTAAGTAATGAAATTTCTTAGGGCATATTTGGTGCATAGCACATACACATGTTGCATATATATTATCAAGTCTACTAGTAGTTAAATATAGTAAGGAGCCAATTATACCTATGTTCATGGGCTCATCAAAAGGTTCTCTTTCTCATCCTTATCCAGGGATATATTTGACCTCATGGGATTTTTCATGGTAGAGGCACTTTCCATACCAAACTTCTTTATTAATTCACTAGTGTACTTGGTCTGGGAGATGAAAATTTCATCTTCAGACTATTTCACTTGTAGACCTAATAAATACTTACACTCTCATATATTGCTCATTTCAAACTCCCCTTACATCAGGTTAGCAAACCTCTTACAAAGGTTATCATCAGTAGACCTAGATATAATGTCATCAACATATATTTGGACAAGGAGACTCTTGCCCTTTATTTCTCTAAGGAATAGTATACTATCTATCTTGTCCCTTGAGAATTTATTTTTAATGAGAAAGGCGCGCAGGGTTTCATACCAAGCCATATGGGTTTACTTTATCCCATAGAGTGCTTCCTAAGAAAATATACATAATCAAGGTGAGTAGGATTGACAAAACTTGACTGTTGCTCTATATAAACCTCCTCTTTGAGGTCACCATTAAAGAAGGCTGACTTCACATTTATCTGGTAGACCTTGAATCCCTTGTATATATAACACATTGTGCTCTCACGAACAAACAATCCATCACAACTGTCAGCCACGCGGCCTGACGATCCGTGCACTCAGGGCACATTCTTGGTGTACCGGTGAACCAGGGTCCCACCACCGTTCTAGGTCCGAAACCCAATGGTAAAATTGAGCATTTAGTCTTTCTGGTGTGCAGGCCTAAGACTCTCATTATGCGCTCCAACTGACCGCACTTTCAGGTCTTTGAGTCGGACGGACATAACGCAGGTACGGATCAACCACCCCCCGTTGCTCAAGTCGTCTTGCCATCACTGAATACCAACGTACTTGAGGTTAAATATAAGGCGCGGGACGGTTTCACCTTTCCTGTTCGGCACGAGGTCTTTTCAAGAGCTCATCAAGCTCATAATAGCCACACTATCCACCAAGGACTGGCTTCATACTAGTCACAATGTCCACCACAGACTGGCTTCACAATAGCCACAATGTCCACCACGGACTGGCATCATAATAAACGAGGGGAGTTCATGCTAGCGTCCTAAACGATCGCTTAGCGGGTTCCGCAGAACTCACTTTCTGCACCCAACTCCGCCCAAACCCTGCAGCATCCTGCAGTGCCATAAAACTGGTCTTGCCATAGCACACAGCACAAGCATCACAAGGGTATTTTCCAAGACTACCACTCCAGTACTTCCTACTACTGCCCTTCACAGGTCCAACCCTTCGACCCCACAAACTACATGTTTAACCGCAGAGTCTTCTCCGGTGTGCAAATGAAACATCACCAATCCAGACCAACCTGTCTAGATGGGCTTCACACAGCATGCCTATTCCTTACTACACATTTCTGGATCTATATGCAAGAATATTGGGGATTACAAGAATCAACCCAAGGAAATCCCTTCACAATCTACCCTCTGGTGGGGGAAATCCATGCACATGCCAAAAAGAAAGGACTTTACATGTCCAAGAAGGAAGATCGTTACCTTTGACGACCTCTTTGGAGCCATGGAATTCTAGCTTGCTGGAAAGCACCGCAGCGGCCTTACCTCCACAACACTGGCATCGGATCTCGAATCGTAACTCTGCAGCTCCACCGGTGGCCGGCTCCTTTCCTCCTCCTCCTCCTTGTTCTCCCTTGTCTTTAGCTCTCTTAGAAAGAGAATGGCCTAAGATCAAATGAGGATTCTCTTCTCATTCTTGGCCTTAAAGCAGCAGGGAGAAGCTTGGGCCATCAGATCCCAGATGAAGGAAATGAACGGCCACAAATTTTCCACAAAGGTCTATTTTTTGGCTACACGGCCTGTGACACGCCCGTGTCACAGGCCGTGTACCTTAAGCGGCACACAACTGACTTACCTAGAGTAGGACACGGTCATGTGATACGCCTGTGTCACAGGACGTGTGCCCTAACATGCCTTCAGACACGCCCGTGTCTGTGTCCGTGTACCTCAAGAGGCACACACACAATTCAGCCTGAACAAGACACGACCGTGTGACAGGCCGTGTGCCCAGAGACACACCCATGTCTTACCCGTGTTCACAAGGCCTCAATGCCTTAGCCCATTCCATAGAAAGACAAGGCCATGTGACACGCCCGTGTCACAGGCCGTGTGCCCTTACAAGGCTGCAGACACGCCGCCGCCAAGGCATTTCGTCAAGCAAAGTTCGTCGACAAGAGGAGAACACGGCCTCAGACACTCCCGTGTCATAGGGCGTGTTCCCCTTCAAAATTTTCGTTGAGCGCATTTCGCCGACCACCCGCCAGGCTGCTCACCCATACCGAGCAGGACACGGCTTGGTACATGCCCGTGTCCCAGGCCGTGTAACCCAATCTTAGGTCAAATATGGGATTTAGGGTGTTACACAAACTCATACGTATCATAGATAATGGCAATGGAAGAAGAGCTGAATCAATTCAAGCATTGCCAAGTTTGGAAGCTTGTTCCAAGACCCAAAGGCAAGAACATCATCGGAACAATGTGGGTCTATAGGAACAAGATGGATAAGGATGGTACAATCATAAAGAACAAGGCTGGACTCGTCGCAAAAGGATACAGATAAGAAGAAGGAATCGACTTCGATTATACTTATGCACCGGTGGCAAGGCTGGAGGCAATCATGTTGTTCCTAGCATATGTTGCATTTAAGGGTTTCACTGTCTATCAGATGGACTTGAAGTCAGCATTCCTTAATAGTGACATAAAGGAAGAGGTGTATGTGGAAAAACCTCCAGGTTTCATTGATTTTAACTTTCCTGATCATGTCTATCTGTTTTTTAAGCTTTATATGGTTTGAAACAAGCTCCTCAAGCTTGGTACGAGACGATATCTAACTTTCTTCTTGAGAATAAGTCCACAAGAGGAAAGATAGATAAGACATTATTTCTTAGGAAAATAAAAGGCAAGATTTTGTTAGTGCAAATCTATGTCGATGACATCATATTTGGCTCTACTGACGACAACCTCTGCAAGAAGTTTTCCAAACTTATGCAAGGGAAGTTCGAAATGAGCAATATGGGAGAGCTGAAGTATTTCTTAGGACTTCAGGTGAAACAATCTAAAGATGGAATTTTCATCTATCAGACGAAGTTCACCAAGGAGTTAATTAAGAAATTCGGATTGAAGAACGCAACCTCTATGAGGACTCCAATGGGTTCAACTATATCTCTGGACAAGGATGAGAAAGGGAAACTTTTTGATGAAACCAAGTACAAAAGCATAATTGGATCATTGCTCTATCTTACTACTAGTAGAAAAGATATAATGTTTTCAACATGTGTGTGGGCTAGATTTCAAGTGAACTCTAAGGAATCTCACTATACTGCTACAAAGCGGATTTTGAGATACCCTAAAGGTACACCAAATCTTGGCTTATGGTACCCAAGAAGTAATGACAGTGAACTAATTGGTTTTTCAGACACAGATTTTGCAGGAAGCAAACATGATAGAAAGAGCACTTCCGGGACTTGCCAATTCCTTGGAAGGAGGCTCATTTCATGGAGCAGCAAAAAACAAAATTGTGTTGTTATCTTAATGGTCGAGTCAAAATACATTTCTGTCGGTAGTTGTTGTGCACAATTGCTTTGGATAAAGAACCAACTTGAAGACTACAACTTGAAGGTCAAGGACATCCTTTTATTTTGCGACTCTTCTAGTGCAATTATCATAGCCAACAATCCAGTCTCTCACAGCCGGACAAAGCACATAGAGTTGTGATACCTCTTCATTAGGGAGCATGTGGAGCATGGTGACATAAATCTCCAATATGTCCCAACTGACAGGCAGATTGCAGATATATTCACGAAGCCGCTAGACGAGGCCAAGTTCTCATTCTTCAAAGCAGAACTTGGCATGCTCAACAAGGATGCTGAAGAATGAAGAAAAAGGTGACAGTAAGTTCAAGTTCTGGCTACACTTCAAAATTCAAGAAATTTCAAAGGATGGACTTTATTTCTTGAGTACAACACTTGTACTCGAGAATGACAGAATTACTTCTCAAGAAATAAAAGTTCTACTCGAGAACAAGGATTGTTCTACTCGAGAACAAGGATTGTTCTACTCGAGAACATGGATCGCTCTACTCGAGAACAAAAAGGATTCTACTCGAGTGCAAATATATCTCTTCTCGAGAACAAATAATCCACTCGAGAAATCTGGTGTCCAACTGCTCTTCAAGTTCAAAATTTTCATATCGGCACCCAGGCACTTAACCGCCTTATTTCAAGTATTTCTAATATTATTAATATCATTTAGCATTAAAATTAAAAGTAGATCTTCTAAATAGACTTAGGTCCAAGAAATTTATTACCGATTTCAAAAACCCTTCTCTCGAGAAACATCTCTTCATCTTCCCCGCTCCGTCGTTTGCCACAAGCAAGTTTCTCCATTCGCCTGCCAGCCAAGATCAATTTCTCCTCATCAATGGCATCTTCTTCTAAGCTTGGGATCGACAGTGAACTAATTTCTACCGGGATTGCCGAGATTTCTGATGACTTCAAGAATGTCCTCATTCTTCTCAATACCGCTGGTCTATCTTTTGTTCTTGAACATCCATGTAAGATACAAACTTCTGACGTCGAAGAGTTCTTCCAACACACCGAAGTTAAACGGAATGGCAAGGTGCTCAAGTCTAAGGTTCAAGATATTAAGGTAAAAATGACTGCCCTCTCTGTTTCACAGTTTCTGGAACTTCCAGTAATGGATCAAGAAGATGATCTGGTAGGCACTGATTATGAGAGAGCATACAGTTTTTGTGGGATTCCCCAATCCTCTCACACCATTAGAAGACAGTTCATGAATACGGAAAGCAAACTACTGGCAGATATTCTGGGCAAAGTTCTTCTCTACAAAACAAATTCTATCAGCTATATTACCCCAGAATTCTTTGACCTAATGACTGCAGTGATTTGTAGGAAGAAGTTTGTTAGAAAGTAGAGAAAAGAAGCGAAAAGTAGAGAACAAGCGAATAAACTTTTGAATAATTGAAATTTTATTATCCAAAAAAGATATCTATTACAAAGGTATGCCCTCCTTTATATATAATGGAGGAGAGATGAGAGAATACAAATAAGAGATGTGGGACTATAATTTACAGGACAAGCGGACTATACAAAACAAACCGCACAAGCCGCGCGGTTAGACAGCAGGGCTAACCGCACGGCTACCACCAGAGAGGAAGAGAGACTGCCAGGGAAGACCGCCAGACCGCCCGGTCTCCAAGCCGACTGAGACAAACCGCCAGACCGCGCGGTCTTCAACCCGCCAAGACAAACCGCCAGACCGCCCGGTCACCAACTTCAACACTCCCCCTCAAGCTGGAGCATATATATCGATCATGCCCAGCTTGTCACAGATGTGGAAAAAGGAAGCGGACACTGGCTTGGTGAAGACGTCTGCCAACTCGTTGTCGGACGTGACAAATGGAGTGCAAATCTGTTTCTTCAATATTTCTTCTCGAATAAAATGACAGTCGACTTCTATGTGTTTTGTTCTCTCATGAAAGACCGGATTTTTGGAAATGTGTATCGCGGCCTTATTGTCACAGAACATAGGAAGAGGATAGTTGTAAACCTCTCCTAGGTCAAGCATGAGAGACCGCAACCACTTCAACTCACATGTAGTCGATGGCATGCTACGATATTCAGCCTCTGCACTAGACCTGGAAACGACAGACTGTTTCTTGCTCTTCCAACTCACAAGATTGCCTCCAACAAATGTGCAGAAACCTGAAGTCGATTTGCGGTCCCCTTTGTCATCTGCATAGCTTGAATCAGAGTAAGCTTCAACCCTTAGGTGACCATTCTTCTGAAATAGGAGTCCTTTCCCTGGAGCAGCTTTAATATACTCTAATATCCTCAGAGCAGATTGTAGATGACACTCCCTCGGAGCTTGCATGAACTGGCTCACCTTGCCAACAGCATAGGAGATGTCGGGTCTGGTTACCGTGAGATATATGAGCTTGCCCACCAGACGCTGGTATCTCGTAAGATCAGAGAGAAGAGGTGAGTCATCTGTCCAAGTTTTGTCTTCTCCAGCAGCCATAGGACAACGTGCAGGTTTAGCACCAGTGAGTCCTGCATCCTTTAAAAGATCAAGAGCATACTTCCGTTGTGAAAGGACCATGGAGTTGGGCTTTCTAGAGATTTCAATCCCCAGAAAGTATTTCGGGGAGCCCATATCTTTTGTAACCAGATGTTGACGAAGGTGTTTCTTGGTCATCAGTATCTCATCCTGGTCATTGCCAGTAAGAAGAATGTCATCAACATAAACCGCAAGAACAACAAGACCAGAGGCGGTTTTCCGAACAAACAAGGAGTGATCTGCTGAGCTTCGTGTAAAACCAATGGCCGCAACAATGCCACTGAACTTGTCAAACCAGGCACGAGGACTCTGCTTGAGGCCATAGATAGCCTTCTTTAGCCGGCATACCCGTGTATCCCCCTGAGCAACATACCCAGGAGGTTGCTCCATGTAAACAGCTTCCTGCAGATCGCCATAGAGGAAGGCATTCTTAACATCTAGCTGCGAGATGGCCAATCCCTGTTGACAGCTACAGAGAGAAGAACCCGAATAGTGCTGAGGCGAGCCACGGGCGAGAAAGTGTCAAAGTAATCAACCCCATAAGTTTGGGTAAAACCCTTGGCAACCAGGCGAGCCTTATAACGATCCACACTGCCATCTGGGAGAAACTTCACTACGAAGACCCAGCGACAACCAACAACATCGGTGCTGAAAGGAGGCGGAACAAGTGTCCAGGTACCCCGTTCAGTGAGAGTAGCAATCTCCTCATCCATGGCAACTTTCCAGTGAGGAATAGTAAGGGCCTCCTGGTAGGAACGGGGAGTGGTAGTGGCCGAGATAGCCAGGGCAAAGGCTCGGCGAGCAGGGGTAAGGCGAGCGTAGGAAATAACCGCAGCAAGAGGATGGTGGGTACAAGCCCGAACCCCTTTGCGAAGAGCAATCGGGAGATCCAGGTCAGCAGGTGCCTCAGTATCCGGAGTATCCGTGGTGGAGAGAGCTGGCCCGGGAGTAGAGAGAGATGGCAGCGGAGTGGAGGGAGAAAGCGGAGTAGAGGGTGGAGATGAGGAGGATGGGGAAGGCGGTGGAGTGGGTGGAGAGGACGGAACCTCAGTGGGAGCAGAGGGAAGGGATGAGTTGGTATGAGAAGGAGGAGCAGGAGGAGGAGAAGAGGAGGAAGCGGGAGAGAAGTAAGAGGCATTGGCAAAGAAGGTGACATCCGCAGAGACAAATTGCTTGCGGGTAACAGGGTCAAAGCAACAATAGCCTTTCTGAGTGGGAGAATAGCCCAGAAAGACACATTTGGTGGCACGGGGTGAGAGTTTATCACGGGTGGCAGCGGGAGAGTGCACAAAAGCGGTGCACCCAAAGATGTGTAGAGGAAGAGGAAAGGGATCCTTGTCCGGATAAAGAAGGGAGAAGGGGGTAGCACCGTGGAGAACGGTGGAGGGAAGGCGATTGATGAGATAGCAGGAGAGAAGTACAGCATAGCCCCAATAGGAGCGAGGAACATGCATTTGATTCATCATAGTGCGAGCGACATCGAGGAGGTGATGGTTTTTGCGTTCCGCCACCCCATTTTGTTGGGAAGTGTAGACACAGCTGGTTTGACGAATAACACCATGGTGAGTGCAAAAGGAGGAGAAGTCGTGGCTAAGATACTCCTGAGCATTGTCAGAACGAAGGATTTTAATAGACGTAGCGAACTGAGTTTTAACCATCGAATAAAAGGAGGTCCAAACAGAGAATAACTCGGAGCGATCTTTAAGAAGATATACCCACGTAGATCGAGAGAAATCATCAATGAAGGTGACAAAATAGGAACTGCCCCGACCGATGGTGAGGGTAGGAGCGGGACCCCATATGTCAGAGTGAACGAGGTCGAACGGATGGGAGGAGCCCCGACTCTGCGATGGTGGGAAGGAGGAGCAGTGATGTTTGCCAAGTTGACATGCATCACAGTTTAGAGGAGGATGATGAGGAGGGAGGTGCGGCAGGAGTTGTCGTAGAATGCGGGGAGGAGCATGACCAAGGCGAAGATGCCATTGGAGAAGATCTGTAGAGGAGGAGGAGAAGACGGATAGAGCAGAAGCGTTGTCAAGGAAGTAGAGGCCACCACTCTCAGTCCCGGTAGCAATCGTCCGTTGGGAGTCCGGATCCTGAAAAGCACAAGAGGTAGGGGTGAATGTGACAGAACACTGTAGTTGCTTGCATAAAGAAGTAACCGATAATAAATTGCACGGAAACGTGGGCACATAGAGGGTATCAGCCAAGCAGAGAGACGGAGTGACTTGAACCATGCCCGTCCCATGGACCGGGGAGGGAGATCCATCAGCGACAATGACGGGGGGCAACTGAGCCTGTGTGTCAAGAAGAGAGAAAAATTGAGGGTTGCCTGTCATATGACTTGTTGCACCAGAGTCGATGAGCCATCGTCCGCGAGTCACAACATGAGCACTACCAGAAAAGGTGACCACGGAGGCTGACGGGCTGGATGAGAGGAAAGCCATGGAAGCAAGAGAGTAGCAAACCACTACGAGAAGAACGAGCCGCGAGAAGAGAATAGAGCACCAAGCCGGGCGACCAGAAAATAGGTCGGGCGGCTAGAAAGGCCGCTTCCAAGAAGCCGAGCAAAGCAGAGGGAAAGAAGTCGCACGACCTAAAAAAGTCGGGCGAACAGAGGAGAACAAGTCGCGCGGCCAAAGATGAGACCGAGGCGACTAGCAAGCAGGAGCGGGTAGAAGGCAACAAGAAGAAAGCGGCGAAAAAGAAGGCAAAGGTCCAGCGGGGAAGAGGTCGCGCGGACTGAGAAGACCGAGCGAACAGAAGAGAAGAGAAGAGCAGGTGACCGCGACCAAGATGCGGGTAAGAAAGGAATAACCTGCACGGTCAGGCAGAACACAGCAGCAAGCCGCGAGTAGAGAGACAACACACGCGGATAGGGACAGACCGCAACGACTAGGAAGTTGGAGCGGGAGGAAAGAGCAAGGAGCGCGGCGACAAGAAAACAGGTCGCCGCGACAAAGATCAGTAGGAGAAGAGAAGAAGAAGCAAGCCGTGCGAACAGGGCAGCGGACAGAAACAAGTCGCGCGGATAGAAACAAGCCGCGCGGACAGAGAGAAGCCAAGTCGCAGAATGCTGAAAACAAGCCGCGAACAACAGAGGGCGCACAGAATCAGGAGGAAATGACCGTGTCCTCTGATACCATGTTAGAAAGTAGAGAAAAGAAGCGAAAAGTAGAGAACAAGCGAATAAACTTTTGAATAATTGAAATTTTATTATCCAAAAAAGATATCTATTACAAAGGTATGCCCTCCTTTATATAGAATGGAGGAGAGATGAGAGAATACAAATAAGAGATGTGGGACTATAATTTACAGGACAAGCGGACTATACAAAACAAAACGCACAAGCCGCGCGGTTAGACAGCAGGGCTAACCGCACGGCTACCACCAGAGAGGAAGAGAGACTGCCAGGGAAGACCGCCAGACCGCCCGGTCTCCAAGCCGACTGAGACAAACCGCCAGACCGCGCGGTCTTCAACCCGCCAAGACAAACCGCCAGACCGCCCGGTCACCAACTTCAACAAAGTTCTAGTGGGGTATGATGTTATTTGACAAAATTAAGGCATGTCTTAAGAGTCCTAACTATGGCAGGATTCTTTTTCTATACTTGAATCAGATGAATTCAGAAAAAATCTCCATGAAAAAGAGCATAACACTCCACCACATGAAGAAAGTTTCTATTACCTCCATCCAGAGATGGAAGGTTAAACTGCAGAAGTCTGACAGAACTCTAAAGTAAATTGAAGATGTGGACAGGACCCCATATCCTCCTTCTCATCAGATAACTGACCCAGTTATTGAGGGGAAGCCTGCCCCACCTGTTCATGCCCAGCCAGCTCCTGCTCCAGCTACATCAGCAATTCCAGCCACAGTCTTTACTCCTCCTACTGCTACAGATATCCCTCCTCCAGTCACTACACCTGCTTCTACAGTCACTCTACCTCAAGTTATTCCTCCTGCTGTTGTTGCACCCTCAGTCTCATCAATATCTATTGCTGCCTCTTCCCCTTTGCTGCATATAGAAAATACAGTTTCTCCTACTACTGAAGATATTCCTGACTCAGAAAATCTGATAGATGCTCAGAATCAAGAACAGCTTTTGTCTACTGATGAAGACAAAAATAGGATGATAGAGGATCTCACTTTCAAAGAGCCTCTATCCCCTATACTTGAAGATCATCCTTCCTCTCCAACAACATCTCCAAAGTCTCCAAAACCATCTTCTCAAGCTGCAAAGTCTCTTGTACATGAACCTGAGAAATCTCCTGAAAGTATACATGATGATGAAGTTGTTTCCATATATGATTTTGAAGATGAAATTGAAACTGCTGAACCACCCCTTCCAAGTCTACATTTTAAGATTCCCTCTTTCCTACCCATAGATGCTGAAGATGAGGACAGCACTGTCAACAAAAAGAAAGCCTCTACCTCCATAGTTGTAATTGAAGAAATTTCTCCATGTACAGCCCCTGCTGTGCCTCCTCCCTCCACTCAGCCTGCAACACTTCCTGAAGATAATATACTGAGCAAAATTGAAGTTATGCTAGCTGCCCAAAGAGATTACTTTGATAATTCTCTTAAAGTTGTGACTGATAAAATGACTGCATTGGAAAAGGAAATGACTCGAGGATTTGCTAAAATTCAAAACAACACAGATGAATTTAAAAGGCTCTTGCAAATAGGTGGAAAAGCTATAGATCATATAATCACAAGCATTGGTACTGTTATGGAACAACCAGTCACCCTTGCTAATAATCAGATTCTACTAAACAAGAGAGCTGAAGAAAGGAATTTCAAAACTTGTGAAGAAGTTGGATAATTTAAAGAAGCTGTGATCAGCACCCTCTCCTTAGAAGTCAGAAAGGGGATCATAAAGTGAAGAATAATTAGAAAAACAAGCTCAGATTATGAAAAATCAGTGGGAAGCTCAAATGAAAGACATCCAGACTTCTGTTCTGAAGGAAATCAAAAGTACTAAGCTGTATACATATGACACTACTATATGGATGCACAATCAACTATTTCCTGAACTAGAAATGGACCCTTCTGCCCCTCCTCCTGCTCATCTGGATGTAAACAAGCCAACCTTCTCTCCACCTCTAGAGTATTTTGAAGGACCACCTCCAGATTACTTTAAAGGACCACCTCCTGATGTATATGAACAAGTGTGGGAATAAGAACATGCAGGTATGCCTACTCAACCTCCTAAAATTCAAAAAGCAAAAAGAAGGAAATATGGTGATGGAGCCTCAGCCAGCAGAACAACTCCACATCCTGATGCTGACAAAAGGAAAAGACCTCAAGAGTTTACTGAAGTTTGGAGTCCAACCTCCAAATCTCTTATTCTGGAAACCCTGAAGTTGGCAGTTGATTTCAATGAAGACAGGAACCTTCATTACAGCCCTCAGGAATGAGAGTTATATGAAAAGTCCCTTACCAAGAGAAAGATTTATGATAGAGAATATGGTAGGAACAATCCCAAGGCTCCTCCCAGACCTCCAAAGTATTTCCCTAAACCATACAGCAACAATAACAAGATCAGTAGAAGTTGAAGATGTGCTGAAAGTTCTTATTTTTTTGAAATTATGGGATTTAATTTTCCTTGGCCAAATTTCTATTTATATGAATTTTTAGTTTTGCTGATCTGATTTTTCTCCATCATAACTTTTATTCCATTTATCATGATTATTAGTTTTTTTACTTGTTTTATTTTATCTTGCTGTAATTCACCTTAGTGTAGAGGGTTCTGACTTCTACAAATAGGAGGATATTGTTGGGTATTGCATCCACAATAGCCCAGATTTGTATGAAGTCACCCTTGAACTAAGATGAATTAAGTTTGTATTTGATGCTCTTTTTAGTTAAGTGTTTGCATGATATAATTGTCAAGTGTAGACCAATGTCAGTCTACAATGAGTTGTCAAACACAAGACCATACAATGTAATCCCTCATTATGTGATCCATGGTGTTGACTTATGTGTAAACTCTCAATTGGGACACACTTCTTTCTCAAGCACTAAGGACAAGGGAAAAGTTGGATGTTGTTTATTATGAAGAAATCATGTTTTCAGATTTTCAGAAAGATTCTCTAAGTGTTTTTCTCGAGTACTATCTTTTGTACTCGAGAAGAACTAAAGATTGTTCTCGAGTAAGACTTATCTTGATTTCGAGTTGCAGAAATAGTTCTCGAGAAAGCTTAATGCTGTTCTCGAGAAGGCCTTCTGTACTCGAGTACTGCATAACACTTCTTCTCGAGTTACATCTTTCCTTTACAGAATTTTTTCTAAGTCTTTTTCTCGAGAAGACTAAATTTAGTCTCGAGAAGACTATGCTTAGTTCTCGAGATGCAGAAGACTTTTCTCGAGAACTAGACTTTTTTTCTCAAGAGCTAGACATCTGTTCTCGAGAACACTTATTTGTCCTCGAGTATCAGATTGTTCCTTCTCGAGAACTAAAGTTCTTTTTCCTCGAGTACTTCCTTCATTCCCGAGAATGTTGAATTCCACCTCCACATTTTTTTCGAAGTCTTTTTCTCGAGATCTTCATTGTTGTTCTCGAGAACCAGTAAGCTTCTTCTCGAGTATAATCTTTTCTCTCGAGAACAGTTGTACTGTTTTTCAAAAATTCTTCTAAGTCCAGACAGACGTAATTTCAAATGTCATTAGCATGTGATTGGTCCACGTGGCTATCAGTAATTATGATTATGACTGTTAGGCAAGTCTTATAAAAGGTCTTGTCATTTTCGACCAACCCTAAGAATAAAAATAAGATATTCTAAGAATTCTGAATCCCTATTTTTCTTTCCATAATCGAAAGCACTGCCACTCATTGTCTTCATCGCTTAAAGCGCTTTCGATCAAGATCGATTCAGAGCAAGTGATTCGGAGATCAAGACATTCTACAATTTACAGATCCAATACTTGATCTTGTTGAGTCCAGTATTTCAGATCCAGAGTTCTTGCCGAGTCTTCTTCAACTTATTTCTGACAAAGCCGCAAAGTTCAAGGAAGAAGAAAGACAGAAGTTTTCAGATCAGAGAGATAAAATACTGTTTGTATTTCTGTATATTTCAATTTATTCTTGTAGGAGATCCTTCTCCGAGTGTAGGAGCTTTGTTCTCCGAGTTGTTTTTGTAAGAAGTTTTATCTTCTGAGTGTAGATCCAGTTTTCGGGATCGAGTTGTAGGAACGTTGTTCCGAGTTGTAGGATTGTTTTCAATCCAAGATTAGTGGAGTAGCCTAGTCTAGTGCTTTGCTAGATCGGTGAGTGGAAAGTGGATATACCCAAGGTTGGGGAACCACTATAACTATTGGTGTCTTCTATGATTGCTTGGCTAATTTTCTGTGCATAGCTCATTAAATTTTTATTCCGCAAAAAGACACACAACAAACCTATTCACCCCCTCTAGGTGATTTATGTAAGACAACTAAAACATTTTCAAACAGTATAACGAGTCCACCTAGCATGCGGCAAATGGGATGAGTCCGCTGAATGTTGTGCGTCTTGGCGGAGAGCTAGAGCAAGTCCAGACACCTTTGGCGAACTGAGCTAGAGTCCACGAACTATAGGCGGGCGAGCTGGTCGACTGGGCGACCTAGTGGACTAAAGAAGTAGATCGCCCCCATTGCTGAAGTTCGCCTCTCTATTGGAATGGTCAGGCATGCCGCCCCTGCTAGGAGACCTGGAGGTTGTCTTCCTCTAGTGGGCGACCTTGAGAGTTGTCACATTATTGGGCGACCTGGAGGCAGGTAGACTGGCGTTGAGCGACCTAGAGGTACGTCGCCTAGTGAAGTGGAGGTTTTCTTTGCTTGTGCAACTTGCAGGAGTGGACTGGTGAAGACCGTGACTCCTATCGAGCATGCAGTTATATGGCGGTCTGGGCGGATAGGAGTCCGAGTCCTCCACATTTTGGTAGTCCTGTCGGAATGGAGAATCATGGTGTGGTTAGCTGATCAAACCGCGCGGCCAGCACGGGCGGACTGAGGAAGTAGTCCGTAGCCCCTGCAGAACAAGCGGATGCTGCGCGACCTGGACGGTCAGACCGGGGAGACCGCCCTAGCCGTGCGGCCTGAGCGGACAGAGAAGTCATTTTACCAACCCTTAGAGGACTGGTCGCGATCCACAGGTGGAACCTAGGGCAGGCCACGGCTAGCAAGCTGGCTACCTTGGGAAGGATCGCTGATTTCTGGGTTAACATAATCCCCACACTTTTTAAGTCCCGAAGGGAACTTCGAAAACGTAGGAGACCCACGAAAATCGTTATCCACCCCTTAGAAAAGTAAGAGGTAAGGAGAGATAGAACCCGATGTCTCACCTTAGAAGGAGTTTGTTGATGCATATCTTTCTCCCACAAAGGCAAAATTAATATAGGCAGAGAAGGGGGGTACATCTTATGTGTACCTGAATTGCCTGATGGAGGCTTGCAAGCACCTATTATCATCTACAAAAGGAAGAGTAAGCAGTATGCTTGAAAGAAGAATAAGTTGCAAGTACCTGAAGGAGACTTACAAGCGTCTGCTAGTTTCTGCAAAAGAGAAGTTATACGCAGATATGATGGTACATATGAAAATAAGCTGCAAGTACCTGAAGGGAACTTGCAAATACCTACTAATCTATGTAAAAAGGAAGTGTGAGCAGCAGATATAAAAGAAAAGTAGGTTGCAAGTACTTGGATGGAACTTGCAAATATCTCCTAATCTCTGCAAAAGAGAAGTTAGAAGCAGATATGAAAGTAAAGCTAATCTGCAAGTACCTGGAGCGAACTTGCAAATGTCTGCTAATCTCTGCAAAAAAAAGAGTTAGAAGCAGATATGATATATGAAAGTAAGCTGCAAGTACCTGAAAGAAACTTGCAAGTATCAGCTGAACTCTGCAAGAAAAGGGTTAAAAGCAGATATGTTATATGAAATTAAGCTGCAAGTACCTGAAAGGAACTTGCAAGTATCTACTGAACTCTGCAATAAAAGAGTTAGAAGCAAATATGATATATGAAAGTAAGCTGCAAGTACCTAAAACGAACTCGCAAGTATCTGGTGAACTATGCTAGAAAAGAGTTAGAAACAGATATGAAAGAAAAGCTAAGTTGCAAGTACCTGGAGGGAACTTGCAAATGATATCTATTGATATGATAAGATAGATATGATTGGATAGCAGAAGAAATGTCTGAAGAATTCTGCTGATAACCGAATAAAGACCAAACTGCGATAGTTATCTTTTTGCGAGATCAGATATGATGTCTTTAATATAAAGTCCAGATCAACAAGATGAAACCATCTTAATCAGACTCCAAAAGCAAGGCTTGTTAATCAAGGAGATCAGATATTTTGATCAATGATTGGTGCCATTAGTATCCGATAAGAATAATAGAGAGCTTATAAATCATCATCTGATAGAGCTTCATGCAAGCAGTGCATATACGATGAGTATAAGCAAAATGAATGTTGCAAATCATTTTGATAGGTCGGATTTACCATGTTAACCTGTGAAAGAGACAGTTGATAAAAAGAGGCCTATACTCGGCGATGACCAAGAAAGGCTGGATGCTGCCACAGGAGATCACTCGTGGGCCTTATACATCGCTTGCGCAAGAAAGGTCATCAGGAGTGTAGTCCTACTTAGAGCGGGCTAGACGTGCATCCTTTAGAAGGGTATAAGAGAGAAAAGCATAGGAAATCCTGAGAAGGATCGCTAGATACATTGCTCTCATGCCTCTGGTTACAACATCGCTGATCAATGAGACTAGATGCGCCAAGTGGCCTTTAATATTGCTTGTCTGTGGAAAGATCAGCGGAGTTGTGGGCCCTGCAAAAGCACGGATTGAGATTACCATAGAGTATTCGACTATTACAATCATGAGATGATCAAAGAGACAAGGCTACACTTGATCGTCATTGCTTGTCAAGCAAAGATCATCGTAACTGTAATGTATCCTTTGTGAAGCACATCAGAGCTAACACATGGGACCTCCCTTGATAACCGCTTTGTGTTAGATACCGGCCAGGATCTGAAGTCCTGAAGTTCACCATATAGATTGAGCAGCACACATTGCACATACGCGAACACTCCCCACTATATGTGGTCATCGTGGCCTTAAGCCCGCGAACAATCTATGGAAGGAAACAACAAGACTCAGCGATATCTTGGTGGTTCAGTGATCTGTTTGGTAAAGAGAAAATAGAGGAGGAAGCACTACAAAAAGGGAAATGTGTCAATATGGGATCTATGACGTAAACTTTGTTGAAATGAAAGAAATAACACTTAGAAGTGCTTTAGAGTGAAAATGTTTAAAGAGTAAAGTAGAAACAACCGGCCATGATTGTGAGGAGCTTCTGGAACTGTGATGTCCTTTTCACTTCAGAATAGTCCTCCAAGCTTGCCCTCATCAATGACATCAAAGGTATTGTTAATAACGAGGTTAGGGTAGTTGATTTGGCTCACCCCTTTTGAGCAGCAAAGAGTGTCTACTGCTTCTTTGCCTTTTGAAGTTGATGGATCAGGGTGGTCATCTTTCAGGAACAGATCACGCATCTTCCCCTGCCTCATCATCCTTTGTACTAGTTGACAAAGTGCTCAGCAATTTTCAGTGGAGTGCCCTTGCTCTTTATGAAATTCACAGTACGGCTCCGATTCTTTAGATCTTTGATCAATCGGCTGGTAATGTATTTTGAAATTAGCCCTAACTTTCATGACTTGGCTTACTTCTTGCATGGCCTCATTTAGTTCAGACTCTGTCAACTCATTAACTTACTTCTGATGAATCGAAGTTGTTTGCATAGCTGGGGCTAGTAGTAGTAGTAACAATTGATCTTGAGCACGATCATGATTCGGGAAGGGATGTCGATGACGTTGAAATCTTCTTCTCTTCCTTGAGTGGGATGGAAAATCTTTCCAAGGAGACCTCGGAGGTTGCTTATGAGAAGGAGAATCCTTCTCTGCTATAAGCCTATAGATGAAACTGGGGTTGCTCTTCTCACCTCGAATCTATGAGTTGGCTAAGCCAATCAACTCTTGATATGTTCTTCGTGCTCGGACATTAGCTTCAAACTTAAGCAACCCTTCACGCAGATCGTATATTAGAGCCACCCAATACATTTCTTGATCAACGATCTCAATGTCCAAGATCTCTTTCTGGAATCGATCTACAAATTGAGACCAAGTCTTGTTCTCTCATTGCTTGATCTCATAGAGGGCTTCTGGACCTCCCTTTCTCTTTGTTGAAGTAGAAAACCTGAGCAACAACTCCCTTCGCAGATCAGCAAAGGAAGTGATGGAATAAGGGCGCAGACCATAGAACCAATCCCTCACTTATCCATCAAAGGTTGTTACAAGAAGCTTGCATTTTATATCATCTAAGAGAGCCTTGAGAGCTATGGCTGATTCAAAATATTGACGATGCTTCATTAGATCAGTATCTCCAGTGTAAGTTGGTAACCACAACTCTCTGAAATTAGCTGGAGTTGGTTCATGTCGAACATTTTCTGAAAATGGCGACGGGAAAAGCAGGAGGATAGAAGGGAAAAGCTGCTATGGGAGGAGAAAAGGCAGAAGTTGATAGGTAGGGATGACTTCCCTGAAAGTTCAGAAATCTTGCCGGACTTCCCCGGATAGCTTCCCGGAAGAAGTTTTGATGAGCTGCAAACTCATCATTTTGAGGCCGCAAAGGGGCTGCAGACCCTTGCGGAAAGTTTATTGTGTAAGCAGGAGGATAGACCGGCGGATAAGCCGGAGGATAGGCTTGTTGATTCTCCAATGTTGGTGTTGGATTGACAGGAGGAATTGGTGCTATTGCAGATTGCACCTTTAATTACTACGTGATTGCAACTAGAGTTCGGTTGATTGCCTGGAATTGTTGGGTGGTTTCACGACGTGATTGCTCCAAGGCTTCCCAAAGTGAGTCCTCTCCAGGACTTAGAGTAAAGTTCTAAGCTGATTGATGATCTGACATGGCTAAATGTCGATTTTCACCGTCTGTTTGAGATCAGAAGGCCGCGTGTTAACTGTTGATGCGCGAAAACAGAGAAGAGAGGTCATCGCGGGCACCAGCAGCAAACGGATGTGTTCGATCTCACAGGCTAAGATGAGGTGAAGAGGTTGATTGAGGAATGAGGTTGCGGGGATAATGGAGAGGTTGTTGAGGATGCAAGAAAAAGCTTCTGAGTGCTCAAGAGTGGAGCAAGCGCTTGTTCAAGGGTTGCGGTGATAGAGGAGAGGAGGTTGTTGATCCGAGTGTGGAGATGGTCGAGAGGTTGATCAGGAGCTGTCGAGCAGATAGTTACTTTGATGGTTGTGTTTGCAGGTTGATGCCGAGAGAGGTGAGTTGAAAAGAAGAGGGGGACACTAGCAGCGGCTACAGCAGACTTCGCCCGCCACGGCTTAAATGTCACTCTTGTGACGGGCTTTCCTTTGATTAATATTCAGTTGTTACAGCTTGAGTTACACCTTTACATGGAAATCAAATAAAGGGTACAAAGGGGGAAGCTGGCAGCTAAGGAAAGAAGTTGCCAGAGGAGCCCACGTGGACTGAGCAGAGAGGTCGGCAGACCGCGCGGTTAACAGATCTCGTAGCTCGTTGGAGGAAGTTGAGTGAACTGCGCGATTAGGCAGAGAGGACAGATGAGGTCGCACGGACTGGAGAGTGGAGTTCACAAGATCTGATGCCTTAACCCTGTCGTCGGCTGCCCTCGTGTATTTGTGTCCCCCTGAATGAGAGGTATGGGGGGTTATTTATAGGCATAAGGAGGTAACAGCTTTTGGTAATGTCACCCCCTGTAAGTCGGTGAGTTGTACGAGTATAACTTGGAGTCCGCCGAGTCCACACCATGTTGTGCGGTTGGGGACTTGCCTTTTGGAGCTGATTCTGATGTTGGCAGACTAGAACGAGTCCGCCTCTTTTGTGTTGAGTGATCCCGTGCTAAGATATGCGGGCTGAGGAGTTATCCGCCCTCTGCTGGGAAGAAGCGGGTGTTTGAAAGCTAAGTGGCAGACTGCGCAGTGAGTCTACCTCTACTGTAGGGAATCGTGATGGTGGAAGGCTGGAGGGCTCAGTGGCGGACTGGGAGAGTTCGCCCAGCCCACGGCGGATGAGACGAGTCTGCCTCTGCTGGAGGCTTGACACTGGGTTAGAGGTTGTCGACCTGGTAGGCTGAATATAGCAGGTCGCCTTCTTACTGAAGAAGCCCGTCTACTACAGGCAGACTGAAGGGTTGAGCGGCATAACGTGTCTGCCTAGCCTGTGGCAGATGGGATGAGTCCGCTGAATGTTGTGCGTCTTGGCGGAGAGCCGGAGCAAGTCCACGCTCCTTTGGCGGACTGAGCTAGAGTCTGCGAACTGTAGGCGGGCGATCTGGTCAACTGGGAGACCTAGTGTACTGAAGAAGCAGGTCACTCCCATGGTTGAAGTCCGCCTCTCTGTTGGAATGGTCAGGATTTCCACCCCTACTGGGCGGCCTAGAGGTTGTCGCCCTCTAGTAGGCGACCTTGATAGTTGTCGCGTTGTTAGGCGACATGGAGGCAGGTCGTCTGGCATTGAGCAACCTCGAGGCAGGTCGCCTAGTGAAGTGGCGGTTTGCTTTGCTTGTGCAACTTGCAGGAGTGGGCTGGTGAAGACCGTGACTCCTACCGAGCATGTGGCTATATTGCGGTCTGGGCGGATAGGAGTCCGAGTCCGCCACAGTTGGGTAGTCCTGTCAGAATGGACAATCATGGTGGGGTTAGCTGATCAAACCGTGCTGCATGCACGGGCGGACTGAGGAAGTAGTCTGCAGCCCCTACAGAACAAGCAGCTACTGCGCAACCTGGGCGGTCAGACTGGGGAGACCGCCCTAGCCGTGCGGCCTGAGTGGACATAGAAGTCTGTCCACCGACCCTAAGAGGACTGGTCGCGATTCCCATGGGGAACCCGGGGTAGGCCGCGACTACCAAGCTGGCTACCTTGGGAAGGATCGCCAATTTTTGGGTTAACAAACCTCATCCCTAGATTTCAGAATGCAGCTTGGGAACTTATAGATTTGCATTTATAGAGGAGTCCTTCATAGGGATGAATGACCCCTCCTTAACTATTATATAGATTCTTGGATCTGAATCTTCCATGAATAAACTGACCCTCTATTTTCAGATGCCAAAGTTTTCCTTTCTTCATATTGGAAGCTTTATAGAACTCATCTCCTTATGGCCTTCACTAGAAGCCATGGTGATTGATTAACTACCCTTGTTAGAAACTTGGTTAGACTGTTAAGTTCTTTTCAACCAACCTCCCTCTGATAATACTTGAAAGATTATGGGTAGTCTAAATAACCTATAGGGGGTGGATATGTGTTTTGTTGTATTTGGGTTTTTTAGATTATTTAAGCAAACTAATATAGAAAACAAATAATATGCCACAATATACAGATATCACACATGATTTTATAATGGTTCCCTAGAGTATGGGTACATCCACTGTCTCTCATCACCTATCTAGTAGTGTGTTAGACTCAGCAAACTCCTCTAACTTCTCAGATCAAAGATCTTACAACTTAAATCCACTCTGGTATCCCACCTCAGGTCTTCAGCAAGACCCTACCTTAGACTTTAGCAAGTACTACCTCAGGTTGTCTACAACCTTACTTAAGAGTGCAAACACTCCTATATCTTAGAGACCCAGATGGTATCCTACCTCATATTTACTCCTTGAATCCTACCCCAGACTTATAATAGAGTTCTATACTCAGGCCTTTTATACAACCCTACACTCAAGCTAACAACAAATCCCTACAACTCAGTTCTCAGAGATATCTCACACAGTAAATATTTTAAAAAATATTATAGAAAATGACCTAATATGAATGTTACATTGAAGCTTTGAGTCTTCTTGAGCTTTCCAAAGAGAAAGCTTTCTTCTCAGCACCTGAATAGTATTGATTTTATCTTGGTAGTAGGTTCAAAGCTGATTGGCTTGAATCTTCTATTTTGTATAGTCTTCTAACAAAATAGTGTGATTTTGTTATATATACCCATCAAAATGATATTAACTAGAACTTCAGAATTCAACAATTAGACCAATTCTTCTTCTTCTATTACAGCAAGACGATCTTCTTATTTTTTTTGTTGTGTGAGCAAATTACAGCACAAAGATCGTAGAGTTCTTCTATGTTAACTTGTTGTTGCTATCTATAAATGTTTGTTTTAGGATTGAGAGTGACCTAGAGGGGGTGAATAAGTCCAATATAAATCTTGGTTACTTTTTGGATTCTGAGATTTACTTTTCTATATTTATTACCCCAGTTAGATACAACAGGAAAAATTATTCAACAATTTAAAACAATCACAGCACAACAATCACAATATAGTACACACAGATTTATAGTGGTCCCCCATTTTATGGGTACATCCACTTTCCCCCTTCGGCTATCTAGCAATGAACTAGATTCGGCCAAACTCCTCCTTCTTTCTTTACTAAGAACCTCAGATCTTACAGCTCAGAGCCCAGTTGGATCTTACAACTCAGACTATACAAGTCTTACCACTCAGATCACCAAGATCCTACACCTCAAGTTCTTTCCAAGAACTCGACCTCCGAGTGTATCCACACTCCTACTCCTCAGGCAACTCCTGCCCTACAACTCAGAACAATTAGTTCCTACAACTCATAAAAATACTCACTTCTTCTACCTCAAGCACTCAGCCTTACCTCAGCCTTTATAACACATGCTTACAACTCAGAGAAATTGATTCTCCTACACTTAGATCTACAATTAGATCTTACAAGATTTATAATGGTGAAAAGAAATAAATTCTGAATTTGTCACCTAGCAAGAGAGAAACGGGTGACTACTTCTTAAACAGATCTTGATAAGTCAGCTTCCCTTGATCCTTGTTATAATAGATTTGATCCAACCCTTCTTAGATTTTCAAAGCTTCTTGCAGATGAAATTAGGTTAGATCTACGCTGGAGAATGTTGAAGTAGATTCTTGATCTGGCTTCTCTCCACCTTCTAAATTCTAGCAGATTACTTCTTAGATCAGGGAAGAGATATTGAATTGATGCGCTCCTTGATCTTCTTTTTCTTTTATGTGCTGCAACTCCAATTGCTTCTCCAATTTTTTTCACACACTGTATTTCTGTAGAGTTGATCCCTTTATATAGGCTCTGTCAAAGATAACCGGCTGATCCGGTTAATTACTGACATCTGGCAGTTCTGACAGCTGACAGATCCTATGGCTAGATTTTTGAACTTAGGAAACAACTCTGCTTGAAGTGTTGGAACTTTACTATTAGATGTGTCGACACTAGTCATGGGTGTCGACACTACTCTTGTAGTGATGTCGACATACTTCTGAATGTGTCGACACAACCTTCATCTTGTCTCGACACAGCTGATGTAGAATATGTCTACACTAGTACTGAGTGTCGACACAGTTGTCTTCAGTCTCGACATTACTTATATAGAGTGTGTAGACACTTTTCTTAGTGCCGACACAGTTGTTCTTTCTCTCGACACAACTTGTGTAGTGTGTGTCGACACTAGTCTTGAGTGTCGACATATTTGCTTTCTTATACTATAGTGTTGACCCAAGTCCTGGGTGTCGACACAATTTTCTCCTTGACTCAGCACTTCTTGTTTAAGTGTGTCGACACTAGTCCTGAGTGTCGACACAACTACTTCTTGTCTCAGCACATCTTTGACAAAGGTGTCGACACTTATCTAGTGTCTCGACACTTTTGTACTTAGCTTTATTTGTCTGCACACAAGAACTTAACATTCATCAAAAACAACTATGTGTATATCATTGAGCTGAAAGAATTTCTCCAAATCTGGTACACAATTTCCAATGTACCCAACAATCTCCCCCTTTTTGGAGAAATCATAACCTCAATTCAATGATATACAACATGATACAAAATATGATGATTAAGACATTAAGATTACAGTGATGTACAATATATGAAATAACACAAATAAAAACACATATTGCATTAGATATTAGCAACAATAATGTTGAACAGAAAGTAAAGCAAACAATTGCAATCCTACTTAATAGCACAAGTAATGTTGTGCAAACCAAAATTTCCATTAATTGTTTGTCAAAAGGTTTACAGGTATAAACTTTGGTTATTCAATATTTACGGAACAAATTTTACAAGAGATTCAAAACTAAGAATATCCTATGACAACTCTGGTTCTCTGATGACTATGACCTTTCCAGATTGGACTTTGGGTTTAACCTCAGGCACCTTATCATCAGCTATCTTTTTCCCTTTATCAACATTGTATTTTGAGATCTGTTCTGCCTTGAGCCTTTGTCTCTCAAAGTAGTGGTAAGGTTTTGGGAAATATTTGCTAGGCTCAACTGAATTAGCAGGTATCTTCCCAGTCTTCAGATCATGTCTGAATTTCTGGGTAACCACTTGCTACTTCAAATGTTTAGCACATTCTTGCTCTTAGTACCATTTTCCCTTATCTATAGCATTGGCATTAACTGCTTTCCATGCAGTGAGGATTATTGATCTAAAGGTTGGGATACATTGCTCAAAGTGTGGTCTAGTTTTAGCTTGTTCCTTAAACCATTTCTTTGATAGTTGAGCTTCTTTTTCTTTAATCATAGTAGATTCAGACATCTCCATCTCTTCACATATAACATTTTGAACTGGTGGTAGAGAACTGTACCTATGTTGGAAAGCAGCTTGGATAGCCTCAAATGGAACTTGTGTTGCAGGATTGTACATGGATGGACCAGGTGCTTGAATGGCTTCAAATTGAGATGGTAGACAACCAGACTCAGCAGTTTGATCTCCATCATACCATAGGGGAGGATAGCCTAAAGTGTCCCTGATATTGTTTGATATCCAGGTAGCATGTTCAGAACTGGCCCTTATCATTACCCTCTCCCCCTTTATGACTTCTGTTGGAACACCCTATTACTAATTTGGGTCAGGATCACTATGTCTTTAGGAAACCTATTTTTGACCTCATTGTATAGATCTAAAGGTCAATTAGGATTGAGTGTAAGGGTTAGTAGTTAGGTTTGGAAGCTGCCCTCAATACCAAGGTTATTCATTTTGGAGACTAAGTCATATCGTCGAGCTCAGTATGACGAATCGTCGATCTCCAATCGACGATCGTCTAGCTCAACTTCGAAGGATCGTCGAACTCCATTCGACGATCGCTGAGCTCGACTTCAACAAATCGTCGAACTCCATTCGACGATCTTCGAGCTCAGTTCTACGATCTTGACTCCAGTATTGATTCTCTATCTCTGAGCTCAGTTCGACGATAGTTGAGCTCAGATCGACGATCTCTGTTACTGTCTAAGTCCAAATCGCTGAGCTCAGTTCGACGATAGTGGAGCTCAGTTCGACGATTTTCTGAAGAGTTGAATGATTTTCAAGATTCAAATTCAGAACAGTTAAGGAGTTATTCTCAGTAATTAATTCAGAAGATTTTCTAGCCGTTTTCATTTATTCTGGACCAAGTTTCAAAGGATTATCAAGGAATGTTTCTTTGGACTTTCCCCCAGAAGACAATTGCAATTAAGGAAGTCATTTAATGACAGGCCAACGGCTATTCTTGACAGAGGATCATTTTCTATTCACAACCAGGGAATAAAACACAAGTTTTTTTGAATCTCTCTTACACACAGCACAGATAAGCAGAACAAGAAGAACAAGAAAAAATATTCTCTGGACAACATCTTTCTGAACACCAACTGTTTACAAGAGAAAGAGCTGTAGACATTCTCTGTCTAAAAAAATTCATACAAGAACACACACCAAAGGAGATCAACAAAACTGAAATCTTCTGATCTCTTTTGATTCAAGTGTTCAAGGCCATCTTCATTCAAGACTCCAGACACCTAACATTTCAGCTGTTGCTGAAATCATCATTTGCTGGAGATCAACTTCTGAAGGCCTATCACCCTACAGCAAAGCTTCATTTCCTGATCAACTACAGATCTCAGGGGGAGCTTTGACAACATCAAAATCCACATAGTCTTCTCAGCTGCTTTGAGAAAGAGAAGACTTCCATCACTCTCTCATCCCCATCTCTGTAAAGGGTTTTTCAAACTCCCTTCAAAAGTTTGTGCTTGGTTTTTGAGCACCTTATCAAAAGCTCATTGGTGGCAAGACACCTGATCAAAAAATCTGATTTGGTTTTTGAGCACCTTATCAAAAGCTCATTGATACCCAGGACACCTGATCAACTCATCCTGCAGTGGATTCCTACCTAGGGTGGTAGAAGAGTGGATGTACCCAAGTTTAGGGGAACCACTATAGCTCCTTGTGTCTTCTGGCTTGCTTGTCTTTATTTTTGTTTCTGGCTGTGATTGATCTGTGATTAGTTAGGATCTGTGATTAATTTCTTTTGTAGGTTACTTTGTGATTAGATATTTTCTATGACTAGATTTAATATTTGCTTTCCTGTTCACTCAGATTACAACAATTGTTGTAAAACGTTTTTAAGCACCATACTCTATTCACCCCCCCCCCCCCTCTAAAGTATATCAGATCTAGCTGCACTTTTAATTGGTGTCAGAGCCAGGTTGGTTAAACATACCACACCTTGGTGGTTGCACAGGCTAACACCTGAACCCAAAGATCCCTAGTTAGATCTGCTTGCTGTATATTTTATTATTAGATTATTTCTTCACAAATCATGGCCCAAAACAAAGATTATGCTAGCACCAGACCTCCAGTGTGCAATATATCCAAGTTTGTACTTTGGAAAGCAAGGATTAGATTATACATGAATTCTATTGACGAGGATATTTTTAATTCTATTTTGACAGTTTGTCCAAGACCTCCAGAGAACACAAGCACAATGTTGTTCCACCTCCATCAGGAACAGATGCTGATATCAAGAAGTGGAAGGTAGCAGATGCAAAGGCTATGAACATCTTAGCCTAGACCATGTCTGATGACATTTTTCAAAAGGTGGCTGAATGTAATTCAGCAAAGGAAATCTGGGATAAGCTCACTGAAATAGTGTCAGGATCAGCTGATGAAAGAAAGGACAGGAGATCTCACCTCATATCCCAATATGAGAATTTTAAGAAGGGAGAAGCTGAGTCAGTTGGAGATATGTATAATAGACTCAGTCTGATAGTCAGTGAACTCAGGACCTTGGATAAGGAGATATCACTGACTGAACTTAATGACAAAATCCTAATGTGTTTCCCAAGCACTTGGGACTCAAGAATCTAGCCAATCAAGGATGCTAGAAGTTTGAATGAGATCACCACAGAAGCTCTTTTGGGCAAGCTCAAATCTTATAAGCTGCTCATTAAGAATAGAGAAGAAGAGCAGAAGGCTGCCTCACAAGCCACAAGAAACGAGAAGACAATAGCCTTCAAAGCAACTGAAGATCAGCCTGAAGACAAAGTCACAGGCAATGATGAGCTGCTCAGTCTGTTGGCCAAAAGATTTTACAAGATGGCCAAAAAGGACTTCAGAAAGAGATCATACAAGGAGCATGATAAGCCAAGGTATGATAAGTCAAACAATAAAGAAATTGTTTGCTTTGGTTGCAGGAAACCAGGGAACATTGTACCTGACTGTCCAGAGAACAAAAATAAGGACAGAAGGGATAAGAAAGAAAGAAGAAGAGAAAAGGACTTCAAGAAAAGTAGCAATGGCAAACCCTCCACAAGCAAGAATAAACACACTAGAAAGGGATTTGTTGTTGAATCCTGGAGTGAAACTGAAGAAGAATCAGAAGCTTCATCCAGCTCCAGTGATGATGAAGATGATGCTGAAGAGAAGGAGTTCTGCATGATGGCAATCAATGCCTCTCAACATAATTCAGATGAAGAAGAGTCAGAGTCAGACTCAGAGACTCAACTTGAATAAGACCAGGTAATTAATTCTTTTGATTTCAATTCAGAGGACTTTAAATCTGAGTTTAAAGCATTATGTTTAGACATACTAAAATCTGAGAAGGAAATTATTTCTCTCAGAAATCAATTGTCTGAACATAGTTCCTTAAAGTCAGAAAACCTCAAACTCTCTCAGGAGTTGGAGTGCTGTAGGGAGCAGATAGCTTCATTGAAAGGTGAGCTATCAGAGGCCAAGAAGCTTGAAGAATCCCTTAATGGGAGAAGTATCAAGCTGATGGACATCACAAGCACAGTGAACTCTAGATTCAATAGTACACTGGGCTTGGGTGCTTCATCCAGCCAACCTATAGTTCTAACAACCCCAATCAAGTTCATTTCTGATAAAGGGAAGGGAGTTGTAGAGGTAGCTAGGAAGAATTCTGATCTGCCTAAGAAAAATAAGTTCCAGCAGAAATCATCGAACGGAGCTCGACAATCGCCGAACGCAGATCGACGATCTCAGGCAAAATCGTCGAACACAGGTCGACGATCTCTAATTCCTGAACTCTGCCACAGTCGACCATCGAACAGAGCTCGACGATCTGACCTAAGATCGTCGAACGCAGCTCTACGATCGTCGAACAGAGACCAGAGCTCTGGAAATTCCTTCAAGGGCAAATCAAAATCCAATCCTAGGGGTCCTTCATCCCAAATCTTTAACCCTTATACTGAATGGATAATACCTCCAAGGAGATATCATCCTGAAGGTTATAAGAGTCAACCTGGGATGTCTTTCATTTCTGAGTTTAAAGGTTATCAACCTAGGCCCAAGGTAAACTGGGTCAAAAACAAATGAATTATTTTATGTGCAGGTGAAGACCTATCCAACATCAAACCAACAATGGTACTTGGATAGTGGGTGCTCAAAGCACATGACAAGAAACAAGGACAACCTCACATCCTTTAAAGCCAAGCTTGGACCCAAAGTTATTTTTGGAGATTCAAACTTTGGACAAACTAAAGGATATGGTGCAGTCCAGATTGGGACAGTGACATTCAAGAAGGTAGCTTATGTGGAAGCACTGAAGCACAATTTGATAAGTATCAGTCAGCTATGTGATGAAGGCTACCAGGTGACTTTCAGCAAAGCCTTATGCAAGATAAAGTCAGAGGACAACACAACTGTGTTGACAGGTAAAAGGAAAGGTAACATCTATTTAGTAGATTTTCTTTCAATAGATGTAGATATTTGTCTGTTCAATTCTGTTTGTAGACCTAATGTTTTATGGCATAAGAGACTAGGACATCTAAACCTTAGAATCATTGCTAGGCTATCCAAGGACAACCTTGTTAGAGGACTACCTTCTGGCCCCTACAAGAAGGAAGGACTCTGCAAGGCTTGTCAATTAGGCAAGCAAACTAAAAATAGTTTTAAGTCACTTAATAAGAGTGATTCACCTAGGATCTTGTATCTGTTACACATGGATCTTTTTGGACCCATTACAGTACAAAGCCTAGGAGGGAAATCTTACACTTTAGTAGTTGTAGATGACTTCTCTAGATTCACATGGGTGTTCTTTTTGAGGAAGAAGTCTGATAACTTTAAGTGTTTGACAGAGTTTCTCAAATGCATACAGATTGAGTTCAATACTCACATTGCCCTGATCAGAAGTGATCATGGGACAGAGTTTGATTCTCTTCTTATGCAAGAGTTCTGTCAAAGTGAAGGGATCAGGCATACTTTCTCAGCTCCTAGAACTCCTCAACAAAATGGGGTAGCTGAAAGGAAAAATAGAACCCTTATTGAATCTGCCACTATATTGTTGTCAAATGCTCACCTTCCTCTATCCTTTTGGGCAGAGGTAGTGAACACCTCCAACTATGTGCTGAACAGAAGTTTAATACATAAACTAAAGGGCAAGACTCCCTATGAATTACTCAAAGGGAAGAAACCTAAAGTTGATTATTTTAGAATTTTTGGTTGTATTTGTTATATACATAATAATGACAAGAGATATTTAGCAAAATTTCAAGCTAAAGCTGATGAAGGAGTGTTTCTGGGATACTCCATGATCAGTAAGGCTTATAGGGTTTATAATAAATCATCTCTTAAAATTGAAGAATCTGTTCACATATCATTTGATGAATCTAACATGTCTTCCAAGGAGAAGAATACTTCTACCATAGAACCCTTGCAGGTACATTCTCTTGTTGAAGATTTGAACAAGTTACAGGTTACTCAAAAAGAGGAAAGCAGTGAAGATGAAGAAAGCATTCAACATATTGAAGAGAAACAACTTGAAGAGCCAGTTGTTGTACCACAAGAGGAGACAACAATACAGGTTGGTGAACAATCAACACCCCCTGTTGATTTAGTAACATCAAGAGACCATCCAATTTCCCAAGTAATTGGAGACATCTCAGCTGGTGTGCAAACCAGAAATCAGGTCAACCAAAACCTGTTGCACACTTGCTTCCTATCTCAAATTGAACCTCAGTCCATTCAAGATGCAGAGCAAGATCCACACTGGATCATTGCAATGCACGAAGAGTTGCATCAATTTGAAAGGAACAAAGTTTGGGAACTAGTGTCAAAGCCTAAGGATCACTCCATTGTTGGAACAAAGTGGGTGTTCAGAAACAAATTGGATGATCAAGGAGTAATTGTAAGGAACAAGGCAAGGCTAGTTGCTCAAGTATATTCTCAAGAAGAAGGCATAGACTATGACCAGACTTTTGCACCAGTTGCAAGATTGGAAGCCATCAGAATCTTCTTAGCTTATGCAGCACACAAAGGCTTCAAGGTATATCAGATGGATGTAAAAAGTGCATTTCTCAATGGAGACATCAAAGAAGAAGTCTATGTTAGACAACCTCCAGGTTTTATCTCTCCAACCTATCCTGATTATGTTTTTAAATTGAACAAAGCATTATATGGTCTCAAGCAAGCTTCTAGAGCATGGTATGAGACCCTAGCATGCTTCCTTCTGGAAAATGGATTTATAAGGGGTAGAGTAGACCAAACTCTTTTCATTAGAACCCATAAGTCCCATACCCTACTAGTACAGATTTATGTAGATGATATTATTTTTGGCTCTACTGATTCAAAATTGTGCAGAAGGTTCTCCAACCTAATGCATTCTAAATTTGAAATGAGTAGCATGGGTGAGCTATCCTTCTTTCTAGGATTGCAAGTCAAACAACATGCTGAAGGCATCCTTATTTCTCAAACCAAGTATGCAAATGAATTGGTTAAGAAATTTGGCATGTTTGAAGCATCTTGCATGAAAACACCTATGCCTACTAATGCTATATTGGATGCTGATGAACATGGGAAACTTGTTGATCAGACAACATATAGAGCAATGATTGGCTCCTTACTGTACCTTACAGCTAGTAGACCTGATATAATGTTTGATACATGCATATGTTCTAGATTACAAGTAAGCCCTAGAGAGTCACACCTAACATTAGTAAAAAGGATTCTCAGGTATGTTAAAAGTTGTCCAAATCTAGGTCTCTGGTATCCAAAAGATTCAGCATTTGAATTAACTAGATTTTCTGATGCTGATTATGCTGGATGCAGAATTGACAGGAAAAGCACCAGTGGAACTTGTCAGTTTCTTGGTGACAGACTTGTCTTTTGGTTTTGTAAGAAACAAACATCTGTGTCAACTTCAACTGCTGAAGCTGAATATATGGCTGCAGACAGTTGTTGTTCACAAATCTTGTGGATTCAAAACCAACTCCTAGACTATGGCTACAACTTAGAGAAGTCAAAAATATTTTGTGATAACACCAGTGTTATTTCTATAGCTCAAAATCCAGTCCTCCATAGTAGGACAAAACACATAGAAATTAGGCATCACTTTTTAAGGGATAATGTTGAGAAGAATAAAATTGAACTTCAATATATCCCAACTGATTTGCAAAGGGGAGATATTTTCACCAAACCCTTGGATGAAAAGAAACACACCTTCTTCCTAAATCAGTTAGGAATGTTAGATGGAGGAAGTCTAAAATAATATCCAAGATTTTAAAAGTTTAAAAAGTGACCAAGACTAGGCAAACATCTTGATTTTTCTTAGTGTCTAGAGTGTATTTCTGGTCTCTGAACTGCGCTCGACAATTTTCCCCCAGATCGTCGAACGGAGATCGATGATTTCCGAAATCGTCGACCTGAGTTCAGCGCTTCTCAGATAGTCTGAACTATCTCTTCCGGTCAACGATCGTCGAACGGCGCTCGACGATTTTGTTCTCTGAACTATCGTCGAACGGAGCTCGACGCTCTCCAATATCGTCGAACGGAGATCGACGATATTGAAGACCCTTCAGATTCCTTTAGAAGCCCCGATCGTCGAACTGAGTTCAACGATCTTTCCTTTTCTGCGTCGAACCCTAATATAAAATTCATTTTTTCGCCGTCGTTCTCCTTTTGCGCTTTCGATTTCTCTGCAAAAATTCTCTTTCCCTCCAAACATCTCTACACTTGGTCGTTTTGTTTGTTGATTTTTGCATGTAACAATGGTCGTCTCTATTGTTGTTCTAGCCGCAATGAAATTCGATGCTGGATTTGATATAGACATGGAGTCTTTTAACACCGCTGATCAAGTTTTTCAAGACATTCTGGAACTGTTCAAGGAGCAGAAGCTTGTTACCATTATGACCACCAGAATCAAACTGGCTGCTGATGAGATTAAGGAGTGGGTCTACACTGCCCACAACCAAGACCAAAACACAGTAGTTGGTTCAATTTCTGGAACTCAGGTACCCTTGACTCCTTCTATTCTGACAGAGGTTTTTGAGTTAAGTTCTGGAAGAGATTCTGCTGAGTTATCTGGAGAGGAATTTTCTGATTTACTTGCAAGAATGGTTCACTTTGATGTTAACCCTATCAAGCTACTGAAAAAGAACTTAGCTGTGGAATATAGATTTTTAGCTGATGTAGTGGGCAAAGTTTTGTTGGCCAAGCATTCAGCACATGATACTATCTCTAGGTATCAGCTGTGCTTGATGGGAGCCATTGTGGATAAGAAGCAATTGAACTGGGGAGAGGTCTTCTTTGACCTGATTAAGAAGAAAATCAATAAGAACTTTGTGAATTTTGGGAGGATCCTAGGGCTCTTTCTTCAGAACAGATGCCCTACCCTGTTAGTATCTTCTGGGATACATATTAATGCATCTAAGAGGCTGTCCTGTGCCCTATTTAGCAAATGGGACAGGCAGATAACCAAGCCTAACAGGCCCTCTGCAAGCACAACTTCAGGCACCAGGACTGTAATAGTCACTTCCCCTCAAGTCTCTGCCCCTGCAGAATACTTACCTGCTGCTTCTCCTCCTCCAATTTTATCTCCTCCAGTTCCATCCCCCATTCAAATTTCATCCACAATCATCATTTCCAGCCCTTCTCCAACATCAACTCCCTCTCCAATTCCAACTCTTCCTATAACAGAAGAAGTATTCCATCCATTACACCACTACCCTCACCCAGACATTGACACATCATCCACCATTCCCTCATTCACACTTCTAGATGATTCCTTCATGGATGATTCAACCTCATCCCCTCCTGAGCTACCCTCCTCCTCATCAACATCTTACCAACAACTTCTGCAAGACATTATTGATCAACCCACCTTCACACCCTCTATCTCCATACCACTGTCTTCCATCTCCACAATACCCACACCTCAACCTTCACTTCTACCATCCACTAGCTCTCCACCACCATCACCAGTTGCTCCTCCATCCTCCACCTCTGCTCAATTGCCTGCTGAGCAAGTAGATATTCCAGCCCTAGCTAACCAGCTGTATGAACTGATAGCTCCCAGGCTTTCACTTCTATTGGAGACCTCCTTGGCTCCATTACTTCAGTCAGTTGTAGAACTTTCTGCCAGGATATCTTCTCTCATTCCTCAGGCAATCCCTTCATCAGTGTGCCTTGATCCAGCTCTCTCTGAATCCAGGCAGGGGGAGATGCCAAATGAAGTGGTGAGATTGCCTGCTGCTATTTCTTCAGCTCCTGCTGCTGCTGCTGCCATTCTCATGTTGCTGCTGTTGTTACTCAAGCTCCAGTTTCAACCCCTCTAGTTGCAGTCTTCTCAGTGGATATCAGATCCCTATTATCAGTGTTTGATTCAGTCTACTTTAGCTGTCTTCCAGAGAAAGTTGCAGTCCAGCCATCAGAGGATCTTTCCAAGGCCATTGTTCCCTTCTCCAGCTGTGATTCCAGCTTAGTTAGCTCCTATATATCCTCCATACATATTGCTAAGCCTTCTGGTTCCAGTGATGCTGCTGCTACTCCTGCTGAAAATATTGTTGCTAAATCTGTTGCTGCTGCTGTCAGTGATGATGCTGCTGATGTTCCAGTTTCTGATGATATACATATGACAGAGACATATGATTTTGAGCATGCTGCTATTGCTGATGCTGAAAATATTATCTCTGAAAGTAGTGTATCTGAAAAAGTTTTATCTGAATATGTTGCTACTCCAGCTGCTGCTGTCATTACTGCTGCACCCCCTGCTAATGCTGAACCTATTGTCTCTGAAAGTAGTATATCTGAAACTACTGATGTCTTTGTATCTTCAACTTCTGTGTCTGTTGTTACTACTGCTACTGCTACAACTTCTATTGCTACTAGTGCTGTATCTGCTGCTGTCACCACTGCTGCTTCATCTGCTCCAACCCAACTTCAGAAAGAATATTTGAAAAAGATTGATGCTTTATATGATGAGCAAAGCTCTGAGAGTGATGAATTTAAGACTGATTCTGATGATTCTTCTGCCACCATAGCCAGGAAAAGAAAGGCAAGGAGCAAAGCTATGAAAAGGGTGCCTCCAGCTAAAGTAAAGGACACTAATGATATTCCTTATTACATTCTTCATGACTGCCCCATAACTGAGCATTGGATGCAATACTCCAAGAACCAACTTAAAGCCATGAAGAAGAAGAGGAAGTATGAGAAAGGATCTTCTCAGTTTCATCATCCTCACCCTCCTCCACCACCTCCTCCTGATGCAGGTGCAGGTGGAAGCTCAGCTCCTCAACCTTCTGCTAAAAGTCAAACCCCCTATCAGCCTCATGCAAGATCTTATTATAGGGGAAGCCAGTCTAGAGGTTCTCAATCAAGAAGAGGAAGTTATAGAGGAAGCCAAAGGGAATTCCAAGTCTACTCAAAAGGGTATTCTAGGCAACATCCTTACTCTAGGGAAGGACAAGCTTCATCAGATACAACTTCAGACCCTTTTCCCTACAAGTTAAAAGAAGTAGTCTCATCCAGAGCTCCTCAAGATAATCCATCTAACAGATATGAGCCTCCAGTGCCCTTTGAAGATCCAGAAAATAACCCTACTACATGGACTGTCAGGATGAAAGAGCTAGCTGCCCTGGATCAAATTAAGAAAGCCAAAGAGCAAGGCAGAGATACCTCCAACATTACTACATTGTCTGAACAAAGAAGGAAAGAACTGGAAAGATATGCCTCAAGCAAATTCTTTGATTCTGATAGATATATGGAGCTGCATCCTGAAGCTGTGGTACCAAGGCCCAAACAGCAAACTTCTCTAGGTGCAGCAGATGACAGAAGGTCAAAAAAAGAAGCTCTTGATCCTAATAGAGAAATAAACTTACAAAGAGCAAGGAGAAAGAATAATTATGTAAGGTGACAATTATTCTAATTTTTTATTTCTGTCTGGGATAATATATCTGTGATTCTGCTTATTGTTGTGTATTATTGCTTTGTATGTTGTTCTTTAATTTCTGCAAATTTCTGTAAATAGTAATCCTAACCCAAATAGGGGGAGATTGTTGGAACACCCTATTACTAATTTGGGTCAGGATCACTATGTCTTTAGGAAACCTGTTTTTGACCTCATTGTATAGATCTAAAGGTCAATTAGGATTGAGTCTAAGGGTTAGTAGTTAGGTTTGGAAGCTGCCCTCAAGACCAAGGTTTTTCAGTTTGGAGACTAAGTCATATCGTCGAGCTCAGTACGACGAATCGTCGATCTCCAATCGACGATCGTCTAGCTCAACTTCGAAGGATCGTCGAACTCCATTCGACGATCGCTGAGCTCGACTTCAACAAATCGTCGAACTCCATTCGACGATCTTCGAGCTCAGTTCGACGATCTTGACTCCAGTTGTGATTCTCTATCTCTGAGCTCAGTTCGACGATAGTTGAGCTCAGATCGACGATCTATGTTGCTGTCTAAGTCCAAATCGCTGAGCTCAGTTCGATGATAGTGGAGCTCAGTTCGACGATTTTCTGAAGAGTTGAATGATTTTCAAGATTCAAATTCAGAACAGTTAAGGAGTTATTCTCATCAATTAATTCAGAAGATTTTCTAGCCGTTTTCATTTATTCTGAACCAAGTTTCAAGGGATTATCAAGGAATGTTTCTTTGGACTTTCCCCCAGAAGATAATTGTAATTAAGGAAGTCATTTAATGACAGGCCAATGGCTATTCTTGACAGAGGATCATTTTCTATTCACAACTAGGGAATAAAACACAAGTTTTTTTGAATCTCTCTTACACACAGCACCGATAAGCAGAACAAGAAGAACAAGAAAAAATATTCTCTGGACAACATCTTTCTGAACACCAACTGTTCACAAGAGAAAGAGCTGTAGACATTCTCTGTCTAAAAGAATTCATACAAGAACACACACCAAAGGAGATCAACAAAACTGAAATCTTTTGATCTCTTTTGATTCAAGTGTTCAAGGTCATCTTCATTCAAGACTCCAGACACCTAACATTTCAGCTGTTGCTGAAATCATCATTTGCTGGAGATCAACTTCTGAAGGCCTATCACCCTACAGCAAAGCTTCATTTCCTGATCAACTACAGATCTCAGGGGGAGCTTTGACAACATCAAAATCCACATAGTCTTCTCAACTGCTTTGAGAAAGAGAAGACTTCCATCACTCTCTCATCCCCATCTCTGTAAAGGGTTTTTCAAACTCCCTTCAAAAGTTTGTGCTTGGTTTTTGAGCACCTTATCAAAAGCTCATTGGTGGCAAGACACCTGATCAAAAAATCTGATTTGGTTTTTAAGCACCTTATCAAAAGCTCATTGGCTCCCAGGACACCTGATCAACTCATCCTGCAGTGGATTCCTACCTAGGGTGGTAGAAGAGTGGATGTACCCAAGTTTAGGGGAACCACTATAGCTCCTTGTGTCTTCTGGCTTGCTTGTCTTTATTTTTGTTTCTGGTTGTGATTGATCTGTGATTAGTTAGGATATGTGATTAATTTCTTTTGTAGGTTACTTTGTGATTAGATAGTTTCTGTGACTAGATTTAATATTTGCTTCCCTGTTCACTCAGATTACAACAACTGTTGTAAAAAGTTTTTAAGCACCATACTCTATTCACCCCTCCCTCTAGAGTATATCAGATCTAGCTGCACTTTCAACTTCTCTTTCAACATGATCTCTCAGATCATTTTTGTGAAACCTTACCTATTCATCCTGATAATTAATTCCTGATTGTAAAGAGTTCTTGATTTTAAGTAAATGTTCGTCTAATAGTTTGTCAAATGCTTTTATATTTGTAAGTAATGAGGCTGAACGGGTGGTCAGCTGAGTGCCCATGTTTTGAGTAGCAGTAGTTATTTTGTTGTCTAACTCAATAGTCTGCTCAGTCAGCTTAACTAATGTTTCTGTAAGCATGACAGTCATGTTTGCATCCAATATTCTTTGATTTTCGAGGAATAGCCTTGTTTGACAATCATTTCATCTTCAGTTTTCTTTACTTCTTGTTGGTGTTTAGCAATATAAACTACGACATTATCTCCCTTCTCATAGAAATTAGTCATGTCTATTTTCAAGAGATTTACTTCAAATCTTATGGACTTTATATCCTGAGCCAATTGAAACTGTAGCTCCTTATTCCTTTCATCTACATACTTTTCAAGTTGTTGTCTATATTGATCAAGCATAATTTATAGTTGCGCAAGCAGTGAGCTTGTGTCCACTAGAGGAGCTGAAGTTGGTTCAGACTGAATAAGCCTTTTATAACGCCTCTTTTTCATTTCAGATAACTTTCTTTTCTTCAACAGAGACTCTTCTACTTCCTCAAATTCATAGGAACTTAATTCTTCAACTTTTGGTGTCTCTTTGGCTTTGTTAGTATCTGGGTCCAACTCCCCCTCAACCATTGCATCTTTCTCATTAATATTGATACTTTCCAAGTTAACATTTGCATGCTGAATTTCAGCATCAGGAACTTCAACCTGGGGAATTTCAGCTATCTCCCTCTGTATGTTAATTTCTTTAGACATAAGAATTTTTTCCACTGCCTCTTTGGAGGCAGGATCTTCATACTCTTTCTCAGACATTTCCTATTCAGGAATCTTGGATTATTCCAGTTCTTATACACCATCCATAATCATAACATCTACAGCATCTATTTCAGTTTTAGGCAGATTAATGAGATTCTCCCCCTCAATTGGTTCTTTTTCTGGAATGTTCTCGCCCTACACCAGATCACTTGTTCCAGGTGAGAGTCTTGGAGATCTTCTTTGTTCTTCCTCAACATCCTTATCTGAACTAAACTCCACTTGTTCCTCAGAATCACTTGAGGACTCAACTTCCCCTACCACTGCTTTCTTGCATTTTACCTCCTTTGTCTTCTTGGGTTCTGGAGTCTCCTTAGATAAGACTCTGTCCCATCTTGACAAAATCCTTAGGTCCATTCTTCTCATATAGTTTATCTTTGTTCCAACTTTCTGGTTGATATTATCTGAAATTGTCTTAACCAGATACAGACTAACAATTCTCCCCATATTGGGCTTTTGAATCCCTTCTGCAATCTTATCAAACACAACCCTATTCCAATCAATCTTTATTTTGAAAATGATTCTTGTCATCAGGCTAAACATGAAGGTTGAAATCCTGTCATGTGCTCTATCCTTGGAGAGGAGCACCTTTCCTACCACTTCTGACAGAAACTTGCCCTCGGAATTCATTCCCTTTCTGTTTAGTGAACTACCAAACCTAGTGGTTGGAGCCAGTCCACACCACTCTAAGGCATTTGCATTCTTGTTGGAATCCAGTTCATCTTCCTGAGCAGTTCTAGCAGTCTGAAAGACTTTAGCCACCCTTTTGATTATGACCTTTACTCTTGCTCCATTTATAATGAATTTTATCTTAGCTGTCTTTGGATTTAGTGATGCATTGTAATAGAACTCAAATACTTCTCTCTTCCATATCTCGGTTGGTTCAGAAAGCAGATACTCAAGACCTGCCTCATTGACAAGGTCTATCACATTCTTGATCTCTTCTTGTGCGGAGACGAATGCGTTTCACACCAGTTCATAACCCTCGTTGATGTTGTTGTCCATCTCTAGTGTCATTTGAGTTGAGAGAGCTTGAGATTGAGAGGTGTCGACTAAGGATTTCTATGTCTCGACACTCAGTGAACAGTCTCTCAAGTTTTCTGGTAAACATAGTTGACAACTCCTTACACCTCCTATTTATAGTAACTGTCTGCTGAAGGAGAGAAGGCGCGCTGCATTTAGTAATTTTGTAAATACTCCGGAATTGTCCATTGTCGACATAGAAAACCTACTCTGCCGAGATGTGTTGACTTTAGTCGACACAAGGTTCATATCTCTCGACATAGACCTCAGGGTCTCGATAACCTTATGTCTCAACATTAAATTTTAATGTCACGACACATTGCATATAATCAGTGTCCACACACTGTCCGGTGTCTCGACACACGACTACATATTATGTCAACGCACACTCTAGTGTCTCAACACATTACTAATTGTCTCGACACACAATGTGGTATCTCGACACAATCCTTTGACTTAGACAAAGTTTGTGTTTTGAATATAATATCTCGTCTAATATGAAGTCTTTCTTGGTTATTTAGATTTGTTGACCTGGTTAGTCATCTTTTATAAGTTGTACAAACTTTTGTTGCTACTAATTGAAAATGTTTACTCGATGTTCAACATACCTAGTTCAAATTTAAAGTAATTGAACTTGCTTTCATCTAGGGGTTTTGTAAAAAATGTCAGCAACTTGTCTTTCTGTTGGAGTATATTGTAAGCTAATATTTTCCTTTTCAGCATTCTCTCTAAGAAAGTGATATCTAATTTCTATATGTTTAGCTCTACTATGTGAAACAGGATTATTAGCAATAAAAATTGCATTAGTAGAATCACAAAACATAACAGATTTACTTAGATGTACATTGTAGTCTAGTAGTTGTTGTTGAATCCATAGCAAATGTGCACAGCAGCTTCCAACGGATATGTACTCAGATTTTGCTATAGAACTTACAACACTTGTTTGCTTTTTGCTGCTCCAACTTATGAGTCTTTTTCCTAGAAACTAGCAAGTTCCAAAAGTACTCTTTATGTCTTCTTTACACCCTGTAAAATCTACATCTATGTACCTTGTAAGTTCAAAATCAATATCCCTAAGATACCAAAGCTCAAGATTGGTTGTGCCCTTAAGATATCTCAGTATTCTCTTTACAGTAGTATAATGAGACTATTTGGGGCATGCTGTTACCTAGCACAGACACATATTGAGAATATAATATCGGGCCTACTAACAGTCAAATACAGGATTGATCCAATGATGCCTCTATACAAGGTTTCATCAGCTGGTTTCCCAGATTCATCCTTGTGTAGTGACCCAGAAGAACCCATTGGAGTTCTCATGGTAGAAGAATTCTCCATACCATACCTCTTAATCGACTCCTTAGTGAACTTAGACTGAGAGATGGATATATCATCCTTAGATTGTCTAACTTGGAATCCCAAGAAGAACTTTAGCTCACCCATGCTCCTCATTTCAAACTTGCCTTGCATAAGCCTGTCAAATTTTCTACACAGCTTTTCAATAGTAGACCCAAAATTTATGTCATCTACATATAGCTGGACTAGGATGCTTGAACCTTTGATATCCCTAAGGAATAGTGTCTTATCTATCTTTCCTCTAGAAAACTTGTTCTCTATAAGAAAGGTAGACATGGTTTCATACCAGGCTCTAGGTGTCTGTTTTAACCCATACAAATCTTTGTGCAATCTGAAGACATTGGAATTGAGTTTATGGTTAACAAAACATGGTGGCTGCTCTACATAGACTTCCTTTATCAGTATACCATTGGGGAATGCTGACTTTGCATCTATCTGGTAGACCTTGCATCCTTTATATGCTGCATGAGCTAAAAATAATCTTATGGCTTCTATTCTAGCTACAGGAGCAAAGGATTAGTCAAAGTCTATCCCTTCATCTTCTCTATATCTTTTAGCTACTAATCTCGCTTTGTTCTTAACTATCTATAAATCCACTTAGTGCATATGACATTGTGATCACTAGGTCTAGGAACTAGACTTCAAACTTTGCATCTCTCAAATTGATTAAGTGCTTCTTGCATAGCAATAATCCAGTTAGGGTCCGAATTAGCTTCTTTAAACTTTTTAGATTCTACCTAAGAGAGAAAGCCAGAGTATAGAACCTCATTATGATATCTACTCATAATAGTCACTTCTAGTCTGACATCATCTATTATTTGATCAATAGAATGATCTCTAAGGTGTCTAACTGCTACTAGCAGGTGCCTACCATCACCTAGATCTGCAGGAGGATTAGGATGATTCTCTTCCTCCCCCTGGGCAGTTACTGTATCTTCTATAAGAATTTTTACATTGTCTCTAGTGTGTAACTCTAGATCAGGTGAATCACCTATATTTAACTTTTCCATCCTAGAGTCTACATCACCTAGACTAGAGTTGCTAGAAATCTCGTTATATAGTACAGAAGTTTCATCAAAAACTACATTAATTGATTCATCTATAATTTGATGTTTCAAGTTATAGATCTTGTATACTTTGTTATGTACACTATACCCTACAAAGATTCTTTCATAGGATTTCTCTGAAAACTTAGTTATATAAGCTTTCTCATTGTCCAATACATAGTACTTACTACCAATAATTTTGAAGTAGGACAGATTTGGTTTTCTGCCTTTCACTAGTTCATAGGGAGTCTTGTTGTGATTCTTGTTGATCAAGGCTCTATTCTGAACATAACATGCTGTGTTCACAGTCTCAGCCCAGAAATATTCTGGGAGAGATGTATCACTCAACATTGTTCTAGCTGCCTCAATGAGAGTTCTATTTTTCCTCTCAGTAACTCCATTTTGCTTTGGTGTTCTTGGAGAGGAGAACTCCTGAAAGATCCCTAGTTCCTTACAGAATTTTATCATCTTTTCAGATTGAAATTATGTACCATGGTTACTTCTAAGCTTGATTACAGAACATCCCATCTCATTCTGAACTTGTTTGACAAAATTAGTAAGGATGTCTAGTATTTCAGACTTTATCCTTAGGAAGAATACCCAAGCAAACCTAGAGTGATCATACACAATCACATAGGTATATGACTTCCTACCCAAAATAAGAACTTGCATATGACCAAATAGATTCATATGAAGTAAGTACAGACACCTCTCAGTGCCTTTGGACTAAATGCTCTTAAAGGAGACTTTTGTCTGTTTGCATTTTTGACATGCAGGACATAAGCCTTCTTTGGAGCATTTGAGCTGGGGACTGTTTCTAACTAAATCCATAGAGAATAGCTTGCTTATAGCTTTATAGTTAAAGTGAGCCAGCGTCTTGTGCCATTGCACACTCAAAGAGTCTTTCTCACTAGCTACTAGGCATACAGGTGATTTCTCATTTACACTTAAGAAATTTAGAAAATAAATGTTCTCACTCCTAGTGCCTGACAAGATGATCTCTTGATCACTTGGATTTCTTATCAAACACTTGTCATTGTAAAAAATAATTTCATAATATATATCACAAAGCTGACTTATGCTTATCAGATTGTGGTTCAATCCTTCCACATAAGTCACTTTTATTATGGAAACAAGGTCATTATAAATGTTACCATATCCCTTGGTGAGTCCTTTCTCTGACCATCCAAAGATGACTTTTGGTCCATTCCTAACTGAAGTGTAATCCCTTAGCAGACTCTTTGTTCCAGTCATGTGCCTAGAACAGCCACTATCCAAGTACAATATTGGCCTTTCTGTGGTACTTGGTTCCACCTGCAAATACAGAATTAATTCACCTTAGGCACCTAAATAGTTATGGGGTCTTGGTTCCTGTTAAGATTTGTTGTGTGAAACATAGCAGGCTTTCTAAACAAAACTAGTTGAGTCTTATATGAAGGTGTTGTTGGATTATACCAACAATCTAGGGCAAAATGCTCAACCTTCCCACAGCACCAACACTCAAATCGGTTGTATCTTTTCTTTGGTTGCACATTTGAAGTTGTTCTTTTGTGCAACTTAGACTTGACATCCTGCTTCCAAGGTAGTGGTGAAAAATTTACACCCTTACCTTTAAGGTTCTGTTGTGGTGCATTGGGACCAGATCCAAGGATTCCTTAGCTTCTTGGATTGATCACCCTTTGTGGTGATTTTTGGCCTTTATTGACTTTAGATATATGTCCCTTCCAGCAAGGCTCTTTATTGACCCTGCTGGTAATGCACCCAAAACTCATGTGTCCAGGAACACAAGAACCCTTGCATCTGTTAGAAGTCAGATGCTTGGGAGGTAGATTAACTGGACCCGTTGGGGTTTTACCCTCATGTTCAGACTTCTTAATAACCTTTTTGGTTTTTTCATACCATACACCACTTCTAAATGGTGCAGAAAAGGTATCTATGATAGGTAACACTGACTTGGGTTTTGAGAACTGAGTCAGAAGTTGTCTTTCCTGGGTAAGCTTTGCTTTCAGGTCCTTGACAGTCTTGACATGTTCTGCTATTACATCTACATGGCTATCTATCTTATTAGTTATATCTATAAGCTTCAGTTTTTATAGGTCCAACTTTATGTTGGCCCTCTCCAACTAAAAAGATACTCCCCTCAGAAATTCTAATTCTCTGGCCTGATCCTTAACAAGCTCTTTGCTTGCAATCAAGGCCTCTAATAACTTTTCATATCTGTCTATAAGGTGTTGAAATCAACTTCAGTGTCTGAATCATGTTCTCTATTATTAGAGGAGTATGAACATGATTCATTTTCTGATGCAGAAAAAGAATCTGATGCAAAACTAGAAGAGATTGGTTTTACCTTAGTAGAACTTGAACAATCATGTCTTTCTTCTCCTGATTGTGTCTCCTCAATAGCCATCAGGCCCATGAGAGCCTCCTCCTCTTTTGATTCTGATGAATCAAACTCACTATCAGACAGTGTAGGTTGTTTCTTTTCCAAGAGGCTTTTGTCAGCCTTCTTGTGCTGTCCAGTCTTCCATTTCTCCGACATTTTCTCCTTTCTTTTTGTTGGGCAATCAGCTATGACATGTCATTGCCTGTTGCAACAATAACACACAATATTAGTCTTAACATATTGTTTTTGTGAAGATCCAGACCTGTCCCCAGATTTCTTTTTCCTGGGTTTCTCTGGATATGATTGGTATTCTTGAGAGAAGAGTCTCCAGCTGGACCCTTTCAGCTGCCCTGCCTTCTTCTCCTTAACATCTTCTTGAACTGTCTAGAGAAGAGAGATAGTTCCTCCTCAGTCAGGTCTCCTCCTAATGAGGATAATTCTGTACACTCAGAGACTGTGTCTTGTCTCTCTAAGAGTTTGACTTTTCTCTGACTTTCCTGAAAGTCTCAGCCTTTAGGGCCAAGGACTTTTCTTTGTTGTGTGCTCTAGCTAAATCTTCTTCAAACTTCCTGAGATTGAGCTGTAACTCATGGGATAGTAGCTTACCAAATAGATCCTGGGGATCTATGTTGACTAAATTACTCATTTCTCTTATTGCACAGATCTTGATGTCATATTCCTTATTCGGGACCTAAAGAACTTGTCATTAAGTTCATAGTTAGTGAAGCTCCTGCAATAAGTCCTCAGGCTGTTTACAATTCTAAAGAACTTTTCAAAACATTCAGTCACTGAGTCTTTCTTATCCTATCTGAAGGCTTCATACTGTTGGTTTAGCCAATATTTTTTTTCATCTCTAACCTCATTAGTTCCTTCTATATAGACAATTACTGACTCTCACATTTTGTTTGATGTTTTACAATGAACCAGGTTTTGAAAAGTGGAATCATCTATTGCAATAACTATAATATTCTGAGCCCTTTTGTCCATAGAGGTCAGAATGATTTCATCCTTATCCATCTCCATGTAGGTCTTTGGTGTCTTGATGATTGCATCATGAACTGACACTTTCATGGGAATGAAAGGTCCTTTAACCACTGTGATGTATATTCTTGGATCTGCTGCCTCCATGAATAATCTGACAATCTCCTTCCAAATTCCAAAATTCTCTTTGGATCAGACTGGAAGCTTGATGAAATTATTTTCCCTCTGAGTCATGATTTATCTTTCTCTGCGATCCTTTGCATTCTCACTAGGCTTTTATGCCTTCTCAGTGAACCTTTACTCTGATACCAATTATAAATGTTTGTGAAATTCCACCTAGTGTCAACTATCTTCACCTATGGTGGGGGGGGGAATAGGTGACGTGCAGCATTTTTGCGGAATTTAAATTGTACCTGCACACGAAAATAAAACAACACAGCACAAAAGAGTACACAAGCTATTTATAGTGGTTCCCCGATTTGGGTACATCCACTTTCCCCCTTCGACCTATCTCCCAACAAGGGACGACTCGGTCACTTCTCCAACAGGATTGAAATCCAATCCTTGCGCTATCGGAAGGAACCCTTCCACACGTAGGAGTCAACACTCCCACAACACGGGTTGCACCCAACCCTTACAACTAGGAATCAACGTTCCTTTACAACAAAAGTAAAACTAGAATGTACAAGAGATACAAACTACGTTTGGAGACTAAGGTGTCCCTCTTCGTTGACGACGTGTTTTTGAAGTCCACGAAGAGTCCACAACCCTAGATCTCTCTTAGAGAGAATCTCCCCGGAACCGGCGGCGGCAAGATGGGCGGCGGCTAGGTTCACGGGATCGGCGGCGACAATGATGTGCGGCTGCTGTACTTTGGAGATCCAAACTTCGTAGCGAAGCTAGCTAGGTCTACCAACGGTCACACTAGGATCAATCGTCTCGATCGATTCGGATGGGGAAGATTTTCCCGATCAACAAATCAAGAGACAAGAGATCTCCGGTTAGACACGTGAGACTCTAAGCTTGGCTAAGCTTCTATCGCCGGAAGATCAGGAAGAATCGCGATCAAAAGCGGCGACCAACTAGCGCGAGCGGCGACGGCGGCGGCGGAGCAGTTTCGCGATTTTAGGTCAAGATCGTCGCTCGGCTTCTTTTTGTGTCTGTTCTCTGTTCAAAATACGCGTATATTTATACGGTGAAATACTCCATTATAACCGTTATGGGTCACACCTGAATAAACCCTAACTCCGGTTCAAAGCAGTGCCAGCGACAGAGTCCGGTTCAGGGCGTTCCTGAAAATCGCCTAAGTCAAAATCGGCGAGAATCACCTGTGATTCTCGTCGAATCGTCGAGAATCAAGGGTGATTCTCGACGATTCGTCGAGAATCACAAAGTGATTCTCGTCGAATTTGACTTGATTGCACTCTGATTTAGCCGGCGAGAATCAGCCAGTGATTCTCGACGATTCGGCGAGAATCACGAGTGATTCTCGTCGATTCTTACTTAGATGATTTTTCGTCTTACGCCTCTGAGCTGCTCTTTGACTCATCCTTGCTCCTTGTCTGCTCTTGCATAAACACAACCTTGTACTTGAAAGTAAGTGCACTCCAATAGAGAGAGTACACGTAGGCCAACACACTGATCTGCTCAACGAGGGATTACGTCGTGCAGACCCATGTATATTGACCTACTGCACCCTGACATTGGTGTGCACTTAGCATGGAATAACTGCAAGCACAACTTGAAATATTTTATCAAAAACATTGCCTATTTACCTTAGCTTGTTCAGGGGCTTCTTCAAATAAGGTACGTTGTGGATACAATACCCAACAATCTCCCCCTATTTGAAGAAGCCTAAACCCTACAAGCTAAGGTGAATAAAGCGTATGGGAATGAAAATCATAACCTTGAAATTTAGCTGAGAGAGATATTCATTACCAATACCAATTTCTTGAGAGCAAACTTGGAGCCACCTTAGCCTTAGCCGAGAGGGTAATCTCCCCTTTTTCAGCTTCTGCAAATCTGGGTCTGTAGCATTTGACCCCTTGCTCCCCCTCAGTTCTTGCACCTGTGCTCTCGCTTGAGTTCCTGGCAGAGGCTCCCCCTAGATGCACGAGCCTGGAGCTTCTGTAGTCTTCATTCCTCATAGTTTAGCATCCCCAATTCAGTTTTGAAAAGACTGAACTTGGCCTCGTCTAAGGGCTTTGTGAATATATCTGCAATCTGCTTGTCCGTGGGGACATAACATAGAGAGATGTTCTTGTTCTCCACGTGCTCCCGAATGAAGTGGTATCGCACTTCAATATGCTTCGTTCTGCTGTGCAATACCGGATTGTTGGCAATTGCAATTGCACTGGAGGAGTCGCAGTACATTGGTACTTCCTTGAACTGAAGGTCGTAGTCGGCTAACTGGTTTCTGATCTATAGGAGTTGTGCGCAACAGCTGCCTGCCGAGATGTACTCAGACTCTGCTGTGGAGGTTGCAACACAATTCTGTTTCTTGCTATTCCAGGAAATAAGCCTTCGTCCGAGGAATTGACACGTCCCGGAGGTGCTTTTCCTGTCATCCCTACTCCCTGCAAAATCAGCATCTGAAAAACCTATTAGCTCGACATCATTGTTTCTCGGGTACCACAAGCCAAGATTGGGAGTACCTTTAAGGTATCTTAGAATTCGCTTCGCAGCGACATAGTGAGATTCCTTATTATTCACCTGATATGTGGCACAGACACATGTGGAGAACATGATATCCGGTCTACTGGCAGTAAGGTAGAGCAGGGATCCAATGATGCTTCTGTATTTGGTTTCATCGAAAGGTTTACCTTTCTCATCCTTATCCAGAGACATAGTGGATCCCATTGGAGTCCTTATAGAGGTTGCATTCTCCATACCGAATTTCTTGAGGAGTTCATTTGTGAACTTCGTCTGAGAAATGAAGATTCCATCCTCAAACTGTTTCACTTGAATTCCCAGGAAATACTTTAGCTCTCCCATACTGCTCATTTCAAACTTTCCTTGCATAAGTTTAGAAAACTTTTTGCAAAGATTGTTGTCCGTTGAGCCGAATATTATGTCATCGACATAGATTTGCACCAGCAAGATCTTGCCTTTGACTTCCCTGAGAAACAATGTCTTATCTATTTTACCTCTAGAGAACTTGTTCTCAAGAAGAAAACTAGATAAAGTCTCATACCAAGCTCGTGGAGCTTGTTTTAAACCATATAAAGCTTTATTAAGAAAATAAACATGATTGGGATAAGTAGGATTGACAAAACCTGGGGTTGAGCGACGTATACTTCCTCTTTCAGGTCTCGGTTCAAGAAAGCTGATTTCACATCCATTTGATAGACTGTGAATCCTTTGTGCGAAGCATACGCCAGGAACAGTCTGATTGCCTCGAGCCTTGCCACTGGTGCGAAGGTCTGGTCGAAGTCAATCCCCTCCTCCTGTCTGTAACCTTGAGCCACCAGCCTTGTAACGCCCCCGATTTTCCAGTGATTTATTTAATTTCTTATTTGACGTATTTTGACGTCAGAGCGTTATGTTAGCGCGTTTTGGTCAGGTGGCGTTGTTAGAGCGTGCTTTTAGCTCTTTAGGTTCCCTGTGTGGCTTGATAATGCCTGGCAGCAAGATTCCCTAGCGAGCCGGAGTCTGTTTGGTGACTCGGTGGAGCCTCTTGGGGAATGCTTGTGTTTTGGCTTCGGGAGTTTGGCCCGAGTTTTGCTCGTCGGATTTTGTTACCGACTTTGTCGTAGCGCGTTTGCGTTCGTTAGGTTTGACCGGCCAAATTTTGGGATTTGCGTCGGGAGTGGAAAATTTTATATTAGGAAATTAGATCGGCTAATTTTAGACTTGCTCGTCAAGTTTCGTCGCGTTCCGAGCATTTTTGGAGCCTCGGCGCGCGAGTGTAGTTTGTATGTTTTCGCGTACGCCGTTAACTTTAGAAATTATTATCTCGAAAACAGTGCGTCGGAATTCGATTTCGACTTCGCCGTTGGATTCGTAGCGTCGTCATTCGCCTACGGTGCGAATTTCGTTCGATTCGGCGTGCGTTTGGCCCTCCGTAACCATATAAAGTTATCATATTATAATAATTATATATATATTATTATATATATATATATTTATATAAAAAAATAAATAATAAAAAAAAAGAGAGGTAAGCATTCGGTGAGAATCATCTCACCGAATGCATATGATTCGGTGAGATGATTCTCACCGAATCATTAGTTCGGTGAGACAGGCCCCCCCCCCCCCCTTTTATATGCCTTTTTTTAATAATTAATAATTATTATTATAATTATTAATTATATATATTTATATATATATAAGTTAGAAGAAATTCCCTTCTTCTTCCCCGAGACAGCAGCCCCCCCTGTGCGTTTTTTTTGACGAGTGCGGTTCCGTTCGCGAAACTTCCGGCGGCCGCCACCGCCGTTCCGGTGGACGGATTTTCGATCCGATCGCGGCGTTGGAAAGCTCTCGGCGAGAGCTTCGAGATCGCGGTAAGTTTTTCCCGTTTCGGTGACCGTTTCGCCATAGATTTTTTCGGCCCTAACCCCGGTTGTCCGTTTTTTTCGTAGATCTCGTCTCCGCGTGTCCCCTTTTGGACGGATCTACGAGGTGGAGTATTTTGGGTGACGTTTTCAAGGTCGATTTGAGGCAAGTGGATTTCTTCCCCCTTGCGTGCCTCCATGAGTTGCATTTTTTTGTTTTATTATTCTTTCCTCCTTGTCGTAGAATAGGTAATATTGGAATGTTCCTAGTTTTGGGCTTGTAGTCGGCCAAACTAGGAAGTTATCGGTTTTATTTTAGTTGTACTCGGCGGGTAGGGGGAAATAACTCGGCGGGTAGGGGAAAATAAATCGGCGGGTAGGGGAAATAAGTCGGCGGGTTTTGGTCGTAGAACTTGGTAGCTTCTAAGTGGTGTTGTCGGCTAACTTTGGCGCCGAATCGTGGATCCTTAGCATGTGGTAGCTGGGTTTCTGAAGGAGTATGGTACCAGGGGAGATCGAGCCGTGGCCACCACCATTCCCTCCTTTGGATATTATTTTTGGGTTCCTGTAAGAGGTTCGGAACTCTATGTGTGTGGACCCCGTGGCGGCCCCTTTAGTACTCTTGAGACACCTGGACCTGGTTGTTCGGTTGTGACTGTTCTTAGTCTCCGACACAGGTTTGGGATTTGTGCCAGTGCTAATGATTTACAAGTTTAGGACTGTTAGTTCCTTCTTACTGTTCATTTGATGCATATTGGTTTTCTTCTGTCTCTGCAGGCTTGAGCGGAGTTTGGTACGTTTCTGTACTTGTTGCATTTTCTCTCACTTTGCTGATTATTACACCTGCATTTTGTCCTCTTTTGGATTCTTTAGCTGAGTTTTCGGCATTTACTCTTGCAGGGTTGGTAACCCTTTTTCTTTCTGTTCTTTTATTCAATTATTACTGATGCTTCTTTGCCACTTGTTTCATTATTTCTTGCTGAGGTGTTCTTCTTTTGAATGCCTCAGGTTCAGGTCTGTAGCCGGCTGTGCGGCTAGTTTCAGGAGTTTCTCTGTGGACTGCGCTTTGGGCAGTGTTTTCCTCGCTTGTCGAGGTAGTTCTTTAGCCTTGTAGTAGTACAGACATACATGCTCACCAGCGAGTTCGTGTCAGGTTGTTGACGCTCGTTGGTGATTTTCCTTTGTGATATTAAGTATTTGCTTAGCTGCTAGTTTACCTGTTTTGTGGTAGTTTTACTTGCTCTCTGGGAATGTTTTATGCTAGGTTGCTAGTTACTTTAAACCCTATAATAGAACTACTATATGTATTGCATGATCAGCATGTTTTATAAAAGCTCAACTCTATTTTCCAAATGCGTAAAAAGATGGTTTTCCCTATAAATATTATAAATTGAAATCTAGGGTCTTGCATAGTGTAAGTTGTCCTCTTAGGACGCTTATGCGCTCTTTTAGGATGTTTAGCATAAATGAAGTATTTTCCGCTACGTATAAAATAGTTTTCAAACCGTGGACTATCTGATCCACTGAGCCGAGGGATACGGCCAATTAATTAAAAAAATCAGTTTTCTATTCATTTTAACTTATGATTTGAAGGATTAGAGTGTTGCCTGAGCGTCAGCAGTTATCCCCTGCTTGACGTGGCATCACAGCTCGTAGTTTTCTCGTGCTCTGATTCATTATATAAATGAGAAAATGCGGGATGTGACAGTTGGTATCAGAGGGAGGTTGCTTGACAAATTGTCGGGCAACCTGTCCCTGTTAGTGTTAGGTGTTTAGATTCATACCATACACACACCGATATGTCATCAGCACGTCTTGGCTAAAGCACGAACACTACACTCATGAGCATAAAGAAGTATACGGGGCATATTATGTAGTATGGGATGCATAATATGTGTTTGTATATGGATCCACCATAGGAGGCAACATGTGAGGGTTATGTAGTATGGGATGCATAACCTCACCACATGAATGCGGCTAGCACGCTTTCTTTTTCGTTGCATGGAAATGTTATGTAGTATGGGATGCATAACATTTTCATGTGTATGCCGCTCATAACATGCATTAGGGCCTTTTTAGAATGCATAGCACAATCATGCATAGCATAACATTGCATAAGCACAACGTGCCAAGCTAAAGATTTGCAGGATGACATGTGTACACACATGATTTTGAGTCAAAAAGAATATAAATTCATGCATTCCCGATCTAGGCACAAGACTTAGTGTGATGATAGTGAATCATCGTAGGATAAGCATATCATCATTATTATAAAAAAAAAAAATCCCAGAGCAAGTTAGCAGCATGAGCAAGTACTTAAGTATGTATTGTTTGTACTATGTTGTTTGGTTCTAGTGGGTGGGCTAGGTGTCTAATTAGTGTTTTGTTGTTCCATTAGAATGTCGAGGCGTCCTTCGACAAGGTTGACTCCCCAGTCGGAGGGAGAATCATCAGGTGCGCAGAGCAGCGCAGTGATAGAAGGTCTGAGACAAAGCAATGAAGCCTTGTCAAAGCAAGTAGGGGATTTGCAGTCTCAGGTCCAGTCCTTGTTAGCAGTCGTGGCAGGGCAGATTCCGAGAGTTCAGGACCCTGTTGTGGGTCAAGCTGTCCCTGTTCCCCCTGCTCCTCTGGTGCCTCCGGTCGTGGTGCCACCAGAGATGACCTTTATTTCTCAGTTTCAGCGACTTAGGCCTCCGACGTATGATGGCAAGGCAGATTACATGGTCTTAGACGATTGGATGATATCAATCGAGGAGATGTTCTCATACTCCGGGATCACTGATGACCAGAAGGTGATGCTAGCCGCATATCAGCTCAAGGGGTTGGCGAAGGGCTGGTGGCTGAGGGAGAAAGAAGGTCTAAAGGACGGGTGTTCCTGGGAGTCCTTTAAGGAGCTACTTCTGAGCAAGTTTCTGCCATCGGTCGAGAGAGACCGTCTGATGAATGATTTCCTGCAATTAAAGCAGAGGCAGCTCACGGTTAGCGAGTACGAAATCGAGTTTAGTAAGCTAAGCCGATTTGCCCCAGACTTGGTGAGTTCTGACGAAAATAGAAGCAAGCGATTTCTGGCTGGGCTAAGGAGTGACGTCCAGCAATTAGCAAGTGCCTATGCGACCTCAAGTTATGCTGGAATGGTGGAGGCTGCCTTAAAGGTAGAGGCAATTGATAATGCCAAGAATCGAGGTCAACAACTGAGGAAGGATAAAAGAAAATCTGATGAGGGTAAGAGTGCTCAGGTCCCTGACGCTGCTCCGAGGAAGAGAAACAAGGAGGTATGCAGTTTCTGTGGCCGACCGGGCCATCCATTGGAAAGATGTTATCAAAGGTTAGGAGCTCAAAAGAAAGAGCAGATTCATGCGATCCAAGGTGTCCAAAAGAAAGATTTGCTTTGTTCGGTATGTAAGAAGCCGGGGCACGATGATGCCCAGTGCTGGAAGAAGACTAGAAGTTGTTTCTTGTGCGGTCAAGTGGGTCATCTCAAGTATCAGTGCCCGCAAGCTCAGCTTACTCTGCACCCAGTTCCTCTTCAGGCCTTGCCGCCGCCGCAGCGAGTGGACAAGGGAAAGGGAAGTTGAACGTGGTCTCTATGGACGAAGCTCAGACGTCCACGCAAGTGATATCAGGTTAGATTCTTCCCTAGTTCTAATGTTTGGCTCATAGTTATAGTTTTGAGCGTTCGCTTCCTTAGTCGCGTGTGCAATTTTATAGGACGATTTAAGGTAAAGAACCGCTGGGCGCGTGTTCTGTTCGATTCCGGCGCTACCCACTCGTTTGTGGCTAGGGCCTTCGTAGAGCGTTACCGTTTGGATCTCGATCGTGTTGGTGATGCGTTCTGTGTCAAGTTTCCTTCAGGCGAATCTGTAGTTTCGGACCAGGGTATCCAGAGTTGTCCAATTTTGTTAGGCGATTTCCTCGCGTTTGCTGATTTGAAGCTGTTAGATCTGGAAGACTTCGATGTGATCCTAGGTATGGACTGGTTGTCCAGATATGATGCTGTGATCCAATGCAAGGGTAAACGCTTGGACTTCAGGATGGACAACGGCCAGCCCGGGAGTGTTTACGGTTATCCGCGCCAGGATTCTCCGACTATATCGGCGGTATGTGCTCGGAAGCTTGTAGATTCCGGATGTTTTGCTTGTTTGGTTTCGGTTTTAGAAACCAAGGTTAGTTTGCCGTGTTTGGAGGAGATCCCGGTGGTTCGTGATTATCCTGATGTCTTTCCAGCTAATCTTCCTGGTCTCCCGCCTGATCGAGACGTGGAGTTTGTTATAGATTTGGAGCCGGGTACGCGTCCTATTGCCAAGGCGCCTTACCGGATGGCCCCACGCGAACTGGAGGAGTTGCGTATCCAGTTAGACGAGTTGCTTGAGAACGGATTTATAAGGCCGAGTTCTTCGCCTTGGGGTGCTCCCGTTTTGTTCGTCAAGAAAAAGGATGGATCGATGAGGTTGTGCATCGATTATAGAGAGCTAAATAAGGTAACGATCAAGAATAGGTATCCGTTGCCGAGGATAGACGATTTGTTTGATCAACTGCGAGGCAGCGCCGTGTTCTCTAAGATTGACCTTCGTTCGGGCTACCACCAGTTAAGGATCCGTGAATCAGATATACCGCGGACTGCCTTCCGTTCCCGACATGGACATTTTGAATTTTTGGTGATGTCGTTCGGTTTGACCAACGCACCTTCTGCTTTCATGGACATGATGAACCGGGTCTTCAAGGACTTTCTGGACAAGTTTGTGGTCGTATTTATAGACGATGTGTTGGTGTATTCACGCAATGTTGAGGAGCATGACCAACATTTGCGTCTAGTTTTGTCTGCCTTGAGGGACCATAAGTTGTTCGCCAAGCTAAGTAAATGCGAGTTCTGGTTGCCTCAGGTTTCTTTCCTGGGTCATGTGGTTAACAAGAACGGAATCTCTGTCGACCCAGAAAAGATAGCCGCAGTTATGGAATGGACGAGGCCTGCCACACCCAAAGAAATAAGAAGCTTCCTAGGGTTGGCTGGCTACTATAGAAGATTCGTAGAAGGTTTCTCTACGTTATCTGCGCCATTGACTAAGCTGACGCAGAAGAATGCAGCATTTGTGTGGAGCGATAAGTGCGAAGAAGCGTTCCAAGAGCTAAAGAATAGACTGTGCACTGCTCCGATATTGACATTGCCTACGGAAGGATTAGACTATGCCGTTTACGTGGACGCTTCCCACGTGGGTCTTGGTTGTGTGCTGATGCAAGAAGGAAAAGTTATTGCGTATGGGTCAAGACAGCTTAAGATTCATGAAAGGAACTACCCTACGCATGACTTGGAATTCGCAGCAGTTATTTATGCATTGAAATTATGGAGACACTTGTTGTATGGCGCGCAGTGCAAGATTTATACAGATCATAAGAGTTTGAAGTACGTTTTCACTCAAAAGGAGTTGAACTTGCGCCAGCGCAGATGGTTGGAGTATGTGGCTGATTATGAAGTGGAGATCCTATACCATCCGGGTAAGGCTAACGTGGTAGCCGACGCCTTAAGCAGGAAGACAGGGAAAATTTTCAATCTCTCCACTGAGTTGTTGGTAGAAGAGTTTCTTTTAATGGATATTTCAGTTGGTAGGTGTGACTCGCCAAGCAGTTTGGAAGTGTCTGAGCCTTCATGGATTTCTCTTACGAGGCTTCATCAAAAGGACGATCCTGATCTACTGCACCTTCATAATAGAACTGAGAAGGGGGAGCTGCCTGACTTTTCGATCGATGACGCGGGTACTCTAAAGTACCGCGGTAGATTTTGCGTCCCCAATTTTCGAGAAATTCGAGATAAGTTGTGCAGTGAGGCACACGGTTCAAGTGTGGCCTACCATCCAGGGTCTACAAAAATGTATAAGGACTTGAAACAGATTGCCTGGTGGATTGGGATGAAGGGTGACATTGCAAGGTTTGTGTCAGAATGCTTTACGTGCAAAAGAGTTAAGGCTGATCATGGAAGGCCTGGTGGAAAATTAGCACCTTTAGAGATTCCAACTTGGAAGTGGGAGAGTATCTCAATGGATTTCATTACTGGTTTGCCGAGATCTCCCCGAGGGCATGACTCTGTTTGGGTGATTGTTGATAGATTAACAAAGTGTGCGCACTTCGTACCCTTTCAGATTGGTTACTCGATGAAGAAGATAGCGGAGCTATATTTGAATGAAGTTATCATGTTACATGGAGTACCCGTAAGTATAGTATCAGATCGAGACTCCAGGTTTACGTCTCGTTTCTGGAAGAGCCTTCAAGAAGGATTGGGAACGGACTTGAGATATTCTACCGCATATCATCCACAGACCAATGGTCAAACGGAGCGTGTTAATCAGATTGTGGAAGATATGATCCGTTGTTATATATTAGACCACGGAGGAGCGTGGGATGAACGCTTGAGGTTGATGGAGTTTGCATACAATAACAGTTATCAAGAGAGTCTGCAAATGGCTCCTTTCGAAGCGCTATATGGAAGGCGATGTAGAACTCCTCTGTTTTGGGCTGAGGTTGGTGAAAGGCCGATGTTAGGTCCAGATGCCTTAGAAGAAATGGAAGTCTCTGTAAAGCTTATTCGAGAGAAGCTTCAGATAGCTCAAGAGCGATACGAGAAGAACGCCAATCGGCGTAGGTCCGTTTTGGAATTTTCTGTGGGGGACATGGTATTCCTTAAGGTTTCCCCGATGGTTGGAGTGAAGAGGTTCGGTAAGAACCATAAGTTGGACCCGAGGTATGTGGGACCATTTGAAATTGTGGAGCGGATTGGTGTGTCAGCCTACAAGTTGAAATTGCCCGCAAATTTTCCTGGCGTGCACAATGTTTTTCACGTGAGCCAACTGCGGAGGTGTGTGCTAAGTGACAGACAAGTGCTGGATGCAGTGCCCCAGTTGGAGCCTAACCTTTCCTACGTGGAAGTTCCTATCCGTGTTTTGGATGTGCAAGATCGAGTGTTGCGGAAAAAGACAATACCGATGGTAAAGATTCTGTGGAGAAACCAAGACGTGGAGAGCGCGACTTGGGAGCTGGAGTCAGCTATGAGGGAGGCGCATCCTCATTTGTTCTCCTAGTTGTGCTCGGTAAGCATTCGATAACCCTTGGTTATTTTCTTTTCCTCTTTGGTAGAATTGTTTTATGCGTAAAGTTTCGGGACGAAACTTTCTTTTAGGGGGAGTGACTGTAACGCCCCCGATTTTCCAGTGATTTATTTAATTTCTTATTTGACGTATTTTGACGTCAGAGCGTTATGTTAGCGCGTTTTGGTCAGGTGGCGTTGTTAGAGCGTGCTTTTAGCTCTTTAGGTTCCCTGTGTGGCTTGATAATGCCTGGCAGCAAGATTCCCTAGCGAGCCGGAGTCTGTTTGGTGACTCGGTGGAGCCTCTTGGGGAATGCTTGTGTTTTGGCTTCGGGAGTTTGGCCCGAGTTTTGCTCGTCGGATTTTGTTACCGACTTTGTCGTAGCGCGTTTGCGTTCGTTAGGTTTGACCGGCCAAATTTTGGGATTTGCGTCGGGAGTGGAAAATTTTATATTAGGAAATTAGATCGGCTAATTTTAGACTTGCTCGTCAAGTTTCGTCGCGTTCCGAGCATTTTTGGAGCCTCGGCGCGCGAGTGTAGTTTGTATGTTTTCGCGTACGCCGTTAACTTTAGAAATTATTATCTCGAAAACGGTGCGTCGGAATTCGATTTCGACTTCGCCGTTGGATTCGTAGCGTCGTCATTCGCCTACGGTGCGAATTTCGTTCGATTCGGCGTGCGTTTGGCCCTCCGTAACCATATAAAGTTATCATATTATAATAATTATATATATATTATTATATATATATATATTTATATACAAAAATAAATAATAAAAAAAAGAGAGGTAAGCATTCGGTGAGAATCATCTCACCGAATGCATATGATTCGGTGAGATGATTCTCACCGAATCATTAGTTCGGTGAGACAGGCCCCCCCCCCTTTTATATGCCTTTTTTTAATAATTAATAATTATTATTATAATTATTAATTATATATATTTATATATATATAAGTTAGAAGAAATTCCCTTCTTCTTCCCCGAGACAGCAGCCCCCCCCTGTGCGTTTTTTTTGACGAGTGCGGTTCCGTTCGCGAAACTTCCGGCGGCCGCCACCGCCGTTCCGGTGGACGGATTTTCGATCCGATCGCGGCGTTGGAAAGCTCTCGGCGAGAGCTTCGAGATCGCGGTAAGTTTTTCCCGTTTCGGTGACCGTTTCGCCATAGATTTTTTCGGCCCTAACCCCGGTTGTCCGTTTTTTTCGTAGATCTCGTCTCCGCGTGTCCCCTTTTGGACGGATCTACGAGGTGGAGTATTTTGGGTGACGTTTTCAAGGTCGATTTGAGGCAAGTGGATTTCTTCCCCCTTGCGTGCCTCCATGAGTTGCATTTTTTTGTTTTATTATTCTTTCCTCCTTGTCGTAGAATAGGTAATATTGGAATGTTCCTAGTTTTGGGCTTGTAGTCGGCCAAACTAGGAAGTTATCGGTTTTATTTTAGTTGTACTCGGCGGGTAGGGGGAAATAACTCGGCGGGTAGGGGAAAATAAATCGGCGGGTAGGGGGAAATAAGTCGGCGGGTTTTGGTCGTAGAACTTGGTAGCTTCTAAGTGGTGTTGTCGGCTAACTTTGGCGCCGAATCGTGGATCCTTAGCATGTGGTAGCTGGGTTTCTGAAGGAGTATGGTACCAGGGGAGATCGAGCCGTGGCCACCACCATTCCCTCCTTTGGATATTATTTTTGGGTTCCTGTAAGAGGTCGGAACTCTATGTGTGTGGACCCCGTGGCGGCCCCTTTAGTACTCTTGAGACACCTGGACCTGGTTGTTCGGTTGTGACTGTTCTTAGTCTCCGACACAGGTTTGGGATTTGTGCCAGTGCTAATGATTTACAAGTTTAGGACTGTTAGTTCCTTCTTACTGTTCATTTGATGCATATTGGTTTTCTTCTGTCTCTGCAGGCTTGAGCGGAGTTTGGTACGTTTCTGTACTTGTTGCATTTTCTCTCACTTTGCTGATTATTACACCTGCATTTTGTCCTCTTTTGGATTCTTTAGCTGAGTTTTCGGCATTTACTCTTGCAGGGTTGGTAACCCTTTTTCTTTCTGTTCTTTTATTCAATTATTAACTGATGCTTCTTTGCCACTTGTTTCATTATTTCTTGCTGAGGTGTTCTTCTTTTGAATGCCTCAGGTTCAGGTCTGTAGCCGGCTGTGCGGCTAGTTTCAGGAGTTTCTCTGTGGACTGCGCTTTGGGCAGTGTTTTCCTCGCTTGTCGAGGTAGTTCTTTAGCCTTGTAGTAGTACAGACATACATGCTCACCAGCGAGTTCGTGTCAGGTTGTTGACGCTCGTTGGTGATTTTTCCTTTGTGATATTAAGTATTTGCTTAGCTGCTAGTTTACCTGTTTTGTGGTAGTTTTACTTGCTCTCTGGGAATGTTTTATGCTAGGTTGCTAGTTACTTTAAACCCTATAATAGAACTACTATATGTATTGCATGATCAGCATGTTTTATAAAAGCTCAAACTCTATTTTCCAATGCGTAAAAAGATGGTTTTCCCTATAAATATTATAAATTGAAATCTAGGGTCTTGCATAGTGTAAGTTGTCCTCTTAGGACGCTTATGCGCTCTTTTAGGATGTTTAGCATAAATGAAGTATTTTCCGCTACGTATAAAATTAGTTTTCAAACCGTGGACTATCTGATCCACTGAGCCGAGGGATACGGCCAATTAATTAAAAAAATCAGTTTTCTATTCATTTTAACTTATGATTTGAAGGATTAGAGTGTTGCCTGAGCGTCAGCAGTTATCCCCTGCTTGACGTGGCATCACAGCTCGTAGTTTTCTCGTGCTCTGATTCATTATATAAATGAGAAAATGCGGGATGTGACAAGCCTGGCCTTGTTCTTTACGATGACACCATGTTCATCCAGTTTGTTTCTGAAGATCCACTTGGTGCCAATCACATTCTGCTTGTGTGGTCTGGGAACCAGTGTCCACACGTTGCATCGTTCGAATTGATGTAGTTCATCTTGCATGGCCAAAATCCATGCCGCGTCTTTGTTCGCCTCGTCGAACTTATTTGGCTCAACCTGTGACAGGAAGCTAAGATGCAAAACTTCGTTAATAGTACCTCTTTGAGTTCTGACACCGACACGAGGATCTCCGATGATCTGATCTCTAGGATGATCCCTCACGTGCCGGAGCTCTAGAAGTCTGGCGTCTGGAGCTTCGATTACTTCTTGAGCTTCTCCTCCTTCTAGGAGATTTGTTCCATTTTGATCTTCAACATTTCCAGATGACGTGGAGGTGGAAACTTTGACGTACTTAGGAGTGTCATCTTTAGCGGTCTCATTGAGACTCAGCTGTTCAAGTCGTGCACCTGCATCTTCAAGAATACCACTGGAAGAATTGCTGTTAAGCAAACTTCCTTCATCAAATACAACATTAATTGATTCTTCTACCACTAGGGTTTTCTTATTGAAGACCCTATATGCCCGACTGTGGGAACTATAGCCCATGAATATGCCTTCGAAGCATTTTTCACCAAATTTAGTATGCGGGACTTCCCATTATTCAGTACATAGCATCGGCAACCAAAGATCCTCAAGTAGGACATGGTTGGTTTCCTGCCTCTCAGTAGCTCATAAGGCGTCTTACGATGATGCTTGTTGATCAATGCTCGGTTTTGTACATGACAAGCTGTATTGACAGCCTCTGCCCAGAAGTATTCTGGGAGAGAAGCGTCTTTCAACATTGTCGTGCAGGCTTCAATGAGAGTTCTATTTCTCCTCTCCGCAACTCCATTTTGCTGAGGGGTGCGCGGGGAGGAAAACTCATGAAAGATACCTTGTTCTTCACAAAACTCTGTCATAGCACCAGATTCGAATTCTGTTCCATGGTCACTTCTGATTTTGACCACTGAGCAGTTAAATTCGTTCTGAACCTGCTTGATAAAACTAGTGAAGATGTCAAACGTATCTGACTTTCGTTTTAAGAAGAACACCCATGTAAACCGAGAATGATCATCAATTATCACTAGCGTATAGGACTTGCCTCCCAAGCTATGAACTTGCATTGGACCAAACAAGTCCATATGTAGAAGGTAAAGACATCGGGAAGAGTATTTGTCTGCAATGCTCTTAAAGGTAGCCCGAGTCTGTTTGCCCATCTGGCATGCAGGACAGGGGCTATCTTTGATGCACTTGATACTGGGAGCATCCCTTACTAAGTTCTTAGAAAACAGCATACTAATTGTCTTGAAATTAATATGTGCCAATCTCTTATGCCATTGATCACAAAGAGATGCACTGCCAGCTGCCACTAGGCATACGGGGTAGATGAATCTAAACTAAGAAAATTTAAGCATAAAATATTTCGGCTCCTAATGCCTGTTAATATCGTCTCAGAAGAGGCGCATGAAATTATCAGGCATTTATCCTTGCAGAACTTAACGTCATAACCTTTATCACATAACTGACTTACACTGATCAGGTTATGATTTAACCCTTCAACATAAGCCACGTCGGTGATAGAGATTATACCGTTGGAAACCATACTGTAACCTCTGGTGACTCCTCGATCTGACCCTCCAAAGATGACTTTGGGTCCATTTTCGACTGGAGTGTAATCACGCAGCAGGCTTCTAGTCCCAGTCATGTGCCGGGAGCAACCACTGTCCAAGTACCAGATCGGCGTTTTGGTGGCCTTTGGACATTCCTGCAAAACAAAATTAATTTCCCTTAGGAACCCAATCGAACTTGGGTCCTAGATTCTTGGTTAGCATACTCCCCCTCGGTTGGTTAACCGTACGAGTGGTCGGCCTCGCATTGCTAACATAGGGAGTCTCGTGATACCTTGGATTAAACCAACAATCCACGGCAAAGTGACCGACTTTGCCACAACACCAACAGTCAAATCTGTTGTACCTCTTCCTAGGCTCCTGCTTTACCCAGGGAATGGTGGGTACAGCTGGGGCCTTGGATCTGGAGGTGGAGGCCTCATGGTGATAGCAGTCACATGACTTCGTCACCTTCTGTTACTTCAGTATAACAGGCTTGGCTCTTGGTGCCTGCTTTCCATTATGGCCGCTAGAGAATTGACCATAATTTCCCATGTGGATTTCCTCATAAGGTGCCTTGAAGGCACTCTCACTGAAGTTCCGGGGAAAAGTCCAACCATCATATCGGCTCTTTGGCTTTGCAACCGAGGGCCGGAAATGATGACCAAAGGTTGATTCAAAGTCATGTTGGTTGCAGGGAAAGCTAGGCTTTCTGAACTCAACAGGACTGAGCGGAGCCTTTCCCTTTTCATCAGCAGAGGCCTTCTTGGCGGCCTTATTCTTCCTCTGGTTCCTGTTTCTCCTGGATGAGGAACCAGATACCCCTACATGCCCCAAGCCAGCTCCTTTGGCCTGAGCAGAGAAGGTATCAACTACTGGAAGAACTGTTTTTGGCATAGAGAAGCTCTTGACGATCTTCCTTTCTGCCGCAAGTTGTTCTTCCAACTTGTCGACTTCCTCCTGCTTAAGATCAAGGAGCTTAAGAGACTCTGAATGCTTTGAAGTCAGGTTAAGGTGCTCCTGTCGGAGAGAAATCAAACTAGTGACCTCTTCCCTTAGGGAGACACACTCACCCTTAAGGAATTTCACTTCCTTTTTCTCAGCCTTCAGTCTCTTACGACACTCCTCGAAAGTGTTGAGCAGAAGCTCATACTTCTCGAGGAGCTCCGCTTCACGGGCCGAAAGGCTATCCTCAGGGTCATCATCCTGAGACTCATGATCAGAGTCGGAGTCGGATAGAGGGGTGTGAGCTTTTACCTTCCCAGTAAATGGGGGGCATTCTCCTTCTGAGTCGGAGCGACCCACCAGCCCGAAGTAGGCTTCCTCATCATCACTGGAGTCTGAGGAATCAGACTCACTCAGTGTCTTTGGCCTTTTGGCGATGTAGCTCCTCTCTTTCTTCTTATCTCTTGAGGATTTGTGCTCCTCTTCTTTCCCTTTTTCTCTCTTGCCTTGGTAGCAGTCGGCCACGACGTGTCCTGGCTTATTGCATCCAAAACAAATAATGTCAGAGGAGCGATGTTTGTTCGGTTTAGAAGCATACCTGTCAGAAGAATAATTTTTCTTCTGAAGCCGAGAGGAGGAGCCGTCTTTCTTTCTTTGATTCCTCATCTTGAGGAACTTCTTGAATTCTCGGGTGATGAGGGAGAAATCCTCCTCGGACAGCTCTGAGCTGGAGGAGCATGGCTCGAAGTCCTCCTCCTCATCCTTTTTCCTGGCACGGTATGAAACCGCACCCTTGCCTTTTCTGGAGTGAATGGCTTTTAGAGCCACAGTCTTTTCTTTGGCTGCAGCCTTCTCTGCTTCTTCTTCTGCTTTCCTGGTGTTCAGTTGAAGCTCATAGGACATCAGCTTCCCGAACAGAATTTGCGGGTCTGTTTCAGCTAGTCTGTCAAACTCTCAGATGGCGCAGATCTTTGTGTCTCATTCCTTAGTAAGGGACCTAAGGAATTTATCATTAAGTTCACCATTAGTGAACACTCTTCCGTATCCTTTGAGGGCATTGACAATCTTGAGGAAGTTCTCGAAGGTGACTCCGATCTCTTCCTTAGGCCCTTGTCTGAAGGCCTCATATTTCTGGTTTAGGAGGGATCTACGATCATCCCTCACTTCATCAGTGCCCTCCATAAGGATGATCAGGCAATGCCAGATCTCCTTTGCTGTCCTGCAGTTGCAGAAGTTCTACATCATTGAGTCATCAACCGCGCTGACCAGAATGTTTTGCGTCTTCTTGTCAAGTCCTACTAGCACCATCTCGTCCTTGTCCATTTCAGAAAGTTTCTTTGGCACTTTCTGGGTAGGATCAATGGTGGAGGCCTTAGTGGTGACATAAGGTCCCTCCTCCATGATCATGAAGAGTCGAGGATCAACAGCTTCCATGTAGAACCTGATCCTTTCCTTCCAGATAGGAAAGTTGAGCCTGGTGCACACTGGGATCTTGCCTGTGTACTTGAGCCCGTCCATAGTAGATGTTTGTCTTCTTCTTGACACTAGTGGCAGGATTCTACTCAAGGTGTGAACCTTTTTGATGAGCAACCTCCCTCTGATACCACTTGAAAGTCCACCTAGTGTCAACTATCTTCACCTATGGGGGGGGGGGAATAGGTGACGTGCAGCATTTTTGCGGAATTTAAATTGTACCTGCACACGAAAATAAAACAACACAGCACAAAAGAGTACACAAGCTATTTATAGTGGTTCCCCGATTTGGGTACATCCACTTTCCCCCTTCGACCTATCTCCCAACAAGGGACGACTCGGTCACTTCTCCAACAGGATTGAAATCCAATCCTTGCACTATCGGAAGGAACCCTTCCACACGTAGGAGTCAACACTCCCACAACACGGGTTGCACCCAACCCTTACAACTAGGAACCAACGTTCCTTTATAACAAAAGAAAAACTAGAATGTACAAGAGATACAAACTACGTTTGGAGACTAAGGTGTCCCTCTTCATTGACGACGTGTTTTTGAAGTCCACGAAGAGTCCACAACCCTAGATCTCTCTTAGAGAGAATCTCCCCGGAACCGGCGGCGGCAAGATGGGCGGCGGCTAGGTTCGCGGGATCGGCGACGACAATGATGTGCGGCTGCTGTACTTTGGAGATCCAAACTTCGTAGCGAAGCTAGCTAGGTCTACCAACGGTCACACTAGGATCAATCGTCTCGATCGATTCGGATGGGGAAGATTTTCCCGATCAACAAATCAAGAGACAAGAGATCTCTGGTTAGACACGTGAGACTCTAAGCTTGGCTAAGCTTCTATCGCCGGAAGATCAGGAAGAATCGCGATCAAAAGCGCCGACTAACTAGCGCGAGCGGCGACGGCGGCGGCGGAGCAGTTTCGCGATTTTAGGTCAAGATCGTCGCTCGGCTTCTTTCTGTGTCTGTTCTCTGTTCAAAATACGCGTATATTTATACGGTGAAATACTCCATTATAACTGTTATGGGTCTCACCTAAATAAACCCTAACTCCAGTTCAAAGCAGTGCCAGCGACAGAGTCCGGTTCAAGGCATTCCGGAAAATCGCCTAAGTCAAAATCGGCGAGAATCACCTGTGATTCTCGTCGAATCGTCGAGAATCAAGGGTGATTCTCGACGATTCGGCGAGAATCACAAAGTGATTCTCGACGATTCGTCGAGAATCACAAAGTGATTCTCGTCGAATTTGACTTGATTGCACTCTGATTTAGCCGGCGAGAATCAGCCAGTGATTCTCGACGATTCGGCGAGAATCACTATTGATTCTCGCCGAATCGGCGAGAATCACTTGGTGATTCTCGTCGATTCTTACTTAGATGATTTTTCGTCTTACGCCTCTGAGCTGCTCTTTGACTCATCCTTGCTCCTTGTCTGCTCTTGCATAAACACAACCCTGTACTTGAAAGTAAGTGCACTCCAATAGAGAGAGTACACGTAGGCCAACACACTGATCTGCTCAACGAGGGATTACGTCGTGCAGACCCGTGTATATTGACCTACTGCACCCTGACATTGTTGTGCACTTAGCATGGAATAACTGCAAGCACAACTTGAAATATTTTATCAAAAACATTGCCTATTTACCTTAGCTTGTTCAGGGGCTTCTTCAAATCAGGTACGTTGTGGATACAATACCCAACAGTTTGTTTTAGGATTGAGAGTGACCTAGAGTGGGGTGAATATGTCCAATATAAATCTTGGCTACTTTTTGGATTCCGAGATTTACTTTTCTATGTTTATTACCCTAGTTAGATAAAATAAGAAAAATAATTCAGCAATTTAAAGCAATCACAGCACAACACACAGATTTATAGTGGTTCCCCAATTTATGGGTACATCCACTTTCCCCCTTCACCTATCTAGCAATGAACTAGATTCTGTCAAACTCCTTCTTCTTTCTTTACTCAAATCCTCAGATCTTACATCTCAGAGCCCAGCTGGCTCCTATAACTCAGACTATACAGGTCTTACCACTCAGATCTCCAAGATCCTACACCTCAAGTTCTTTCCAATAACTCAACCTTAGAGTGTATCCACGCTCCTACTCCTCAGGCAACGTCTGCCCTACAACTCAGAAAAATCAGTTCCTACAACTCAGAGAAATACCCACTTCTTCTACCTCAGGCACTCAGCCTTACCTCAGCCTTTATAACACAGGCTTACAACTCAGAGAAGTTGATTCTCTTGCACTCAGATCTACAGTTAGATCTTACAAGATTTATAATGGTGAAAAGAAATAAATTCTGAATTAGTCACCCAGCAAGAGAGAAACGGGTGACTGCTTCTTGAACTGATCTTGATAAGTCAGCTTCTCTTGATCCTTATTGTAATTGATTTGATCCAACCATTCTTAGCTTTTCAAAGCTTCTTGAAGATGAAATTAGGGTAGATCTAGGTTGGATAATGTTGAAGTCGATTCTTGATCTGGCTTCTCTCCACCTTCTGAATTCTAGCAGATTACATTTTAGATCAGGGAAGAGATATTGAATTGATGCACTCCTTGATCTTCTTTTTCTTCTATGTGCTACAACTCCAATTGCTTCTCCAATTTTTTTCGCACACTCTGTTTCTGTAGAGTTGATCTCTTTATATAGGCTATGTCAAAGGTAACCGGCTGATCTGGTTAATTACTGACATCTGATAGTTCTGATAGCTATCAGATCCTCTGGCTAGATTTCTGCACTTAGGAAATAACTCTACTTGAAGTATTGGAACTTTACTGTTGGATGTGTCGACACCAGTCCTGGGTTTCGACACTACACTTGTAGTGATGTCGACATATTTCTGAATGTGTCGACATAACCTTCACCTTGCCTCGACATAGCTGATGTAGAATGTGTCGACACTAGTCCTGAGTGTCGACACAGTTGTCTTCAGTCTCGACATTGCTTGTATATAGTATGTCGACACTTGATCTTAGTGTTGACACAGTTTTTCTTTGTCTCGACACAACTTGTGTAGTGTGTGTCGACACGAGTCCTGAGTGTCGATATAGTTGCTTTCTTGTATCATAGTGTCGACCCAAGTCCTGGGTGTCGACATAACTTTCTCCTTGACTCAACACTTCTTGTTTAAGTGTATCGACACTAGTCCTGAGTGTCGACACAACTACTTCTTGTCTCAGCACATCTTTGACAAAGGTGTCGACACTTGCCTAGTGTCTTGACACTTTGTACTTAGCTTTATTTGCCTACACACAAGAACTTAACATTCATCAAATACAACTACGTGTATATCATTGAGCTGAAAGGATTTCCCCAAATCTGGTACACAATTTCCAATATACCCAACACTATCTTTTTGCTTGTTAGCAGATGTAAGATGTTAGAGTTTCTTACTTGGAGTTCTCTTCTCCTATTAAAGAATCCCTCTCTTGACTTTTATAAGTCTGACTTCTCAAACTATCGAAAACATTTCTAATAATAAGTCAAAACATATTTCATAAAGCACTGATGTGACATTCGCTTTCAGCGCCTCCACAAATTTCAAATCCCACCTTTCTGGATAACAAGAGTTTAATCTTTTGTTGTGTATAGTCTTTTAACAAAACAGTATCATTTTGTTCTTTATACCCATTAAAACAATATTAACTAAAACTTCACAATTTCGCACTTAGACAAATTCTGAGTTATACTTTGGTTCATTTTTGGTCTAAACTTATATCCTGCCCTACTATGCTTAATTAGCAATAATAATTATTGATCTTACAAACATATAATAAGATAGACATCAAATACAGGATGCACTTATCATTGCATGACGTACTTCTTTAAATCTATGAATACTGAGGGTAAATTCCCAACACATTTTGAACCGACCCCGCCGGAACCTTCTCACAATTCTCCACTGACACCTCCTCCCACAGGGAGCCTCGCCGGTCCTAGGACCAAATATAGTCAGACCTTGCTGTCTGGCAAGGTTAGAACCTTGCATATTGTCTACTTCTAGTTGTTGCCCTTTGCTTGATTGTCATTTTAGTAACACTTTCCTACTACTCGTAGCTCCACTACCAACTACTAAGGCCCCTAGTGAGTGTCTAGTGGTGCCTCCCCTGTGATCAATTCCTTTGGTCGCACTTGAAGCCCAGCAGGAGCTGCGACCTGGCCACTTTATTCGGATCAGCTTCAGCTCCATGAAATGGTCGGAGAAGCAAGTTCCTGAGGCATGGAACAAGGATACTCCTGTGGGGATGACCTCACAACCAAGGATAAGTAAGTCCCCTCTCCCTATGATTGGCTCGTCGCAGTCCTCAACAAGTACTTCCCTACCGTCAATTTCATCTACTCCTTCTCATGCTCTCCTTCAGAAGACTTCTGCTCCCGCGAGTTTGTCATAGTGTTGGTGAAGCAGATACTCACGCTGCTTCCCGCAGAGGACAGGAGGGAGAGACTCTGGTGTTTGTGGTTAGGAGTATGTCGCCGAGCGTCCGGAAGGCTCATTGTCGGGCCCGTGAGATTCAACTCACTGGAGCCCTCCCCCTGCTAATCTCGATCTCCTCAGCTGGTTAATTCGCTTATTGTTGGATTGGTAGACTGCTAACTTGCATCTGCTTTATCTGATGTGGCGACTTCCTCTTTGCTTGATATGACGCTCTACAGCCCCAGGAGAGGCTTTTATCAATGCTCTCTACCTCCCTACCCACGAGTATCGCTAGGTGGTGACTCACTCTTACATGGAGTTGGAGGAGAAGTTCGATCTGATCGCCATCTGCAACCCTCATCGCTGAATCTCTAAATTAGAGGTTCGAATGGTGAAGATGGAGGAGCTCTCGGAGAGGCTCTACGATGCTAAGTCCCTCTTCTGCATGATAAATGAGCTGGAGAGGCGACAAACCATAACTGAACATCTCCAACAGCTTCAACACAAGGAGCTGTCTGGGATGCAGACGAGCATGGGCTAGGCGGGGAGACTGGCGAGGATGGAAGAATTGATGTGCCGAGGTGATGACGTGATGGATGTGGCAAGGATGGAAGAACAACTGTGCTAAGGTGACGACATGATGGATGTGACAAGCGAGCATTACTGGCGGGAGCGCGACATCGGCTAGGTCGGGTGACATCCCCCGCTTCATGAGCAGCAGTCTCCTAAGAATTAGGAGTTTTATGTCTTTTTCTCTTTTCTCGCCCATCGTGACATTGTAATGAATATTTGCAAGTATTCATTTGATATAATTGGTGAGCATGGATCTCGCGCTAGATTTGCGGCTTGTTTTACCTCTTGTTTGATGCTTGTCTTTATTTCATTCTTTTCTGTGATTTATTGAGCTAACTGTGTAGGTTCTTGTGAGTTAGCAACTTTCTGGTTGAATCCTCACGAGATAACATTTTGGCGGCTTTCTAGGAATGATGGGTAGGTAGTGACTTATATCGATACTTGTGTGAGGTACCCGATACTTCTTTTTGGCCTCCGCCTATAAATAAAGGGGGAAGGTGCATCTTAATTATGCCTTTATGAATTCTCGTCCTTACTAAAGAGTATCCCTGACCTTTGCCCTTCTCATTCTCGATACTCTCCACTCTTCTTACTCATTATTTCAGCATGGTTGGAGATGACGCCAATGCCTGTTGCATGGCCCATGCAAGAAACTTCACCGAGCGGGTCTTCAAAAATTTTGTTGCCAACAAACAAAACTTAGCTGATTTTAAGAGGAGGCTCCTGCCAGAAGGGTACTCAGCCAGACTTCCTGCACGATCTGAGCGACTAAACACCATATTAGACGGCAAGCTCGTCCTCCCTCTCTATCATTTTGAGATTGTCTTGTGACTTCCTTTGTGGTCGGACACTGTCAAATACTTAGGTATTTTGGCATAGTCCTGGCCTAGATCAACCCAAACGAAGTGCCAATGATCATGGGCTTCCTCTGTTTACTGCAATCAAAGAAGATCGTCTTCAATCTCTCCGTCTTTCAGATGATCTTTGCCTTTGTGGCGACTAGCGAGGGTGTCATCTTCTTCAGCAACCATGTTTGTACCCTAGTTGGCACGAAAAATATGGTCCATCGTTGGGGCGAATGGTTGGTTGTCATCTCTTGTGATTTTGAAGGAGTTCCACGCTCACTGCACTAAAGTGTTGAGACAAGAAAATTCCCTACTCCAAAAATTCAGATCAATGCAGTCAAAGGTTGCTGGTCCAGCGGTCGGTATTGACATCTTGATAGGCTCAGAAACAGAAATAGAGGGATAACTAAAAGGACCTCAGGTGCTGCGATAGGGAGGTCCCACCACGTACCTGGATTCTTAGAAGAAGCTTCCCCTCCACAACCAAAGATGGTCGAGCAAGGTACAAGGTGGACACTAGTTGGCGACTATCACAAGATGGTCACAAGATGGCGACCAAGAGTATGATCACTGTCTCGCGACTAGAAGTCCAAAAAAAAGTCCAGTTGAGATATTTTATAAGATTTCGAGGTCAATATATGTGTACCGCTGGGTTCCTATGTATAGGCAAATCTAATGGGTGAGGGTCTTATTTATAGCTCATCCCCTACCTAGAGACTAGGCGACTTCCGGGGGAACTCGCCAGACTTGGGCGACTAATTAACGGCCCTACTCGCCTACCCGACGAGTATGTGAGGGGAGCTCGTCATACTCGCTTAGGCCTTCTACTTCCTTGAATGTTGACTCTGACTTCTTCCTTGACCTGTTGACTTTTTCTTCTTACTGACTTGGCTTTGAGTGGGACCCCTCGACGAATATGGGTTGTATAGAAAGCATAACATAATCAAACATTCATCTCTCTCTCTCTCTCTCTCTATATATATATATATATATATATATATATATATCAGAATGTCCAAGTGCATGTGCCTATTTAATTAGATTTGGGCAGCTCGGCTTGATTAATGCTCACGATTAGCTTTTATTTGATGGAAGGTAATTGTAGTCGAATTAACTTCAATTTGCCCTTCCTATCTATACAAATTTCTTAACTTCCACTCGAATCTCATCAGCATGAAGCAAGTTTTGTCCAATCGAATCAACACAGATTCAACTACATCTTTGGACATCCGGCTTAACTTCCACCTGAATTCTATCAATACTTACAAAAGTATTTGCATCCATCCAGATTAGTTCATCTATAGTGACTATTTATTTAATCAACCTTTTACAAGAGTAAAATTGTTCTTAATAAGAATTTTAAACTGAAGATTATTCTACATTTGACAAACCTTATTCAATTTTAAAGAAATTTAATTTAGCTTCATCATAATGCTTAGTTAATATATCAGCTACTTGGCTGTCTGTGAGGACATACTCACGACATATATCTTCCTTTTTTATATGCACGCTGATGAAGTGATATCTGATCTCAATATGTTTGCTCCTGCTGTGTGATGTAGGATTTTTTGCAATTGATATTATATTGGAATAGTCACAATAAATTAATATCTTGTTGATCTTGATGTTATAGACCTTCAACTAATGTTGTATCCACAGAAACGGTCAAATCAACACCCAGTTGAGATGTACTATAACTCAGCGGTGGAGATTATTACACATGTTAGCTTCTTGCTACTCCATGAGATTAACCTCTTCCCTAAGAATTGGCAGGTGCCTGATGTGTTTTTTAATCTTTTCTGCAACCTGAAAAGTTTGCATCTGTATAACATGTTAACTCAAAGTCATTACATCTGGAGAACTATAAGTCAAGATTAGGTATACCCTGAAGGTGTCTCAAGATCCTCTTTGCAGAAGAGCAGTGAGATTCATTAGAGTTTACTTGATATCTGGCATAGACATTTGTAAAGAACATAATATCAGGCCTATTAGTAGTTAGATATAGTAGAGATCCAATGATGCATCTACATATGGTGTCATCAAAAGGTTTCCCTTTCTTATCTTTATATGGTGTTATATTATATCCCATAGGAGGTCTCATTGTGTAGGCACTTTCCATCCCAAATTTCTTTATCAACTCCTAAGTAAACTTTGCCTAAGAGATGAAGATTCTATCTTCAGACTGTTTTACTTAGAGGCTTAAGAAGTACTTTATCTCCCTTATACTACTTATTTAAAACTTTCCTTGTATTAAGTTGGCTAAATTTTTGCAAAGGTTGTCATCAGTAGATCTAAATATTATATGTCATCAACATATATTTAAATAAGCAAAATTTTGCTCTTTACTTCCCTTAGAAATATTATCTTATCTATCTTTTCTCTTTTAAATTTGTATTCAATGAGAAAGCTAGATAGAGTTTCATATTAAGCTCTACGTTCTTGTTTCAACCAATATAATACTTTCCTTAGGTAATAGACAAAACCTAAAGCCATCTCTACACATACTTCTTCTTTGAGATCTCCATTTAGGAAGGCAGACTTTACATCTATTTGATATACTTTGAATCCTTTATAAGGTGCATATGCTAGAAACAATCATATTGCTTTAAGTCAAGCTACTGGTGCAAAGGTTTGATCAAAGTCAATTCCTTTTTCTTGTTTGTATCCCTTTACAACCAGCCTTACTTTATTCTTGATGATGACACCATTCTCATCTAGATTGTTCCTATAAACCCACTTTGTTCTATTGACATTATGATATTGGGGCCTAGGAATTAGCTTCCATACTTTACATCTCTTGAACTAATTCAGCTCTTCTTGCATAGTCACGATCTAAGAGGGGTCTAAGTTGACTTTTTAAAATATCTTTAGTTCTACTTGAGATAGAAAGCTCAGATATAAGGTCTCATTCTAAGCATTTCTTCTTATCTTTACTCCTTGGTTTACATCTCCAATGATTTGATTGCTTGGTTGATCTTTATGGTGTTTACAAGCTGGTGGTAGCCCTTTTGAATATCTGTAATTGTTGTTTCAACTGGCTGAATTTCATGCATTATCTCTTATGATTCACCTTGAATTTGATCTCCATCTTCAATGTCCATGTCTAATTATGTTAAGTTCTTTTAGCTCTAGAACTATTCCTACAATACTAGAGGAACTAGAAAAGCCTTCATGAATCTTGCTTGTCCCATTAAATTCAATATTGATAAATTCTTTAACAGAGTCTTTTTGTTGAATATGTTATGTCTTATTGTGGCAACTTTATCCAACAAAAATTCCCTCACATATTTTTTAGTAAATTTAGTAAAATAAGATTTGTCATTATTTAATACAAAACACTTACTTCCAAAGATCCTAAAGTAGGATAAAGTTGGTTTTATGTCTTTCATTAGCTCGTAAGGAGTCTTTTTGTATTCCTTAGTGATAGATGCTCTATTATGCACATGGCAGGATGTATTGACAGCTTCAGCTTAGAAATACTCTAGCATTGAAGAATCACTTAACATTATTCTGACAGATTCTACGTGAGTCCTATTTTTCCTTACAACAACTCTATTTTGCTGTGGGAGTTCTTGGAGAAGATAGTTCCTGAAGGATGCCTTGTCCTTTGCATAATCCTGTCATAGCTTCAGACTGAAATTTTGTGTCATGGTCACTTCTGATTTTGACCACTGTTTAATTCTTCTCATTTTGTATTTGCTTGACAAAAGACACAATGGTGTCCAAGGTTTCAGACATTATCTTAAGGAAGAACACACATGTAAACCTAGAGAAGTCATTAACAATCACCAAGGTGTATAAATTTCTTCCTAAACTATAAATTAGCATAGGACCTAATAAATCCATATGCAACAAGTATAAGAACCTTTCTAAATCTTTGGAGCCTATGCTCTTAAAAGTGTTCCTTGTGTACTTGCCCATTTGGCAAGCATGACAAGTGCCCTCATTAATGCATTTGAGGTTAGGTCTGTTTTTGACTAGATTTTCTGAAAAGAGTTTGTTGATTGCCTAGTTCATGCGAGCAACTCTCTTGTACTATTGTACACAGAGAGAGTCTATCTCTTTTTCTACAAGACACACAGATGTATAAGAATTTAAGCATAAAAGTTTAAGCAATAAACATTTCCACTCCTAGTGCCTGATAGTACTGTTTCAAAGTCTATAAGTTTTTTTATCAGGAACTTATCCTTGTGGAACTCAATGACATAACCAAAGTCACATGATTATCTTATGCTTATAACTTATAAGGTTGTGTTGCAAACCTTCTATATAAGTCATTTTTGTAATTGAGACTATGTCATTGGTGATCATATTATAGCCTTTGATAATGCCTCTGTCAGATCCACCAAAAATTACTTTGGCTCCATATTCCGTAAAGGTGAAGTTCTTTAAATGGCTTCTTGCTCCATTCATGTGTCTAAAACATCCACTGTCCAAATACTAGATAGACATTTTATTGATCTTTGGATATACTTTCATAAAGAAATTAGCTTACCTTAGGAACCCAGATCATGTTGGGTCATTGGTTCTTGTTAGTACTAGTTATTGTATGCACCTTTATAATATTATTAGAAAGTTTTATCCTATTGGCCCTAGGCACTGTTGGATTAAACATAAAGTTCACGACAAAATGCCTAATCTTTCCACAACACCAACAGTAAAATATATTGTACTTTCTCTTCTAGTTAGATATAGAAATGGAGTGTGAGTGAGCAAAAAAGATAGCACCAAGAATCATTGGCATATGGTTGAATGCCCTATGGTTGTGTGCATGAGACAACACAATCACTAGCCCCTTCTTAGCAATCGGGTTCTATGTGGTTGCTTTTCCATTTCACTTAGGTGCTGGGGTAGAGGTTCCATGCACAAGGGATCCATGATTTTTCATGGCGATCTCTTCATGTGGTGCTTTGAATGCACTTAGTCCAAGATCCTTCCTTCCTCTCTAGTTTTATGATTTCTTAGCTCCATTGGAGGAGCATTCATTTTCAAGATGCTCATATGCAATATCTTGGTCATAACTTTTTGAGGATAGCAAGACCTTTTGAAATGTCTTCTATTGCATTGGGGATTTCCCTTTGTCATTTTCTTTATTATAGCCTAGTCCTCCTCTACAAGGAGCAAAAAGGTATCCATTGGAAAGACAGTTTATGGCTTAGAGAAATTGGCCATAAACTTTCTTCCAACAAGGAGCTTGTCCTCTGAAGACTTGATGGCTTTTCTTCTTTTGTTATGAGTTTTTGTTTGAGCTTCAAGCATCTTTTTGAGCTCAAATAACTCAAAATTCATTTTGGTTATTTTTGATGTTTTTATATCAATTTGAGATCTGAAGGGCTTATGGATTTCAACTTCCTCGGCCTGAGCCTTCGTCGAGGCTTTATTTCCTTTTAGTGCTTTTAGGATATCATCATGCTTATTTACTAGATCATTATATTGGTCTGCTAGTTCAGAATCACTCATCATCAGATGATGGACTTATTTTTGGCTTAGCATCGGTCTAAGAATTAGATCCTAAATTAGATATAATGGCTTAATATATACCTTATCAGGAAGATAATTAACCCGATCATCTTCATCATTCAAGGACATCAATCCACAATAGACCTCTTCTTCAGACTCACTATCTGACAGTGATAAGGGTGCCCATATGCACACCCTAACATAAGGATAGCCAATATGCCACTCATCTTATAATAGTGCAGTGAGCTCAATGTAGGCTTCCTATTTTGATTCAGATGAACTTGAGTTACTGTCACTCAGGGTCTTGAGCTTCTTAGCAATAAAGCTCTTTTCAGGCTTCTTACCCTTGTGCGATCTTTTCTCATCATATCTTCTTCCTTATTTTCTTTTAGCATGACAGCCAGCTATGACATGTCCTAGTTTGTTGCAATAATAACAAACAATGTCAATAAGAAACTGCTTATTCTATTTAGGATCATACATGCCCCTTTTAGGACTGTACTTTGGCCTGTCAATGCTATTGTAGTTCTTCCATGAGCTAGAGGAGGAATGGTCTATTTTTCCACTTGCTCACTAGCTTTTTAATTTGCTTAGAGAATAAAGGTAGTTCTCCACCAGTGAGCACAAACCCTGATGTATTGGGTTCAGAGTCTTTAGATTCAGGAGGTCTTCTTGGAGGAGTGTAAGTCTCCACTCTACTTCTTCTAGAGATTTTAGCTTTGAGAGCTACTGTCTTACCCTTGTTATGGGATCTACTTCTCTCCTCTTCACCTTTCCTTATATTTAGCTGCAGCTCATGGAACAGTAGCTTCCCAAATAAGATTTGGGGTTCCATCCTTGAAAGATTCCCAATTTCTCATATAACACAAATCTTGGTGTCCCATTCTTTATATAGGGACTTGAAGAGCTTGTCATTCAAGTCATAGTTGGAGAAGTCTCTCCTATATCTCCTCAAGTCATTCACTATCTTGAAGAATTTCTTGTAGCATTCAGTAATGATGCCTTCGTATCTTGCCTGAAGGCCTCATACTCCTGATTTAAAAGTGAATTTCTATCATCTCTCACTTCTTTTGTGTCTTCCATATATAATATAAGATAGTCTCGTATTTCTTTGGTTGTCTTATAGTGAACCACATTTTGGAAAGTAGAATCATCAATTGCACTATCAATTATATTTTTTGCTCTTTTATCCATGATTACCCGTGCAATCTCATCTTTGTCCATTTTTGTATATTTTTGAGGGACCATCTTTTTTTGTGTCAATGGTGGAGGCTTTGGTAGGCACAAATGGGCCTTGTTCAATAATAATAAAAATCATTGGGTTAGTGGCTTCTATGAAGAGCTTGACCCTCTCGTTCTACATGATAAAATTTTCCTTATTGCAAATGAGCAGGTTCATGGAGCTCAACACTTTATGGTTCTCTCTATGAGTTATGGTGGTTAGAATAAAGCCCATGGGCAGATCTTGTTCAAGCTATTAAGCCCTTTTTGAACAACCTCTCTTTGATACCACTTGTAAGTTTATGGTAGTCTACACACCAAGAGGGGGGGGGCGTGAATAGATGTTTAGCCTTTATAAAATTATTTGCAGAATTAATAACTCAATCACAACAGAAACCAAAACCACAACACAAACAAAGCACAAAAGACACAATAATTTATAGTGGTTTCCCAAGATGGTTACATCCACTTTCTCCATTCGTCTATCTAGAGGTGTGCTAGCCTCCGCAATCTCCTCCAAATACTTAGATCATCAGAACTTATAGCTTAAAATCAAGGACTCCTACCTAAGGAACACACCATATTCCCTATCTCAGATCCTCAAGCAAAAGGACCCTACCTCAGATTCTATTCTAGCATCATATAGCTCAGATTGTCCACTAAAATCCCACCTCAAGTTCCAACTGAACCGAACACTCAGACCATAAAGAACCTTACAATTAGATTTCTTCAAAAATCCAAAAGAATAAAGAATAAGTTGTTATAAATTGTCTTTAGACTAAATATCATTTATCTTCAATAGCTTGAGTCTTCTTGAAGCCAGTTTAGGAAGTGACTTCAACTTTACCAACTGGTAGAGGATTTGAGTGGACAACTTTAATGAATATTTCCTCTGTACTGTAGAAAATCTCTCTTCATACTACTTGAGAATGGATCTTTGAATATAACAACAACTTTGAATTGATTTCTTCTTGTGAATACTGAGTGATGAGCTTCAGAGATTATCTTTACTGTACTTGAGCTTTCAGGCATGTTTTCACTTTTCAAAAACGGGAATGGCGAAAAAGTTCTTTCTTTTTGATTGATTAATTACGGTTAACTTTTTCACATCACATCTCTTTTATAGGACTACTTTTAACGTTCTAATCCTCGACATGCTTTGTGTTGGAACTCATTCTTTAAAGCATTATTCTAATTGTCTTAGTCTATGGTGGTGTTAAAATGGAAGAATACAAAATAACTTACCTGGACAAAAATCAAGTTTTCCGGTCATTCGTGTAGAAGTCTAGTCAAATGTTGAACATCTGGTTGAATGACACTATTCATTATACTTAATAACACAATATGGTTGAATCTAGACGTAGAATGTATTTTGCTTCTTTCTATGTATTGGTCTTTAGTCATCTTAAGCTTTGTCTGGACAGATCGTCTTTAACTTTCTGAGCATTCATCTAAATTGTTCAGACAAATCTGTACTTCAATAGTTTTATTATGAGACCATCTACATGATTCGTCTTGATGTTTTTGCCAATTTTACTTGATTGTTTAGACATATTTGTACTTAAGACATATTTTTACATATAATAGATCTCTGGTCAAATCAACTGTACACTCGATTAGATTCTCTAGACAAATTTGTACTTAAAACATATATCTTCATTAATTGATCTATGGTCGAATCATCTGTACATTTGACTAGATTGTCTAGATGAATTTGTACTTAAGACAAAAATAAGATGAGACATTCTGATTCTTTTGCACGATTGTATAGATTATCTGGTCAAATTGCCTAAATGTCTAACCGAATTTTAACTTAGAGTAATTATATAATCCTAAAATCTACACAGCCAAATATTCTCATCAAATATATTATGTGTTAATCTATATTGAATGGTCTTCTTCAAATCAGGAATATTGTGGGTAATTTTCCCAATAATTTTAATGTGTAGGCAATCATTGATTGCTTTTCTAACCTTTTCAAATATGAGGGAGATTATTGGAAACTTTTTCCACAATGTTCTTGATTTGAAGGAGTCCCCAAGTCAAGGATAAACACCTATTGTGTTTCATAATATCTATATTATTGTGTTTTAGGATCATTAATTAAATGCAATAAACTCAATCATGAAATCTATACTAAACTAAGGGATAATTGAGATATTCACCAAATTCCTCCAAGTAAAATGTTGTTTTGATAAGGTGCACAGATTCATATAATATCATCTTGAAAACCTCAATTTCAAGGAATATCATCATGAAGTTATATAAGTAAAGTCAAATATCTTCGTGATGGAGCGTAAAGAAATAACTATTGTCTTGAAGAGGTGAAACTTATTCCACAATTCAGAAGTAGGTGAAGTAGTTTACCAATTGTCGTCGAGAGCAATCAAAATATCATCGAGAAGTATTACTAGAAGCATATTGGAATGATGAATGCTAGTCTATATCATTTAGATATGATTCCCCCGTGATTGTCCAATACCTCAGATCTAAAGTCTAAGTCTTATCTACATGACAAATTGAAATATCATTGTGATGAGATTTATAATCATTGAGAAGATCACAACCATCACTTAAAAGGAGCCTAATCTTCTTGAAAGCTAACTACTTTGACATAAGAGTTCTCAAAGACATGAAGGATTTGTATCATCATGAAGAATTGAATTGTCATTGAGACAAGATAAAATATCATCGAGACAATATGGATATCGTCGAGACAATTCAAATTGTAGATATTCAAATCTCTATCGCCGCTGACTGCACCAATCAAATCAGTCCTTTAAAGAAAAATGTTTTTGACATGAAATTTCTTTGATTCGACCATTATTGGTCTCAGTAATATAAATATAGATGAGATATGAAGGGAAAACCCTAATCCTTGTATTTGAAAAAGAAAAATCAATCGAACAGTAACTTTCTCCAAAAATAGCTCTGTCAGTTAACCTGCCTAGAGAACTAATTTCAGAAGAAGTTAATCATAAAAAATCATCCAGTGCTCCTAGTCTTACTAAAGATCATTCTAGAAGCTCTCTAGTGACAAGGTGCAAAATAGATCCAGTTCTCAAAAGAAGATTCAATCCAGATCTGTTGTCGATTCAGTGAAGACTTTTTCTCATCAAAACCTAAGAAGACTCAACTCTTTTAAGACCTATTTTATTGAGTTTTTTCTTCTTGTAACAAAACATCAAACTTATTTCAATTGATAGATCTCCCTGAGATCTAAGGTAGGGTTCAAGGGTGAACCTGGGGTAGGGTTTTGCTATAAACCTGAGGTAGAATTCTGTGTTAGAATTTGAGTCATAGGATCATGTGGAAGGGGGATCTGAGGTATGAAATCAGTTTGTATTCATGGGGTTGGAGCCTTGGACTCTGAGCAGTAAGATCTGAGTTTTTGGTGGAGTTTGCTTAGGTTAATACACTGCTAGATATGTGGAGGGAGAATGTGGATGTACCCATCTTAGGGAACCACTATAACTCTTTGAGTACTCTTTGTGATATGTTTAATTTTCATGCTAGATCTCTAGATAAATTACTAAAACCTTTAAAAGCACAAACACCTATACGTTCTACTCTAGGTGATTAGACAACCCTAAACTTATGCTTTAAACCATAAAATTTTATCTAAAAATCAAAATGAAAAACATTCAAAGGAATAAGAAATAATAGTTATACCATAATTCCAGATATTTCCATGTGACCACTCAATTCAACCTATCCCATATATTTTTTAGGATGCATTAGCTAACAAAAGAAAGAACATTAAAGAAGATTCAATGATATCATCTCAAGGATTACCCATCATTTTAAAAAGTAAAAACTTCAAGAAAACATAAAAGTAGGAAAATATAAGTACATAAGAAAATATTAAGCCAAATCTCTTCCCAATTTATATGCATTTTTATGCAAGAAAACACCTACACGGTTCTAGAAATATATCACCTCATCCTATTTTTGTAATACCTGGAATTAAGCTCAAGGAAAGGAAAGCTCGGGAGTGCTCCTCGCCGCCGCGACTTGGTTTTCTTCTTCCTTCATGACAAGTTGCTGAATCCATCTAAGAATGTCAAAAAGCTGCTATTGATATGCTGAAAATATTAGTCGAGCAAAAGAACAAACGAGGGATTACAAGAGGAGAGGAAAGCCAGGAACAATTGAGATGTGGCCTGAACATAGTTTGTACCGAAAAAGTTGGTTTGCACTTAAAACTTATTGATTTGCCCATAATATTGATTTGCCTGTAGTTTAATTGATTTGAGCTTAAAATCACACCTTTTTTATTGTTTTAACAAGGACTCGAGCTGATCATTCTTCATTAGCAATTTCCACGAAAGATGAAAGAGTTTCAACCTGCACTAGATCAAAATGCGGGAGGCCTTACATTACGAGGTTGATTCAAAGATTTTTTTTGGGAATTGGACCTGAATTGAGAACTTCAAGTGCAAAATAAAATAATCTTTTTCAGGTTTATTTTGATTTTATATCACTAATCCATTCTTCAATTATTTTTTGCACACTCTAAGGCTTTGTTTGGCGCAGTGTTTTCGCCGGCCGTCTGTGGCAAACGCCGGCGGACGACAGGTAAACAAACTCCATCCGGCGGCGTTTGCCCTGTTTCAACCCGCAGCAAGGAGGAAACGTCCCTGATCTGCTCCGTTTCGACCCCCGCCTCTCCCCTTCGGTTCCAAAATCCCGTTTCGACCCGTCAGCTGCACCCTCCATCGCCGAACCAAATATAGCCTAAGACTTCGTTTGGTTCGGCGTTTCGTCTCCTCCGTTTGGAGCAAACACCGCTGGACGACGGGTAAACAAACGGCCGCCGACGGCGTTTGCTCCGTTTGCACCCGCAACAAAGAGGAAACAACCTCAATCCGCTCCATTTCGACCCCACCTCTACTCCAGTTTCAAAGTGCTGTTTCGACCGACCAAACACACCCGTCACCGCTGCCGAACCAAATGTACCCTACTCTACAAGAGAAATGTATTGCACACTAAAGTCATAATATTTCTATCCTTTAAATGGGTCTCATCAAATCTGAATTTTCCAAAACCTAACTGCAACCAAACAAGCCCTAATTTCTCTTTCCAATTCAGCCGAAACGCCAGACGCATAAGTAGCCGATATTCCCGCACGCACCTCTTCGCCGGCAAGCCTCCTTGCCTCTTGGGCATGAAAGCCCCTGCCGGCGAGTTCTCCACCGCCGTCAACTCTTCTTGCACCATTTTTAATCACCCTGTTAAACGTAATGTATTTCTGAATTCTTCAATTTCACAATATCAAAATCAATGCATCTGGAACTAGTCTGCCTTATTAGTTCTAAAAGGATGATTTGCTGTAATTTCCGAAATTTGCAAACCTTAATTTGTTTTCATGCTTTTTTGTGCGACCTATTTTATTATTTTTCCTTTGCCTTTTCAATTTATTTTAGTTTTAATTTACCAATAAATGCATCTATTTATTGGGAAAATGGGGTTTTGTGTTTCTGTTCAGTTCTTATAGGCTTATTATATCATTGCAATAATGAGAACATGATAGGAAATATATGAAGATTTTTGAGAATCTATTAGAGATCATGTGTGAAAAAATAACTATGAAATGATTTCTTTTGTTAAGACAACTCATGAAAGAAGGGGAGCCTTGATGCACAAATTGAGATATTGTCGTGCCACCTTGAGGTCATGGGTTGAAGTCCTGAAAGTAGCCTCTTGCAAAAATGAAAGGTAAGGTTTGTTTGCATTTCACCCTTGTGGTGAGACCCCATTCTCCGAATCCTCGCTATGTGGGGATGCTTTGTGCACCGTACTGCCATTTTTTAAGACAACCCATGAAAAAATATAGAGAGCTAATACTTTTTTTCATATGATTGTAAAACATATGATCCACACCCTGAGAAATGATTTAGTGTGCTTTAGGGATGAAAGATGTGATGAATCTATTAAATATATGCTTGATTAAAAAGCATTATACATTGTGGTAGCGTTAGAAAGCTTGCACGATATACGCTTTTAGTGATATCAGCAATTGTCATTCTCTCTTATTAGAATATAAAAGTATACCCAAGTGCGATAGATTTTAGTACCTTGATTGATTATTTATAAGAAAGAGATATAGATGAGGATATAACCTCTAGAGTTGAGGCTTATTTGTTAAAGTGGGAAAGTGCATCAAGAGTACTATGCTATAAGAGGATACTTTAGAGACTTCAAAGATCAATTATATAACTATTACGTCGACAATGTTGCATGGATGAATTTTCAGCAGTAAAAAGTCATTGATATCTAAGTTGATTGGGTAAAAGAGAATGCTTAGATGAACACAAAAAACTAGCGAAGTATAGATTAAAGAATTAGTATACTGGACAATCAGTCGAGGTTATATCTATCAAAGATAAATTAATAAAAAATTGATTTAGGTGATTTGGACATTTAGTATGAATGATAGAAAATGCACCAGTTAGAGAAGTAAATATATTTACTGATGAGGATCTCGATCTATGTCATATTGTGGTGACAGATTGTGTAGGAGAAGAAGTAGACTCAAGGTAAAGTGGATGAAGGTTGTTAAAGATGATTTTTTATAGTCTAGGTTTAAACCTTGGGCAACATTCGACATGAATGAGGGAAAAATGAATATTCAAAAAGCTACCCCCAAATTGTTGGGATACTATTATTATTGATGACAATGATGCTTTTTATGTTGTATCTAGTGGAGGTGTTTTTTGTCCTCTTAAGACCATTTCCTTCTAGGAATATTTTATATAATACAAATTACTATCTTTGCATGCTAATTAAAATTTCCAAATCCTAGTTGATTCAAATGAATATGAATGTAGCCATAATGCTCACATTATCTTATATTCCGTGTCAGATCATCCTCAACGCATGAATTTAACAACCAAGCATATACACTACCACTTAATGGAGACAAATATTTTGCTTCCAATTTTGGATAAAATGAGATTGAACTGAAGGAAATGTGACGAGGCATCAGAACCGTTCATTTTATGTGGATCAACGATCATAGTAGATTTTGTTCTTGTGTTTTTTTTTTTTATTTCGAGTTGTAATTTTATGTATTTTTTCGAGTCGGAACGTTTGACCAATCATAACCGTTAGTTGCCCTTTAGAAATCTATAAATAGAGGGTGAGAGCTCTCATTTTAGGCATGGAACGATGGAGTCTTGAAGCCATCCTTTGGTCATTTCGGTGCCGAAGCCGAGTCCCGAGTGCGAAGCCTTGGATCCCTACCATCACCTCGCCGTCCACCACCTCCTCCCTCCTCCACAAGCAGCTGGCCATAGCCCACCTCCACCTCCATCCCCCTTAGTTTCCCCACATCAGCCCAGTGCCGTTTCCCCACTCCACCTCCCCTCTCACCCAACAGCCGACCCTGTACCTATTTCCTTCTCCCTTAATCTTATCCACTGCCCCCCTCAGCCACCTTCAATATCCCACTACAATACCACTCCATTGCTGTCCCTCCAGAAACCTCAATACTATCCCTACAGTAGCCCTAGTCGTCCCCTATTGGCCACCATCTACCCCACCGCCGCCCCAAATCCACCACCACCTCTACCATCGTCATCTCTCACAAAGGAAAACAACCCCCATGCCCTCCATTTTCACCTCTGGCGATCACAGGAGAACATTTCCGGCCACCCCCGGTGATCCACCCTTACCTCCGCTTCAATTTCCCTTCATTTTACATTTTCCGGCGATCGCCAGAAGATATTTCCGACGACCACCACTGGAAGCCACCTCCGGCCTCCACCAGCCACCACCAACCGACAACCGCGTCCACTACCCACAACCACCTCCATTACTATCCCACTACCGCACTTTCTCCTCTCCTAAATTTTAGGCTTCTTCCCTAAAATTCAGGCACACCACCCCCACTATTCCCTCTCAACAGCTTACCCCTCCCTCCCCTTCCCTTATTCCCAGCCACACGTGGAGCCACTAAGTACTCTTAAACTGAAGCCCCACTCTCTCTCTCTCAGCCCAGTCGAAAATCTCCCCTCTAATTTAGGAATTTCTCCTAAATTCTAGCCACACTACCTCAATAAACCCCTACCAATCAGTTCTCCATTTCTTCCCCTCTAACTCATGTGGAGCACAATTGCTGGCCCCTCCAACTGCTGTCCTAACTGCAGCACACTCTCATTAACCCCAGTCCTTTTTCCTACTTCCAACTTGAGCTTCACGTGGATCCATCCACCCAATCCCCATCCCCCCAATAACCGACCCCTCCCTGCTGTAGGAACCTTACCTCCTGTTGCCCAGTACAGCAAAATCAGCCCCTAGAATTAATTCCAAACCCTTCCTGCAGTCCAGTTCAGCAAATCCATCCCCTCCCTGCAGTCAAGTTTCAGCAAGTCCAGCCCCTGAAATTAATTCCAGGATTCCTGCAAAGTCTCCCACGCCTCTCATACAACCACCCCCATCCTCCAAATTGCTGCTCAGACCTCCAGAACAGCCAACTTCATCAACTCCTTGCTGAAATCAGCCCCGGATCGTGATTTTAGCTACTCCACATCACTCCGAAGACATCTCCAGCCCCCTTTCAATATTGCGCGAGTTCAAAGTGTATGCGTTATTTTTTTATCATTGGGTCATGTGTTTGTTCACTACTCAAAAAGATAGTAGCTTATAATCTTTGTTTTCAATTGCTTTGGTGGTGGAGACCAGCCCAGATCAGGTCGTCGCAAGAGTGCCCGACGTCGCACCCGACCAGACCATTATCGGCCTTGAGACTTGCACATCGCGTTGTGTTGTTTTGTAATTTGTCGTAATTATTGTGTGTTATGTGATATATATATATATAAAGGTTTTAATTTATCCCTAATATATATATATATATATATGTGTGTGTGTGTGTGTGTGTGTGTGTAGGCATGCACAGATATATATAGATATATATAAGTAGTAATTTATTAACTAAGATAATACACAACCGGTTGGAACAGAGCACTGTTCATCTCTCCCGATCCAAAGCCGGACCCCGTTTATATCGCTGCACGGCTGGGGCACAACCGCCACTTCTCCGATTTGCTCGCCGCCAAAGCCCCACGTCGCGATGAGCTCTAGTTTCTTCAACGACCAACCACGCCCCTGCCACGATGCCCAGTCTAGGCGGTTTCATCTCCCGAAATGAGCTCTGCCATGGCCGCCCATGGAGGTTAACTGTTTAATTTCTTCTTCTTTGCTTTTTGTTCTAACCCTATAAAAGGGAGTGCTTGTAATTTGTTTTGAAGGACATTGATGTATGATTGAAAGGTTAAATTGATTTCTGTGATTTTTTTTCTCGTATCCATTCTTGTGTGAAGATAAAACAGGCGTGCTGTTCGAGTGCGGAAGAAGATGACCAGTGCGTCCTGCTAGTCATTGTTTTAGGTATCGGATGAATGTATTGGGTGATCGTTGAGTGAATTCGGAAGTTCCTGTTGCTAGTTGCTGCTTCCGTCGAGTCCTGTTGATATAGTTGTTAATCTTAGCCAATGTTGTTTCCGTGAGCATAGAGATAGGGAATTTAATGTTACTGTTGCTGTCATTCGCGTACTGATTGCTTGCCTGCTATTGTGAGTGAAGATGAATAGTGAAAGTGAATAGAGTTTGTGTTTGTTTCCATTGGGAGTGTGGTTGAAGGAGATTGTTTGCTGTTGGTGGTGAATGAGTACGTTAGCTGATATCTCGATCCAAATAATTAAGTGGAATTGTTTCTTTGCTTGAGATTTCGCGGATCCACCTCTTGTGTGAGAGCGAGTGAATGACCTCAGAGCGAAAGATCGAAGGTGACGAGGAGTTTCTCGCGTGATCGCCATCGATTTCGGATACAGAAAGAATGTATCGGATGAATGTATTGGGTGATCGTTGAGTGAATTCGGAAGTTCCTGTTGTTTTAGGTATCGGATGAATGTATTGGGTGATCGTTGAGTGAATTCGGAAGTTCCTGTTGCTAGTTGCTGCTTCCGTCGAGTCCTGTTGATATAGTTGTTAATCTTAGCCAATGTTGTTTCCGTGAGCATAGAGATAGGGAATTTAATGTTACTGTTGCTGTCATTCGCGTACTGATTGCTTGCCTGCTATTGTGAGTGAAGATGAATAGTGAAAGTGAATAGAGTTTGTGTTTGTTTCCATTGGGAGTGTGGTTGAAGGAGATTGTTTGCTGTTGGTGGTGAATGAGTACGTTAGCTGATATCTCGATCCAAATAATTAAGTGGAATTGTTTCTTTGCTTGAGATTTCGCGGATCCACCTCTTGTGTGAGAGCGAGTGAATGACCTCAGAGCGAAAGATCGAAGGTGACGAGGAGTTTCTCGCGTGATCGCCATCGATTTCGGATACGGAAAGAAGTCTCTTTCCGGATGTAACTTGTTTCTATCACTTCCTTTGTGTGTGTCTACATTTTCTCTTAGAGTTACTAGACTCATTGTTGGGTTTTTGCCCGAGTATTGTCAGCGAACACTACGTCAAAAACTCTAAACGAAAACGTATTTGGAGTGCACGATTTCCGTATTGCTATGACAATGGGGAACAACACGAAAGTTGCGAATTTCGTTCCCCGGATTAAGAATTGAACCATTATTTTAAGAAAATCCTTTTTAAACGAAAATAGTTTTGTTTGTGCTTTATAAAAAAAACCGTTGCTTAAATTCATAAGTCACTGCAACACCCGCTCAAATTATTTGCAAAATTCATATTTCATTGCATACATTTATGGTTTCCTAGAAAAAACTGACAGGTGCGCAAACCCTACGCGTCGTCCTACATCATTTGATCTTTGTAATCTCTCATTCAAATAGTATTTGATTTTCGGCACTCTTGCATTTGTAACATCTCATGTGTTTTCATACTTGGAAAGTTTTAATTCTGTGGCAAATCAAAATACTATTGCTTTATAAATATCAATTATTGCAAGTAAATTGTCAGATTCATGTGTAGTTGCATATAAGAGTTTATTCATCTATTTTCCCGTCAAAATACCATCCTGCGTTAAAGTGTCAGTGAGCCTTTAAGGATTGGTGTGATTAATTACTATGTTGTTTCACCAACAAATAGTGGGGATGCACTCTTTGGGTATACATTAAGTGATAATGAATACTTTTATGATTGTTGTTATGATGCATTTGAAGAAGATATTTAATTAGCTAATAGATGGTCACAAATTTCTACTAGGAGGTTGGTGCTACACGAATTAAAATTGTTGTGGGTCAACTATTTGAAATTGCTGATCATTTTAGGAGGGTGTTAAAATACTTACAATTAAGGAGAGATTTTTATCTGGAGTAGCTTGCCTAGGTATTCCACTATGTATTACTTGGGAAAAATAATTTAGAATACCTTTGGAATAAGTGGATGTTGAAATTAAATTATGAGGTTACATTCATATAGAATCAACTATAATGGAATAACAAATAGGTGAATTTAGGAAAGAGATAGTACCGTGAAGACCCTACTTTCCACATGTGGAGAGCTAAATTTCATGAGCAAACGGAGAGAGAAGTTTCGACATTTGGACTTGTGTGAGAATGAATTCTGTGAGTGGTGTATAGTACTTAGAGTCAATAGAGAAATTATAAACTTGGAGTTTGTTTGTGAATTATAAACTTGGAGTTCGTTTGTGATCGCCCGGAGATAAATTTTTTGGAGTGGGGTAGAGAGGAGAGGAAAAAGAATTGATTCCTTTGACTTGATATCAGAGAGAGAGAATTATTGGTGATAAATCTCCATCCTATCCTAAATATTAGTCATGCCTTTCCATAGTTTATAGTGACCTTGTTTATAAAAAAAATATCTTTGATAAATCTGAAACAAACATAAGAAATAATAAAAAAAATTAATTTGAATAATCATAATTTCAGGAATTGATTATTAGAATAAATAATGGAAGATATTTAAATATTTAGAATAATTATGTAACTTCGTAGTCTTGGAATAGTATTCTAATTTTTGAATAGTTGTGAATATCAAACTATTTTTTTATTTGAAATATTGATAATCTTTTAGATATTTAAATTATGATATCTAAATCATTTAAATAAATACACCAACAGCACTCAAGCCTTTATCGCCATTGTGCCATATCTTTTGTCATAATCTCATTAATGCCTAAGTATATCATGTCTTTCTTTATAGTTTCATTCCAAGTCTTTATTGGTCTACCTCTCCCCTATCTAACATGCATAGTGACTAGAATCTCACAACGCCTAACTGGTGCCTCTAATGGTCTCCTTTGTACGTGTCCAAACCATCTTAGACGAGCTTCTCACATCTTCTCTGAAATTGGTGCTACTCCTGTCTTATCCCTGATACTTTCATTCCTAATTTTATCCAATCTCGTGTGTCCACACATCCACCTAAGCATTCTCATCTCCGCAACTCCTATTTTTTTGCTCATGTACCCAATTCACTGCCCAACACTCAGAACCATAGAGCATCGCTGGTCTAATTGCAGTACAATAAAACTTGCCCTTAATTTTTAGTGGTACTTTACGATCACATAAGATCCTTGACGCGCCTCTCCACTTCAACCAACCCGCTTGGATTCTATGTGTCACATCTTTATCAATACCTCCGTCTTTTGAACTATCGATTTATTTAATACACTTACTACGGGAAATATCTTGACCACCCAACTTAATAATGAAGTCATCTGTCCTTCTTGTACTGCTAAATTTAAGCTCCATATACTCCGTCTTTGCCCCGCTCAACCTAAAACCCTTCTTTTCTAAAGTATCTCAGCAAGATTCAAGTTTTACGTTTACACCCTCATGCGTCTCATCAACCGAAATGATATCATCCGCAAACAATAAACACCAAGGTATTGCTTGTTGAATATGTCTGATGAGCTCATCTAAGATAGGGGTAAAGAGATAAGGGCTTAAAGCTAAATCTTGATGTAATCCAACAGTGATAGGGAATTCCCGTGTTAATCCTCCAGATGTCCTCAACTTTCTCGCTGAATTTGTATACATATCTTTGATTATGTCAATATATGATACATTTACATCTTTCTTTTTTAAGACTCTCCATAAGATTTCTCTTGGAACTCTATCATAAGCCTTCTTAAGATCAATAAACAGCATATGCAAATCTTGTTTTCTTTCTCGATAATTGTCAATGAGTCTCCTCAAGAGATATATAGCTTCCATGACAGACCTCCCTGGTATGAATCCAAATTGATTCTCCGAGATGTTAGTCTCTCGTCTTAATTTTTTTTCTATTACTCGTTCTCATAGTTTCATGGTATGAATCATCAATTTAATTCATCTGTAATTAACACAATTTTGTATATCCCTGTTATTCTTATACTAATCTACCAATATACTTTTTTCTCCATTGGTCTGACATTATCTTTGACTTCAGTATCTTATTGAAAAAACATGTAAGTCACAAAATTCTTTCATTTCCTATACATTTTTATATTTCGATGGGTATATCATCTGGCCAAACCGCCTTTTCATTTTTCATCTTATTTAGAGAATCTTTTACCTCTGATACTTGAATTTTACGATAAAACGTTATGTTCTTATACTTCTCTGATTTACTTAACTTTTCCAAATTCAATTCATTGTCTTTTGTTTCATTATAGAGTTGATAAAAGTATCTTTTCCATCGCTCTTTAATATCTACATCAACCGTAAAAACTGTATCTGTTTCATCATTTATGCATTTTACTTAACTTAAATCTCTTGTCTTTCTTTCTCTAGCTCGAGTAATTTTATATATGTTACGCTCTCCATCTTTGATATCTAGTCGCTTATAAAATTTTTCATAATCTTGACTTTTTGCTTTACTTACTGCCTGTTTAGCTTCGTTTTTGGCGACTTTATACCTGAATAAGTTTTTAACATTCCTACAAGCGTAGAGTGATTTATAGCTGATCATGTTTGCTCTCACTTTGTCTTGCATTTCCTCTTTCCACTACCAAGATTCTTTATTTGGGGGTGTACGAGCTTTTGATACTCAAAGTATGTTTTTTCACTTCTCCTTAAATGTGAAGACATAACTTCCTATGAGATATTAAGATCAACATAAAGGTCATCAACTAGTTATTTCATAAATGCCTTCTTGAAAGCAACCTATTTTTCCACCTTCAAGTTCTGCCACCGAATTTTTTGCAGTATTTTTGTTCTTGTCTTAAATTTATTATATTTAATCTGTACTTCTAAAACCACTAACCTATGTTGTTTTGTCAAACTTTCTCTTGTTATGACTTTGCAATCCTTACAAATCATTTTATCCATTTTGCGAGTCATAGAATAATCAATTTGTGACTTATTTGGTCTGCTTTTAAACATTACTAAATGTTTTTATCTATTTTTGAAAAGTATATTTGATACAATTAGCTCATGTTCTACAACAAAGTCTAAAATGGTTCGTCCTTATTCATTTATTTTTCCAAATCCATATCCTCCATGAACGGTTGTATAATTTACATTTTTCTTCTCTATATGTCCATTTCGGTCTCCTCCTATGAAATTTCTCTTTTTGTCAGATTTCTTTTACTGAATCATCTAAGTCTTCCCAAAATTGCACTTTAATAGCTTCACTTAATCCTACTTGTGGCGCGTAAATACTAATCACATTAATAGTTTTCTTTCCTATGACTAATTTAAGAGCTAAGATTCTATCACATTTTTTATTTACTCCAACAAATTCATCCTTCAAAGTAGTATCCACAATAATACCTACTCCATTGCTTGTTTTATTTTTTCCTGGGTACCATAATTTAAAACCTGAATTATCTAAAAATTTAGCTTTTTCACCCACCCATCTAGTCTCTTGGAGGCATAAAATATTTATCATTTTTCTAATCATCGTATCCACTACTTCTATAGCTTTCCCCGTTAGCGTACCTATATTCCAACTTTCAAATCTAAGTTGATCATAATTCCTACGATATACTTCCCTCGGACGTCTAATATGTGAAGACTTTTGCCTATTTAACACTACACCCAAGTCCTCTGGGAGGTGCAACGGTCTTTGCCAAAATGCTGCATTCAGACTATACGACGAGGACTCTTGCATATTTAACACTACACTCAAGTCCCGGAGATGCAGCGGTCCTTGCCAAGATGCCGTATTCAGACCATACGACGCGTTCCTTAAGGGGAACAACCTAGCTTTAGCACAAATTCTCAAATGATACATATTCATAAGGGCGACTAAATTTTGCGCTGACCGTCTACCTAACACAGCCCTCACCATTTTTCTTCCGGGCTTGGGACCGGCATAGGCTAATTAAATGATATATTTTACTAGATAATTGTTATATTAATTTGAATGCAATAATAATTAATATCCATAATTAAGCAGTATAAGGAATCAATCTCATGGTTTGTTTGTTGACGACATATTTAGGCTTTGATATTGATGCGATATGAAGTGGTAGGCTTCTGGTGATCACTTAATAATTCATGCACAATAAATCAAACAAGATTTGATGATTTTAAGGCTGACTATCTATTGGTTCATGGCTCCTCATTTTATGCTATTTGAACCCAAAAAAAGCTACGACGATGAGGAGGATGCCAACCATTTTTAGTTATTTGATCCTGGACTTATTTTCTGGCATATGAGTAATGTTTGAAACATCATTAGTATCTAAAGACTTACGTATATATTACCTTATATTCCACTTTTGTAAAGGAATAAGAACCACATTATACTTTTTCCTTCTCCATTTTATTGAATTGCCACCCATAAAGATTAATCCACTAGTAGATCTTATATTCTTTTTCTCCACGCAATTTAAAATGTCATTCACTATTTTTGTAAAAGTTATGCTCGCTGTATACATGCTTAAATCCCTCTATGCATTACATCATATAAATTTAAATTGATTAAACTTATTGTTTTATTCTCTTTCATAGATGTTACTCTCACAATCAAGTTTGTATTATCATTTCACAGTATACATTTGCTAGTTTATATTAAGTAACAAAATATTAAAACATTTTACACATTACTTATTGATGATCTTTATGATTTAACATAGTTTCATTAAGCTCATGAGGACTTATTATCAATCAAAACATTTAACGTTTAAATTTTTTTATTCGCTATAAAATTTAGTGTTATCTAACTAAAATTATCGCATAATGTTAAATATATTTCACTTTATCTATTTTATACATGTATTCGATACTTGTTAGTAGTATTAAGGTGTAGCTAATATTTTATTTTAGATACTTTATTTTGGAGTATACACGACAATTTTTTATCTACTTGTTATACTAATTTTTAATATTTAGAATAAATAAGTATAATAAACACACACGCGCGCGCACACACACACACGCGCGCGCGCACACACACACACACATATATATATATGTATATGCAAGTAGTCATGCACGAGTTTCTCGTATCCTTGCGCTACAATACACATGTCGTTATATCCCTGTAAAAGTTTTATTTTGCCAAATACAAAACTTAATTAAAATTGAAGGAATAAGAGCATGTTTTTTTAAGCCAAATAAAAACACAAATAAATCCCAATTATAAAAAGTTATAAAGTTATAATAAAAAAGTGTAAAATTGGAAAGATGAATATTTCACCAAAGGGTGTCTTTCCCTACATATCTTCAACATCCAACATTTTAAAACTCAATATGACATGCCACCGACATCTGATATTTTTTTCACTTAATGAGTACAATTGCTTTCAATAGAAGCGTAACCCTTCGCTACTGAAGTGTTGTACTCCTGATTCGACAAGCGGCGTGTCAGTTTGTCTGAGATGTTTGTATTTGGAGTGATGGTTTTTGACGAAGGATGGAGGGTGTGTGTCGTGGTGGATTTTGTATAAACTTAATATTTCTCTTTGTTGATTATTTGGTGAGAACATATATTATTGATGCTAGAATGTACTTGTCTACCCTTAATTTGTTCTAATTGCATGATTTATTCGCTTAGCATTTAATCGAAAGAGGAAGTGCAAGATAAAGTGAGGGCCAGCTATAAATCACTCTACGCTGTAGGAATGATGGAAATTTAGCCAGGTATTAAGTTGTCAAAATAAAGCTAAACAGGCAGTAAGTAAAGCAAAAAGTCAAGCTTATGAAAAATTTTATATGACTGGATACCAAAGATGGAGAGCGTGATATATATAAAATTGCTCGAAGTAGAGAAAGAAAGACGAGATTTAAGTCAAGTAAAATACATAAATGATGAGACAAATACAGTTTTGACAGGTGATGCGGATATTAAAGAGCGATGAAAAAGATACTTTTATCAACTCTGCTATCGTCTGTCACTACTGAGCACCGGGTTTCTTCGGCTACGATGGTCTTAGGATTGGCTGGTCGTGTTATGTCTCATCGTCCGCCAAATTTTTACGCGATGAAGAAGATCTTGGCAGCCACTTTCAATACCATTCGGCCGATTACATTCAAACAGCTGGGACCAGATCGATTTGTGTGCGTATTTTCTCATGTTTTGGATCTTCGTCGGGTGTTGGATGTTAGCCCGTGACATTTTGATAAGATCTTATTGTTCTTGCCGAGGTGATGCCGCGGGACAACCCCGGCCTTATGTCGCTGGTTTGGTGCCGACTTCATGTTCAGGTTTCGGGGCTCCCTATTCAGTTTATGTTGAAGGGTGTTGCTTTGCTGATTGGTAACCGGATTGGACGATTTGTGGATATTGAGGCGGATAAGGCAAGTGTGGTTTGGGGCCTTTTCTTCGGATATCAGTTCTAATCAATGTGGAAGCTCCACTTCTCCGGACCGAGAAGCTTCGACTTGACAATGGGGAGCAGTGTTTGGCAACCATCAAGTATGAGAGACTTCCAAATTTTTGTTATTTGTGTGGCCTTATCGTTCACTCTAGCTGGTTATGCCCCTCCCAATTGGACGAGAACTTCCAAGATCTGGGGGATAATCCACCCTTTGGCCATGATTGTGTGCTGCCCCCTCCGGTTCAGGATTTAACTCCTTGCGTGGCCATTCAAAGCCATCCTTTCAGTCTTTGCCATCTCCATCAACCACTATGGGTATCCCCCTTCTCCTTTTCATATGCCCACCTTTGGTCGATCTGCTACGACCAATTCCACCACCAGCCTGTCCATTTCGTCCTCTTCCTGGCATACCCACCATTTACCCCTTGTTGATCATGATCTTCATCCACCAAGCTCCTCCCTCACTCTCTTCCATCCACCACCTACTCTTGTGCCACGTTCTCAATCCTCTTATTTCTATCCCTGTCGAGTCCTATCTGGATTCATCTACCGTTGGCCCCTTGCTTTAGAATATGTGATGATGGGTTTCATTTTGGCCTCCAGGAATTGATTCCTGCTTCAGCTTCTCATGGCCGGTCCCGCTTCTATGACCATGGTGCAGCAGGATGTTACTATACGCGCGCCAAGGCGCGGTCGCCCACCAGAGGCTCGGGCTTCTTGTACTCGGATGTTTTCTCATGGTCGCAAGCGGGCGACACCTTCCATTCCTGACGGGGACTTTATTCATGTTGACAAGAAGGGGAAGAAGATTGCTGCTGCCTCTTATTTATCGGCGGAGGTTGCGATGCAGCCTCGCCGGTCGCCATGACGATCTTATGTTGGAACTATTAGGGGTTGGGGGCACTGTACAATTCGTCATTTGGGTGAGCTTATTCGGTCTCATCGGCCCTCCTTGGTCTTTGTTTCAGAGATCCAGCTTTCTTGTTCCAAGGCAGATCTCTTGAAACAGAGATGGAGTTTGGATGGCATTTCGGTTGCTACTCGGGGTTTCAGTGGTTGTTTGCTACTACTTTTTTGGATAAAAATATTGATGTTCGCCTTCTATCGTTCTCTACTTATATATTGATGTCATGATTATGGGGAATGGGCTAGGCCCACCGTGGAGGTTTACTGGTTTCTATGGTCGAAGTTGGATAATCGGGTTCAGCGTCCTCGTTGGCAGTTGGAGGCCTTCCTGTCCGCTTTGGATTATCGTCAGTTATCTGATTTGGGTTTTGTGTGTGTGTGTGTGGGTGGGTGGGGGGGGGGGGGGAGGTTGGTCGAACCGTATCCTCTTGGGTGGCCTTATTTCCAGTGGTCTTGGTGCGACACTTGCAGACTGTGTGCTCCGATCATCAACCTATTCTGCTTACTCTTCTGGCTCACTCGGTTTCTTCTCGAGGTCATCGTCCAGCATGATATGAGGCCTGGTGGGGTCGTTTTCCTGAGGCTGAGCGTTTGGTTTCTGCTGCGTAGGATATCATTTCATGTTTTGATCCACACCTTAATTGGAGTCAGACTGCGCGAGGATGTGTCTCATCTCTCGCTGGTTGGAGTCGGGTGCGGTTTGGGTGTATTCCCCAGGAGATTTGATGGTTGGAGAAGGTGATTGGGGCCATTCGCCGGAATCGATGCGGGACAAGGAGGTTTCTTTGCGAGTTTCATTGGAAGAGCTTATTCAGTAGGAGGATTTGAAGTGGAGGCAGCGGGGGAAGGCAGTGTGATTTCTGAAGGGCCACCAGAATACATCTTATTTCCATGCGTGTGCTTCGTCTAGGCAAAAGGAAGAATCACATTTCCTGGCTTTTCGATGGATTCGGAAACCGGGTGGACTCCCAGGAAAGTATTCAGTCCTTGATCCTGTCATATTTTGAGGAGCTTTTCACTACTACTTCCCCCCCGAGTGATGTTTTTGCGGATGTTATTTTTGCTGATGAGCGAATGGTTTCGGATGAGATGAATGGTTTTAGATGAGATGAATTCAAGTTCTCTGAGCCTGATGCCCTACCTCCAATATTTTTTAAAAAAATTTGGCGGCTACAAACTTAATCCTAAATTTTCTTAATCATGGTATTTCTACTCGGGAATTTCATGATACAAATATTGTGTTGATTCTTAAGTGTGAAAAGCCAACTTCTCTCTCTCTTTTTCGTTCAATTAGCCTATGCAATGTTGTGTACCGTACGGCTACTAAGTGCATAGCTAATCGGTTGCGGCCCTTCATGGATTACATTATCTCTCCTTTTTCAGTCTGCTTTTATCCCCGACTGGCTAATTACAGATAATATTTTGGTGGCATTTGAAATAAATCACTTTCTTTCCAACACTTCAAGGGAGGCGGATTCATGTTTTTCTCTTAAGCTCGACCTTTCTGTTGGGTACATTGGAATAAATGTACCTGATTTGAAAAAGCCTCACCCTACTCAATGATATACATCAAAATGTATGTGATGTGTTTTGAGTTTAGTTGTGCAGATTAAGTATTTGCAGGGAAAGCTGAAAAGTTTCTAAGTTCATGTGTCGACACCCAGAAGAAAAGTGTCGACACTTAAGAAGACTTATGTCGACACCTAGAGAAGCAGTGTCGACACTTGGTGTAATTGTGTCGACACCAAGGATGCAGAGTCGACACCAGAAGGAAAGTGTCGACACATACAGGCTGTGTCGATACTCAATGAAGAAATGACCAGAGAAGCAGTGTAGACACTTAGAAGCAGTGTCGACACCCAGAGGAACTTTGTCGACATCAGAAAGTGTCGACACTAGGAGGCTGTGTCGACACTCAGCAAAACATCAACAGAGTTTAAGTACAAGTGTCGACACACAGCAAAAGTCTCAACACATGAAGAAAGTGTCGACACTAGGAGGCTGTGTCGACACTCAGCAAAGTTCAACAAATTCTAAGTACATGTGTCGACACAAAGGAGATGTGTCGACACTCAGCAAAAGTCTCAACACAAGAAGAATGTGTCGACACAAGGAGCTGTGTCGACACTCAACAAAAGTATCAACACAGAAGGCATGTGTCGACACCAAGAAGATGTGTCGACACTGAACAAGTTCAACACAAGAAGATGTGTCGACACAAAGGAGTTGTGTCGACACAAAGGAGTTGTGTCGACACTTAGCAGAATTCAACTAAGTACTGAAGAACAAGGAATTGTGTCGACACACAATATCAGTGTCGACACATTCTGAAGAAGCAATGTCGAGAAGTAAATTCTACAACACAAGGAGTTGTGTCGACACCATGAAGGCTAGTGTCGACACTTAGTCTACTTGTGTCGACACTTGGTCTATTTGTGTCGACACTTAAAGACTGACTGTCTCGACACTTTCAGACAGTTACAGAAAATTCAAGAAGTGACTGGATGACTTCACAGCTGCCATTCCAGCCGGTCTACTGCAACTGTCAGAGTTGTCAGAAAGTCGTTAGAAACCGGATCAGCCGGTCACCATGAATAAAGCCTATATAAAGGCTTATTCTGTCAACAGAAATAATGATTGAAGAGGATTGAAGAGAGTTGATTAACAACAATCAATTGAAGTGATCAGAAGATCTAAGTAGTTGGAGAGAGAGAACTCCTTCCAAGAAGACAGCTATTGAACCAGGCTGTGAAGAAAGTTTCAGATTGAGATCTGAATCTTAAGTTGCAGTGATTGAAGATCAGCTGCATAGAGAATCAACCCTACTGTGTTCTACATTCAAGAAGCTTTGAAGGAAGTCAAGGGAGGTTGATCTCAGCAAAGTTCTTTCAAGAACTCTTCAAGAAACCAGACAACTCTTCTCTCTCATTCTGAGTTGTAAGTTTTTGTATTTTTAATTTCTTGAAGGATCCTTAGGGATCTGAGTTATAAGCCTGAAATTATAAAGGATGAGTGGTAGGGCCTGTGTGCCTGAGTGTAGGAGATCCATTTCTCTGAGTGTAGTCCTTGTTGAGGGCTGAGTGTAGGCCTTGTTGAAAGCTGAGTGTAGGCCTTGGTGAAGACTGAGTGGTAGCGCTTTGTGCCTGAGCTGTAGGAACCTGTTTGGGGTTCTGAGTGTAAGATCTGAGGATCTGAGAAATAGTGGAGGAGTTTGGCCGAATCTAGTACACTACTAGATAGGCGAAGAGGGAAAGTAGATGTACCCAAAGCTTGGAGAACCACTATAAAACTGTGTGTACTCTGTGTGTGTATGATTCTGTGGTTGCTGTTTTATGTTCTGTGAAATCTGTGATTAAATCTGCCTAAAAGTTTTAAAAGATTAAGGTCAGCTATTCACCCCCCCTCTATGTGATTAGGTACAATTTCTTTCAAGTGGTATCAGAGGGAGGTTACTCAAAAAAGGACATAACTGTCTGAGTAAAAGATCCTGTTGGCAAATTCAGTATAATCAAGTGCAGAATTAAGAAAATGGGTTCAACAGAGAATCACAAAAAACTTGGATCCATGAAGTTGCCAATATGTAGAAAGGAGATTTTTGGCATCTGGAAAGAAAGGATTAGACTATTTATGGAAGCCTCTGACCCTTGAATCTATATCACAGTCAAAGAAGAGTCATATGTGCCTATGAAAGTATCAGTCCTGGATGCAAATCAGAGAACTCCTAAGGACTTTTCAGAGATGACAAAAGATGAAATTATTCTGTCTACTATGAACAAGAGGGCTCAGAATATTATTGTGAGTGTAATAGATGATGTCACATTCCAGAATTTGATTCACTGTAAAACATCAAAGGAAATGTGGGACACACTGATAGTGTACATGAAGGACTATGAACAAGTTAGGCAGGACAGAAAGTCTTTGTTAAACCAAGAATATGAGAGTTTCAGACAAGACAAGTCTGATAATATAACAGAATGCTACAAGAAATTCTATAGGATTGTTAATGAGTTGATGTCCTATGAAAGAGAATTCAGCAATTATGAGCTGAATGATAAGTTCTTGAGATCCCTAACTAAAGACTGAGATACTAAGATTTGTGGCATAAGGGAAATGACCAAGTTAGCAGACATTCCTCCTCCAACATTGTTTGGAAAGCTGTTATCCTATGAAATGTAGCTAATGATAATTAAAGAAGAGAAGAAGACTAGCAGAGTTGAGCATAAAGAAAGAGCTGTGACATTCAAGACAAAAGCCACCAAGAAATATAAAAGTAAGTCTCCATCTCCTCCTCCAAAAGTTGCTGAGACTGGGTCAGATGAATCAGAAAGCATGAATTCTGAAAGCAGTGAGAGTGATGAGTACTTTGCAGCTTTCACAAGACATTTTCAGAAGTTTCTTAAGAAGAAACAGTGGAGGTTTAAGCCATCCACTTCACAGAAGTCATCAAAGTATGACAGGAGAAAACACAAGACAAGTAAAACAATATCTTCAAAGATAGTCTGTTATTGTTGTAACAAACAGAGACATGTTGTTGCTGACTGTCCAGAGAAGAGGAGAGAGTCAACAGATAAGAAGAAGACTCAAATCAAGGGCAAGAAGTAAAGGTCCTTTGTTGCTAAGAAGGACAAAAGCCTGTCAGATATATCTTCTTCAGAAACTGATTCAGAAGCTGAAGCTTACATTGGACTGCTTGCTGAAGAAGAAGAAGATGAGTTCATCCAATTAATGAACTCAATATATGAGCAAGAGGACAATCAGTGCCAGAGACTAATGACCTTTTCAGAAGGAGATAAAATCCAGGATCAGCTTGGACCTAGTCAGATACAAAATTGTTCTTCAAGTTCAATTTCTAGTGCTGGATCAGAATCAGATTCATCAGCATCAAGTGATGAGAGTGAATCTGAATCTGAAGGAGATATTCATCAATTGATTGATGAATATAGAGTAGTGTTGCAAGTTTTGAAGAAAAACAAATCCTTGGCCAAAAGTCAGGCTAAGGAAATTGCCAGTCTTAAAGTTGCTGCAACAGATTTTGATAAGTTGATTGATCAAAAACTAAATGAAATAACCAGGCTGAAGAACATAACTGTTATTCAGATGGGGACTATAACATTTAAGAATAATCAAATCAGAAATCTGGAGATTAGTTTTCAGAAGGAGAGAGCTATAGTAGCAAGGTTTTCTAAACCAAAATCTGTTCTACCTTTGATAGATGAATTTGTACATCAAAAGGGTAAAACTGGATTAGAGTTTACAAAACCTGCTAGGACTGTAAAGTCCAAGTCTAAGGGCAAAGCCCCAGTGCTCAACAAGCCTGCTGTAGATAAAACAGCCAGGGTTGTACCTAAGCAAAGGTACAACAGATTTGAGTGCTGGTGTTGTGGCAAGGTAGGCCACTTTGCTATAGACTGTTGACACAATTGCAGTGCCAAGGTGAGTAGCAATCTGCCTGCTAGAAAAGCTACAGTTAGTTTTGTTAAGTGACAGACTAACCAGCACCAAGGACCCAAGAATTCTTTGGGTTCTAAGGTTAACTAATCTGTTTTGCAGGTGAGTCCAAGTGGCATGCCCCAATATGGTACTTGGTCAGTGGATGTTCCAAGCACATGACTGGAACTAAGGGATTGCTAAAGGACTACACACCAATCAAGGATGGTCCTAAAGTCACCTTTGGTGGTTCTGAAAAAGGAATCATCAAAGGTTTTGGTAACATTTCTAGCAACCTTATAACAATTACTCAAGTGACTTATGTTAAAGATTTGAAACACAACCTCATTAGTATAAGTCAGCTGAGTGATTTAGGATATGACATCTCATTTGTCAAAAATGGTTGTCATATCAGGAGGTCAAATGATCAAGAAATCATTCTGACTGGTTATAGGAAGAGAAATGTCTATTGTCTAGACATTATGTGCGAGAACAATGGTTCTCCTGTGTGTCTTGTAGCTGATGAGAAAGTCTCTCATTATGTCAAATGACACAAGAGGCCAGCCCATCTCAACTACAAGACAATTAGCCAACTCTATAACAAAGAGTTAGTGAGTAATGATGCTCAGGTTAAGTGTATTAAAGATGAGATATGCTCAGCTTGTCAAAAGGGCAAGCAGACTAGATCCACCTTTAATAACATTGAAAACAAAGATGCTGTGAGGTGTTTATACCTCTTGCATATGGATCTCTTTGGTCCTATGCCAGTTCACAGCCTAGGTAGGAAGGTCTACACATTTGTGGTTGTAGATGACTACTCAAGGTTTTCCTGGGTGTTCTTCCTTAGACAAAAATCTGAAACACCTAGTATCTTTTATAGTTTTGTCAAACAAATTCAGAATAAGTTAGACAGAACAGTGGTCAAAATAAAAAGTGACCATGGTACTGAATTCCAATCTGATAGTATGACAAAGCTATGTGAAGAGTTTGGAATATTTCAGGAATTTTCTTCACCAAAAATACCTCAGCAAAATGACATTGCTGAAAGGAAAAATAGAACCTTGATTGAGGCTGGTAGAACCCTATTAAGTGACACATCTCTCCCAGAATATTTCTGGGCTGAGGCAGTAAACACTGCATGCCATGTAATTAATAGGGCTACTATCACCAAGAGCCACAATAAGACATCCTATGAGATTGTGAAAGGTAGAAAACCAAATCTATCTTATTTCAGGATCTTTGGTTGTAAATGCTATATACTTAACAATGAAAAGTTTTACTTAACCAAGTTTGCTGCCAAATCCCAAGAGGGGATCTTTGTTGGGTACAACAACAGTAAGGCTTATAGGGTCTACAACTTGACTACTCAAGTTATAGAAGAGTCAGTACATGTAGTATTTGATGAAGCTAGACTCATTAATAATGAATTGTCTAGAAGTATTTGCAGCTCCACAGGTGTGACTAAGAAGATGAACAAGCTTACTATTAAAGAAGGATCTACTGCAAGTCAGCATGTGGATGATAGTGACTGCTGTCCAGGTGGAGTACTAGATGCACTTGATGCAGAAGAAGACCAAAGAGTGCAGCAAGTTGAAGCTGAAGGAGTACAACCTGAAGACAGGCTACCTCCAGCAAATAGACATCTAAAAGATTATCCAGCAAATCAAATTATTGGTGATCTAAGTCAAGGGGTACAAACAAGGAGCAGAAATATAAGTTCAGTACTCTACTCCAGTTTTCTATCCCAAGTAGAGCCAAAGAAATTTGAAGAAGCCATCCTAGACCCTCATTGGATTGAGGCAATGCAAGAGGAGTTGAACCAGTTCAAAAGATGCAAAGTCTGGGAGCTTGTTCCTAAACCAAAAGACCATAACATAATTGGAACTAAGTGGATCTTTAGGAACAAGATGCATGAACATGAAGTGATTATAAAGAACAAAGCAAGACTGATTGCTAAAAGATATAGGAAGGAAGAAGATATTGACTTTGATCAAACCTTTGCTCCAGTAGCCAGACTGGAAGCTATAAGGATGTTCTTGGCCTATGCAACCTATAAAGGGTTTAAGGTATAACAAATGGATGTTAAGTCAGATTTTCTGAATGGAAATCTGAAGGAAGAGGTGTATGTGGAACAGACATCAGGTTTTGTTGATTCAACTAAACCTAATTATGTGTATAGACTTACGAGGTATTGTATGGGTTAAAACAAGCCCCTAGGGCTTGGTATGAGACCCTGTCTAGTTTCCTCATTGAGAATATATTCACAAGGGGGAAAATAGACAATACTCTATTTCTTAGGAAATGCAGAGGCAAGATCATTCTAGTCCAAATATATGTAGATGACATCATATTTGAGTCTACAGAAAATAGTTTTTGCAGAGAGTTTGCAAAACTTATGCAAGGACAATTTGAAATGAGCAGTATGAGGGAACTTAAGTTATTCTTGGGTCTCCAAGTTAGACAGACTGAGAATGGTTTATCCATATGCTAGTATAAGTTTACTCTATAATTGATAAGGAAATATGGTATGAAATCATCCAGTACCATGAAAACTCCTATGGGGTCAAGTATGTCTTTTAGCAAAGATGATGCAGGGAAACCTGTATATGAGACTTTGTATAGAGGGATAGTTGACTCCCTATTTTATTTGACTGCAAGTAGACCAGATATCATGTATGCTACATGTGTCTGTGCTAGGTACCAAGCATGCCCTAAAGAATCTCATTTGACAGCAGTCAAAAGAATTCTGAGATATCTTAAGGGCACTCCTTATATAGGCCTTTGGTACCCTAGGAATGAAGACTTTGAACTGACAGGTTATTCAGATGCAGATTTTGCAGGCTGCAAGAAAGATAGGAAAAGTACAACTGGTACCTGTCAATTCCTAAGTGCAAGACTGATTTCATGGAGTAGCAAGAAACAAACAAGTGTGACTATCTGCACAACAGAATCAGAGTATGTGGCTGCAGAAAGTTGCTGTGCTCAACTTCTATGAATACAACATCAGCTTGAAGATTATGGTATTCAAGTAAGTAGAACACCTCTATTTTGTGATTCTACTAGTGTCATTTCTATTGCAAACAATCCTGTCTCTCATAGTAGGACTAAGCACATAGAAATAAAATACCATTTTCTAAGAGAACATGTGGAAAAAAGAGATATTTCACTAGAGTATGTTAATACAGATAATCAGCTAGCTGACATGTATACTAAGCCCTTAGATGAAACCAAATTCAATAAGTTTAAAATTGAATTAGGTATGATAAACTTAGTATAGTTTATAAAAATTGGCTAAGTAAAATAGTGTCGACACACAGAGTTGTCTGTGTCGAGACAGAGAATTGGTGTCGACACTTCAGAGAAAAGGTGTCGACACATCTAGGAAGTCTGTGTCGACACTTTAGAGAATTAGTGTCGACACATGCAGGGTTGGTGTCGACACATCCAAGGTGGTGTCGACACTTAAGATTTATACAAAATTAGTCTAGTAAAGTCTCGACAAAGTGTCGAGCTAAGTGGTGTCGACACATAAACAAGTGTCGACACATATATTCTGTCGACTATACTTGTGTCGACACATAGTTGTCGAGACATTATATGTCTGTGTCGACACTTTTCAACAGTGTCGACACAATTTGAGTATTTTGACGCGCCCTTTCATCTTCGATTCTAGAAAGATATAAATAGGTTTTCGCCATTGTCTGGCGACACGCTCACCAAAGTTTCGAGACCAAACTTGTGTGTCGACATCTCTCTTCTCTAGATTCAAATTTCTTCAAACCCTAATGACGCTCAAGTTAGAAGAGAATGTGAATGAAGGATATGAACTCGTGCGACACGCATTTGATGACGCGGAACCCGATATCAAAGGCGTGATAACCCTAATAGCTGAGACTGGGTTAGAATTTCTTGTTTCAGAGCCGATCAAGATCTGGAAGAAGGAAGTCCTTGAATTTCTGAATGGTGCAACCCTAGATGAATCAGGACTCAAGATAAAGTCAAGAGTTCATGGGGCAAAGGTGAAGGTCTCTCCTAAGAGTCTAAGAAAGGTACTTCAACTACCAAGGACTAAGGAAGAATAAGATGTTTTTGCTTCTAAGACAAGGGAAGCATTGACATGGTGTGGACTGGACTCCACAATGAAAATAGGATCTGTTTTCAACAGGAAGGGAATGAACATGCAAGACAAATTTCTATCTGAAATTGTTGGCAAAGTTATCCTGAGCAAGCCTGAAGGCCATGACAGAATCTCAGCTCATATGTTTAGCCTCATGACAAGGATTATTTTCAAACTAGAAACTGATTGGTCTGCAGTTGTGTTTGAGAAGATAAAGGAGAGTATGAAAAAGCTCAATCTGGGTAGGATACTAAGTGTATACCTAGCTGGTAGTATACTAGAGGTAATGACCCAAGCTGCAGGATCCAAAATAAACCACATGAGGAGAATGGATTCGAGGATCTTCTCTAGGTGGGATAGAGTCTTGACCAAGGAAATGCCAACTCCTAAGAAGAAGAAGACAGCCCCTGTGGCTCAAGAATCATCAAGCAGTTCTGAAGAGCATGTAGTGTTCACTCCAGATGAGGAAGACACTGGAAATGCTGGACAATCTCCAGCAAGACAAGAAGATGCAGAGAGACAGGGGGAGCTACCACAAGCAAGCCCAATTCACCAGGATTCAATCCAGGGGGAGCCTCTACTTGTAGAAGAGCCAACTCCACTAGAGAGTGAACAAGCTACCCACACAATACTTGAGGTAATAACTGAAATTAATGAATTAGATTTCTCTATTGAGGATGATGTTTTGTCTGATTCATTACCTAATGTTAATCAACAAACACAAACACATAGCCAACCCCAAGATGTTGTCATGGAGGACACATCTGTTGCTGATCAAGTTGTTGATGAGATAAGAGTTTCTCCACCCCATCCTCAACAAGAGTTTACATTGGAAGAGCTGTTCCCAGACCTTCTACAAACTGACTTTGAGAAAGAAAAAGCTGCTGCTGAGGGGGAGAAAGTAATTATTGAGGGGGAGCAAGTGGAAAATATAGAGAAAACTGCAAGGAATGAGACTGAGGTGCCAAAAGATGCTGAAGGGCTACAAAGGACTGAGAAGGAGTTACCTCCAAGTCCTAAGGATAAAATGAATATTGATAGCACATCTGCATCAGAGGATGAAGAGGCTGCAAGAGCCAAGAAGAGAAAATTCCAAGTCTTTAAGAGAAGAAGCCAGAATTATAAGAAAGCTTTACAAACAACTGCACCACAACCTGCACCACAGCCAGCCCCATCTACAGATTTCAGTTCTCTGATGGTGGCTTTACAAATAAAGATGAATGAGCAAAGACAAGCAATAGAAAAGTATATAGATGAAGGACATAAGTCTCTGCAGTTTGATCTTGCATAAGATATTAAGTCAATCAGATTTGAAATGAATCTGAATAAGAAAGAGATGACTGACTGCTTTCATAAGGGAGGAAATGCAGTAGTCTATCTAGCCACTCATCAGGAGAAGATCAAAACTCAAGTGGATGATATTGCACTGAAGCAAGGCTATGTCCTGGAGAATCAGCTGAGAATGAATGATAATTTAACAGCTTCTCATAATGCAATACTCACAGAAATGAAGAATATAGCTTCTGCCCAAACTACAGCCATGACTACAGCCAAGGCAGAATTTGATAAAGCCTTACAAGAAGGGATCACTGCTGTTACTTCTGCACTTCAGGATTCCCAGAAGTTAATAACTGAAAAACTCTAACGGTTGAAACCTTTTTACAAAGATGAAGTAAATTACCTAAATGCACAAATCAGATTTCAGAAAGATGATCTAAGAGATCACATTGAAAGAGAAGTCATAAATGGGGAGAGGGTGTTAGTCAAAGCAGGCTCTGATCATGCAAAATGGATTTCAAATTCCATCAGAGCCACCCTTGGATATCCTCCATTATGTGATGATGACAATGTTGCAGAGTCTGGAATTAATCCTGCATATCTTGGAGGGGAGCAAGCTGAAGTGGCTCAAGTAATTTACCCTCCACCAGACTTTGATATGATACATCAAGATATACAGTCAATGTATAGCCCACATGAGGGAAATCAGAAGGTCATCATAGAAAAAGTAGTTCAGCCAGTGCCAGAGGCTATACTGAAAGAACAAGAGGCTTTGCAGAAAGAACAAGAAGCCCAATTGTCTAAGAAGAGATTTAGGGAGCAAACTGAATTGAGGCCTGACTTTGAACAATGGAGCCCCACTTCCAAAAATATCATCTTGACTGCATGGAAGGCTGCCAAGGACAATATCCAGGATAGAAACAAGTGGTATTCTGAACTGGAGTGGAGGAAGCATGAGACCAGACAAAAGGCAATTGTGCAATATAAAAGAAATGCTAAGATGGGAAAGCTACCTCCTACTGCCCAGGAGCCTAGCAAGTACTTTACAAAGACTTATCATTACTTTGAAAGGCAGAAGATCAAAGCTGAAGAATTGAAAAGCAAGGATCTTAAAAGAAAGAAGCCTGCTGCTGCTGAAGACACTGAAGCTCCTGTCCAAGCAAAGATACAATCTGGAAAGGGCATTGTGATCAAGGAGCCTGAGCAGCAATAAGATAGAATTTTTCTTAAGTTTACTTTGTGTAATCATTTGTATTAAAACTTTCTGTAAACTTTTAAATGATGAAAATGTTGAAGTTGTTAGAACAATGTGATATGTGCTAATTCTATTACATTATTGTTCTGAGATATCTGTGTATACATGTTTTGATTATACATGTTTATGTACTTACCCTGTCATTTAACATTGTTTTACATCATGCTATGAATTTGTTATGTATGGTGTATATCATTGAGTAAGGATTATGACTTCTCCAAATAATGATAGATTGTTGGGTACATTGAAATAAATGTACCTGATTTGAAGAAGCCTTACCCTACTCAATGATATATATCAAAATGTATTTGATGTGTTTTGAGTTTAGTTGTGCAGGTTAAGTATTTGCAGGGAAAGATGAAAAATTTCTAAGTTCATGTGTCGACACCCAGAAGAAAAGTGTCGACACTTAAGAAGACTTGTGTCGACACCTAGAGAAGCAGTGTCGACACTTGAAGTAATTGTGTCGACACCATGAATGCAGAGTCGGCACCAGAAGAAAAGTGTCGACACATACAGACTGTGTCGACACTCAATGAAGAAATGACCAGAGAAGCAGTGTCGACACTTAGAAGCAGTGTCGACACCCAGAGGAACTTTGTCGACATCAGAAAGTGTCGACACTAAGAGGCTGTGTCGACACTCAGCAAAACATCAACAGAGTCTAAGTACAAGTGTCGACATAATGAAGAATGTGTCGACACACAACAAAAGTCTCAACACATGAAGAAAGTGTCGACACTAGGAGGTTGTGTCGACACTCAGCAAAGTTCAACAAATTCTAAGTACATGTGTCGACACAAAGGAGATGTGTCGACACTCAGCAAAAGTCTCAACACAAGAAGAATGTGTCGACACAAGAAGCTGTGTCGACACTCAGCAAAAGTATCAACACAGAAGGCATGTGTCGACACCAAGAAGATGTGTCGACACTGGACAAGTTCAACACAAGAAGATGTGTCGACACAAAGGAGTTGTGTGGACACTTAGCAGAATTCAACTAATTACTGAAGAACAAGGAATTGTGTCGACACACAATATCAGTGTCGACACATTCTGAAGAAGCAGTGTCGAGAAGTAAATTCTACAACACAAGGAGTTGTGTCGACACCATGAAGGCTAGTGTCGACACTTAGTCTACTTGTGTCAACACTTGGTCTATTTGTGTCGACACTTAAAGACTGACTGTCTCGACACTTTCAGACAGTTACAGAAAATTCAAGAAGTGAGTGGATGACTTGACAGCTGTCATTCCGGCCGGTCTACTGCAACTGTCAGAGTTGTCAGAAAGTCGTTAGAAACCGGATCAGCCGGTCACCATGAAGAAAGCCTATATAAAGGCTTATTCTGTCAACAGAAATAATGATTGAAGAGGATTGAAGAGAGTTGATTAATAACAATCAATTGAAGTGATCAGAAGATCTAAGTAGTTGGAGAGAGAGAGAGCTACTTGCAAGAAGACAGCTATTGAACCAGGCTGTGAAGAAAGTTTCAGATTGAGATCTGAATCTTAAGTTGCAGTGATTGAAGATCAGCTGCATAGAGAATCAACCCTACTGTGTTCTACATTCAAGAAGCTTTGAAGGAAGTCAAGGGAGGTTGATCTCAGCAAAGTTCTTCCAAAAACTCTTCAAGAAACCAGACAACTCTTCTCTCTCATTCTGAGTTGTAGGTTTACACATTGTATTTTTAATTTCTTGAAAGATCCTTAGAGATCTGAGTTGTAAGCCTGAAATTATAAAGGCTGAGTGGTAGGGCCTGTGTGCCTTAGTGTAGGAGATCCATTTCTCTGAGTGTAGGCCTTGTTGAGGGCTGAGTGTAGGCCTTGTTGAAGGCTGAGTGTAGGTCTTGGTGAAGACTGAGTGGTAGGGCTTTGTGCCTGAGCTGTAGGAACCTGTTTGGGGTTCTGAGTGTAAGATCTGAGGATCTGAGGAATAGTGGAGGAGTTTGGCCGAATCTAGTACACTACTAGATAGGCAAAGGGGGAAAGTGGATGTACCCAAACCTTGAGGAACCACTATAAAACTGTGTGTACTCTGTGTGTGTATGATTCTGTGGTTGCTGTTTTATGTTCTGTGAAATCTGTGATTAAATCTGCCTAAAAGTTTAAAAAGATTAAGGTCACCTATTCACCCCCCCTATAGGTGATTAAGTACAATTTCTTTCACTTTCTAAATCCTATAATCGGGTTGAGTGGCTATTTATTTCTCATGCCTTGACCTGCTTGGGGCTAAATGCTGGCTTTGTTTCTCTTATTATGCGATGTGTCTCTTCCGCTCACCACTCATTTATCTTTAATGGGGAGATGTTTGGGTCCCTCCTTCCTAGTCACGGTTTATGTCTGGGTGACCCCCTCTCCCGATACTTGTTTCTGATGTGTTCGGAGTTTTTTTAGCAAACTTATGGTGCACGCCGAACGGGCGGGCTTGGTGATGGAGGTGGCGGTAAGCCCCTTGGCTCCTCGCTTCTCGCATCTTTTGTTTGCTGATGATACTTATATTTACCCATGTAGAGAAACAGACTGTGGTGGCAATTGCGGATATCCTGTCCTTCTTTCCCTGGCCTCGGGGCTGGCGATCAATCACCAGAAGGCCAAGATTTTTTTTGGGCCCTCAACGCCGAATTTGGTCGCAGTTGAGTTATCTGTTATTCTGGGGGTGGATCGGTGCATCCATCATGATCTGTATTTGGGGGTGCCCACCTCGGTTGGCCTGTCTCACCGATTGTGCTTCACGTATATCAAGGATAGAGTTTGGAAGCGGATCCAGGGCTGTACGGTCAAGCTTTTGTCCCAGGTTGGACGGGATATTTTAATTAAGGCGATGGTGACGACGATCCCAACTTTTGTTATGAGCTGTTTTCGTCTACCTCGGAATCTGGTTGCGGAGGTGGACTCCTTGCTTGCATCGTTTTGGTGGGATGGAGGTGGTGGCCATCGTGGCTCTCGTTGGATGTCTTGACGCTCTTTATGTGAGGCGAAGTCTGTTGGGGGAATGAGCTTCCACTGTCTTGAGGCTTTCAATTCCGCCCTTTTGGCATAGCAGGTTTGGCGTTTGCTGACGAGACCGAACACCTTGGTGGCTAGAATTTTTTGGCACATTATTATCCCGAGGGGTCTATTCTCTCGTCCTCTTTGGGGGCTCGATCATCTTATTGTTGGAGAGGTTTCTTTCATGCTCGATCATCTTATCGTGAAGGGGTCTCGCTTATCTGTTGGGTTGGGGACCACTATTGATATTTGGAATGATTGTTGGGTGCCCCAACCGATCTCTTTCTGGATTCAACCTCCTCGACCTCCTGATTCTGGGCGTTGTATTGTATGTGACCAGTTTGTGCAGGGTAGGCATGAGTGGGATATTGATGTGCTTCGGTCCCTCTTTGATGAGGATGATGTAACAGCTTTATTGTCTATTCCTCTTGGGCAATACTCTCTACCAGATGCTTGGGTTTGGTACTATTCCCTGAACGACCTGTTTTCTGTAAAGAGCGCTTATCGTTTGGCCCTTCGTTCCCTCGTCGCTGGTTGGGCCTCGACTTTTACCCCTCTTCCCTCCTGGAGCTTTCTTTGGGGTGCCCGTGTTCAACCAAGGGTGCGCTGCTTTCTTTGTTGCCCGACTCATGAGATTCTACCAACAAATTATACCCTTTCGCAGCCGACACGATTTGGATGTGGTTGGCTGCCCATTGTGTGGACCCTATGACGAGGACTTTCATCATGCTTTTGGGTGCTGCCCTTTGGTTGCCCTGTTTTGGGAATCTTTGGGCATCCCTAATTTTGATAGGCATGTGGATGCGGACTCTGGATTTGACTGGCTTCGGGAGATCCATGGTTTCGTGGATTCATATGTTTTTGCTCTTAGCCTCACAACCATATGTTGTGGGAGAAATCTCTTCAAGATCTGCAGCAGACGATTGCCTTCATTTGTGCGACGATGCTTTCCTACCCGACGACTTCCCTCGTGCTTCTCCTTCGCCGGCTGTTTGGTTTCCTCCCCCTATGGGTTTGGTAAAGATAATCTTTGATGGAGCTATTTAGGGGGGCCTTTCCTTGGTTGTTGCGGGTGTGGTGGTCCGGGACTCTTCAGGGTGGTGCTTGACTTGACGTACTAGGACCTGGGAACAAGTGTCTACTCCGGCGATGATGGAGGCGTTTGCGGCCCGTTTGGCAGTTGAGGTGGCGTTGGAGTTTGCTTGGTCCGATGTATTGATTGAGGGAGATTGTTCTACTTTGATTTCCTACCTGGCGGCTGGGGTGGTGCCATTCTTGTTGGACCGTTCGCTTATTTCCGACTCTCTGGAGCTGTCTAGGGGATCCCCGAGATAAATTTCATTTTCTGTGGTAGACTGTCCAAACGGATTACACACGAGCTTGCTTCGCTTTCTTTTTCTCTGCCTTCGTCTTTATCGCCTTCTGTATTGGATTTGATTCGCTCTGAGCTTATGAATGAATGAATTTTTCTCTTTCTTAAAAAAAGCACACATCACTATTAAAAAGTTATGTTGTGATTTAATATCATATAACTTGCACATATTTCGAACTTCTGATTAGATAAAAAGCAAAGACCATAATATTATCAGCTTTACCCACAAACAAGGTGTGGTATGATTATATTTTTCGTTACATGGGTCTATTTTTATCAGCGAAATGCATATGCAAAAATGTTCTTTATGGACGTCGTCGTCATCATACATCATCATTTTATGAACAAGAATTACAATAATTGCAAAATAAATCCAACCCGTCCTTAGATGGCCACATTTCATAGTTTTGACGTCTTTAATTATTATATTACTTTGAATTTTCTCTTTTCTGCCAATGCTTCTTTAGTTTTAACGTTTGTTATCCCCATGTTGCTTCCTTACCGACTCCGATATACCAGCAGCAGTGCTTGCACACAATCCCACACCCCTCTCTAATACTCAAAGTTGTCCTTGTATGCAGATGCTTGAGGTCTGAAATCAGTTTCATGTATAGTAACTGTAATTCAGGATGCATGAGGAAGCATCACTTTTTAGCAATTCTCGTACCAGAACAGGTGAAACATTGACCCAGGGTTTCCTGGTTGACTCTGTAAGCAGAGCGCTGACTTTTGCATCTGAATACCGTAAACAACAAAACATGAGCTCATCATATGATTGGTCAGGTTTGACTGAAAAATGGCATAAGTGCAGAAAGTTTGATGAGTATAGGCCGAGCAGCTGCACTAGAGGTTCATTTGTTGAGGAAGAAAATTATCAATGTACAGACATTGCAGAAATTTCTAAAGTCTGTTTTGATTCATCAACCACCATAAACACCCACGGCAGTTCGTCTCCCGTCAAGGATGGTTTTGTGTATAAAAGAAGGAAAATGCAAAGGACTACTTTTGCGCTCATATCTGGCGAAAATTCAGCTGAAGTTACTGATAAAAATAATCTGTTTGATTTTAACCTCAGTTTTTCAGAGTATCATTTGTTGCTGCAAGAAGATAGCTCTGATGATGTTCAGGAAGCAGTGGAAAATCTTTCTAGGGACTGTCAAATTAATGACAACCCATCAATTTCTGGAAGAAATCTTCTAGATGTACATACTACTTCCAAGTCACAACTATTTGATCATAAGAATCTTGATTCTGTCCCAACTTATGTAAAAAAAGAGCAGTCATTTGTTACTGAAGTCTCACATTCTGCAGAAGGTTGTACAAATGAGCCCTGCAGTTCTTCAACTGGAAATTGCAATGTCATTAATGATACCTCTGCAATGTCCAAAAAATATGTTCCATCAGCTTCAATTTTAACAGTGGCAGGAGAGCATAGTGGAGAATGTTCTAATTCTAATGCTATTGCTCTGAAAAATCTAGAGATGTTCGAGTCACCAGAGGAGTTGTGTGTCTATGTCCTTAAAAGGCATGGATTGCTTGGAGAAAACAGTAGGAACAATGATTGTGTAGCACCCAAAAACATGGGTTCTGGTGGACCAGTGTTTTCTTCATGCAAAATCTGTGGCATTCCAGAAAATGTTCTAAAAATGCTAATATGTGATGATTGTGAAGATGCGTTTCATTTATCTTGCTGCAGACCAAAAATAAAAAAGCTACCCAGGGATGAATGGTATTGTCAATCTTGCTTTGTGAAGAAGCCAAAGCCCTTGCTCAGGAAGAACACGCAAAAATCATCAGATATCTCAGATGATACCTTTGATACTGATGGTCCAATACCATCTATGCTAAGAGGCAATCGTCCACATAGATCTCGAGCACGGGTTGGTGAGGATTTTCAAGTTGAAATTCCAGATTCATCTGACCCAATCTCTAAGTATGCCATTCTGATCTTTTTTCATCTTCTACAAGCACTCTTCCCCGTGCTATAAATTCTGGAAGAATCCATCTATTGTAGTTAAGTTGTTAACAAGGAAGAAAATGATATGCTTAGGGAGTCAATAGTATATTATTGGTTACATTAAATAGTAAATTTAAGTTGAAAATCATAGTACAAATGAGATGAAATGAAAAGAGTTGAAGTGCAGAATCTAGAGAATATCTTCAATCTGCTAATAAAGAAGAAAACAAAAGATGTTAAGGAATTGCAGTTAGGTATTACTAGTAGAATAAGCAGGAATCAAAATTTTATATTGCTAACAGATACCCATACGTATATATAGATTAGGACGAGTGTATTTACAATTTACGTAAAATGCAACTACATAGAAATTATATACCAATATAAAATCGAACATTTATTGAACTCTCCCTCTCAAATTAGGAAAAAATATCAATTATTATGTCATTAGTGAACGTGTCACATCTAAGACTCTTGATGAAGATATCTGCTAGTATTTGTGTATTTTGGTTATTTTTATTGTGTGCTTTCTCTAAGTCCTCCTTACACATGTATAGTTGCTTGTAACTTTTTTTTTCATTATTCAATAATAGGAAGACATTTCCTCATGGTATCAGGGCTTTAGGGCATCCGTCTCCGTTCCGCTCGACCCGTTTCTGCACTGCTTCCGCTCGTCTAATGCCTGTCTTTGTCTCCTCCGTTCAGCAGCCGCAGTCCTCCGTCCAGTAGTCGCACTCCGCCATCCAGCAGCCGCACTCCCTCGTCCAACAGCCGTAGTCCTCCGTCCAGCAGCCGCACTCCTCCGTCCAGCAGCCGCACTCCTCCGTCCAGCAGCCGCACTCCGTCCAGCAGCCCTAGTCCTCCGTCCAGCAGCCCCAGTCCTCCGTCCAGCAGCCGCAGCCCTCCGTCCAGCAGCCGCAACCCTCCGTCCAGCAGCCCCAGTCCTCCGTCCAGCAGCCGCAACCCTCCGTCCAGCAGCCGCAGTCCTCTCTTGCGCTGCTTCCTTAGCCGCAGTCCCCTCCCGCGCCGCTTCCGCTCGCCCAAATCCCCTCTGTCTCGTCCGTCCAGAGCTTGTAGTCCAAGTCGAGGGCCTTCTCCTTCCAGCTGTCGGGGGGGGGGGGGGGGGAGGGGTGGCTTCTTTCTGTTTTGTTGCCGCTCGCTGCTTTGCATCAGTTATGTTGCCCTAGTTTGAAGGCATTTTCGATGTTGGTCTCTATTGGAAGATCTTACATGGATTTTGTTTGACTCCTCCCTCTATAAGTAAACCTTAGTTTCTCTCTCAGTGGTGTGGAGTTCCTTTGACTCCTTGATTTCTATTCTTAGATTATCATGTCGGGGGATGGTAAATCTCCCACGTTCTCCTGTGGTGCCGAAGTTTCCTCTGCGACCTTGGTGTCCGTTGCATCTATTCGGTCAAGTCAATACCATAATACTCCTCAAATCACTACTACGGCTCGATGACTCCAATTTTCTCTCTTGGTCTCGAGTTGTCATACTTGCCGTGAAGAGTAGACGACTGTTCGGTTATGTTCTGGGTACTACAAAGGCGCCTACCCAGGATTCCCTTAATTGGTTGCAGTGGGAGTCTGAGAACTCTCTTGTCATGTCTTGGCTGACCAACTCTATGGTTGTATTTATTATTCAGAATTACTTGTTCTTAGATACTGTTATAGATATTTGGAAGAGGACTGATGCCACACTCATGCAGGGGGAATGCTGCCCCGATATTTTAGCTGAGGAGGAAGATTTTTCTCCTCCGTCAGTTTGTTCATCCTCCTTCAGTCTACTACCTGGAGTTCACTCAATTTTATCAAAAATACAATCACTTTGACTCCCTCACTCTTGTGCCCCCATAGGATGAGATTCTTGTCCGGGCTCGGGAAGAAAGGAATAGAGTTTTGAGTTCCTTCATGGTCTGCATCGGGACTTCAATTAGATCAATGCTTAGATCCTTGGTCTCTCCCCATGCTTTCTCTCCCATAAGTTTATAGGCTTGTTCAACCAGAATTTATAGTCTTGTTCGATTAGAATTTGATAGGCGGTTTATAGTCTTGTTCGACAAGAATTTGATAGGCGACAGACTTGTACTCCTGATGCTGTTTCTAAAGGTTCTGCCCTCGTTGCTCAGTTTAGTGGTAAAGCTTCTCGTGATCCAAGGTCCAAGCCCACAAAGAAGGATCATTTTCTATGTGATTACTGTGGGAGGTCTCGTCACATTAGAGACACGTGCTTTCGTATTCATGGTTTTCCTACACTACGAGATGGTTCTACACCGAGAGGAGGTCGTGGTTATGGTCGCTCTCAAGGCCGCTCTACTCAGTCACGGTCTGCTCATCTTTCTGATGCCTCGACGAAGCTCTTGTCTTGCTCTGACACTCTGGTTTCCTTGACTCCATCTGTCGATGAAATCTATGCATTCCGCCGATTTATGCAGGGACATTCTACTGGGACACCTTTTTTGTCATCATTTGCTTATTAGTGACCCTCAGGTGCTTATGCCGCGTTTTTTATCTTTCTACTCACTAGATTATTAATTATGGAGTCAAGAATCATATGACTGGCTCTGCCACAGGTTTTGTTTCTTACCTTCCCTTGTCTGGTAGGGAAAAGGTGACCATTGTTGATGGATCCTTCTCTCTGATTGGTGGGAAAAAATCCATCTTCTGCTCCTCTCTCACCCTCTTCTGTTTTTCATGTACCAAAGTTTACTCGCAATCTTCTCTACATTAGTCATCTGCCCAACTCTATGAACTACTCAATGACTTTCTTTCCTTCGTCTTGTTTGTTTCAGGACCTGAAGACGTGCAAGGTGATTTGCTGCAGTAGTCTGTTAGATGGACTCTACGTGCTTGACTCCTCCCACCTCGCTTCTCCTCCCCAGTCTCTTCATGTTGATTAGTCGGCCACTTTGGAGTCCTGGCATTGTCGTCTTGGACATCCTTTTATATTGTTTATGAAACATTTATTTCCTATTTTGCCATCAACCGCTGTTGATAATTTTTATTATGATGTTTGTGAACTTGATAAACACCATCGTGCTTCCTTTAATCATGTTTCCTCTCATAGTTCTACACCGTTTAATATTATACATAGTGATGTTTGAGGGCCTTGTCTTATTCCTTATATTTATGAGAGTTTTTGATTGTTGCTTTCATTGAATGTTTTTCCAGGACAACATGGTATACCTACAACAACATTCAAGCCTTTATCCCACTATAGTGGGGTCGGCTAAAAGGCGCGCCCACTGAGAATCGAACCGCTGACCTGTTCGAAGGCACGCGCCTTAACCATTACGCAATGAAAGCTTTTGCTATACCTAATAAAACAAATTTTTTTTTCTTATTTTAACGTTTTCACAACATGATTTCTACGCATTTCGGCACCACTATAAAAAATCTTTGTCCTGACACTGGTTATGAGTACATTGACTCCCGATTTGAGCATTTTCTTGCGAATCATGGCTATTCTTGTCATGGCGTTGCCTAGGCTTCGCCTAGGCATCCAGGTGTCCAATTGTAAGCAAGACGTTGAGAGCCTTAATTTTTTTTAAATATGAGAATAGACAGCAGTTTATATATTAACCACTGTCTATTCTAAGGTTCTGGGTATAATAGACAATAGTTTATATATCAACCGCTGTCTATTCTACGGTTCAGTAGATTAGACAACGATTTATATAAAAACCGCAGTCTATTCTAACCTGAACCCGAGAATAGACAGCGATTGGTAAACAATCTGTCAAAGTAAAAAAAAGATCTTTAGACAGCGGTTATTATAATAATCAATGTGTAAAGTCTGCATTAGGTTTTTTTTATGTTAAGTTGTCGCCTTGCGACTTGGTTGTCTTATTGTCGCCTAGGCGTTCGCCTTGTCGCTTAAGCGTCCAAGCGCCCAACTCTCGCCTTCATTTGCCTTGACGCCGTGACAAGAATGATGATGACATTATCCACCAAACATCTTGTGTTTACTCACCTTCTCAAAATGGGGTGACCAAACGCAAGAATCGTCACCTTTTAGAAGTTGCCCCATGTCTTTTTCTCCAAATACACCTTCCCAAGTACTATTGGGGGGGGGATGTAGTCCTCACTGCAGTCTACCTTATTAACCATATGCCCTCACGTATTCTAGGGTATAACACTCCCCTTAACATACTTCGGGTTCCTCCGACAAATCTGCAACCTCATGTTTTTGGATGTGTGCGCTTTGTCCATATACATCAGAAAATTAAACTTGATGTTTGTGCTCACGAGTGTGTCTTCATAGGATATTCCCCCACTCAAAAGGCGTTCTATCACGTGCTACCTGTAAGGGATGAAATCTTAACCAATTGGATGTGAACTATGTTATGATGGTGCTCCTAGGCATGCCTGAGGCACCGGGCGCACTCCATTGCACCTCAGAAGGGCTTAGGCGGGCGATATGCCTGAGGAACGCTAAGGCGCACCCAAGGCGCTCCCAAGGCGCTCTTAAGACACACCCAATGCGCACCTAGGCGCCCAATTTGCTGAAATTCAACGAATTGGGCGCCCAATTCATGGATAATCAGTGAATTGGGCGCCCAATTCATGGATAATAAGTGAATTGGGCGCCCAATTCATGGATAATAAGTGAATTGGGCGTCCAATTCGAGCGAATTTCAGCGAATGAGACGCCTAATTCGCTGAAATTCAGCGGATGGGGAGCCTAACTCCTGAAATTCAGCGAATTAGACGCCAAATTCAAGAAAAATCAGCGAATTGGGCGCCAAATTCGTTGTATTTCGGCGAATTGGGGGCCCAATCCGCAGATTTTCCTTGAATTGGGCGACCAATTCACTGATTTTTCATGAATTGAGCACTAAATTTGCTGAATTTTAGCAAATTGGGCGCCCAATTCATGAAAAGTCAGCAAATTGGGCGCCCAATATGCTGAAATTCAGTGAATTGGGTGCCCAATTCGTTGATTTTCCTGGAATTGGGCGTCCAATTCGCTGATTTTATTTTTTCTCATTTTTGCGCCTCACGCGCCTCAGACATGCACCTGCGCCTAGACTCCAGGACCCCCTTTGCGCCTCGGTGCGCCTTGCACCTTTAATAACATTGGATGTGAAGAATACATTCTTTCATGGAGATACGAAGGATGAAGTATACATGGCTCTACCTCCAGGCCTTTCCCCTGATAGATCAAAAGGGAAGGTTTGCAATCTAAATAAGGCTTTATATGACCTGAAATGATTTCTTAGAGCTTGGTTTGTGAGATTTCACATGGCCATGACAGGCTTAGAGCAATGTTGAGCATACCCTTTTCATCAAACACTGTGATGAAAAGTTGACATCTCCGGTAGTTCATGTGGATGACATCGTTATAACAGGAGAAGATTAAGATGAGGTTCATGCTCTAAAAAAGAGGTTGTCGAGAGAATTTAAAGTGAAAGACGTAGAAAACCTTAAGTACTTCTTGGGCATTGAGGTTGTGAGATCCAAACAGGAGATTTTCATATCGTAGAGGAAATATATTTTAAATCTTTTTGAAGCTTCTGGAATAAGCGGATGTAGATCTGTCGACACCCCAATTGAAGCTAACTACATGCTTGAAAGAGATTACATCAAAACTATTAAAGACATTCCCATCTTTCAGAGACTAGTGGGAAAACTGATCGACTTGTCGCATACTCGTTCAGATATCTCCTATGAGGTTGGAGTAGTCAGCCAATATATACATTTCCCAAAGACTCGTCATCTTGATGTTGCTCATCGTATCCTCATATACCTCAAGTCCTCACTAGGGAAGGGCATCCTATTCTCAACTAATGATGAATTGACTATTGATGTTTACACTGATGCAGACTGGTCTGGATCGGTTGATGATTGACGGTACACCTCAGGATATTACATAATGGTGAGTGGGAATTTAGGTACCTGGAGGAGCAAAAAAACAGCATATTGTCGCCAAATCTGGTGTAAAGACGTAGTTTAGGGCTATGGCTCACGGGATCTGTGAAGGGTTATCACGAAAGATCTTGTTCTCAAATTAAAGGAGCCTATCGGACTATATTGTCATAACGAGCCGAACATCAGTATTGCTCACAACCTAGTGCAACACGACCGCACTAAACAAATTGAAATCGACAAACACTTCATCAAATAAAACATTATGAGAGGTATTGTTTGTGCTATCAGAACAACAATTGGACGACATTCTCACTAAAGGATTGTGTACAAGTGTTTTTGGAAAGAATATTGGCAAGTTGGGCATGATTGACATCACATGTTCAACTTGAGGGGGGGGGGGGGTGTTGGTATTTGTGTATTTTTGGTTATTTTTATATTGTGCTTTCCTTAAGTTCTTCTTACCCATATATAGCGGGTTGTAACTCTTTTTTCATTATTTAATAACATCAAGACATTTCCTCAATATCCACCAGCTAGTCTTCAAAATGAAGAAATGGGTATTCCTCTACATCATTTTTAATGAAGTACCTATCCACTTCTATATGCTTAATGACGTACCGAATTGTGGGATATGTTGGTGGTAGCTTTATTTCCACGGTATGATAAGATAAACCCAAGTTTAAGAATTTTGAGATCCTGTCGAATGTATGCCAACTATAAGACTTCACAAAGACCTTGAGACATAACCCTATATTTTGCTTCCACTCCATCTTCCATTTACTTATCTGTTCATGAGCTTGATGCACTCAGATCTCTACTACGATGTCAGAATGATTCATCTACATGTGTTGTCTCTGCTGCTTTTTCCACTTTAGGTATATCCACAAAAAACACTGTTTCCACCTCTCCATCTGAATGAATCAATGACTCGAGCTTTATCGATCATGTGACCAGCACTTATTTAGGTTTTGTTTCATACACCCTTTTGTCTAGTCATTCTAAAGGCATTTCTGCCAATGGCTTATTACCGAAAGCCATTTATGCTAATGTATCCTTGTGGATAACCATTTTTGCCAATGACTCGGGCTTTATCGCAACCACAGTACAAATTAGTTCTCCCACTAGTTCTCTTACCTCTGTCATGTGTTCCTTCTTTTCTTCATAATGTACTCATTATTAGTAATTGTTAGAGAAGCTCATTTGACAAAGACTCATTATGTATTTTTTTATTGTTATTTCTCTCCTCTTTAGTGCCACACCATGTATAGGGCCTTCTCTCTCTCTCCATCCTATAAATATGTACTCATTCTTTGTATTTGATACAAGTGAATATATATACAAGGTTCCATTTTTCCATCTCTACATGGTATCAGAGCCAGGTTGTGGACTCCTGATCTCTGTCCGCCCTTTTTGATCCTCTGCGGCCTGCTCTTCTACCTGCTGCGGCCTGCGGCCTGCTGCGACCTCCGTCGGTTCAGAGGCCTGCTCGTCTACCCGCTGCGGCCTGCTGCGACCTCCGTCAGTTCAGCGGCCTGCTGCGACCTCCGTCAGTTCAGCGGCCTGCTGCGACCTCCGTCGGTTCAGCGGCCTGCTGCGACCTCCGTCGGTTCAGCGGCCTGCTGCGACCTCCGTCGGTTCAGTGGCCTGCTCTTCTGCATCCGCTTCCTCTTCTTCACCGTGGTTCCACCCTCCCACCCCAGGCTTCTTATAGCCATTTCTCTCCTTGTACCGTGGGGCCCCCTTCTCCTTACAATTCTCATTTTGTCTGCTGCCTCTCTGCAGTTTGCTGCGACCTCTTGCTCTTCTCCCTGCAGGCTTTCTTCCAGCCCGCCCTCTTCTCCCTGCTCGCGGACTGTTCCCGGTCGCTGTTTTCCCTCTTGCGGACTGCTCCAGTCCATCACGGCCCTGTTTTCGCTCAGCCCGTTGCGGTCTCCTCTTACTCGCCGCGACCTGTTTCAGCTCGCCGCGCTCTGCCTTTTCTCTTACTCGCGGGCTTTTCTTGACCGCCGCGCTCTGCTATCTGCGGCCGTCTTGTTGCTGGAATCCTACTCGCGCCCTCTTACTCTCCGCAGCCTGTTCTCAGCTCGCCGCGATCTGCTTCTCCATCCCGCTGCCTTCTTGTCGCTGGAGTCCTACTCGCTACCTCTTCCTCTTGCGGCCTCCTTTTTGCTCTCACCGTTGCTGTGCTCAGCCAGACCGTGCGCCCTGTTGACCTGTCCGCGTTTAGGTCGCAGTCTTCTTCTCCCTGTCCGCTCGCCCTCCTCCTGCGGCCTCTTGCTCTGACCGCTGTTGTCCTCAGCCAGACCTTGCGGATTGATTGCCTGTCCGCAGTTAGGTCGCGGTCTTCTTCTTCCTGTCCGCTCGCCCTACCCGTGCGACCTCCTCTCTTGTTGGTCTTTTCTCTTAGCCACAGTTCGTCGTCATGGCCTCTTTTGTTGACTCTACCGGCACGGCTGTTTCTCCTGTGGACCGCCCGACCTCTCTTCCGGATGTACGTGATGATCTCCGGATTACTACTATCTCTCTGACCGGTAAAAAAAATTTTGTGGAATGGGCGCACTCTGTTCGCCGGGTCCTGCAATCGAAGGGGTTTCTTCATCACTTGACCCTGGTCATTACCGGTACTCCTACTGACGACTGGTTACCCAACGATGGTCGTGTGCATACGTGGATCCTTAACTCTTTTGATGACGAGTCTTATCGCCTGACCATGTACTACGAGACGGCCAAGGGCATGTGTGATGAGCTTCATACCCTCTACTCCGACAAAGATAGTCTCCATCATTTGTATGACATTATCACTGCACTTCAGGCCCTTGATTGTGGTGGGGCGACCGATCTGACCTCCTTTGTTGCCCAGGCTCGGTCTCTGGTCGAAGCTTGGATCCAACATCAGCCTCCTACTGTGGACCTTGCTGCCCAACGTACCCAGAAGGAAGCTGTTGGTATCGCTAGGATGATGGCTCGGGTCCCGCATCACCTTCACAATGTGCGGGCTCAGATCCTCTCCTCTACAGTTACCCCGTCCTTCTCGAATGTGTGCTCGATGCTTATCAAGGTCTCCCCGCCTCCGGATTTTTCTGGACCTCCTTCTCCGGCCCTTGTCCAGCAGGCCCCTGCACCTTTATTGCATCTCCATCCTTCTGCCCGTGGGGGCCGTTCTGATTCTCGGGGACGTGGTCGGGGTGGCCGACCGCGGCCTAAGTGTTCTTTCTGCGGCAAATACAGGCATCTTGAAGCTACGTGCTATCGCAAGCATGATCGTCCTCCTCGTCCGCAGGCCTCTATTGCTGTCACCGACTCCTCTCCCAACCGTACTGACCTCGACGAGGTTTGCCTTCAGCTCCAACATCTTCATGGCCTGCTCAGTCGCCCGCCGTCCTCGGTTGCCTCCGCTGCCTCCATCTCCAATGAAGGTATCGCCTGCCTCTCCACTGGTCCGCGGTGGATCATCGATTCCGATTCCACTCATCACATCACCTCTGTTCGCCCGCCTCAGTACTTGTCTTCTCCTCACCTGAAGTACATCACTGTGGCCAATGGGGCCGCTGTCCCGGTCTCCGGCTGTGCCGATATTCCACTCGCCTCCTCCATTCTCTTGCGCTCGGCTCTTCATGTTCCGAGCTCTCCTTTCAATTTAATTTCTGTTGGTCGCCTTACTACTGACTTAAATTGCTCCGTGACCTTTACTTATTCTTCTTTTCTGATACAGGATCAGCAGACGCGGACTATCATTGGTAGGGGGCGACTGCAGAACGGGCTCTACCTTCTTGATGACTCTCCTACTCTCCTCGCATCTGTCTCCTCTTCGGATTGGCATCAACGTCTTGGTCATGCTCCTCTTCCCGTCCTTCAGAAGGCTTTCCCAGATGTATCTCTTCCTGCTTTTCAGTGTGAAACCTGTATTTTTGGCAAGCAGCCACGTTCGTCTTTTCCTTCTCATTGTACTCGGAGCTCTGCTAATTTTTTTTTGATACACTCCGATATATGGGGTCCGTACAAGATTACTAGTATTTCTGGCTACCGTTATTTTCTTACATTCATCGATTATTATTCTCGCATGACATGATTGTATCTCCTTCGTGATCGTTTTGAGCTTCCCCGCGTATTTCGGGTCTTCATTCTTGAAACTTGCACTCAATTCTCTGCGCCCATTCAAACTATTCACACTGACAATGCGCGCGAGTACACTGACCATGACTTCGCGACCCTCTGCTCCAAGTTTGGGATTATTCACCAAACATCTTGTGCATATACCCCACAACAGAATGGTGTCGCCGAACGCAAGTATCGTCATCTCCTTGATGTGGCTTGCTCTCTTATGCTTCAAATGCGGGTTCCCAAACCATACTGGAACTTTGCGCTCTCCATGACCTGTTTTTTTATCAACCGTCTCCCGTCCTCCGTCCTCCAGAATGCTACTCCCTCCAGCCTCCTCTTTCCCTCCACTCCGACCTTTCCTCTTACTCCTCGTATTTTTGGGTGTACATGCTACGTTCACCACCTCGGCCTATCTTCCGACAAGTTGGATCCCCTTGCGGCCAAATATGTCTTTGTGGGCTACTCGCGCACTCAAAAGGACTATATGTGCTATTCACCCACTTCCCATAAGGTGACGGTTTCTGCGGATATCACTTTTCGGGAAGATCTTCCCTTCTTCTCTGCTCGGGATCTCGCTCCTCTTCCGGAGCCCGTTGTGCGCTCTGTCATCTCTGTTCCCCGGTCTCCGCCTTCCCAACCTCCTGCCCAGCCTACGGTCCTTCCCCAGCCACCTGTCATCCGGGTCTATTCTCGCGCTCTCCTCGTCCCGTTGCCCCACTGCAGTCGGCTTCGACCTCTGACGCTCCGCAGTCTGTTGCTCCGGCTCCAGCCTCCACCGCTCATCCTATGGCGAATTATGTCTCTCTTCATCGTCTTTCACCGCCACTTCTTCACTTTGCCACATCGTTATTGTTAGAAAGTAGAGAAAAGAAGCGGAAAGTAGAGAACAAGCCGAATAAACTTTTGAATAACTGAAATTTTATTATTCAAAAAAGATGTCTATTACAAAGGTATGCCCTCCTTTATATAGAATGGAGGAGAGATGAGAGAATACAAATAAGAGATGTGGGACTATAATTTACAGGACAAGCGGACTATACAAAACAAACCGCACAAGCCGCGCGGTTAGACAGCAGGGCTAACCGCACGGCTACCACCAGAGAGGAAGAGAGACTGCCAGGGAAGACCGCCAGACCGCCCGGTCTCCAAGCCGACTGAGACAAACCGCCAGACCGCGCGGTCTTCAACCCGCCAAGACAAACCGCCAGACCGCCCGGTTACCAACTTCAACACTCCCCCTCAAGCTGGAGCATATATATCGATCATGCCCAGCTTGTCACAGATGTGGAAAAAGGAAGCGGACACTGGCTTGGTGAAGACGTCTGCCAACTCGTTGTCGGACGTGACAAATGGAGTGCAAATCTGTTTCTTCAATATTTCTTCTCGAATAAAATGACAGTCGACTTCTATGTGTTTTGTTCTCTCATGAAAGACCGGATTTTTGGAAATGTGTATCGCGGCCTTATTGTCACAGAACATAGGAAGAGGATAGTTGTAAACCTCTCCTAAGTCAAGCATGAGAGCCCGCAACCACTTCAACTCACATGTAGTCGATGCCATGCTACGATATTCAGCCTCTGCACTAGACCTGGAAACGACAGACTGTTTCTTGCTCTTCCAACTCACAAGATTGCCTCCAACAAATGTGCAGAAACCTGAAGTCGATTTGCGGTCCCCTTTGTCATCTGCATAGCTTGAATCAGAGTAAGCTTCAACCCTTAGGTGACCATTCTTCTGAAATAGGAGTCCTTTCCCTGGAGCAGCTTTAATATACTCTAATATCCTCAGAGCAGATTGTAGATGACACTCCCTCGAAGCTTGCATGAACTGGCTCACCTTGCCAACAGCATAGGAGATGTCGGGTCTGGTTACCGTGAGATATATGAGCTTGCCCACCAGACGCCGGTATCTCGTAAGATCAGAGAGAAGAGGTGAGTCATCTGTCCAAGTTTTGTCTTCTCCAGCAGCCATAGGACAACTTGCAGGTTTAGCACCAGTGAGTCCTGCATCTTTTAAAAGATCAAGAGCATACTTCCGTTGTGAAAGGACCATGAAGTTGGGCTTTCTAGAGATTTCAATCCCCAGAAAGTATTTCGGGGAGCCCATATCCTTTGTAACCAGATGTTGACGAAGGTGTTTCTTGGTCATCAGTATCCCATCCTGGTCATCGCCAGTAAGAAGAATGTCATCAACATAAACCGCAAGAACAACAAGACCAGAGGCGGTTTTCCGAACAAACAAGGAGTGATCTGCTGAGCTTCGTGTAAAACCAATGGCCGCAACAATGCCACTGAACTTGTCAAACCAGGCACGAGGACTCTGCTTGAGGCCATAGATAGCCTTCTTTAGCCGGCATACACGTGTCTCCCCCTGAGCAACATACCCAGGAGGTTGCTCCATGTAAACAGCTTCCTGCAGATCTCCATAGAGGAAGGCATTCTTAACATCTAGCTGCGAGATGGGCCAATCCCTGTTGACAGCTACAGAGAGAAGAACCCGAATAGTGCTGAGGCGAGCCACGGGCGAGAAAGTGTCAAAGTAATCAACCCCATAAGTTTGGGTAAAACCCTTGGCAACCAGGCGAGCCTTATAACGATCCACACTGCCATCCGGGAGAAACTTCACCACGAAGACCCAGCGACAACCAACAACATCGGTGCCGAAAGGAGGCGGAACAAGGGTCCAGGTACCCCGTTCAGTGAGAGTAGCAATCTCCTCATCCATGGCAACTTTCCAGTGAGGAATAGTAAGGGCCTCCTGGTAGGAACGGGGGGTGGTAGTGGCCGAGATAGCCAGGGCAAAGGCTCGGCGAGCAGGAGTAAGGCGATCGTAGGAAACAACCGCAGCCAGAGGATGGTGGGTACAAGCCCGAACCCCTTTGCGAAGAGCAATCGGGAGATCCAGGTCAGCAGGTGCCTCAGTATCCGGAGTATCCGTGGTGGAGAGAGCTGGCCCGGGAGTAGAGAGAGATGGCAGCGGAGTGGAGGGAGAAAGCGGAGTAGAGGGTGGAGATGAGGAGGATGGGGAAGGCGGTGGAGTGGGGGGAGAGGACGGAACCTCAGTGGGAGCAGAGGGAAGGGATGAGTTGGTATGAGAAGGAGGAGCAGGAGGAGGAGGAGAGGAAGCGAGAGAGAAGTAAGAGGCATTGGCAAAGAAGGTGACATCCGCAGAGACAAATTGCTTGCGGGTAACAGGGTCAAAGCAACAATAGCCTTTCTGAGTGGGAGAATAGCCCAGAAAGACACATTTGGTGGCACGGGGTGAGAGTTTATCACGGGTGGCAGCGGGAGAGTGCACAAAAGCGGTGCACCCAAAGATGTGTAGAGGAAGAGGAAAGGGATCCTTGTCCGGATAAAGGATGGAGAAGGGGGTAGCACCGTGGAGAACGGTGGAGGGAAGGCGATTGATGAGATAGCAGGAGAGAAGGACAGCATAGCCCCAATAGGAGCGAGAAACATGCATTTGATTCATCATAGTGCGAGCGACATCAAGGAGGTGACGGTTTTTGCGTTCCGCCACCCCATTTTGTTGGGAAGTGTAGACACAGCTGGTTTGACGAATAACACCATGGTGAGTGCAAAAGGAGGAGAAGTCGTGGCTAAGATACTCCTTAGCATTGTCAGAACGAAGGATTTTAATAGACGTAGCGAACTGAGTTTTAACCATCGAATAAAAGGTCCAAACAGAGAATAACTCGGAGCGATCTTTAAGAAGATATACCCACGTAAATCGAGAGAAATCATCAATGAAGGTGACAAAATAGGAACTGCCCCGACCGATGGTGAGGGTAGGAGCGGGACCCCATATGTCAGAGTGAACGAGGTCGAACGGATGGGAGGAGCCCCGACTCTGCGTTGGTGGGAAGGAGGAGCGGTGATGTTTGCCAAGTTGACATGCATCACAGTTTAGAGGAGGATGATGAGGAGGGAGGTGCGGCAGGAGTTGTCGTAGAATGCGGGGAGGAGCATGACCAAGGCGAAGATGCCATTGGAGAAGATCTGTAGAGGAGGAGGAGAAGACGGATAGAGCAGAAACATTGTCAAGGAAGTAGAGGCCACCACTCTCAGTCCCGGTAGCAATCGTCCGTTGGGAGTCCAGATCCTGAAAAGCACAAGAGGTAGGGGTGAATGTGACAGAACACTGTAGTTGCTTGCATAAAGAAGTAACCGATAATAAATTGCACGGAAACTTGGGCACATAGAGGGTATCAGCCAAGCAGAGAGACGGAGTGACTTGAACCATGCCCGTCCCATGGACCGGGGAGGGAGATCCATCAGCGACAATGACTGGGGGCAACTGAGCCTGTGTGTCAAGAAGAGAGAAACATTGAGGGTTGCCTGTCATATGACTTGTTGCACCAGAGTCGATGAGCCATCGTCCGCGAGTCACAACATGAGCACTACCAGAAGAGGTGACCACGGAGGCTGACGGGCTGGAGGAGAGGAAAGCCATGGAAGCAAGAGAGTAGCAAACCGCTATGAGAAGAACAAGCCGCGAGAAGAGAATAGAGCAACAAGCCGGGCGACCAGAAAATAGGTCGGGCGGCTAGAAAGGCCGCTTCCAAGAAGCCGAGCAAAGCAGAGGGAAAGAAGTCGCACGACCTGAAAAAAGTCGGGCGAACAGAAGCGGTTAGAAAACAGACGAAGCCGCGCGAACAGTAGCGGCTTGAAAGAGGCAAAGGCTCAGTGGGGAAGAGGTCGCGCGGACTGAAAAGGCCGAGCGAACAGCATAGAGGAGAAGAGCAGGTGACCGCGACCAAGATGCGGGTAAGAAAGGAATAACCCGCACGGTCAGGCAGATCACAACAGCTGCGAGAAGGCGGTCAAAGGCACAGCGGGGAAGAGGTCGCGCGGACTAAAAAGGCCGAGCGAACAGAAGGGAGGAGAAGAGCTGGTGACCGCGACCAAGATGCGGGTGAGAAAGGAACAACCCGCACGGTCAGGCAGATCACAGCAGCAAGCCGCGAGTATAGAGACAACACACGCGGATAGGGACAGACCGCAACGACTAGGAAGTCGGAGCGGGAGGAAAGAACAAGGAGCGCTGCGACAAGGAAACAGGTCGCTGCGACAAAGAACAGTAGGAGAAGGGAAGAAGAAGTAGCAAGCCGCGCGAACAGGGCAGCGGACAGAAACAAGCCGCGCGGATAGAAACAAGCCGCGCGGACAGAGAGAAGCCAAGTCGCGAAGCAAGTCGCAGAATGCGAAAAACAAGCCGCGAACAACAGAGAGCGCACAGAATCAGAAGGAAATGACCGTGTGCTCTGATACCATGTTAGAAAGCAGAGAAAAGAAGCGGAAAGTAGAGAACAAGCCGAATAAACTTTTGAATAACTGAACTTTTATTATTCAAAAAAGATGTCTATTACAAAGGTATGCCCTCCTTTATATAGAATGGAGGAGAGATGAGAGAATACAAATAAGAGATGTGGGACTATAATTTACAGGACAAGCGGACTATACAAAACAAACCGCACAAGCCGCGCGGTTAGACAGCAGGGCTAACCGCACGGCTACCACCAGAGAGGAAGAGAGACTGCCAGGGAAGACCGCCAGACCGCCCGGTCTCCAAGCCGACTGAGACAAACCGCCAGACCGCGCGGTCTTCAACCCGCCAAGACAAACCGCCAGACCGCCCGGTTACCAACTTCAACAGTTATCCTCTATTTCTGTCCCAAACTCTGTGTAGGAAGCGCTTCAGCATCCGGGCTGGCGGGCTGCCATGGACGAGGAAAGACGGCCCTTTGGGCCAACCAAAACTGGGTTCTTGTCCCTTTACCTCCCGGTCAGCAACCTATTGGGTGTAAATGAGTTTTCGTCATCAAACATGCTCCTCATGACACTGTTAACCATCTGAAGGCCCGCCTGGTGGCCCGTGGCTTCACTCAACAACATGGCCTTGATTATGAGGAAACTTTCTCTCCGGTGGCTAAGCTCAACACCGTTCTTGTCCTGCTCTCCGTGGCTGTGCATCGCCACTGGCCCCTTCATCAGCTGGATATCAAGAATGCGTTCTTGAATGGTGATCTTCAGAAACCGTCTACATGCGCCAACCGCCCGGGTTTGAGACCACGGGGGACTCTCGTGTGTGTCTTCTGAAGAAATCCATTTATAGTCTCAAACAATCCCCTCGGGCGTGGTTTGACAAGTTTAGCAAGGTTGTTCGGGACATGGGCTTCACTTGAAGTTCCGCAGACTTCTCCCTATTCACTCGACACCGGGCAACAAGAACGGTCCTTCTGCTGGTTTATGTTGATGATATCCTACTCACTGGGGATGATTCAAAGCGGATTCACGCTTTTAAGCAACATCTGAGCACTGTGTTTCAGACCAAAGACCTGAGGCATCTTCGCTACTTCCTCGGTCTTGAGGTCGCACGACGTTCGGATGGGCTTGTCCTCTCCCAACGAAAGTATTGTCTTGATCTTCTCAAAGACGCTGGGAAGTCGGGTTGCAAGGCAGCTACTACTCCGATGGAGGCAAATCACAGCTTTGTGCTCATGCCTCTGATGATGATCTGCCTCTACAGAACCCGTAATACTATCGACGTCTTGTGGGAAAATTGATCTACCTAACGGTCACGAGGCCTGATATATCATTCGCTGTTGGGATTGTCAGTCGGTTCATGCCGTCTCCCCGGGTTTCTCATCTACAGGAGGTTGAACGGATTCTCCGATACCTTATGGAAGCTCCAGGTCAAGGGATGATTTACAAAATCTCCAACTCTACTCCAGCATTAGTTGCATATTCAGATGCCGATTATGTTGGCTCCCTGGACGATCGGCGGTCCACCAGTGGATTCTGTACATATTTTGGCGGTCATCTCATTACATGGAAAAGTAAAAAACAAGCTGTGGTTGCTCAGTCCTCCGCGGAAGCTGAATACCGATCGATGACATCGGTTGTCTCAGAACTCACATGGCTCGAAAGCCTCCTTGCTGACCTGGGTGTAAAACTTCCTTCATCTGCCGTTCTATTTTGTGACAGTGAAGCGACCATACACATTGCAAATAATCCGGTATTTCACGAGCGCACAAAACATATCGAGGTAGACTGTCATTTTATTCGGGAGAAAATTCAAATGAAGAAACTTGAATTAAATCATGTTCCGGGCACTGATCAAGTTGCAAACATTCTCACGAAGGCTTTATCAACTACCTTATTTTACCAGTGTTTGTCCAAGCTGGGTGCATATGACTTGTACGCTCTAGCTTGCGGGGGAGTGTTAGAGAAGCCCATTTGACAAAGGCCCATTATGTATTTTTTATTGTTATTTCTCTGTTCTCTTTAATCCCACACCATGTATAAGACCTCTCTCTCTCCATCCTATAAATATGTACTCATTCTTTGTATTTGATACAAGTGAACATATATAAAAGGTTCCTTTTTTCCATCTCTACAGTAATATTGCAAGATCCTTGAATTGTTTGGTATCCTTTTATCCCGATCTCGTGTTTTTCAGGATCATTGTATAAGACAGAACATTGGCAATGTTGGGAATCGTGGGGGCTTATACTAGTTGGAGGAGAACTGATTTCCGATGCTCTTTCAGCACTATCATTTGCAGTCCAACTGGTGAGGATGTTTGACGTTGGCATTACCTCTAGTTGAATATGCGTATTTTAGTTCTAGTTTGTTATTTTACCATTGCACATTACATGTGATATGTCATGTGTTTAGTTTCTTATATATATATATATATCTTTATTATATAATATTATAGGCATATTTGGAGCACACCATGAAACAGATCTGGACCGTCCGATCTCAAGGAAATCAAATCTGGCCATTGAATCTATAATATCTGGCCTGCTAATATCTAAATCTCCAGCCCCTGCACTGTTCATCTTCAAGAAAAACCCGATAGGCATCCCGCCCCTCACGGACTCACCCCCTTCGCCGCCGGCGGCCTGCCTGGAGCCCACCGGCGGGTTCGCCGGCCTCCGGCGAACCCGCCGAGGGTTGTCTGGCGGCGAGTGGGCAGGGCTACCGCCGCCGGACAACCCCCGGCGGGTTCGCCGGAGGCCGGCGGTGGCCCTGCCCGCTCGCCGCCGGACAACCCCCGACGGGTTGGGCTCCGGGCAGGCCACCGGCGGCGGCGGGGGTGAGTCCGTGAGGGGGCGGGAGGGGGCGAGATGCGTTTTATTTCCTTTTGTTTTATTTAATAATTAATTTAATAATTTATATTTTTTAAAAATAATAAAATTATTAAAATCCTTTTAAATGCTTTATAATTAGGCTTCGCTCGCCGGGGGCCGGGCAAAGCCCGCCGGGCGGTCAAGCGGGCGAAGCCCGCAACGACGCATCGAGAACGGGCGAAGCCCGTTCGAAGATGCTAGTGTGTGTATATATATATATGCTTGCCTTGTGTTAGGGTATCATAAGTTTTTAATCCTTCTCTACTTGGTATAAGAGCTTCGACGTCCCGATTTGCTTCCGTCGCTCGATTCGGATCTTGCCTCTTTCGCGTTTCGCTGCTTGTTGTCTCTAGATCCCACATCGTTGCCGCTGGATCGCGTATCGGCGTTGTTGGTTTCGCCTCTCTGCATCTCGCCCTCGCCTAGGGCATCCTCCAGCGGCGTCGCTCCCTCCGCAGCATCTCCCTCCTCGCCGTCGGTTCCACAACACCCAATTCCGTAGCTCATCACAACTACTCGTTCTGCAGCCCCCCACATCGTGTCCCATAGTCTCCGCATCGCCTCTTTCCACCTGTTCTATATGCGGCCCTTTGTCTCCGACCGTTTTGTCCTCCACGGGGGGCTACCAGAGACATCGTGGTCATATCCTCTTGTGTTCTCTCCGGCGGGGCGATCTAAGGGACACTCGTATGATGTGGTTTATTCCGTATTGAGGTCTTCTTGCTGTTGCCTTTGGACGATCATCGATGGGTACTTCCTCCGATATCTCACCTTCTCCCTAGATAGTTCCCCAGACAGTTCCCCAGACAGTTCTCTCTGGTGATCCTCCTCGGAGCCACGACCAATATGATTTATTAAAAATCACTACAATTTCCTTGGATGACACAAATTATCTTGAGTGGTCCTGGGCGGCACAACATGCTATTTGAAGTCCACCTGCTATATGGAAGTATTGATGGAACCACTTTTGCGCCACCACGTACATATCCCTCATGGAAAAAATGGGATGCGAATAATTCTTTGGTTGTCTCATGGTTACTCCACTCTATGTCTCCTCAGGTGTATCGCAACTACATACTTCTGTATTCTGCTCACGAAATCTGGACAAGGGCCCGTGACACCTACTCCCAGGAAGGGAGTTCGACGCACATTTATGAGCTCACTTGCCGTGTTTTGGAGCTAAAGCAGAGAACCATGCCCGTCTCTGCTTACTACTCTGAGTTCGATCATCTTTATCAGTAGCTGGACTACTTCAATACCTTTTCTGCTGCATACATTGTTGATGCGCAGGTTCTTCAAAAGTATAAAGACCGCTTTCATGTTCCTGTCTTTTTATGGGGCTCAATATGAAGTTTGATGTTGTTCGACTACATGTCCTCCATCACAAACCTCTTCCCTCTCTTAGGGAAGCGTTCAGTATGTTCCTCGGTGATGAGAATCGTCGTTGCTCACTTGGTTCCTTTACCGACTGCTCTGCTCTTGCTGGGATTGGTCGTGGTCCTTCTCCTTTCTCCTCTATATGTAGCCACTGTGGGAAGAAAGACATATGAAAGACGTCTGTTTTGTCTACACCCTCATCTTGTTCCCTCTGATCGGGGATCTGGTGCTCGTGGGAGAGGTGGTCATCGTGGTGGTCATCTGGATGGTTCCCGCACACACTATTCTGCGCATTCGACTGAAGTTTATGAGGACAGCCCCCTCCGGGGGCCTTTTTGTTGTGAAGTTAGAGGCCTTCCTCCGTCTATTGCGTTCACAACCTGACTCTACATCAGCTGATCCCACTGCTGCATTTGCTACTTCAGGTACCTTCGGTGCTCATGCTGTATCTTCATCCCATTTCGAGTGGATCATTGACTCGGGTGTGACGGATCACATGACCGACTCTGCCATAGGTTTTACCTCATATACTTCTCTCTGGTCGTGATAAGGTTATGGATGCTAATGGTTCCCTTTCTCCTATTGCTGACAAAGGAACCATTGCTTGTTCTCCTGACCTATCTCTTTCTTTGGTCTTGTATGTCCCTTCGTTTCCTTGCAATCTTCCCTTCATTAGTCACTTAGCTGCTTCTTTAAATTGCTCTGTAACTTTTTTTCTCGATGTTTGTGTGTTTCAGGATCTGGATACGAAGCGAATGCTTGGTAGTGGTAGGAATATTGAAGGACTATACTTGTTGAACTAGCTGTTATCTCCCAGTGATCTCTCGACCCCCCGCGCTCCGACTTTACATGACATCTGATGCTGACATCTTCGTTTCGGCCACCCTTCTGCTTTATATCTTACCAAACTATGTCCTACTTTCAGTTGTTTATTTAAATCATTTACTTGTGACACATGTGAATTATCAAAACATGCTCATCATTGTTTCAGTCATGTTTCTTTTCCTACTTACTGTCTGTTTGATGTAATTCATTATGGTGTTTGGGGTCCCTCCCCCGTGTTATCTTTATCCGGCTATAAATGATTTGTCACCTTTATTGATTGTTACTCCTATGCTACTTGGCTGTGTTTATTAAAAGGAAGAATGACGTGTTTTCTTGCTTTTATTCCTTTCATTAAATGGTTATGACACAGTTTAATGACACAATTCGTGTGCTTTGTCGTGATAATGCTGGGGAGTATGATGATCTAGGAGTGTTTGGTGCTTATCTTGCCGAATATGACATTTTTCACCAAACCACCAGTGTTCACACTCTACTCAAATGGCGTAGCCGAATGAAAAAATAGGCACTTACTGGAGGTTGCTCTGTGTTTGTTAATTGCTATGCACCTTCCCAAGTTCTATTGGGGTGATGCAGTTTTTGACTGCAGCATATCTCATTAATCGTGTTCTGATTCGCTCCCTTCACTACGATACTCCCCTTTCTCGTTCATCCCAGAAACACATTGTCAACACCTCTCCTCGCATATTTGGTTTTGTTTTCTTTGTTCATGTTCATACCCTGCATCGTGATAAATTGGACGTTCGTTCTCTTAAATTTATGTTTTGTTGGCTACTTTCCTACCACCAAAGGTTGTAGGTGTTACCACCCTCCTACGCGTCACTATTACTGCTCTGTTGATGTTACTTTTCGTGAGGGAGAGTCGTATTTTGGTTCTCGTCGGGGGGATACGAGTAGTTATATTGACGGGACCCTCGACTTTCCTTTTACGATTGTTGCTTCTCCTCATATACCTCCTCCACCTGCTCCAATTTCTCCCAGTACTGCTTCTATTCCTCATACTATTGTCTCTCACTTCTATTCCTCTTATGTTATACACATACTCTTGCAGACCTCGTATTGTTGAGCAAGTACTGTCCGTGGATGCCCTACCAGTGCCGGTGCCTGCTTTCCTCCAGATTCAGATGGTGACCTCGCTGTTCCCCTCACTCTTCTTAATGGTAATACTGGTGGCACAAAACACTTCGTTGTCAATTACATTTCTTATCATCATCTTTCTCATGCTCATCTATTGTGTTTCCTAAGATCTGGTAGGATGTTGTTCAGATACCTGAGTGGAAAAATGCTATGAAAAAAAGATGTGTGCTTTATAAAAAAATGGAACATGACAACTTGCGAGTCTTCCCCCGGGAAGCGAACAGTGAGATCACGTTGGATTTTCTCTGTTAAGTAGAATCAAGATGGGGTGGTGGAGAGGTATAAAATGCGTTTGGTCGCTCAGGGGTATACCCAAACCCAAAGAGTTGACTACCAAGAAACCATTGCCCCCGTTGCAAAGATGAATTCTATACGTGTGATTCTCTTTTGTGCTTTAAGTCTTGGGTGAGAGTTACAACAGCTTGATGTTAAAAATGTCGTCTTACATGGAAATCTGGAGGAAGAAGCCTACATGACTATTCCACCCGTCTTTACCAAAGGAGGGTCCAATGGAAAAGTTTGTCGTCTGGAGAAATCCATATATGACCTGAAACAATCCCCTAGAGCCTGGTTTGGACGGTTTAACAAAACCATGCTGCAACATCATCATTCAAGGGCCGGATGATCATACTCTTTTTATTAAGAGGAGGGGAACTCAAATATCAATACTCATTGTCTACGTGGATGACATCATCGTTACAAGAGATGACCTAGTGGATCATATTGATCATTCGACACGACTTTATGAGAATAGAGTTGAGTATCATTTGGGTCATCGTGGCTACACATCTCTATTTGAGGAACCCGAGTCAGGTCATCGTCGCTACACATCTCCTCTATTTGAGGAACCTGAGTTTATATACGCACGACCACCACCGCACCTTTGTAGGATCTACGCCTACCCACGAGTATGTCATGATTATGCTATGAACGCCCGTCTCGATGACCCTTAAGAATCCAATATAGGTCATTCTCATCAAATATTACATCACACGTAGTGATCTTCCTATTGTTCCAAAAATGGACACGACAGAGACCGAATTTCAGCAATGAGTTCTTAAGATGTTTGATCAATTGGATGCACAGTTTGATGACATTCGCACCCGTGTTGGTGCCATTGAGGGTCGGCAAGAGCACTTCACTTCACAAAGCAGGGAAACTTCACCTACTACTCCTGATGTTCTCTTTGAGGAAGCACGAACCGCCCTCCCAACACAGGATGTGCGTGTTAGGAGACAGCCACCACGAGAGACCGCTCTACTTAGAGAGCCTGCTCTCGACACTATACCTATTAGATACCTATTAATTAGCTCACTATTGAGCATAGACTTTTCGCACACTTCATCCGATGACACGCCGAGGTACATCACGATCCGGAGACGATAGCCTAGTAGTGATCTCGTGGTAGCCACCTTACCCCTTTTGGGGAACACGACTCTTTATGATGGTTTGCTTCTTGAGGACCATCACCCAATTGACGAGTTCTTTGACGACCCCCCTGTTGAACCTCCAGATAAGCCGCCTCGTTCTTGTAAGGATGAGATTCCGACGAGTGACACGTTTATGAGTATTAAGATGCTGACATATCTCTCATTATCGCCCTTGATTTTGATAGTGTTGCAGTGAGAGGATCTTAGGTGTATCATCCAGCATATAAGGTTCTCCCTAAGAACACGTAAGTATAATTCATATGTTTTGAGAGTTTGTCATTTGGTCGCACGCACTCGTGATGAGTCTTGTGAAGGGCACTCACCACATACTAGAGTCTCAACATATTGTCGATGCCTACGATTTTCACTTAGGTGATCTTCGTACTCGCGATGATTTTTCATGTCCCTCCTGGTGAGTCCCCTGATGAGTCACATTTCCATTGCGAGCATGTCACGTTTGTTGCGCTTCATTTGCACCATTGTTTGTACGAGGGCACACTTGATATTTTTAGAACTCATGTCAGTACTCGTCGCATTTGTGATGAATTTTATTTTACCCCTCCCGATGAACTCCCTGATAAGCCACATAGTGGATCACTGCTCATCTGAGATGCTTTTATCATCTGTAATACAATCGAGTTTGAGAGCGCTTCATGACTCATTGATCTTATGTCTTACTACTCGCACTTATAAAGACATTTCACGCACTTATAGAGACAGTTCGCGCAGTACATTAATATATCTTATTATTGATGTCTCTGATGTCCATTGGAGTGTTCATTACGTCCGCGTTGAATTCTTCTATGACCCACCTTCTGAACCTCCTGATCACGTACCTATCCTAAGAGTTTCTTATAGTACCTAAAATCCTCGGTTTACTGAGTTGGTCATGTTAGTAGTTCATCTTTTGCATTTGTTGTCTGTCCATTTACATCTAGTATTTGGTTCATTCGTGTCGCTTGATTCACATGTTATATATTTTGCATCATTTGCATGAGAAACATGAATTACTCCAGAAGAAAAAACTACTAGCAATTATGAATTATATAAGGTATGAGCAGATATGCACAGATGTGAACAACATTTTCGGGTGTGCGAGGATGTCATGGTCGGACTTGCAATGAGGGGCTTCCAAAAGGATCCGCTACTAAAATACAACTTAAGCGAATGAGTTCTTATAGGGTTAGAAAGAAAGTTGAGACAAATGCCCACGAGATTGATTTCCCTGCATATATGAATGTTCATCTCGTATTTAATATGAAAGATTTGACACATTACTTTGAGCTTCTCGAGCTTTGAAACTCATACCTTAAGCTTTATTTGACACCCTCCCAGTTAAAATTTAACACTTCCCCTGTTCACCTTGGACGAGCACCCACGGAGTTACCCACACGTCCTATGATTCTACCGGGTTTCTAGATCCACCAATACGAGAGGTGAGAGTTTAAAACATTAGTGATATTGTGATGGACGAGTGCACCACCACTACAGACGGTCTTTTTGCCATCACTTGGTGCACGGGAGTGGACAATCCACCTTTGTTGATACTTTGATACCAACGAAGGAGCTTGACACTTACCCCCGATCTTCGACTACAACTCATTCATCTTCATTTCTCGGAGATGAATGCTTTTCAGTCAGGAGGAATTGATGGGGATCGACCGCATGATTGTGTTCGATGGAGGAGATCAGATCACCTCTCGACAGGATCCGTTTTTGCATTTTGGCGGAGATGCGTTGATCAGATCTGCGATCCAAGACCACGAGCGCGTCCAGAACGTTGCTTTTCATTTTATATGTATTTATTTATTTTTTGGTGTATATTTAATGTTTTGGGACACCAGGCGTAACAGACGATCATAACCATTCATGCCGAATGCCCAACTGCCCACTCTTGTTATAAATAAGGGCAGATGCTGCAGCTTACAAGCATTGCTGATTTTGTGAGAGATTCCAAAATTCTGACAATATTCGCGGTGCGATGCTGCGAGCCTGGGGTGCGACGTTCCGGTTAAATTTCAGTTTTCATTTGTTTCCATTTATTTCACAGTTATTTTTACTGTTCCCGTATCCCACCCACGATCTCTTCTTTTGAAGGAGAAAACCGCTCTTATTCATCCTGCATCGCACGATTCTCATCATATTCACCATCCCCTCCATGCATGCAACTGTAGAGCCACACATCTCTTCATCCAACACTTCTCATATCATTGACGTGAACGCTGCATCCCGCCCTGGTCTCCCTCGCCTGGACGGTCAAAGACAATGTCCATTCTTCTGGACCCGTTTCCACCGCTCATCTTGAATCCCTCAGACGCAACATACCATTTCTATTGTTCTCTCCCTCAACAGGAGCCACACACCTCCCTCGTCTAATGTTTCCCTTCTCCAGTCGCCATTTCCATTGTAATTTCTCCTCTGTCGAATGACATTCCCAATCCTGCTCTCCCGTCGATCCCCCCTTCACAGCAAGCCAATCTTCTCCCCAGAGTAATCCTTCCTCCTCCCTTCCCTGTTTAGTCTTGAAACCACCACCAGCCCTAATTGACTCCTCCCATAATTTCCAGCCAAGCCAAGCCTTCCACGCATTTCCTCTGCCACCAGTTTCAGTCCAGCATTCTGCCCCTTCCATTCATAAAGACCCAATCCAACAACACCTCTACTCATACCTTTTGTTAGTTCTAAAATTGCTTATTTTTAGGGCTGTTGTTACGCCCCCGGATGGCGTCCGACTATTTGGGCGTCAATATGCGCGCAGGCGGAAGGAGGAGATAAGCAACGATGGGGCTGAACCATCCGGTTCAGTCCCCTCTCACTAAGCCGACGGGTTGGGGCTGAACCACCTGGTTCAACCCCATGTGTCGGGGGGCCGGCCGGCCCCCTCTTGGCCCCGGGTATAAATATCCCCGGGGTGGTTCTCCTGGTTCATCATGCAAGTACACGGTATTCTTCTCCTCCCTCCTTCAAACCCTAATTTCTATTTCTTCTTTAGATCTCTACCCCATCTTCCTTTAGATCTCTATCTCCTTCATAACATTTGGTATCAGAGGCTCGCTCTTCCACCATGGTTAACACCCGCACGCAAGAGGAAACCAATCGATTCGAAACCCTAGAAAAAACTTTGTTGGATTGACGGACTTGGTGGCCTCCATCGAGAAAAGATGAGGACTTCAACTCAACAATTGAAAGAATGACTCGACGCTCGGATGGATGAAATCAAGGCATTGCTAGGGCAAAATTTGAAAGGAAAAGCACTGGTGGGCGAGGAAAACAGCGGATCTCCGCAATCGGGACCGGAGACGGCGGGATCCCACCCAACAGGCCCGACGGGGGGGGGGGGACCGCGATCAGGGCCAGTACGCATCGCGCGTGGATGGGCGCAATCGACGATCGGTTTCGCCCGATCTAGATCGGCGCCGGATCGTCCCCGATCGGGACCGGGGAGCCTGTTGCGGGCCGCGACACTTGGCAGCATGGCGGGGACGATACAGGAGGGGTCGGGCGACCTCCAGGGCAGGCCGGATTTCCTCCGGGGGGAACGAGAGGGCTTCTCCCTCACCCGTGAGGTGTTGAAGAACAAGGAGGCTTCAGGAACGGGGTTCCGTGGGGCGCGTTACCTCCTCCGTCGGGAGGAATGCATCAACACGGGTGCCCAAGCGATTATCCTGACCCGAGAGAGCAAAGGAGACCGACGTGCTTTGGTAATGAGCCGGGGTGGCACAGACAAACCGCTCTGCGGGCATACATTCCCCCAAAATTAACTCGCATAAACTTCCCTAAATTCAATGGGGGGACGCGTTGGAGTGGGTGCAAAAGGCGGAGCTTTTCTTCAGTTATCAAGATGTACCCGAAGGCCAGTGGGTACAACTCGCGTCGTTTCACCTGAAAGATGACGCCTTTCAGTCGACGTAGTGGTTTTTGCGAGGCCGGGACTATGTGTCGTGGACAGAATTTGTCGAGGGCTTTACGACCCGATTTGGACCCTTGGAGTACGAGCATTTCGAGGCTCTTGTCCAGAAGTTGTCGGAGAAGGGGATGGTAATGGAGTATCGTACGAAATTTGAAAAATTAGCGAACAGGGTGCACTGGGAAGAAAGAACGCTGCTTAGCTGTTTTGTCTCGGGGCTCAAGCAGCACCTGTGCGAAGAGGTGCAAGCACACATGCCCCGCAACTTAAATCATGCCATCACCTTGGCTCGCATTCAGGTGGAGCGCTTCAACAAGCAACGCACCCGTACCACCGCACGATCGACAGCTGTCCCAACCGGCGTAAGAAAGGAAACTTTAGCGGGTGGCAAACCGACAGTGACCCGACTCTCATGGGCCGAACTGCAGGCCAGAAAAGAGGACCTGTGCTTCAACTGCGATGACAAGTTCACACCGGGACACAAATGCAAGAAGATACAAGTATTTATGTTTCATGAGGATACCGAGGATGGGTGCCTCACCGAATCCGAGTGGGGCGGAGACTTGGACTTGACGGAGTTCGGCGTGTCCTTACAGACGATGAAGGGATGCAACGCGCCTCCCACGATGAGGATGGCAGGGAAAGTCAGCCAGGAGTAGGTGACTATTCTGGTGGATAGTGGGAGTACTCATAACTTCATCCATCCAGATGTGGCGAAAAAGGTGGGGTACGAGATTGATCGAGCAACTGCCTGTCATGTTATGATGGCCGATGGGAGCAAATTTCAGTGCGAAGGGGTTATGAAGGGGGTGGAGTTACGGATACAGGGGTACATAGGACCCACATACGTCTACCTCCCACCCATCAGAGGGTCAGACATGGTGCTCAGGGTACAGTGGCAGCAGCAGCTGCACAGGGTGATCTTCGATTGGGACTAGATGACCATGAAGTTCCTCCAGCAAGGAAGGCAATATTGTCTGGGCGGCCTCAAAACGTATCCGTTGAAGGAGATCTCATCTCGCAGCTTAGAACGTCTGGGGAACAAGGCAGTACGATGGCTATGATTATGGATATTACGGCGACTTCCGGAGCACCCCTGGCAGTGCACGAGCAGATGCGGGCACTACTGACTCAGTATGCAGACATATTTCAGACACCTCAGACCCTCCCACCTCCGAGGTTCCGAGATCACCAGATCCAGCTGAAGACCGGAGCAGAACCCCACTAATATTCGGCCGTACCGCTATCCTTACATCCAGAAGACCGAGATCGAGCGCAGCGTCCGGGAAATGCTCTCCGCCGGACTCATCCACCCAAGTATTAGTTCTTTCTCCTCTCCCATCATCCTAGTCAAAAAGGACGGATCCTGGCGTTTTTGCATGGACTACCGCGGTCTGAACAGTTCGACCATCAAGGATAAGTTTCCCATACCGCTGAACGAAGAACTGCTGGATGAGCTGCACGACGCCTCTCTTTTTACCAAACTAGACCTCTGGTCGGGTTACCACCAGATTCACATGCAGGAGGACGACATTCACAAGACCGCATTCCGCACACATGACGGACATTACGAGTTCCCCGTGATGCCCTTTGGGCTGACCAACGCCCCTTCCACTTTTCAAGCAGTCATGAACGAGATATTTCGACCTCTTCTCCGTCCTTCCGTGTTGATATTCTTTGATGACATCCTCATCTACAGTACTAGTTGGGAAGTTCACCTCACTCATGTGGAGCAGGTCTTTTCCATCCTCCGCCAACACCAACTCTATGTCAAGCAGTCCAAGTGTTCCTTTGGACAGGAGGAAGTCGAGTACTTGGGTCATTTGGTCTCGGCGGAGGGAGTCAAGGCGGACCCCAAGAAGATCGAGAGCATGCTGCCGTGGCCGCGACCCCAGACTGTGCGAGCACTGCGGGGCTTTTTGGGCCTCACCGGCTACTACAGAAGATTCGTGAAGGACTATGACAAGATCGCCAGACCCCTTACTCAGCTGCTACAGGAAGACGCTTTCGTTTGGCAGGCCGAGGCCGAGGCAGCCTTTCAGTCCCTCAAGGAGGCCATGACGTCCACGCCGGTTCTTGCTCTTCCGGATTTCACCAAGGAGTTTGTGCTTGAGACCGATGTGTCAGGCGTGGGCATTGGGGCCGTACTGATGCAGGAGCGCCGGCCCCTAACATTCTACAACAAAGCTTTGGCACCCTGCATGTTGGGACTCTCCACATATGAGAAAGAAATGCTGGCCATCATTCATGCGGTGGCCCTGTGGAGGCCGTACCTGTTGGGGCGACACTTCAAGACCCGCACCGACCACTAGAGTCTGAAGCATCTTTTGGAACAACGAGTCTCCTCTCCTCTCCAACAAAAATGGGTCACGAAATTATTGGGCTATGATTATGAGATCCTCTATAGGAAGGACAAGGAGAACCTGGTTGCCGACGTCTTATCTCGCTTACCGGAGGGAGCCGTTGCTCAAATATCGGGCCCTTTGCTCGACTCCCTCAACGACATACATGAGTAGATCATGCGGGATTCAGAGCCGCGTACCGTCGTGGAAGCTATTCGATTGGGACATGACACTGCACCCGACTATCACCTCCAGAACAACAGGCTATACTATCAGGGCAGGGTGGTCATCCCCGCCCAGCCTGCTTGGATGGTAGTCATGATGCATGAATTCCACTCTTCAACGACCGGCGGTCACGCGGGCGTCCTCCTCACCCTCCAGCGGGCACGGGCAAATGTTTTCTGGAAGGGGCTACGACGTGACATACAACAGTTTGTGCAGCAGTGTGACATATGTCAACGACAAAAATATGAGAATACTCCCCACGCCGGCCTACTCACACCATTGGAGATCCCACACCACATCTGGGACACCGTATCCATGGACTTCATTGACGGCCTGCCTAAATCTCAAGGCAAGTTCGTTATCCTGGTAGTGGTGGACAAGTTGTCTAAATATGGACATTTCTTGGACCTGAGTCATCCCTACACCGGCGAGTCTGTCGCCGATCTCTTCGCTCAAGAAATCGTACGCCTTCATGGCATTCCGCGTGCCATCATTTCCGACCGCGACCCGACGTTTGTGGGGGCTTTTTGGAAGGAGCTCTTTCGCTTACAGGGGACCTGCTTACGTTTCAGCACAACCCATCATCCCCAGACAGATGACCAAATAGAAGTTCTCAATCGGAGTCTCGAGACATACCTTCGCTGTTTTGTGATGGACGAGCCGCGGACTTGGACAGATTGGCTGCATTGGGCCGAATACTGCTACAACACCTCTTACCATTCAGCAAGCAAATTGACCCCTTTCGAGGTCGTGTACGACCGCCCTCCGCCCACGTTGAGCAGTTATGAACCGGGCAGTACAGCGTTGCCAGCAGTTGACCGGGCACTCCGTGATCGGGACCGCACCCTCATCACCTTGCGGGAGAACCTCCGGACAACACAAGATCGCATGAAGAATCAATCAGATAAACATCGCAAGGACTGGGAGTTCGCAGTTGGCAATGAAGTGTTTCTCAAGCTCCGTTCCTACAGGCAGTTGTCAGTGCCCCGCCGAACATACCAGAAATTGTCACCGCGTTATTATGGTCCGTTCCGTATCCTTTGTTGCGTCGGTCCTGTCGCTTACACCTTGGAATTGCCGGAAGGATCGCGGATACACTCGACATTTCATGTGTCCTTATTAAAGCGGAAGATTGACAACACAGTCCAAACGAGTCTTTTCCTACCCGAGGCAACGGTCGCAGGCGAACTACGACCTCTCCTCGAGGACATCCTGATGATCAAGTGAAAACACCGTGTTGCAGAGTATCGTCCTGAGATACTTGTCAAATAGAAGCATCTAACAGCATCTCACAATACATGGGTGGATTTGATGGAGTTCCAGGAGCTCTACCCGGACTACCACCTTGGGGACAAGCTGATTCTTGATGGGGAAGGGAATCTTACGCCCCCAAATGACGTCTGACTATTTGGGCGTCAATATGCGCGCAGGTGGAAGGAGGAGACAAGCAACAACGGGGCTGAACCGTCTGGTTCAGCCCCCTCTCACTAAGCTGACGTGTTGGGGCTGAACCACCCGGTTCAGCCCCATGTGTGGGGCCGGCCCCCTCTTGGCCCTGGGTATAAATATCCCCGGGGTGGTTCTTTCCACCAAAACCATTCCTTAATTTTCTCAAAATTAAATCAGAAACAGAGAAATCCCCTTCGTTGCAATTATTAAAAATACAAAAAAATGATAGAAAATCCCCAAATATTTTCCGGGTGCATGTGTTCTCTCTACTACCATGAGTTTTCTCATAATTTTCTATTTAATGTAAAGCCCAATGTAATTTCAAAAGCAGGAAAAATCCTTTCATTTTAATTTTAAAAATTACTAAATCATATCAGAAAAATCCCAAATTTTTTGTGGAGATCCCTTATATTATGTATAACTTTCATGCTCAACACTTCCTCATCAAAGATATCAATCTGCCTTAAAAAATCAAAACTTCTCTGATTGTTGGGGTTCTCAGATAACACATATCTTAAATGTATCTGTCCGACTGAGATAGAGCTAGACTTCACGTATTTGACTATCCCCACAACAAAACAAGCATCGATTCGCTGTGGGGAAGCAATCATTAGCTCGATTTATTTAATAAAATCTATACTACCCGATCTCCCGGTGAAGATCAGATGACATATGTACGTCTTCATGCGACAGAGGCTTTCGGGCCTCTGTCATTGCCGTCCGATCGTCGGATGGCCGCATCTCCACCCCCGACCGGCTCACCGGGGGCCGTAGATCCCTCCAGCGGTAGTTCGGTGGCCTGGCGCCGCCGGCGACCGCCACAGCTGTACTTACAGAGCACATCACCGAATAGAGCACCACCGGAGCTCCATTCTCCTGTGATTTCACCGCCTTGGTGCCTCCCAGAGAGGTTTCCTGAGCCCTTCTTCGACGAGGCACTGCCCCATGCAGGCCAGGAGGTACTGGGGGCCTGATCAATGCACAGCTTGCCACCCCGAGCTCATCCAGGCTCGGTGGAGCCGCGACGACGCTCCGGCGGCGGGAGCCTGCATGCAAGGCGTCCAGAAGTTGGGGAGGAAGAGGAGGAGGTTCCACTTATGTTTGGGGCTTCTGGGAGCTTCCTGGCAAGTGTGTCATGGGAGGTGGCGGAAGAGGAGCGGGCTCGGCTAGGGTTTCTCTGACGAGGTGGGGATCCGGGATCCGACAGGGGGTGGCTTGGGGTCGGCCTGAGCTAGAAAGTGGAGTGAGGTTGATCTGGAAGACAGGGGTCCTATTTATAAGTAGAGACACCCAACCTCCCCCTCCATCTCACAGTGTGGGATAAATTCTTGGGGTTAGGGTTTGGCTTAATCTTAGTTGGGTTAAGTAGTTGGCCTCTGTCTGATTGGGGAGGTACAACTAGCTGTTTAGGTCATGGAGGTTAGGACTTGGCTAGTCTTGGGATTTGGTTTGGGGAAGAAAGAGAAAGTGTGGGTTTTGTTCTTCCCCAAGCCTTACCTTAGTCCTCAAGCCTCTTCGACCAACTGGTACTTGGAATTAGAGCCCAATTTAGGGTTGAAAGTGGACATAATGGAGCTTTGGTGAGTTGAGCCTCAAGTGGTGGTGAAAGAAATTGTACCTAATCACCTAGAGGGGGGGGGAAGGGTGAATATGTGACCTTAATCCTTTTAAACTTTTAGGCAGAATTAATCACAAAATTCACAGAACTTTAAACAACAAACACAGAATCAGTCACACACAGAGTACACACAGTTTTATAGTGGTTCCACAAGGTCTGGGTACATCCACTTTCCCCCTTCGCCTATCTAGTAGTGTACTAGATTCGGCCAAACTTCTCCACTACTTCTCAGATCCTCAGATCTTACAGCTCAGAACCTTAAACAGGTTCCTACAACTCAGAGTGATCCCACTCCTACAACTCAGACACACAGCCCTACCACTCAGTCTTCACCAAGACCTACACTCAGCCTTCACCAAGGCCTACACTCAGCCTTCAACAAGGCCTACATTCAGAGAAATGAATCTCCTACACTCAGGCACACAGACCCTACCACTCAGCATTTATAATTTCAGGCTTACAACTCAGATTCCCTTAGGATCCTACAAGAAATTAAAATTACAAAGTATATACCCACAACTCAGAATGAGAGAGAAGAGTTGTCTGATTTCTTGAAGAGTTCTTGAAAGAATTTTGCTGAGATCAACCTCCCTTGGCTTTCTTCAAAACTTCTTAAATTAGAACACAGTAGGGTTGATTCTCTATGCAGATGATCTTCAATCACTGCTGACTTAAGAATCAGATCTCAATCTGAAACTTTTCTTCACAGCCTGGTTCAACAGCTGTCTTCTTGGAATGAGCTCTCTCTCTCCAACTTCTTAGATCTTCACTTGAAGGTCTTCTTCTTGTTGTGTTGTGCTTCAATGATTCATTGCTCTCTTTCAATTCATTTTACTGTCGAAGGAGAAGGGTCTTTATATAGACTTTCTCCAAGGTAACCGGCTGTTCCGGTACCTAACAACTTTCTGACAGCTCTGACAGTTGCAGTAGACCGGCTGGAATGACAGCTATCAAGTCATCCAGTCACTTCTTGAATTCTCTGTAACTGTCTGAAAGTGTCGAGACAGTCAGTCTTTAAGTGTCGACACTGATAGACTAAGTGTCGACACAAGTAGACTAAGTGTCGACACTAGCCTTCATGGTGTCGACACAACTCCTTGTGTTGTAGAAATTATTTCTCGACACTGCTTCTTCAGAATGTGTCGACACTGATCCTGTGTGTCGATACAAGTCCTTCTTCTTTGATACTTAGTTGATTTCTGCTAAGTGTCGACACAACTCATTTGTGTCGACACATCTTCTTGTGTTGATACTTGCTAAGTGTCGACACATTTCCTTGGTGTCGACACATGTCTTCTGTGTTGATACTTTTTACTGAGTGTCGACACATCTCCTTTGTGTCGACACATTTTTCATGTGTTGAGACTTTGGCTGAGTGTCGACACATCTCCTTTGTGTCGACACTTGTACTTAGAATTTGTTGAAATTTGCTGAGTGTCGACACAGTCTCCTAGTGTCGACACCTGTACTTGAATTTTGTTGAAGTTTTGCTGAGTGTCGACACAGCCTCCTAGTGTCGACACTTTTGATGTCGACAAAGTTCCTCTGTGTGTCGACACTGCTTCTAAGTGTCGACACTGATTATGTAGACATTTCTTCATTGAGTGTCGACACAGTCTGTATGTGTCGACACTTTTCTTCTGGTGCCGACTCTGCATTCATGGTGTCGACACAATTACTCCAAGTGTTGACACTGCTTCTCTAGTTGTCGACACTAGTCTTCTTAAGTGTCGACACTTTTCTTCTGGGTGTCGACACATGGACTTAGAAATTTTTCAGCTTTTCCTGCAATTACTTAAGCTGCACACATCAACTCAAAAACACATCAAATACACCATGATGTATATCATTGAGTAGGGTGAGACTTCTTCAAATCAGGTACATATATTCCAATGTACCCAACAATCTCCCCCTATTTGGAGAAGTCATAACCCTTAGTCGATGATATACACCATACATAACAAATTCACAGTATGATGTAAAACAGTAATACATGACAGGAAAAATACTTAAACATGAACAAAACATGTATATACAAATAACTCAGAACAATTGATGTAATAGATTTAAACCATGACACAATGTTCTTACAGATTCCAATATTTTCATTTGTCAAAATTTACATAGAATTTTAATACAAATGATTACAATTGTAAACTAAAGAAAATGCTATCCTATTACTGCTCAGGCTCCTTGATTACAATCCCTTTTCCAGATTGAATCTTTGCTTGAACTGGGGCTTCAACATCTTCAGCAGCAGCAGACTTCTTTCCCTTAAGATCTTTCTTTTTCAATTCTTCAGCATTTATCTTTTGCCTTTCAAAATAATGATAAGGCTTGGGAAAATACTTGCTAGGCTCCTGAGCAGTAGAAGGTAGCTTTTCCAATTTAGCCTTTCTTCTATATTGCACAATGGCCTCTTGCCTATTCTCATGCTTCCTCCACTGCAGGTCAGAATACCATTTGCCTCTATCCAGAATATTATCTTTAGCAGCCTTTCAAGCAGTCAAAATGATATTCCTGGAGGTGGGGCTTCATTGTTCAAAATCAGGCCTAAGTTCAGCTTGCTCTCTGAACTTTTTCTTAGATAATTGTGCTTCTTGTTCTTTTAGAACTGCCTCTAGCACTGGCTGTACTACTTTCTCCAAAATAATATTCAGATTACCATCAAGAGGACTATACATAGACTGTACCTCCTGATGTATCATATCAAAGTTTGCTGGAGGGTATATTACCTGAGCTACTTCAGCTGGCTCTCCTCCAAAGTAAGCAGGATTTATTCCAGACTCTGCCACATTATCATCATCACATTAGGGTGGATATTCAAGGGTGGCTCTGATGGAATTTGAAATCCACTTTGCATGATCAGAGCCTGCCTTGACTAATACCCTCTCCCCCTTTATGACTTCTCTTTCAATGTGATCCCTCAGATCATCTTTCTGAAACCTTATCTGTGCATTCAAATAGTTTACTCCATCCTTATAGAAATGTTTAAACTTCTGAAGCTGTTGAGCTATAGCCTTCTGGGAATCTTCAAGCACAGTTTTAAAAGCAGTAAGACTCTCTTGTAACCTTTTATCAAAAGCTTCTTTGGCTTTTGCACTTTCTGCAGACTGTGCAGTGACTATATTCTTTATCTCAGTGACAATGAAATTATGGGAAGCTGTTAGATTATCATTCATTTTTATCTGATTCTCCAGTACATATCCTTGTTTGACAGCCATGTCATCCACTTGAGTCTTAATCTTCTCTTGATGTGTAGCCAAATAGACAACTGCATTTCCTATTTTATGGAAGCAGTCAGTCATTTTTTTCTTGTTCAGATTCACTTCAAATCTGATTGACTTGATGTCTTGGGCCAGATCAAATTGCAGTGACTTATGACCTTCATCTACATACTTTTCCAGAGCTTGCCTTTGCTCATCCAGCTTAATCTGCATTGCCACCATCAGAGAATTATAGTCAGTAGATGGTGCAGGCTGTGGTGCAATAGTTTGTAAAGCCTTTTTGTAAGTCTGGCTTTTTCTTTTGAAGACCTGGAACTTCCTTTTCTTTGCTCTAACAGCCTCTTCATCTTCAGATGCAGATGTGCTAGCTATATCAACCCTGTCCTTAGGACTAGAATGTGAATCCTTCTCAGTCCTTTGTGGTGCTTCAGCATCCTTTGGCTTCTCTGTCTCTTGTGGAGCAGTTTCCTCTATCATCTCTATATGCTCCCCCTCAATAGTGATCTCCCCCTCAGCAGCAGCTTTCTCTTTCTCAAAATCTGTCTGTAGAAGATCAGGAAACAGTTCTTCGAATGTGAATTCCTGTTGAGGTTGACTTGGTGAATCCCTGATCTCAGGAGCAGCTGATACCTCTTTCTCAGCTACAGATGTGTCCTCCATGACCACATCTTGGGGTTGGCTATGTGTCTGTGTTTGCTGATTAACATTAGGTAATGAATCAGACAAAACATCATCCTCAATAGGGAAATCTAATTTATTAATTTCAGTTATTACCTCAAGTATTGTGTGGGTAGCCCTTTCACTCTCTAGTGGAGTTGGCTCTTCCACTACAAAAGGCTCCCCCTGGAGTGGATCCAGGTGAATTGGGCTTGCTGTTGGTAGCTCCCCCTGCCTTGGTACATCTTCTTGTCCAGCAGGAGACTGACCAGCATTTTCAGTTTCTTGTTCACCATCAGAAGTAAACACTACTTGCTCTTCAGAGCTGCTAGAGGATTCTTGTGCCACAGTGACTGTTTTCCTCTTCTTTTTCTGAGGTGTGTCCTTTACTGGAGATGGCAGTTCTTTAGTCAGTACTCTTTCCCACCTAGAGAAAATTCTCATATCCATCTTCCTCATGTGGTTAATCTTTGAACCTGCAGCTTGGTTCATTACCTCAGGTATACTGCCAGCTAGGTAAAGACTTAGTATTCTACCCAGATTGGGGTTCTTCATACTTTCTTTAATCTTATCAAACATAACTGTAGCCCAATCAGTATTCAGTTTGAATATTATCCTTGTTATTAGACTAAACATATGAGCTGAAATTCTGTCATGCCCTCCAGACTTGCTCAGTATGACCTTGCCCACAATCTCAGATAGAAACTTGCCTTGCATATTCATTCCCTTTCTGTTGAAAACAGATCCAATTTTCATTTTGGAGTCCAGTCCACACTATGTTAGTGCCTCTCTTGTCTTAGAAGCAGACACATCTTCCTCTTCCTTTGTCCTTGGTAGTTGAAGGACTTTTCTTAGACTTTTAGGAGAGACCTTCACCTTTGCCCCATGAACTCTGGACTTAATCTTGAGTCCTGATTCATCTAGAGTTGCTCCATTCAGAAATTTGAGGACTTCCTTCTTCCATATCTTGATCGGTTCTGATACAAGAAATTCCAACCCAGTCTCGGCAATTAGGGTTACCACGCCTTTGATTTCAGGTTCCGCGTCATCAAAAGCGTGTCGCACGAGCTCATATCTTTCATTAACATTCTCTTCTAGCTTGGCCGCCATTAGGGTTTGAAGAAAATTTGAATTTAGAGAAGAGAGGTGTCGACACACAAGTTTGGTCTCGAAACTTTGGTGAGCGTGTCGACAAACAATGACAAAAACCTATTTATACCTTTCTAGAATCGAATATGAAAGGACGCGTCAAAATACTTAAATTGTGTCGACACTGTTGAAAATTGTCGACACAGACTTATAATGTCTCGACAACTATGTGTCGACACAAGTATAGTCGACAGAATATATGTGTCGACACTTGTATATGTGTCGACACCACTCAGCTCGACACTTAGTCGAGACTTTACTAGAATAATTCTGTATAAATCCTAAGTGTCGACACCACCTTGGATGTGTCGACACCTACCCTGCATGTGGCGACACTAATTCTCTGAAGTGTCGACACAGACTTCCTAGATGTGTCGACACCTTTTCTCTGAAGTGTCGACACCACTTCTATGTCTCGACACAGACAACTCTGTGTGTCGACACTATTTTACTTAGCCAATTTTTTTTTGTAAACTATTTTAAGTTTAACATACCTAATTCAATTTTAAATTTATTGAATTTGGTTTCATCTAAAGGCTTAGTATACATGTCAGCTAGCTGATTATCTGTATTAATATACTCTAGTGAAATATCTCCTTTTTTCACATGTTCTCTTAGAAAATGGTATTTTATTTCTATGTGCTTAGTCCTACTATGTGAGACATGATTATTTGCAATAGAAATAGCACTAGTATAATCACAAAATAAAAGTGTTCTACTTACTTGTATACCATAATCTTCTAGCTGATGTTGTATCCATAGTAGTTGTGCACAGCAGCTTTCTGCAGCCACATACTCTGATTCTGCTGTGCAGATAGCCACACTTGTTTGTTTCTTGCTACTCCATGATATCAGCCTTCCACCTAGGAATTGACAGGTACCAGTTGTACTCTTCCTATCTTCCTTGCAGCCTGCAAAGTCTGCATCTGAATAACCTGTCAGTACAACGTCTCCATTCTTAGGGTACCAAAGACCCAGATAAGATGTACCCTTTAGATATCTCAAAATTCTTTTGACTGCTGTCAAATGAGATTCTTTAGGGCAACATTGATACTTAGCACAGACACATGTAGCATATATGATATCTGGTCTACTAACAGTCAAATATAATAGGGAGCCAACTATCCCTCTATACAAAGTCTCATCTACAGGTTTCCCTGCATCACCTTTGCTAAGAGACATACTTGACACCATAAAAGTTTTCATGGTACTGGATGATTCCATACCATACTTCCTTATTAATTCTAGGGTGAACTTAGACTGGCATATGGATTAACCATTCTCAGTCTATCTAACTTGGAGACCCAAGAAGAACTTAAGTTCCCCCATACTGCTCATTTCAAATTGTCCTTGCATAAGTTTTGCAAACTTTTTGCAAAGACTACTTTCTGTAGACCCAAATATGATGTCATCTACATATATTTGGACTAAGATGATCTTGCCTCTGGATTCCCTAAGAAATAGAGTCTTGTCTATTTTCCCTCTTGTGAATTTATTCTCAATGAGGAAACTAGACAGGGTTTCATACCAAGCCCTAGGGGCTTGTTTTAACCCATACAAAGCCTTACTAAGTCTATAGACATAATTAGGTTTGATAGAATAACAAAACCTGATGGCTGTTCCACATAGACATCTTCTTTCAGATTTCCATTCAGAAAGACTGACTTAACATCCATTTGATATACTTTAAACCCTTGATAGGTTGCATAAGCCAGAAACATCCTTATAGCTTCCAGTCTGGCTACTGGAGTAAAGCTTTGATCAAAGTCAATACCTTCTTCCTGCCTATAACCTTTTGCAATCAATCTTGCTTTGTTCTTTATAATAACTACATGTTCATCCAACTTGTTCCTAAAGATCCACTTAGTCCCAATAATGTTGTGGTCTTTTGGTTTAGGAACTAGCTCCCAGACATTGCATCTTTTGAACTGATTCAGCTCCTCTTGCATAGCCTCAATCCAATGAGGGTCTAGGATTGCTTCTTCAAATTTCTTTGGCTCTACTTGGGATAGAAAGCTGGAGTAGAGAACTGAACTTAGATTCCTGCTCCTTGTTTGTACCCCTTGTCTGAGATCACCAATAATTTGATTGGCTGGATGATCTTTTAGATGCCTATTTGCTGGAGGCAGCCTGTCTTCAAGTTGTACTCCTTCAGCTTCTTCAACTTGCTGCACCCCTTGGTCTTCTTCTGCATCAGGTGTATCTAGTACTCCCCCTGGACAACAACCACTATCATCCACTTGCTGACTTGCAGTAGATCCTTCTTCAATAGTAAGCTTGTCCATCTTCTCAGTCACACCTGTGGAGCTGCAAATACTTTTAGACAATTCATTGTTAATGAGTCTGGCTTCATCAAAAATTACATGAACAGACTCTTTTACAACTTGAGTAGTCAAGTTGTAGACCCTATAAGCATTAATGTTGTTGTTGTACCCAACAAAGATCCCCTCTTGGGATTTGGCAGCAAACTTGGTTGAGTAAGACTTTCCATTATTAAGTATATAACATTTACAACCAAAGATCCTGAAATAGGATAGATTTGGTTTTCTGCCCTTCACAATCTCATAGGGGGTCTTATTGTGACTCTTGGTGATAGTAGCCCTGTTAATTACATGACATGCAATGTTTACTGCCTCAGCCCAGAAATATTCTGGGAGAGATGTGTCACTTAATAGGGTTCTACCAGCCTCTATCAAGGTTCTATTTTTCCTTTCAGCAATACCATTTTGCTGAGGTGTTCTTGGTGAAGAAAATTCCTGAAAAATTTCAAATTCTTCACAAAGTTTTGTCATACTGTCAGACTGAAATTCAGTATCATGATCACTTCTGATTTTGACCACTGTACTGTCCAATTCATTCTGAATTTGTTTAACAAAACTGTATAAGATACTTGGAGTTTCAGATTTCTGTCTAAGGAAGAACACCCAGGAAAACCTTGAGTAGTCATCTACAACCACAAATGTGTAAACATTCCTATATATGATGTGAACTGGCATAGGACCAAAAAGATCCATATGCAAGAGGTATAAGCACCTCACAGCATCTTTGTTCTCAATGCTATTAAATGTGGATCTGGTCTGCTTGCCCTTTTGACAACTGAGCATATCTCATCCTTAATACACTTAACCTGAGGATCATTCCTCACTAACTCTTTACTATAGAGTTGACCAATTGTCTTATAGTTAAGATGAGCTAGCCTCTTGTGCCATTTGACACAATGAGAGACTTTCTCATCAGCTACAAGACACACAAGTGAAACATTGTTCTCACACATAATGTCTAGACAATAGACATTTCTCTTCCTATAACCTGTCAGAATGATCTTTTGATCATTTGACCTCCTGATATGACAACCATCCTTGACAAATGAGATGTCATATCCTACATCACTCAGTTGACTTATACTAATTAGGTTGTGTTTCAAACCTTTAACATAATCCACTTGAGTAATTGTAATAAAGTTGATAGAAATATTACCAAAGCCTTTGATGATTCCTTTTTCAGAACCACCAAAGGTGACTTTAGGAGCATCCTTGATTGGTGTATAGTCCTTTAGCAATCCACTAGTTTCAGTCATGTGCCTGGAACATTCACTGTCCAAGTACCATATTGGGGCATGGTCACTTGGACTCACCTGCAAAACAGATTACTTAACCTTAGAACCCAAATAATTCTTGGGTCCTTGGTGCAAGTTAGTCTGAATCTTAACAAAACTACCTGTAGCTCTTCTAGCAGGCAGATTGCTATTCACCTTGGCACTTGAATTGTGCCAACAGTCTATGGCAAAGTGGTCTAGCTTGCCACAACACCAGCACTCAAATCTGTTGTACATTTGTTTAGGTACAACCCTGGCTGTTTTATCTACAGCAGACTCCTTGTTGAGTACTGGGGCTTTGCCCTTACACTTGGACTTTACAGTCCAGGCAGGTTTTGTAAACCCTAATCCAGTTTTACCCTTATGAGGTACAAACTCATCTATCAAAGGTAGAACAGATTTTGGTTTAGAAAACCTTGCTACTATATCTCTCTCCTTCTGAAGACTAATCTCCAGATTTCTGATTTGATCATTTTTAAATGTTATAGTCCCCATCTGAATAACAGTAATGTGCTTCAGTCTGACTATTTCATTTAATTTCTGATCAAGCAACTTGTCAAAATCTGTTGCAGCAACTTTAAGACTGACAATCTCCTTAGCCTGACTCTTGACCAAGATTTGCTTTTCTTCAAATCTTGCAACACTACTCTATATTCATCAATCAACTGATGAATATCTCCTTCAGATTCAGATCCACTAACATCACTTGATGCTGATGTATTTGAATCTGACTCAGTACTAGAAATTGAACTAACAGAACAATTTTGTACCTGACTTGGTCCAGGCTGATCCTGGATTTTGTCTCCTTCTGATAAGGCCATCAGTCCCTGACACTGATTGTCATCATGCTCATATATTGAGTTCATTAACTGGATGAACTCATCTTCCTCTTCTTCAGCAAACAGTCCAATATAAGCTTCAGCTTCTGAATCAGTTTCTGAAGAAGACATATCTGACAGACTTTTGTCCTTCTTAGCAACAAAGGACCTTTCCTTTTTGCCCTTGATCTGAGTGTTCTTCTTATCAGTTGACTATTTTCTCTTCTCTGGACAGTCAGCAACAACATGTCCCTGTCTGTTATAACAATAACAAACTATCTTTGAAGATGTAGTTTTACTTGACTTGGACTTTCTCCTGTCATTCTTTGATGACTTCTGTGAAGTGGATGACTTAGACCTCCACTGTTTCTTCTTTAGAAACTTTTGAAAATGTCTAGTGAAAGCTGCAAAGTGTTCAACACTCTCACTGCTTTCAGAATTCTTGCTTTCTGACTCATCTGTCTCAGTCTCATCAACTTTTGGATGTGGAGATGGAGACTTGCTTTTATATTTCCTAGTGGTTTCAGTTTTGAAAGCCACAGCTCTTTCTTTGTGCTCAACTCTTGTAGTCTTCTCCTCCTTCTTCCTTACCATTAACTGCATCTCATATGATAACAGTTTTCCAAATAATGTTGGAGGAGGTATGCCTGCTAATTTGGCCATTTCCCTTATGATACAAATCTTAGTATCCAAGTTTTTAGTTAGGGATCTCACGAACTTATCATTCAGCTCATAATTGCTGATTTGTCTTCCATAGGACATTAACTCATTAACTATCCTATAGAATTTCTTGTAGCACTCAGTTATGCTATCAGACCTGCCTTGTCTGAAGATTTCATACTCTTGATTTAACAAAGACTTTCTGTTTTGTCTTAACTCTTCTGAACCCTCCATATAGACTATCAATGTATCACACATTTCTTTAGAAGTTTTACAGTGTATCAAATTCTGAAATATGGCATCATCTATTGCACTCACAATAATATTCTGAGCCCTCTTGTCCATAGTGACCAGAATAATCTCATCTTTAGTCATCTCTGAATAGTCCTTAGGAGTTCTCTGATTTGCATCCAGGACAGATACTTTCATTGGCACATATGACCCTTCTTTGACTGTGATATAGATTCTAGGGTCAGAGGCTTTCATAAATAGTCTAACTCTTTTTTTCCAAATGCCAAAAATCTCCTTTCTACAGATTGACAACTTCATGTATCCTAGCTCTTTGTGATTCTCAGTTGAACCCATTTTCTTGATTCTTGATTATACTGAATCTGCCAACAAGATCTTTACTCAGACTGTTATGTCCTTTTTGAGCAACCTGACTCTGATACCACTTGAAAGAAATTGTACCTAATCACCTAGGGGGGGTGAATAGGTGACCTTAATCTTTTTAAACTTTTAGGCAGAATTCACAGAACTTTAAACAGCAAACACAGAATCAGTCACACACAGAGTACACACAGTTTTATAGTGGTTCCCCAAGGTCTGGGTACAACCACTTTCCCCCTTCGCCTATCTAGTAGTGTACTAGATTCGGCTAAACTTCTCCACTACTCCTCAGATCCTCAGATCTTACAGCTCAGAACCTCAAACAGGTTCCTACAACTCAGAGTGATCCCACTCCTACAACTCAGGCACACAGCCCTACCACTCAGTATTCACCAAGACCTACACTCAGCCTTCACCAAGGCCTACACTCAGCCTTCAACAAGGCCTACACTCAGAGAAATGAATCTCCTACACTCAGGCACACATGCCCGACCACTCAGCATTTATAATTTCAGGCTTACAACTCAGATCCCTTATGATCCTACAAGAAATTAAAATTACAAAGTATATACCCACAACTCAGAATGAGAGAGAAGAGGTTTCTGGTTTCTTGAAGAGTTCTTGAAAGAACTTTGCTGAGATCAACCTCCCTTGACTTTCTTCAAAGCTTCTTGAATTAGAACACAGTAGGGTTGATTCTCTATGCAGATGATCTTCAATCACTGCTGACTTAAAAATCAGATCTCAATCTGAAACTTTTCTTCACAGCCTGGTTCAACAGCTGTCTTCTTGGAAAGAGCTCTCTCTCTCCAACTTCTTAGATCTTCACTTGAAGGTCTTCTTCTTGTTGTGTTGTACTTCAATGATTCATTGCTCTCCTTCAATTCATTTTACTGTCGAAGGAGAAGAGTCTTTATATAGACTTTCTCCAAGGTAACCGGCTGTTCCAGTATCTAACAACTTTCTGACAGCTCTGACAGTTGCAGTAGACCGGCTGGAATGGCAGCTGTCAAGTCATCCAGTCAATTCTTGAATTCTCTGTAACTGTCTGAAAGTGTCGAGACAGTCAGTCTTTAAGTGTCGACACTGATAGATTAAGTGTCGACACAAGTAGACTAAGTGTCGACACTAGCCTTCATGGTGTCGACACAACTCCTTGTGTTGTAGAAATTACTTCTCGACACTGCTTCTTCAGAATGTGTCGACACTGATCCTGTGTGTCGACACAAGTCCTTCTTCTTTGATACTTAGTTGATTTCTGCTAAGTGTCGACACAACTCATTTGTGTCGACACATCTTCTTGTGTTGATACTTGCTAAGTGTCGACACATTTCCTTGGTGTCGACACATGCCTTCTGTGTTGATACTTTTACTGAGTGTCGACACATCTCCTTTGTGTCGACACATTCTTCATGTGTTGAGACTTTGGCTGAGTGTCGACACATCTCCTTTGTGTCGACACTTGTACTTAGACTTTGTTGAAATTTGCTGAGTGTCGACACAGTCTCCTAGTGTCGACACCTGTACTTGAACTTTGTTGAAGTTTTGCTGAGTGTCGACACAGTCTACTAGTGTCGACACTTGTACTTGAGCTTTGTTGAAGTTTTGCTGAGTGTCGACACAGCCTCCTAGTGTCGACACTTTTGATGTCGACAAAGTTCCTCTGTGTGTCGACACTGCTTCTAAGTGTCGACACTGATTATGTAGACATTTCTTCATTGAGTGTCGACACAGCCTGTATGTGTCGACACTTTCCTTCTGGTGCCGACTCTGCATTCCTGGTGTCGACACAATTACTCCAAGTGTCGACACTGCTTCTCTAGGTGTCGACACTAGTCTTCTTAAGTGTCGACACTTTTCTTCTGGGTGTTGACACATGGATTTAGAAACTTTTCAGCTTTCCCTGCAATTACTTAACCTGCACACATCAACTCAAAAACACATCAAATACATCATGATGTATATCATGGAGTAGGGTGAGGTTTCTTCAAATCAGATACATATATTCCAATGTACCCAACAGGTGACATTAATAAAGTATGCAAATTTCATTTTTGAAGGATTTTGACGAAAGTCAACTATAGGGTGGGTCTCCCACGTGGGTCAAGGTTAAAGTAGGTCCAAATCATCGAGTGACAAGTCAATGTTAGTGTATTAGAGTAATATTGGTGCATATGCGCTTTTCGATGCACTACATAGCTTGACAAAACTCGATTTGGCCAAATTCACTAAATGACATCGGAATTGAGCGTAGCAAATTTTGTTGCTCTCGTATTGACAATACGTGTCCAATGCAACTGACTGAGGTCAATTTCGAGTTTGTTTGCTCGTAATGTCGTTTCTGTGTTGAGGCAAAGTGCAAGTATACTCAAAACAGTCATCTTCACCAAATTACCTCGAATTGAAATGAAATGAGTTTCGTTGCACTCGTGTCGACTATATGATTTTTAATGCAACTGACATAAGTCAATTCAGAGGACGCTTGCTCAATATACTAACTCGGCGTCGTTGCAACGCACAACGATACTCAAAACCATCATTTTCTCTAAATGAGATCGGATCAGAACGAAACGAGTTATGTTGCGCTCGTATTGTTTGTAGAAGTCGATTCGGAGCACGCATGCTCAATATACTAACTCAACGTCGTCGTGACGTACAACGACACTCAAAACGATCATTTTCTCTAAATGACCTCAAATCGGAACAAAGCGAGTTCCGTTGTACTCATATCGATTATATGAGTCTAATGTAACTGACGAAAGTCGATCCGGAGCACGTATGCTCAATATACTATCTCGGCGTCGTTGCGACGCACAACGATATTTAAAATGGCAATTTTCTCTAAATGGCCTCTGATCAGAACGAAATAAGTTCCGTTGCACTCTTATCGACTATACGAGTTCAATGCAACTGACAGATGTCGATTCGAAGCACATATGCCTGAAAATAGCTGGCTGGTGCCTTCTTGGGGAGGAATAGGGCCTGTGTGCGGGTGGATGGTAGGATCTGGAGTGGGAAGGGGGTGGAGGGGCTGGATCGGGAATAAAAAGGTGTTGGATGAAGGTTTTGGATGGGGAACGAAGGTGAGGGGCCAGATCCGTTGAAGGGGAGGCGGTTGGGTGGCGGAATCGGGAAGGGGTTGAGGACGAATCGCCAGATCTGAGGAGGGGAGAGGGCTGGGTGGCAGAATCGAGAAGGAAGTAGGGGTAGGCGGCTGGATCTGAGATGGGGGGGATAGCTGGGTGACACAATCAGGTGGAAATAGGGGAGTACCGCCAAATCTCTAGGAGGAGCGACGGTTGAAGTTGTGGGGTGGTTTCGTCTGGGAGTATGAGAAGGGAGTATAAGGCTGGAGGCGTGGGTTTTGGCTGGGGATCTGCAATTGGAAAAGGGGAGGAGGCGGAGGAAGGTAACTCATAGGAGTCGACACCTAGGGTTGCGACGTCGGCACCACGGATGATCACCAAAAGTGGAGAAGGATTACGCCAATATTCAGCAATGTCCTAAACAGCAGCCCCAACCTACATATAAATAACAAATAAAAGTAGGGCATCCTAATATCGATGGCTATGATGGGCCGAAGATATTAGGATCTGTCACTCCTAAAATAAAACATGTAAATAATATATGTAATCGAGCGCGAACGCAGATTCAGACGCTTCCGTGGAGTCAGATCGACGATCCGTTCAAGTCCCGTGCAAGTAGACAAACGATGGTCCCACCCTTCGGCAGATAGAAGGTGACGACTGATCTCCATCTCAAAGTAATTAAGTCTACAACATATAATATGTACTATCATCGCTTTGACAACACCAACCATCGAGCAAGACGAGAGGATGAGAGATTTGGCCTCTCGGCAAGAATGAAATATGCAAGTGGCAGCGGGTTGGGTCACGACTCTTGCGACATGATAATTGATAAGTGTAGAGAATAAGAAATTATAATTTTAAGATTCAACTTTTAAAATTATTAAATTAATATTTTTAATAATATAAAATATATTACTATCTTATTATTATATAAGTTATAAACCTATAATATATTTCCCTAGAATTCTAATCATGCATTGCTGGAAACTAAATTGAATGGCTGTTGTCTTTTTGAGCCGACTCAAACCAATTTTTTGCGCGAGCCAATCTTTTCTCGAAATCGGCTCGAAATCAAAATTGAGTCATTTTGATTCCACTCAAATTAACTTAAGATCATTTTAACTTGATTTCAAATCTAGCCTATAAGCTAGTGAATTTTGAGCAACTTTCGAGTTTTGATTGTTATTCCCAACCCATTTATACCCATCTGTTAGCTTCTCTAATCCCGCCAACTTTACAATTTTCTAGTAACTATCTTGTCCCGCAAACTTCACCTACCCCATTAGTTTTTTCTATTCTACCAACTCTAGCTATCTAATTATATCTTCCAATCCCACAAGCTCCATCTACCTTATTAGCTCCCCTGTTTCTAGTTCCTTTTATATATACAATTTTTTTGGCAAGTCCCCTTGTATTCGAATCCCCATATAGCATCCCTTTGATTGTTCCCTTTTCATTCCTACTTCTTGAATGAGAAGTTTCTATCACCTCCTTTATTATCTCGAACATTTATAAAGGACAATATAGAGAGTTACAAAACTACCCCAGTAGCTAATTTCTTTCCATGTAAACATAAAGCCCGAATCGTCAGATTTGCTCATGGGAATTGGAATTGGGGTTCCAAATTCCAATTCCCCTGTTTTGTTAAACTTCCAATTCTTCTCCTCCCTTTAATTTTTTCTCGATCTTTTACGCCTTCTTTTCAATATAGTGTGTCCTATTTTATCCTTCCCATTGACCTGTCATGTTTCTGATTTTCTACATCTTATTGTCGCTTTATGGTATTTGTTTGAAAAGTTTACCGATTTTCTCTAAATACACGACCAAGTTCTCCATCCTTGTTTCATTACCTTGTTAGATCCTTACAAACTTGAGTGATTTAAGCCTTTATTTAGTCTCCTTAGCCCTATTTGATTATTGATTGCATTACTTTCTAGGTTATATTACTAGGGAGACTTTTGTTGGTTGCATCATCTCTTTGATGTAGTTGTTTTTTTGCATATTCAAGTTATTACTATTAATGACTACATACTATTACATGAATCTCGGCTTTTGTGCTTTAACTAGATTTAATTTCTTTAAATTTGTCACCAGCTAAACTTTAATTGATTCATCATACTTGGTGTTGTAACGACCCCAAACTCCGTCATAATTTGAATCGTTATTTTTGAGTGGGTTTTTCACACACATATACGCAGCAGTATAGTAAAAGGGTGTACCAGGATTATTCAGAATACATAATTTTATTGTCTACATGCCAAATACAAAAGTGTCTACATATATTACATCACCACTATCCAACAAAAGAAAGAAAAGTAAACTCCTGCTAACCCGTGGTCGAGCCACGTCTGCAACTGGTCCTCGCTCTGCCTCTGCCTCAGCCCGTCTAGCGGGGTCTGGTACGCTGTTACTTGGTTCCTACAAATGAGGAACCAATTAGTTATAAAACTAAGTGAATTCTTATGTTTACCTGTAACTTTGCACTGCAAGCAGACAAGAAAGTCAGCATCAATGAAATTTATATAATCGGAACAGGTAAAATCAACACCTGTATCTCTGATATCAGTTCATATTTCAGTTCTACTGTTCTTTGCAATCTTTTATTATTCATAATTCGTTTCTCGAAATACTTAGGGTCATTTAAATAGTTCACTTATCCGGGTCCGTCGACCCTTCCGATTATTATCCGCTTTAGGGCACTTCTACGCGCACAGGCTTCAGCGCCTCCTACTCGGATTCATGTCATAATCTGTAGGAGTTCGACCCCCCTACGAGGTGTGAGAGTTCTACTCCCCTCACGAGGTGTAGGAGTCTGAAACATGTCCCCCCCTACTAGGCCGACCCTTAGTATTTCAATGCGTCGACGCGCTTTCCATTTTCAATTATTCTATCATTTCAATTCGTTCAGTGAAATAGGATTTAATTGGATTTGGTTCCCCTCAGAATTCTATCGCTCGCTGAGCCACGTTAGCGTTTCCAACGATTCATATATCCAGTGCTATTAAGTATTTGAAAGGTACACAAAAGAGTAAAACAAAACAGTAAGAACTCACCCCAAGTTTTCCTTTGCCCTTGTCCTTCGAAAGATTGACGTCACGTCTATCGCCGGACGCCATCCTCTGCAGTATGAAAATATCATTTACTTTAGGGTTGCGCCATAAATAGTTATGCGCGAGCTCCTACGACGGTCACAACTACGACCTCTAGGAGTTGTCTAGGGAAGGACTAACATGGGGGCTCATGGCACACCCTTTAGCATATATCTATCCAAGTTGCTCCAATGCACAACCACAAAAGTTGTCACGAAGGCAACATTAAGGGCTGCGAATTGCAGCTCAATTTCAGGTGTCAAACCCCACAAAACAGCCGGATAATTCATACCCAGCAACCCACAAGTACAAAAACAGCCCCCTATGCATCTTCACATTATAGCCGACAACCAAAGGGTGCAAGGGGTCAAGACAAAACCCCAACGGAAACCCTACCTTCATCATGCCCAAATTGAGTGCAAATAAGTTGAGGGTTTGGAATATCATAAAGAACTTCTGATTGGAAACAAAACAAATGACTCAAATCCAAAACCACAACCCTAGGGTTTCCCCATCATCATTTTATACACACAAACATCATACCAGAAGAAAGATGAGTGAAGAGAAAGAGATTACCGATCCAACGAAGGAGAAATCGTACAAAACAGAGAAGATTTGAGGCGGCTACGGCGATCGGCGCAGGTGAGGCTCGGCGTTCTTCCGTCGGAATGCAGAGGAATAAAGAAGCACGGGATTAATAACGTACGGGAGGATCCACCGCCTAAACCCGTGCAGTCGGTCACCCTACCGGTCCAGCCGGTCCCAAGAGATAAAGCCTCTTTACATAACTTATACCCAGCCAAGCCAGCCCACCCGATCACCCTTAGCACAGCCACCATTCACTTCATTTCAACCCAAATTCACTTGGGTTTATATTAACACAAAACGGCTGTCACAAAATATAATATCAACAGAAAACTCATACATTAAATTAAAGTGCGACGTCACGTCCGCACCAAAAGGTTCTTTCATCATCGGGGATATTCACATAGTTTGTTATTTTTATACAAAAATGATACATTCGAGTCTTACAAGTGTTGCGTTCTCTAGTGTTTAATTGCTTTAAAAGTTCATCTACACTACATTCATTCCATTGAGTACATCTATATATGCATCACTTTCTGAATTCTATAAAGCTTTTGTGCAAGTTTGTCTCCATCTTTTGATTTAATCCTCCATAGTAGTCATATTAAATGATTCATACATGTCTAATATTTATGATTAATATTAGGAAGCAATTTTATCATGGAGTTGACTCTGCAAGTCTCTTAGTTTTAGCAATAGGAAGATACAATATGATGGTGAGAATAGATATGCTAATTGTTTTCATTTCTAGCTATTTTGCACTTAAAACCTAAAAAATATTGATAATTTTTGCCAGGTATCCTTCCTGGTCAGTAGTACCTAAGAAGGGAGGGAGAGGAGCAATGGGAGATGCGATGAAGATTACTGCTGCGACTTTTATAGTCCAACCCTAGGCTTTCTTTGGTTTAACTTGGACACAATAAGGACTCATGCTAGGGTATTTGTAGTCCTTCCCATGCAACTTGATGAGTGGTTAAGGATTCATTTGGTTTAGCGGTGGAGGGTCGATCCGGCGGGTGGAAACGGAGTGTTCGAATCGGAGGGGAGAGGTGACTGCTCCAAACGGAGCTTTTTGTGGCATTTCTCAAGGCGGGTGGGTGGAAACGGAGCAAACGCCGCCGAAGATTCATTTGTTTACCCTCCTCCCGGTGGCGTTTGCCCAAAACGGAGCAGCAAAACGCCCAAACAAATAGAGCCTAAAGCAATAAAGGATTAATGTTAATACAAAAACAGAGGATACATTTAAGTCAAAACACCAAAAACTTTAACACTCTTTCATTCATCATCCTTGATTGATGTGAATAAATGCATCTGAATTAAACCGGGTCTAGTGGATTAGGCCCCTCCATATCAATACCTTCCCAAGGGAAGTTTGTCTTGTCCCTAATGCAGAAGTTAGAAAACTGGAATATAAAGTCATCGCATCTATCTGTCTTTTTTGATGCTAGGTAGTTTGTTCATTACCCTAAGACCAGAGCAATATTGTTCTCCCCTATGTTGCGCCTCTCCATGTGCAGATGGAATATCAACTTCTATGATATTGGCCCTAAACACACATTTGAGTTTGAACATCTGGAAAATGAGGTGAATGCGCCTCTGTGGATTGAGCTGGTGGTGGTTTGCTATCTAGTCGATGCAAGCCACAATAAGAAAGGGATCACATTAACAAGCAGATAGTTTCTTTTGCATGCATATTTTGATTATAATCCAGCGAGATAGAAATTTTTTAAAAAATACTTGGCTAGCCCATATTGAACTAAAGCTGCGACTTGTTATCACTAATTATTATCTGTTGTTGAGGCCGATGGAGGCGGAATTTCAGTGACACTGTCACACCCTGGCCTTGGAGTTGGGCGGCTAAGCTCGCAGGCTGTCATTCGCTTGGTAAAAGGTGAGCATAGTGAGGGGTGGTTTGTCATAAACTATCTAGAATAGGGTGTTGCAAACCAATGTGTGGGAAGAAGTGTTGTGGCCTGTGGGAGTATTCTTTCCAAATCTATTCATGCGACCATTTGCGTGATTTCTTGGATGTGAAGTGATAAAGTCTCTAGGCATTGATTGAATACCTCTATTTGTCCGTTGGTATGCACATGGTAAGTTGTGCTCATCTGCATGATGGTGTCCTAGAGGTTGAATAATAGCTTGCAGAGACTGCTTGAACTAGGTCCCTATTTCTCATAATAGAGCGAGGGATGGTGCGGAGACCTATGATCTTGTGGGTGGATGGTGCGGCTCTAGACTAAGTTTTGAAGGGATGATGCAATTAAATGAAATGGACTTAATTTGAAAGATATTCCAGCATGTTAAAAATTTATTCATAATCATTGGAATTCATTTGCGAGAAAGTCCATGTCAATCCATTCATAAATGAGTTTCTAAAGCCTGTGATTTGCAGATGGCAGTGATTTGTAGAAAACTTGTTGGAAAATCGTGTTATACTTCATTTCTAGTAGTTAAGACAGGAGGCCATGAACTGTCTATGGTATGGAGCATCCTGCACTAATCGAGTATCAATAAGAGCCTTGAGTATGTGCAAAAGTCACTTGTATGTCTCATGTGTGGAATGAAATTTGGCTAATAGCCGTGGAATGTATGTCAAGTGGCTAAGAGGTCTAGAAATCTTTGATGGTGAGGCTTCTCTCAATGAGATAAAAGGAGGGTGCCCTATAGAATTAATCCCAATGGTATCCATGATGGTGCAACGATAGAGGTCAATCTCGACCTCTCTTTGGATTGATTCTATGCCCTCTATTACAGGCCTATTTTGTGGGCTTTGACAATGGTATAATGTCAACAGAGAGGGGGCAGGGATACATGGGACTAACTTGAGGGAGGAGTTGAGAAGAGAGAAGCTAGAGAGAGAGAGGGAGAACTTTAGAGAGAGAGGTGGGATATTGATTTACTTCTTCAGTTCTTTGATAACCTTGCTCATACATTGACTGGTCTATTTATAGACCCACGATACTAACCCTAATAAATAAGGATAATAATAATAAAGACAGTAAAATGTTCTAAATAAAAACAAATTTTATTGCTCCAAAAAGATAATCATTACATAGGTATGCCCCCTTATTTATAGAAAACGGGGGAAGTGAGAGAGAAAACAACAATCGATGGGGAACTAAATACAAGTCGGGCGGCTTATGCGGTTTGACATGATCAAATCGCACACTATACAACAAATGACTGTACACCCAGAGGCAACCAAGGAAAGCCGCCACACAGCTAGGGAAGACCGATGGAATATGCCGCCAGACCGCAACTGCGGGTTGCCACCAGACCGCAGTTGCAGCTAATCATCAAACCGCAGCTGCTGCAAGCCATCAGACCGCAAGTGTGGTAAACATCTAACCGCTGCTGCGGTATTATCCAGACCGCTACAGCCAACCACCAGACCGCAGCGGCTAACCTCCAGACCGCTGCGGCTAACCTCCAGACCGCTGCGGCTAAATCCAATGCACTGCCGCGGCCTCAAACCAACCCGCTGGAGATGCTACTACATAGATCGCTGCGCCAAACCGCTAGATGGCTGAACGGACAGCCCGCAAGACCACACCGTCAGATCGCTGACCAAACAGGCCCGTGGGCCAAGCCGCCAGATTGCCGACTAGATATGCCGCTGCGACTAGTTCGGCTAACCACCCGAACTCTGGTTGCATGCATGAGTGAGAAGACTACGAGACTCATCCAGAAGATGGCGATTCTTTCGTCCAGTAACACCATTCTGTTGCGACGTGTAAGGACAAGTAGTCTGATGAACTATGACATGATCCATACAAAACGATATAAATTGATGACTAAGATACTCTTTAGCATTATCGGATCGAAGAATTTTAATAGGAGTATCAAACTGTGTACGAATCTCATTATAAAACGCAGTGAAAATAGAAAAAATTTCAGAGTGTTCGTGGAGCAAATACAATCACGTATAACGAGAAAAATCATCAATAAAAGTCACAAAATACAAACTACCGCTACCAACAGTCTGAGTAGGAGCAGGACCCCATGTATCCGAATGTACAATTTCAAAAGGACGAGAAGAACTACATTCATTCTTAGTAGAAAAAGTAGATCGGTGATGTTTGCCAAATTGACAAGCCTCACAATGAAGAGAAGAGTCTCTTCGAGGTAAATCAGGCAGAAGTTGATAAAGAATCCTAGAAGGTGGATGTACAAGACGAAGATGCCACTGAAGTAAAGGAGAGGAGGTTGAAAAAACAGAAGAAATATCAAGATAGAATAAGCCACCGCTTTCTATCCCAGAAGCAATCGTCTTCTTGGATTGAGGAACCTGAAAAACATAAGTAGAAGCAGTATAAATAGGTTCATATTTCAACTGTTTGCAAAGGGCAGTGACAGAAAGAAGATTACATGGAAAGTTCGAGACATAGAGAGTGTCCTGAAGCTGAAGAGAATGAGTAACATGCACTGTGCCAGACCCATGAACCGGGGACAGAGAACCATCAGCAATAAGAACCGGAGGTAACCAGTTACTTTCGTCAAGATAAGAGAAAAGACGAGAATTTCCCGTCATATGATTAGTAGCACCAGAATCAATGAGCCATCTACCCGTAGTAGCTAACTGAGCAACACCAGAAGTAGCAAGGGAAGAAGTAGGCTTCTTGGCAGAATCAGCAGAAGCAGGACGGAGGTGAGGATGTTTGGTCCAGCAACGATCAACCAAGTGGCCAACTCTGCCACAATGAGAGCAGAGAAACCTAGAATAACCACAGCCTCCAGTACGGCCACCTCGACCACCAGAGTTGTCATGACGTGCCAGATGAGCAACAATATCGGGAGAAGGAGAGGGAAGCAAAAGACGCTGAAGTAGAGTCGTAACAGCGGAAATGCGAGCAACAGTAGCATCCAGAGAGTCGGAGTATCCGCCTCTCCTAGAATCTGTTGACTAATCATGTCATACGAGTCAAGAAGACGAAGCAAGTAGCAAACAATAAGAATCTCCTGAAAGTGTTTTTGTTGCTCAGCAAGTCAGCAGAGAAAGGACGATGCTGAAGAAGTTCAGCACCAAGACTTTGTATCTCCTGATAAGCAGCATCATGAGTCATAACATGGCGAGCAAAAAGATCGGCATATAAAGTATAAATGCGCTAAGTTTGAGCTCCCTTGGAATACAAAGCAGCAAGATGATTCCACGCAACCTTGACCGTTTGGTCATGTGTAATGACAGGAAGACACTCATCAGACAAACTGTTGGCTAACCAAGTGCGAACCAAGGCATCAGCAACATCCCAATCATCATAAGTGATTGAGCCAACATGAGGGGGATCATCGTTCAAATGAGAGCGCCTACGCTGAGAGTGTAAAAGAAAAATAAAGGACACACTCCAGTCCGGGTAATTTGGACCAGTAAGCCTTGTTGAAGTACCCAAATTACCAGAAGTAGAAGTAGAAGGAGAATAAAGAGAGAGAGGAGCAGAGGAAGTAGCAGAAGAAGACGGAGTGTCCATGGGGAAAAGCAGCAAGCCGCGCGGTTAACCAAGCAAACCGCACAAACAAAAGATCGGAGAGACCGCGCGAGCAAAAGAAACAAGCCGCGTGGACTGGAGAAGGCAAGTCATAGAGAAGCAACAAGAAAGGGAGGGCAGGGAGGGAAGAAGCTGCGTGAACAAAAACAGAAGCCGCACGGTTAAAAAAGCAAACCGCGAACAAGACGGAGCAAAGGACCGATTAGCTCTGATACCAAGTAAAAAGTGCTAAATAAAGACCAATTTTATTACTCCAAAAAGATAATCATTACATATGTATGCCCCTTATTTATAGAAAACGGGGGAGATGAGAGAGAATACAACAATCGATGTGGGAATAAATACAAGTCGGGCGGTTTATGCGGTTTGATATGGTCAAACCGCACACTATACAACAAATAACTGTACACCCAGAGGTAACCAAGGAAAGCCGCCACACAGCTAGGGAAGACTGCTGGAACAGGCCGCCAGACCGCAACTGTGGGTTGCCAGCAGACCGTAGTTGCAGCTAATCATCAAACCGCAGCTGCTGCAAGCCATCAGACCGCAAGTGCGGTAAACCATCTAACCACTGCTCAGCATTATCCATACCGCTGCAGCCAACCACCAGACCGCTGCGGCTAACATCCAGACCGCTGCGACTAATATCCAATGCACTGCTGCGACTAATATCCAATGCACTGCTGCTACCTCAAACCAACCCGCTGTAGATTCTACTACATAGACCGCTGCGCCAAACCGCCAGATGGCTGAACGGACTGCCCGCAAGACACCGCCAGATCGCTGACCAAACAAGCCGCTGGGCCAAACCGCCAGATTGCCGACTAGATAAGCCGCTGCGACTAGTTCAGCTAACCGCCCGAACTCTGGTTCCAACAAAGACAATATGATCGACTCAACTCGATACAAGTCAGACTCGATTCCATATATAAATGCTATCTAACTTGATAACTGCAGGCGTATAACCCCTAACATTCTATCTGTTGTTGTATCAAGCTTGTCCTCAAGCTCATGTGATGCTTGCATGACTGATCATCAGAATCTTTGATTTTTATCCAAAACAACTCCTGCTAACACGCCACTGAAGCTGGGCGGCGTTAAGCGGTGAGGCATCACTATGCTTCCAAGTGTCATAAAAGATTGCACGGAGATGGCGGGGAAGAGACATTTTTAGAGGGGATGCTTACGGGAAAAGCTTGAGCGAGGGAGAGTGTGACGAGGAAATATTGAACTGAGGAAGGAACACATTTTTTGGGGCCCACATTGGATGTGGCTGGAGTAGAGGCAGTGCGGTGTCTGGTGGGGGTGGCCGAGCAGGCGCTGGTATAGCGGGAAGCAATATATGTGGAGGAAGTGGTTGAGCAAAAACCACGGGAGGTGACAGTCGAGCAACAAAAACCATGCAGAGATGTGGGGACTTTGCGGTTACTGATGGATGCGAAACCGTTGTAGTGGCATTGGCTGCTGGGGAGGTGGAAGCTGCGTCCGTAGTTGGTTGGTAGAGTCCGACAAGGAAACCAGAGGGGCCCGGAGAGTAGTGGGCCGAGGAAGAGGCATCTAGGTAGTCGGAGGCAGAGGCTGTGGGATGATGACCGTGGGAACTGATGGTGGTGGCGATACCACCGCCGGGCTAAAAGGCCACGACGCGGATGAGAAAAAAGCAGAACAAAAACCCCAGGAGATAACAGTAGAGTGACAACAATCGTGAGGAGCAGCGGAGCCGCTTCAGACGTTGGTGGAAGCTGCGACTACTCGAGGAGAATCGACGGTGGGGAAGGTAGAAGCTACGGGAGGGGCTGGTATGCATAGACCGACAGTGGTATGAGTGACAACGGAGGAAAGGTCAACCACGTTGGAGTATTCATAACCCTCGACCCATTGCAAATGTCAATGAGGAGTTGCGTCGAGGCATCCTGGAGGGAATCCTTCAGTGAACAGAGGAAAACCGCTGCATCGGTGGTGCTTATTTTCTTGTCCATCCCAAGTAATTGGTCAGCAAAATGAACTCCAGTAAGAACTAATTACTCTATGATCGTGTAAGTGGCCTCTGCGACTTAATTTATTACTTTTGGGAAGGCAATCCTGCAAGCACGAGGCTCGATGAGCAGGGTCTGAGCGGAACTCCCACGCTGGTTGGTGGCTCAAGAGAAGGGGCCCGATTGTTAGCTCGAATCGTTGCATCGCAATAAGAGGGCACAAGGTTCGAAGCAACAATTCAACGTCAAGATGGCGTCGTCTCCCCAAGCAGAAGGATGACGTTGAGTCACGCAGATCCGACAGGGGACTCACCGTAGAACGTTCCAAGGGACTCTCATGCGGAGCGATACCAAATATGCCGACGTTTCTTGTTGTTGAATGATGATGGCGCTGATTGCGTCGATTGTGTGCAGCGTAAGGGCCAATGGTGCAGTCTGCTTGCTCGTAGGGAGGAAAAACTGTAGCCACAATAGGAGGAACTTGGCTGTGAGGTTGTTCTTGTGAAGGAAAAAGGAAAACGACAGTAAGAAGGGAAGGAAGGAGTGTCTCTGATACCAAATATGTTACGAGCCTATTTTGCGGGCTTCGAACGTGTTGTAATGCCAGTGGAGAGGGAGTGGGGATACAAGGGTCTAACCCTAGATTTAGGGAGAAGTTGAGAAGAGAGAAGCTAGAGAGAAGCAGGGATACAAGGGGCTAACCCTTGATTGTGGGAGGAGTTGAGAAGGGAGAAGCTAGAGAGAGGGAGAACTTTAGAGAGACGAGAAATTGATTTACTTCTTTGATAACCTCGCTCATATAATGATTGGTCTATTTATAGACTCACAATACTTTCCCTAACAAATAAGGATAATAATAATAAAGACAATACGACTGACTCAACTCTATGCAACTTAGACTCGACTCAGTACATAAGGACTCGACTCCATATATAAATACTATCTAACTAGATAATTGGCGGCGTGGGACTCCTAACATTCCATCGTTTTTTGAAATCGAGCTTGTCCTCAAGCTCGAGTGATGCTTGCACAGCTGATCATCCGACTCTTTGATTTCTATCCAGAACAGCTCCTGATAGCACACTGCTAAAGCTAGGGCGGCATCAAGCGGTGAGGCGTCAACATGCTCCCAAGTGTCATAAAAGAGTGCGAAAACCGCTGTATTGGTTGCGGGATGGTGGACGTGGGACACTGATGGTGATAGCAACACCACCGCTAGGCTGAAAGGTTATGACGCCGGTGGGGAAAGCGACGCGGAAACCTTGGGGGATAACAGTAAAGTGACTACACCTCCGACGAAGCCTCGTCTCCCTCTCTAAAGTTCTTCCTCTCTCTAGCTTCTCTCATCTCAACTCCTTCCTCAGTTCTAGGGGTTTTCCCTTGTATCCCTGCCCCTCAACATTGTCAACACCTCCGATGAAGCCTCACAAAATAGGCCCGTACAATCCTCCTATAAGAGTTGAGAGATGACTATGAATATAATTGTTTTATATTGATGTGATTAATCATAAACCTCCTGATTTGTGATGCGGGACAGGAGTCCACCTGCCCGCCACCTTGACATCACCACCAAGGGGCCCACCTGGAGTCAGCACCAGACGGCTTTATCAGGCCCGCGGGCCGTACACCCCAACCCATCCCCGACCCCACAACAAAGCCGATAGGTTGTTGAGGCCAGGGCTCGATCCCCCCGACCTCCTTGATAAAGCATTCTCCTGCGAATGCTCATCACCAACTGATCCGCGGATCAGTTGGTGATGAGCATTCGCAGGAGAATGCTTTATCAAGGAGGTCGGGGGATTGAGCCCTGGCCTCAACAACCTATCGGCTCTGTTGTGGGGCCGGGGATGGGTTGGGGTGTACGGCCCGCGGGCCTGATAAAGCCGTCTGGTGCTGACTCCAGGTGGGCCCCTTGGTGGTGATGCCAAGGTGGCGGGCAGGTGGACTCCTGTCCCGCATCATAGAAGTGCACTTTTATGATGCGGGACAGGAGTCCACCTGCCCGCCACCTTGGCATCACCACCAAGGGGCCCACCTGGAGTCAGCACGAGGCGGCTTTATCAGGCCCGCGGGCCGTACACCCCAACCAGCTCTCCGCCATGGAATCACCACCATGCGGCAGGTTGTTGAGGCCGGGGCCAGATCCCCGCTCAGTTGGTGATAAGAGCGCTGGTGATGGCCTCTTATCTAGGAGGTTTGGGGATCGAGCCCCGACCTCAACAACCTGCCGCATGGTGGTGATGCCATGACGGAGAGCTGGTTGGGGTGTACGGCCCGCGGGCCTGATAAAGCCGTCTGGTGCTGACTCCAGGTGGGCCCCTTGGTGGTGATGCCAAGGTGGCGGGCAGGTAGACTCCTGTCCCGCATCAATTTGTATTGTTGGATTTGAACTCTACTAAAAATTCATAGATCAATATCTTTGTCACCCATACCTATTTGGCCGGTGTAAATCTTATGACCAAGGAGAATCATAGACTATGGTGATCAATGAATACAATAAAGTGCCAACCCAAGAGATATTGTCTCCATTGATGGAAGGTTAGGATGAGTGTCATCAACTCATTTTCGTATGTTGACCAGAGTCTCACAGTGTTGAAAAGGCACAACTAAAATAAGAGATGGGTTGATAATGCTGAAGGATGGATGCTTTGATATCTTTGCCCGAGTTATTGCACTCGATCATAAATGTTTGAGTATAATTGGGCATGGCTAACACGAGGACGACCACAAGAGCTTGGTGGATGCTTCAAAATACCGTAACTACTTTTGGTGTCCACTAAAAGGTTGGGTTAACATGCTAATTCAGGAGCGCTGTTTGTGATTGTGCTTGTTAGCGACAAATGAACCATCACTAAAGACTTCCAATGGTCACACAAAGAAGCACAATGTACTAAATTGTCATAAAAGAGCATACTTACAAAGTAATGATTGGAATATGTTGTTCATGATGGATTGGATGGTGGGAGGTATGTTGGGCAGACTAGACATGATCAAAAACTCATATTGTTCATCATGGTTGCGAAAGCTCGTTTAGTGGATCTCCTCTGTGCGTTGAATCTTGATGAAAGATCAAGATTTGAAAAATGAGTGCCTTCTTGAAGTTCATCCAAATACCCTTGAATCATTAGAATTTTCTATTTATCTAGAACCTTTGCATGGTTTAGCTAGTGGAATTTTACATAGAAGTGCCAACTGTGATCCTTATTATGCACTAGAATGATTAGAAGTAAAGAACTGGCACTATGATTGATAATCTTCGCTCTAAGCATTTCAGAGATGAGCAACTCAATCTCGTCATTCTCCGCGTGGCCGTATTGGTAGGGACACATGAAGATGGCACTCATCCTGGCTAGAGAGGGATGGCGTGGTCCTTGCCAGATGGGTTAACAGGCTTTACGGTTTCTTGAAAACCCAACCTCTTCGATAACCTGGTGTTATTATAGGTGATGATGTGGGTTCGCGAGGGCAGTCTACATAGTCGTCATAGGAAAGCCATTGACTTTTCCATAAGAGCACACTTAGCTCCAATTGTTGAGCTTTATGGAGTGGCTGAAGAGTTGCAAGAATGTTGGCAAGAGCAGTACCCTTGTAGAGTGACAAAACAACTGAATGAGTCGAAGGATATTGTCAAGTTGGACCAATTGACTTTGCTGAATACTTACGAATGAAAGAAGCTTTCTTGTAAATTGGGCTGCTGTTAATAATATTAATTTTTGTATATGCAAATTTTTTTTCTCCAATTGTATTTATGAATATGGTTTTAGTTTTTCTCATTACATAGTTCTATGAATGTTTAGAAGATTTTATGCCCCTTTTCTAATGTGCACTAGTTGGAAAAGTGCTTAGTAACCCATCCAATTACTAATTTTTCACTTACGTTTTTCAACCATATCGTTCAAGTTTGAAAAAGTAAAACTGGAGATAAAATATGTAGATTTTCATTCTATAGTTTGTCATTCTCACGTGCACCTGTTATTTTAAATGCTTATGGCTTGCTATACACTCTTTATGTTGCTACCACTTAAGTTACTATACGAGGGGTCTTAAGTCTTAACCATCTTACTTATGAGCTCTGGTGTTAGTTTCATTTATTAGCAAAAGATATTTCATTTTTACCAACAAAATTAAATTTCCCTTTCACCTTTTTGTGTACTAAATCATAACATTGTTACTGTCATGTATGTGCATAGTGATGATTATTTTAGCAAGGCCAAGGAGATGGATCATGTCGACTATTGTAGCCTTGAGGTACTATTTTCTTTTTTGTGTATTTTCACGAGTATACAATAGTACATGTGTGCTCTTTTGTGAGCATACATAAGCAAGCACCACGCCCTTTTGTATGTGGTATTTCACTTTGTTCTAAGGGAGAATTCAAGGAGGTTTGTCCAATATTTATAGAATTTGAGGAGTCTATATAATACCTTTACTACATTTTAGCATTGAGATAATGTTTTGCAACTTTGGGCGACCTTGATGTTATTTACCTTTATGGGTTATAATATACATGTACTTGTATAGTTTTTAGCTTTATTGTTTTCCCATAGGGTTGGAATTGGAGCAAGCCATCTAAATCAAGTTCAATTGGTAATTGGCTTCAATGCAAAGATGAATATGATAATGGCAAGATATGTGGCAAGTGGCGGAGGTAATTTTTATTGTTTGTTTTATATTTAGAAATATGTTTTGCTCTATTTTATTCATACCTTTAAGCCTTAATTTTGTCCGCACCTATGCTAAATCTTGCTGCTACATAAGTACGGTTTTTTTATTTTTGTAAATATATTTGAAGGCTTGAATGTTGTTATATTTGAAGGCATAAAAATAAATTGGATTAAATGCATGTGGTACTTTAATTCATTATATAGATGTCCAATATACATCATATATCTTACTCATTTTTTTTGGATTAAAGGACATGGCCACCAAGAACTATTTTTTTATTAACATTTTCGATGATTTGGTTTTCAAGTACAATGCATTTCCTTGGGAATTATTTAAATAATGTTAAGAAGTGGTTACAAGTAAAACAATTCATTAAATAAGACATAAAAATTCCTATGAAGTTCAGATTACTCCCTGAGTATCTATTTAAACATAATTCTATGATTGATTATAGAACTCACTATACTAAGACTTGAATTTGTATTATTCATGTGGTTTGGTTACATGTTTTTTGATGAAATTCTGAACAATAGGAGGATACTAAATGATTGAAAAATAATCATTTGGTTCCCAATATTAGAATCAATTGAGATGTTTGAAATTTTGTATTTATAGGAATAAAATGTCATATAATGAATGTTGGAGCCAGGAACCCTGCTCTCAAGCTTCAGGTCAAAAGTTGGTTGAAAGTTACTGGCCTCTGAATTAGCAATGATCGCAAAGTAAACAAGTGAGATATCGAGAGTCCGCTCTGCCTATAAATATAAACCACGAGTTGCAACAGGGAGGTTTCGCCACACACCTAGGAGTGTATAAGAACTCATTTTCTCATTCGAACACCAAGCTAGGTTCGGGGGAAGAAGCAGTCGAGCTCGCTAGTATTAGACAAGTACCCTTGTGAGCTGTTAGCAATGCCTCTTCCCCATACCACTGGGTCATATTTATAGGCAGATGGAACTGATGGAGGGGGTGCTCTGATGTCAGAGGGTGGACCCCACACACATGCGAACCAGATCAGGTCAATGACAAGGCTGTGCATGTTGTTACTTACCTCGACGAGTTGTTGTAGAGACTAAAATATGCCACTGACAAGGTGATGTAGATACCGAGGCAACTCGCCTGCGTGGTGGTGCCATAGGGTTTTTTGTACAACCGTCTCTCTAGTTAACCTTCAAACTTCTTTCATTGTACTGTACTCACCAAATACGACTCATATAAAGAAGTTTAAGGAATAATTGATTGATAAGTCACATCGTTTTTGTAATTGATTGTTGATGTTAAAAAAAGCTAGCATGAACATTTTCTTGATCTAGTTACTCTTCTTCTAAAGGCTAATCCCCTAGTTAAGTTCATCGAGACATGATGAATTGTAATATGTATTTATGATGTTGATGATGATAACGTGGAGGGCTTGAATGCAAGTTTGCAAATTTGAATCATTCCTTCTAAAAAGGAAGGTAGGCCACTATTAATGGGAGATAAGCTTTAAGAAGCATGATCCAGGAAGATCGCAATTATTTGATCCACTGAAATTAAGGTTTGAATTTTCAAATATTAAGAGGAAATTTTCTTTAAAGCTAAATTTTTTGATAATTTAGATAATTCAGGTTTTAAATTATGGTACACAAGAAAAAATAAAACAAGCAGTGGAGTAGCTATTATTGTGGATACTACTTGGAAGGATGAAGTTGTTGGGGTAAGTAGAAAAAGGTGATATAATCTTAGCTCTTAAATTGGTCATAGGAAAAGAAATTATTAATGTGATCAGTGCTTATGCGGCACAAGTAGAATTAAGTGAAGTTATTAAAATGCAATTGTGGGAAGAATTAGATGATTTAGTAAGAGAAATCTCACAAAAAGAGAAGATTTTCCTAGGAGGATATTTAAATGATCATATAGGGAACGAAGATGTAGATTACGCAGCCGTTCATGGAGGATATGAATATGGAGAAAGAAATGAAGAAGGACGAACCATTTTAGACTTTGTCGCAACACATGAGCTAATTGTATCAAATACGCTTTTCATAAAGAGGGAAGAAAATTTAATTATATTTTAAAACTGACTAAATAAATCACAAATTGATTATTTTATGACTCGCAAAATGGATAAAATGATTTGTAAGGATTGCAAAGTCATACCAGAAGAAAGTTTGATAACACAACATATGTTAGTGGTGTTAGATGCACAAATTAAATATAATAAATTTAAGACAAGAACAAAAATGTTGCAAAATATTTGATAGTGGAACTTGAAGATGGAAAAACAGGTTGCTTTCAAGAAGACTGTTATGGAACAACTAGTTGATGACCCTTATGTTGATCCTAATACCTTATGGAAAGTTATGTCTTCATATTTAAGGATAGATGAAAAGAACATACTTGGAGTATGTAAAGGTCGTGCGCCCCCAAATAAAAAATCTTGGTGGTGGAAAGAGGTAGTGCAAGACAAAGTGAGGGCAAAGAGGGTCAGTTATAAATCACTCTATGCTTGTAGGAATGATGAAAATTTTGCCAGGTATAAAGTCGTCAAAAAAAACTAAACGGACAGTAAGTAAAGCAAGAAGTCAAGCTTATGAAGAATTTTATAAGCGACTAGATATCAAAGATGAAGAGCGTGACATATCTAAAATTGCTCGAGCTAGAGAAAGAAAGATTAGAGATTTAAGTCAAGTAAAATGCATAAAGGATGAGATAAATATAGTTTTGACCGATGATATGGATATTAAAGAGCAATGAAAAAAATACTTTTATCAACTTTATAATGAAACAAAAGACAATAAATTGAACTTGAAAGATTTAAGTAAATCAGAGCAGTATAAGAACATAATATTTTATCGTAAAGTTCACGTATCAGAGGTAAAAGATGTTCTAAATAAGATGAAAAATGAAAAGGTTGTTGGGCCAGACGATATACCTATCGAAGTATAAAAATGTCTAGAAAATGAAGGAATTTTGTGGTTTATATGTTTTTCAATAATATACTGAAGTCAAAGAGAATGTCAGACCAATGAAGAGAGTATTTTGGTACCTTTGTATAAGAATAATGAAGATATACAAAATTGTGTTAATTACAAATGAATTAAATTGATGAGTCATAACATGAAACTTTGGGAACGAGTAATAGAAAGAAGAGTAAGACAGGAGACTAACATCTCGGAGAATCAATTTGGATTCATGCCAGGGAGGTCGACTATGAAAGCTATACATCTCTTGAGGAGACTCATTGACAACTATCAAGAAAGAAAACAAGATTTGCATATGCTGTTTATTGATCTTGAGAAGGCTTATGATAGAGTTCCAAGAGAGATCTTATGGAAATTCTTAGAAAAGAAAGGTGTAAATGTTTCATATATTTCCCCTAATCAAATATATGCATACAAATTCAGTGACAAGGGTGAGGACATCTGGAGGATTAACACAAGAATTCTCTATCACTATTGGCTTACATCAAGGTTCAGCTTTAAGCCCTTATCTATTTACTCTTATCTTAGATTAGCTCACCAGACATATGCAACAAGCAATACCTTGACGTTTATTGTTTGCGGATGATATCGTTTTGGTTGATGAGACACGTGAGGGTGTTAACGTAAAACTTGAATCTTGGCGAGATACTTTATAAAAGAAGGGTTTTAGGTTGAGCAGGGCAAAGTCGGAGTATATGAAGCTTAAATTTAGCAGTACAAGATGGATGGATGACTTCGTTATTAAGTTGGGTGATCAAGATATTCCCCGTAGTGAGTGTTTTAAATATCTTGGTTCGATAGTTTAAAAAGACGGAGGTATTGATAAAGATGTGACACATAAAATCCAAGCTGGTTGGTTGAAGTGGAGAGACGCGTCAGGGATCTTATGTGATCGTAAAGTACCACTAAAATTTAAGGGCAAGTTTTATCGTACTGCAATTAGACCCGCGATGCTCTATGGTTCTGAGTGTTGGGCAGTGAATTGTGTACATGAGCAAAAAATGGGAGTTGCGGAGATGAGAATGCTTAGGTGGATGTGCAGACACACAAAATTGGATAAAATTAGGAATTAAAGTATCAGGAATAAGATAGGAGTAGCATCAATTGCAGAGAATATGCGAGAAACTAGTCTAAGATGGTTTGGACATGTACAAAGGAGACCATTAGAGGCACTTGTTAGGCATTGTGAGTCTAGTCACTAGGCATGTTAAACGAAGGTGGGGTAGACCAATAAAGACTTGGAATGAAACTGTAAGGAAAGACATGATGTACTTAAGCATTAGTGAGATTATGACAAAACCTAGGGCACAGTGGCGACAAAGGATCCATATAGCCGACCCCAGTATAGTGGGATAAAAGCTTGAATGTTGTTGTTGTTGTAAATGGAAATTTTCTTAGTTTGAAAATTTAAAGTGCTTCCGAACATTCTATAAGATCTCGAAATACTATTTGAGACCTAGAATTATGGAAATTTCAAGAGATAAATAGGCGTTTCAAACATTATATATTGCATCAAATACGAATGCTGATATGGATTTTAGGGCTAATAATGAGGATGATTACATGATTTTTTTTGTTTTTAGGCTGTTTCCTTAAGTTTAGGCATTAGATTTAATTAATCTAGTTGGTTTCATGACATTTAGGAATTGGATCACAATAGGTTGGATTTGTTTTATCATTTGAATTATAGTTTTTATGACTGCTATTCTTGTAAATAAGAGGACATTAGGGTTGTAAAATCAAGCTTGAATGCAATAGTTATATTATTATTATTTTCTCTAAATATTCCTTAAAGCAGACTTGAAAACAGTAGTGACATTTAATCATCCTTTCCTATTATTATTATTTTCTCAAAATATTTCTAATCTTCTCTTCAATTCTAACCTCAAAATAGATTATACCAAACATATTCCTGTAAGTTATCGCTGTTTTCAAGTCACAAGTGTGGAAAGAATTTTAGGGAAGGCTACTGTTATGGACCTCCGTCAGTTATCTAGTTAATTAATATTATTAAGTCGTATTGAGTCGAGTTGTTATGCAGTCCTTTTATATGTTTAATATTTCGCATTTTAGTTGTATCGGGTATTTACACCCGTTCCCTTGACGCCTTATTTAAGGAGGCATTGTCTTGTTTTTGAATTTTAAGCAAGGAATTATGAAATCTTTTTATCTCTCTTAACTTTCTCTCTCTCTCTTACCCTCTCCTCCTCTATGGTTTCTTCTTCCTCTTCCCTCAACTTCTTCTCCTTTTACAAGCCCTAGGGTTAAACCCCCATGTATCCCTATTGTCCATAACAACTTGGTATCAGAGTCTATCCTTCCTCGGCTCGACTCTTCCGCCACCCAGCACCGCTGCCCCACTAATTCTGAAGCTTCTACCTCCTTCATAAGCCTCTGACCATCTTTGGTGCCATTTCTCCAGGCCACTGCCAGCGTTGACTCCTGCTACGTCATCGAGCTCTCACCCTTCCCGTTTTCAGGCCTGTGCCGTTCCGCCGAGCCACTGCCTGCGGGGAATCCTACTGCTACGGCATTGCCCCAACCCCATTTTCGCTTCAGCCCTGCTCCTCTTTCTTGAGACTCAAACCTTCAAACCACATCTTTTCCACTGCGATATCGAGTCGCCCGATATTAATCAATCCTTGTGTGATTCTTGACCACACGGCTTCATCCTATCCTTTTTTTATTATTATATTTTGCTCAAAAGTCCATCCACATTCCCCCTTCTACACGCCACCTCTCCCCACCCCTTCCTTCCTACTTTATTTCTTATTCCTGGAGCCCACCCAAAGTGTCTCCCGTCCAACTCTGCTACTCACTTCAATTTATTATTATTATTTTACCAACCGACATCTCTCCTTCCCCCAACTCATTAATTTCTGAATTAATTCCTCTTTGAATTAATTATTTTGCTAATTAATCATGGTGGACATGCAACTACGCGACATAAAACTAACTGCCTCAGATGAAGCTACGCTTTGTTCGACGTTGTGGAAGTTGTTCGAGTCATTTCAGGAATTTGTATCTCGCCTCAACACTACACTCGACAAATTGGTGATTTCGGGACACTTCGACATTCCGCCTCTTCCCGTGTCGGAGCCTTCCCATCTCGCGCATGCTGTCGTCGCTTCCGCCCTAGCTTCGTCGCCGACGAGACTGCATATTCCTCCAGTTGTCTCTCCACCGCCTGTCGTTCCGCCGTCTGCACCGGTCCCCGCACCGCCTATTTCCGCTCTGCCTCCTCCGACCACATCGCTGCCTCTGTTGCCGACCACTACTCTGTCGGCCACTTCCGCCGCTTTGTTGCTGCTGCCTACCACCGTACCGCCTGATCCGTTCCTGCTGTCAACCTGGCTTTCTCTGAACAACTTATAATCGTTGTTCGCCGCCGCATTGCCGATTCCGCAGGACCCTTTCATTCATTTGGTCGTTGTTCCCTCGACCATCCTGCCATTTCTGCCTTCTACCCAATGTTTTAAATATCGGATGTCGGACACATATCAGATTGTGTTTTTAAATGTCGGATGTCCTAAGTCGGAGACATGTCAGAGATATTTTAAAATATCGGATTTCCATATATTGTAAATAAAATTTTTATTTAATGTATACTAACTACAATTAAATGTTATAAAAATAGAAAAATAATATAACAAATACATGAAAAATGAGTCATTTATATTAAAAAATAAATTTAAATAGTATCTAAGAAAAATATTATTAACAAATACAAAATGATACATTGTAAAATATATTTAATAATATACACTAATTTTATTTTGATAACAATAAGTTTATTGTAAATTAAAAAGATTTAAAAGTTAAAAATACTTGATTTATTATAAGTTTTTTCAAACTTATAAATTTGTATCAAAAATATGAAACATTCACTTAATAAATGTATTAAATATTTTCCTATTTTTTATAATATAAAATTAAAAATTTGTGAAACAATTATACAAAATTGAATGTAAGAATAAAAAGTTAAAAAATTGAAATAATAAGTTTAATCGATTTAAACATATATAATATAGTATCCATTGGTGATTTAAATATATGATGTTTGTCTGCAAATAAAATGTAAACAAAAATAGCGGGTGATATATTTAAAAGTCGTGTTGGCTGATATATCAGAAAAAATCAGACATGTCGATCTATATTTTACAAAAGTACATAATCTATTATTTTGAGAAAACATATCGTTTTCCTCTAAAAAATGACATGTCGGGAGACATGTCGAACATGTCGGAGTATATTTAAAACAATGCTTCTACCGCTCCGCCGGACCAGCCGGACCCATTGCTTCTACCGCTCGTCCTTTGGACGGCTCCGCTGCTACACCTCACTGCCAATTCCCCCGCGACATGCTACGAGGCGCTTTTTTGGCATGAGATCGAGGTGCCAGAGGAGCCGATCATTCTACTGGAGTTCGAGCTTGAGGACAAGCTCAATTTCAAGGACGGGTGCAGTGTTATGGTCCTCCGTCAGTCATCTAGTTAATTAATGTTTTATGTATTAAGTCGTATTGAGTCGTGTCGTTATGCAGTCTTTTTATATGTTTAATATTTCGTGTTTTAGTTATATCAGGTATTTACACCCATGCCCTTGACACCTTATTAAAGGAGGCATTGTCTTGTATTTGGATTTTAAGCAAGGAATTATGAAAGTTCTTTATCTCTCTAATTTCCTCTCTCTCTGTCTTTCCCTCTCCTCTAGGGTTTCTTCTTCCTCTTCCCTCAACTTCTTCTCCTTTCACAGCCCTAGTGTTTAAATCCCCTTGTATCACCGCTGTCCATAACAGCCACATCTTGAGAAAACTTGGATCCTTTGAGTTTGGAGTGTCGCTTGAATCTGAAGGGGAAATTACTTGTCATCCATCTTAGTAAAGGATTAGAAAATTCTCTCCCTATTGACTTAAATCCCAAGGTGCAATTCAGTACTTCCTTGTTCTTATTGGTCTCTCTTTCTTTAGCCAAGAGCTTGTGGAATGGAAGGCAAATGAATAAAATAACTAAAAAACAAATAATAAATGTTGAAAGAGCTCAAAACTTGTATGTATTGCTTGTATATGAAAATGCAATGAGAGAATACAAATATATAGGAGGGAGAAGATGAAAAGAAATGCTATACAAGATGTGAGACTAAGAAGAGAAGAAGGAAATACAATAAAAAAAGGTGCCCAATAATGGGCTCTTTGCATGGGCTTTTCTAACACTCCCCCGCAAGCTGGAGCGTACAAATCGTATGCGCCAAGCTTGGACAAGCACTGATAGAAGAGAGTGCTGGAAAGAGTCTTTGTGAGGACATCCGCAACTTGTTCAGTCCCCGGAACATGCTTCAGGTCGAGCTTCTCCATTTGAACCTTTTCCCGAATGAAATGATAGTCGACTTCAATATGCTTTGTTCTCTCGTGGAAGACCGGGTTCTTGGCTATATGTATAGCAGCTTGGCTGTCACAGAGGAGGAGAGCTGGGGAAGGGAGTTTTACACCCAGATCAGTAAGAAGACTTTCAAGTCACGTCAGTTCTGAAACCACCGATGCCATTGTCCGGTATTCTGCCTCAGCTGATGTTCGAGCAACGACCGCTTGTTTCTTGCTTCACCAGGTAATCAAATGTCCTCCAAAATATGTGCAAAAACCACTGGTTGACCGTTGATCATCAGGGCAACCAGCATAATCACCATCAGAATATGCCACCAATGTTGGAGCTGAAGATGAGGTTTTATATACTAGTCCTTGACCAAGAGCCGTTTTAAGGTATCCGAGAATGCGTTCAACGGCCTGAAGATGAGATCTTCGAGGGGAATACATATACCGACTGACAATACTAACAGTGAAGGAAATATCTGGTCTGGTTACCGCGAAGGAAATTTACCAACGAGACGACGATTGTATTCTGGATTCTGGAGTAGGAGATCTGAGTCAGATGTCTGAGCGCACAACTTGTGATTTACATTCATTGGGGGTGTCAATCGGCTTACAACTTGAATAGCCTGTATCATGAAGGAGGTCAAGACAGTACTTCCGCTAAGAGAGGACAATATAATCTGGCTGTCTGGCAACGTCAAGACCCAAGAAGTACCGAAGGGGCCCCAGATCTTTTGTTTGAAATACGGAGCTCAGATGTAGTTTGACCTCATGTATTCCTTTCGAGTCGTCTCCTGTAATTATGACATCGTCACCGTGCACTAACAGAAGAACCGTTCCCGTTGTTCGGTGACGAGTGAACAACGAGAAATCTGCCGAGTCCGAGTAAAACCAACCTCCCGAAGGGCTCCACTGAACTTGTCAAACCACGCCCGTTGGAATTGTTTGAGACCATACAGGGCCTTCACAAGACGACAGACCTGAGACTCCCCCGTGGTCTCAAACCCGGGAGGTTGCTGCAGATAAACTGTTTCCTGGAGATCGCCATTCAGAAAGACATTCTTAATATCCAGTTGGATTAAAGGCCATCGACGATGGACAGCCACAGAGATGAGGACTCGAACAGTGTTGAGTTTGGCCACCGGAGAAAAGGTTTCTTCATAGTCGAGCCCCTGTTGTTTGGTGTAGCCACGAGCCACCAGAAAAAATTTCAGACGGTCAATCGTCCCATCAGCAGCATGTTTGATGACAGACCCACTTGCACCCAACCGGTTTCTGACTCGGAGGAAGGGGTACGAGAGTCCATGTCTGGTTGGCCCAGAGAGCGGCCATTTCCTCCTCCATGGCGGCCCGTCAGCTAGGATGTTGGAGCGCCTCCTGCACAGAGTTAGGAACCAAAATCTAGGAAAGAGAAGTAGCAAATGTGTGTAGGTGGGGAGAAAGGAGATGTAAGGAGACACAGTTCGCCAGAGGATGAGCAGTGGAGGCCGGTACCTGATCATCAGGGCGCGGAATAGCCGAGGTCGAGGCTGACTACAAAGGGGAAACAGAACCGAAAGGGCGACGAGTGTAGACACGGATAACAGGCGGCCTGGAGGGAGCAGGAGCTGGAGAAGGTGGGACCAGTGGTAGAGGTGTAATAACGGGGATAACAGGTCGTGGGATGGTCGGCGGGAGAGGGGTCGGTGTGAGAGGAGTGGGTAAAGGTGCAGAGAAGAACAGTTGATCCTCCCGGAAGGTAACATCAGCAGAAACGGAGACCTTGTGGGTAGCGGGAGAATAACATACATATCCTTTCTGCGTACGCGAATAGCCGACAAAGATATGTTTAGCCGTCCGGGGATCCAACTTGTCCGAGGACGGACCTCGTCGGTGGACGTAGTAGGTACAACCAAAAACGCGAGGCGGGAGAGGGAAGGATGGAGTAGAGGGAAACAGTAAGCTGAACGAAGTAGCATAGTGGAGGACGAAGGAAGGGAGACGGTTGATAAGGAAGTACGCTGTGGAGACCACAAAGTTCCAGTAATGTTTGGGAACATGCATTTGAAGCATGAGAGAGTGGACAACATCAAGCAAGTGCCGGTTCTTCCGTTCGGCAACGCCGTTTTGCTGGGGTGTGTAAGCACATGATGTTTGATGAATAATCCTGAATTCAGAGCACAAAGCCGCAAAGCCGTGTTTAGTGTATTCGCGAGTATTATCGGTGCATAATGTTTTGAGGGTGATGTTGAATTGCGTACGAGTTTCAAGGACAAAGACCGGAAAACACGGGAAAGCTCGGTGCGATCACGAAGTAAGTAAATACACGTCGTGCGAGAGTAATCGTCAATAAACGTGATAAAGTAGCGATAACTAGAAATACTAGTAATTTTAAAAGGACCCCAAACATCTGAATGTACTAACTTAAAAGGAGCAGTGCTCCGGGTACAATGTGCAGGAAAAGAAGAGCGTGATTGCTTGCCGAAGATACATGACTCACACTGAAAATGATGAAGAGATATATCAGGAAGAGCCCGCTGGAGGACCGGGAGAGGGGCAAGCCCAAGACGTCGATGCCACTCACTGGAGGAGATAGAGGATAGGACGGTGGGATAGTCATCGAGAAGGTAGAGCCCGTTCTGCAGTGTGTCTTTACCAATGGTAGTCCGCGTCCGCCGATCCTGTATGAAAAATGAAGAGGATGTGAATATGACAGAGCAATATAGATCATTAGTAAGGCGACCAACAGAAAGTAAATTGAACGGGGAGCTCGGAAAATGAAGAGCCGAGCGAAGGGAGATCGATGAGTTGAGAGAAAGGTCAGCCGAGCCGGAGACTGGAACCGTCTCCCCATTTGCCACGGTGATACATTTCGGATGAGGAGAATCCGTGTACTGGAGTGGCCGTAGCGAGGTAATGTGATGAGTGGCACCCGAGTTCATGATCCAGCGCGGACTGGTGGATAAACAAGCAGTACATGTGTTGGAGAAGGAGGCGATGGAGGCAGAGGGCGGGTTGAGCAGCCCTTGGAGTTGTCGGAGCTGGAGACGAACGACCTCAAGGTCAGGAGGGACGGCAGAGGATGTGTCAGCAGCAATCGAGGCTGTCAGACGAGGAGGATAACCATTCTTCCTGTAGTAGGTCGCCTCAAGGTGGCCATCCTTGCCGCAGTAGGAACACTTCGGCCGACCCCGACCACCGCGCCCCCGGCCCCTAGATCCCGAACGTCCACCACAAGTGGAGGTAGTTGGGGGAAGTAAGGGGGGAGGGCTCTGCTGAAGAAGGGCCGAGGGGGAAGGCGCAGAAGTATCCGGAGGAGGTGAAACACAGAGGAGCATGGAGCACACATCTGATAAGGACGGTATCGTGGAGGAAGCCAGAACCTGATTTCGAATACGATGAAGGTGAGACGGAACACGAGCCATCATTATGACAATGCAGATGTCCTCCTTCTGAGCTCGCTGAGTAGCATGATTATTGGTTGACAGCTGATGCTGGATCCAGGCCTCAACAAGAGTCTTGGCGCGAGCGACAAAAGAGGTCATATCCGAAGCCCCCCAGTGTCGAGAGCCAGAAAATCAGTGAGGATGTCAGAGATGCTGGAGACTGTCTTTGCCCGAGTAAAAGGAATGCAGCTCATCCCACATAGCCTTGGCCGTTTAGTGATACATGGTCATCTGATAAGGTTCACCATCCAGGGAATTGAGGAGCCATCATTTGAGAGCCAGTCGTCGGTAGGAGGAGGAGCCTGAATGAGGTGAGGCAAAAGGCCTTTGGCTTGAATAACCCGTCGAACAGAATGTACCCAAGGGATAAAATTCTTCTTTCCAGAGAGGGAAATTGTGGTGATCCGCAGCTCATCGCGGATGTCAGCCGGATAAGTCGGGCGGTCTGCAGGCGGAGTAGCCTCCAGGCCAGTAAAGTCAACAGAAGATCTCATAGAAGCAGAAGGCAAGTCACAACAACTAGGGAAGAGACCGCTGCGAGTAGGTGACAGACCGCTGCGATAAGACACCGCTCAGCAGGCAGGCCAGGAACTCTTGCACGACAAGGCCGCGCCGGACCAGAATACACAACAGCAGTCACAACGATAAGAGTAGCGACAAAGGAGTGATAGGCCGCAAGGAAGAGAAACCGCGACCAAAAAGCGGGAGAAAAAGACAGACCGCGACCAAAATGCGGGAGAAAAAGACAGACCACACGGTCTCAGTGAGCACACCAGCGGTCAGAGAAGAGAGACAGGAGAAGGTGGTGCGAACAAGAGGAGAGAGACCACAGCGGAGAGGGAAGCGGGTAGGCGGGTATACCGGGTGAGTAGAACCGGAAGCCGCGAGGAGGAGAGCTCGCGTGGTAAGAAGAAGCCGCGAGTAAGAGGACTCGAGCGACAAGAAGAAGAAGAAACCGCGAGAAAGCGACTCGAGTGGGACGAAGAGGCCGCGAGTTGGAGAACTGGAGCGGCAAGAGGGAAGCGGGAAGGCGGGTAGGAGCAGACCGCAACAAGGGCAACTACGACAAACAATTACTAGACCGTGCGGTTAGAAGGAAACCGCAATAGAACCGGTAGAGATAGACCGCGCGAATAACAAAGCAAGCCGAGAAGCGAGAAGCGCCAAGATGATCGGCAAGCGAAGAGCGACCGTCGCGCGACAAGAGCAATACGACCCGTGCGACAAAGAGTTCGTGCGACAAGGAAGGAGCTCGCGCGACAAGAAAAGAAGCTGCGGCGAGAGCACCGGGAAGAGGCCGTAGCGGACAAAAAACAGGTCGCAGCGGGAAGAGCTAGCCGCGTGAAGATGGTCTATTCCCACGGGAGTGGGGACCACGAGCCAGGGAGAGAAACGGTATAAAAGAGCGAAGAAGAGAATGAGGAGGTGGATCCACGGGAGAGGGCTGAAGCAGATAGAAACGAGAGACCGCAAGAGACGAGTGGTTCGACAGAATGTCAGGCCGCCCAGTTAACAAAGGAACTGGGCGGTTAAGAAAAACCGGCCGGATCGTATCACTCTGATACCATGTTGAAAGAGCTCGAAACTTGTATGTATTGCTTGTGTATGAAAATACAATGAGAGAATACAAATATATAGGAGGCAGAAGGTGAGAAGAAATCCTATACAAGATGTGAGACTAAGAAGAGAAGGAAATATAATAAAAAAGGGGCCCAATAATGGGATCTTTACAAGGTCTTTTCTAACAATAAACATAACTAATCCATGATTCAATAAAATAGTTAATCATAAATATTTTTAAAACCACATATATTGAATTCCATCCCAGTTCCTACCAAATAGGCTAAGAATTGAAGATGACAAAATTGAACTATAATGAATTCCATTTTAATTGGGCCCAATTCCAATTCCGTCTCAATTCTGTTCTGGCGAACACCCAAAATTGAAATTGGGTAAAACCCAATTCCAAATCCATTCAGATGATCACTGCAATTGAATTTTTTTTCGATTTCTTTTGTTTCTTGTCAATATTTCTTGGTTTCTACTGGAAACTATTTTTGATATTTTTTTACGACTAAGGATCAGTTTTAATCAATCTCTAGTTAAAGATACTACTCTATTAGTGTGGAATTTGAAATTCTATGTCATATTATTAGTTAAGGACATTTGTTTAAATTTACTATACATTTTTGTACCCTCTCTTGTTGTAGTGGGGTTGATTTCAAAGTTGATTTTGTGAAAGGTGTTAATGGATGAATTAATGCAGGTTTTATTCTCTTAACCATCTGAAGATCCATAAATTGGTTGACAGGTTGGTTTTGGGTAAGGGAGCTTTAGTTTTGAGTTTTGTTGAGTTGAGAAAGGAAAAAGGCTCAACCAAGGAACAATACTAGAATGTCGGCTCTTGAATTCAGGGGTAGGTCTTCTCCAAGTGAATTTATGGAGTGTCTTTGGTGCATTGAGATAATTTTATTCACAGGGACGTTCATAATGGGAATGGCTCAGCCAAGGAGAAATATTAGGATGTCGACTTCTGAATTCAAGGGCAGGTCTTCATCAAGTGAGTTTATTGAGTGCCTTTGGTGCATTAAGATATTTGATCTCGCGGGGAGTATTCATACAAAGAGAAATGCAAGAAGTGCATGTCAAAGCTTACAGAGTATGTCAATATATGATGTAAGAATCTGAAAGGCCAAAGAAGGCATGATGGGTCGAGTGATATCAATAGTTGAGCTAAGCTAAGGCATCTTATGATAAATCATTTTCCCCCAAATGCCTATGAGCATGATACATACGTGAGCTCTTTATTGTGTAGGTCTTCTGACCTTAATGCTTCTAGGAGGTATCAGTATTTTCTGCATGCTGAAGAGGCCAAGAGCAAACACAATTGTTTTGTTGCTTATGTACATCATGAGGAGCTTGCTGTGATTGATCTAGTTGTGATTCATACATTTACAATCAAGCTTTGTGTGAGGGGCACTGCCACTGATGTAATATCGATTTAGGGTTTTGAAATAAAATCATTATTAAGCAAAAAATATATATTTTATTTGTATAAAATAAAAATATGAATCTTTTAAAAATAAGTTGATTCTAAGATTTTAAAGAGGGGCCGAGTGGCCAATTCAATCTTTCGCACGCACAACTCTCAATCGTTTGAACATCCCTCGATCGTTAATCGTTGTTAAAGAAAATTTCGTCAGCATCCAAAGAATTGAACAGTTGTGAGGCTCGTACACTCACAAGTAAACACACAGATAGTAATTTATGAAATAACGGAATTTTCAGTGATTAGAACGTTCGAGGCAAACTTAAATTATTTAAATAGAACACTTAAAATTAAACTAAGTTAATGGCATTGGTGCAGTGATTTATCCACACCAGAATGGTCGGCCCAATTTAGACCCAGTTGGCAAAGTTGGGCAAGCACAGTTGATTGGCGACAGGACGGAGCAGACACCCGATTGACGGAAGGAGTGCCTCGACGTCGACGACAATCAGACAGGTCGTCAGAGTCAAGAGCGAGGTCGACGATGGCTGTGCAGTCGTAGGAGGGCGCCGGGTGGCTCAGGGGTACAAGAGCTGACCAGTGGCGGCATTGCGAGCGGCGTGCGGCAGGGAGAGGGTCCGTCAGAAATCCGAGACCCGCTGGAGTGTGCTGAATCTGCCTCGGCGGTTGTGGGCAGCCTTTTGACCTCGCCGGTGGGATCGACGGAGGGAGGTGGCGGCTTCGGGAGGGCCATCAGCAGAGGCGATCTCAGCTGCGGCGGCAGAGATGAGTTGGCACAGGAATAATGTCGGCAATGCAGAAACTTGAAATGAATTTCAAGTTCTGCTGTCCAGGGGGGCCTTTCACCTTCTTCACTGTGCCCTTTTAATGGCTGCACAACTTTATTTCCAAAATCTTTTTCCAAAACAGAGGCAACAATAATTTTTTGACAGGTTTGATTTCTTCCCTTATTAAGCCTTCTTTCTTTACTTCCCAAATAGTTTTTTATTTCTCCCTTTCTATTTGATTTGATTCCTAATATTTTCCACTATACCTCTTTATTTGAAAGTTCTCATGTTTAGACTTAGGCGACTCATTAAATAAATTAAACTTGCCTTTTCCGTTTCTAATACCTGAATTACCGGACCTATTTATTCAGGATCCCATCGGCCGGTCAAACCGACGTGCCAAATCAAGTACATGAAACTAGAACGAGTACATGGAATGAAAAATGGGTACATGGAAGGAAATACAAAAATAAATATACGATGCGACGCATGATGCATCAATTCTCCCGGGGTTGAAAGAGCTCGACCCAGACGAGACTTTGCAAAAACCGGCAATGGGGAGATCTTTCATCATTGTTGAAGCTAGATCGGGTGGAATATATGGAGCTTCGACAGGTGGTTCAACTGGCCGACCCAATGCGTTGTTGATCATGAACTAGGCCAAACCTCCTGAAGTAAACGATCACCAGACCTTTTGAAAAGTACATCTCATGGCGATAACGACCGACCGTGAGTTTGTAATTTTCAAAGGTTGCTCGCAAAAGATTGACAGTAATTTTATGCAGTTCTTTTAAATAATTAATATGAACTTGCACATCGAAGAAAATACGTTCATGGAATGACAGATGATGTCGGTCAGGTGGGTGAGGCAATGCATGGAAAATATCGAAATGAGATACAGTAAGAGAACGACGTTTAGAATTATTACTTGTGAATTTAGCTTGTGGTGGTACGAGGTCTCATTGCTTTAAGTTCTCCTTGATTAAATGTCTAAAAAGATTCTCCAAAATTTTATTAATGATTTCAGTCAGGTCATCGGTTAAAGAGTGATGATTGTTGCTAAATTCGAGTTTGGTGTCCTCTCGGCCCCATAATATGTTGCAAAATTTTGATATTAATTATTGAATGTAATTATGCGATTTCACAAATCTGTTTACATTTAACTTAGTACTACACAATTTAAAATTGATCTTAATTTTATCATTTAAATACTTCCAAAGAAATCCTTTAAACGCATGTCTTTGTTTGGTGTGAAATTTTTTGGGGTTCTTATTATCTTTAAAATACGGGCTCTCTTAAATAAATCGATAATTTGATAATAAAAATCTTCAGACACATTTATAATTATGGGATAATGTAATAACACAAAATGATGTTCCCCAAATATAAAATCAATATATAGTGGTGTCTCTAATGTGAGTGATATATTGCTAATAAGTCCTTCCCGAGGAGGGGACTCAAAAATAATCTCAGCGACTAGAGGTGGTGCTTTAGTGCTAGCAAGTGAGAGCTCCATTTCAGTCGGAATGAGGGGATGAGGATGAAGCTCTTCTTCCTGGAGTTGGGGCTTAGGAGGAACCTTCTCGACTAAAGTGAGTGCTTCAGTGGAGACAAGTGGGGCCAAGGTGCTCGTGGGGGAAATGTCGAGTCTAGAAAGAGGACTATTAATAATTCGAACTTCGGGTTCCACTAGTTGATACGTAGTTGGGACGTAGTCATGAAAGTTATTTTGTTTGTGCATTGTCATTTCAAGACTGTGTACATCAGTGCACAACCCAATCAGATTCTGCGTGAGTTCTGCAGTGATGAACTCAACGTTCTTCATTAAAGTTTTCATTCTCTCTTCGAGACTCTCCATTTTTTTATTTAATTTTTTTTTCTTTTAATAGTTTTGAAAACGCGGATCGTTAATTCACGATGGGATCGTTGATTTAATAAAATTTTAAATTAAAGAACATTAAATTTTTTAAAACAGATTTAATTAATTTAAATTATGATTTTTAAAAAAAAATATATTGAAAAAAGCACGGATTGTTGATTTGCGATGGAAGCGAATCAACCTAGTTTTGATACCAAACTGATGTAATATCAATTTAGGGTTTTGAAATAAAATCAATTTTAAGCAAAAAAAATATTTTATTTGTATAAAATAAAAATATGATTTTTTTTAAAATAAGTTGATTTTAAGATTTTAAAGAGGGGCCGAGCGGGCAATTCAATCTTTCGCGCGAACAACTCTCAATCGTTTGAACATCCCTTGATCGTTAATCGTTGTTAAAGAAAATTTCGTCAACATCCAAAGAATTGAACCGTTGCAAGGCTCGTACACCCACAAGCAAACACAGATAGTAATTTATGAAATAACGAAATTTTCAATGATTATAACGTTCGAGGCAAGCTTAAATTTATTAAAGAGAACACTTAAAATTCAACTAAGTTAATAGCATTGGTGCGGTGATTTACCCACGCCAGAATGGTCGGCCCAATTTAGACCCAGTTGGCACAGTTGGGCAAACACAGTTGATTGGTGACAGGACGAAGCAGACACCCGATTGACGGAAGGAGTGGCTCAACGTCGACGTCAATCAGACAGGTCGTCGGAGTCAAGAGCGAGGTCGACGACGACCGTGCAGTCGTAGGAGGGCGCCAAGTGGCTCAGGGGTACGGGAGCGGACCAGCGGCGGCGCTGTGAGCGGCGTGCGGCAAGCAGAGGGTCCGTCGGAAATCCGAGACCCGCTGGAGTGCGCTGAATCTGCCTCGGCGGTTGTGGGTAGCCTTTTGACCTCGATGGTGGGATCGACGGAGGAAGGTGGCGGCTTCGGGAGGACCATCAACAGAGGCGAGCTCAGCTGCGGCGGCAGAGATGATTTGGCACGAGAATAATGCCGGCAATGCAGAAACTTGAAATGAATTTCAAGTTCTGTTGTCCGGGGGTGCCTTTCTCCTTCTTCATCGTGCCCTTTTAGTGGTTGCACAACTTTATTTCCAAAATCTTTTTCCAAAACAGAGGCAACTATAATTTTTTGACAGATTTGATTTCTTCTCTTATTAAGCCTTTTTTCTTTACTTCCAAAATAGTTTTAAATTTCTCCCTTTCTATTTGATTTGATTCCTAATATTTTCCATTGTACCTCTTTATTTGAAAGTTCTCCTGTTTAGACTTAGGCGACTCCTTAAATAAATTAAGCTTGTCTTTTCCATTCCTACTACCTGAATTACCGTACCTATTTATTCAGGGTTCCATCGGCCGGTCAAACCTACGAGCCAAATCAAGTACATGAAATTCGAACGAGTACATGAAATGAAAAATGGGTACATGAAAGGAAATACAAAAATAAATATATGATGCGACGCACGATGCATCAGCCACGCTCCCTAATGGTGTTGCCACTGTGATGTCACATCTTGAGGAGAATTCTTCTGGGATTATATCGATTGATGAGTGCTTTTGTAAACAATATAAGAAAGCGGTTATGATTGGTGGTGATGATGTCTGTCACTCTTGAACATGTTCCTTGTCCCTTCCAGGGAGCAAGTTCTTAGATGGTTCGGTATTTTGGTGATTGACGGATGACTTAGTAGTTGCGGAGGCGACATTTGTTAATGTTATTTTTTTCCATGCTTCTATTACAATTCGCTTATAGAGCATCAGAGCTTGATGGATTTTTTTGTGCCCGATGAGGTAATTGAAAATGAGAAAAGCGTCAGCAGTGCTGAGGAAGTTTCTGAGTTCTCTTTTCTGGTCAGTTTTCGTAGCGAGGATCAAGAGCTAGAAGCTTCCTTGATTGGTATGCTAGTAGATGTTGCCTTGACTTCTCTTGTTGTACTTGACGGGCCGGGTGAAGTGGAGATGACTTACTATATTTTGGATTGTGTTTTAAGTGATGTTTTCTTGGCTTGTGAATGCACTTCTGACAGATTTTTATATGATGGAAGGTGGATGCCATGCTAGGTCATTGGTGTCATTTTTTATGATTTGAGGTTGTTAGATCCTTGGCTTTTAGTTGTTCCTTTTGTGATTTATGTTGGAGCTATATGGCAGGTTGGTTGGCATCATGAGGATACCAGAAAGTGCTATTGGAGTTTGAACAATTGGGTGGGCTAAAAGTGCTTGCCAAATTTGTTATAGTCTATGACTACCAATCTTGGAAGAAAAATGCTACAATAGAGGTGTCTAGATAGAGTTTGGGAGCTAGTGTTGTTTGCGACAGGGGTCTTATGTGCGTGACGATGCTGTTCTACTTTGTTTTGTACACCCGATGATTTTGAGTTTAAATCTTTTTCAGGAGTGGGTTGATGCATCTTCAGATACACCAATTTATCCTGGATGAAAAGAAATTGACAAAGGAAACATGGAACAAAAAGTTCAAGGCGACAAGAGAACTTTCTAGCACTGGTAGATGCTGATTCGTGTCATTTTTTCCCCTGGATCACTTACTCTAGGTTTCTGTTAATTCTGTTTATGTTCTGATTTAAAACCTTGGAGGTTAGTTTTGTAATATTTAAGTTGGGGGGGGGGGGAGTTTCAATGTTGCATTTGCTCTTTTTAAGTGCCTAGGAGACCTAGAGATGCAATTTTTGATGATGGATTTTGGGATGAAGGAAGCCGTTGATAGCTAGTAGGGTCCTTCCCCTCCATCTCCTCCTTATCTCTGGGTCCCCTCTCAAATTTCTTAGTTACTGTTGGAATGTATTTGGTACTGTTTTGTGACTAGGGATCTATTTTTATTAATCTTTAATGGAAGATTTTTCTCTATTGGTTTTGTTCTGAAATTGCAGTGATAAAATTGCTATTTGGGACTGTTTTATGCGTTTTACTGGACAGATTTGAGCAAATTTACTAGTCTTTTTCTACCCTCTTGTTCCAGAGGGGTGATTTGAAAGCTACAATCTTTATGGTTGGCATTGAAGTGATAGGATTGTAATCTAAATGAAAGTAATCTGACGACTTACTAATAAGACTATTTCATATCTACAACATGCTATGGTGAGTATGGAATGTGAAAAAATTCTATTATTCTACCCTAATACAATGCGCACATATATAGGATAAGAGACACGGGACATATCACGTGTAAAGGGCAACGGAAAAAATAATAAAATAAAATACATATATTCAACCTCTCTCAAGTTGGGAGTTTATATCAATCATGCCCAACCTGACAATATTGTCCATAAAGTTGTCATGGATTAATCCTTTGGTAAAAACGTAGACCGATTGATCTTGAGAATTCACAAAAGGTGTGAAAATATGACCCTTGTCTAGGTGATCTTCGATGAAATTTCTATCAACTTCAACATTCTTCGTCCTATCATGTTGAACCGGATTCCGAACAATTTTTGTTAGGGCAAAAATTATTACCCAACTTTCCACACTCAGCTACTGACTGTGGGAGTTTGGCGGAGAGATCAGAGACTGCAATCGACCGGTTACTAACCCAGCGAAGGTTTGGCGAGTAGAAAGTGAAACACAGAATTTAGGGGCCACTGACAACCGAGAGACGGACTCAGTAACCACACCCACAACAAGGTAGATTCTGGCATGAGTTCTCTCTCCCGTTCAAGCGCCCCTGACCCTTTATTTATACTTGAGGGTAGGCTGCCGGAACGGTTGAGGGCATTTAATGCAGCATTTAATGCGCAGTCACCTGATGTACACGAAGAGTCATGTGACGGGGTGGGGGGAGAGATGAGCGAAGAGACCGCGCGACAACCGCATGCTCCGCTGCGGAGAAGGGTCCGCGCTGGTTCTCGACGAGTTTTCACTGCGACATCTTTGCCGAGCAACTCAAGAGGCTTCCGGGAGAGCGCGCAACCCCTGTCGAGCATTGTCGTGTGCGCACCTGCTGAAGAGAATATGCAGATTCTCGGGTGGCGCCCGCGAGTGCTTCTAACTGGTCACCTAGCTGCATAATGACTGGCGCTGGCAGATGCTGTCGGTCGTCGCAAGATTTGGGTTAACAATATTGATGACAACTTTGTTGTCTCAATAGATTGTATTAGGTTTGTTCACCTGGAGTCCCATATACTGGAGAATTGTCTTGAACCACAATCCTTCACATACTCTTTGAGCCATAGCCCTATACTTTGCTTTGGCGCTTTAGCAAGCTACAACATTTGGTTTGTTTCTCTTCTCAGGTACAAGATTTCCACCCACAAATAAGCAATATCTGGTAGTAGATTTTTTATCATCTTGACTACCAGCCTAATCAGCATATGTAAACACTTCAATTTTTAAAGGTTGATTAGCGAAGAACAGAATCCCACGTCTTGTTGAATTCTTGAGGCATCTTAACACCCGGTATGCAGTTTGTTGTTGGCGAATTGGTGGATAGTGTATGAATCTACTTAGGACAATCATGTCATAAGTAATATTAGGGCTTGTATGAGATAAGCATATGAGTCTCCCAACCAATCATTGGTACCTTGAGATGTCAACTTTCTCCCTTTAGTATCAGGATCATTCTTGTGATTAGACTCAATGTGTGTATCCATAGGAGCACACCCAAGGATACATGTTTCCTCCAGAAGATCAAGGGTATACTTTCTCTGAGAGATGAAGATTCCCCGACGAGACCTTACCACTTCAATACTCAAAAAGTATTTCAACTTTCCTAAATCTCTGACTTCAAATTCTGTGTCCAATTGTTTTTCCAAGTGCATGATTTCCTTCAGGTCATTTCCTGTAATGATGATGTCATCCACGTATACAATGAATATCAATATTTGAGTTCCTCTCTTCTTTATAAAGAGAGTATGAACATCATGTCCTTGAGTATAACCTAGTTGTAACATGATTTTGTGAGTCCGTCCAAACTATGCTCTAGGGGATTGTTTCAGGTCATATAAGAATTTTTGTAGATGACAGACCTTTCCATTGGACCCTCCTTTGATAAAGTCGTGTGAGATAGTCATGTAAACTTCTTCTTCCAGATCACCATGCAAGAAGACATTTTTGACAAAGTTGTTGTAACTCCCACCTAAAACATGCAACACAAGAAAGGATCTGACAGATAGAATTCATCTTTGGAACTGAGGAAAATGTTTTTGGGTAGTCAATTCTTTGGGTTTGAGTATAACCTTTAGCGACCAATCACACTTTATAATGTTTCACCATCCCATCTTGATTCTGCTTAACAGTGAGAATACAGCTTGATCTAACTGTTCGCTTCCCAGGGAGAAGACTCATAAATTACCATGTTCCATTTTTTTCAAAACACACATCTCTTCTTCCATACCCTATTTCCGCTTAGGTATCTGAACAGGCTCTTGCCATGTCTTTGGAATCACAATTGAGGAAATAGATGAGATAAAAGCTCTGTGAGCACGAGAGAGGTGATGGTAAGTAATGTAATTGACAATAGGGTGTTTGGTGCCTCTAGTATTACCTTTAAAAGGAGCGAGGGGAACATATAGGTCATCATCTGAAACTTGAGCAGAAGCGGGCGCCACACAAGTGGCACATTCACGGACGATGCTTGCTCAGCAGTACGAGTTTTGCGAGAGTATGTATATAATATAGGAGGAATAAAAGTAAGAGGAGTTGTACTGGTAGGAATAGAAGCAGTACTGGGAGAAAGATTAGCAAGTGTAGGAGGAATATTGGAGAAGAAACTATCAGAAGAGGAGAGTCAAAGGTCCCGTCAATATTACTACTAATCTCCTTATGATGGGGACTAAAATACGACTCCCCCTCACAAAAGTAACATCATGAGTGTAGTAGAAGAGACATGTACGAGGGTGATAACACCAGTAACCTTTGGTGGTAGGAAAGTAGCCGACAAAAATACATTTAAGAGAACGAGCGCTCCATTTATCTCATTGAGGGGTATTGACATGAACAAAGCAGACATAACCAAATATGCGAGTAGTGATGCATGAGGTGTGGACAATGTGTTTCTGAGATAAACGGGAAAGATACGCATCACAGTAAAGGGATCAAGATAGTAGACGATTAATGTGATGAGCTGCTGTCAAAATCGCTTCACCCCAATAAAACTTGGAAAGGTGCATGACAATCAACAAACACCGATCGACCTCCTATAAGTGTTTATTTTTTTGTTCTGCCACGCCATTTTGAGTAGAAGTGTGAACACAAATGGTTTGGTGAAGAATGTCATGTTCAGCAAGATAGGAACCAAACGCATCCCACCCATCATGCTCACCACCATTATCACTACTGAGCACACAAATTTTGCCATTAAACCGTGTCATAACCTTTTGATGAAAGAAACATAAGCAAGTACACACTTCACTCTTCTGTTTTAACAATTAGAGCGACGCAGTATGAAAATAACAATCAATAAAAGTTATAAATCATTTATAACCAGATAAAGAAAACACGTTAGGGGCCCCAAACATCAGAGTGAATCACACCAATCAGGCAAGAACTAGAAAAAGAAACATAACTGAGACTATGTTAAACATGTTTTGACTGTTCACATGTGTCATAAGTAAACTACTTAATTAAGAAACTGAGAGCAAGAAATAGTTTGGTAAGATATATAGCAGAAGGATGACCAAGACAAAGATGCCAACTCCGGATCTCATGCTGAGTAGGACCACGGGTGGTGGAGAGAGCACCGGGAGACAACTGCTGATTCAACAAGTACAATTAGCCATCATTCCTACCACTGTCAAGCATCAACTTCGTATCCAGATTCTAAAGCACACAAATATCAGGAAAAAAGGTTACTTAGCAATTTAAAGTTGTCAAATGTCAAATGAAGAGAAGATTGTGAGGAAACGAAGGGACGTGCAAGATAGAAGAAAGAAAAAAGTCAGGAGAACAAGCGATGGTTCCTTTGCCAGCAATTGTGGAAAGGGAACCATTGACAACAATATCCTTATCATGGCTAAAGAGGAGTATATGAGGTAAAACCTAAGGCAGAGCCGTTCATGTGATTAGTGGTACCCGAGTCAATGATCCACTCAGAGTGGGAGGAAGACACAAGATGGGCACTCAGGATACCTGAAGTAGCCAACGCAGCAGTGGAATCAGCGGATGTTGAGTCAGAATGTGAATACAACAGACAACAAAAGAACTCAAACTCCACATCAGAAAGGCCCCCAGAGGGGGAGTTGTCATAATCTTCAGTCGAATAGGCAGAATATCATGTGCGGGCACTAGTCATCGTATCAATACGTTCAATACATGTACTTGTAACAGGAACATACTAGTACCAGAAACATACTCGGTATAGATACACAACTTAATTGGACGTACCAACGCTTCCTAGCATAACGCCAACTTTTATTTACTCTAGAAACACAGACTCCTATCACAATATGCAGAATGATGTGCTAAGTCCAAGTGTGTCCACATAGGTGTATCGTCGAGTATCGGGTATGTACCAGTATCGGATACGTATTCGGTACCGGTACGCTGCCTTCGGAGAAGTATCTGTTCTTCATAGTATTCAACTTGGTGTAATCCGTTGGAATCTATTTCCTTTTAAAGAAAGATTTCACTTGGCTTTTTAGCTTTTATTTTTCTTTATTCCTTGTAGTTGATCAAATAAACTTATTTTTTCCATTTTTATATTTTTGTTTTCCATTTTTACCGAACAGTATGCCTAAAAAATTATGATTGATTCATGTTTCTTCAGTAATAAGGATGCAGTCCATTGCATTTAGTTAAGCACATACTTCATTCTTTTTCTTGTCCCAATACGTGTTTAAGATTTATGATACATCCATAATGAAGTATTATGCCAGTTTTGAAATGTTGCTAACATTGCATTTTTTTCTTCTAATTCCATGTTTTTGTTGGACAAATATATTGCTTGCAGTAACACGTGTGTTATTGCAGGGCACCACTTTTTTCTGTTCAAACTGATGATTGGGATTGTTCATGTGCTCTTCCTTGGGACCCAATACATGCTGATTGCTCTGTGCCACAGGTGTGTGCATTCTACTCTGCCCTATTTTATTTCCCTATTATGGATTAACATTCAAGATGCGAGACAGGAGTAGCACCAATTCCAGAGAAGATGCGAGAAGCTCGACTAAGATGGTCTGGACACGCACAAAGGAGACCATTAGAGACACCTGTTAGGCGTTGTGAGAGTCTAGTCACTAGGCATATGCATGTTAAATGAGGGAGGGGTAGACCGATAAAGACTTGGAATGAAACTATAAGGAAAGACATGATGTACTTAGGCATTAGTGAGATTATGACAAAAGATTGGGCAAAATGGCGACATAGGATCCATATTGCCGACCCCACTGTAGTGGGATAAAGGCTTGAGTGTTGTTGTTTGTATGGATTAACATTGAAGAGGAATGGAGCTTGTGTTCATGATCACTTGGTTAATAGTATCATTTGTACTACAGTTTTTTGGAGTCTGCATTGAGTAAATTATCCAATGTTTTTGGAAGATGAGTGACACATGGTAAGACCCTAAGGGAACTACAGTTAGATGCAGATGCAATTTCCAACGAATATGAACCTGCAATAACTCATTTCAAAACCACTTTCTTTAACTTGCCACCGGAAAATAAAACACAGAATAAGGAAACTAGAGAGGAGTACGAACGCGAGAGTGCTTGAAATCAAATTACTAATTAATTGAGGAAATACAAAGGCATAAATAACCGAAATCAAAACTTACAAACTAGTATCTCTTCGAGTAGAGAATAAACAGAAGTTTCAATTGTAAAGAGATAACAAATACACATTGAACTCGCACAATATATAAAGGGAGGGCTGGAGGTGTTTTAGGAGGGTTGTTGGGAAGCCAAAATTGCAATCCAGGACTGGTTTTAGGTCTCCAGATGACCGCCCAACTGCTGGACAGCGGTAACGGTTTTTGGACATTGCTGTCAGGTGGAAGAAAGCAGGATGGGAGGGGCTGGAAGCAGCACGCAGTTGCTGGACAGTTCTTGGCGGCTTGAAAATGGGGGAGTTGCAGGTTCTGGCTGGTTGTTGAAGGGCAGGTAGCAGACCATAGGAGAATTGGGGATCAGGTAATGATTTGGGGTGGTTGGAGGAGTTCCAGCAGTCGGCTGGGTGTTCTGAAGCCATGGGGGCTGATGGGTGAAGGCCTGGAAGGCTGTAATTTCCTTCCAGGATTGGGCCAATAGGTGGTTGGGCTGGTTTGGATGACGGGGAATCACCAAAGGTGACTGGAGAATGATTCCGGTGAACACCCGATACGAACTAGCGAGGATTCGAGGTGGTGGATGGGTTGGTTTTGGAGATTTAGGTGGCGTTTGGTTTAGCTTATTAGCTGCGGTGTGGTGGAAACGCAACGCAATTTTGTGAAAAAGCAGCGTTTGGCTCGGCTGATTTCCAAAATCCCGTTTCCTAGATTCCGCGGTTTTATATTAGGCCCCAGACGCGAAAACAATCCCCGTTTCGCTTCCGCCGCAACAAATCTCCTGACCTAAGGCGCGATGGCACCGGCCCTTCCCTTCCCCGATCGGATCGACGTCGAGGATCGACGACGGCTGTAGCAGCGGCGTCCCCGTGCAGGTTGTCCAGACCCGATTCGCTTCCCTGTGCGCCTCCTCTTTCCGGTGTTTCCCGATCGCGCCTCTTTCTTCCCTCTTCCCGGTGTTTCCTCGATCGCTCCTCTTATTCCCGGAGCGGTAGCAGCGGCGTCCCGATCAACGACGATCCTCGACGACGGCTAGTAAATTCGCAGTCGCCTCTTCTTCCCGGAAACGTTCAAGTCACGTGCGCCTCTTCTTCCCGATCGACGACGATCAGACCTTGCGCCTCTTGCTGTATCCGCGTGTTCTCTGGTGGTTATTGGTGGATTCGCTGCGCCTCTTCTTCCCGGAAACGCTCCCCTTCTTCTTCATCACACAGCCGGCCTTAGAGGAAGGTATCCATCCTCTTCCTTTTCTTTGCTCATTATTGTGACTGTTATGTGTGTGTTTTGTTTGTGTTAAATGTTTTTTGTGTTTGATATATGTGTGTGTGTGTGTTGTATATATATTTGTGTGTGTGTGTGTTGTGTTGTATTTGTGATTGTTTGTTATATGTGTGTGTGTGTATGTTGTATATATATTTGTGTGTGTGTGTGTATGTTTAGGGTATGTGTGTTGTATGTGTGTGTTTGTGTATGTGTGTATGTGTATGTTTGTGTGTGTATTGTGTGTGTGTTGTATGTGTGTTGTATGTGTGTGTGTTTGTGTGTGTGTTTGTATGTGTGTTGTATGTGTGCGTGTGTATGTTTAGGGTATGTGTGTTGTATGTGTGTGTGTTTGTGTATGTGTGTGTGTGTGTGTGTATGTTTGTGTGTGTGTTGTATGTGTGTTGTATGTGTGTTGTTGGTGTGTGTGTTTGTGTGTGTGTTTGTATGTGTGTTGTATGTGTGTGTGTGTGTATGTTTAGGGTATGTGTGTTGTATGTGTGTGTTTGTGTATGTGTGTGTGTGTATGTTTGTGTGTGTGTTGTATGTGTGTTGTATATGTGTTGGTGTGTGTGTTTGTGTGTGTGTGTTTGTATGTCTATTGTATGTGTGTGTGTGTGTGTATGTTTGTGTATGTGTGTTGTATGTGTGTGTGTTTGTTGTGTTTGTTTGTTATATGTGTGTGTGTGTGTTGTATATATATTTGTGTGTGAGTATGTTATATATTGTGTGGTACGTGTGTGTTGTTATGTGTGTGTCTGTTGTTCTATGTATGTGTCTGTTGTCATTAAAAATTAACTTATTTTATTTTCTAAAGATGAGAAAATCAAAAGATGGTGGTGTGGCCGCATTTTGGGACAATACAACTATCATGATTTTCTGTGACATATGTATTAAGGAGATAGAACTTGGAAATCGACCAACCACACATTTTAATAAAGAAGGTTGGAGCAACGTTATGAAGAAATTTGAGAAGCTTACTAAAAAACAGTACGACAAAGTTCAGTTGAAAAATAAATGGGATCATTTGAAGGAGTGGAAATTATGGACGGAGTTAAAACGTGGTGACACCGGTTTTGGTTGGAATGCTTCAAGGAAAACTATAGATGCTTCGGACGAGTGGTGGGACGAAAGATTAAAGGTACTCATTTCCATAACTTTTTTGTTTAACATTTTTTTTAAAGAAACACCAGCTAACTTGAAATATTTGTATTTTGTAGGTTGTCCCGGCGGCCAAAAAATTTCATTACTCAGGAATACATCCAGACCTGGAGGAGAAATTACATATGATGTTCAGCTCTGTTGTCGCCACAGGACATCATGCTTGCACCCCGAACACCATTAACGAGATCCCCGAGTCAGTTGACGAAAGAGGAATGTCAGAAGGTGAGCCGGAGGACATTGATGTCATTGGTGATCCAGCGACACGTGATAACACAGCTACGTCAGCACCTGTCAAGAGGCGAAAAAAAGGGAAAAACAAAGTTATTACTTCCGTATTAGAAGACTTGGCAGAGTCTTCTAAAACCATTAGTCGATGCATCCAGGAGGCACAAAAAAAACTACTTCCGAGTTTAGCATCCGACAGGCAATAGACAAATTGGCTACGTACCAGGAAGTGCAGTCTGATGAAGAGTTCCATGATTTTGCAATCACGTATTTCATGGACAGAAATCATAGGGAGACCTTTTTGTGCTTACCAGAAGGAATGAACGTAAAGTGGCTACGTAATCGCTGAAGTCTTGAATCTCCTGAAGTCTTCTGCTAGCTGGTCCATGAATGTTAAACCTAATGACTTAGCCTAAACTCTAGGACTCAAAGATTTGACCCTGACTATACAATGTCGGTCAAAACTTAACCTAATTAGTGAACCTAGCCCAAATCCAAACAAGGGATCCAACAATCTCCCCATATTTGGGTGAGGTCACTAATATAAACAAATAAAAATAATCACAAAGCAAAAATAATATATCTGGCAGAAAATTTAAAGATATCTAGCAGATATGTACACAGTAGTTTTGTGACAGTTTAAATAAATAGAGTTCAGAAGTACAAATCCAAACAAAATGTTCATTTGTTCTTCTTTGCCTTTCCTCTATCAGCTTTGTCAGTTTGCTCAGAGGGCTGTGTGAATTTAATTTCTCTGTTGGGATTGACAACTTCTCTTTTAGACATTGTCATGTCAGCTACTCCAATTATATTGAGAGAAGTTGCTCTGGGAACCACAACCTCTGGATGCAAATTCATATAAGCATCTACATTGAAAAATTTATTAGCCTTGTCATACCTTTTAAGTTCTTCTTTTCTATAGGTTGATATTATAGAATACTGAGAAAGATCTCTGCCTTCAACTTTAGTTTTGTTGATCATGGAGAGTCTAACTAACTCTTGAAATCTGACCATTCTTGCAGTGGTATCTTGTTCAGGATCTACAAAAGGAATTGGTGGTGATTCTGGCCTTTTTGGACTGTTATCTTTTTCAGCTTTATCAGTTACAGATGCTTGTTGTTGTTGCTGTTGCTGATGTCTGCTGCTGCTAGAATGTCTGTGCTGAGTGCTTCCATGAAATCTTGAAGATTTATCTAGTTGTCTTTGATAAGCTTGAGTCTAGGAAGTAGATTTCTGAGAAATGTTTCCTGAAGCACCAGCTGGAGGAGGAGGAGGAAGACCTCTCCAATTCCTTTGGGAAGGAGGAGGAGGAGTGTACCTTCTGCTCTTTTTCCTGACTTTCTGCTCATTCTTGGATAGCCACATCCATGAAGGCATCCCTGGGTAAGGAGTGATATTCTGCAGTATGTAGTAGGGAGTATCATGGGAGGGATTTAGCTTGGGGGCCGCTTTACAAACAACCTTCCTTTTCTTAACAGTTTTCTTCTTAGCCTTAGAACTGCCAGATTTATCAGAATCATCATCATCATCATCAGATGATCCTTGATGATTGTCATAGAGAGCATCAATTGCCTTCAGAATATCTTTGGAGATTTGTTTCTCAGCCTGAGGCTGTACTTGAGATTCTGCAACTGCAACTTCTGTTTCAGCAACACTTTCAGAAATTAACTTATTCTCTTCTTCAATATCAGCTAGAATAATTTCATCTAAATTTGGTAGGAGACTGTCATCCATCTTGTAGGTAGGAGGAGAGATAGCTTTTGGAGGAGAAATAACCTTAGAGGCTGATACTGGTTCAAGAATATTCTCAATCATATGTTCTTCTGTGAACACTGGAGGTGCAAAACTGGCCTTGAGTTGCTTAGCAACTGCATGACTTATTGGAGAAGTGTAGGGAACTATAGCCATAGAAGGCTTTGAGTAGATTTCTGGAAGATGATTCAGATGAACTGTATCAAAAGAATTTAATAACTGAAATAAATCCACTGTGGGATTGATAATACAATCACCAACAGTAAAAACTTCTGGCAAATTTACTTTCTCAAATATACACAACATATCAACTGTCACTGTCTCAGCCTCTGTAAACATATATACATCTGTCTCTGCATCTGCAGGCTCAACTATCTGCAAAATTTCTGCTGCTGCTGTTGCTGGAGCTAGAACTGCTTCTTCATTGAGCATCTCCCCCTGCCTGATTACAGTGGATACTGGAACCAGGCCCTAGAAGAAGAAGTGACAGTGGAGGCAGCAAGGAGAGCAGCAAGAGAAGAAATGGAGGCAGCAAGATGTGAGATTGTCTCTGCTATAAGTTGCCTGATCACTGGAGTGATATGCTCCAGGATGGTGGAAAGGGAGGGAGAATCCATATCCATAAACACTGGAGAAGTTTGAGTAGATACAGATGGATGTGGAGGAGTAACATCAGATGTAGGGACATCTGACATGATGTCATCCTGTGAAGGTGATGCAGCAGGAGAAGGTATTGGAGTGGAAATGTTATGTTGAGGTGAGATTGGTGTAGATGGTAAGGAGGTGAGCAGATCAAATGTGGGGGATGACATGAATTTTTCCGGATGTATGTCATTAAGATGAGGTGATAGTGGAGATGGAGGTGGTGTGATGTGTTCTGGAGATGGAACTGGTGTTGGTGGATGTATTGGTGAGGCATGTGGTTGAGGAGGAGATGATGACTGAGGGGATGAAGGAGTTGTTGTAGGAAGAAGTGTTGTTGAAGGAGGAGGAGGAATGGAGACTTCCTCAACAATGGGGTGGGGAGTGGCTGGTACAACCCTTGTGCTCTCAGAAGTCCTGGAAGAGGAGGAAGCCGTGGATGACTTAGAGATGGTCCTCTCCCACCTTCCAAACAAGGCACAAGTAAGCCTTTTTGAAGCATTGATGAATATGGTCTGTGAGACCGGAGATTCAGTTGATTTTTCTTGGAGGAATATGCCCAGCACACTTCCAAAACAAACTTCTTTCTTATTATTTTTCTTATTTATCAAATCAAACACCAGTTTTCCCCAGTTAACTATTTTCTTATTTACCAATGCACACATCACCAAGAACTGGTGCTTAGTAATGTAGTCATGTGCTGTGTGCTTGCCAAGCAACACCTTGCCCACTACATCGGCTAAGAATTTGTACTCGGAATATAAATTTTCCTCAGTAATTTATTTGGGTTTTCTCCAGTATGACCCATTTTTATGAGCATGTTCTCATATTTAGTATTATCCATCTCAATATCTTCATTACCATTCAGCAAATCGAAAATCTCAGATAATACGGTAGGGGTTAAAGAAATCTGATTACCGGATATAGTCCCGGTCATTGTATCTGCATCTGGAGTGGTGGAAGTGAATACCCATTCTCTAATCTCTGTCGCAGCTATCTTATTCTGTATGTCATGAATTTCTTCAGATTTTGTTCCTCAAAGAGTTTCAGTATCTCCAAAAAGATCTGGTTTGAATGTTGGAAGGATTCAAAATCGATGTCGAATCCCATATCGAACTTCATCGCTGCCAGAGAGCTTGCGGGAATCGCCATTGTTCGCCTGCAAAGGAAAACATAGAGATCAAGTGCAAAGGGAACAGAAAGCGCGGAACGGAGCTCGAAGAAAACTTAGATATATGATTTTCAAAATATGAAGCGGTAGACTTCGTCCGACGAAAAGTAAAAATTCTTCGATCTGCGTTCGACAAAATATTTTATTGACAAAAGAGTTCGTCAATCAGAGTCAGAAGAAGCGAAAACAATTCGTCGATCTCAGGTCGACGAAACATTTTCTGAAGCAATATCGTCGATCTCCGTTCGACGAATAGAACTTCACACACATAGAGTTTGTCGATCTCAGGTCGACGAATTTCTCAAGAACTTTTCTCAGTTCGTTGATCTCTGTTCGACGAATTGTGGCAAATTCTTCGAGCATAGACAAAAATTAAATTAATGCATCTCCATTGATCATACCTAGCTGATTCATAAAGAACAGATGTTTCTTCTCATCCCAGGGTTTGGTGAAGATATCTGCATTTTGTAAATCAGTAGAGACAAATGTGGGATTAATTTTCTTTTTATCTACACACTTCATAATGAAATGATGTATTACATTTATATGCTTAGTCCTACTATGATGCACTGGATTCTGTGCAATAGAAATTGCACTTGTGTTATCACACAATAGAGTTGAATTATTTAAGTTGACATCATAGTCTAGGAGTTAGTTTGACCACAACATCTGTGAGCAACAACTACCAGCTGCAATATACTCAGCTTCTGCTGTTGAAGTGGACACAGATGTTTGTTTCTTGCAAAATCATGACACTAGCCTATCACCAAGGAATTGACATGTCCCTGATGTGCTCTTTCTGTCGACTCTACATCTAACAAAGTCATCATCAGAGTATTCAGTTAACTCAAATTCTGACTCAGTTGAATACCAGAGTCCTAGATTAGGGCAACTCTTTATATATCTTAATTTTTTTTTAAGAAAATAAGATGAGATTTTTTAAGGTTCACTTGGAACCTAGCACAAAAACATGTAGCAAACATAATATCTGGTGTACTTGCTGTAAGATATAACAGGGACCCAACAATGGCCCTATATAATTTCTGATCTACAAGTTTCCCATGTTCATCAGAATCAATTACAACATTGATAGTCATATGTGTTTTCTTTGCTGAATCATCAGTCATCCCAAACCTTTTAATTAGTTTTTTATCATATTTAGATTGGGATAAGAAGATGTCATCAGGTGACTGTTTCACTTGGAGACCAAGGAAGTAGGAGAGCTCACCCATACTACTGATTTCAAACTTTGAATGCATAAGGTTGGAGAACCTTTTGCATAGTTTGGAAGCTGTATAACCAAATGTAATATTATCTACATATATTTGTAATAATAATATTTTATCATGATAATGCTTAATAAATAAAGTCCTATCTACTATGTCTCTAGAAAATTTATGCTCTAAGAAAAAGTTAGCTAAGGTTTCATACCAAGCTCTTGGAGCTTGCTTGAGACCATAGAGAGTCTTATGCAATTTGAAAACATTAGAAGAATGAATAGGAGAAATAAAACTGGTGGTTGTTTTACATAAAACTCTTTTTTAAGTTCATCATTAAGGAATGCACTCTTGACATGCATTTGGTAAACCTTAAACTTCTTGTAGGCTGCATAGGCTAGAAAAATTCTGATTGCTTTAATTCTTGCAACTGGTGCAAATGTCTGGTCATAGTGTATGTCTTCTTCTTGTCAGTATCCTTGAGCAACTAGTCTTACTTTGTTCCTTATGATAACATCTTGAGCATCTAGCTTGTTTCTAAATACTTATTTAGTTTCAATGACTGGATAGTGTTTGAGTCTTGGAACTAAATCTCAAACTCTGCATCTCTCAAATTGGTTGAGCTACTCTTGCATTGCAAAAATCCAGTGTGGATCTTGCTCTGCATCTTTGATGGATTGAGGCTCAATTTGAGATATGAAACAGACATGCATCATGTCCTGGTGGAGTTCATGCCTTGTCTGCACACCAACTGAAATGTCTCCAATCACCTGAGATACATAGTGATTTCTAAGTGTGACAAATTCAGTAGGAGGAGTTGGTTGAGCAACAGTTTGTGGAGTTAATTTCTCTTGTGGAATTAAAATAGCTGTTGAAGGAAGTTCAGCCACTTCCAAACTTTCTTTTTCACTCTCTTCTTCAATTTGTGGAGAAGGATGGCTAACGGCCTCATTAGTGAGGGTCAATTCATCCAAATTCTCACACAAGTGAGGTATCTGCAAAGTGTTATTGGTAGAAATTTATTTCTCCTTATAAAACATGTTAGTCTCATCAAATGAAATATGAATAAATTCTTCTATTTTCATGGTTGATTTATTATAAACCCTATAAGTCTTGCTTACTTGGGAATATCCAAGAAAAATTCTCATTGCAGCCTTGGCTTCAAACTTTCTAATGTGTTATACATATCATTGACAGATTCATTGATGAATTTAATCAATGATATCCTTATCCAGAGTCTTTATCTCATTGATGATTGAGCTTAATCTGTTATACATATCACTGACAGACTCTGATTCATCCTTCTTGAAGTTTTCATATTGGGAGACGAGGGTTGATCTCATGTCCTTTCTCTCATCTGCTGATCCAACAACCATCTGGTTGAGAGAGTCCCAGATGGCCTTGGCAGATGTGCACTCAACCACTTTTTGGAATATGTCATCTGACATAGTCTGTGCTAGGATGTTCATGGCCTTTGCATCTGCTATTTTGGCCTTCTTTTGAGCATCTGTTCACTCAGGTGGTGGAAAAGTATGTGTACTTGAAGATGTAGTAGCAGCTGTAGGTTGAGGGAGACCTGTCAAAATAGAATTATATATGTCTTCATCAATAGAATTCATATAAAACTTGATTCTTGTCTTTCAGATGACAAACTTAATTAAGTTGGAAACTGGAGGTCTGGTGCTTGCATAATCCTTGTTCTGTGTCATACTGTGAACTAAACAAAAAAACTAAGGAAAAAGAAAATCAGATCTAAGAAGGATTTTTTGGTTCAAGTGTTAGCTTGTACAACCAAAGGAACACCCCTCTGATACCAATTGAAAAATATGGTATGCCTTAGATCAATTAAATAGGGGATAAATCTGATTTACTCTAGAGGGGGGGGGGGTGAATAGAGTAATTAAAATTTCTGACTATTTTGATTTTTATCATAGTATTTAAATAAGTGATACCAATAGTAATAATATAAAAATATAAACTAAACTAAACTAACACAGCAAAGCAAGAACAAAGGAAAAATGCAACCAGACAACATAAGAAATTTTATAGTGGTTCCCCAAACTGGGTACATCCACTCTTCTACCACCCTGATAGGAATCCACTAGCAGGTTTTTGATCAGGTGACTGTCACCACAAGATCTATTTTCAGGGAGATCTCACAACCATTTGAGCTTTTGTTCAGGTGCCCAAAAACCAAGAATAAACTTTTGAAGCGAGTTAATAAACCCTTTATACAAGAGGTGAGAGATTTGATGGTGTCTTCTCTTTCTCTAATCAACAGAGAAGACTAGTGGATTGCTGTTGTCAAGACTCCTTCCAAAATCACTTGGAGCCTTGCTCAGGGTGTAGGTCTTCTGCCTTGACTTGAAATGATCCAGAGACTTCTGACTGATTTAAGTTTGTTGTCCTTGAAAGTTCCTGGAGTTCAAGTTGAAGAAGACTCTTGATGTATGTTTGTTGCTCTTTTTCAGTCTTCAGCAAGCACAAGGAGAAAACTGGATGTTTTCTGCACAAAGAAGTGTTCTGAATATATTCTGTAATTCTTCTCTGGTTATTCTCTATTGCTTGTATATCTTTGCCGTCTGAAAAGAGAAAAACTCTTTTTATATTCTCTGTCTAATTCTCATTTGAATTTTGAATCTCTTGCATTAATTGTTGATTGCCTGGAGAATGAAATACAGCTGGAGAATATTGTCTTTAATGAGTTTCCCAACTGTCTCAATGAATTAAGCAAGTAATTAACCCTGATGAAAATCATAATCAATGCCGACAATAACAGCTATATTCAGAGGAATATATGCATTAATTAATCAGAGAATTACTGCTAAATAATATAGGAAATGAGGACAGAAAATAAGAAAAAAACTCTAAGGCAGGCTTGGACAGAAATCGTCGACCTCTGAACAGATTTCGTCGACCGGAGATCCAAGTCCGTCGAGCTGTGAAATCCTGTTCGTCGACCTGCGCTCAGCGAACTGCATTCTGCGAATAACTTGCCAATTCTGCGGTCCAACTTCGTTGAGCAGAGAATCTGTCTTCGTCGAGCTGGGTTCAGAGAAAATAATCTGGAAAGAATCTGTTGAAGCTAAACACCAGACTTCGTCGACCTGAGCTCGAATATTGTCGTGCTCAACTCAGAGAATTGATTCTGAGTTCGTCGATCTGGGATCGACGATCGTCGAGCTGAGTTCGAAGAATTTCAAACTGATAATTTTCAACTTTGATTTTTCTAAGTCTTGAGTCTCCCGAAGTCTTCTGCTGGCTGGTCCATGGATGTTGAACCTAATGACTTAGCCTAAACTCTATGACTCAAAAACTTGACCTTGGCTATACAATGTAAGTCAAAACTTAACCTAATTAGTGAACCTAGCCCAAATCCAAATTAGGGATCCAACAACTCTTTCACCCCAGTCCCTCGCAAGGCTCCACTGGAACTCTCCCCGGTTAAGGACATAACATAATTTAGAGGTCAGGTCTTCTAATGCATACAAACCTACGCCTCTGCTATTGTGAGACACATAAAATGGGTGAATGATCATGGACATACTAGACATTTAAACCCTATTAATTTATGAATTATGATTAAATTGCATGATTAATTTTTGGAATTTTTATTATAATGAGAATAGTTGATTTTAAATCTGTTTAGAAAGTCTAATTCGTACAATAAACAACATAGATATCATGATTTTAGAATTTTTATATTCTTCTTTTAATTTAGCATAACATGGTATAATATAACTAGCATAGACATTAATTTCTACTTATAGTAAGAGATGATGCTAGAATGACATGTTAGGGTAAGCAAGACGCAATGCTATGATAAAGTTCCATACATCTACTTGATTAGATGATAATATTACATATATTCAATATTATGATTCAATCTAAATTTTTATAGACCTAGAATGAAATGATTGAGCTTTTTGAGTTGTTTTAAATAATTGTAAAGTTGATTCTAAGGTTTAAAAAAAGAGCTACATGCAATCAAGACTGAAGCACATCACACACAATAAACCCACCAAAATAAAGAAAAATGATACTATTAGTCATTATATCATTTATAACCGCAAGTGATAAAAATAATTGATTTAGGATTATAATGATAAATACTTGATAGACTATGAATTATGATATTTGATTTTTATAACCTTAAGTGTGATAAATATAATTGATTATGATTATAATGATAAATACTTTATAGACTATGAATTATGATATTTGATTTTTCTAGATAATTCAATATAATCATTTGAAAATTTAACCATAAAAATAGATTATGATTTTGTTCCGCACCCATGATTAGAGATTAAAAAGTATTAGATATCAAATTATCATAAGCATGCGTTTAATAGTTCATTGTGGTGTGTGTGAAGTTCACATTCATCCATTTTAAATTTTTTTATAAATGGTTGTTTTTTTCAATTATATTCAGTAATATATTGAGAATTTTAAATAGACATCGATGATCTTTTAAAACATCTCATAATACATTAGAAATTAAGTATTCATGATAATGCGATTAGTATTTCATGATGATGCAAGTGAAGTACTAAGTGAGTATTCATATTCATCCCTTTTAAATTATTAGAGCGAAAGCTTGTATGGTGAGTATGATATACATATATTTAAATGTGAAAATATCAGTGTTATTTTTGGAATTTTTTTAAATTTTCTTTTAAATTTGATTTTTTTTTGGAAAACATTAACCAAAAACATATATGTAGTTTTCTGAAAGCAGAGAAGAATGATAATTGTTGAAAGGGAGGAAAAAATTATTCATTCCAAAATACGAAGGGTATTTATAGTTACAACATACATATAACCCACACGATAATTAACACGATAACACGATAATAACACATAACTCAACACCCCCCTCAAGTTGGGCGTGTTATGTCAGTCATGCCGAACTTGCCAATAAGGTCTGTGAATACACTGAAACGCAGACCCTTTGTGAGAACGTCAGCCAGTTGTTGACCAGATTGTACGAACGGGGTTACCCCAGTTCCTCCGTCAATATTCTCCTTGATGAAATGTCTATCGATCTCAATGTGCTTCGTACGATCATGTTGCACAGGATTGTGAGCGATGGAGATGTCAGCCTTATTATCATAATATAATCGAATAGGCTCACTTCCTGTAAACCCAAGATCTCTCAGAATGGTTGAGATCCATAGCCCTTCACAGATGTCGTGAGCCATTGCCCTAAACTCGGCCTCAACACTGGATCTAGCCACAACATGTTGTTTTTTGCTTCTCCAGGTAACCAAATTTACACCAACCATAGAACCATATCCAGTCGTGGAACTTCTATCAGAGGGCGATCCAGCCTAGTCTGCATCAGTGTAAATCTCAATTGTCAATTCCTTATTTGGTGAGAACAGAATGCCCTTTCCTGGTGAGGACTTAAGGTATCAGAGGACTCGAAGTGCAGCATCGGCATGACGGGCCTTTGGAGAGTGCATAAACTGGCTGAGAACACCCACGACATAGGAAATATCTGGGCGAGTGTGAGATAAGTAAATCAATTTACCTACAAGCCTCTGGAAGCCAGGAATGTCTTCAATCGTGTCGCCATCATCCCTGACTAGCTTGTGGTTGGCTTCAATGGGAGTGTCAGCGGGTCTACATCCGCTCATCCCAGTGGCTTCAAGGAGGTCGAGTATGTATTTCCTTTGAGACATGAAGATGCCATGCTTTGACCTCGCAACCTCAATGCCGAGAAAATATTTGAGGTTACCCAAATCTTTTACTTCGAATTCCTTTGCTAATTTTCTTTTCAGAGCCTGGATCTCCTCCTTGTCATCCTCAGTTATTATAATATCATCCACATAAACAATCAGAGCGGCTAATTTTCCTTTGTTGATTCTGATAAACAAGGTATGATCTGCATTACTCTGAAGGTACCCGAACCTGCTCATGCTTTGTGGAATCTACCAAACCAGGCCCTGGCGGATTGTTTCAAGCCATAAAGCATTCTCTTTAATCTGCATACCTTCCCTTCTGATCCTCTAGGAGTAAGCCCCGAAGGTAGAGCCATGTACACCTCTTCTTCCAGGTCTCCATGAAGAAAAACATTCTCCACATCCAATTGACAAAGCTCTCATCCCTTGCAGGCAACACAAGACATGAGGATCCTTATCGAATTCATCTTTGCAACAAGAGAAAACGTCTCCTGATAATCAATACCCGCCGACTGAGTGTAGCCTCTTGCCACTAGCCTTGCCTTGTATCTTTCAATGACTCCCGACGTGTTCTGCTTAACAGCAAATACTCATTTGCATCCAACAACTTTCTTTCCTGGTGGTAGTTGTACCAGGTCCCATGTGATATTTTTTTTTCTAGGGCATCCATTTCTTCAAGCATAGCTGACCTCCATCTGTCGTGGGAAAGAGCATCCTGCCACGAAGTTGGGATAGAAACAGAAGACAAGGAGGAAACAAATGCTCTATGGGAAGCTGGTAGGGATAAGTAAGAAACGAACTGAGATAAGGGATGTTGAGTAGAGGTACTGATGTAGGGGTAGGCTAGTGGTGCTCGGAAGCTAGGACTCTACGTGCACGTATGAGGGGATATGTGAATGCAATGCTACATGCAATGAAACAGTTGGATAACAGCGACAATTAATTGAAGCAATGAGAATTAACAACAACACGCAGTTAATCAAAATAAAGAAGCAATTAAATAATTTTAGCGATTTGCCAACGGCTTGCTCCTCGCGGAGGGCCTAAGCAAGCGGCAACGATTAATTCCACAAACAAATATTAACGTAAAAGTACAACAACTACCAAACGATGGTCACAACACAAATATAGATAAACAACCAAGTGCAAATGTCAAATACAAAACACAATACCACGAGATACTCACGATGCAGTGAGCTGATCCGAGGTGGTGGAGAATTTGAGGGACCGGATGCAAACAGACGATCGGAGGTGGAACTGGTGGCGAGACGACGGTGACGGTGGCTGCCCTCGGTGGAAAGTGGTGGTAACAGAAGGTAAAACGGCGGATCCGAACACGAATGAGTAGATCCAGACCGGGGGTGAGTAAATCCGATATTTAGGAGCGGATCCGGGAAAAATGGAAGGTTTGTGCGGTGGAAATAACGGATCGGAGGGTGGTAGCACTAGATCAAAATAGATCTAGGGTTTTCGGGACGGTAGGAAGTGGATCCACGGATGGAAGGAGGCTGCGGGATTGGTATAGGGCCGGCGGATGAACAGTGCCGACGGATGAACAGTGCGGGTGAACAGTAATGGCAGATGAACAATGTTGATGAACAGTGCCCGTGTACAGTATCGGTGGTCAGTACCAGTGAACAGTAATCGTGAACAGTAATCAGCGGTGAGGATTGGGATTTGTGGGTTGTAGGAGATGCGGATGACGGTTTTGGAGGGGGAAGAAGAAGACTATGGATGGGTATTATCTTGGGGATGAAGAAAACCACCTAGGAGTTGTCACCTAGGGCTCCACGGCGTCAGCACCGGGGAAGTATCGCAGGAATCAGAAAATGAACTCTCCAAATTCTGCAATGGTCTCAAATCAGCCCCATAGCATCCTATTTATAAGAAAACATAAACTATGACATCTCAATCAACGACTATGATTGGCTGGTGGGTTAGCACTTAAAATACATCAAAATAAACTCAAAAAATATAAAGTAATATAGCGTTTTGACTCGCGGCGACGCTCCGGACGCAATCGCGGAGCCCGGTCGTCGATCCGGGCACGCCATATATGGATAGTTGCCAAATCAGCCCCAAACGGGCCCAAAACGCGTCCCAGTCTCTGCTCCGCATCAATCTCCCCGACTTGAAAGAATTCATCTCCCGATGAATAGGGATCAAAATTCTCTCGCTGCATCCCGGGTACAACTTGAAGAAGTCCGCCAGAGGTCGCCCAAGTTGCGTCGCTGGAAAGTGTCTGCGCCAATCAACTCCCCCTGACTGAAAAGATGTCATCTCCGGTGAATGGAGACGGACGTGCTGAAGTCGAAGTCCAGGGGCGAATCGATCAAGCTCTGCTGCAAGTACCCAAGAATCACCAACGTCTGTTGTGGGAATGCACTGGTGGAGTCTGGTCTCCATGAAGCTCTCAACGCTCAACTCACGAGTGGTGGATCCCGGTGCGATCGGTGGTGCCTGCGGTGAAACCAGAGAAGACGAATCCCCAAGTAGGTGGAGGTCAACAATGGGTGAGGACGTATGAGGGTGATATGGTAACGACAGTGGGGGTGGGGGTGGCTGGGCATCTCCACTGCTCAAGTCCACATACTCATGAGGTTCATATTATGGAGTCAGATCTTCAACATTAAACATATGGCGCATTCCCATACTGGCCGGGATGTCAAGTCTCTAGGCGTTGGTCCCAATACGACTAATAATGGAGTACAGACTCATTCGCCTCGCGCTTAACTTCTTGGCAGGCCCCGAAGGGAGCCTCTCAGGGCGGACTCGCACCATTACCTTCTCGCTTACATTAAATATTTGTCATCGCCTTCACTTAACTGCATGAGCTTTGTAATTTTCCTTGCTTGTTAATATTCGTCGGCGGACTGACTCATGCAAATCATGCAAATGCTGTGCAAATGACTCAACAGACTCATGCCGGTAATGCAAATGATGCAAAGACAACATGACAGACACAATACACTCCTTATAGGAAAATCTAATAATTCATGAGATGTCTCTCAAATGTGGCGGCCTATCATGAGGTTCTTTCGGTGGAGTGTAGACAAACTCATCCTGTGTGTGACATGCGCTCAGATGACCGTGAGAGACAACTATACTCAAATACGGGAGCGTAAAGAGCCAAATGTGTCTAAGAAAACGTGACACATCAGGGGGCTCACCAGGAGGAGTGTACGAAAAGTCATCGCGGATAAGACGACCACTTGGGTGAAAACTGTGCACACAGACTAGAAGTCGTGACTCTAGAATATGGTGAGCGTCCCAGACAAGGAGGAACTCATCGGGTGGTTCAGCGGGTGGCGTGTCCCAAAACTCATCCAGAGTGTGAGGCGTCATAAGGTAGGTCCTCACAATATGAGTATGCTCAAGTGGATTCATGGAAGGCCCTGCATATGTCAGGCTCCACTCAAGGTCCCTTCTCTGGGGCAAGGCCATAGATGATAATGAAAGAGACGTCATACCTGAGTGGCTCACCCGAGCCTCAACCTCACCAAAATGTGGCCGATCATCAGGAGGCTTAACAGGGGCTCGTCATAGGGCTCGTCACTAAGGTCAAAATCCTCCCGATAAGTACCATCGAAAGGGGTAGTGCCCCCGTGCATGGGTGACAACCACTACGAGGTCAACACCAGGCTCTGAGCTCTCGGTCGTAACGTGGCTCAGGGTAATGCCAAGAGAAAAGCGATATAGACCTACGTTCAAGAATGGATCTGCGGGTGCGGTGTCAAGACATGAGTCTAGGGTATTAGTGTTAATCAACCTCGGACATGCCAAAAGTGGAGGTGTGGGTGAGGGACACATCACTACAGACTCAATAGGTCGCTCAAGCTCACCCTTCGTCGGGATCACAAGAGACGGGTCAGAAATAAGAGATAGGTCACTCACGGGACTAAGCATCTCGCTGGGGTGAGAGTAACCCGCATCAGGTATCACTCCCGTCGTGGGTGACAGGGCAGTGGTAGGCATCGTAGTGACCTCAGTATGAGAAGGGCTCGTACTGCGGAGGTCAAGGTGAGAGTCCAACCGACCAGCTCTGGCGGATCTCAAAGACTGTTCGTAATGAAGGGCAAGCTGACACATCTGCTCGAGGGACTTCGAGCTATGATAAGCCACCTTAGCACGAATGTCAGATCGAAGCCCAGATCTAAATCTGCAAGTGGTCATGGCTGGGTCCTCTCGGATGTCGCTCCTCACAACTAACTCATCAAAACAATCAATGTACGCAGTGACGAACATGGATCCTTGCTGAAGGGAAAATAATTGGTCGAGCAAGCGACTCCGATACAATGAAGGCAGATACCTTTGACACAATATACGTTTCATGTCCCTCCAACTAGTGATGCGACGAAGACTGTCTCACTCGCGGGTCCCCTCAACGCTTGCCCAATATGCCCTCGCCTGATCTAAAAGTCTAAGTTTTGCAAACTTAACGCGGCGCTCGCCGAATAACTCAAAATGATCAAGATAATACTCAACTTCCACGAGCCAATAACTGAAAGACTCAGGACTCGACGAGCCGGCAAAGGAAGGGGAAACTGTACGAAACTGAGTCTTAAGATCTCTCTCAAAGTGAGGATCCTCAAAATAGTCATCCCTAAGGTAATCTGGTCGAGTCGAGGGTTCAACACGATCCGCTCGCATGCAAGGATAAGAACGACGACAATCATCATACTGATCATCTCTAGCATAGTGAGGTTGTGTCGGTGGATCGACACGATCTCGGGAAGTGGTGTGTCGCAGACGATAATAATCATCATGATAACGTGAGGATTTCTCTAAAGTTACTTTATGAGATCGGGTATATGCAGACTTAGAATACTCAGATGGAGGAGACGAACGACGACGATAACTAGACATGGATGAACCTAAAGACTCTATATGACCTACCACTACAAAACATGCAAAAGGCCTAACCTTGAGCTCTGATACCAAATGATGTAGGGGTAGGCTAGTGGTGCTCGGAAGTTAGGACTCTACATGCACGTGTGAGGGGTTATGCGAATGCAATGCTACATGCAATGAAACAGTTGGATAGCAACGACAATTAATTGAAGCAATGAGAATTAACAACACCACGCAGTTAATCAAAATAAAGAAGCAATTAAATAATTTTAGCTATTTGGCAACGGCTTCCTCCGCGCGGAGGGCCTAAGCAAGCAGCAACGATTAATTCCACAAACAAATATTAACGTAAAAGTACAACAACTACCAAACGATGGTCACAACACAAATATAAATAAACAACCAAGTGTAAATGTCAAGTACAAAACACAATACCACGAGATACTCACGATGCAGTGGGCTGATCCGAGGTGGTGGAGAATTTGAGGGACCGGATGCAAACGGACGATCGGAGGTGGAACTGGTGGCGAGACGACGGTGACGGTGGCTGCCCTCGGTGGAAAGTGGTGGTAACAGAAGGTAAAACGGCGGATCCGGACACGAATGAGTAGATCCGGAACGGGGGTGAGTAGATCCGATATTTAGGAGCGGATCCGGGCAAAATGGAAGGTTTGTGCGGTGGAAATAACGGATCAGAGGGCGGTAGCACTAGATCAAAATAGATCTAGGATTTTCGGGACGGTGGGAAGTGGATCCACGGAGGGAAGGAGGCTGCGGGATTGGTATAGGGCCGGCGGATGAACAGTGCCGACGGATGAACAACGCGGGTGAACAGTAATGGCGGATGAACAATGTCGATGAACAGTGCCCGTGAACATTGTCGGTGATCAGTACCCGTGAACAGTAATCATGAACAGTAATCAACGGTGAGGATTTTGATTTGGGGGTTGTAGGGGATGCAGATGAGAGTTTTGGAGGGGGAAGAAGAAGACTATGGATGGGTATTACCTTGGGGCTCCACGGTGTCGGCACCAGGGAAGTATCGCAGGAATCCGAAAATGAACTCTCCAAATTCTGCAATGGCCTCAAATCAGCCCCCTAGGATCCTATTTATAAGAAAACATAAACTAGGGCATCCCCATCAACGACTATGATTGGCCGGTGGGTTAGCCCTTAAAATACATCAAAATAAACTCAAAAAATATAAAGTAATATAGCGTTTTGACTCGCGGCGTCGATCCAGACGCAATCGCGGAGCCCGATCGTCGATCCGGGCACGCCATATATGGAAAGTTGCCAAATCAGCCCCGAACGGGCCCAAAACGCGTCCTCGTCTCTGCTCTGCATCAGGTACCTTCCGTAGGAATGATGGATCCTGACGACGGGTCAGGCGAGTGCTCTGATATCCAGATGGAGGGCTGTTTGTTTGATCCGTTTGGACGACGAGAGTAAACCTGCAGAGGTTTAGAAACCGGGGCCTCTGTAGGTGGGACATATGGAGTAGTAGACGTAGGTGGAGAGGGATAATATCTCGGAGGAATAGGTAGAGGAGTGGAAGATTGAGTGTCAAAGTGTGAGAAGGGACTCACTTCCGGTGTAGAAGGGTACCCCCCCTGAAGTGAGGACCCATAGTAGCGCTCAGACTCACGGAAGGTGACGTCCATCGTAACGAAAATCCGCTTGCGGACAGGGTCAAAACACTTATACGCTTTCTGGGTAGGAGAATAGCCAATGAAAACACACTTGTGCGCACGAGCATCAAGTTTCGTGCGGTGATAGATATGTACAAAACAAACACATCCAAAGACACAGGGTTGTAGAGTGGTAGGTGGCAACCCAAGAGTGGTGAGAGGAGTTTTGAACCCGAGAACACAGGATGTCATACGGTTGATAAGCTAGGCCGCGGTAAGCACAGCATCCCCCCAATAGTATTTAGGAAGGTGCATGTGAAGGAGGCACCGGGCAACTTCTAGGAGGTGGCGATTCTTACGTTCAGCCACCCCATTTTGAGCTGGGGAGTAGGCACAGGATGTCTGATGGAGAATCCCATGATCAGCCAAGTATTGCTCGAAAGCGGAATCAATGAATTCCCGGCCATTATCCGTGCGTAGAATTTTAATAGGGGTGGCAAACTGGGTTAAAACCATGTTGTGAAATCGCTGAAACAAAGTAAAAACCTCATTTTTGGCTTTCAGGAGGTAAACCTAAGTGGTGCGGGAGAAGCAGTCAATAAAAGTTACAAACCAAAAACAACATGAAATAGAGGCAACTTGGCAAAGGCCCCAAACATCACTATGTATTAAATGAAATGGTGCAGTACTGGGAGAAGAAGCATGATGAAAGGAAACACGATGATGTTTACTACGGTCACAAGCATCACAACTAAACTTGTCAAGTAAAACAGTAGAGAAAGTAAGAAATAAGCGTTTCATAGAAGGGATAGACGGATGTCCCAGCCGCTAGTTCCATGACTCCAAAGTAGCAGTATGATCCACATGAAGAGCCTGAGGAGAAGAGATCGGGGTGGAAGAATCAAACACATAGAACTCATCCACCAGACTACCAGTTCCAATCACCGTTCCCATCTTCAGGTCCTGAACGGTACAATAGGAAGGGAAGAAAGTCACAGAACAGTTCATAGAGTTAGTTGAATGACTAATAGAAAGGAGATTGCGGGTAAAGTTCGGAACATGAAGAACAGAGGAGAGGGTAAGAGAGGAGCAGGGGATGGAACCCTTTCCGGCAATCGGAGAGAGGGAACCATCCGCAATGCTCACTTTGTCACGACCAGACAAAGGAAAGTAGGCCACAAAACTTGAAGAGTAGCCGGTCATGTGATCCGTAGCTCCAGAATCGATGATCCAGTGAGTAGAGGGACGAGAGGAGGCAGCGTGAGCACCTGGTGGTCCCTGATGGGCGTACGAGGACGAGGAAATAGGAGGCTCAGAGGACTGTCCCTGCATTAAGCGACGGAAGGCAAGAATCTCATCAGATGATAGAACCAATGTGGGAGCGGACGAGACCGGTGGAAGCTGCAGCTCGTCGAAACCATCAGACAGATGTGCAGAGCGAGGCTGGGTAGAGTGACCCGAAGAGCTCCCAAAACCACGACCGCCACGAGAGGAAGAACCACCACGGGGTGTCGGAAATCCATGAAGCCAAAAACAAGTCTCCCGGCTATGACGGGCCTTCCCGCAATAGTCACAGAGCAGGTGGTCCTTGTCACTGGATTTGGGCTTGAGTCACGATTTTCCCGAACCCCAAACTGAGCCGCCAAGGCTGAGCCATCATGGGGAGGATCAGGAGTCCAAGTCTGCCACCGATCAAATTCCTGCTGAACCAGGATGAACACCTTAGAAAGAGAGGGCAAGGGAGAGCGTCCAAGAATCTGCACACTGATTTGATCGAAGTCCCGATGCAGTCCATGTAGGAACTCAAAAACTCTATTCCAATCTTCCCGCGCGCGAACAAGGATCTCATCTTCAGGGGACACCAAGGTGAGAGTCAAAGTGATCATACTCATGATACAACTCAGTGAACTCGAGATAGTAGGCAGACGGAGGACGGACGCCTTGACGGAGAAGAAAAATCTTCCGTCGGAGCTGAAAGATCTGGGTCGCATTGCCGCGACATGAGTAAGTAGACTCGGCCCTCCGCCAAATATTGGCGGCAGTATCTAAAAACAGATAGTTCCGAGCGATGGAGTCAATCATGGAATTAGTCAGCCAGGACATGACGAGGGAATTCTCCGACTCCCAGTGCAACTAGTCAGGGGAATCCAAAAGAGGTGGCGGTGTAGTGCCCATGACATATCCAAACAACCTCCTGCTCTTCAAGGCAAGAGTAATAGCTTGAGAACACAGGAAATAATTGGTACCATCCAGACGGATCGTCGTGATCTAAGGGGTCTTGTGGTCATGGATAGGACGGGAGGAGCCACTAGACATCATAGTAGCCGAAGGAGCACCAGTAGCCGAAGGAGAACCAGTAGCCGAAGATAGGGTAGGAGAGTCAGCTCTCCCGGCCATGGAGACCTAGAATACAAATTGAGGATCTCCGGTTAGCAACACACCAACTGAGAGAGAAACTAGGTCTTCTCATAGAAAGAGGAATAAGCCCAATAGGAGAATGGACACCGGAAAGGACATCACGGGGAACACCACATTTCCGGTGTCAAGAAAGCTGCAGGAGGAACAGCTGGGGTTAGGAGTGGCTGGAACGGCGAAGCGGTGGAGAGAGGGAGCTGCTGGAGCGGCGGAAGGCGGTCGCGCTGGAGTGCGGGAGCGGCTGGACGAAGCCCTAGCCCGACGCTGACTGATCAGCGAAAACGCTGGTGGGCGAGAGCGTTGGATGCGGGTCGGCGAGCGCGGGATGCGGGTCAGCGAGCGCAGGAGGCGGGATCGAGCGTGGAAGCGGGATCGAGCGTGGAAGCGGGTCGGCGGAAACGGGAGTATCGAATGCCCTGAGGCTCTGATACCATATTGAAAGGGAGGAAAAAATTATTCATTCCAAAATGCCAAGGGTATTTATAGTTACAACATACATATAACAGACACGATAATTAACACGATAGCACGATAATAACACATAACTCAACAATAATTAAAGCAGTAAAATAGTTTTCAGAAATATAATTTAGAGAAAATCAGAATTTTTAAGAAAATAGGCTACCGCCGGTGGTAAGTCTTAGTGCCAGGTGGTATCAGACAGTTTTGATTTTTATGTAAAACGTCTAGTTTTTGTAATTTTTGGATTATGATTTTTCTTGATTATGATTTTTCATTATAGGGGTTATCATATACTACAAAGAAAAAAAAAATAATCAAAAAGTTGCGCATTTTAAACTTTAGCCTAAGACCACTAGTAACCTATTAAAATCCAATTTTTGAGAAACCAATTTTGCACATATTATATAATCCACATTATTTTTTAAAGTTCAAAGTAATTTTTGATTACAAAAAATTACAAAGGAGACACGAGAATGGGAGTTGCAGAGATGAGAATGCTTAGGTGGATGTGTGGACACACGAGATTGGATAAAATTAGGAATAAAAGTATCAGGGATAAGACAGGGGTAGCACCAATTGTAGAGAAGATGCGCAAAACTCGTCTAAGATGGTTTGGACACGTACAAAGGAGACCATTAGAGGCACCTGTTAGGCGTTGTGAGAGTCTAGTCACTAGGCATGTTAAACGAGGGAGGGGTAGACCAATAAAGACTTGGAATGAAACGGTAAGGAAGGACATGATGTACTTAGGCATTAGTGAGATCATGACAAATGATAGGGCACAATGATGACAAAGGATTCATATAGCCGACCCCACTATAGTGGGATAAAGGCTTGAGTGTTGTTGTTGAAAGTAATTTTTGATTAGTTAATTTAGAAACTTGTGTATTTTAGCTTTTAGCCAAAGTAGTTCATTATATGATTTCAAAATAATGCAAATTGAATGTGCGGTAATTGTATCTTTTAAAATATATCAAATGTATAATATATCAAATGTAAAATATTCAAAAAAAAAAAAGTCAAACAAACAAAAATGTATAAACCAAAAAGAAAAGAAAAAGTTTTTTTAAGTATATTATGAAGTAGAACATTTGTGAACTTTTCATTTAGATTTGCCCTACTTCACAAATTTTTAATGGATACTAATGAATAATAGTTTTAGAAATCCAAACGGGACCAAGTGTGACAGTTCCTTTGGGTGCCCAAATATAGCATGACGATTTGTTTTGAGACAAGGATGAATGAGCCCCTTCAAGTGGAGTTAATATGTTGATTCTAACAATGGGTCTTTATTCATACCTTAATTGAAGTTATTTTTATTTTTCAAATTTCCATAGTCATTAACTTGAGGCTTAGAACAATAGTGAATTTTTAAATATTGATAGGAAATTTGTGTGCATTCAATTTGAGTGAATGTTGGTAATCATAATGGATCTTAGGAAAATGATTCTTTGGAAATATATAAGAGTGAAAATTTTCTCACGAATAGATTCATTTTGAGAGAGTGGTAATAATAGACTTTAGATGATTTAGTTTTATTTTGTTGTTTTTCATTTCCACTTTCTTTTAGACCTACTATTAAAGTTTTGATTTCTAAGATTTGTATTAGTAGTAGATACCTTGCACAATTTTCTTCATAAATTAGAAATGACATATTTTTTTTACTTGAAATTTTTTGTACAAATAATTTTAATTATTCTGGTTTATGGATTAAGTCATTATTTTCATTAATTAACTTTTCACTATGCTCTTTTGCAATACGAAACTATTTTATTAAAATCCTTGAATTTTTCATTAAGTGAATTACAATATGTACAAGGTGTAGCAATTTCAAGTAAAGAGTATGAGGGAGAACTAGACACAGCAATATTTGATTCTACATTGAGTTTTGATTTTAATTTTTTTTCTAAACGTAATTTGGAAATACAATTTTTTATTTTTTTTATTCTACTTTTAGCAATATCTAGCATACATAGTGTAGAAATAGAAGTTGTAGCAAGAAGGAAATTTGTTTTACTTACAATGTTCTTGGATGAGTCTAAGATTTGGCATAAAGTTCCTTTGACGTCTTCTTTTGTGCTTTACTCTTCCATTAATAAGTTTTCATCTTCCCCTCCGCTTGATGTGCTTGGTACGTCTTGCTCCAACCCCAAGTATTCATTTGTTTCTTCTGTCGGATCCATAAGAAATTGCTCGTGTTCATCATCTGTAGAATGGAGGCTATAAGTTTTCTCAATATAATTTCAAATCTTATAAGCAGCAAGTAAAGTATAAATGAGTTTGAAAATATTTTCATCAAGCCCACAAAATAAACAATTCATAACTTTAGCATTTAAAGAACACCCATTCATATTTAATACACTTGAGGACTTTTTAATAGTAATATTCCAAACTTATACATCTAAGGGTATAAGAAATTATTTCATTAGATTTTTCCACCCTTTATTATTTTTACCCTCAAATACAGGGTAACACTAATGATTTTTCATTAATATAAATTTTGTCCCATCTGCTTGATGCGAGATCATGATATGCCATTATTTCTGGTGGTGAAACTAGTTTGGAATAACCTGACTCTAATACCACTTGTTGGATCTATAGACACCCTTAAAAGGTGGGGGGGGGGGGGGTAGAATAAGTGTTTCAAGAATTTAATTCTAAATAAAAAACATTGTTGTCATTCAAAATAGTTTCTATATATTTAGTAGAAAACTTAATTTTAACCTTTCTAAGAAGTTGATATAGAAGGCTATTTTTAGGAAAACAACGGAGTTCAATCTTTATTCATTGCCGTCCTCGGTAGGTGCTACCGCCTTACGCTAGCTCACAGAGATTGAAGTTTAAGAGTGGAAATAGAATCAAGATAATAAGACAAATAAATACATGATTTTATTTCATAAAATATTTGATTACAGAAATGTTTAATTTCTATTATGCTAGAAATCGAGGCGTAAATGAAAAATCTTTTTTCGCTTTTTATGCCAATCCTTCTCTCAAGGACCGGTTGACTCTAGCCTATCTTTCCCCAGATAAAGCCTCGAACCTCCCCTAGATCTAAACTCTAGACCTAGTTGCCAACACACACGACGAATTCCCTCCAAGTCCTCGCAAGAACCTAGTCGCCAACAACCGCGACAAATTCCCCCTAAGTCACACACGAACCTATTTGCCAACAACCGCGACGAATTTCCTACCGATACAAACAGTTAAACAAAACAAAAGAAAATACCAATTTAAAATAGACATAAAATATTTAAAAGAGAAATTCCTTACGAACATCTGAAGGTGAAGACGAAAGCGATATAGAAATTGTTGTTCTTCATGTGTTCTCCCTTCATGTTGAATAATCGTTGTAGCATTTTCCCTTCAAGTTCCTCTTTCGATGTTCGTGCTCGCCCAAGGGAGATCTCTCGATTTTTGGAGACGAACCTCTCCTAAAAGGATTGGAGTGGTAGCTTTTGTAGATGCGAGAGCGATGCAATAGAATGAGCGGATCCGGTCTTTAAATAGATCCAGAGAGCTACCGCCCCGCGGTCCCCCATTCGGAAATCAAGAGGCACACAGATCGTGGCAAAAATGACGAGTGAGATCCTCCATTTTAGGCATTCATCATTACTACACAGCGGTAAGGGCTGGCGCGCCGCGTTAGCATGATGTCTGCTGCTCTGTCTGATGTCCTTCTCCATTCGGCTCCTCATTTCAGTGTTGATTGACGTATTTTCCATATGCTATCACCGGGCGTTAGAGTTAGTGCGTCGCGGTTGGAACTTGCTAAAGATGGCCTTGCTCCCGCCAATCCTTATGTTGAAATACATCTTCCAGCTGTCCTTTTATATCCAGGACCTACCGCTAGCGGTAGGTGCTACCGTCGCGCGATAGCTCACAGAGATGAGCTTCGTCGTCTGTCTTTTATCCTCGTTCATTGCATGCTTGTACCTGTACGACCTGCACAGTATAAACACACAAAATACTAAATCAAATACATAATGATATTTGTTATTCTCAAATCAAGAGATGTAGAACGTATGTTCGTACAACTGCTAGGGAAGTGGATCCACGACATGGGTGGGGAAGATGGGTTGTCCGCAATTGGGTTGGGGAGGGGAAATGGTGGAGGCAGTCTTCTATGTAGTGGGGTAGAGGAGGATGTGGTCGATGCCGGAGGAATGGGGGAGGAGAAAGTTGAGGATCATGACAATGGGAGGAGTTTCGGGCTTCGCGCCCGGGAGTCAGCTTCGGCACCGAATTGACCAAAGAAAAGACTTCTATACTCAATTCTTCAATACCTCCAAATGAGAATCCTCACCCTTAATATATATATGCTAGGGGGACGACCAACGACCATGATTTGCCGAACGTTGTGCTCCCCAAAATAAGCAAAACACAACTCGAAAAAAACATAAAAACAACTAATACTAAGATTGGCGATCCACTCATCATGTGCGGTCATGATCGTCACTGTGCCCGAGGTCGGTGTGAGTAGACCCGAACGGGTTTGGCGGGCTGCTCCTCATCAATTTGTATCAAGCTACATCTTGCTTTATAAATCAAATATTCATATGGAGATTAATATGTGCACATATTACTAGCATGCTTCATCTAATGGTTGGATTCGTGTATATAAACTATTTTCCGGTATGTTTTTTTTTTCATTTAAACGATGTTTTATGCATTAACTAAATTATTTGTCTTCCTTTCATCTAATGGTCATATGCATGTTGATAAACTATTTCTCCTGTGTTTTTCCTCTTAATAATGTTGAGTCAGTAAGTAAACTACTCATCTTCTTATTGTGCTTCCATCTATAGATCATGTTCTTTTACATTTCTGTTGCTATATGATTTCATATCATCACCCTGTTATATTCTTGGATATCAGGAGATAGACACAGAGGAAGTTCTTAAACATTTGAAATACGTCGATATGGTATGTTCGAGAGACTTGCCTCCATCAGTTACTGCTCATAAATAATCATGTTATGATGTTTTTATCTACTAATGCCTTTTCATTTATGTATTCACTGCATTTTGTGGTGTTAAATGAACAGGAATACCTTAGTTTCTTAATAATAGTTGACATACTTTTTTTTTAGTTTTTGCTAAGTTGAAGTGAACTTGATGAGCATCCGTGGTTTCCAAACACTTGAAGTATGAACTATCTCTGTTGGAGAAATCAGCATTTTATTATTTGAGCTTATTAGTAAATGAGTGGGTTTAGTTCCACACCATGAGTCAAGAGTTATGTGTCTATGTTATCTCCTACATATAGTCATGTGGATGAATAAATTATGCTAATATTTTCTCTTCCAATATTTTCAACATGGTATCAGAGCCGTGGGGTTGTCGCGTCTTCGCCTCCCGCTCTTTCCCACACTTCCGCCCGTCAATCCCTCTCCCGCTCGGCGATTCCGACTTCGCCTTCCACTTGCGATCCCACTTTCGCTCCTGATCGCTAGAAAATCACGCTCCGCCCGCGTCTTCCGTGCCCTCTCCCGCCCTCTATGGGCGCCATTCTCATGAGTTCTTGATTCCCTCATTTCCTGTGTTCCCTTTCCTATTTTTCTTCCTTCGATTTCTATTGAACATGGGGTTCTTCCCCTCTTTCTATGATGGCCACCCTTATCTTACGAAATTTGTTGTGATCTCTTATGTATGCCCTTGATTTCTATTCAGGGTCTTTTATGGCTGGGAGTGACTCCTCTACATATGTCTTCTGGTGGAGCAGATCCTACTTCGGTCCCCGTTAGATATAGCCGTGTAAATCCTGAACTTGGCACCCCTTAACTCACTACTATGAAATTAGATGGTTCCAACTACCTTCCTTGGGCACTCTCTACCATTCTTGCCCTCAAAAGTCACTGTTTGGCTATGTCAGTGGTACGACGAAGAAACCTTCTTGTGATTCTCCTGAGTGGCCTCAGTGGGAGTTTGAGAACTTCCTTATGATGTCGTCGATTAACTCTATGCTGGAGCCCATCTCTCTGAACGATCTATTCTTTGATACTGCTGCAAATATCTGGAAGTGCAGAGACTACCTACTCATGTCGTGGAAATGCGACTCAAATCTACCAACTTCGATGCAAGATATTCCTCCTGCGACACGGTGATCGACCCCCATCTACCTACTATTCTGAGTTCTCCCAACTCTATCAGGAGTATGATCATTTTGATTCTCTGACCCTCGTGTCTCTAGAAGATGAGGTGCTTGTAAGAGCATGGGAAGAACATAATCGCATCTTCGAATTTCTTCACGACTTACATTGGGATTTTGACCCGATTAGCATTCAGATCCAGACATGGGCTAAGAAATTTAAAGTGAAGGATCATGGACCTCTCAAGTATTTTCTTGGCATAGAGGTGGCTAGATACAGACATGAGATCTTTATATCATATTGGAAGTACATTCTAGTTTTGCTTGAGACAATTGGAATGATTGGATGCAGACATGCTAACACCTCAATTGAAGATAATCACAAGCTTGGTGGAGATGGTGGAGAAATTGTTGATGACATACCGGGTTTCCAACGACTGGTGGGAAAATTTCTCTCTCTCCCATACTCGTCCAAACATCTCTTATGTTGTGGGTGTCCTTAGCCAATATACGCACTCACCATGATCACATCACCTTGATGTTGCATACAGAGTCCCGAGGTATCTCAAATCCTCTCTTGACAAGAACATTCTGTTCTTACCAAACAAGACATTAGCAGTAGAAGTCTATATAGATGTGGACTGGGCAGGTTCAGTTGATGATCAAAGAGCTACATCATGATATTGCTCTATTGTTGGGGGTAATTTAGTGATCTGAAGAAGCAAGAAACACCATGTAGCCAGATCCAGTGTCGAGACCGAGTTCTGATCATGACACATGAGATATGTGAAGGGTTGTGGATTCAGTTGATTATAAGGGACCTGAATGTGAAGTGTGCGGGTTCAATCAAGATCTATTGTGATAATAAAGCTGCTATCAGCACTGTTCACAATCCAGTCCAACATGATCGTACTAAACACGTGGAGATTGACATACACTTCATTAAGGAAACCATATTTAGGGGGATTGTGAGTACTCCCTTTGTTCCATCAAACCAACAGCTCACAGATATGCTTACTAAGGGTCCGAGTCAGTGCTCCTTTGACAAAATATTAGGCAAGTTGGGCATGACATGCATTACACGCCCAACTTGAGGAGGGGGTGTTGGAGAAATTAGTATTTTATTTTGAGCTTATTAGTATGTGAGTGAGTTTGTCCCATACCATGAGTCACGAGTTATTTGTCTATGTAATCTCCTATATATAACCCCCTATGTGGATGAATAAATAATGCTAATACTTTCTCTTCTAATATTTCCAACAATCTCAAATACTTTTAGTCAGCCGGTATAAGAACAAAATACTTGCAATGACTCTTTAATGTCTCAAGAGGTCCTTTAATGACAGTTCGAATGTCAATTGCTGTTATGCCACACTATGTTAAAATGAAAGTTCATTTGTCTTGGCTTCTAGCTTTCTAACCTTTGAACTTTTAGTCAAGGCCGCCAAGAGTAATTTCTTGAATATAGTTGGAGATTCTTGGTTGTGGCTTTTTCAGATGATCGAGAGAGTATTGGAGTAAACATGTTTTTGAAACTTTGGCAGATCAAATGACTATTTGCAAATTGACAGGTAAACATTTTTTTAGTATCTCAACGAGATGAAAGAGAATTGACATTCTTTAGGATCATTTGCCAATTTGGCAGATCAAATGACTATTAGCATTTATTTGCAAATCAAACTAAGTGGAATTCAGGCAACTTTTGCTTAACTAAAAAAGCTATTTCATTCTCAACTCACTCAAACTGATATACTTTTTGATGCATATTATAATATATTATAAAACATATTATATATATATATATATATATATATATATATATATACACACACATACTTATCTCAGTTTTACTCGGACTAGATTCAAGCTTGCTAAACTCGAATTGGGTCAAGTCAAGTTGAGTTTCAAGTGAGTTCTTAGCAACTCGTTTTGATTATTTTAATTATCCTTAGGTCAGACCCTTCATAACCAAACAGTAGACTAGACAAGCTTCTCAATAGTTATCCATGCACAGGCTTTTAAAAACTTCAAGAGTTGTAGTTATCATACAACCAAATTATTCATTATGATGATGATGAAGGCTTAACAAAAATATTCATAAATACTTGTGTAGTCAACATTGAGGGAATTATGGAAAAGATAACGGTTATGAGCAGGGTGACATTAGTTGTGGACACCTACTAACATTTTCATAAGGTTTATGGATATATCAACTTTATTCAACTTTTTTCTCATCTCTTTCATGCCCACCAATGTGAAGGTTCATGCATATGCATATTGCACAAACTACTGCCAATGAAAGGAAGGTCTACATTTTATTTATATCCAAAAACATTCATTAACTTCACCCTTTGGATCCTTGTAAACATGGATCTAGGCCACCTTTCTATTTTCAGGGCATCTTATTATAATCAGAAGCTCTTTTGTTTTGAGCAGCCATTCCTTAATCTTCATGCGAGTCTCTTCGCTTTTACAGACTGGTGGATGAAGTCCCCTAAAGTGGCATAGATAACAATCCATGTTGACTTTCACATCTACAGGTGTATGGGCAGGAATTGTTGCAGGCAATGCATTTCTAAGATTTGCAAGGACTTCTGAAGTTCTGCTGTTTCACTAACAGTCCTACAAGAGTTGCTTTTGCATTGATGGCTTCCATTGCAACGGCCCGTCTCTAAGTGGACTTCTGTTGCAATCATCGCACGGCCCGACACTTTGCCTCCGCATCCCATCCATTCGCTCTAGTGCCACCCTTTCTACATTCCCTACGCCCACAGCCCGCCCTTCTAAGCCGCACTTTACCGTTGCCGCCAACTAATTTCTTTTCCTACACTAAAAGCCAAAAACCCCTCTTGTCACATACCCTTCATTTAATTCTTCCCCATGCCCCTTTTTTTTACTTTTCCCTAGCTGCCGCCTTCCCTCTTCTGTCTACTTCCCTATAATCACACCTACTTTCACACCCACATCCCCACCCTTGTTACCCTCTCACTCTCCGGTCATAATTTTTTCAAGTCGTGCCGCCATTTCATTTTACTTTCTCATCAATTTCCCCCTGTTTCAAACCGTGGCCACAAGTTATACACCATGTTATTAAAGGCGCAAAGCGGATCGAGGCGCAATGGGGTTCTGGAGCCTAGAATCAAGTCGCGGGCTCGCACCCGAGGAACATGAGGCACAAAAATAATAAAAACAAATCAGTGAATTGATGCCCAATCACTGAAATTCAGTGAATTGGGCGCCCATTTCAGTGAATTGGGCGCCCATTTCAGTGAATTGGGCGCCCATTTCAGTGAGTTGGGCGTCCATTTCAGTGAGTTGGGCGCCCATTTCAGTGAGTTGGGCGCCCATTTCAGTGAGTTGGGCGCCCATTTCAGTGAGTTGGGCGCCCATTTCAGTGAGTTGGGCGACCAATCACAGAAATTTAGTGAATTGGGAGTCCAATCACCGAATTTCAGTGAATTGGGCGCCTAGGTGCGCCTCTGGCACCTCGCCCACCTCAGCCTTACTGAGGCGCCACAGAGTGCGCCCGGTGCACCTGGCACCTCAAGCGCACTTAGGCGCGCGCCATGATAACATAGGTTATACGTCGCTCCCATTCTTAAAGACCTTGACAAAAAAATAAAAACTCGACCTTGAGAGTAAGGTCGATTTTCGAACACGGCATAATGTTACCCTCACGCATTTGTCGGAGGAGCGTCTCCTCTTCCGAACCATCAGAGCGCCCATTTTGAAACTGTCGTGATTATTTGTTGTAACTAACTTGTATTAATTAATTGATCAATATTAATTATTTAATATTAATTAGATTAATTAATTACTTAAATGATTTTGTATTTTCTTGTATAGTTTGCTCCCTCATGTATATAAGGAGGAGGGGTTTGGTGTTGGGTATCTTGAGTGTTACTTATTTTGGTGTCTCTTTGGAGAGAAGGATTTTGGAGGACCGAGCCTCCTTGATCTTGGTCGGAGCTTGCTCCGGATTGTATCTGTGCTCTTTCAATAAATGCAATCCTTGTTTCTTTCTGATCATGCAAATTTTCAATATGTAACAATATTCATATAATCGACAAAGAGCCAACATGTAAAAGCATTAACAAAGAGGAAATGCATAAACATTTTGATATGTTTCCTTGTAACTTTTCTGATAGCCTTTTTTTGTATCATATCTTTCTCATTGTTCTTTTCATCATTCCTTTTATTTCTCTTTGGGGCATTGTTAATGATAAATTTCATCATTCATTCATTATGTGCCTTATGGTTAGCATGGTCACATTTTTCAGATTCATGGTTATCATCTAACACTAGTGTCCAAGCATGCTCACATTTTTCAGATTCAGGATTATCATCTAACACTAGTGTCCAATCAGAACTCCTGAATCTAAGATTATTCATAATGGGAGGACATTCACCCCACCTCCACAAGTTGGGTCAACCCTTAACATAGACTATTGCATTGATACATCTTTCATATTGTTTCTTTTTCATCATTTCTTCAGATTTATAGTTATTCCTCATTACTGTCATTCACGTCAAATGCTTCTTCAATATCCTTATACATATTCAAATTATCATTTGTATCTGTAAACATTTAACGAACTATGATTTACAAACATGTCGCCAACATCATTTAAGCATACTAAGACTATCATGTGTACAAGAATTTGGGGAAATTCTTTATCATTAGTTATCATCATTTCTATAAGTACCTGTCATTATATAAAGCCGCTTTAAAAGAAATCATAGAAACTAAAGAAATAAGAACTCATCATAGCTTTCTTTTTCCTTGGATCCGTGTCCATTCTCTGTTGTATCATTTTCTATACAGTTTATCATTCATCAATTTTTCTATATTAATTACAATTTATTCATGTTTAGTTCATGCATCGATGTGGTTTGCATTCACGAGGGAAAACTTCCCTAATGTCACTATGGAATTGGTGTATCATTTAATGAAATCCGCGTTGATATGACAAGAACCTCTGCCGACTTGACGAACCTATCAACATTTATAATAGGCTTGTTGACATCTATATTAAACTTATTAATCAACCATATATTACTGATATTATGATAATATATTCATGTTAGGCTCCTATTTAAGTGAAGAGACACATTCTCCATGATTTTGATATGAATGTATCCACAAAGTAAACCAAAATTCACTATTAATCCCCTCAAGAATTTGTTGTATAATGCTGCCTACAACTCCATTCCAAAATCAGCTCTTGGCAATCCTCAAATTGGCTTCCCTTACAAAATAACATGGAATGTTTGTATTGAATAATTATCACAACCCTTCTTGAGAAATATTCTTTAAAAACTTGAAAGATAAGGAAAAAACAACGATTATAAAGCCATGGAAGAGCTAGGGTTTACTTCCTTCGTATAAAAGTTTTTATATATAATTTCTACACACAAATTTGGGCTATAACGCCAAAAATATCAAGGCCCTAAAATCAGCTCTCTAATTTCCTGTTAAAATCATCATAATATTCTTCAATTAATATCAAAATGAACAGTCTAATAAGAATAAACAGGACTTCATTAATCTCAATCAAAAATCATGAAGTAACTAACAATATAAACAAGCTAGGGTTTCCTGCCATCCTGCGGAACGAAGAGGAAATGAACATATACGCCTTTTAAACTTCATAAAACTAAAGGGGAAGAAGAAAAATCAGAAATTAGAATCTTTTTAATCCATCTAGGGTTTTCGGAATTACTAATCCAAGACTTGAATCTAGCAAGGAACGGAAAGGAGTTAAGAGGAAGGAATTACCTTGAGTTTGGAGAGGAAATTCCTTGAAAGCGAGCGATTTCCAGCATCGAACTGGAGCAGACGGGGCTCGGCGAGCCACGGTCTTCTGTCTGGAGTCGGGAGTGGTATCATGTGCGTGAACAACTGGGGAAGGCTCGGTCTTTCTTTACTTATCAATACCTGAGCCCCTTTTTGCATGACACGAATAGGCGGTCCAACGTGAGTCCCGCTCGTGGACCGGTCAATTCCCTGCTTTCCTTGGCCGGATCAGCCCATCCTGCTTCTCTTTGACTTGAAAATCCAGCCAACCCTTCCTCTTTTTGAATCTCAATTTTCTTGGCTAAGATTCTAAGTAATTTTATGTGATCACATACATATTTTGTTATGATTTCAACCTAAATTTCATTGCGACCCTACATATACGTCCTAATTATTGCGCTGTTACATTTACGTTGACGTGTATGTAAACAATTATAATTTACATATTACATACGCACCATAATTGATGTCGATACAAAGAACTTTAGCGTGCAATTTTTTTAACACTTCATAATACAAATTATTACCCGTTAAACTCGTTGGCGTCACAATTCACCCATCCATATAGGATGTTTGCCGGAGGAAATATTTAGTTATATCCACATCAAACAGGGGTCTCATCTTGTTGTCAAAGAAGAAACATGGAACACATCATGAAGGTTTTAAAGATCATCTGACCACATCGTTCAGTAAGCCATTGTTCCAATTCATTCGATACTAAAAAAATTGCAACATATTGGGATTGAGTTTTCTCCAACTCATTCAATATTATTTTATTGTTGTCTATTCTTCCACTCTTTTCTCTTTTCATGCATCTTGTCTCTCTTATTTTTGCCGTTCTCAGCATATCTTAATAGTATGCGACATCTTTTGCCTAATATGCTTCAAAACGAGTCATTTGGGTCTTTACTTTATGACTAAACTAATATTATGTGAGTACCCTTTAAATTTAGAGTTATCATCTGAGAAAATTCCCCCCATTGTCGTTCCTTTGGATTGTTCATTCGTTTGAGACTAAAAAATAGCACCATAATAAATTATCTATACTATATAATAAAGTACGCATTGCTACAGTTTTTTGTCGTTCTGTTACATTAGGACTTCCGATTTTACCCCTCCCCTCACCAGTGTTGGCCTTCGTTTTATTAAAAAAAATTGACAAACTGTCGTCGATGGAGCCAGCGGAGGCCTGACCGGAGCCCACCGATGGGGTCGCCTGATGCCGGCGACCCCTGCGGGGGGTAGGCCGAAGACAGTCCGACAGGGCCAGCCGGCGGCGTTGGCCTCCACGGTCGATTCCTCCGCGTTCGTCATTTCTCTGTCTCGCTCGCCGCATTCTTCATTGTCTTGCTCGCAGCTTTATTGATTTTTTTAATGTTTATTAATGTGTATAGAGACTGAGAGTTTGAGAGAGATGATTCCGACGGAGGCCGCCGGAACCTGGATGTTGGGACCGAGGTGGAGGTCAATGGTGAAGGACTGGATGACGGAGAAGGTCCATTGCAGAGACAGAGCCACAAAGCAGAGGATGCATGAGGCCCATATGGGGATGATGCAGATCAGGAGCTTCTTTCCTCCTGATCATTTTTTCTTCCCTTCCACAATCATTTCAGGCTTCTTTCCTCCATTTTCAACCGATTCTGTCATCACCCTACTCCTTCCTCGACAAAGAGTTGTTTTCCTTGCGAGTCGTCCCAACGATTGCATGAGTCTTCCATCTTCCATTGGATTGCATCGACCACTTTATATTTTCCCTACTTTAGGACATCTTACCTATTCTTTCATTGACCTATGGTTAGTGAAAACAAATTTAGCATAGTTTTACCTTCAGGAAGATTTATTTGGATGTATTTTTCGTGCTTTAGTTGATTTCATTCCTCACATTATATATTTTATTTTTGTGATTATTGATTCCCGCAGAACGCCTTATCTAGAATTCTGCAACTATAAAAATTGATTCCTAATGTTTGCAGGTCACTCTAAAATTTGTACACATTCATAACCATGCAACTGCATGTGCATCTGTGCCCTTACTTCTGATAACATGTAGCTTATGTATGGTTTGGTCGTCCATAGAAGAAATAGATGCTACTCAATTTCCTTAGGCAAGTGGAGTGTGACATACCCTGCTACATTCATTGCATTGATGTCCACACCTTGTAGCGCCAATGAATCCAGGTGGCTTAGGAGGTGCAAGAGAAGTCAGTTGATGGATTTGAGAAGGGAAAAAAGTTATTTCAGCAGGAGTCACTTTGAGGAGCCTAAAATATGCACCAAAGATAGAACCGCAATAACATAGAGGACATTGAGTAGATGTTGGAGAAAACAGAAATAATGATTCAATACTATTCCAAGAGTACAAGTCCCCTCTATATATGGAGGTGGATCAAGGATTAGAGGCAAGCTGTAAATAGTTGTTAATAAAATAAAACATAAAATAAAAACATATTGTAACACTCCCCCTCAAGTTGGGCGTGAGATGTTGATCATTCCCAACTTGACGACAATTCTTCCAAAGGTACTTGCACTCACGCCTTTCGTGAGAATACCTGCAAGTTCTCTATCCGAGGGAACAAAGAGAGTACACACAAGTCCCTTTTCAATGTTCTCCTTGATGAAGTGACGATATACTTCAATATGATTCCTACGATCATGCTGAACAGTACTGTGTGCGATGCTTATAGCAGCCTTGTTATCGCAATATAACCAAATGAGCTTATCTTCAGAGAGTCCTAGGTCACTTAGCAGAGAACATAACCAAAGACTCTCACAAACACCTTGGGCCATAGTCCGAAACTCTGCTTCAGCGCTGGATCTTTCCACGACCTGTTGTTTTTTACTCCTCCAAGTAGCAAGATTTCCACCAACAAGAGAGCAATACCTTAAGGTAGATCGCCGATCGTCGATTGACCCGGCCTAATGAGCATCGGTGTAGACCTCAATTCTTAGAGCCGAATTCTAGGGAAAACAAGATCCCACTCACAGGTGAGGACTTAAGAAACCTAAGAATTCTATTGGAAGTATCAATGTGACGAGTCTTCAGAGCATGCATAAATTGGCTGATAACACTCACAGCTTAAGCAATATCTGGTTGGGTATGAGCCGGGTAGATTAGTTTCCCTACAAGCCTCTAAAACTCAGGTATATTTTCAATCTCCTTTCCATCATCACGACCCATTTTGTGGTTTGCTTCAATTGGGGTATCAGCTGGTCGACAACCACTCATCCCAGATTTTTCAAGAAGATCCAGAGTATACTTCCTCCGGAAGATAAATATCTCATGCTTTGACCTTGACACATAGAATCCAAGCAGGTTGGTTGAAGTGGAGGGACGCATCAGAGATCTTGTGTGATCGCAAGGTACCATTAAAACTTAAGTGCAAGTTCTACTGTACTGCAATTAAACCAACGATGCTCTATGGTTCTGATGCAAAAAATGGGAGTTGCGGAGATGAGAATGCTTAGATGGATGTGTGGACACACGAGACTAGATAGAATTGGGAATGAATGTATCAGGGATAAGACAGGAGTAGCACCAATTGCAGAGAAGATGTGAGAAGCTCGACTAAGATGGTTTGGACACGTGCAAAGGAGACCATTAGAGGCACCTGTTAGGTGTTGTGAGAGTCTTGTCACCAGACATGTTAAACGATGGAGGGGTAGACTAATAAAGACTTGGAATGAAACTATAAGAAAAGACATGATGTACTTAGGCATTAGTGAGATTATGACACAAGATAGGGCACAATGGAGACAAAAGATCCATATAGTCGGCCCCACTATAGTGGGATGAAGGCTTGAGTGTTGTTGTATAATTTATTTTGGAGGGAAAAGCCTAGTTATTTTGCCTGCTGATTTTTCAACCATTGAATTCCCTAAACAATTAATTTAACCATTGAAAACTCCCATTTAAATCCTCTCTGTTGTAAACAGTCGGGCGGCTCATTTGAAAACCCCCTTTAGCATTAAGCAGTCGGTCACTCTTTTGAAACCCCCAATTTATATCTCATCAGTTATTTAAAATTAAAAGAAAACCTTCTTTATAAGCATGGCTTTTTCCTATCTGAGGACAGCCTGGGAAAGAAGAAATCAATGTGTCATTTTCCTCACCTGGCATGACTGCCCGGCCAATACCCCCAACTCCGACGCTACTCTACAACTCTCCACTGCCTTCCCCAGTCCCGACGACCTCTGACGTCACATCTCCAGTCCACCCCCGACGAAATCGAGTAACCTCAGCTCCGATCGTCGTCGACATTTTTCTCCATTCAGCATGTCCTCCCGATTCCTCTTTCGACGACGAGGATGAGTTTTTTCGCGGGTAGTACAGTCTCCGGCGAACCTTTCCGGTGGACGTCCAGCCTCGGGCCAACCACTACAGAACACCCACGGTCAAGCTCCTCCACCTGAGCCTGTTTCTTCCTTTCCCAGCATGGACGCAACCTCCATCTGTTTGGGAGAACTCGTTTTTACTTGCATAAATTCTAGGTATAACTCTCTCCAAGGCTCAAGACTCCTTTTATTAGTACAATTTTTATGCTTGGTGTTATTTTACTTGGAAAATCATAATTTGCTTGCTTAAGGTAATACCAATCTTATTTGTCATTATTTTCAAAAATCGTGCTTGATTTTTTTGCTTGCTAACGCATGTGGATGAGTTAAACATATCGTTGAATTTGAACGAGTGTTAGGCATTTATGCACGTTTGTGAAAGCTTGGACGGTTGTCCATTGAAAGTGCTCGATGGAATCCACTAACATACCTTATTTTAAAACTGATTTCCAAATTTTATCTTATAAAATCAATTCTCGAATTCAGGAATACATCAGTTTGGTATCAAAGCGTGCTCAATTCACTGTTAACGTGAATCAGACGATCCTGGTCTTATTTTCATTTTAGTTAAGTTGTTTTCTATAAAAAAGTTCCGTCACTTTTATTTCTAAAAAAGAAAACTACTTTTTCCGTCACTTTTAAAAAAAGATTAATAAGCTTTAAAATGGAGAGTCGCATAGATCGCATAGATGCTAACATTGGTGACTTTGCTAACCGAAGACGGTAGAAGCATTCACTGCCAATATAAGAGACACAAGACAAGTCGTGAACGGGTTAAGGATCTCCGTTAATGCTTTAGAAGCTGAACTTCACCTAGGACTAAATCTCGCCAAAATCTTAGGCAAGAGAAACAAAATCATAGACCTGTAGAACCTGCACAACCTAAACCGGGACTCTGTCGCTAACCCCATTGGGATGGATTTAAGATAGATGTGGGTGATTATGAGGGTCGCGTAGAGCCCAAGAAATGCCTCGATTGATGTGAGCGTGTGGAAAGATTCATGATATGAAATCAAATGCCTTTGAATCGTCAAGTGGAATATGTCGTCCTTAGGCTTAAGGGATCCACAATAGTCTGGTGGGTTCAGCTAGAGCGCGATTCACCTTTGGCCTAGCCCCTATCAACACGTGGGTTGAGTTTAAGTTGCAACTGCGGAAGCAATATGTCCCCCGGACTATCTGCAAACTCTTTATCGAAGGTTCCACAACCTTCGTCAGGACAAGTTTTCCATGGACGAGTATACCCACGAGTTTTTAGTGTTGCAGTATAGGCTAGACCTATACGAGGAGGACGATATGATAGTATTCTTTTATCTGAACGAGCTCCATTATGCTATTAGGGACGAGCTAGAGTTGCACGATTTTAGATATTTGGATAAAATGTCTAGTAGAGCACGTAGAGTAGAGGTCACACTTCAGAAGAGAACATCTGGGCATAGGTCTACTGATAGGCTTTTGTCGAGCACCACCACCAATACACCCACCTCTAGGATTCTTAATCCCCCTCCTCTTGTCACTACTGGGACCGAGCTCCTCCCACTGGCCCATCTCGGGAAAAGGAGTCCATGAGATTCAAGCCAAACACTGTAGTATTCTGATACTTTAAGTATATGGAGCCTAGACACAAATCTTCTGAGAGCCCGCGACCCCACTTCGTTGCAATTACTGATTTCTCTGATGGGCATGAGGCAGAATATGGAGTCTTCCTTAGTGACTCCAAGTCTAAGCCCGAGCCCGAGTCTGATAGTGTTATGGAGGTCGAAGGAGAGCAAGATGAGCACTTAGTTTGTGTTCTTCGTTATAGTTTGGTTTCCCCAAGTGAGACCGCTGAGCATGATTTTCAGAGACATGAGATTTTTCGCACTACTGCGCATATTCAGGGACATTTTTGTTCCATCATCATTGACAACGGTAGCATGAAATTTTTTTTCCCAACATATGGTTGAGAAACTAGGACTCGAGACACACCCCTTGGAACGGTCCTACACTTATCTCGGGTTAATAGTCACCCGACTATGCCCGTTACTCATCGTTGTCTTGTGAAGTTTTCTATTGGGGATGTGTATCAGGATTTTGTTTTATGTGATGTTGTACTCATTGATGTCTGTCATATCCTGTTGGGTAGAACATGACAGTATGATAGGTGCGTCGTGCATGGTGGTGTGGGGAACTCTCATTCCTTCGATCACCGTGGGGCGCGGGCGCAAGATTGTTCTTCCCCAAAAAAATAGTCTTGTTCCTGGGGCACCTACCTGGTTGGATCTCGTCATCTTCTCCTTCGTCTTCCTTAGTTAACACTACACCACTCTTATTCAGTGTCGCACTTCTGTTGGACCCCTACTCCTGGAAGGCGTACTTGAATCCGATGAGTCATCCATTTTAGAAGTTTTGCGAGCACCACCTCACATTGATTTTATATTCGACAATCACACTATAGATTTTATATTTGGTGATCGCACTTTTGGTTCACCTTGCTATTCTACGATCATGGGTGAGCTTGATTCCAAACTTTCTAGGCTAAGTCGTAACAGGAGACTTGACTCGGTCCCTATACTTTTTCTTCTTCCTAAGGACACGTGTTTTAAAGGATTCCTCTGGTTGGTTTTAAATGGTAAATTTATGAACAGTTTTAAAATTTGTCATGCTAGTCGGATCCTCACGAGTGTTGTCATTGAGATGACTGTTCCTGGTTTAGTAAATGCACAAAGGTGTATAGCAAGTGTGTATGACGTCGTATGATTTAATTATTCCACATGTTGATCATGCTTACTCCCTGCTATGCTTCTCACCTCATTCCTTCGTTCCACCCTCTTCCCCACTTTATGATGCTCCCCTATTTGTTGCTCTGATTTTTACTAGTCATTTGCATATTATGCATAAAATTATATCTAACGGTTTGCGAGTAGCTTTGGAAAATTATAACTTCCTGGTTGATTTTATCACCAGGAGTTGTCTTTTTCCAATGGATTTTGGTTTCCCGCGTCTTTCGGAAAAGAGGGTGAACTTTCAGGCCATGTGCAGCAACGTCAGGTCCTCCCTGTGTTCCACCATCGACCACTGCAGGGTATTGACGCAACAATTTCTCAGATTGACTTTTAGTTGCTTTCGTGGCGAGTTTAATCATATTCTCAACTGGGTCGAGTCCTCTCAATCCGGGAGAATTGATGCAATTCATATTTGCATCTCTATTTTACTTTATTTCTAGTATTTTTGTAGCGTATATCTTTGCACATTTTATGTTTGGGTTATCACGCTTATTGTTTCGCGTTTGTTACTTGCGCACTATCGTTCCACTTATTGTAGTGACCGGCCAATAAAATCCTAAATTAATAGGTTTGTCAAATTAGGAGTAGTATTAAATTAAGCAAGCAAATGAATTAGCGTATTTGATTTTATTAAAAGAAAATATATTATGAAATTAATGTGAAGCCTAGGCTTCATTTGGAAGAGCTTTTCTGCTCCTGTGCATTTTTTGTAAACGAAACGCCACTCACGAATTCGTTTGTTTTTTCGCCTTCTGTTCGAACTGCCGGTAAAAGTTGCGTGTGTAATTTTCGGCGTCTCCAAACTGGCGAAAATGACTCCATTTATCGTGTTTAGGGAGGAGGAAGATCCCGCGTATAGCTATTTCCTAATTTTTTTGTTTTTTTTTATTGTCGTCAGCCGGTCCGCCGGCGGCGGCCTGCTCGGAGCCCACCAGCGGGTTCGTCGGACCCCGACGAACCCACCGGGGCTATCCCGACGTTGCTCTGGCAGGGCCACCGCCGGTGGTGGCCCTGACCGTGACGCCCAGACTCGGCCTCATAGTCAGGGCCACCACCGGCGGTGGCCCTACCGGAGCAATGTCGGGATACCCCCTGTGGGTTCGTCGGGGTACGGCGAACCCACCGATGGGCTCCGAGCAGCCGCCGGCGGCGGAGCCATGCGGATGCGGAGGCAAGTCTGCAGAGGCAGAGAGGAGGCGAAGGCAGGGCGGAGGCAGCTGGAGGCAGGGCCGAAACTGTAAAATTAATATGCATATAGTATAAAGTATAACAGTAAAATTATATTTAAAAACAATTTAAAATATATAATAAAAATAATTAACAGTATAAACAATAAACAAATAGTCTTAACAATTTATATTTATATATATGTATATATATATATATTTCAAAAAATAATTAAAAATTATAAAATAAATTTTTAAAAAAATAAAAAATATATACAAAACGCCACCGCAGTTTTGTCAATCGGTTCTCTGTTTTGAACAGCTCTGTAAACACAGACTGTTCAAACAGATCTCTGTTTCCAAAATCCAGTTTCCAGTAGCTTCATCTACAAATCTGCATTTACAACCCTTGAAATTCCAATCATTGAATTCCCTAAACAATTAATTTAACCTTTGAAAACTCTCATTTAAATCCTCTATGTTGTGAACAGCTGGTCGGTTTATTTGAAATCCTTAGCATTAAGCAGTCGGTCACTCTTTTGAACTAACCCCCCCCCCCCCCCACTTTATATCCCATCAATTAATTAAAAGAAGAATAATTTTAAGTGCAAACTATTTTTGTCTACGTGCAAGCCAATGTTATATGCAAACCAATAATCTTTAAGTGCAGACCAACTTTTTTTGGTGCAACCTATGTGGAAACCAGATGTTCTCTCTTCTCTTAACCGCCTCCAAAAATCAACCCCGCTCTATTCCTCGTCCTTGCCTTCTTTTTGCATCGTCGTCAGGTCCATCCTTCCCGTCCACCAAACTCTCCACATCCTCCTTGCTCCTCGCCCTCCTTAGCACTGGTGCTAGTCGGCTGTCAGCTGGGACGAAATGTGGTTTACCTTTGGTGGTTCCGGATGTGGGTGCTACTTCTCAAGCTCATTTGAAGGTTGATGCAGATTGGAGCTTCGGGCGAGAGCGCAACCTCAATCAACCTTGGTTGTTCAAGGTGTAACCTGAGCAGATATGGTCGACGATGTTGCTGACCATCGACTAGAAGGTAACCCTACATCCACATGTGTTGATGGTGAGGTCGATATGCTGCCTGAGAGCGATTCTGATGTACACGTGGGAGGGTGCAATCTTCTGATTCCATGCAAGAAGGCATCAATCACCCAGATTTACGCACATTAAGTATTCGAGGAAATGTCAATTAGCCTTCCTCTTGGGGAAATTCTAACCGTGAATGGGCAAAAGCCCAATGTGATGTTTTTGAAGTAAATGAGAGTATCCACAATATCTGTTTGGATGGTCGATCAGTTCATTTCAAGGTTGTCAAGATCGAGATCCTAGGTGGGATCGTTTAAGGGGTTGGATCGGATCGGATCGTCGGATCGGATCGTGGATCGTAAGATCCCACTACATTCTTAAAATAAGACTTAAATCATGAAATTGAATTTGATATCAATCATATCATACAATTACACAAATAATCTATACAAAAAATCATATAATTAATCAATTCCATTTGTTTACTATAAGAGTAATAAGACTATTATTACGAGAAATCTAGAATAGATCTTAAGTCTAAGACAAAATAAGAACATGCATAAAGAAACAGTTATGATTGTAAATGCACCTAAGTAGTGTAACTTCAGACTCTACGTTAGCAACTCTAAAGCCAAGATGAGTAAGCATTTTTGTCTTAGCTGTCCGCCTGTCCCATCTTCGTCAAACTATCATCAATAACCAAATTATGAAGATGAACCTATAAATGAGAAAACATAAATCACAGAGAGAATCAACCCAAATAACTCTTTTGTAAGTTATAACAATGACAAATTAAGTAATTAACAATGTTATCAGCCTATTAGATCATTAAATTTGAAGTGTAAAAAAAATAACAAATCATTAACAAACACTTCAAATATAAGTCCTCCAGCATATCAAATACGAAATACAAAAATAATGTCTAAAACAAAATAACAAATCGAAGAGTAGGTTCATGGTTCATCTAATGGTCAATGAAAACCATCAAAAATCAGAACAAATCCTTAATCGGTATGTCGACCATGTCCTCATCATCAAGTGTTACATTTTCCTCATCATCACCACTGACATTCTCGTCATCATCCCATTCACCCTCACTAATATATTCGATAGCATCGTGATCACTGTCCCTTATGGTGATATCTTCAACTCCACCTACAAAAAAAGAATTTAATTAAGAAAAGAGAGCACGATGCAAGATCTATTAAGAAAAGAGAGCTTTGAAATACTAGATCATTCATCTTCTTTTGATATAGTCGATTTCTTTTTCTTGCATGAACTTTTGAAATAAGAATTATAATGCGTTAATGACAATAAGAAATCACCCGAGATTATGCTTTTAAACATGCAACAATAATTGAGGCATTGAGCTCACCATCTCAAATACACTCCAGTTACGTTCACATCCGGAAGAGCTGCATGTTAGACTTAGAACCCTAATTGCAAATATTTGCAATTCGGGACAATTGTCACCGTATGAATCCCGCCAATCAGCTGTAAATTTGAAAATTTTGCAAATACTTAAACAAAAAATTACATTACATGCTAATTGATTAATAATTTAAAATATTATAAACATAATTTGTCTCACCTGGAGATCTTTTGTTTCTAGTGTATTTTGCAGACTCTAACCCAAATAACCCTTTTGCAGACTCTGCCCAGAAATCATCCAGAATTCTGGATGATTTCTGCCCAGAAATCATCCAGTTTTATGGATGATTTCTGGGCAGAAATCAGTCCAGATTTCTGGACTGATTTCTGGGCAGAAATCAGTCCAGATTTCTGGACTGATTTCTGGGCAGAAATCAGTCCAGATTTCTGGGCAGAAATCAGTCCAGATTTCTGGGCAGAAATCAGTCCAGATTTCTGGGCAGAAATCAGTCCAGATTTCTGGGCAGAAATCAGTCCAGATTTCTGGGCAGAAATCAGTCCAGATTTCTGGGCAGATTTCTTCCCAGAAATCATCAAATTTTATGGATGATTTCTGGGCCGAAATCATCCAAAAATTTGGATGATTTCTGTCCCAAAATCCTCCAGAAGAAGAAGAAGAAGAAGGGAGCGTCGGGGTCGGGAGAGGGGAAATAGGGTTTAGGAAGCGTCCGTTGCTTTTAAGTATTCCGCCGGATCGTGGAATCGTGATTAGGGATCGCGATCCAACGATTCCACGATCCGGATCGCGATCCCGCGTGAGCTTAGCCTGACTCCGATCCGGGTTAAGATCCGGATCGAAATGTAGAATCTGGATCGTAGGATCGTTCGATCCTACGATCCGGATCGCGATCCTGACAACATTGGTTCATTTGTGGCGGGACTTGGCCAATGACGGTCTTATTACTCCAATCACCGATTACCAATACATTCTTTTGGGATCTCTTCACTCCAACACTACATCCACCTCCGCCCGTTGATGTGGCCACCTCTGCGCTGCCTTCGCCGCTTCTTCCTCGGTTGCCTCTGCCATTGTTGGCTGCATCATAACTAAAATTGGTCTGCACTTAACACACTCTTATATAATTGAATTTAGTTTGCACATAGCTAAAATTGGTTTCCACTTAACTTCACTCTAAAAGAAATCCTTCTTTATAAGCATGGCCTTTTCCTATCCAAGGACAACCTATGAAAGAAGAAAACGACGTGTCATTGCAGACATCCACGTTTTCCTCACCCGGCGCGACTGCCCGGCCGATTCCCTGCACCTCTGATGCTACTGCACGACTCGTTGCCTTCCCCAGTCGCGGTGACCTCCGACGCCACACCTCCAGTCCACCCCCGACGAGATCAAGCGACCTCAACTCCGATCGTCGTCGACATCTTTCTTCAGCCCTCCTAATTCCTCTTCCAACGATGAGGACGAGTTTTTCTGTGAGTAGTACAATCTCCAGCGAACCTTTTTGGTGGTCGTCCAGCCTCGGGACAACCATTGCCGAACACCCACGGTCAAGCTCCTCCACCTGATCTTGTTTCCTTTGTTCCCAGCCTGGACGCAACCTTCCTCTATTTGGGGGAACTCGTTTTTACTTGCATAAAGGCTAGGCATAACTCTCTCCCAAGCTCAAGACTCATTGCTATTAGTATAATTTTTATTCTTAGTGTTATTTGACTTGTAAAATCAGAATTTGCTTGTGTAAGGTAATATCATTCTTATTTGTCATTAATTTTAAAAATCGTGTTTGATTTCTTGCTTGCTAGCGCATGTGGATGAATTAAACATATCATTTAATGCCAATGAGTGTTGGACATTTATGCGCGTTTGTGAAAGCTTGGACGGTTGTCCATTGAAAGTGCTCGAGGGAATCCACTAGTGCATCTTATTTTAAAACTGATATCCAAATTTTATCTTATAAAATCAATTCTCGAATTTGGGAATACATCATGAGAGCAGGTCTCGCCGCAGCTGGGAGTTGGTCTCGTCACCAGCCATTAAAGCTACAGAGCTTAGATCTCGCAAAACTTTCAATGATTCAGTGTTCTCAGATCTAACAGTTGGGAGTAGGTCTCTCTGGATCGAGAGTTCTTAGGTTTTCCAAAGCTCATAAAGATGCAAAGCTCGCAACAGAAATCTGTAGGAGATTGGAATGGGAGCTCGCAGAAGGAAGAAACAATGCGTCCAGAGCAGAGCTCGTTGGCAGAAGCATGCAGGTGAACGCAACAAGTGATTTGAGCTCACTGCCTATGCGAGAAGAACTCCCAAAGATGGGTTGCAGTACAAAAATGTCATTGGTGACAGGTTGTCTCACATGTGTCGGTCTCGCTGCAGAGGGGTTCTTGGGGATTCGTCCCGCAAATGGTCTGTATCACAACAAGAAGCAAAGCGCATCTCGCTAAACAACGACGATGCGGAGGCTTGCAACAGAAAGCGCACACAGTTTTGACGGAAAAAAACTTTAAATCTGGCCTAGTTGATTCAATTTTTTCTGGAAGGGAGGAGGACGCAGAGAATAAACTTGTTGAGAGAAAAAGAAGCACCAAAAAGTTTCTTGTTCTAATACTAAGTTAAGAAATAGAGAGAATATTATTTTTCCAAATCTAAAATAAGATATTACATGAAACCTCTATATATGCATAAAATAGAAGACCCCAAACCATTAGTGGAGGTGTGGATCTAAAAAAATAATTGGATTTGGGCCTTTACAATGAGTTTAATTCAACTGAAGAAGCCTTGGGTCTACTGCAAAAGCCCTAGAACTGCTTTATCTTCTTGATGTTGATCGGTATCTGCTCGATCGAAACTGCTTGTCGTTACTCTTGTCTGGTGGGGGAGGTCGAGATCTGCTCGAGTAACGCACTAGAAGATGAAACAACAGATGGTTCTACTTCAAGGAATGTACACGAAGAAAGCGGGCAGTATCTGCTCGGGCTTTGAGGAATGCATGGGTAGAAACTAAGCAGGATCTACTTGAGCTTGGAAAAAGAAGAAGACAAGAAAAGGGCGAGGAGGCACTGGAGCTAGAATAGCGAAACACCTTGTGTTTTCAAGGGGGTTTTATATTGTAAACGGCGAAAGAACTTGGCATCGCGTTCACGGTAGCTAACGCTGCTTAAAACCAAACAGAGCAGCAACACCAGTAGCTAACGCTGCTTAAAACCAAACAGAGCAGCACATTGATGGCATTTTCTTTGCACAGTAGCGGCGCGGAAACACTCTACCAAACAACACCTTAACTCTGTTTAAGAATCCAATTGTATAAAGTTCGGTGCACAGGAATAAATGTATTTTTAAATGGAGAATGGAGGTCCAAGTTCCATTTCAAAAAGATTCTAAAATTCATGTGGCCACTGAAACGCTGTGGCACTGAAGCTTGATCTGTTTCTCAAACTGTGTTTTCTTCAGGTGACAAATAGAGCTGGTCGCACTGGAGGATAAAAATCCACCCAAACAGACTTAATTTCTTACAAATGGAATTGATTTTGCTTCTAATCACTTTATCCACTATTTTTTCCTTGTTCAAATGCCCAACTCCCGCTGCTAATTTTGTCATAATTATAGATCCTAATGAGCCCTTTATTCATTTGCGACAAGATTGGTTTAAGATGTATCACATTTTTTCCCCTGTTGCTTCTCTGGCTGCTTGTATGATATACATCTTTTTTAGTGATTTTATTCTCTCAATTTATGTGTGAAATTTAAATCATCAGATTTTTTTACAGGAGTTTGAGAAGATTTGAAGAGTTTTAATCCAATGTTAGGATCTAACTATGTCCAACCAAATAACAAAATTAACATATTACATCTCGTTTACTGTTGTGATATCAGTTTATTGCATGATGAAACTTTCCATTTACTTGGTTCCTTCTATTGGCATATCAGTCGTATAAGTCTTATGTATATATATATCGCCACTTTTTTGATTTTGTGATTCTGATAAATAGTGTTTGTTTAATACTATCGATGATGCTTATTAATACCGCCCAATATTTTAATTTTACTCTTTCTGCTCATATCCAGATATTTACTTGCACTGAATAATGAAAGCTCGAATTTGCGATGGTACCTATGTGTGTGTAGGTGAATTAGCATGTCAAGTCTCGTATACTTTATATGTTATGTAGTGACAATCATGTAATTTTAGATATTCCTCATTTTTTCCAAGTATATGTAAGGGTGGGAATCACATTAATGAATTACTTTTCACTCTCTTATTCAACACGACCTGGTATAGAGCGCAATAATCCTTCCTGTATAGGCGCATTATTGAATCTAGTCGATCTCATTGAATTTACATGCACCTAACCCGTACGCGTCTCCCCGATTGTCTTGGAAGCCGTCGTTCTCGTTGATCCCTCCAATAGTGTTAGATCCCTAGTTGGATTTGGGCTAGGTTCACTATGTTAGGATGTTTGACCCAACATGTATAGCCAGAGTCATGATTGTGTCCTAGAGTCTAGGTCATGTCCTTAGAGTCAACACTATATGGACTAGCCATCAACATACTGCAGAAGACTCAAGACTTAGAGAATTTTCAAAGACTCAGAAAATGAGTTCGACGAATGCTTATTAATACCGCCCAATATTTTAATTTTACTCTTTCTGCTCATATCCAGATATTTACTTGCACTGAATAATGAAAGCTCGAATTTGCTATGGTACCTATGTGTGTGTAGTTGAATTAGCATGTCAAGTCTTGTATACTTTATATGTTATGTAGTGACAATCATGTAATTTTAGATATTCCTCATTTTTTCCAAGTATATGTAAGGGTGGGAATCACATTAATGAATTACTTTTCACTCTCTTATTCAACACGACCTGGTATAGAGCGCAATAATCCTTCCTGTATAGGCGCATTATTGAATCTAGTCGATCTCATTGAATTTGCATGCACCTAACCCGTACGCGTCTCCCCGATTGTCTTGGAAGCCGTCGTTCTCGTTGATCCCTCCAATAGTGTTAGATCCCTAGTTGGATTTGGGCTAGGTTCACTATGTTAGGATGTTTGACCCAACATGTATAGCCAGAGTCATGATTGTGTCCTAGAGTCTAAGTCATGTCCTTAGAGTCAACACTATATGGACTAGCCATCAACATACTGCAGAAGACTCAAGACTTAAAGAATTTTCAAAGACTCAGAAAATGAGTTCGACGTTCGTCGAACTCAGGTCGACGAAAGTCGTGCTCAGCTCGACGAAATCAGAGAGAATTCTTTGAGCTGAGCTCGACGAACTTGAATCTCAGGTCGACGAATTCCAGAGTATACTTCAACACCAAGTCCAAAATTCTTCACTTAACTCCAGTCGACGAACTTAGTTCTCAGGACGACGAACTTAGTTCTCAGCACGACGAACTTAGTTCTCAGGTCGACGATCTCTAGGTATTCTAGTTCAACATCTTATTCCAGACACATCTAAGTATTTGAAATCCAGCTTCACACTCCAGTCGACGAAGTTAGAATATCAGCTCGACGAATTTGGATCTTAGTTCGACGATTTCTGGATCATCTACCTCAACACTATAAGACCAGAAACAACTAAGTGTTCTAAGTCCAGAATCACACTACAGTCGACAAACTCACCTTCTCAGCTCGACGAACTTAGACCACAGTCTTGACAAGATTTATCAAGTAGCAGTTAGAAGTTCTCAGCTAGACGAAACTAGTTCTCAGGTCAACGAACCCAGTTCTGAGGTCGACGATTTCTGGACATGTTACTTCAACATTCTCAAGTCCAAGAAACATGTAGTTCTGTTATTCAGTCGACGAAGTTATATTCTCAGCTCGACGAACTTGATGCACAGAATTGACGGGTCTAGAGAAAGCAGTTGTCAGTTCTTAGGTCGACGATCTTGGATCTCAGCTTGACAAACAACTATCATCTGGTCGAAGAACTATGGTCAAGAACAACTAACAGTTTTCATTGCAGGTAAAGGGTTGTCCAGTAGTTAATCAACTATGATACCTGGACAGTGGATGCTCCAAACACATGACTGGCAGCAAGAACAACCTAATCTACTACAAGTCCAAGCTGGGACCAAAGGTTATCTTTAGTGATTCAAAGTGTGTCCAGTCTGAAGGCTATGGAGAAGTAAGAATTTTAGCTGTCACATTCAAAAAGGTGACCTATGTAAATGGACTCAAGCATAACCTCATCTCAATAAGCCAATTATGTGATGAAGGTTATCAGGTACATTTCAACTCAAAAACTTGTATTATTTCTAATAAAAAAAAACAAAATGTTTTAATTGGAAATAGACAAGGAAATATTTATTTAGTTGATTTCTATTGTGCCAATTCAGATCTTTGTTTGCTTAATTTAGTTTGCAATCAAAATGAATTATGACATAAAAGGTTAGGACATGTAAACATGAAAAACATTGCTAGGCTATCAAAAGACAGTCTTCTAAGAGGTTTACCTTCTGGTCCCTATAATAAGAAAGGCCTTTGCAAGACTTGTCAACTAGGCAAACAAACTAAATCTAGCTTTAAGTCAGTAAATAAAAGTGATTCACCTATGACTTTGTATTTGCTACACATGGATCTCTTTGAACTCATTGCTGTACAAAGGCTAGGAGGGAAATCCTACACTTTAGTTATTGTAGATGACTTCTCAAGATTCACTTGGGTGTTCTTTTTGAGATCTAAGTCAGATACTTTTAAAGTTTTACAAATTTTTTCAGGACCATACAGATTGAGTACTCTACTCATGTTGCATTGATCGGAAGTGATCATGGTACAGAGCTTGAGTCTCTTCTTATGCATGAGTTCTGTGAGAAGGAAGGTATCAGACACTGCTTCTCAGCTCCTAGAACTCCCCAACAAAATGGGGTAGCAGAAAGGAAAAATAGGACCTTAATTGAAGCTGCAGTCACATTACTTGCAGATACTTATATGCCACTATTTTTTGGGCAGAGGCTGTAAGCACATCAAATTATGTACTGAACAGAAGTTTGATACAAAAACTAAAGAATAGGACTCCCTATGAATTACTTAAAGAGAAGAAACCTAAAATCACATATTTTAAAGTATCTGGATGTGTATGCTATATACATAATAATAACAAGAAATACATTAGAAAGTTTGAAACTAAGGCTGAAGAAAGAATCTTTCTAGGATATTCCCAAGTAAGCAAAGATTATAGGGTGTTCAATAAATCAACTTTAAAAATTGAGGAATCTATACATGTTACCTTTGATGAAACTAACATGTTTTATAAGGAGAAAAAGATTTCTATCAGTAATCCTTTGCAGGTACCTCACTTGTGTGAAAATTTGGATGACCTAAGCCTCACCCAAGAGGCTCCAACACATCCTTCTCCAAAAGTTGATGAAGACAGTGAAGAAGAAAGCACTGAAGTGACTGAACTTCATCCAACAACAAACATAATTACATAAAAGTAATTAAATCAAAATGATGTTGCTGAACCAACTCCAGTCACTGATCTTGTCACACTAAGGGATCACCATAGATCCCAAGTGATTGGAGACATAACAGTAAGTGTACATACAAGACATCAACTCAACCAAGATGTGATGCATGTCTGTTTTTTCTCTCAAGTTGAACCTCAATCCATAACAAATGCTGAGCAAGATTCCCACTAGATCATGGCTATGCAAGATGAACTCAACCAGTTTGAGAGATGTAGAGTTTGGGATTTGGCTCCAAGACCCAAAGACTACCCAGTCATTGGAACCAAATGGGTATACAGAAACAAACTAGATACCCAAGGTGCAATTGGGAGGAACAAGGCTAGGCTTGTTGCTCAAGAATATAGGCAAGAAGAAGACATAGAGTATGATCAAACCTTTGCACCAGTTGCAAGGTTAGAGACAATCAGAATTTTTCTTGCCTATGCTGCCTACAAGAAGTTCAAGGTATATCAGATGGATGTAAAGAGTGATTTTCTGAATGAAGTACTAAAAGAAGAAGTCTTTGTTGAACAACCTCTAGGTTTCATCTCACCAACCACCCTTATCATGTATTTAAATTGCATAAAGCCCTCTATGGTCTAAATCAAGCTCCAAGGGCTTGGTATGAGACCTTAGCTAGGTTTCTGATAGACCATGATTTCACTAGAGGCATAGTAAATAAACACTATTCACTAGACACCACAAGGATAAAATCTTGTTAGTACAAATTTATGTGGATGACATCATATTTGGATCTACTGACTCTAAACTATGCAAAAGGTTTTCTGACCTTATGCATTCTAAGTTTGAGATGAGTAGCATGAGTGAGCTCTCCTACTTTCTTGGTCTCCAAGTGAAGTAGCTAGCTGATGACATCTTCATCTCCCAAGCTAAGTATGCTAAAGAGCTTCTTAAGAAGTTTGTGATGGCTGATGCCTCAGCAAAGAAAACACCTATGGCTACTAATGCTGTAATAGATTCTGATCCACATGGGAAACCTGTTGACCAGAAGCTATATAGGGGCATTGTTGGGTTTCTACTATATCTTACAGCTAGCAGACCTGATATCATGTTTGTCACATGCATTTGTGCTAGGTTCCAAGTGAACCCTAAAGAATCTCACCTAATTTTTCTAAAAAGAATTTTGAGATATATAAAGAGTTGTCCCAGTCTAGGACTATGATATACTACTGAGTCAGAATTTGAGTTAACTGGATACTCAGATGCTGACTTTGCTGGATGCAGGGTGAACAGAAAAAGTATCTCAGGAACCTGTCAGTTCCTTGGTATGAGATTAGTCTCTTGGTTTTGTAAGAAGCAGTCATCTGTGTCCACATCAACTGCTGAAACAGAATATATAGCAGCTGACAGTTGTTGTTCCCAGATGTTGTGGATCCAAAATCAACTCCTGGACCATGACTTCAACTTAAATAATTCAACTCTCTTATGTGATAACACAAGTGCTATAACCATAACACAGAATCCAGTCCATCACAGTAGCACTAAGCATATAGACATTAGACATCATTTCATTAGAGAGTGTGTAGACAAAAATAAAATTAAACTTGTCTATATCTACACTGATTTACAAATAGCTGATATTTTCACCAAACCTTTGGATGAAAGAAATCACTTGTTTTTTATAAATCAGCTTGGAATGATCAATGAAGAAGACTTAGTTTAATTTCTGTCTGCACTCGTCGAATTTGCCAAAGTTCGTCGAACGGAGCTCAACGAACTGGGGAAAGTTCTTGAGATCTTCGTCGAACAGAGTACGACGAATTCTCTGTGAGTGAAGTCATTTTCGTCAAACGGAGATCGACAAATCTACTTCAGAAAACTTTCGTCGAACGGAGCTCGACGAAATGTCTTCAAATTTTCAGACTGAGCTCGACGAATTATTTAACTACAAATTATTTCGTCGACCTCAGATCGAAGAATTATATTATTTTTCGTGGAACGGAGTTTGTCGATTCATATTCTGGAAAACCTTATATCTAGGTTTTCTTCGACCTCCATCCCGCGCTTTCAGTTCCTTTGCACTTGATCGTCGTTTTTTCTCTTGCAGATACTCTAATGGAGATTCCAGCGAGAAATCTTGCGGCGATGAAATTCAACACGGGCTTTGATGTCGATTTTGATTCCTTTCAACACTCAGACCCTATATTCCTAGAAATCCTGGAACTGCTTGAAGAACAGCAGTTGAAGAGTTTGTTATCCACAAGGATCAAGATCACCAGCACAGAAATCAGGGAATGGGTGTACACTTCTTATACAACAGATGACAACACCATGACTGGAACTATTGCGGGTAATACTGTTTCCCTCACCCCCGCCGTTTTAACAGAAATTTTTGGATTAAACAATGGTGAAGAAGAATTAGAAATGGATACTGAGGAGTTTTATATGATGCTGAGTATGATGGGTTACTCTGGAGAAACCCCAAATAAGTTGCTGAAGAAACACATGTCTGCCGAGTTCAAATTCCTAGCAGATATTGTGGGAAAGTGTTGCTGGGGAAGCACACTGCACATGACTACATAACCAGACACCAATTCCTGGTTATGTGTGCTGTGGTAAATAAGAAGAAAGTAAACTGTGCTCAGATCATGTTTGATCTGATTAAGAAAAAGAATATTAAGAAAAAGGTTTGTTTTGGAAGGATCTTAGGGATCTTCCTGAAAAAAAAGACTGCTGAATCTCTGGTCTCCCCGACCATATTCATCAATGCCTCTAAGAGGCTAACTTGTGCTCTTTTTGGCAAATGGGAGAGGACCATCACCAAGCCCTCCAAGGGTTCCTCCTCTTCCATCAGAACTTTTGAGAGTACTAGGGCTGCTCCAGCCACTTCTCACCCTACTGAAGAGATCCCTCCTCCACCTCCATCTCCTCCAGCCATCCAACCTCATCCTCAGATGGCACCTCAACTTCCCTCCTCCTCCACCATTTCTTCTCTTCCACAACCACAACAACATCAACAACAACCCGTTCACATTCCCTCTCCAACTCCACCTCCTGCAAATTCTCCACCAATAGAAATCACTGATATCCCCTCTCCTCCTCTTCAAGAATCTCACCAACCCTCTCCTTCTCAATCACCACAACTAACCCCACCTCAGTCCCCCCATGGTACACACATTTCATCACCAACTTCATCTCCCTTACCACACCATCTGGACAACATCCCATTCTTTACTCTGCCTACTTCCCCTCCTCATACTTCCTCTCTTCCAGATGTCCACATGCAAGATGCTCTCCCTCCTACTCCACCAACTACTACCATCCCCACTTCTGTCTCCACTCCAAGACCCTCTGCCACACCCTCTATCACTCCACTATTGGATCCATCCATTATTCCATCTCTCATTGCATTGCTTACTCCCCTCCTCAAAACCATCATAGCAGAGGCCATTACACCTCTTGCTTCTTCCATTTCCTCCCTTGTTGCACAAATCTCTACTCTTTCTGCTCCTTCCTCTTCAGTTAGGGGCCTGGCTTCAGTGTCCACTGAAACCAGGCAGGGGGAGATACTCCATGAAGAAGAAACAGCAGCAGCAGTACCAGCAGCAGTAGCAGCAGTAATAGCAGCAGAAGCAACAGCAGTAGCAACAAAAATAATAGCAACAGATTCTGATGAAGAATTACTTGATTTCATTGATTTTATTGAGTCTGATATGGACTTGGATGAGCCTGTGTTGGTTGAGGAAATAACTGTTGGTGATTTTATTATAAATCTCACAGTAAATTTGTTAAAATTATTAAGAACTTTTGATATAGTTCATTTGAACTTTCTTCCAGAATACAGCACTAAGCCATCTTTGGCTATAATTCCATATACCTCACCTATAAGCCCCAAAGTTGCCAAGCAACTCAAGGCCATTTTTGCTACTACATAGACTCTAGTCATTCCATCTCCTCCCAGAGCTGTTTCACTCATTGTCTCATCTCCTGTTGCCCCAGTTTTTGTAATGGATGATTCACCTATGCCTGATCTGGATGCACTGATCATGACAGATATAGAAGAGGAAAATAAGTCAGTTGTTGAAAGCACTGAAGTGTACAGTTCTCCAGCTCCAGATCCAGCTCCAGCTTTAGTTTCAGCTTCTCCTCCAGCTCCATGCAGTCCTCCTCCTCCAGCTCTCTCTCAGGCTGAAAAGCAAATTGACAAATCAGTACTAAAGGCCATTGATGCCTTATATGATGCTCCTCAAGATTCTGATGATGATGATGATGATGAAGACTCAGATGATGAGCCAAAGAAAAAGAAAGTGTCTAAGTAGAGGAAAGCTCCTCCTCCTCCCCTAAACCCAATCCTACAAATGATACTCCTTACTATATTCTTCAGAAGATTACACCCTACCAGGGCATGCCAGCATGGATGTGGCTGTCCAAAAATGGACAGAAAGAAAGGAAGAAGAGCAGAAGATATTCTCCTCCTCCACCGAGATTCAGAAAGGACCCTCCTCCTCCAGCTGCTGGTGCTTCAAGTTCATCAACTCAAAGGACTACCCAGTTTCAAACTTATCAAAGACTGCAGGGTAGGTTCTCATCTTCAGGAAGCAGCCAGCAAAGACAGTATTCATCTGGCAAGCAGTACCAACAACAACAACAGCAGCATCAACAACATCAACAACAAAAATTCACTGAACATCAAAAGGCTGATAGCCCCAAAAGACCTGCTTCCCCACCTGTACCATTTGAAGATCCAGAGTTAACTACAACAGCTAGGATGACCAGGTTCCAGGAACTGGTTGGTCTGTCCATGATTAACAAAGCTAAAGCTGAAGGAAAGGATCTCTCTCAATTCTCAACCATGTCTAAATACAGGAAGGAAGAGCTGAACAGGTTTGCTAAAACTATCAAGTTTTTCAATGTTGATGATTATATGAAATTGCATCCAGAAGCAGTAGTGCCCGGGGCTACCTCTCTAAATATCATCAGGGCTGCTGACACGACAATGACCAAGGCTCAAGCTGTAGATCCCAACAGGGAAATTAAGTTTACTCAGTCTGGAGACAAAGCTAAAGAAGAGAAGCACAAGGAGCAAAGGAAGAAGAAATGAAGCCAAACTGATTTATCTCTGTGTTATCTTAAAACTATCTGCTTATTTCCTGAGATAAAGTTTTCTGTGTATATATATATATCTGATGCACTTTCTAAAATTTCCTGCCAGATATATATTTCTTGCTTTAATTTTTTTTGTTTTGTCGAGTCTGTAATTAGTGACCTCACCCAAATAGGGAGAAATTGTTGGATCCCTAGTTGGATTTGGGTTAGGTTCACTAAGTTAGGATGTTTGACCCAACATGTATAGCCAGGGTCATGATTGTGTCCTATAGTGTAGGTCATATCCTTAGAGTCAACACTACATGGACCAGCCATCAACATACTGCAGAAGACTCAAGACTTATAAAATTCTTGTGTTGTCTGTGTTGACCTTTTTTTTTTTTTGCTGTGCCTGTGCTAATTAGGTTTGCTTTGTTTGTGATATTTTATATTTGCTGATCTTGTGTTAGATCAGATTATTTTAGGACTAAGGTTTATTTACATCAAAAATTTTAAAAACCTCAAAATACTCTATTCACCCCCCCTTTAGAGTATATCAGATCTAACCCCTAGCTTTAAAATAGGACTCTCTCGATCTCCCACTGTTATTTCGTACGCTTAATGTGCTTGTCAATTCCGTCATCAATGCCCCGAGGGCTCGGTGCAGTCTGTTGGCTGCCAATTCTTTTTCAATTGAATGCAGTCCAACCAGTATCATCTTATAATCCCGCAACACTTCATTTACTCGGCATTTGACTTAGGGCATCTCCTCTTGTTCTATTAAATAGCCTATCAAACTGTTAGTATTTCTATGGTGATCTGCAAGTAGTCCAACAGTTAGTTTTACTGTCAACGCGATATGAGCCTATAGGGTCGCACATAAGAGTGTTTTGAGAAATTGGAGGAATGATTGTGTTGACCTCACTCATGGGTTATGAGTGAAGGGCAGATCATATGACTTGAAGAAAGTTCACGGGTTACGTCGAGTACGTATCGACGCGCGTCGAGTGCGTATGGACGCGCGTCGATCCGCAGCCGAGCTCAATGTTGACGCAACCGAGCTCAATGTCGAAGTAGATCTAAATTAATTAGGTGACCTCAAATGCTAAGTGCCTAGAGGCATGAGGTTGGCATGCACCATATGATAGATGCGAATAAAGAGTTATTCCCTAACCATATAAGAGTTGCATGATGATGCAATTGACAAAGACTGTCTACCTAAATAGTCACACTATGAGTGATCAGCCAAAGCTGACTTATGGTGTTGGTGAAATACGGGTCTTGTCCACTAGAGAGTAGCTCGCATTAACTTTTTGAATTGATATTGAGGGTCATCAATTTGAGTAAAATAGTGAAAGTTTTTAATTAAAGTCTATATTAAAATAAAATGTATTTTGAAATATAGTACTAAAATTATTTTGCATAATTTTTGTAGAAATTTCATGGCAAATGGATCTCACTCCACCTTGTCCATGAGAGTCATCCTTGAGAAGGACAAGCTCAGCGGGACTAACTTCCTAGACTGGTATAGAAACCTGAGAATTGTTCTCAGGCAAGAGCACAAGTTATATGTCTTGGAAGAGGATACACCTGAAGAGCCAACCCGAAATTCGTCCCGAGCAGACAAAGATGCTTATAAGAAGTATCAAGTTGATTCTTTAGATGTTGAATGTCTCATACTTGCTACTATGAACTCTAAACTTCAGAAGTAATATGAGACCATGTGTGTTATGAGATATAATCGAGCACCTGAAAAAAATGTTTCAATGCCAAGTTCGGCATGAGACCATATATGGTTATGTTTCAAGGGCATTATTACAGTGCAAGATGGGAGCTTGAGACCCAGTGAGAACTCATGTACTCGGGATGATTGTGTACATCGAGAACCTTCAGAGACTGGGTTTTCCCTTGAGCCAAGAGTTGGCTACTGATCTGATCCTGCAATCATTGTTGAACAGTTATGAGCATTTTGTCTTCAACTATAACATGAATGAGATTGACAAGACACTGTCCGAGCTCCTAGACATGTTAAGAACTACTGAGAACAACATGAAGAAGGTCAAGGCTGCTAGCTCCATACTGATGGTACATAAAAATGATGGCAAAGCCAAGGTATCAAAGAAGACTAAGGTAGGACCTAAGTCATATCTTGATCCTAAGTCTTCAACACTGAAAATGAAGGGTCTAGCGAAGGAAGGGAAGTGCCACCATTGTGGTAAGACAGGGCATTGGAGGAGGAATTGTTCCCTTTATCTTGAGGATCTGTAGAAGAAGAAGGGAAGTGTGTCTTCCGTGTCAGGTATATTCGTTATAAAAATAAACTTTTCTGCTCTTTTATCTTAGGTATTGGATACCGGATGTGGTTCTCACATTTATACTAATATGGAGGAATTGGGAAGGAGAAAAATATTGGGTAAAGGAGATGTGGACCTGCGTGTTGAAAATGGAGCAAGAGTTGTTGTCATTGTTGTAGGTGTCTACCGTCTTTCCTTGCCCATTGAGCTTATTATTGAACTTGATAATTGTTATTATGTTCAGCTGTAACTCGAAATATTATTTCTATTTCATGTTTTAACATTAATGATTTTTCTTTTATAATTAAGAACAATTGTTAATTTATTTATAAGAATGATGTTTGTTATGACATATCTCAACTGTTTAATGGTTTATATATTTTGAACTTAGACCAACCGATCTATAACGTAGAAAATACAAAAAGAGTAAAAACTAATGACTCGAATCCTATGCACATTTGACATTGTCGTTTGAGCTATATAAATGAGAAGGGCATATCCGAACTCCATAAAGATGTACCGTTAGACTCATTTGATTATTAATCATTTGAGAGATATGAATCATATTTATTAGGCAAGATGAGTAAAACTCCTTTTACTGGTCATATTGAGAGAGTTGATGACCTTTTGGATATAATACATAATGATGTATGCAAACTCATGAGTTTTATGACTAGAGATGAGTTCTACTACTTTGTTATATTTATTAATGATTTCAATAGATATGAATGTATTTCTTATGAAGAACAAATCTGAAACCTTTGAAAAGTTTAAAAAGTTTAAGAATGAAGTAGAGAAACAACTGAGAAAACGGATAAAAGCACTCCGATCTGATCGATGTGGCGAATATCTGAGTCATGAGTTTTATGATCATCTGAAAGAGTGGTATTGTATCACAGCTCACTCCACCTGGAACACCACAACATAATAGTGTGTCTGAGAGGATGAATCATACCTTGTTAGATATGGTGCGTTCAATGATGAGACATGCAGTCCTTTTCCTTTTAGGGATTTGCTCTAGAGACTGTTGTTTTCACTTTAAATCGTGTTCCAACAAAAACTGTTCTTAAGGCACCATATGACATATAGATTGAGAAGCGTCCTAGTACGTATTTCATATAGATTTGGGGTTGCGAGGCATATATGCGACGTCAAATGTCTGACAAGCTGGAACCCAAGTCAGACAAGTGTTATCTTGTGGGGTATTCTAGGGAAATCAAAGGGTACTACTTATACCTACCGTCTGAGGGCGAACTGTTTGTCGCAATTATCGATGTCTTTTTGGAAAAAAGTTCTTATTAAAAAATACTAGTAAGGTAGAACTTGAAAAAGTTCAAGAACCGCAAATAATAAATGAACCTGAATTGGACCTTGAGCATATTAGTGGGAATATTGTTATGGCAAAAGATTCTCTCAAGAAACACAAGTGCTACATAGATCTGGTAACCAAGATTTGAGCCTGAGAGATATGAATTTTTCGTGTCTCAAATAAGTAATGCGTTGCTTATGGATCATGATATGATGAGCCTACAACCTACCAAAAGGCTATGAGTGGACCTGACTTCGAGAAGTGGCTTGAGGCCGTGAAATTTGAAATGGACTCCATATATGCAAACCAAGTTTGGACCTTGGTGGAACCACCTGAAGGGGTTCGACCCATAGGGTGCAAATAAGTCTTCAAAAAGAAGACTGACATGGGTGGGAATGTACCGTCATTCAAAGGGCGTTTAGTGGCTAAAGGTTTAAAGAAAATTCATGATGTTAACTATGATGAGACCTTTCCCCTGTTGTCATGGTAAAGTACATCAAAATTCTGTTTGCTATTATTGCGTATTATGACTACGATATCTGATAAATGGATGTCAAAACGGCTTTTTTTAATGAAAATCTCGTTGAGCAAGTGTATGACATAACCTAAGGGTTTTGTATCTCCAAATGAAGACACTAAAATATGCAAGCTGCAGAGATCCTTTTATGGATTAAAACAAGCTTCTCGAAGCTGAAATCTACGTTTTGATGAGAAAAATCAAAGGATTTGGTTTCAACAAAAACGAAGATGAACCTTGTGTTTACAAGTGAATTAGTGGGAATATTGTTGTTTTTCTGATTTTGTATGTGGATGACATACTGCTGATCGGGAATGAAATTCCGACCATGTTGTTAAGAATAACATAGGGGATTGCTTTTCTATGAAAGACTTAGGCAAAGTAACTTATATACTTGGTATTAAAATCTATAGAGATAGATCGAAAAAGTTGCTGAGTTTGACCCAAAGTACATACATCGAGAAGGTGTTGGAACGGTTCAGCATGCTTGAGTCCAAGAAGGTGTTCATACTCATTTCTCATGGTGTGAATCTCTCTAAGTACCAATGTCCTAAATATTTGGAAGATTTGGACCGCATGAAATTGATTTCATATGCTTTGGCAATTGGATCAATCATGTATGTGATGTTATATACTCGACCTGATGTTTCATGTGCTTTGAGCATGACTAATAAATATCAGTCTGATCCCAGTGACTGTCACTAGACAGCAGTCAAGAATATCCTGAAGTACTTGAGAAGTAATAAGAATGTATTTTTGGTGTTTGGTGGAGAGGAAAAACTCGTATAAAGAGTTACACGGTGCTAGCTTCCAGACTGATAGGGACGACTCAAAGTCTTAATCGGGTTGTCTTTTGCCTGAATGGTGGAGCTGTAAGCTGGAAAAGTTCCAAGCAGGAGACGGTTGCTGATTCTACAACTTAGGTCGAGTATATCGCTGTTGCAAATGCGGCGAAAGAGGCTGTGTGGATTAGAAAATTCATCGGTGAGCTTGATGTAGTTTCTAGCATTGTTGACCTCGTAATTCTTTACTGTGACAACAATGATGTTATTGCACAGGCTAAGGAACCTAGATCTCATCAACGCTGCAAGAACATACTTCGGCGGTTCCATCTTATTGGAGAGATTGTCGGTCGAGGAGATGTGAGCATATGCAGAGTACCGACTGAGGAAAATATTGCGGATCCACTAACGAAGCATCTTGCACAGAAAAAACATGATTGTCATACTAGATCAATGAGTATTAGATAACTGAATGATGGTCTCTAGTGAGAGACTTGTGGATTGTATATGTGTTGATTATTATTCAAATGATGAATAAAGTACTGTTTTTTTACATTTATGTCAAGTTCTTTTGTTATATTAATTATTTTTATATGATAGATTAATTTGCATAATAAATGTCCTTAGAATGTTTGTTTCCATAAGAATTCAAGTGTATGACTTGAATGCGAGGGACTATGTTTATAAGAAGCTTCATTTTAAAATGGTTTCTGGTCGAAGTGTCATCTTAAAAACTAAGTGCGATGATGATACATTATGACTAGTATGTGCGTTGACTGATGACCGGTTCTCACAGGTCATGATATTGTGTTATCAAGTCATCACATAAATACTTGTTAGTGAGCAAGTTGTACTGGGCAGACCCACCATGCGACTATTTTGTGGATTGTTATATGAACATGTCACAAATAGATCTCCAGTGGCAATGGTGTTTGTGGTCCTTTGACCTAAAGTCACAACATTCATCGAGTGAGGAAGAGCGTACTTTGATGTCATCAAAAGTCTTTCTTGAGAAAGGTTGATGATAATAGTGGTTATTGGGTATGTTATGAATCATTTGAGTGTTTGGGTGTAGGCAGAAATGAGATTTGTTCTCCTATATGACAGGAGTTGCATCCATGGGCCCCTTGGTGGAATGTGACTGAGAAATGCATGACCATGCTTAGTTGAGTCAATATATGATATTTGGCTCATCAATTTCTAGAAGTTCATTCTAGATCACGAAATTGAGATTGAATAATTATGAGGGTGACATGATTCGTACCTCTAGTTCAATCCGGATGTAAAGGACAAAGGGACATGATAACACAGACACATTGGTCACAAAAGCCTTGTTGAGTTATGAACTCTTATTGCTTGGGTAGCTGTGAAGTATTGCTAGATGTCGCTCACTGCTTGTGAGATTTTGGTTGATACGTTCTAAATCAATAAGGAGACTGTTAGTGTTTCTATGGTGATCTGTAAGTAGTCCAACAGTTAGTCCCACTGTCAACACGATATGAGCCTATAGGGTCAAACATAAGGGTGTTCGGAGAAGTTGAAGGAAGGATCGTGTTGGCCTCACTCATATGAGATATGAGTGAAGGGCGGATCCTATGACTTGAAGAAAGTTCACGGGTTGAATCGAGTGCATATCGACGCATGTCGAGTGCGTATCGATGCACGTCGACTAGTAGTCGACGCAGCCGAGCTCAATATCGAAGCAGATCTTTAGTTGACGCTACGTCGAGTAGATGCCGACGTAACGCCGACTTCTATTCGATGCATATGCATCGACTGCATTTCGAAGCAAGTTGCGTCGAGTGCCGTCAAATGCTTATCGACGTTGCGTTGATATCCTATCGTCCCACGCCGATTGCAAGTCGACGCATATCGACACAAGTTGAGTTTTGACGGATTTCTAAGGGGGCTATTGTCTGTTTGATATCCTTGGGTATAAATAGACTTAGAAAAGGGTTTTCCAAAAGTGAGTTATGTGTGTGCTTTTGAAGCTGTCACATGAACCAAACCCTAGTACTCGTTGTGATCTCTTCTTGTCTTCACCTCTCCTGGAAACGAATCTAGCACCGTGGAGATGCAGAGAGCAGTCTGCCTCCGACCCAGTTCTTGTGAGACAAGATTTTGGAGTTCTCCGTCATTCGTGTGAATACCTATATAGTCACAGATCTATTTCTGTGTGTACTCAGCCGGTTGTTTCTGGACTGGTTCTTTGGAGCATCTTGTGACTCAATTCCTTTCAGGTACAATGTCTTGTTATGTACATCTATTTCTTGATTCATGGAGATCGCAAGATTCTTTACTCTTGTGGATTTTTTTGTATATTTATTCCGCTGCGCACATGTGATGTGGTGTTCCTCTCATGTATAGAAAACCCAACGAACTCTCTTTCACACAATAAGAGCGTCTGGAGCTGTCTTGCAACCTCCTTAACATGCTACTCCATATGACACATGAAGTTTTAGGGTGGTGTGAATGTTGTGGTGATTGATTATTTGTTTCCTTATTTGTTTTGTTCATACTCAGACGTGTTTCCAAGGGGGGATTCTTCAGTTTCGTTGCCCAATGTTCAAATGTCGTAAATGAGTGACTCTTAGAGGACTCATGGCCACTCTGGCTCACCAAAAATCACCATTGTGCTGCTTGATGGGAGCAAATCCCTTAAATGGTTTAGGTCTATCCAACATGTTATTCGTAGTCACTATAGTTTTGTTATATTGACGGGACTTGACCGAGCCACCCGAGATTGATTCGTTATGGAGGAGCTGTGACTTTGATAATATCTTGGTCATCTCCTTGCTTCACTGTCTCTTGTGATATATAAGAGTTATATGTTTATGGATTTTGCATATGCAATTTGAGCTTCTGTTCGTGAGACCTACTCACAGATCGATAACTCTACTCAAATTTATAAAATCACCTGACGAATTCTAGAACCACAATAAGGATCCATGAATGTCTTCTCTTCTCTGAGTTTGAAATGTTGTATCATGAAGTAAGTTACTTTGAGCACATTATTCGAGAGTGCACCACCATGTTGCTTAGTTGAAGAAGATAGTGGATTGTTATGTTGTTCATGTTTTCTTGATAGGATTGGAAATGGACTATGATATTTTGTGGACTCACACTCTTTATCGTTCTGCGCTCCTCTCTCTTAGGAAGGCATTAGGATTTGGTTGATAAAGATCGACGATAATCTCCAAGTTCCAACATGATTATTGATCAGCCCTGATGACTATTGATCGGCCTGCCCTGATGACTATTAGTCTTTTACCTTGCCTAGTTTTGGTCATGGGACTCTGGGTAACCCCGCTTCGCTATGTGATTAATGTGGCAGGAAAGGTCGTGTTTTTTATTATTCTTTCAGATTGTACTCCCTCAGGTTATTGACAAAGTTGTTTTTGTCAACGGCTCCTTGCACCTCATTGTGGGCAAGAACAAAATCATGTACTTCAATTGCTCAACGTGTTATCTCGTAATTTACTTTCCAGTAGTAACATAACAAAATCCTTGAATTGCTCTACAACTTTTTCCTCAACTTTTGTTTTTTCAAGATCTAGATATTGATGTAGGGTAGGCTGGAGGCACAAATCCAAGACCTCTAGGGATGAGAATAAAATCAGACACGCTAAACCTTAATCTATATGCAATGGTTCTGTCGATGACGGCGGCAAATTAATATGTGCAATAATATTTTTAACACACGCAACAATAAATTAAAGCAAGGAAATAGCATTTAATAAGCAAACATTCAGTGACTTTATTTCGTTCGGAGGGTCAAAGCAAAGCGTGCGGCAAATGAATCCCATCTGCAAGTCACAAACGTATCGAAGCGAACTTTTTCACCGACAAAATATCCAAGCAAAATAAAGCTACAATCCAATATAAAGATGCTGAAAATAATAGTCCAATACAATAAAGACTCGTCAAGTAGTGGGCTAACCAAGGCAATGAAGATTTCAGAGCTGGAGATGTGTGGACGACGATCTGAGGTGGAATTGGAGGCTGTAAAATGATGTAGGTGGCTGTTCTTGGCGGTGGAAGGTGTGATCGGGCCTAAAATGAGTAGATCCGGCTACGTAGGGGTGGATCCGGGCGAGGAAGGATAGATCTGATGTTTTGGAAGCGGATCTGGGATTTTGGAAGGTAACGGGTAGAGAGACTAGGCGGGATCTTGGCTGGACTGCCCAGATTTGGCCGGAAATGATGAAGGGGTTGAGGTGGTGTCTCCATGGGAGAGAGGGTGAGACGGCAGGTGGCTTGCGGCAACGGGGAGGCAAAGGGGGTGGTCGGATCTTCAGTGGGTAGGGGCTGGCGGCAGTGTGTTTGCAGCGGCCCAGGGAGGGTAGGCTGTGGCTGTATACTATGGGTCGGTGTGTGCTGTTGGTGGCTCCACGAGAGGGAAATGAGGGGTGGCTGGTGACTGGGTTCAACAAGGAGTAGGGGAGTTCAGCGGTGGTTTGGGATGGGTCGGTGGGTACTGTTGGTATCTCCACGGGAGGGAAATGAGGGGTGGCTGGCAGCTGGGTTCAGCAGGGAGTAGGGGGAGTTCAGTGGTGGTTTGGGAGGCTGTGGAGGGGTGGGACCGTGGGAGAGGGGTTTGACGTAAGGAAAAGGAAGCTAGGGTTAGGGGGAAACTTGGGGAGGAAGATACAAACCTAGGAGTTGTCACCTAGGATTCCACAGAGTCGGCACCGTAGAGGGATCGCGGGAATCCGAGAATTCTTTTCTCCAAATTCGGTAATGGCCTAATTCAGTCCACTAACTACACATTTATAATAAAAGAACAAATAGGGCATCCCACCATCGACAACTATAATTAGGCAGAGGTGGGGTCACTCAAATACATCAAATAAAAAGTAAATAGTAAAGTAATATATGAAAACGATTCGCGACGCGGACCCGGACGCATCCGCGGAGTCGGATCGGCGATCCGATCAAGCCCTCTTGCGCGAGTATACGAACACGGGTCCCTCCTTGCGACGAACCTCTCCTAGTGCATGATCTGATGGATCCCCATCAGATATGAGGCAGAATATTGGTTGTGGTAGGAATCAGGGAGGCTTGTACTTCTTTGATTGGAAGTTGCTCTCTCAAGCCCTCTCTTCGATCGCAGTCCTATTGTTTAGGATGTTTATCATTGGCACTAGCGACTTGGATATCCCTCTTCTGCTTCTGTTACCCATCGCATTTTTCATACTTCACGTCTTCGTTCACGCGTTTTCGGGTGTCTACTTTGACCATGGTCACCCACGTCAGGGAAAGCTTAATGCTCGTTCTCATGTCTTTCTAGCTTGCTCCATTACTAAGGGATTTCCGCTCGTGTTTTTTGTATCAGAGATGTTACCTTTCGTGAGCGGGAGTCATATTTTCTCAGTCTGACTCATTCGACACATCAGGGGGAGACAATGGTTATTGATGATGATAAATGTGATGTTGGCATGGTGAGAGATATTGTTCATGTAGGTGATATCCCTCTTCTTATTACCTCTCTTTTCCTATGTCATCTCTTACATAGAAGCTACCCTATGCCCAAGTTACCCCTCCTCCGCCTTCGATTTTTTTCTTCCCATCATCGCAGACGTATAGGTACCCAAAAAGATACTCTATGATTCCTTCTTTGCCAGTGCTCTCCTCGGATGCAGATTTTGAGGATGATATTCATCTTCCTATTGTCCTACTAAAAGGTAAATCTACTTGTACTACTCAGCATATCTCCAAACCCTTACCATGAACATTTGGCCTTCATTACTTATTTATCCTTGATTGTTATTCCTTTGAATAGGCAGGATGCCTTGGGGATATTTCAATAGAATAGAGCCATGAAGGAGGAAACAATTGCTCTTAAGAAGAATCATACTTTGAAAATTTCCCAACTTTCTCAAGGAAAGAGTTGTTGGGCCCAAGTTGGTGTTTTTTTAAAGCTAAATCAAAATCGTATGGGGGAACACTACAAAGCAAGGGTTGCTGCCCAAGGATATCCCTAAATCCAAGGGGTAGACTACGTAGAGACGTTTGCTCTAGTTGATGGATTGTATTCGGGTCCTTTTATCCAGCATTGCCCCTGTAGGTTGAGAGATTCACCAACTAGGCATGAAGAATGTCTTTCTCCATGGGGAGTTGGAGGAAGAAGTATATGTAAAGCCATCTCCTGGATTCATAAAAATAGGACAAGAAGGAATGGTCTTCTACCGGAGGAAAGTAATATATGAATTGAAACAATCACTCAGGGCTTGGTTTGGGAGATCTCACAGGGCCATGATTTAGTTTGGGTATAGGAAGGGACAGTTTGATCACACTATGTTCACCGACAAAACGCAGGGTTAGGAAGTCTGATCACACTATGTTCACCGACAAAAGGCAGTGTTAGGAAGTCTTTGTTCTCATTGTATACGTGGATGACATTGTGATCATATATAATGATATTGAGGATATCACTGCTCTCAAAGTTCATTTGGATAGAGAATTTGAGGCCAACAATCTTGGGAGGCTGAGATACTTCTTTGGGATTACAGAAATATGTGTAGATCTTATGGTGGAAACACGGAGGCTTGGGTGTGCTCTAGTAGATACTCATTGAGACAAAACACACAACTGACGAAGATAGAGATGATGATAGGGCTGAAGTGTCTAGCTATTAGAGATTAGTTGGAAGACTTATGTACATATCCCACACACAGCTTGATATTATTTATGTTTTGCGCATTTTGAGCATTGATATGCATGCCCCCACATTCCAACACCCAGACACAACATATAGGGTCCTGAGATACCTTAAGAAGTTTCCTAGTCATGAACTATTATTATCCAAAATAATCATTTAGCGATTGAAGTCTTTATTGATGCAGATTGGGTATCAAGATGATATAAAGTCCATCACGGGCTTTTGTACCTTTGTGTGAGGCAACTAGGTAACCCGGAGGAGAAAACTGTAAAATGTGGTGACACGATCTAGTGTGGATGCCAAATATTTGGCCATGCCCCATGGTCTCTGTGAAGGCTTGTGGTTGACTACTATTCTACAAGACCTAGGGATATGTTATCTTATGCCCCTCTTATTGTATTGCAGCAATAAGGCTTTCATTGCTCCCAATCGAGTTCAACATAATAGGATCAAGCACATTGACCTGGACAAATATACAAATATTATACAAAGGATCATCTTGAGAAAAGAGAAGGTTGTTACTTCATTTGTCACTCTAAACATTAGCTGATAGCTGTATTCACCAAAGTTCTTAGTTGTGACATCTTTATGGATGACTTAACTCAAATTTGGAATGATATATATCTCTCATCCAACTTGACGGAGAGAAGTAGCATGTCAAGTCTAGCATATTTTATATGTTATGTAGTGACAACCTTGTAATTCTAGTTTTTCCTCCTACTCTATCGCAAGTATATGTATGGGGGTGGGAATCACATTAATGAATTTCAATCTTCTACTCACATCAACTTATATAAGACGTGTTTTACAATTATGTGTTTCTTGCAGGTTAAAAGCCGCCTAAACAATAGAACGAAACCTGTTTGAGGTCCTCGATGGAACATCGAGCACATGGCCATGGAAGGCGAACGGACAAAACTTTTTGCCGGGCTGTTTGTGTATCCTGTACAAATCACTTGTACCGCTGCTCCGGCTTTCGTGGTTTTAAGATCGGACTTCAATCTCATCAATGTTTTTTGAGTTGCAATGTTGCCCATCGTTTTCTCTCATTCCTTTTTTCCCTTTCAATGCTTTTATTAAATCCATAGCTGAGCGAAAAAAGCAGAACAGGGTTTGGTCCATAGTGAGAGACTGACCAACTGTTTTTTATTATATTTTGTTGTAATATTTGAGCTCATGTAGTTGATGTTGATGTCTCTTCAAGTATTCTCTAAAGTGAGGCATTTGCATCTGGTCTGGTCTGATTTGGATGAATCTTGTAAATTCTTATGCCGAGGTAATTTTGTGTTTCGCTCTTTTTTTGCTCGTAACATTAATAGAGGTGTAAGTTGTCATTTAACTTGCCTTTTATTTCCTCATGATTTGTGAAATTATAGTTCAGCTTGATAGATTGAACACTTGATATCCAAAAACGTAACATTTAATCTGAAGAGATTTTTGCCACACCTAACTAGCACGGCCGGTCTAGGTTGCACTTGACCAATAGATGTCAATCAATTCAAAGCCCAAAATTGTCCTTTTTTTTCTTTATCAACACCAAGAATGGTGACATGTAACATCATATTTAGTGGTGTGATATTGTGTTTAAAAATATCTAATTGCTTGTTGCAAAAACAAGTTTCTTAGGGGCAAAAAAGTCCATCTTTCGGATGGACTTTTCCTTGGGAAAACTTTTATGCTTTATAAAATTATAAGTTGATATTATTATCACCTTCAAGTAGAGGATCTGAACTGTCCATTCTTTTCATATAAATAAAATTAGAAGTGATTGTGATTTAAAATTGTAGAGATTTTGAAATGCAAATTGATAAAATAAAGTTCATTTAGAATTCTTACATTTTCATCTTAATCAATTTTGTTTGGTTTGAAGTGTAAAATATAAATTTAAAATCAGTACAATGTGGGGAGAAATTATTAAAAAAAACATTTTTTTAAATAGTTACACACCGCGTCAGTCCGCTCATACTGCGGACAGCTCTAGTCTGCATATCATTGCAGACGTCCCAGTCCGCATACCTTGCAGACTTCTCCAGTCTGCATATCCCGCAGACTTCTCCAGTCCGCATATTTTAAGTCCACAACCACGCCAACAAGGCAGCTGGCGGACTCGGCGGACTCCAGCTCCAGTCCGCACACAGTTGCGGACACAATCTCCAGTCCGCTTCTCCCCAAACTCGCAACCAAGACAAATGCACTTCTGTCGAGCTTGGCGGACTGAGAAGCAGTCTGCGCTCCACTGCGCAATCTCCCCGGACTGAGCCAACATGGACTTGGTTCAGACCCAACCAAGTCCACACCACTGGCCACACGGGCCAGTCCGTACTTACTGGCGGACACTAGATCCAGTCTGCCTGTTCCGGCGAACTCTAGTATTAGTCTGCACTGACTGGCAGTCTCCGCGGCTTCCACTTGCCGCTGCACCAGAGCAAGACCAAGGCAACTGCCAAACCGGTCTGTCGAGCTCCAGTTCTTCTGTCTGTTTCATGTCGCACTCCGCGGCTAGAGTTTCTATCAGCCCGGTTACTTCCGAGGATCCAACTGCCTGCTGAGCACAAGTCGGCCGGGCTAACCGCCGCTGTTGTCCACGTAGTCCGCGCGAACAGACCACCCAGGCCGCTACAGAACAAACCGTCTGCTACATCCCTTCTGACCTAGCAGTCCGCCGACCCTATCTGCGTAGTCCGCGTGGATAGGTCCAAGTGCTCCATTCACCCACTTTCACTTCACAAATTTCAACACTCCCACTTGAAGTGAGAAGTGGTGAATAACTCCAGTAGCTCCCGTAACATTGTACCTAGTCCTTCCGATAGCATCTACAAAGAGATGTCTAAGACATAGTCCTCTCCCCGCATATCATGGACCATGAGGGAGCCCTCTAGCATCTCCCAAAAGGAGTCATGCTTCCCTCTGCCTTGTTCTTTAGCTTCAACCTCCACTCATGCATCACAGGAGTATCACCAACAACCTTGGGCACAAAAGCCCAATCCTCGTTACCTTTGAGAGAAGTCACCTCTTCAGCCTTGGTGTCAACTGCCTCCTTGATTCTAGTGGGGTCATCACAGCCAGAAGGTACTCACTCGACCTGAGGGCTAGCAAGGAAACATGGGACCAAGCCCGCCGTGTTCCCTTCACTATATCAAGTTGGTTGCTTACTGATCCACTTCGATCTCCGAAGAACCTGATCACGACTAACCACCTCCGCTGCTTCTGAACCAGCTCCATTCCCGGGCAATCCCGGAACAATGCTCCCCTTGCTTCCTGAACAAGACGCCTCCTCACTGGAACCAGGAGCACCTGGAGCAATGCTCCCCCTGCTACCTGAACCAGAAGTCTCCGCTCTCGAACAAGAACTACCTGGAACATCGCTCCCCCTGCTTCCTAAACTATAAGCATCTGCCTTCGAGCCAGAAGCACCTAGAGCATCGCTCCCCCTACTTCCTGACCCTGACGCCTTTGCCCTGGAGCTAGAACAACCTGGAGCTCCTGGTGACTCAGGCAGCTCCACCTGAACCTTAGCAGCCGCCTCCTTCAGCCTACCATCTGACCTGCTCATCTCTATCTCCACATAAGATTTATCCCAATACGGCGTCAACTCATCGAAGACAACGTCTCTCGACACGATGAGTCTCTTCGTCGCAGGATCCATACACCTCCATCTTCTCCTCGGCTCATCATACCCAACAAAGACTAGCTTCATCTTGAGAGCAACCAGAGTGTGTAAGTAGCAGGTAGATCCAAACACCCTTAGGTGCTTTACACTGGGCTTCACTCCGAACATCAGCTCATAAGGAGTCTTCACATAGATCGAACTAAGAGGCATCCAATTGATGACATGAGCAGCACATGTCATTCCTTCTGCCCAAAGGGCCTTAGGAACGCCTTTACTCTGAAGCCAACACTTGCAGGTCTCCGTTAACCAACGGATCATCCGATCTGCAATACTGCCTTGCTGTGAAGTATATCCACAAGAAAGCTCCTTTTGGATCTCTTGCTTCCTGCAAAAATTAGAGAACTCGGTTGAGCCAAACTCGCCACCAATGTCTGTCCTCAACTTCTTGATCCCTTGCCAAGCTGGCCTTCCACAAGCTTCTTGAACTCCACAAACAAGTGCATCATGTTCGACTTCTTCTTCATGAAGTATACCCAAGTATACCTTGAATAGTCATCAACCAATATCAGCATGAACCTGCTGCCTCGAAGACTGGCGGTGACGGTCGGTCCAACCATAGCACAATGGACAACCTCCAAAGGTGCTTTACATCTGGATTGTGCCTTATCAACCATAAAAGCGATAAGCTTCACTTTGCTGACATCCCGCACACCCCTGACCATCGCCATAGGATGACAATCTAGGCAAGCCTCTTACGAGTCTTCTTTCCGTCATTGCTTTCAGCTTGTCCATCTCTACATGCCCCAGTCTTTCATGCCAGATAGTTGCACTATCACTGGCCTTCATCCGATCAGCACCAGAACTTGTTGAAGACTCAACTAAGTTCTTCTCCTTGCCTCCAACATGAGCTATGTTCGCCAAGAGCAAGATTACCTTGCACTCCTTCCTGAGGTGACCATGTTGCTTGCATCTATAGCACCTTGGTCCTTCCTTCCTCTTGCCATCGCGCCTAGGAGAAACACTCCTCTCTTGCTGATATGAAGTAGAAGGAACATCCTCTGCAGCAACCTTCACCTCCATCCTGAACAACCCATCAAGGGAAGTCCAAACCTTCGCAGCTGACCGACATCCACTGATGTGGTCCAAGAGCTCCGATGAGATCACCTGCTTGAGAATAGACTCCGCTTTCGCATTTGTCTCCTTCCAAGCTCTCATCTCTTCAGTATTGCCAGCAGTAGCCTCTTGTCTTTCTGCTCCGCATACAACCTCCCAAAGGTCCTCGCCAAGAAGAAAGCTCGTCATACAAGACTTCCACAAATCAAGGTTTGTCTCTGTAAGGAGATCAATTCCAAGACAACTTGCATCTTCCACTGCCATGGTCCAACCACTGGTTTCCTCTTCTCAAGAGCAACAACCACTTCAGTTGATCACTGCTTATCCACTTTAGTCCAGCTCTGATACCATGTTAAAATTCAATAACCTGACACTACTTCCACGTTGAATTTTCTTCAGGTGGTCAACAAGATAGCCTGATGCCAAATTAATATTCTCAGCACTATCAAGATCACATCTTGATCACGCGGAAAATTCCCTGAAACCTGGAGTGAGCAGGGGTTATCTCAACCAAGGCCAGTCAACCAACAAACACATGCAGCACAAGTGTCTTTATTGATTCACGGCTAACTTCTCTACACAGCGAGACATACATGGCGAGACATGCTTCACCAAACAACCACCCAAGGGAAAGCAGAGAACTACAAAAACAAGATAAGAGAAACAAGACACGCGGACTCAACCACCAAGCCGTCGGTCTACTGTTGTGGAGTCCGCTCAGTCCGCTAGGTCGCCAGACCGCAACCCAAGTCGTGCATACTACCCCTTATTCCAATGCTAGCTCTAGCCGCCGATCTGCAAGCCGCCTGACCGCGAGGTCGCCTAGTTGCTAGACCGCACAAGCTGCGATGCCGAATAGAACGGTCCGCATGAAGCAGGCGACTTATTGAACCCCAAACCAAGTTGCCAAAGAGAAGACCGTATGGTCGCTGTCCGCGACCTGCTGTTTTTCGCTTGTTGCTTAACCACAGAGTCTGCACTATCCCTGACCGCAATCAGAGCCAAGTCCTGGCTTTTCAGCGCTATCTGCACAACCTGCACAGCACAACCTGGTCAACTCAACCAAACCGCGCGGACACCAAAAGGCAGTCCGCAACAACTTGTGCAGGCTCAAGTACTGTTCACTTACCTCGGCTGGTTAGGTTCCTGTTTCTGCTGTGACATGGGACCTATTTATAGGCAGGATGATAAGTGTGGTCACCGCCCTAGCCGATAGGATTACCGCCACATCCAGTAGCAAGACTACTCCGCAGTCCGCGGATACATTCCAGCCTGTCGCGCATGTGCAAGATAGCCAGCCCACCTAGCTTCTCCAAGGACGGACACAATCGCCAGTCCGCCTTGTCGCCAAAGGCCAAGCCGCCAAGACATCACCAAGGCCGGACAGCAACACTAGTCCACCTTATCGCCAAGGGCCAAGCCAGGACCACCACAGCCGGACTCCGCAGCAACACTGTCCGCCAATCCGCGGACACAGCTCCAGCCCGCTTATCCCGAGCCAACAGCCTCGCCATCAAGGCACCTGCCGGACTCAGCGGACACACAGCTTCAGTCCGTCAATCCCGAGCCCACTGCTTCGCCACCAAGGCGACAGCCGAACTCAGCGGACACACCGCATCAGTCCACTCATACTGCGGACAGCTCTAGTCTGCATATCACTACAGACGTCCCAGTCCGCATACCTTGCAGACTTCTCCAGTCTGCATATCCCGCAGACTTCTCCAGTCCGCATATTCCAAGTCCACAGCCACGCCAACAAGGCCGCTGTCGGACTCAGCGGACTCCAGCTCCAGTCTGCACACAGTTGCGGACACAATCTCCAGTCCACTTCTTCCCAAACTCGCAACCAAGGCACATGCACTTCTGCTGAGCTTGGCGGACTGAGAAGCAGTCCGCGCTCCACTGCGCGATCTCCCCGGACTAAGCCAAACATGGACTTAGTTCAGACCCAACCAAGTCCACACCACTGGCCACAAGGGCCAGTCCGCACTTACTAGCGGGCACTGGATCCAGTCCGCCTGTTCCGGCGAAGCCCAGTATCAGTCCGCACTGACTGGCGGTCTCCGCGGCTTCCACTTGCTGTTGCACAAGAGCAACACCAAGGCAACTGTCAAATCGGTCTGTTGAGCTCCAGTTCTTCAGTCTGCTTCATGCCGGACTCCGCGGCTAGAGTTTCTATCCGCACGGTTACTTCCTGGGATCCAACTGCCTGCTGAGCACAAGCCGGCCTAGCTAACTGCCGCTACTGTCCGCGTAGTCCGCGCGAACAGACCGCCCAGTCCGCTATAGAACAAACCGTCTGCAACATCCATGCCGACCTAGCAGTCCGCCAACCCTGTCCGCGTAGTCCGTGCGGATAGATCCAAGTGTTTCATTCACTCACTTTCACTTCACAAATTTCAACACAAAGCTCAAAGCAAGATGAGATGCACTCGCTTTGAGATGTGTGTCAGTGTGTGGGCATCCACGCGAGCCGTTGGATGCCCGCACTTTACCGTAAAGTGTAGGGATGCAGTTTTTTCTATCATCCATCGCACTTTTTGCTGATCACCTGCAGCTGTTAAGAATTAATCATAATAAGTTATGTGAATAATTTAAATATATACGATACTTTAAAATTATTTGTTTTACTAAGCTTGATACTATATTTAAACACCAACACATGCTAATTATTAAGCTTAATAAGCTAACTGATTAATTAATTTTTAAGCTTAATACTATATTTAAACGGTAAGTTTTCCTAATTATAAGTGAACTAATTCAATCCGTTCGAGTTTATTTGAATCTCCCACGAGTATGCGTCAAAAATTGGTTTGTGCGAATAGTCGAAACACGTGATAGGTGAGCTAGATTATTTCGACCTTCATTACGCGAGCTTGGTCTTCCCTTAGAATGTTTAGATCGATCGGTTCTAGTTCGTGTGTTCGATTTATTTTGTGTAAGCATGAATTTATTTAGAGAAAAGTGGGATGCTCTTAGTAATCCTCCTCCACTCTCTCAATCCATCTCCTATTAAAGGATTAAGGGCCGGTTATTTTTTTTTGACTGAAATCAAAAACGTGAACAAGGCGAGAAGTTGTGAGTGGTTACTGTGCCTCTTCCCAAAATCGCGAAATGCTCCTCTCCGTTTTGAAGCCCTAGTGAAAATCATCGGAGCTTTGCTGATTCTATTTTTCTAGAAAGAAAATCTACAGGGAACGGCTGATTTTCTTTGTGATTAAAGACTGCTTATGTCATTAACAAAGTCCAACGCTAAAGGTTTTCCGGTAAAGAATTTCTTCAGTCCAGTAGAAGAAGAAACGCCATTGCTCCCATTTTATTTTGGAAATAACAAAAGCCAAGGGGATTTTTGGTCAAACTTATCGATAAGCATAATTTCAGTCCGTTGAAGTCCTTCGACTCCTCAAGGGCAGCATCCTTTGTCCGAGCAAATACTAGCACATTATTAAGAATGTCGGCTACTATTCGACACGAGGTCGAGTCCAAAAATGATACGCATATTTAATTTCATTTCCGCATTTAATTTCAATAGCGTACAATATTTGTTTTTTATAAACTTCATTATCAACGTGATCGCATAAGTTTTACAAGAGATTAATTTTTTATTGTGGATTATATTATACCGTAGGAATTAATTAATTATGTTCATGTTGATCCTGTACACGTAGGTCATGTAAGACTATTTGATTTATTGATCTCATTTCATGTATGATTGTGATCCGCGTGTTTAAAATAATTTTATAACATTTGGTATCAGAGCGAACTTGAACATATTAATTAGTTTCATTCATTGCTTGTATAATTGATCAGAATTAATCGCTAGCGATCATACATATAAAACCTATTTCTTCATTTCAAAGAACATCAATGCGTTAAGGACTTTTGAAGTGCATAACTTTTATGTGTCTAAGCAGTCGTGATCTTTAGACATTTTAGTGCCATTTGTCATTAATTGTAAGATCACGACACTTAATTTGCGTATATTTTAGAGAATCCCAGTGAAGGAGGATCTTGTGGGTTAATTGAACTGTAGCCGCCAAAGTGGCATGTTTGATTGATTTACGAGATTTTAGTCCTACACGGTTTTGGGATTTCTCTGATTCAAGCCCATGATCATTCACCCAAAGGTAGTGATTGCGTGAAAGGATTAGAGGGTTGCGCACGGGCATTTAAACGGAAGTGCGAAGGTTCTAGTGATCTATTCACCCAAAGGTGCTAGTTTTGCAAAAGCCTAAACACTATCGTGTCTCGCTCGGTGTAGAGGATTTCTAACTGCGTGGCACGTATTCTGCACAAAGGTGTTGCATGTTGACGGGTCTGAATTCTCATTTGTGTGTTAATTTAAGATTTTAGAACACACATGTCTTCATTGCTAAATACTGCACTATTTGTTTTTCAGCCACCTTTACTGTGCACAACAATTTGGCGACCATTGAAAAACTTACTGGGTCAAACTTTAAGAATTGGAAGTCTGATACCATGTTCGTCGTGCAAATGACAGACATAGATCTAGCCCTTACATCTGATAAGCCCGAGGAGTTGACTACGAACAGCACTTGTATTCAGAAAGATCATAATGTTGCGTGGCATAAGTCCAATTAGATATATCTATTGGCAATGAAGAGGACTATTCCTGAGCACTTTCTTAGTGGATTGCCAGAGACTGTTGATGCGCTCGAGTTTTTTACTGTTATGGGACAAAGGTATAAGGTGTCCTCTAATGCTAAGATATGGACTTTCATTCAAGATCTCTTTACTATGAGGTACACTGGTTATGGAGGAGTTCGTGATTACATTCTGAAGATGGTGTACTACTATACGAAGCTCCAAGAGTTTGATATAGTTCTTCCTGAGACTTGCATAGTGCATCTAGCACTTAATACTTTGCCACCTGAGTTCAGTATCCTGAAGACTACTTATAATTCTCAGGATGAGGCTTGAAAACTAAATGATCTGATTACTCGATGTGTTGTTGAGAAAGAGAAGCTGAAGAATGAAAAGACTCACACCGTACTATTTGTCTCGAAGGCTTCTTTCAAGAAGAAGAAGAAAAAGAAGTCTAAGGCTCCAATTAAGTTTCAGGACGGTCAGTCTAGTGGAACAAAGGATACTGTTCGTGTCATTAAGAAAGTTCTGACATGTTTCTTCTATAGAAAGAAAGGACACGTGAAAATTGAGTGCCTGAAATTCAAAGCTTGGATGGAAAAACGTGGGCTCACACATAAAGCTAATCCTCTTGCACTCGTCCTACGTGAATATAACTTAATTGAAGCTCCATCTAGTTCCTGGTGGCTTGATAGTAGAGCAACTAATCATGTTGCTTACACATTATAGGGGTTCACCAATGGAGGAGGCCAAAAAAGGAGAAGTGTAGGCTCACGATGGGAAACAACGCTGAAGTTGAGATCAAGTTTATTGGAGATATCTTCTTGATTTTAGATTCTAATTTTAAGCTTTTGTTAAAAGACACATTTTATATTCCTGCATTCCGAAGAAACATAATTTATGTATCTACTTTAGACAAACTTAATTATAGTTTCAACATTTCTGGTGGTCTAATTCAGTTGTTTTATGAATCACATGTTGTTGGCCATTGCACTTTGTCTAATGGTTTATATATAGTGTATCTTGCTCCTAATAAAATTTACGCGACTTCATTTAACATTGAAAATGTTATTTCTAAAAGACCTTTAATTAAGGAAACGTCTTCCATGTTGTCGCATAAAAGGCTTGGGCACATCCTAGGGATAGAGTAGAGAGATTGATTAAGGACAACATTCTTCCTACTCTTGACCTTAGTGACATAGAGACGTGTGTTGACTGTTGTAGAGGTAAGATGACCAAAATAAAGAAGAAGGGTGCCACACGCAGTCTAGACTTGTTGGAGATTATTCATACGGACATTAGTGGACTTTATTCATCTACGCTTTGTAAAAACACCTACTTCAATACCTTCATTGATGATTTCTCCCGATACGGTTATTTGTATCTCATTAAGGAAAAGTCTGAGTATCTTGATAAATTCAAGATATTTAAGACTGAAATAGAGAAACAATTAGGGAAAATTATCAAGATTGTTGGTCTGATAGAGAAAGCGAGTATTTTGGCATGCATGATGCCTATAAGTAGCATAAAGGTCCTTTTGCCAAATACTTGGAGAGTTGTGGCATTGTCGCTCAATACTCTATGTTGGGAAGTCCTGAAAAGAATGGTGTGGCCGAAAGGCACTGAAAGTGCAGTTAGATCTGATATACTCTAAAGGGGGGGTGAATAGAGTATATGGTGCTTTGAAACTTTTTACAACAGTTGTTGTAATAAGTGTGAGCAGGGAAGCAGAATAAAATTAATCACAGCACTAAGTTAAACAAAAACTAATCACAGAGAAATCAAGGCCAGAAACAAAAATGAAAACAAGCAAAACCAGAAGACACAAGGAAATATAGTGGTTCCCCTAAACTTGGGTACATCCACTCTTCTACCACCCTAGGTAGGAATCCACTGCAGGATGAGTTGATCAGGTGTCCTGGGCACCAATGAGCTTTTGATAAGGTGCTCAAAAACCAAGCTAGATTTTTTGATCAGGTGTCTTGCCACCAATGAGCTTTTGACAAGGTGCTCAAAAACCAAGCTCAAACTTTTGAAGGGAGTTTGAGAAACCCTTTACAGAGAGGGGGTGAGAGAGTGATGGCAGTCTTCTCTTTCTCAAACAACTGAGAAGACTAAGTGGATTGTTGAGGTCAAAGCTCCCCCTGAATCCTTGAGATCTTCAGGAAGAAAAGCTTTGCTGAGGGTGATAGGCCTTCAAAGATTGAACTCCAGCAATAGATGATTTCAGCAAAATGACTGAAATGTTGAGTGTCTGTAGACTTGAAATGTGTTGGCCTTGAACACTTTTAAAACTAAAGAGATCTGAAAATTTTTGAAAGCTTGATCTCCTTGGATGAGTGTTCTACAGAATTCTTTTTGACAGAATATTTTTGAATGTGTCTCTGTAATCTCTGTTCTGTGTGTCTCTCTCTGTGTATATGTTGACTCAAAAAAAATTCTGTCTTTTATTCTCTGGTACAGAATAGAATAACATTCTCTGTCAAGAATAGCCGTTAGCCTGCATTGATTGCATCCTTAAATGCAAAATCTCTTCTAGAGGAAAGTCCATAGAAATATTCCTTGAGAAGTCCCTTGAAACTTGGTCCAGAAATGAATGAAAACGGCTAGGAAATCTCTGAATTAATTGCAGAATAACTCCTTAACTGATTTTGAATTTGAATTTAGAATCATCCTGGAAGTTATCTGAAATCGTCGAACTGAGCTCTGCTATCGTCGAGCTGAGCTCAGCGATCTGGAAATATACAGCAGCAAAATATCGTCGATCTGAGCTCAAAGATCGTCGAACTGAGCTCAGAGATAAAGATCCAAAGCAGAGTCAAAATCGTCGACCTGAGCTCACCGATCGTCGAATGGAGTTCGACGATATAATGAAGTTGAGCTCAGCGATCGTCGAATGGAGTTCGACGATCTGTCAAGGTTGAGCTAGACGATCGTCGATCGGAGTTCGACGAATCGTCGTGCTGAGCTCGACGATATGACTTAGTCTCCAAATACAAAATCTTGGTCTTCAGGGCAGCTTCCAAACCTAGACTTCTAACCCTTAGACTCAATTCTAATTGACCTATTAAACTATACAGGAGGTCAAGCAAAGGTTCCTAGAGACATAGTGATCCTGACCCAAATTAGTAATAGGGTGTTCCAACAATCTCCCCCTATTTGGGTTAGGATTACTATTTACAGACTTAAAAAGAATTTTAAATAACAACATACAATCAGTAAACAGAAAAACAATAAGCCAAACATTGCAGAATCACAGAGATATATAGCATCCAGATAGTAATCAGAAATCACAGAAATTGTCACCTTACAATATCATTTCTTCTCTTTGCCCTTAACCATTTTAATCTCTCTGTTAGGATTGAGGGCTTCCTTCTTAGATCTGGTGTCATCTGCTGCACCTAGAGATGTTTGCTGTTTAAGCCTGGGAACCACTGCTTCAGGATGCAATTCCATATATCTGTCAGCATCAAAGAATTTACTTGAAGCATATCTCTCTAGCTCTTTTTGTCTCTGTTCAGACATGGTTGAAATGTTGGAAGAATCTATTCCTTGCTCTCTGGCCTTTTTAATCTGATCCAGTACAGCTAGTTCTTTTAATCTAGCAGTCCAAGCAGCTGGATTATTTTCAGGATCCTCAAAAGGTACAGGAGGCTCATATCTGTTGGAGGGATTGTCCTGAGGAGGCCTGGAAGACACATTTTCTTTCAGCTTATAAGGGAAAGGACCAGATGATGTATCAGATGAAATTTGTCCTCCCCTGGAATATGGGTGCTGCCTGGAGTAACCTTTGGAGTAGACTTGAATATCTCTTTGATTACCTCTATATCCTCCTCTCCTAGAATGTGAACCCCTGTATTGGCTTTCCCTGTGGTAGGATCTGGCATGAGGTTGATAAGGAGCCTGACTTCTGGCTGGGGGTTGAGCTGCAGAGCTTCCACCTGCACCTGCATCAGGAGGAGGTGGTGGAGGAGGATGAGAGTGCTGGAATTTGGATGAACCCTTCTCATATTTTCTCTTTTTCTTCATTGCTTTCAGCTGGTTCTTGGAGTACTGCATCCAGTGTTCAGTGATTGGGCAGTCATGTAGAATGTAATATGGGATATCATTGTTATCCTTAACTTTAGCAGGAGGTACTCTCTTCATAGCCTTGCTCCTTGCCTTTCTTTTCCTGGCAATGGTAGCAGAAGAGTCATCAGAGTCTGTTTCAAATTCATCAGATTCAGAACTCTGGTCATCATAGAGAGCATCTATTTTCTTCATTAAGTCTTTCTTGAGTTGTTCAGAAGCAGATGAGGTTGTAGCAGCAGGTGTTGAGGTAGTAACAGCAGAGACAGCAGCAGATGGAATGGAAACAGTAACAACAGCAGCAATAGATACTGGAGAGGTGACAACAGCAGTAACAGCAGATGCACTAACAACAATAGAAGCAGAAGGAATATCATCAAGGACTGCAGAGGGCTCAAATTCAGATGCCTCTGACATCAGAATGTCCTTGGAAATTGGTTCATCAGAGACAACAGGAACTTCATCAGCAGCAGCAGTATCAACATTCTCAGAAGCAACAACAATCCTTTCTTCAGAAGAAGCAGCAGCATCAACATTTTCAGCATTTTCAGCAGCAGCAATTACTGAATTTACAAATGAGGTGATAATGCTAGGGTCACAGCAAGAAAATGGCACAAGTACCTTGGATAAATCTTCTGGAAGCTGGACAGCATTGACCTCTGGCAAACAGCTGAAGTAGAACTGATCAAAAACTGGTAGCAAAGACCTTAGGTCTATTGCAAGGACTGCAGCAGCAGGAGGAACTTGTGCTTGAGGCACAGCAACAGCAGCAAAAGGAGGAGCAGCAGAAGAAGCAGGAGAAACAGCAGCAGACAGACAGCTTACAGAAACAGCAGCAGCAACAGCAGCATGAAGATTCACTTCATATGGCATCTCCCCCTGCCTAGATGTAGACATGTCTGGATCAAGGCACACTGTTGTAGGTGCTGCCTGAGGGAAGAGGGAAGAGAGCCTGGCATAAATGGCTGCCACTGACAGGTGGAGTGGAGCCAAGGAGGTCTCCAACAGCAGAGAGAGCCTGGGGGCAAGCAGCTCATACAGCCTGTCAGCAAGGGCTGAGAGGTCTACTTGCTCAAGAGCTGGAGCAGAGGTAGAAGGTATAAGAGCAGCTGAAGGTTCTGGAAGTGGAGAGCTGGAGTAGGTTGGAAGGGATTGCTGAGGTGTTGGCAAGGTGGATATGGAGGATAGAGGGATGGATATAGATGGGGTGAATGTGGGTTGATCTATGATTTGGTGTAGGAGGTCTTGAAATGAAGTGGAGGAGGAAGGTAACTCAGGAGGAGAGGATGGGGAATCATCCATAAAGGAATCATCAAGTAGGGTGAAGGATGGAATGGAGGGTGATGAGGTCACATCTGGTGGAGGGTAGGAGAACAGTGGATGTAATTGATCTTCTGGTGGTGGTAGATTAGGTACTGGAGAAGGTGTGGATGTTGGAGATGGGCTGGATATGATGATGGTGGATGGAACTGGAATGGTGGATGGAATAGGAGGAGGAGGAGAAGAGGCAGCAACAGCAGCCAGGTCATCTGCAGGGGCAGAGATCTGTAGAGGAGTGACTCTTAGAGTCCTTGTGCCTGAAGGGGTACTGGAGGAGGGCCTGCTAGGCTTGCTGATTTGTCTGTCACACTTTCCAAAGAGGGCACAAGACAATCTCTTGGAGGCATTGATATGAACTCCAGAGGAGACCAGCAGGGCAGGGCACCTGTGCTGGAGAAATACTCCAAGGATTCTTCCAAAGTTAACAAAACTTTATTGATTTTCTTTTTGATGAGGTCAAAGAAAACCTCTCCCCAATTCAGATTCTTCTTATCCACAAGGGCTCCCATGAGGCAGAGCTGATATCTTGATATTGTATCATGGGCTGAGTGCTTAGCCAGTAGCACCTTCCCAACAACATCTGTCAGGAACCTATATTCTACAGACAGATTCCTTTTGAAGAGCTTGCTAGGGTTTCCCTATGAATGACCCATTCTGGCAAGCAGTTCAGAAAACTCATCTCCAGATAATTCAGCAGAATCTGCTCCATTTCTCAACTCAAAGACTTCTGTTAGAATGGTTGGGGTCAAGGGTACCTGAGTTCCAGCTATAGACCCAACAATGGTAGAGTTATCTTGATTATGGGCAGTATAAACCCACTCCTTTATTTCATCAGAAGCGAACTTGATCCTGGTGGTCATTATTGCTGTCAGATTCTGGTCCTTGAACAAACCCAGTATATCTTGAAAAATCTGGTCAGTCGTGCTGAAAGATTCTATATCAATATCAAACCCAGCATCAAACTTCATTGCAGCAAGAACAGCAACTGACACAGCCATTGGTACCTACAAAAACTCAACAAACAAAACGACCAAGTGTAGAACTGTTTGGAGGGAAAGAAAAATCTTGCAGAGAAATCGAAAGCGCAAAAGAGAACGACGGCGAAAAATGAGTTTTATATTAGGGTTCGACGCAGAATTGGAAAGATCGTTGAACGCAGTTCGACGATCGAGGCTTCTAAAGGAAACTGAAGAGTCTTCAACATCGTCGATCTCCGTTCGACGATATTGGAGAGCGTCGAGCTGTGTTCGACGATCGTTCAGAGAACAGAATCGTCGAGCGCCGTTCGACGATCGTTGACCGGAAGAGATAGTTCATACTATCTGAGAGGCGCTGAACTCAGTTCGACGATTTTTGGAAATCGTCGATCTCCGTTCAACGATCTTGGGGCAAATCGTCGAGCGCAGTTCAGAGATCAGAAAAATTCTAGACACTAAGAAAAATCAGAATGTTTGCCTAGTCTTGGTCAATTTTTAAGCTTTCAAAATCTTGGATATTATTTAAGACTTCCTTCATCTAACATTACTAACTGATTTAGGAAGAAGGTGTGTTTCTTTTCATCCAATGGCTTGGTGAAAATATCTCCCCTTTGTAAATCAGTTGGGATATAGTGTAGTTCAATTTTATTCTTTTCAACATTATCTCTTAAGAAATGATGTCTAATCTCTATGTGTTTTGTCCAACTATGGAGGACTGGATTTTGAGCTATGGAAATAGCACTTGTGTTATCACAAAAGATTTTAGACTTCTCTAAGTTGTAGCCATAGTCTAGGAGTTGGTTTTGAATCCACAAGATTTGTAAACAACAACTGCATGCCGCCATATATTCAGTTTCAGCAGTTGAAGTTGACACAGATGTTTGTTTCTTACAAAACCAAGAGACAAGTCTGTCACCAAGGAACTGACAAGTTCCACTGGTGCTTTTCCTGTCAATTCTGCATCCAGCATAATCAGCATCTGAGAATCCAGTTAAATCAAATGCTGAATCCTTTGGATACCAGAGACCTAGATTTGGACAACTTTTAACATACCTGAGAATCCTCTTTACTAAAGTTAGGTGTGACTCTCTAGGGCTTACTTGGAACCTACCACATATACATGTAGCAAACATTATATCTGGTCTACTAGCTGTAAGATACAGTAAAGAGTCAATCATTGCTCTATATGTTGTCTGATCAACAGGTTTCCCATGTTCATCAGCATCCAATACATCATTAGTAGGCATGGGTGTTTTCATACAAGATGCCTCAGACATACCAAATTTCTTAACCAGTTCATTTGCATACTTGGTTTGAGAAATGAAGATGCCTTCAGCATGTTGCTTGACTTGCAATCCTAGGAAGAAGGATAGCTCACCCATGCTACTCATCTCAAATTTAGAATGCATTAGGTTGGAAAACCTTCTGCACAATTTGGAGTCAGTAGAACCAAAAATAATATCATCTACATAAATTTGTACTAGTAGGGTATGGGACTTATGGGTTCTAATGAAAAGTGTTTGGTCTACTCTACCCCTTATAAAACCATTTTCCAAGAGAAAGCATGCTAGGGTCTCATACCATGCTCTAGGAGCTTGCTTGAGACCATATAATGCTTTATTCAATCTAAAAACATAATCAGGATAAGTTGGAGAGATAAAACCTGGAGGTTGTCTGACATAAACTTCCTCTTTGATGTCTTCATTCAAGAAAGCACTTTTGACATCCAGCTGATATACTTTGAAGCCTTTATGAGCTGCATAAGCTAGAAATATTCTGATGGCTTCTAATCTTGCAACAGGTGCAAAAGTCTGGTCGTAGTCGATTCCTTCTTCTTGAGAGTATCCCTGAGCAACCAACCTTGCCTTGTTCCTTATAATTACTCCTTGATCATCCAGTTTGTTTCTGAATACCCATTTTGTTCCAACAATGGAGTGATCCTTAGGCTTTGGCACTAGTTCCCATACTTTGTTCCTCTCAAATTGATGCAACTCCTCTTGCATTGCAATGATCCAGTGTGGATCTTGCTCTGCATCTTGAATGGACTGAGGTTTAATTTGAGATAGGAAGCAGGTGTGCAACAGGTTTTGGTTCACCTGATTTCTGGTTTGCACACCAGCTGAGATTTCTCCAATTATTTGGGAAATTGGATGATCTCTTGATGTTACTAAATCAACAGGGGGTGTTGATTGTTCACCAACCTGTATTGTTGTTTCCTCTTGTGGTACAACAACTGGCTCTTCAAGTTGTTCTTCAAGGTGTTGAGCATTTCCTTCATCTTCACTGCTTTCATCCTCTTGAGTAACCTGTAACTTGTTCAAGTCTTCAACTAGAGAATGTTCCTGCAAAGGTTCTATGGTAGAAGAATTCTTCTCCTTTAAAGACATGTTAGTTTCATCAAATGAAATGTGAACAGATTCCTCAATTTTCAAAGATGATTTATTATAGACCCTATAGGCCTTGCTGATCATGGAGTATCCCAGAAACACTCCTTCATCAGCTTTGGCTTGAAATTTTGCTAAATATTTCTTGTCATTATTGTGAATGTAGCAAATACAACCAAAGACTCTAAAATAGTCAACTTTAGGTTTCTTCCCTTTGAGTAATTCATAGGGAGTCTTTCCCTTTAGTTTATGTATCAGACTTCTATTCAGCACATAGTTGGAGGTGTTCACTGCCTCTGCCTAGAATGATAGAGGTAGATGAGCATCTGACAACAATGTGGTGGCAGATTCAATAAGGGTTCTATTTTTCCTTTCAGCTACCCCATTTTGTTGAGGAGTTCTAGGAGCTGAGAAAGTATGTCTGATCCCTTCACTCTGACAGAACTCTTGCATAGGAAGAGAATCAAACTCTGTCCCATGATCACTTCTGATCAGGGCAATGCGAGTATTGAACTCAATCTGTATACATTTAAGAAACTCTGTCAGACACTTAAAGTTATCAGACTTCTTCCTTAGAAAGAACACCCAAGTGAATCTAGAGAAGTCATCTACAACTACTAAAGTGTAGGATTTCCCTCCTAGGCTTTGTACTGTGATGGGTCCAAAAAGATCCATGTGTAACAGATACAATATCCTAGGTGAATCACTCTTATTAAGTGACTTAAAGCTGTTTTTAGTTTGCTTGCCTAATTGACAGGCCCTGCAGAGTCCTTCCTTCTTGTAGGGGCAGAAGGTAGTCCTCTAACAAGGTTGTCCTTGGATAGCCTAGCAATAGTTCTAAGGTTTAGGTGTCCTAATCTCTTATGCCATAAAATATTAGGTCTACAGACAGAATTAAACAAGCAGATATCTACATCAGTTGAAAGAAAATCTACTAGGTAGATGTTACCTTTTCTTTTACCTGTCAACACAGTTGTGTTGTCCTCTGACTTGATTTTGCACAAGGCTTTGCTGAAGGTCACCTGGTAGCCTTCATCACACAGCTGACTGATGCTAATTAGGTTGTGCTTCAGTCCTTCCACATAAGCTACCTTCTTGAAAGTTACTGAACCAATCTGGACTGCACCATATCCTTTAGTCTGTCCAAAGTTTGAATCACCAAAGATAACTTTGGGTCCAAGCTTGGCTCTGAAGGATGTGAGGTTGTTCTTGTTCCCTGTCATGTGCTTAGAGCACCCACTATCCAAATACCATTACTGGTTAGATGTTGGATAGGTCTTCACCTGCACATGAGACAATTTATTTGTTTTTGACCCAGTTTACCTTGGGCCTAGGTTGATAACCTCTAAATTCTGAAATGAAAGACATTCCAGGTTGACTCTTATATCCTTCAGGATGATATCTCCTTGGAGGTATAATCCATTCAGTATAATGGTTAAAGATTTGGGATGAAGGACCCTTAGGATTCAATTTTGATTTGCCTTTAAAAAATTTTCCAGAGCTCTGACCTCTGTTCGACGATCTTGGAGCTGCGTTCGACGATCTTGGATCAGATCATCGAGCTCCGTTCGACGGTCGACTATGTCTGAGGTCAGGTATTTGAGATCGTCGACCTGCGTTCGACGACTTTGGCTGAGATCGTCGATCTGCGTTCGAGGATTTTGCCTGAGATCGTCGAGCTGTGTTCGGCGATCGTCGATCTTCATTCGGCGATCGTCGATCTCGGTTCGACGATTTCTGCTGGGACTTGGTTTTCTGAGGCAAATCAGAATTTTTCCTAGCAACCTCTACAACTCCCTTTCCCTTGTCAGAAATGAATTTGATTGGAGTTGTTGGAACAATAGGTTGGCTGGATGAGGCACCCAAGCCCAGTGTACTATTGAATCTGGAGTTCACTGTGCTTGTGATGTCCATCAGCTTGATGCTTCTCCCATTAAGGGATTCTTCAAGTTTTTTGGCCTCAGAGAGCTCACTCTTCAGTGAAGCTATCTGTTCCCTACAGCACTCCAAATCTTGAGAGAGTTTGAGGTTTTCTGACTTTAAAGTATTGTGTTCAGATAATTGATTTCTGAGAGAGATAATCTCTTTCTCAGACTTTAGCAGGTCTAAACACAGTGCTTTAAATTCAGATTTAAAATCCTCTGAACTAAAATCAAAAGAACCAATTACCTGATCTTCTTTAGGTTGAGTCTCTGAGTCTGACTCTGACTCCTCTTCCTCTGAATTATGTTGTGAGGCATTGATTGCCATCATGCAGAACTCCTTTTCTTCTGCATCATCCTCATCATCACTGGAGCTGGATGAGGCTTCTGACTCTTCTTCAGTCTCACTCCAGGATTCAGCAACAAACCCTTTTCTTGTATGCTTGTTTTTGCTTGAAGAAGGTTTCCCATTGCCATTCCTTTTGGAGTCTTTCTCCTTTCTTCTTTCTTTCCGGTCCCTTCTGTCCTTGTTCTTGTTCTCTGGACAGTCAGGAACTATGTGCCCTGGTTTCCTGCAACCAAAGCAAATAATGTCTTTATTAATACTAATGGACTTGTCATACCTTGGCTTGTCCTGCTCCTTGTATGATCTTCTTCTGAAGTCCTTTCTGGCCATCTTGTAGAATATTTTGGCCAGCAGACTGAGTAATTCATCATTGCCCTGTGGCTTTATCTTCAGGAAGATCTTCAGTTGCCTTGAAGGCTATGGTCTTCTCTTTTCTTGTGGCTGGTGAGGCAGCCTTCTATTCTTCCTCTCTATTTTTGATGAGTAGCTCATAAGATTTGAGCTTACCCAATAGAGCTTCAGTGGTGATCTCATTTAGACTTCTGACATCCTTAATTGGCCAGATTCTTGAATCCCAAGTGCTGGGGAAGCACATTAGGATCTTGTCATAAGTTCAGTTAGAGAGATCTCTTTGTCTAATGTCCTGAATTCACTGACAATTAGACTTAGTCTGTTGTACATATCTCCCACTGACTCAGTTTCTCCCTTTTTGAAATTCTCATATTGAGAGATGAGATGTGATCTCCTATCCTTTCTCTCATCAGCTGAGCCTGAGACTATCTCTGAGAGTTTGTCCCAAATTTCCTTGGCTGAATTACATTCAGCTACCTTTTGAAATATGTCATCAGACATTGTCTGGGCCAAGATGTTCATAGCCTTGGCATCAGCTACCTTCCATCTCTTGATATCAGCATCTGTTCCTGATGGAGGTGGAACAGCACTTGTACTTGTGTTCTCTGGGGGCCTTGGACATACTGTCAAAACAGAATTAAAGATATCTTCGTCAATAGAATTCATGTATAGCATAATCCTTGCTTTCCAAAGTGCAAACTTGGATAGATTGCACACTGGAGGTCTGGTGCTAGCATAATCTTTGTTTTTGGCCATGATTTGTGAAAACAAAGTCTAATAATAAAATACAAAAGGAAGTAGATCTAACTTGAGATCTTTGGGTTCAGGTGTTAGCCTGTACAACCAATTAGGGTGTGGTATGTTTAACCAACCTGGCTCTGATACCAATTGAAAGTGCAGTTAGATCTGATATACTCTAAAGCGGGGGTGAATAGAGTATATGGTGCTTTGAAACTTTTTACAATAGCTGTTGTAATAAGTGTGAGCAGGGAAGCATAATAAAACTAATCATAGCACTAAGTTAAACAAAAGCTAATCACAGAGAAATCAAGGCCAGAAACAAAAATGAAAACAAGCAAAACCAGAAGATACAAGGAAATATAGTGGTTTCCCTAAACTTGGGTACATCCACTCTTCTACCACCCTAGGTAGGAATCCACTACAGGATGAGTTGATCAGGTGTCCTGGGCACCAATGAGCTTTTGATAAGGTGCTCAAAAACCAAGCTAGATTTTTTGATCAGGTGTCTTGCCACCAATGAGCTTTTGACAAGGTGCTCAAAAACCAAGCTCAAACTTTTGAAGGGAGTTTGAGAAACCCTTTACAGAGAGGGGGTGAGAGAGTGATGGCAGTCTTCTCTTTCTCAAACAACTGAGAAGACTAAGTGGATTGTTGAGGTCAAAGCTCCCCCTGAATCCTTGAGATCTTCAGGAAGAAAAGCTTTGCTGAGGGTGATAGGCCTTCAAAGATTGAACTTCAGCAATAGATGATTTCAGCAAAATGACTGAAATGTTGAGTGTCTAGAGACTTGAAATGTGTTGGCCTTGAACACTTTTAAAACTAAAGAGATCTGAAGATTTTTGAAAGCTTGATCTCCTTGGATGAGTGTTCTACAGAATTCTTTTTGACAGAATATTTTTGAATGTGTCTTTGTAATCTCTGTTCTGTGTGTCTCTCTCTGTGTATATGTTGACTCAAAAAAAATTCTGTCTTTTATTCTCTGATACAGAATAGAATAACATTCTCTGTCAAGAATAGCCGTTAGCCTGCATTGATTGCATCCTTAAATGCAAAATCTCTTCTAGAGGAAAGTCCATAGAAATATTCCTTGAGAAGTCCCTTGAAACTTGGTCCAGAAATGAATGAAAACGGCTAGGAAATCTCTGAATTAATTGCAGAATAACTCCTTAACTGATTTTGAATTTGAATTTAGAATCATCCTGGAAGTTATCTGAAATCGTCGAACTGAGCTCTGCTATCGTCGAGCTGAGCTCAGCGATCTGGAAATATACAGCAGCAAAATATCGTCGATCTGAGCTCAAAGATCGTCAAACTGAGCTCAGAGATAAATATCCAAAGCAGAGTCAAAATCGTCGACCTGAGCTCACCGATCGTCGAATGGAGTTCGACGATATAATGAAGTTGAGCTCAGCAATCGTCGAATGGAGTTCGACGATCTGTCGAGGTTGAGCTAGACGATCGTCGATCGGAGTTCGACGAATCGTCGTGCTGAGCTCGACGATATGACTTAGTCTCCAAATACAAAATCTTGGTCTTCAGGGCAGCTTCCAAACCTAGACTTCTAACCCTTAGACTCAATTCTAATTGACCTATTAAACTATATAGGAGCTCAAGCAAAAGTTCCTAGAGACATAGTGATCCTGACCCAAATTAGTAATAGGGTGTTCCAACAGGCGCAATCGCACCCTTAATGTTGGGTATTGCATCCACAATAACCTAGATTTGTATGAAGTCACCCTTGAACTAAAATGAATTAAGTTTGTATTTGATGTCTTTTCTAGTTGAGTGTTTGCAGGATATATTTGTCAAGTGTAGACCAATGTCATTCTACAATGAGTCACCAAACACATGATCATACAATATAATCCCTCGTTATGTGATCTATGGTGTTGACTCATGTGTAGCCTCTCTATTGAGACACTTTTTTTCCAAGCACTAAAGTCATTGGAGAAAAGCTGGTTGTTGAATTTCTTGAAGAAAATAAGTTTTCAGACTTACAGAAAATTTCTAAGTATTTTTCTCGAGTAGAACCTTTTGTACTTGAGTAGAACTAAAGTTTATACTTGAGTGAGATCAGTCATGTATTCGAGTTACAGAAGTAGTTCTCGAGAAAGCTTAGTGTTGTTCTCGAGAAAGCCATGTGTACTCGAGTAGTCCATGATTCTCCTTCTCGAGTTACCCAATTTCCAGTCAAACTTTTTCCAAGTATTTTTCTCGAGAAGCCAAAGATTTTTCTCGAGAAGTCCATGTATAATTCTCGAGAACCAGAAACCTTTTCTCGAGACCTTGAATGCTCTTCTCGAGAGTCAGAAATCTTTTCTCGAGATAATTCCTTATTCTCGAGTACCAGAATACTTGTTCTCGAGAACAAAAATTTATTCTTCTCAAGCACTTATTCTGATTCCCGAGATAGCTGGATTCCACCTCTACATTTTTTTCCTAAGTACTTTTCTCGAGAACTTCATAATTCTTCTCGAGAAACAGAAACATCTTCTCGAGTACAATTGACTCTCTCGAGAAATGCAATACCGATTTCTGAATTTTTCTTAAGTCCCGATAGAAGTAATTTCAAATTTGATTAGCACTTGATTGGTCCACATGGCATGCATTTAATGTGATTATGACCGTTAGGCAAGTCCTATAAAAGGTCTTATCATAATCGACCAACCCTAAGAAGAAAAATTTAAGTATTCTGAATCGCAATTTTCATTCTAAATCGGGAAGCCACCAATATTCATTGTCTTCATCGCCGATCTGCTTTCGATCCAAGAGATTCAGAACAAGAGATTCAATATATCAAGATTTCTACATCGACTGATCTTTTCCTTGATTGTGTTGAGTCTAAAGTCTTCAGATCCAGAGATTTCGCCTTTGTCTTCTTTAGTGTATTTCTGACAGAGCTTCAAAGTTTAAGAAGGAAGAAGGACAGAAGATTCAGATCTGAGATATTACTATTTGTATATTTCTCTGTAAATCATTTTATTCTTGTAGGAGATTCTTCTCTGAGTTGTCGGAGATTTGTTCTCCTAGATTTTTGTAGAAAGTTTCTCTTCAGAGTGTAGATCCTGTTTTGGGGGTTCGAGTTGTAGGAACCTTGTTCCGAGTTGTAGGATTGTTTTCAATCCGATAGAATAGTGGAGTAGCTGAGTCTAGTGCGTTGCTAGATCGGTGAGGTGGAAAGAGGATGTAGCCAAGGTTGGGGAACCACTATAATTCTTGGTGTCGTCTGTGTATGCTTGTTTAGTTTCTGTACATCTCTCTTAAAAAATTTTATTCCGTAAAAAGGTGCAGAACTCACCTATTCACCCTCCTCTAGGTGATTTAGGTAGACAACTTAAATAGTTTCACTTAAGGATATGATGAGGAACATGATTAGTAAGACAAATCTTCCTGATTTTCTTTGGGGTGAAGCGCTTAAGACTGTAGTTTCCATTCATAATAGAGTTCCATCTAAATCAGTTTCCAAAACACCTTTTGAACTATGGACTGGACGACGACCTAGCCTAAATCACTTACGGGTTTGGGGCTGTCCTACGGAAGTCTGGTTATATAATCCATCAGAAAGTAAGATTGTCGCAAGGTCTTCTCGTTGCTACTTCATTGGCTATCTAGGTCATTCGAAGGGGTTTAGGTTTATTGCCCTTCAGGAGGTCCTAGAATTGTTGAGTCACAAACAGCCAATTTTTTAGAGTTTGATGTTGCTAAGCAAACTAGTTGTTCTCATACCACTGAAGAAGTCGATGAAATTAGGTCAATTAATTTTACTTTACCTATTATTAAAAGACTTGAGGTACCTGAACCTATATTTGAACCTGGAGAGGGAGTGGAGCTAGCTTTACAGCTGTCTCCCATACAGTTACCTCAGCAGATCGATGTTGTTCAGGCACATACTAGAAGATCTAATAGGGAGAGGAGGTCTGCAATTTACTCTGACTATGAGGTTTATTTGGGTGAGAGTGATTTTGACATTGGTCACGTGGTTGATCCAGTGACATTTACTGAAGCTATTTTTGGACCTCAAGCTGATTTGTGGTGGGATGCAATGAGAGATGAGATAGATTCAATGAGGCATAATATAGTTTGGGAATTAGTTGAGTTACCCAAAGGATGTAGGCTTATTGGTTCTAAATGGGTATTTAAGACTTAAAAGGACTTTAAGGGAAAGGCCGAGCAGTTTAAATCTAGACTGGTCGCAAAAGGATTTACTCAAAGAGACGGGATCGATTACCATGAAACTTTCTCTCTCGTTTCATCCAAAGACTCATTTAGAGTCATTATAACTCTTGTAGCTCATTATGAGTTGAAGCTACACCAGATGGACGTTAAAATCACATTCCTAAATGGCGATCTTGAAGAAGTAGTCTATATGATGCAGCCTGAGGGATTCAAGTCCGGTCATACTTACCAACTTATTTGCAGGCTCAATAAATCTCTATATGGTTTAAAGCAAGCCTCGAGACAATGATATCTTAAATTTGATGAGGTGATTACTTCATTTGGTTTTGTTGAAAATATAGTGGACTGCTGCATATATCTCAAGATCAATGGGAGCAAATTCATCTTCTTAATTCTCTATGTATATGACATTTTGCTTGTGAGCAATGATTTGGGACTTCTACATGAATCTAAGCAGTTGTTATCCAAACATTTTGATATGAAAGATCTTAGGGAATATTCTTTTGTTCTAGGGATAGTGATCATTAGGGATCGATCTCGTCATACATTAGGACTCTCTCAGAGGGCTTATATTGAGCGTATACTTGAGCGATTTAGTATGCTTGAACGTAAAGTTGTGATGTGTCAGTACTTAAGGGTGACAAATTAAGTCTGTCACAATGCCCTAGAAATGATATTGAGAGAGAGTCCATGAAAAATATACCATATGTCAGTGCAGTAGGTAGCTTTATGTATGCTCAGGTTTGCACTAGACCTCACATTGCCTTTACAGTGGGTCTTCTAGGTAGATATCAGTCGAACCCAGGACCTGATCATTGGGTGGCTGTCATGAAGGTTTTGAGGTATTTAAAGAGGACAAAGGAGTTTAAATTAGTCTACTCTAGAGAACAGAACCTAGAATTAGTGGGCTATACGGATTCAGATTTTGCGGGTTGTGAGGATGATCGAAAGTCAACATCAGGATACATTTTCAAGTTGGTTGGAGCGGCTATTTCATGGAAGAGTGTCAAACAAACACTCATTACTTCTTCCACTATGCAAGCGGAGTTGGTTGCTCTTTTTGGCGCCGCTACCCACACAATTTGGCTCAAGAACTTCATTACTGAATTGAAGGTTGCTAATACAGTTGCTAGACTCATTCGTCTGCATTGTGATAATAATTCAGCCGTGATGTTCTCTATGAATAACAAAAGCATCACCGGGTCTAAGCACATGGAGATTAAATACTTGACTGTGAAGGAATTGGTTAAGAAGGGTGACATCACTGTGGAGCATATTGGGACAGATGATATGATAGCTGATCCACTTACCAAGGGACTTCGACCCGCTATATTTAAGAAGCATGTCTGTAGTATGGGTCTTGTGGAGTCTATTTATGTACTTGATTAGTGGGAGGCTATATTCATAGCACCATTTAATATAATTCTTATCTGTCATTTTATTTTGCACTACAAATTACATATATATATATACATTATTTTTTGCAAATTAATATAATTTAAATTCAAACATAAATTATGCATTCATATGTGATATCATTCAGTTGCGATATTCACACATTCATGTGACACCTCACAATTCATAAATAAGTCTTGAAACATGTGTTAGTTTCAAGCATAAGGCTTAGGACATTCATTTAATCCATAAAGCCTTGATCGTATGTCTCATGCCACCTTAATAAAATCTTAAGATATTCATTTAAGAGACATACACACTCCTTTTGAGTGTTGAGAATTTCTCAAAGCATGGTTTAGTGTATTCAGTAGAGAAATTCATTGACCACTGAGTTAAAGTAACAAATTGTGATCACATTTAAATATGTTGTTTTGACTCTTTATGACCACACTGTGTCCATGTCGATTGAATCTTTAAGCTCTCGTGACCATGGAAGGTCCCGTGTTGCATAATCATGCGGTTTCCGTCATGATTCAGAGTGAAAGTTTTAGTTGGACCGGATTGACGCATGGAGAGAACTCAAGATGCAAGTTTCACTAAGGTACCCTTAATTAAGTGGAGTGATTTGATCTGTGATCGACCTAAATTACGATTGAAATAATCCAAGTGGGAGAATGTAACTTTTCCTAATTATAAGCGGACTAATTCAATCGAGTCATCTCGATCAAGCGCATGCGTCCGTTCGAGTTTATTTGGATCTCCCGCGAGTATGCGTCAAAAATTAGTTTGCGCGAATAGTCAAAACCCATGATAGGTGTGTACAACCTTGGGCTCGCGAGTGGTCATCCAGCAAGCGAGGAAGCAGGATTGGCGAGATGGGAGGATTCCTACCCGTAAGAGGCGAGAGTAAGGGGCAGCTCATGAATTAAGGCGAGACCTCGCTAGGCGAGACCTCCTGGTGTGGGCGAGATGGCCCAGCAGGCGAGACCTCCCTAGGCTTGATGGATCCTTCCCCACTCGCCACATGTAAAAAGAGATGTCTACCTTTTTACCTACAAGGGGGATTTTACCTTTGTGCCCCGGGTAGTTTTACATTTTTACCCCTGGAGGTCTGCGTATAGCTCTCTAGAACAGCGGAGTTTGGCTGTTAGCAGACCCTGTCCGGGGTGTTTTGGTCATTTCAGGCTGGTTTGGAAGTGTTATTTGCAGAGCAGATTCAGAGGCCTATAAATAGACCGATAAGGTGCCTGAGAAGAGGTTGTTTAACCTTTCCACTATCTTCCTCACAGGCACCTAGATCAACACTGGCTAGGGAGGGGAAGACTTTCAGTTCTTCCAGGTAAGAGGCGGGACCTCCAAGCTGGGCCCCTTCGGTCTGTTTTCTGATCACTGACTCTCATCAGGAGGGTAGCGCAGGGAGAGTATGTGTGGGATGCATCCTGTTTCGAACATTAGGAGGGATTAGAAAGCTGGTTCCAACATTTTTGGTGCGGTGAGCGTGGACCGCAGCCCTCAGAGAAGAACCTTGAGCCACCCCATGGCGGGAGATCACGGAGAAGGAGAAGGAGGGGAGTCGGATAACCCGGGGGAATTTGTGTGAAGAGCGGAGTTTATGGCTTCAATCAAGGGGATCATGGATCTACTGCAAGGGATCTCGCAGCAGGGAGATTGCTCAACTCCACTGCCTCAAGTGACAGCTCTCGCGACTCTAGAGGAACTCGTCTCGGCGCGAGTAGGAGAGGATGCCCCGGGGAGAAGGCCGGGGAAGGAGGTGATGGCGGAAGGGAGCGGGAGAGACATGGCGGGAAGGGAGCTGTTCCCAAGCCCGGCGAGTGCCATCTCGCCAGGAGAAGTCGTCGCGCGAGTAGGGGCGGTGAGACCTGCGGCGAGAGGGTCCCCTTTTTGCGAGCTGATTCTGTCCGCTCCCGTCCCGGAGGGCTTCCGAGAGCCCGAGATGAACTACTATGTAGGGAAGGATGATCCCCTCCATGACTTGCAGTGGTTCGAAGACGCTGTCTCGATCAGGCCCATGACGGACGCGTTTAAGTGCCGCCTTTTTACGATCACTCTAAAGGACAAAGCTAGGGACTGGTTCCATCAACTCCCGACAGGCTCGATATATTGCTTCGAAGACTTAAGTAGGAGCTTCCAGCTCCGGTTCTCCACATCTAAGAAGAGGAAAATGAACCCGGAGTCGATCTTTTTGATTAAGCAGAAGGCGGATGAGTCGCTGGCTCAGTACGTGGACAGGTTCCAAGAAGAGATTTTGGATATCTAGGAGGTGCCAGGTTTTGCCCTCTAGATGTCCTTTACTGTGGGACTACGGGAGGGATTCTTCAAGATGAGCCTCACCTGGAAGGCGCCGCTGTCCTTTGAAGGCTTGATGGAGAAGGCGGCAAAGGAAATAGCGATGGAGGCGGCAAACCCAGCTTTTGCGAAGAAGTTGGCAAGGCTTACAGAGGTGGAGTCGAGGGAGTCAGGTGGGAGACAGCAGGAGATAAGGAGAAGAGAGGAGCCAAGGGCGCCGGCGTACCCGGAACTGGGGCGGAGACCATAGGGAGGCCCGGCCCCAGGACAAGGTAGAGGATTTCCCCAAGGGGGGAGGAACCAGCAAGGAGGACCAGGAAGGTTTCACCAGCAGGGGTGGGGGTATGGTCATAGACCACCACTGCCCCCTCCGCAGCAGGCCATGGCCATCGGCCGAGGCAGAGGAAGTGGCCGGGAGAGAGGAAGAGGAGCCGGAGCAGGGAGAAGGAGGAACCCTCAGGAAGGAAGGCAGGGGGGGAGGTGGTGTTGCCATATTGTGACTTCCACGAGGAGGAAGGTCACGCAACGGCTACCTGCCCAGATTTCTTGGAGTTAAGGAGAACTCGAGGGGCAGGAGAACAGCCAATGCCGGTGAGGATAGAGGAAGTAACGGTTACAGGAGAAGAGGATCGATGTGTGGATCGAGCGGATGAAGGGGATCGCGGGGGGATTGGAGTGATCAATGGAGGGGTGGGGATAGAGGCGGCCCGAAAGGCGAGCCTTCACACTATGTACCGCCGAAGCGTCGCCTCGACATCACAGTCTCCTCCTCCAGATGAAAAGATTACCTTTTCAAGGAAAGACATGCCCGACCATGAGGACCCCTTTTGTGATGCGCTGGTGATACGGACCGCCATCGAGAACTTCACGGTGTCGCGGATCCTGGTAGACAATGGGAGCTCAGTGAACGTGATTTTCAAAAAGGCATTCAATGCCATGAGAGTGGAGGTACGGAGGGTGCTGGCGGCGGATGGACCACTGTTTGGGTTCTCAGGAGAAAGGAAAGAAGTCGAGGGGGGAGTGGGACTTCAGGTGACCCTGAGAGGGCTGTCCCGGAATTGCCGCTTTGTCATAATGCATGCCCCCAGTAGTTACAACGCTATCTTTGGGCGCCCCTTAATCAGCGCTTTCAGATGCGTCTCATCATCGTTTCACCAGTGCTTGAAGCTGAATTCAGGAGGTACCCAAATCAGGGTACAGGGGGATCCAAAGGCTGGTAGGGAATGCTACGTGACGGCAGTGAACACCATCTCCTAGCAGGGAGACGCGGAGGAGTTGGGAAAGTGGATGGAGCAATTACAACAAGAACAGGGAGGCGGGGAAGAGCAAAGAGAGGAGGAAGATGCTGGAGGAGAAGTAGTAATGGTGGGAGGCATTGCGGGGGAGCCAGAAATGGCGGGAGAGGAGTTCGGGGAGATGATGGTGGTAGATGAAAAGGAGAAGGGAAGCGCGAAGGGAGAGGGAGAAATGGTAAGGAACTTAGACATGAAGGAGAGGCTGGAAGTCGCTGGAAAGGAGGGTGAAGAGACGGAGGCAGCAGAGGAAGAGGAGCCAATAGAAGAGGTAGGGAGGAGAGAGAAAAGGCAGATGGAAGAAGGGGGATGGTCTCCCGGGGAGGGGGCCCGGCCAGAAAAGAGAAGGGCCTCACGACAGGAAGAGGAGGACGCAAGCAAGTGGGAGACAGAGCAGCCGGGGGAAGAGATGATGATGGCCAACGTAGAAGGCAAAGAGCAGGATGCGCGGGCAGAGCAGGATGGAGAGGAAGAGCCATCAAGGCTGAAAGCGGTCGTGGAGGTCCTCGAGGTAGAGATCCGCACCAAGGAAGGCCGAGAGGATAAGATAAAAATCAGTGGCGAGCTCAGCCCGAAGGACCGTGAGAAGATCAGGACCTGCGTGCAGAAAAACATCGACGTCTTTACGTGGAGCGTCGTGGACATGCCAGGGGTGGATGCAGACGTCGCCTGTCACCGCCTCAATCTAGATCCCAACACTCTCCCCATACAATAGAGGAAGAGGGTCATCGCCTCCAAGATGGTTGGACCTATTAGAGAGGAAGTGGAAAATTACTTAAGGCGGGGTTTGTGTCCACCTGTAAGTATCCGGGGTGGGTGAGTAATGTTGTAATGGTCAAAAAAGGGGAGGGTAAGTGGAGGATGATTGTGGATTTTTCTCTTTTAAATAAATCATGCCCCAAGGATTATTACCCGCTGCCCCGAATCGACGCGCTGGTTGACTCAGCCGTCGGTTTCCCCTTTATGAGTTTCTTGGATGCATTTTCTGGATACTATCAAATATGCATGCATCCCCCGGACGTTAAGTATGTCACCTTCGTCACCGAGGATGGGTGCTTTTGCTTTAATATGATGCCTTTCGTTTGAAAAATGCGGGCGTGACCTATCAGAGGATGATGGATCGGATCTTTCGAGAGCAGAGAGGAAGGAACCTCGAGGTATACGTAGATGACTTAATGATCAAAAGCAAGGACCTCGAAGCTCACATCCTAGACCTGGAGGAGACCTTTGAAACCCTAAGGGAGTATAAAATGAGACTCAACCCCCTGAAATGTGTTTTTGGTGCCAGTAGAGGAAAGTTCCTGGGACATCTTCTCACTCCATCTGGAGTGGAGCCCAACCCCGAAAAAGTGAGAACAATCCTGGAATTGGAGTCCCCTAGGAGTGTTAAGGAAGTCCAGCATCTCACAGGCAAGTTGGCCGGGCTGAGCAGGTTCCTCTCTTGAGCCGGGGAGAGGTGCTCGCCCTTCTTCCGAACGCTGCGAGGAGGCAAGAGATTCGAGTGGACCTCGGAATGTGAGACGGCGTTTCAAGCCATAAAACAACAGCTTACCCAAACGCCCTTACTCCAGGGACCAAGGGAAGCAGAGGACTTGTTCTTATATTTGGGGGTAGGGACTGGGGCGGTGAGCTCGGTTCTTGTGCGAGAAGAAGGGAAGAAACAATTCCCAATTTATTACGTAAGCAGGGTCCTGAAGAAAGCGGAACTCGGGTACCCCATCCTTGAGAAGTTAGCATTTGCCCTCATCATCTCGGCCCGAAAGCTCAGGCCGTATTTTCAGGCTCACTCCATACGAGTGGTAACAGATCACCCCCTCCGTCGCATCTTGGGGGGTGGAGCATTCTGGGAGGCTGGCAAAATGGTCAATAGAGCTCAGCGAATTTGATCTCGTCTTCGTTCCTCGGCTCGCCATAAAGGCACAGGCGGTGGCCGATTTTCTGGCGGACTATGTGGTTGAGGTCCGAGAGACGGAGGCGTCCCCTCGGGCAACCTGGAAGATGTTAGTGGATGGAGCGTCGGGAAGAAATTTCTTTGGGGGGGGGGAATGGTCTTGACCAGCCCGGAGGGGACCCAGATTGAGCAGGCCTTGAAGATTCATTTCACAGTCACCAACAACCAGGCGTAATATGAGGCGGTCATTGCAGGACTTAGGTTTGCCCGGGAGCTGGGCATACAAGACATTGAGGCCTCGACAGACTCCATGGTGGTGGCAGGCCAGATCAAAGGGGAGTTCGAGGCAAGGGAGCCCACCCTCCAGTTGTATCTAGGAAAGGTCAAGGACATCATATGGCAGTTCCGAAGCTTCTCAATTCAGCACGTCCCGAGAGAGGAGAGCACTCAGGCTGACCAACTCGCCAAGCATGTCCCTCGAGTCGGGGGAATAGTGACGGAACTCTTCAGACCGTCTATAGAGGAAGGGGAACTCATGGAAGTATGCTAGCAGAGGTCGTGGATGGACCCCTTTATCACCTTTTTGGCATCAGGGCAGTTACCCGCAATGGAACTCGACATGAAGCATACCAGATACAAATCAGCGTACTACCTGCTGAAGGATGGAGTTTTATATCGCAAAACCTTATCGGGTTTGCTGGCCAGATGTGTGTCAGAGGAGGAGGTTCCTAAGGTTCTGCAGGAGATTCACTCGGGAGAATGTGGAAGCCACTCGGGGAGCCGGACTTTAGAAGGGAGGGTGCTGAGGCAGGGGTACTTTTGGCCCACCCTCAGGAGAGATGCGGAGGAATTCGCGAAAAAGTGTCAAAAGTGCCAGGAATTCGCCCCCCTTCAGCTCCTTCCGACCCAGAGGTTGCGGACCATCACAGCTCCCTGACCATTCGCTATATGGGGGCTAGATCTGGTGGGCCCCTTTCCCCAAGCGAGTGGCCAAAGGAAATTCCTGTTAGTCATGGTGGACTACTTTTCGAAGTGGCTGGAGGTGAAGGCATTGGCCAAGTTAACCTCGCAGGTGGTCAAGAACTTCGTATGGGGGGAGATCATCTGCCGGCATGGGTTGCCCCTAGCCATTGTGACATATAACGGACCATAATTTGCAAGCAGAGAATTCATTGATTTCTGCATTCGTTTGGGGATAGATCTCCGCTTTGCCTTTGTTCATCATCCACGGAGTAATGGACAGGTCGAAGCGGCTAATAAGGTCATTGTCAATCTATTGAAGAGAAAAGTGGAGAATTTGAGAGGAAGCTGGGTGGAGCAGCTACCTTCAGTACTGTGGGCCTTGAGGACCACACCAAACACAGCCATGGGGGAAACCCCGTTTAAGCTCTCTCATGGCTCATAGGCAGTCATACCTGTCGAGTTTGAGGTCACATCACCAAGAGTAGCAGTTGCAAGGGAAGGAGCCGAAGGATGGAGAGCAGAGAACGAAGAAGAACAGAGACTCTCATTGGATCTCGTGGAGGAGCTCCGAGATTTAGCGATGGTCCGGCAGGAGGAGGTCAAGCGCCGGATGGCGAGGTACTTCGACAAGCATATAAGGATCAGACAGTTTGAGAAAGGAGATTTGGTCCTGAAAAAGGTAGACACGGCGGGTAGAGGGGCTTCCATAGGGAAGCTTAACCCCAATTGGGAGGGTCCTTTTGTAGTAAAGGAAGTCTTAAAGTCAGGAGGGTACCACCTCCAGGATGTGGATGGGGTATCCCTCGAGCGAGCCCGAAGTGGTGATGATTTGAAGAGATTTTACCTGTAGCACTCTATCCATCGCACCTTTTTATTATTATTATTATTGTACAATGCTTATCATTCTGATGTGTTCTTTTGATGCGATGAAAGTGGGGGTGACCTTTGTAAGGCACCGGAGGCGAGAAGATTTATAAAGGAGACCCCGAGCAGACCCGCTGACCAGGCTCCCATCAAGCTGGCAGGGCTGTAGGCTCACTCGATGGTCGGGGGAGTTTCGGAGAGGAGACCCCGAGCAGACCCACTGACCAGGCTCCCATCAAGCTGGCAGGGCTGTAGGCTCACTCGGTAGTTGGAGGAGTTTTGGAGAGGAGACCCCGAGCAGACCCGCTGACCAGGCTCCCATCAAGCTGGCAGGGTTGTAGGCTCACTCGGTGGTTGGAGGTGTTGAGGAGAGGAGACCCCGAGCAGACCCGCTGATCAGGCTCCCATCAAGCCGGCAGGGCTATAGGCTCACTCGGTGGTTGGAGGAGTTTTGGAGAGGAGACCCCGAGCAGACCCGCTGACCAGGCTCCCATCAAGATGGCAGGGTTGTAGGCTCACTCGGTGGTCGGGGGAGTTTCGGAGAGGAGACCCCGAGCAGACCCGCTGACCAGGCTCCCATCAAGCTGGCAGGGCTGTAGGCTCACTCGGTGTTTGGAGGAGTTTTGGAGAGGAGACCCCGAGCAGACCCTCTGACCAGGCTCCCATCAAGCTAGCAGGGCTGTAGGCTCACTCGGTGGTGGGAGGAGTTTTAGAGAGGAGACCCCTAGCAGACCCGCTGACCAGGCTCCCATCAAGCTGGCAGGGCTGTAGGCTCACTCGGTGGTCGGGGGAGTTTCGGAGAGGAGACCCTGAGCAGACCCGCTGACCAGGCTCCCATCAAGCTGGCAGGGCTATAGGCTCACTCGAGAGGACAAGTCTAAGGGTGAGGATTCGCGTGGGGAGAGATCCGTGTTCATCGGGAGGTTGCTAGAAAGTCCCTAAAACATAGAGGGGGCCAGGAATCGGGCCAGGGAAGAAGGTCCCTGGCCGGCACTCGCAATGGGTGGTCTCGCGCCTGGCGGGAGGGCCTTCCTTATCCCAGGCACAAGTGAGCCTTAGAAGGCAGAACCGACCGGGCAAGACGGTTGGTCCCCAGGGATTCCGGCGCGAGATAATCTTGCGACGGGGCGAGCGCTAGCAGTGGGCGGTAATTGAGCTAGGGGCGAGAAGCGATAAAAATTTCCTCACGCTGTCTATTAAGCGAGATGGCCGGCGGTAAAAGCAGCAATTAAACAACGTCCAAAAAATAGTCTCATGCCTTTGGCTAGCAGCTAAGCGAGATGGCAGAAGATCAAGGCGGCAATTAAAATAGCATCTGAAAAGTTGCCTCTGACTAACTATTGCACAAGACGCCCAAAGAAAGAAGCGACAATTGGTATATAAAAAGTTTTAAACAAAATATACGTAAAGCGGGAACACCTCGCTCTCTTTTTTTCCAAGGAAGTGTACCAGAATCACAAGTACTAGACAAAAGATGAGGAAGAGAAGTCACTACTGTGGATGGAACGCTACTCGCTGTCAGAGGAGGCGCTGCCGTCCGACTCGCCGTATAAGCGGGGGACCAGGTCGCGGACGGTCACCGTCTCTACATCCTCGCGCACCACTCCCAGCTCCTTCATCATCTTGAGGACAACCTCCGCCGTCTTGATATTTGAGTCCCGGCAGATGGCGTCAACCTCATCCACAGAATAGCGGGAAGGAACGAGAAATTGATCCGGCGGGGGTGTCGCGCTGCTCCGGAGGCGGAGATTCTCGGCTTTCAACTTCTTGTTCTCCCCCTCCAGCTCCTCGATGCGCGAGCGCATCCTGTCAGCCGTCTCGGCATCCTTCAGGTGGAGGGCGAGTGAGGGACTATAAGAAGCGAGAGTAAGACTGACAAAGCAGCGGTAAGGAAACTTACCACGCCGCCCTGACTCTGCGCAAGGAGGTTGTCGGCAACAAGCAACCGCTTCCCCAGGTCCAGGGACTTTTCGCGCTCCGCGGAGAGGTCGGCCTCCGCCTCCTTCCATTTCCTGTTGTTGAAAACGAGGCGGCGCGAGACCCAGTGCGCGAGCTCCAGGGAGCGAAACTGAGAGTGGGCACTTTTAAGAATGAGGTCTCGCGATGCCTCGTTATCTGCGGGCTCGGAGCCAAGACCGCCATACAGCCCAAACCCTAAGGAGAAGGCATGACTGGTGGGGGGTCCTATTCCTTCCAGGAAGGGAGAAGGGTGGACACCGACACGCGGTTGGAGTCCTGCTACCATATGAGAACCGGCTCGCCGGCGTCATCGTTCGTCACTGGCCCCATATTATAATTAGGGTGTGAGGTGGGAGTCCGGCGGCTAGACGAGCCAGTCTCGCCAGGAGGGAGCTGAGAGGGCTGGACATGGCCCCGGGCAGCTGGCTCTGAAGAGATCGTCTCGCGGAAGGGCGAGACGGGTCGTCGCGGAGGTGAGGGAGACGATAAAGTGATGGGGGACAGGGACCCCGCTGGCTCTTCTCTTTCCTTTGCAGACTTTTCCTTCTTGAAGGACACGGACTTTTTCTTCTTCTTGGGGCTGAGGCGAGAAGTACCCTCGCCCGCGGGCCTCTTCTTGGTGGCAGGTGTCAGCGCGTCTTTCGCAGCCTCCGCCGCCATACTCGCCAAAGCGAGAGTTCGATTACTTTGGTAGGGGGGATGGACGGGGACGGTCCTCTCTCCTAGATAAAGGGGCAGTCAGCAGGGAGTAAGAATGTACAAGGATAAAGAAGAAAATGGAAGCGTACCTTCGTCGGGGAAGACGGCGGGGAGCGAGCCGAGGTCTCGCCGAAGGTATTGGACTTCAAAATTCTTCCCTGCGAAGAAATCGCAGAGGTCTTTCTCGGCACCCCCACCTTGGGAGCGTCATAATAGCATTCGGCGGGGGATACGGGGGTGAGAGGGATACCTCCTAGATCCCCGCGGATGAAGATGAACCGCGTCAGCCAGTGGTGGTTCTTGTTCGGCGTCTCGCACACTTTAAGGTCTTGGCCTGTGAAGTAAGAGATGTTGTCGTCCTTGGCGTGGTAAACAAACAGCTTGCGGAAGGCAGTTAGGCTAAACTCGATACGCTCTCGCCGCAGGTAGCAGGAGAAAGCGATCAGCATGGAGATGGCGTTGGGGTTGAACTGGGCCGGGATGACCCCAAAGTACTTCAGCACTAGCTTGACCTCCGGCCAGAGGGGAAGCCGCAGCCCCGCCTCGAAGTGCGAGACGGGAAAAGCTAGCTCATTGGGGTAGAAGGTGTTGATGCACTCTCCAACCTTGGGCGGGCGAGACAAATAGCTGTCAGAGAGATACTCGCTGGCGAAACGAGCGTGGTCTTCCTCTGGCAGTCTGCCGAGAGGGAAGTTGTGATCCACGAAGCGCTTCCCGCAACGGCTGCGCCCCTCGCCCTCTTCAATCTTCTTCTTTCCCATAACTGGCGAGAAAGCGGCAAAAGAGAGAGAGGACGGTTCAGAGAGGGACGCGAGATGGCGAAGGGGAGACAGGAACCGGGATCAAAGGAACGGCTCAGAATAATAAGAGGGGTCGGGGTTGGAGATATTTATAAGGGATAAGGAAAAAGGCGGGAAAGTCAGGCGGCGGGAAATGAGAGGACCCCCGATGCTTCGTTTTTCCCTCTCTCTCTCTCCTATCTCCCTCTCCCTATCTCACTCTCTCTCTAGAACTCAAGAGGCGGGGGCGCCGCAGAAACCTTTTCGAGGCAAGCCATCATTACAGGACTAATAAAATAATATCTAATCATGACAATAATGAAAAGACGGCGTGATATGACCAGTGAATTACCAAGAGTTTAAAATAAATCATCCCGCAGAAGGGAACATCTCGCCCAAATAAGTTTATACAACATATCAGTAATCAAACAGCGAAATTGATGAAACAAAAGGCGAGACGGGACTGCGACAGTTTAGTTCCGCACCCACTGCCAGCGGCCATCTTTACCTCCCGCGCACGGAGGGCGGCCGGGAAGATGAAAGGCGCGGGCAGCGATCACGCCGCGGCGCGCGAGAAGGAGATGTTCGTCCGTCTCGTTTAAGATGGCCTGGGGGTCAGTCCCGTCTAGCACCCCGTCCGCTTCCACCCTGGCGGAAAGGCGGTGATAATCTGCTTCAATCCATTCCATGCGACAGTCGGAGGCTTGCTTCTCGAGCTCCATCTCGCGGATTATGTGCGTATATTTTCGAAACATCCTGGCTGTCCTCCGCTTCAATTCCAGGGGGTCCATAGGATCACCCAGGTAGTCCTCGATCTCGCCCGGATGGGGAAGAGGCGAGAGGGGGGAGACGTGGGAGCTTCTTCAGTATCGGAATCAAATTGGACGCCTGCGGAAATAGCGAGAGATCACAAGTAAGAACGAGCCCGCGCGAGTCGGATAAAAGAAGGAGAATCAACAGAAAGGCGAGAAGGCAAGAGATCTTACTGGGGATGCGAGGGTTCCCCACAACTCGCGAGAGGTTTTCTCTCCGCGAGGGGGTGGGGAGGCCGCCTTGGGCGAGTCAGTGCGCGGAGGAACTTGGCTGGCATTGTCGGGAGGATTGGCGGACACCGGCGAATCAGCAAGACTTCCCTGAAAAAGCGTAGTCAGCAGGCGAGACCAGGGAAGGGAAAGGATAATGTGATTACCTGCTTCTCTCCGGAAGAAGCGAATGGGTTGTCTATCTGGGGGGCAGAGGAGGTAGCGCCCGCCGAGAGAGGGGCGCAGGCGGCTTTCGTCCTTTTTATGCGAGAGGGCGGAGAGGCTAAGGGGGGAGTACGCCCCAGATCCGGGAAAAGGGCGTCCGTGTTGGCTTTGTTTCGCCTTCGCACAATCACAAGGCGCTCGCGAAAACTTTGACTATGAGACATTCCGAAAGGAGAAGAGATGAAGGCAAAAGAGTTCCAAATGAAGGCTTCCTTCTCATATTTATAGGCCATATAGGGGGGCCCACCAAAGATTCTCATAAAGGAATCCTAGCATCGCGAGCCACGGTTGGACTGTCTTTCCGAGGCTATGGCAAACTCGAAAAGAGCGGGGATTGTGTACAACCTTGGGCTCGTGAGTGGTCATCCAGCAAGCGAGGAAGGAGGATTGGCGAGATGGGAGGAGGCCTACCCGTAAGAGGCGAGAGTAAGGGGCAGCTCATGAATTAAGGCGAGACCTCGCTAGGCTAGACCTTCTGGTGTGGGACCTCCTGGTGTGGGCGAGATGGCCCAGCAGGCGAGACCTCCCTAGGCTTGACGGATCCTTCCCCACTCGCCACATGTAAAAAGAGATGTCTACCTTTTTACCTACAAGGGCGATTTTACCTTTGTGCCCCGGGTAGTTTTACATTTTTACCCCTGGAGGTATGCGTATAGCTCTCTAGAACAGCGGAGTTTGGTTGTTAGCAGACCCTGTCCGGGGTGTTTTGGTCATTTTAGGCTGGTTTGGAAGTGTTATTTGCAGAGCAGATTCAGAGGCCTATAATAAACCGATAAGGTGCCTGAGAAGAGGTTGTTGAACCTTTCCACTATCTTCCTCACAGGAACCTAGCTCAGCACTGGCTAGGGAGGGGAAGACTTTCAGTTCTTACGGGTAAGAGGAGGGACCTCCAAGCTGGGCCCCCTCGGTCTGTTTTCCGGTCACTGACTCTCGTCAGGAGGGTAGCGCAGGGAGAGTACGTGTGGGCTGCATCCTGTTTCGAACATTACGAGGGATCAGAAAGCTGATTCCAACAAGGTGGGCTAGATTATTTCGACCTTCATTACACGAGCTTGGTCTTCCCTTTGAACGTTTAGATCGATCGGTTCTAGTTCGTGTGTTCGATTTATTTTACGTCCGCATAAATTTATTTAGAGAAAAGTGGGGTTCTCTTAGTAATCCTCCTCCACTCTCTCAATCTGTCTCCTATTATAGGATTAAGGGCCGATTATTTCTTTTTTGACTGAAATCAAAAACGTGAACAAGGCGAGAAGTTGTGAGTGGTTACTGTGCCTCTTCCCAAAATCGCGAACTGCTCCTCTCCGTTTTGAAGCCCTAGTGAAAATCATCGGAGCTTTGCTGATCCTATTTTTCTAGAAAGAAAATCTATAGGGAACGGCTGATTTTCTTTGTGATTAAGGACTCTGCTTCTGCCATTAACAAAGTCAAAGGCTAAAGGTTTTCCGGTAAAGAATTTCTTCAGTCCAGTAGAAGAAGAAACGCCATTGCTGCCATTTTACCTTGGAAATAACAAAAGCCAAGGGGATTTTTGGTAAAACCTATCGAAAGGCATAATTTCAGTCTGTTGATGTCCTTCAACTCCTCAAGGGAAGCATCCTTTGTCCGAGCAAATACTAGCGCATTATTAAGAATGTCGGCTACTATTCGACACGAGGCCGAGTCCAAAAATGATACGCATATTTAATTTCATTTCCTCTTTTAATTTCAATAGCATACAATATTTGTTTTTTTATAAACTTCATTATCAATGTGATCGCATAAGTTTTACAAGAGATTAATTTTTTATTGTTGATTACACTATACCGTATGAATTAATTAATTATGTTCATGTCGATCATGTACGCGTAGATCATATAAGATTATTTGATTTATTGATCTCATTTCACGTATGATTGTGTCCCTCGTGTTTAAAATAATTTTCTAACATTTGGTATCAGAGCGAACTTGAACATATTAATTAGTTCCATTCATTGTTTGTGTAATTGATCAGAATTAATCGCTAGCGATCATACATATAAAATTTATTTCTTCATTTCAAAGAACATCAATGCGTTAAGGACTTTTGAAGTGCATTAATTTTAAGTGCCTAAGCAGTCGTGATCTTTAGACATTTTAGTGCCCTTTGTCATTAATTGTAAGATCACAACACTTAATTTGAGGATATTTTAGAGAATCCTAGTGAAGGAGGATCTTGTGGGTTAATTGAACTGTAGCCGCCAAAGTGGGCTGTTTGATTGATTTACGAGATTTTAGTCCTACACGGCTTTGGGATTTCTCTGGTTCTAGCTAGTGATCATTCACCCAAAGGTGGTGATTGCAAGATAGGATTAGATGGTTGCGCACGGGCATTTGAGCGGAAGTGCGAAGGTTCTAGTGATCTATTCACCCAAAGGTGCTAGTTTTGCAAAAGCCTAAACACTATCGTGTCTCGCTCGGTGTAGAGGATTTCTAACTGTGCGACACGTATTCTGCCCAAAGGTGTTGTGTGTTGACGCGTCTGAAATCTCATGTGTATGTTAATTTAAGGTTTTAGAACACACTTATCCTCATTGCTAAATACTGTATTGTTTTTTTTCAGTAACCTTTACTGTGCACAACAATTTGACGACCATTTAAAAGCTTACTTGGTCAAATTTTAAGAAGTGGAAGTCCGATATCATGTTCGTCGTGCAAATAGAGGACATAGATCTAGCCCTTACATTTAATAAGCCCAAGGAGTTGACTACGAACAGCACTCGTATTCAGAAAGATCATAATGTTGCGTGGCATAAGTCCAATAAGATATGTTTATTGGCAATGAAGAGGTCTATTCCTGAGCACTTACTTAGTGGACTACCAGAGACTGCTGATGCGCTCGAGTTTTTTACTACTATGGGACAAAGGTATAAGGTGTCCTCTAATGCTGAGATATGGACTCTCATTCAAGATCTCTTTACTATGAGATACACTGGTGATGGAGGAGTTCGTGATTACATTTTGAAGATGGCGTACTACTAGACGAAGCTCCAAGAGTTGGATATAATTCTTCCCGAGATTTGCATAGTGCATCTACCACTTAATACTTTGCCACCTGAGTTCAGTATCCTAAAGACTACATATAATTCTCAGGATGAGGCTTGAAAACTAAATGATCTAATCACTCGATGTGTTGCTGAGGAAGAGAAGTTGAAGAATGATAAGACTCACACCGCACTGTTCGTCTCAAAGGCTTCTTTTAAGAAGAAGAAGAAAAAGAAGTCCAAGGCTCCAATTAAGTTTCAGGTCGGTCAGTCTAGTGGAGCAAAGGATACTGCTGGTGTCATTAAGAAAGTTCTGACATGTTTCTTCTATATAAAGAAAGGACACGTGAAAATTGAGTGCCTAAAATTCAAAGCTTGGATGGAAAAATGTGGGCTCACACATAAAGGTAAACCTCTTGCACTCGTCCTACATGAATCTATCTTAATTGATGCCCCATCCAGTTCCTGGTGGCTTGATAGTGGAGTAACTAATCACGTTGCTTACACATTACAGTGGTTCACCAATAGGAGGAGGCCAAACAAGGAGTGTAGGCTCACGGTGGGAAACAACGCAGAAGTTGAGGTCGAGTTTATTGGAGATATATGCTTGATTTTAGAATCTAATTTTAAGCTTTTGTTAAAAGACACCATTTATATTCCTGCATTTCGGAGAAACCTAATTTCTGTTTCTGCTTTAGGCAAACTTAGTTATGGTTTCAACATTTCTGGTGGTTTAATTCAGTTGTTTTATGAATCACATGTTGTTGATCATTGCACTTTGTCTAATGGTTTATATAGAGTGTGTCTTGCTCCTAATGAAATTTATGCGACTTCATTTAACATTGAAAATGTTGTTTCTAAAAGACCTCTAATTAATGAAACGTCTTCCATGTTGTCGCATAAAAGGCATGGCCACATCTCTAGGGATAGAGTAGAGAGATTAAGGACAACACTCTTCCTACTCTTGACTTTAGTGACCTAGGGATGTGTGTTGACTGTTGTAGAGGTAAGATGACCAAAATAAAGGAGAAGGGCGCCACGCGCAATCTAGACTTGTTGGAGATTATTCATACAGACATTAGTAGACCTTATTCATCTACGCTCTGTAAAAATACCTACTTCATTACTTTCATTGATGATTTCTCCTGATATGGTTATTTGTTTCTCATTAAGGAAAAGTCTGAGTCTCTTGATAAATTCAAAATATTTAAGACTGCAGTAGAAAAACAATTAGAGAAAATTATCAAGATTGTTAGGTCTGGTAGAGGAGCCGAGTATTTTGGCAGGCATGATGCCTCCGGGCAGCATAAAGGTCCTTTTACCAACTACTTGGAGAGTTGTGGCATTGTCGCCCAATAGTCCATTCTGGGAAGTCCTAAACAGAATGGTGTGGCCGAAAGGCACAATCGCACCCTTAAGGATATGATGAGGAACATGATTAGTAGGATAAATCTTCTTGATTTTCTTTGGGGTGAAGCGCTTAAGACTGCAGTTTACATTCTTAATAGAGTTCCGTCTAAATTAGTGCCCAAAACACCTTTTGAACTATGGACTGGACGACGACCTAGCCTAAATCACTCACGGGTTTGGGGCTGTCCTGCGAAAGTCCAGTTACATAATCCATCAGAAAGTAAGATTGCCGCAATGTCTTCTCATTGCTACTTCATTGGCTATCCAGATCATTCGAAGGGGTTTAAGTTTTATTGCCCTTCAGGAGGTCCCAGAATTGTTGACTCACAAACAGCCAAGTTTTTAGAGTTTGATGTTGCTAAGAAAACTAGTTGTTCTCATACCACTGAAGAAGTCGATGAAATAAGGCCAATTAATTATACTCTACCTATTATTGAAAGACTTGAGGTACCTGAACCTATATTTGAACCTGGAGAGGGAGTGGAGCCAACTTTTTAGCTGCCTCCCATATAGTTACCTCAGCATATCGATGTTGTTCAGGCACATACTAGAAGATTTAATAGGGAGAGGGGGTCTGTAATTTCCTCTGACTATGAGGTTTATTTGGGTGAGAGAGATTTTGACATTGGTCACGTGGTTGATCCAGTGACACTTACTGAAGCTGTTTTTGGACCTCAAGCTGATTTGTGGTGGGATGCAATGAGAGATGAGATGTAGTCTATGAGGCATAATATAGTTTGGGAATTAGTTGAGCTGCCCAAAAGTTGTAGGCCTATTGGTTCTAAATGGGTATTTAAGATTTAAAAGGACTCTAAGGGAAATGTCGAGCGGTTTAAAGCCAGACTGGTCGCAAAAGGATTTACTCAAAGAGAACGGATCGATTACCATGAAACTCTCTCCCATTTCATCTAAAGACTCATTTAGAGTCATTATGGCTCTTGTAGCTCGTTATGATTTGGAGCTACACCAGATGGACGTTAAAACCACATTCCTGAATGGCGATCTTGAAGAAGAATTCTATATGATGTAGCCTGAAGAATTCAAGTCCGGTCATAATGACCAACTTGTTTGGAAGCTCAATAAATCTCTATATGGTTTAAAGTTGTGCGAACAAAAAAGAGTAGACTGAAAAATTGGAGTAATGTAAACTTTGTTATCCAAAAAAGATATCAATTACAATGGTATAGCCTCCCTTTTATAGAATAGAGGAGATGAGAGAGATTACAATTAAGCAATGTGAGACTAAAAATTTACAAGAATATGCGGCTTTACAAAAAACAAACCGGACAAGCCGAGCGGTTAGACAAGCTGGCTAACCGCCCGGAAACCAATAAGAGGAGAGAATAAGCGCCACAAAAATCAAGCCGCCGCAGGAGACCGCTAGACCTCCCGGTCTCTAAGTTATCTGAGACAAACCGCTAGGCCGCTGGGATACCAAACAGCAATAGCCCGGCAGACAGACCGGCCAGAATAAAACGGTAGATTTCCCGGTCTCCAAACAGTAACAGACCGCCCAGCCTCCATATTGCAACACTCCCCCTCAAGTTGGAGCATAGATATCAATCGTGCACAGCTTGTCGCAAATGTGGAAAAAAGAAGTGGACACCGGCTTGGTGAATATGTCTGCCAACTCGTTGTCTGAAGTGACGAACGGAGTACAAATCTGTTTCTTCAAGATCTCCTCCCGAATGAAATGACAGTCGACTTCTATGTGCTTCGTTCTCTCATGAAAGACCAGATTTTTGGAGATGTATAACACAGCCTTATTGTCACAGAATATAGGAAGAGGATAGTTGTACACCTCTCCTAAATCAAGCATGAGAGCACGTAACCATTTCAACTCACATGTGGTCGATGCCATACTGCGATATTCTTCCTCTGCACTGGACCTAGAGACTACAGACTATTACTTGCTCTTCCAACTCACAAGATTGCCTCCAACAAACGTGCAGAAACCTGATGTCGACTTGCGGTTCCCTTTGTCATCAGCATAGCTCGAATCAGAGTATGCTTCAACTCTTAGGTGACCATTCTTCTGAAAAAGGAGTCCTTTCCCTGGTGCTGCTTTAATATACTCCAATATCCTCGGGGCAGATTGTAGATGACACTCTCTAGGAGTTTGCATGAACTGGCTCACCTTGCCAACAACATAAGAGATGTCGGGTATGGTTACCGTGAGAAAATGAGCCCACCAGACGCCGGTACCTCGTACGATCGGATAGAAGAGGCGAGTCATCTATCCAAGTTTTGTCTTCCCCCAATAGCCATGAGAGAACGGGCGGGTTTAGCACCAGTTAATCCTACCTCCTTTAGAAGATCAAGAGCATACTTTCGTTGGTAAAGGACCATGGAGTTGGGCTTCCTAGAGATTTCAATTTCCCAAAATTATTTCGGGGAGCCCATATCCTTCGTGACCAAGTGCTGACGGAGGTGTTTCTTTATCAACGTTACCCCATCCTAGTCATCGCCAATAAGAAGAATGTCATCAACACAAACCGCGAGAACTACCAAACCAGAGGCAGTTTTCCGAACGAACAAGGAGTGATCAACTGAGCTTCTTGTAAAACTAATGGCCGCAATGATGCCTTTAAACTTATTAAACCAGGCACGGGGACTTTGCTTGAGTCCATAGATAGCATTCTTTAGCTGGCATACTCGTGTCTCCCTCTGAGCAACATACCCAGGAGGTTTCTCCATGTAAACATCTTCCTGAAGATCCCCATAAAGAAAGGCATTCTTGACATCCAGCTGTGAAATGGGCCAATCCCATGTTGACAGCCACAGAGAGAAGGACCATAATATAACTGAGACGAGCAACTGGAGAGAAAGTATCAAAGTAATCAATCCCATAAGTTTGGGTAAAAACCCTTGGCAACAAGCCGAGCCTTGTAACGATCCACACTGCCATCGGGAAGGAACTTCACCACAAAGACCCAGCGACAGCCAACAACATCTGTACCGAAAGGAGGAGGAACCAGGGTCCAGGTACCCCGTTTAGTGAGAGTAGCAATCTCCTCATCCATGGCAGCTTTCCAATGAGGAATAGTAAGGGCCTCCTGGTAGGAACGGGGGGTGGCAGTGGCCGAGATAGCCAGTACAAAAGCTCTGCGAGAAGGGGTAAGACGATCATAAGAAACAACTGCAGCAAGCGGTTGTTGGGTACATACCTAAACCCCTTTGCGAAGGGCAATGGGGAGATCCAGGGCAGCTGGTTCCGCAGTATCCGGAGTGTCCATAGTGGAGAGAGCTGGCCCGAGAGTAGAGAGAGACGGCTGCGGAGAGGGTGGAGATGGTGGAGATGGTGGAGAGGGTGGAGATGGTGGAGATAGTGGAGATGGTGGAGGTGGTGGAACGTCAGGAGGAGCAGAGGGAAGAGATGGGTTGGTTTGAGAAGTAGGATCATCAGGAGTAGAGGAGTAAGCGGGAGAGAAGTAAGATGCATTTTCAAAGAACGTAGCATCCGCAGAGACAAACTGCTTGCGGGTAACGGGGTCAAAGCAACAATAGCCTTTCTGAGTGGTAGAGTACCCCCAGAAAGACACATTTAGTGGCCCGTGGTGAGAGTTTGTCATGGGTGTCAGCGGGAGAGTGCACAAAGGCGGTGCACCCAAAGATGCGTAGAGTAAGAGGAAAAGGATTCTTGTTTGGATAAAGAATGGAGAATGGGGTGGCACCGTGGAGAACTGTGGAGGGAATGCGATTGATGAGATAACAGGAGAGGAGGACAGCATAGCCCCAATAGGAGCAAGGAACATGCATTTGGGCCAGCAGAGTGCGAGCGATATCAAGGAGGTGACGATTTTTACGTTCTGCCACCCCCATTTTATTGTGAGGTATAGACACAGCTAGTTTGACGAATAACACCATTATGCAAACAGAAGGAAGAGAAATCATGGCTAAGATACTCCTTAGCATTGTCAGAATGAAGGATTTTAATAGATGTATCAAACTGAGTCTTGATTATAGAACAAAACGATGTCCAGACAGAGAACAGTTCGGAGCGATCCTTGAGAAGATACACCCACGTACACCTAGAGAAATCATCAATAAATGTGACAAAATATGAACTACCCCGACCGATGGTGAGGGTAGGAGCAGGACCCCACACGTCAGAGTGAACGAGGTCGAACGGATGGGAAGAGCCACGACTTTGCATTGGTGGGAAGGATGAGCGATGATGCTTGCCGAGCTGACATGCATCACAGTTTAGAGGAGGATGATGAGGAGGGAGGTGGGGCAAAAGCTGACGCAGAAGCCTGGGAGGAGCATGTCCAAGGCGAAGATGCCATTGGAGAAGATCTGTAGAGGAGGAGGAGAAGGCGGATAGAGCGGAAATGTTGTCGAGGAAGTAGAGGCCGCCGCTCTCAGTCACAGTAGCAATCGTCCGTTGGGAGTTCAGATCCTGAAAAGAACACAAAGTAGGAGTGAATGTGATGGAGCACCGTAGTTGCTTGCACAGAGAAGTAACCGATAATAAATTGCAATGGAACATGGGCACATAGATGGTATCTACTAGGCGAAGAGAAGGAGTGACTTGAATTACCCCCATCCAATTGATTGGAGATGAAGAGCCATCCGCAACAAAGACTGGAGGCAACAGATCATGTGTTTCTAGATGATAAAAACACTGAGGATTGCATGTCATATGATTGGTAGCACCAGAGTCGATCAACCATCTATCGTGAGTAACAACGTGGGCACTACCAGAAGATGTGACCATCGAGACAGACTGTGTGGAGGAGATGGAGGCCATAGAAGAGAGCAGTGGGAGAAACAAGTCGCGGCAAGAAGGAGAAGTCTCTAGAATAGTTCGCGGCAACTTAAGGGCAGGTCGCGGTGACAAAGAAGAGGAGAGAGGCTAGAACAGGCCGCAACGACTTAAGGACAGATCGCAGCGATAAAGAAGAGGAGAGAGGATAGAACAGGTCGCGACAACTTAAGGACAGGTCGCGGCGACAAAAAAGAGGAGAGCGGCTAAAAAAGAAGAAGCAAGAGGCCGCAACACAAAGGGTCAGAAGAGGCTGCAAACAGGGAGAAACAATCCGCGCAAACAGGGCAGCGGACAGAAGAGAAAACAAGTCGCGCGAACAGGGCAACGGTCAGAGAAGGAATCAAGCCGCGAGAACAGGTCGCGGAAAGAAGAAACAAGCCGCACGCGCAGATAGAGCTCAGTCAGGAGGAAAGGACCGAGTCCACTGATACCATGTGTGAACAGAAAAGAGCAGACCAAAAAATTGGAGTAATGTAAACTTTATTATCCAAAAAAGGTATCAATTACAATAGTATAGCCTCCCTTTTATAGAATGGAGGAGATGAGAGAGATTACAATTAAGCAATGTGGGACTAAAAATTTACAAAAATATGCGGCTTTACAAAAAAAAAAACCGGACAGTCGGGCGGTTAGACAAGCCGGCTAACCGCCCGACAACCAACAAGAGGAGAGAACAAGCGTCACAAAGATCAAGCCACCGCAGGAGACCGCTAGACCGCCCGGTCTCCAAGTCGTCTGAGACAAACCCCAGGCCGCTGGGATACCAAACAGCAACAACCCGGCAGACAGACCGGACAGAATAAACCGGTAGACCGCCCGGTCTCCGAACAGCAACAGGCCGCACGGCCTCCATATTACAACAAAAGCAAGCCTCGAGACAATGGTATCTTAAATTTGATGAGGTGATTACTTCATTTGGTTTTGTTGAAAACAAAGTGGACCGTTGCATATATCTCAAGATCAGTGGAAGCAAATTCATCTTCTTAATTCTCTATATAGATGACATTTTGCTTGCGATCAGTGATTTGAGACTTTTGCATGAATCTAAGCAGTCTTATCCAAACATTTTGATATGAAGGATCTTGGGGAAGCTTCTTTTGTTCTAGGGATAACGATCATTAGGGATCGATCTCGTCATACATTAGGACTCTCTCAGAGGGCTTACATTGAGCATGTACTTGAGCGATTTAGCATGCTTGAATGTAAAGCTGGTGATGTGCCAATACTTAAGGGTGACAAATTAAGTTTGTCACAATGCCCTAGAAATGATATTGAGAGAGAGTCCATGAAGAATATACCTGATGCCAGTGCAGTAGGTAGCTTAATGTATGCTCAGGTTTGCACCAGACCTGACATTGCCTTTGCAGTGGGTCTTCTAAGTAGATATCAGTCGAATCCAAGACCTGATCATTGGGTGGCTGCCATGAAGATTTTAAGGTATTTAAAGAGGACAAAGGAGTCTAAATTGTTCTACTCTAAAGAACAGAACCTAGAATTATTGGGCTATACAGACTCAGATTTTGCGAGTTGTGAGGATGATCGAAAGTCAACATCAGGATACATTTTCAAGTTGGCTGGAGGGGCTATTTCATGGAAGAGTGTCAAACAGACACTCATTACTTCTTCCACTATGCATGCGGAGTTCGTTGCACTTTTTGGCGTTGCTACTCAAGCAGTTTGGCTCAAGAACTTCATTACTGAATTGAAGGTTGCTGATATAGTTGATGGATACATTCGTCTGTATTGTGATAATAATTCAGCTGTGATGTTCTCTATGAACAACAAAAACATCACTGGGTCTAAGCACATGGAGATTAAATTCTTGACTATGAAAGAATTGGTTAAGAAGGGTGAAATCATTGTGGAGTACATTAAGACAGATGATATGATAGTTGATCCACTTACCAAGGGACTTCGACCCACTATATTTAAGAAGCATGTCTGCAGTATGGGTCTTGTAGAGTCTATTGATGTACTTGATTAGTTGGAGGCTATATTCATAGCTCCATTTAATATAATTATTATCTATCATTTTATTTTGCACTTCAAATTACATATATATATATATATACATTAATTTTTGCAAATTAATTTAGTTTGAATTCAAACATAAATTATGCATTCACATGTGATATCATTCAGTTGCGATATTCACACATTCATGTGACACGTCACAATTCATAAACAAGTCTTGAAACATGTGTCAGTTTCAAGTATAAGGCTTAGGGCATTCATTTAAATCATAAAGTTTTTATTGTATGTCTCATGACACCTTAATAAAATATTAAGATATTCATTTAAGAGACATACACACTTCTTTTGAGTGTTGAGAATTTCTCCCAACATGATTTAGTGCATTCAGTAGAGAAATTCATTGATCACTGAGTTAAAGCAACAAACTGTGATCACATTTAAGTATGTTGTTTTGACTCTTTATGACCACACTGTGTCCATGTCGATTGAATCTGTAAGCTCTCGTGACCATGGAAAGTCTCATGTTGCATAATGATACGGTTGTCGTCATGATTCAGAGTGAAAGTTTTAGTTGGACCGGATTGACGCGTGGAGAGAACTCAAGATGCAAGTTTCACTAAGGTACCCTTAATTAAGTGGAGTGATTTGATCTGTGATCGACCTAAATTACGATTGAAATAGTCCAAGTGGGAGAATGTAAGTTTTCTTAATTATAAGTGGACTAATTCAATCGAGTCGTCTCGATCAAGCGCATGCGTCCGTTCGAGTTTATTTGGATCTCCCGCGAGTACGCTTCAAAAATTGGTTTGCGTGAATAGTCAAAACCCGTGATAGGTGGGCTAGATTATTTTGACCTTCATAACGCGAGCTTGATCTTCTCTTGGCACGTTTAGATCGATCGGTTCTAGTTCGTGCGTTCGATTGATTTTACGTACGCATGAATTTATTTAGAGAAAAGTGGGGTGCTCTTAGTAATCCTCCTCCACTCTCTCAATCCCTCTCCTATTAAAGGATTATGGGCCGGTTATTTCTTTTTTGACTGAAATCAAAAATGTGAACAAGGTGAGAAGTTGCGAGTGGTTACTGTGCTTCTTCCCAAAATCGCGAACTGCTCCTCTCCGTTTTGAAGCCCTAGTGAAAATCATCGGAGCTTTGCTGATTCTATTTTTCTGGAAAGGAAATCTACATGGAACGGCTGATTTTCTTTGTGATTAAGGACTCTGCTCCTGCCATTAACAAAGTCCAAGGCAAAAGGTTTTCCGGTAAAGAATTTCTTCAGTCTAGTAGAAGAAGAAACGTCATTGCTGCCATTTTACCTTGGAAATAACAAAAACCAAGGGGATTTTTGGTCAAAACTATCGATAAGCATAATTTCAGTCCGTTGATGTCTTTCGACTCCTCAAGAGCAGCATCCTTTGTCCAAGCAAAGACTAGCGCATTATTAAGAATGTCGGCTACTATTCGACACAAGGCCGAGTCCAAAAATGATACACGTATTTAATTTCATTTCTGCATTTAATTTCAATAGCATACAGTATTTGTTTTTTTATAAACTTCATTATCAAAGTGATCGCATAAGTTTTACAAGAGATTAATTTTTTATTGTTGATTACACTATACCATAGAAATTAATTAATTATGTTCATGTCGATCCGGTACGCATAGGTCATGTAAGATTATTTGATTTATTGATCTCATTTCACGTATGATTGTGACCCACGTGTTTAAAATAATTTTCTAACATAAACACCAACACATGCTAATCAATTTGGAATGATCAGAGCAACCCCTATGCATTGATTATCTGTACGGAGTTTATTATTTCTAGATTTACTTGACTTAAAAAAAATTAAAGTAATAAAAATGAATGTCATCGTAAAATAAATGAACTACATGAAAATTTCTAGGAAGTTTTATAATTGTACTCATATGAAAGTTTTGTAACAATGATAAAGAAAACTCCAGTTGGCCTGTGATTTAGGCTTAGGCACTGTTTGGCTTGATGGTGACGGTCATGAACATGGGGTTAAATTGTCATTCGTTAACGCCCACCAACTTCATCCACTTTTAGATTCAAAAGGATGATGTTTGTTAGGTGATCCTTGACAAATGATGGTTTAAGCCATACATTTACGACCGCCATCACCGTGCCAAACGGAACCTTAATTTAATGCATTGGTGGCGATCGTGAACGTGATGGTCATGAACTGTCCTTCGTGAACGTGAACGACTGATCTCACCTAAAAAGTTCATGTGTTCTATGCTCAAAACAAGTTTATTTTTTTATAGCAGTCATAACATTTGTCTTGCCAAACATCCATTTGATATAATGGCGTTTTTGACCAAACTCATTGGAGCAAATAAGCCTCACCAAACGAAACCTCAGTGTCAGTTGGGAGCGATGTCGATGATCATGAACAAGATGGTTATGAACATGATGGTTATGAACCGCCGTTCGTAAATGCCCCACAACACCTAAAGAACTCTTATTTTCATGTTAAGAATTAATTTTTTTCCTTAGTTGTCGTCATAACCATTGTCATGACATATTTTATTAATAGCGTTTTTGTCCAAACTCGCCGGGTCAAAAACACCGCTCCAAATGGGCTCTTAGTCATGCGCCTAGTAATATTGATTGATTAAGAATAGGAATCAAACCAAAACAAAATGGGAACCATAATAGAACCCCACAAAAGAGGACCGAATCGATAGTGAATAATTTAGTTTTGATAATTGTTTAACCGGAACTGCGACTAGAACCATAGACACGATAGTTCCAAAAAATACGCTTAAACTGGAACGGGTTAAATCAAATGAGTGATTCTAATATGAATGATTGTTGCCATAGGTGGAACTACCTGTGGGCACGGTAGGGCACGTGCCCGATCGATTTTATCGCTAGATTAGGTTTCTTCTTCGATCCTGATCCCGTCGCCGGCTCGCCGTTACCTGCTCCGGCTCCTCCTCTTCTTCCTCTTCTTCCTCTTCTTCCTCTTCTTCCTCTTCTTCTTCTTCTTCTTCTTCGTCTTCTTCTTCCTCTTCTTCGTCTTCTTCGTCTTCTTCCTCTTCTTCCTCTTCTTCCTCTTCTTCTTCTTCTTCTTCTTTTTCTTCTTGATAGAGTTTGCTATCATTTTTGTTCAATTTCAGACACTCCCGAAACAGCAGCAAGTGAGTTACCCTAATTTCAAGCTTGTCCTGGTCGGCGATGGCGGTACAGGTGAGGATCCCTGCATTTCTTTTCTTCGTTGTTGTATTTAGATAGATCTTATGCTGTTTCAGCTTGATTAGGCTTTTTGTTTGAGGTCGATCCTTTGGATTTCCACATTAATTGCGGGAAGATCAGGTTCTATTGCTTGGATACTGCCGGGCAGGAGAAGTTTGAAGGCCTTAGAGATGGATATTAGTGAGTTTTTGTCCTTTAATTTGTATACGTTTCATTTTTATTTTCATTTGATTATTGATCTCTAAGTTATTTCAAGCTCTCAATCTACGAAGTTGTGTAGTAGTGATATCTGGAGTAGGAGGCTTTGCATTGTTTTTTCCCCTTTGTCTGCACGTCTGATGTAATATTGTGTTCAACATTTTCCTTACAAAAATATCTTTGCAAAAAAAAAATCGGGGGCGCTGTCCCCGAACCGCCGCTCAGGATGCGCTGTCCCCGAACCGCCGCTCAGGGTGCGCTGCCCCCGAACCCCCCGAATTGACAGTACTAAGATTGTGCCCGTGCGACTTCAAAATTCTAGTTCCGCCACTGATTGTTACCACTGTTGTTCGATTCTCAGTTTTAGTGGAACCAGAGCAAAAAAAAGGAACGTAACAAAACAAGAACCGTAAGAGCCGTGTGAATTGTGATGTAGTAACTGACATGTATATAACTTATTATGCAGTTTTTTATTCGAACATCAATTTCATGTATGATCACTTTCAAATTTTAGAATTAGGCCGTGTTTGGGGTAGTGATGGCGGTGGAAAAAAGCTCTATTCTCACCGTCATTTTTATTTTAGGTTGTCTGGATGAGAAGCTTTTCAAAAGAGCTTTTAAGAAATTAAAGGTCTTTTGGGAAATTTCTGGACAGCCTGTCCAACGAAGCTTTCTAAATACTACTTGTCTGACTTTAAATTTTTCCTCTTTTATTTGATAATTTACGAAAGAAAGTGAATTCCAATCATTCGTATTTTTTCACTCTTCCTTCTCATTGGTAATTTTTCGCAACTTGCTTATTTAGAATTTATATAATATCTACTTGATAATGACTAGCATAAAATACTTTATTATTATTATTGAAAAGTTAATAAAGATTTTCCAAACAATTTATATTTTTTTCAAAACAGTTTTCTGAACAGCTCTAACGCCGCTACTGATTTAGCATCACTATTTTTTTCACTGACACCGCTGTCCCCAAACAAAAGCTCTGTTTGGGGGAACTTATTTTCACCGGTCAAGAGGTTACGACCGAATAAATCGGACCGTAATTAAGATCGGTTCATGCAATCGTAACTGCTTGACCAGTGAAAATAAGTCCCCCCCCCCCCAAATGGAGCTGAAGTCTTGATTAGTTAAGATTTATATAATATTTACGTATCTATATGATAAATGATTAACATAAAATGTTTTATTATTATTTAAAAAGTAAACCACTATTGTTAAAAATTTAATTTTTTAAAATAGAAAAATGAAAAATACTTTTGAAAAACACACTTAAATAGAGATTTTCCAAATAATTTACAATGTTCAAAATAACTTTCTGAATAATATACAGTTTTTTGTTCGAACATAAATTTCATGTGTGATCACTTCCAAATTTTAGAATTAGGTCATGTTTGGGGTAGTGATGGTATTGGAAAAAACTCTATTTCCACCATCATCTTTATTTTAGGTTGTTTGGATGATGAGTTTTTTTAAGAAAGGTTTTTTGGGGGATTTTTGGGCAGCCGGTCCAATAAGGCTTTCTAAATACTACTTGCCCAACTTTTGATATTTCTTCGTTTATTTGAGGAATTAAAAAATAAAGCGACGCCCTAATCATTCGCAATTTACCATTATTCCTTCTCATCGTATAATGACTAGCATAAAATACTTTTTTATTATTATTATTGAAAAGCTAGAAAATTATTATCAAAAGACGCTCTTCCAAGCAGAAAATTGTAAAATATTTTTGAAAAACACTTAAATAAAGATTTTTCAAACAATTTATATATTTTAGTTTTATGAACAGCTCTAACGCCACCACTAATTTACCATCACTATTTTTTTCAATGTCATTGCTGCCCCGAAACAAAGTCTTGATCTCTCAAGATTTATATAATATTACTTATTTATGTGATAAATGATTAGCATGAAATGTTTTATTATTATTTAAAAAGTAAATAACAATTATTAAAAAATTATTTTTCAAAATAGAAAAATGAAAAAAATACTTTTGAAAATCACTTGCATGGAGATTTCCAAATAATTTACATTGTCGTTCAAAACAACTTTCTGAATAATATACAGTTTTTTATTCGAACATAAATTTCATGCGTGATCACTTCCAAATTTTAGAATTAGGTCGTGTTTGGGGTAGTGATGTTGTAGGAAAATGCTCTATTCTCACCATCATCTTTATTTTAGGTTGTTTGGATGGGGAGCTTTATTAAGAAAGGTCTTTTGGGGGATTTTTGGGAAGCCGGTCCAGCAAGGCTTTTTAAATACTACTTGCCCAACTTTAATTTTTGGGTAACTTGTTTATTTAAAATTTATATAATATCTAGTTGATAATGACTAGCATAAAATACTTTATTATTATTATTATTATTATTATTGAAAAGCTAGAAAATTATTATTAAAAGACGTTTTTCCAAGCAGAAAATTGTAAAATATTTTTTGAAAAACACTTGAATAAAGATTTTTTAAACAATTTATATTTTTTAATTTTTTGAAAAGCTCTAATGTCACCACTGATTTACCATCACTATTTCTTCACTACCACACTGCCCCGAAACAAATTAAGTTTTAATCTCTTAAGATTTATATAATATTTACTTATCTATGCGATAAATAATTAGCATGAAATGTTTTATTATTATTTAAAAAGCAAACAACTATTATTAAAAAATTATTTTTCAAAAGAGAAAAATGAAAAAAAATACTTTTGAAAAACGCTTACATAGAGATTTTCCAAATATTTACATTGTCGTTCAAAACAACTTTCTGAATAATATAAAGTTTTTTGTTCGAACATAAATTTCATGTGTGATCACTTCCAAATTTTAGAATTATGTCGTATATGGGGTAGTGATGGTGTAGGAAAAAACTCTATTTCCACCATCATCTTTATTTTAGGTTGTTTGGATGAGGAGCTTTTTTAAGAAAGATCTTTCAGGGGATTTTTGGGCAGCTGGTCCAACAAGGCTTTTTAAATACTACTTGCTCAACTTTCAAATTTTTTCTCTTTTAATTGAGGATTTAAGAAATAAAGTGAAGGAGAAATCATTCGCAATTTGTCATTATTCTTTCTCAACGTTAACCTTTTGTAACTTGCTTATTTAAAATTTATATAATATCTATTTGATAATGACTAACATAAAATACTTTATTATTATTATTATTATTGAAAAACTAGAAAATTATTATTAAAAGACGTTCTTCCAAATAGAAAAATATAAAATATTTTTTAAAAAACACTTACATAAAGATTTTTCAAGCAATTTATATTTTTTTCTGAACAACTCTAACGTCACCACTGATTTACCAACACTACATTTTTTTTATTGTCATTGTTGTCCTCAAACAAAGTCTTATTTATATAATATTTACTTATCTATGTGATAAATAAATAGCATAAAATGTTTTATTATTATTTAAAAGGTAGTGATGGTGTTGGAAAAAGCTCTATTCCAACCATCATCTTTACTTTAGGTTGTTTGGATGAGGAGCTTTTTTTAAAAAAAAGGTCTTTTGGGGGACTTTTGGGCAGCCGGTCCAACAAAACTTTCTAAATATTACTTGGGACGTTGTTAATAGCAAACCACATTAAGTTATTAGCAAACCATTGTTATTAGTAAACATTCTATTTTGAAAATGACTACTAGCAAACTTTATTGCTATTAGCAAATCATTCAAAAAAAATAAAAAAAATATTTCTAGCATTGTTAAAGCATTTTCAAGCATTGTTAAACGTCATTGTCCAAAAAATATATTGTTTAGAGTCCAAAAGATACATTATTCAAAATGTTATCAAATTGAAGTAGAACATTTTAAAAATAATCAAATATTAGCGGGAGTATTACAGGCTCATACACGAGGCAGAGGAGCTTGCCTAGTGCCTGAGCTGGACGCGACACCAGCTGGAATATTAGCAACGCTAATTCCAACATCTTGGGGGCTAACAGTCATAGACGACACTTTCACCACCGGCGGAGGTCCAGTCATGACTCCGTGGACCTTCATCAATTCATCAATAGAAGCAGGAATGAACGGCGTAGCTATATGATTAAGCGGGGCTGCAGGTTTTGAGCTGGAATTGGGTGAGCAGAAAACTGCATTCTTTGAGGCATTAACACAAACACCTTGAGAGCAGTGTAGGTCACTTTAAGCAAACACATCGTTTCTCATTCCAGTATATGAGGAAGCATCATTAATGGATCTTGAGGAACTTTAACACATGAATGAGATATCATTCACCGAATCTTCACCGGGGGAAGATGAGACAGCAGATGCATCAACATTTGCGGCGGCTAATTCCTCCGCAGGCTGTTCTAGTAAAGCTTGATCTGGGGAAGTTTGCTTTGGAGAATCACCAGCTGGTGACTTGCAAGCTCTACTCTTCCGCCCCATTGGGGCATGGCCACAAAAGTGCCAACAACCAAGCAAGGGAAGGGCAAAATTTACCTGCAGCTAGAGGAAACAATGCCCAGATCTGAAAATGTCTCATCGCCTTGCTGTTGTGAGCCAAACCCCACCAAGCAGACCGCATGCAACCTCTCTACCGCCACCTGCAACCTCCAAGTGGCGAGACTTTTCGGGAAGGTGGAAAATATAAGTAGGGTTTGCTAATAGAAATTTTTTAGGATTGGAAAAAAGTCTTAAATTTTCTGAACTCTGTTTTTTTGGGTTTGTCAATAGCGAAACTAGGTTTGCTATTAACAACGTCCTATTACTTACCCAACTTTCAATTTTTCCTCTTTTATTTGAGATTTTAAGAAATAAAGTGACGCCTCAATCATTCGCAATTTGTCATTATTCTTTCTCATCATTAATCTTTTGTAACTTGCTTATTTAAAATTTATATAATATCTATTTGATAATGACGATCATAAAATACTTTATTATTATTATTATTATTTAAAAGCTAGAAATTTATTATTAAAAGACATTCTTCCAAAAAGAAAAATGTAAAATATTTTTTAAAAAACACTTAAATAATAATTTTTCAAAACAATTTTTTAAACAGCTTTACCTCCACCACTGATTTACTATCACTATTTTTATCACTGTCACTGCTGCCCCAAATAAAGTCTTGATTTTTTATGATTTATATAATATTTACTCATCTAAGCGATAAATGATTAGCATAAAATGTTTTATTACTACTTAAAAAGTAAACAACTATTATTAAAAAAATTATTTTTCAAAATAGAAGAATGAAAAAATACTTTTGAAAAATACTTAAATAGAGATTTTTAAAATAATTTACATTGTTGTTCAAAACAATTTTCGGAATAATATACAGTTTTTTGTTCAAACATAAATTTCATGTGTGATTACTTCTAAATTTTAGAATTAGGCCGTGTTTGGGGTAGTGATGGTGTTGGAAAAAACTTTATTCTCGCCATCATCTTTATTTTATGTTGTTTGAGGAGGAGTTTTTTTAAGAAAGGTCTTTTGGAGGATTTTTGGGCAGCTGGCCCAGCAAGCCTTTCTAAATACTACTTGCCCAACTTTCAATTTTTCCTCCTTTATTTGAGGATTTAAGAAATAAAGCGACGCTCCAATCATTCGCAATTTGTCATTATTCCTTATCATCATTAACCTTTTGTAACTTGATTATTTAAAATTTATATAATATCTACTTGATAATGACTAGCATAAAATACTTTATTATTATTATTATTATTATTATTGAAAAGCTAGAAAATTATTAATAAAAGATGTTTCTTCCAAATAAAAAATTGTAAAATATTTTTTGAAAAAACACTTGAATAAAGATTTTCCAAATATTTTACATTGTTGTTCAAAACAACTTTCTGAATAATATAAAGTTTTTTGTTCGAACATAAATTTTATGTGTGATCACTTCCAAATTTTAGAATTAGGTCATGTTTGGGGTTGTGATCATGGGCGGATCTACAGGGGGGCCACAGGGACACGTGCCCCCCCCAAATTTTTTGAAAAGTTTGATTAGGCTTGGTTCGCCCACACTGATGCCCCCCCCCCCAAAATTTTTTTTAAATAGCGATTTAGGGTTAGCCGGTTCCCGATTCGCTGTTCTAAAATTCAGAATATATATATATATATATATATATATATATATATATATATATATATATATATATAATATTATATATATACCTATATATATACACCCGCAATATATATATATATTATATATATATATATATATATATATATATATATATATATATATAAGAATAGACTGAGGTTTCTTAGAAAGAACCGATGTCTATTCCTTTATGTATATATATATAAGAATAGACAGTGGTTCTATATATATATATATATATATATATATATATATATATATATATATATATATATATATATATATAACTTTAGACAGCGGTTCTTAGAAGAACAGCTGTCTAAAGTTAATATATATAATTCTGATGTTCCGCCTTTTCAGCATTTCTTGTTGTTCCGCATTCGGCATTCCGCTCTTCTTCGGAGTTCCGGCCCTATTCCGTATCTCAGCTTCTCGGCATTGTTGTTGTATTCCGCATGAGTTAGAGAAGATCTCGGCATTGTTGATGTATTCTGCTCTTCCTCCAAGAAGCTTTGGATCAACAAAATTGGATTTATTGCTTCTCCTCTAAAGGTAACTCCTCTCATCTATATCTTATTTTGTATTTATTTGTTATATATTTTAGGTGTGCTTTGAGGTATTAGTCAACTAGTGACTAAGCAAAGCATGGTAGACTCTGTGATGAATGTTTTTAGGGATACTCCGTAGTATTGACCGGTAGAGGGTCAAACGGAGTATATAGATTTTTGTTATACCCTTTTATTCGATAATCTTGCAAATTTTTAATGTTATTCTATAAATTGATGTAGAAGTGAAAATGGAGGGTCCGAAGAAGAGAACTAGTCTCATCGCGTCTATGTTTCAAAAGAAGCTAAAATCTAAAGAGTCTCATTTGCCATCACCGCAAGAGAGTGAAAATGAGGAGATTGTCAGGTCTCCATCTGAAGATATTATAAATGTGTCCCCTGTGCTAACTCAAGATATTGTTATGGGTTGTGAATATGATGTGAAGTTGCTTCCACATGATCCAGGTTTAAGAAAAAGTATATCTACCTTTCCGTTAAAGGATCAAGAGCCGGTGAGGAAAACATATATATTAAGAGGTTCATGCCAAGCAAAAGGTTATTCTTTTCCTCAGAGAAAAATAGGAGATCGGGATCGTCGGTTTGTTGCTGCTTGGTTTGATATGTATGATTGGCTTGAGTATAGTGTTGCAAAGGATGCTGCATTTTGTTTTGTGTGTTACTTGTTCAAGAATGATGTTGCAACTACTGTTGTTGGGGATGATTCTTTTGTCACTGGTGGAGGATATAAGTCATGGAACAAACCTGAAGGATTTCAAAACCATGTAGGAAAGATTAATAGTGTCCATCAGCTAGCATTACAAAAAATTTCAAGCTCTAAAAGAACCCAAGAAGTCTATCATTGTTGCTCTTGATAAACAATCAGACGCTAGTAAGTGTGAGCATAAACACGCTTAGTTGTTTCTCTTAAATGCTTAAGATTTCTCTTGCGTCAAGGTTTGTCCCTGCGTGGTCATGATGAGAGCCAAGATTCACTTAACAAGAGAAATTTTTTTGAATTTCTGCAGTGGCTGACGGATATTGATGAAAAAATTGGTAAACATGTCTTAAAAAATTCCCCGAAAAACAACCAGTTAATTGCTCCATCAATCCAAAAAGATATAATTAATGCTTGTGCAAAGGAAACAACCCAGATTATTATGCAAGAGCTTGATGATGGTTACTTTTCTATTCTAGTCGATGAATCTAGTGATGTGTCACATAGAGAGCAACTGGCGCTTTGTTTGCGTTATGTGGACAAAAAGGGAGGTTAATAGAGCGATGTCTTGGTATTGTGCATGTTCAGGAGACAACTGCATTGTCGCTTAAATCTGGAATTGAATCTTTGCTAATGGAGCATTCATTGAACTTATCTAAAATTCGTGGGCAAGGATATGATGGGGCAAGTAATATGAGTGGTGAGATAAATGGTCTTAAAAGTTCAATTTTGAGGGAAAATCCATGTGCATACTACATTCATTGTTTTGCTCATCAACTTCAGTTAACACAAGTTGCGGTGTTGAAGCCAAAAATGACCTCTGTGGAGTTCGGGGTCCCAAAAGAGGGGTGACCGCGCACCTACTACCCTCAAGCGAACGATCTAGGTACAAGATTAGGAACACAAGGGACAGACCCAAGGTCTCAGCGTGGAGGACCCACCGCATACCCGGAAGACTAACAAACTCTTCCCCTTCCAAGCCAAAGGCTGAGCTAAGACACCTTCGGAGGGCGCTCTCGGCCGACCGGAATATCTATGGAGGATCTCGGGATCGACTCTCTCCTATCCAGATGTGTCTCCTTGGGTCTACACGAAATGCTCCTCACCCGCTCTACTAATGGCGCAAACTCGCCGAGCAATGCCACGACACGCTGCCCAAACTGGGCCACTAACAGCGTAATTCCGCTATTCTGACTGGCTGTCAACAGGCCATGAGGGGCTTCCCGGCAACTATACCTCGGGGCCCCCACAGGGCGAGCGGTTCACGAGAACACCGCCCGCCTAAAACGAGGAAGAAAGCTAGACATCCTCAGAGCATCACAGATATTAAAATAATATTACAGGAATATGAATTTCATACTTCAGCACGCAGGCCGGCAATATAAACAAAAAAGGCCTTCGAGGGCCGGCACAAGCTTGGGCTTAAGCCCGCTACTCCCCGTCTGGTACTGCAACACTTGTACGCCAACGTCTTGACAAGCGGCGGTCAGCTAAACGCCAGTTGGTTAACATAAGCTGGTCGAACATATTGCACGTACCCCTTTTTGGGGGCTATGGTGCGCATTCCCTGCAAATGGAAAATATACAACTTCCTCGGAGTCTTCTCCGGGAACTCCAGAACATCACCAATCCGGCTCACACGTCCGGATGGGCTTCACACAGCATGCTTAAACCCGTACTCATGCTTCCGGGTGCTAACACAGTTAATAGCGGGGACGTACACATCAACCCGTCGGAGAACTCCCTTCCTCCACCCGTTGGTGGAAAGGGGCTTCCATGCAAATATGGAAACTGAGGGCTTCACCTGCCCAAGTAGAAATTTCGTTACCCTTGACGCGTGTTTGGCGGAGCCGCACTGAAATATCCGCAAGAGGCCCGACGTCTAGTGGACGTAGCTGTTGTCCTCGCGCGGATCCGACCCTTACTCGAGGGTTGGAGGTTCCCGTCGATTTCTCCTTCATGGCTGAGCCTCTTCATGGTCGATCGTACTCCGAGTAACATCGAGGAATTCGATTCCGGCCTCCACGACTTCAGGCGGTGTCGGGGAAGCTGATCCCGACTGGCCTAGCTCCAAACGGCGCCGGGGGAGGAGCTCCCGGCCGACCCTGCTGTAGGCGGCACCGGGAGAGGAGCTCCCGGCCGGCCTTGCTGTAGGCGGCGCCGGGAAAGGAGCTCCCGGCCGGCCTTGCTGTAGGCGGCGCCGGGAGAGGAGCTCCCGGCCGGCCTTGCTGTAGGCGGCGCCGGGAGAGGAGCTCCCGGCCGGCCTTGCTGTAGGCGGCGCCGGGAGAGGAGCTCCCGGGCGGCCTTGTTTTGCCCTTGACGGCGGCAATGAAGAGAGGGGGGAAAGGGGCGGCTCGAGCTGCACCCCTAATGGCGGCGGTCTAGACAGGAAGATGATCGGGGAGGGGCAGGGTTGTGCTGCTCCAGACCGAGAGAGGGAGAGGTAGAGAGATGCAGGGGGCTCCTTGCTGAGGCGGCTGCCGGAGAGAGAGATCGGGGCGCGGGTTGCTGCTATAGACGGCCAGAGGGAGTGAGATGGGGGGAGGCGGGCGGCGGCGGCTGGCCTCCAGGTCCACGGGCTAGGGTTTCTCCTTATTCATTTCTCCCCTGCTTTTATATTTTTCTTTCTCCTCATTTTCTCTGATGTGTTGTCCCCTCCTCCCCCGAACCCTCCCCCCTGCTGCTCCTTTTTTTTATTTGCTGCTCGTACCCCCACTTCCCCCGAACCCTCCCCCCTGCTCTTTTGTTATATATCAATAAAACTTATATATATATAATAATAATAATATATATATATTATATATATATATAATATAATATAATATAATATATATTATAATCCTACGCAAATAAAACCTCCGCACACGAGGACCCGCACGTCTTCGAACGGGGCTGCACCAAAGCGCCGCTCATAGCACGTCCCAAGCGCGCCACTTGGGGAGGATCCCGCTCGACGGGATACGGGGTTGTACATGCGGTTCCTAAGATTAATGATGACTGCCAATAGTTTTTTGAAGCAATTGCAACTTTATTAAATGTGATTGGAGTGTCTTGTAAGCGACATGAAATGCTTAGAGAAAATCAAGTTCAAAAGGTTGTCAGGGCACTAGAAGATGGTGAATTAAAAACTGGATCAGGTTTGAATCAAGAGCGTCGTTTGAGTCGGCCTGGAGACACTCGTTGGGGATCACATCACAGAACATTATTGCATATTATTTCATTATATCCTAATATGGTCGCTACACTTTTGACAATTGGGAAGAGTAAAGCAAATGATCGAGTGAAGGCACAGGGTGTGTTGTTTGCATTGGAATCATTTGAATTTGTGTTAATGTTTCACGTAATGACCACTATATTTGGGTACACTCATGAGTTAAATCTAGCTCTTCAAAGAAAGGATCAAGACATTGTTAATGCAATGTCTTTTGTTAGTTTGACAAAAAAACAATTGCAAACCTTAAGAGATGATGGATGTGACACATTATTAAATAAGATCTTGTTTTTTGCGGCAAACATAAGATTCATATTCCCAATATGGATGATCAATATACACCTCGAGGAAGATCAAGACGGTTTGTTGAAGACTACACAAATTTGCATCATTATCGAGTACAAATATTCTTAAAAGTCATCGATCTACAACTACAAGAGCTTAACAATCGGTTTGAGGAAGTAAGCATGAAGTTGCTTCATTGTATGGCTTGCTTAAATCCAATTAACTCGTTTGATAGTTTTGACAAGCAAAAAGTGATAAGACTTGCGGAGTTTTATCCTAGTGATTTTTCAAGTTTGGAGATGTTTAATTTAGATTTTCAGCTCGACAACTTCATTGTCGACATGAGAAGCGATGAGAGATTTTTTGATTTGAAGGATCTTGGTCATCTCTCCACGAAGCTTGTTGAAACTGGTAAACATATTGTTTATCAACCGATCTACAAGCTTTTGAAGTTTGCATTAATTCTTCCGGTGGCTACTGTAAGTGTAGAAAGAGTGTTCTCAGACATGAACTACGTCAAGAACAAGTTGCGCAACAGTATAGGCGATCAAATGTTGAATGAGTGTTTAGTTACTTTTATTGAGAGAGATGCATTTTTGAAAATCTGTGACGATGATGTTATCGATCGTTTTCAAAAAATGAAGACTCGTCGTGGACAAATGTAATTTTCTTATGTAATTTTGTATTTTCTGATTTGGTGAATTAAATATAATTTTGTATGAATTTGTAATGTCAAAAAATTTATATTATCTTGTTGTTTCATTTAAAAAAAATGTGTGCCCCCCATTGCAAAATTCCTGGATCCGTCACTGGTTGTGATGGTGTAGGAAAAAGCTTTATTCTCACCATCATCTTTATTTTAGGTTGTTTGGATGAGGTGCTTTTTTAAAAAAAGGTCTTTTGGGGGATTTTTGGGCAGCTGGTCCAACAAGTCTTTCTAAATACTACTTGTCCAACTTTCAATTTTTCCTCTTTTATTTGAGGATTTAAGAAATAAAGTGACGCCCAAATCATTTGCAATTTATCATTATTCTTTCTCATCGTTAACCTTTTGTAACTTGCTTATTTAAAATTTATATAATATCTATTTGATAATGACTAACATAAAATACTTTATTATTATTATTGTTATTGAAAAGCTAGAAAATTATTATTAAAAGACGTTCTTCCAAACAGAAAATTTAAAAATATTTTTTAAAAAACACTTACATAAAAATTTTTCAAACAATTTAATTTTTTTTAAAACAATTTTCTTAACAGCACTAACGCCACAACTAATTTATCATCACTATTTTTTTCACCGTCACCGCTGCCCCAAAACAAAGTCTTGATCTCTTAAGATTTATATAATATTTACTTAGCTATGTGATAAATAATTAGCATAAAATGTTTTATAATTATTTTAAAAGAAAATAACTACTATTAAAAATTTATTTTTCAAAATAGAAAAATGAAAAATTACTTTTGAAAAACACTTAAATAGAGATTTTTCAAAAAATTTACATTGTTGTTCAAAACAACTTTCTAAATAATATAGAGTTTTTTGTTCGAACATAAATAAAGATTTTCTAAATAATTTACATTGTTGTTCAAAACAACTTTCTAAATAATATAGAATTTTTTGTTCGAACATAAATTTCATGTGTGGTCACTTCCAAATTTTAGAATTAGGCCGCGTTTGGAGTAGTGATTTTGGAAACATCACTTTATTTTAGGTTGTTTGGATAAGAGGCTTTTTCAAAAGAGCTTTTTTAAGAAAGGTCTTTTGGGAGATTTTTGGGCAGCCTGCTCAAACAAGACTTTCTAAATACTATGTCTAACTTTCAATTTTTCTCTTTTATTTGAGGATTTAAGAAATAATGTGCCGCCTCAATAATTCGCAATTTGTCATTATTCTTTCTCATCATTAACCTTTTGTAACTTGCTTATTTAGAATTTATATAATATCTACTTGATAATGACTATCATAAAATACTTTATTATTATTATTACTACTACTGTTATTATTGAGAAGCTAGAAAATTATTATCAAAAGACATTCTTCTAAACAGAAAAATGTAAAATATTTTTTGAAACATACTTCAATAAAAAGTTTTCAAACAATCTATATTTAATTCAAAACAGTTTTCTGAATAGCTCAAATTACATTCACTATTTTTTTTCACTGTCACCGTTGTCCCCAAACAAAGCCTTGATCTCTTAAAATTTATATAATATTTACTTATCTATCCGATAAATAATTAGTATTAAATGTTGTATTATTATTTAAAAAGTAAACAATTATTATTAAAGAAATGAAAAAAAATACTTTTGAAAAACACTTAGAAAGAGATTTTTCAAATAATTTATATTGTCATCAATACAACTTTCTGAATAACTCTAATGTCGTCGCTGGACCACAACTTTTTCCATTGTTATCATCACCTCAAAAAAAACCTTAAACAGTCTAATACAACAATATGGAACCTGAAAGAATGATGTGTTTACCAAAGATATGTGAATAATCTCCCCACGCGACACACCAAAAAGTTACAGTGGGCTCGAAGACTGAGCGTCGGGGAGCTAGGGTACTTCATAAGTGAGGAGAAGAGATTCCGAAGATGCTTCTATCCATCAACTCAATATGTGGGCTATAAAAATGAAGATTAAAATACATTACGGATCCATTTGACATGACGTTTTTGTTGAACACATCAAATTGTTTAACTTACCTTGCCAATCCAATCTTACTAAACCAAGTGTCGCCAACAATGGTTCCATGTGAGTAAGGCCCTGTTTGGGGAGTAAAGATACGGTCCACTCGGCGGACCATTCTTTAGGTCTCCACAAATCAGAAAGAGGAAAAACTTGTAATTTTATAAGGTCCGCAGTGCACAGTAAATCCGTGCACCAAAACCCCACCTGCTCGCACATTTTAATTGACCGAGCGGACCTTCCTTCAGGTCCGCTCGGCGGACCAAAAAATTTCTCCTGTTTGGGCGGGCAGCCAACCTGCTTAGTGGTGGGAAAGGGAGGGTCTTTTAACTGCATAAGCAGGCTTGCTCTCCTTGAAGTCCAAAATCATCTTCTAAATTTATTTGTAAAATTATTAGACATCACTTACAAATGAATCCAATTAATAGTATTTGATATTTTGCCCGTTCGAAAATACAATGTATACTACAAAGAATAAATGTTAAGTTAGTTTAAAAATATGTTTATGATTTTTTATTCACACACAAAATAACAACTAAAATAGAATAATCAATAATAAGATCATGACTCACTTTTAGACCCAATTTATAAAGAATCTGCATAACATTCCAACCAATCTACAGCTCTGTTTGTTTTGGAGGAAAACGCCAACGCCAAGAAAAATGTTTGGTAAAACTACTTCATTCCCATGCACTTCAAAAAGTTATTTTTTGACCTTCAATACCAAAGCTTCCCCCTCCCTCTATTCCCAACGCTCCCGCCGAAACTATATATTTTCAAACATTAGTCAAACATTTCCCAACTACACATAAAACATCCAATTAACAAAAAAATATGTTCCGTGTATTACATTTAACATCTGATTAATTGTGCGCCTGTTCTTTACCTGTACATGCCACAAAGAAAAGAGGAATATTTTTGTTATGAAAACAAAAAAATATATATGCATTAATCTTATAAAGTCAGGATTCAGTATTGGTTCCATTTTTTCTACATTTTAGCAGCACACTAAACATACAATTTAATAAAAATAGTAAAATAAATTAACCTACCAAAAGAACCACTTTTTCTTTGCAGAATTTCCCTCGGATCCACCGATCATTTCAGTTTTCCTCTGAGAAATTCCTTGAGTCAACGATTCCAACCGCCTCCTGCATGAATCATGCATTATAGAGGAACGAAGATCAGTGTAATTAATGAAGTTGAATCACTATTTGAGAAGTGGAACAAGCATCTCCTTTAAGCCACGTTTTACTTCAAATTCTATAAATTTATGAAATAATAATATGCAGACCAACTTCGGCTGTGTGCCATCAGCTCAATTTCATAATAGTTATGTGCAGGACTAGGCGTATACGGATTCACAACTTCCTATAATTTTTAATTTGACCTGCATTTATCTTGTACTGCACATAATCAAAAATAACATACATATAACATCACTCTAAATTTAAAGGGACGGTCATTTAGTGTGACCTCTCCTGTAAGTTTGCACAATTACAGATTTATAGAAAGGACCTCTATTTTTCAAAATCAACAATGCCTCAGTTCTTCGTTTACATTGTTAAAATACATGCGCACAGCAAAAAAAACCCAGGACGGGTCCTCTGAGAGGGTTATTTGGTATGTGTATGTTAACAATGCAAATTTAGAGGAGATTTTTTGTAATTATTTCTTAATTTAAAATTAAAGTGATTTTTCTATTAAAATATGATTAAAAGGAATATTTGAGATCTTTTATTATATAAAAATCACATAAAAAAAGATGCAACCGTCCACATTGCTGCCAGCTCCCTAGTGGTTGCATAAATCTATCTCTACCCACATCACAGTTATCTCAACCATCACCTCCTCACCACTTGCTCCACATAAGCAGGCATCTACAATCCACAACTTTCCAATTCGTCATATTTAAAGTGATACACGCATAGCCCTCTGTTATGGTTCAATTCTAAAAGGGGCTCAGCACAGCTTCAATCACTAACAATTCAAGTAAAATCACACAAGCAATTGATTAATGAAAATCAATAGACTCAGGCAATTCAACTAGCATTGATCAATCCTAAGAGATAAATCTCTGAATCAACGATCGTCCCGTGGTGGAATGGTGGAACGGTTCCTGGCACTCGTGGTATTAAGCGGGAAAGGAAAACATAAGAACCGATGAGGTTCAATCAGAAAAACTACACCCTCCTCACCAACGTTTCCCGCTATTTATACAGTTAGAGGTTGGTGAATTTACAAAATTACCCTGGGACGTTACTTTTAAATTTTGCCGCCTTCTCGCCCAACTCAGCCGGCTTCAGCCTTCTGCACCGCACGCGTCAACACGTCATTCTGAATGTAACACCCTCCTCCTAGGGCTCCTTGGATCTCTATCTTGCCTTCTTACAGTCTCGTGGTTTATTATTCTCTTCTGAAAATGAAATCCTCCTCAACCTTCTGTGCACAAAAAAGTTTAATGGAGCCAACTATCTTTTGTTAACGAAGGCATTTCATTTTCTTGTTCTCATGATTTTTTTTTACCATTTTGATGCTACTCCAACAAAAGATGACACTATGAAAATTTGGAGACGGTAAGTAGCATTTCTTGTGACCAAGACAACAACATCAACATTCAAGATTTTATAGTGGGGTCGGCTATATGGATCCTTTGTCATCATTATGCCCTATCTTTGGTCCCTGTAGAAAAACGTCTAGAATATTTGGGAATAACAAAAAATTCTTTATTAATTCTTTTTCATATCTAAATACAAGTATGAGTACACTTATATAGGGAGAGAAAGAGAGAAAAATCCTCATTCAAAATGTGGGACTAATACATAAGGAGGAAGAGGGCCTTTGATAAGCCTTTCTTTGGGCCTTTACAGGATTTTCTTCTAACACTCCCCCGCAAGCTAGAGCGTACAAGTTACAAGCACCCAGCTTGGACAAGAACTAGTGAAATAAAATACGAGGTAAGACCCTCGTGAGAAGATCGGCAACTTGATCAGTAGCCAGAAGATGTTTCAACTCCAACTTCTTCATTTGAATTTTTTCCGGAATGAAGTGACAGTCAATTTCAATGTGTTTCGTTCGTTCATGGAAAACAGGATTTTTAACTATGTATAGCCGCTTGACTGTCACAGAGTAAGGTAGCTGGTGAGAAAAGTTTGACACCCAAATCACCTAAGAGACTTTCTAGCCATGTGAACTCAGATACAACAGATGTCATTGAATGGTAGTCGGCTTCGGCCGAAGAGCAAGCAAACACAGATTATTTTTTGATGTGTCAGGTAACAAGGTGACCTCTGAAGTATGTACAGAATCCGCTAGTGGAACGTCAATCATCCAATAAGCCAGCATAATAGCATCTGAATACGCAACCAACATTGGAGTAAAAGAGGAAGAGGTATTGTATACCAACCCTTGACCAGGGGCTGTTTTCAAATATCTTAGGATGCATTCAACAGCCTGCAGGTGAGACATCCGTGGAGAATGCAGAAATCGGCTGACAACCCCAGCAGCAAAAGAGATGTCTGGTCTTGTGACTGTAAGATACATTAATTTTCAACAAGATGTCGATAGTATTCAGGATTTAGAAGAAGAAGATCGATGTCAGAGGCATGGGCACAAAGCTTGTGATTGACATCCATAGGAGTATCAATTGGCTTACATCCAAAGTAGTCAATATCCTGAAAAAGGTCGAGACAGCACTTTCGCTGAGATAAGACAAGGCTATCAGGACGTCTTGCGATCTCTAGGCAAAGGAAATATCAAAGATTCCCCAGATCTTTTGTTTAAAAAATAGAATTCAGGTGTTGCTTGATCATTTTTATTCTCATTGATTCATCTCTCGTGATTAGGATGTCATCAACATAAACTAAGAGAAGAACAGTATCTGTTGTTTGATGTCGAGTAAATAGAGAGAAATCCGTCAAGCTCCGAGTAAATCCAACTTCACGGACAACCCTACTGAATTTATCAAATCATGCCCGAGGAGAATGTTTGAGACCATAAATCGACTTCTTGGGGTGACAAATTTGGGGGTCCCCCGTGGTCAGTGGCGGAACTAGAATATTTGTCTTGCCCGGGCACCAATAGAAATTTAAGTATAAGTCATCAACATAAGTCTTTCTCTCTTTAAACTAGCTAATCAAGTATCTGTTGTTTGATACTCGAGTAAATCACAAAAAAGATGTCATTCATTGTGAATTTATCCGTCATTGCTGATTCCGAGTATAAAGGCTTCCAACAATTGACAACCCTGGCTAAGAATTTATCAAATCTGCCCGAGGAGAATGAGACCATAAATCTAATAGCACTTCTTGGGGAATGACAAATTTGGGGGTCCCCCGTGGTCAGTGGCGGAACTAGAATATACCAATAGAAATTTAAGTATAAGTAATAATAAAATTTCATAATGGTCTTTCTCTTCTTTAAAACTATTGCTAATCAATTATGCAAAAAAATGTCATTCATTGTGCATTTATGCTGATTGCTGATTCCTAATAGGAGTATAGGCTTGAGGCATTACAATTGAGATAATGGCTAAGTACTTTACAATCACCTAAAAACAAGAGATTGGTATGATTATGAGATTAAAATCATATTTCTAATAGCAGAATAAATTGTCATTCAATACCTCATGGCCAATTGTAAATTGCCTCCTTAACTAAATGTATAAGCAAGGCATTACATCGATATCTCACTCAAAGGGTGATATCACCATCAAGAGATTGGTAGATTGATGCTACAATCTAACCTCTATTTAGTAAGATCATTGTCATTCAAGTCACCTGCCTAGTTGACAAGGATGGAAATGGGGCAAAGAGATAAGCAAATGAAAGGCTCACTGCCATGTTTTTCTCTCGTTTTCGGACTCTTGTGCGACTAAAGCTGCGGTGATGCTTCGCCTCGCGCCGACCAGAGGAGAATGAATCAATATTTCAGCACCATCGCGGTCGAACTCATGGAAGCATATGGATTTCTGCAGCATCGGGATGAATCAAGATTTCGCAGCATCTGGGAGCCGGCGAATGCCGAAGGAACCCCTCACATTTTTTCGCGATTTTTATCCCACGTGCCCGAGCGTGTCTCTACGTGGGTCCGCCCATGGTCTCAAACCCGGGAGATTGTTGCGTGTAGGCAATTTCTTGTAGGTCGTCATTGAGAAAGGCATTCTTGATATCCAGTTGAAGTAAAAGTCATTGTCGATGTACAACCAAGGAGAGAAGGACACGAACCGTGTTGAGTTTGGCAACTGGAGAGAAAGTTTCCTCATAATCGAGGTCGTGTTGTTGAGTAAACCCACGAGCCATAAGACGGGTCGAGCCTTGAGACGGTTAATTGACCCATAAGGAGCATGCTTGATCACAAAAACCCATTTACATCCAACACAACTCTATCCGGGAGGAAGAGAAACCAGATCTCATGTTTGATTAGCCCAGAGGGCAGTCATTTCTTCTTTCATGACCGCCCACCAACCCGAATGTTCGAGAACCTCCTGCACAAAGTTACGTACAAATATGAAGGATAATTAAGTATCAAAGTGTTGAAGCGTCTGGGATAGGCGATGGAAGGCTACATAATTCGTCATGGGATGACGTGTGGAGGCAGGAGCCGGATCAATAGGTCGCATGGAGCCAGAGGTTGAAGGTGACTGCGGCGGGGCAGTGGAGCTAGAAGGACGACGAGTATAGACACGAATAAGAGGTGGCTTGTGCGGACTGGGAATCGGGTTTGGAAGGAGTGGTGGTAGGGGAGACGTAACTGGGATGACAGGTCGTGGTAATAACGATGGTGGAAGCAGGGGGGTGGAGTAGAGCAAAAGAGTTATCTCCCAGAAAGGTTACATCAGCAGAGACAATCACCTTGCGGGTGGTGGGAGAATAGCGCACATACCCTTTCTGAGTACGGGAATAACCAACGAACACATGTTTGGTTGCCCGAGGAGCGAACTTGTCAGTGGAAGGCCAAGCACATGAACATAACAGGTACAATCAAATATTTGAGACGTGAGAGGAAGATTTAAGGAGAAGAGAGACTAAACGACTAAATACGGATACAGTTGAGGAGACAGGAGGGTAGACGGTTGATGAGATAACATGTCAATATCAAAGTGCTAGTAAGCTTTGTGTACCTGCATTTGAATCATGAGAGAGAGAGCAACATCAAGAAGATGTCTATTTTTGCGCTCAGCCACACCATTCAGTTGGGGAGTATAAGCATACGAGGTCTGATGAATGAGCTCAAACTCAGAGCAAAGATTATCAAATGCATGACTAGTGTATTCACAAACATTATCAGTTCAGAGTGTTTTAATGGTGTAGGAAAATTGTGTGCGAGTCTCAAGAATAAAAGCCTGGAACACATGTGTAAGCTCAAAGCGATCACGAAATATAACCATGTCATACGAGAATAATAATCAATAAAAGTGATAAAATAACGATAACCAGACAGACTAGCTATTTTGTATGGACCCCAAACATCATAATGTATTAAATCAAAAGGAATAACGCTCCAAGTACAATGAGGAGGGAAAGATGAACTATGGTGTTGGGGGTCGGAAAAGGCAGCTATGAGGAAGAGAGGAAGAGAGGAGGAGAGGGAGAGAGAGAGAGAGAAGGGATTTAAGGTTTAGAGAAGAAAGAGAAAACACATTCATTCCAAGATGAAAAAAATATAGGGCTTACGCGTCCTCTTATAGCGATGAGGAGCGAATGCAAAAGAAAATTCAGAAATCAGGAAATACAAAAATACTTAAAATGACACAAGCAAATAAAACTACAAATAAAACGTCTCAAGCAAAAGAAGCAACCAATAAATCAATAATTATCTTCTGCGTTAATTGTGGAGCCACCTGATATATGCGCCCGGCGCGTGTAAACTTTCCAAGAAGCCTCGTCGTCGTGTTGCTCCGTAGCAATGTCGCCATCTGAAAAATGTAGGCAGTAGTTAGGAAACTGGCAGCGAAAATCATCTCGGGGCAGCCATGTCGCGTCCGAGTCGGGTCGGTTGGTCCAAGCCACAAAGACCTCCTCTGATGTACGGTCACCCGGGGTGCGGCATATCTGATCGAGGACCAAGGCGGGGTAGTATGGTGCCTCTCCTGCGAGGTCGTGGTCGGCCAGAATGTGATTTGTTGGGGCGTGTTCGCCCACTACACGTCGTAGCTGTGAGGCATGGAAAATCAGATGAATGTGGCTCCCGGCTGGAAGGCGAAGGCGGTAGGCGACTGCCCCTATACGGGCGAGGACGTCGAAAGGCCCGAAGAAACGAGGTGCCAGTTTCGGACAAGGTCGGCGGGCCACCAAGAGCTGTCGGTGGGGGTGGAGTTTGACGAAAACCTTCTCTCTTACCTCGAAGGAGAAGTTCCGACGTTTCCTGTTGGCGAAGGAAACCATCTTCTGTTGAACCCGATGTAAGTGGTGCTTCAAATGATCTAGAATGGTGTCCCTGTCACGGAGGAAGGTGGCCAAGCTCTCCACCTGGAATTCCCCTAGAAGGTGGCGGACAATAGACGGAGGAGGGCGACCGTAAACAGCCCCGAATAGTGTAGTACCGGCCGCCTGAGGGTAGGCGGTATTATATGACTATTCGGCCCAACTGCGAGGTTGTTCCCCCACGAAGCAGCGGAGGTATGTCTCCATACACCGGTTGAGGACCTCCGATTGACCGTCTGTCTGCAAATGGTATGTCGTGCTCATGCGGAGATGGGTGCCCTGTAAGCGGAACAGTGTGGTCCAAAAAGTACTCGGGAAGAGCGGATCGCGGTCGATCACGATGGACCGAGGAAACCCGTAGAGGAGAACAACCCCTTGGATGAAGCTGTAGGCGACTGTGGCAGCCGTTTAAGGGTGGCGGAGGGGAATGAAATGAGCACACTTCGAGAGGCGATCCACCACGACCAGAATGCAGTCATGTCCCTATGATCGGGGCAGTCGTGTGATGAAATCCATGGCGACGTCATCCCAAATACGATCTGGGATCGGGAGGGGCTGAAGTAGACCACCCGGAAACATGATCTCGTACTTGTCCTTATGGCAGGTGAGGCAGGCGGCCACGAAGGTCTTGACCTGTCAGAACATGTGAGGCCAATAAAGTGAGGCGACCAGCCGTCAGTATGTCCGGTAAGCCCCGGCGTGTCCTCCAGTGGGTGAAGCATGAAACTCAACTAACAACAGAGGAATGCTCGGGGAGGAGGGGCGAGTACGAGGTGACCCTTGAAGAGTAGGTGGTCGTCAACCAAGGAGTATGGTGGGTGGGTCGTGGAGTCTGCGAGGAGTGCTATTTGTATCCCGTTGAGCGCTGGATCGGCTTCTACTTCACGTTGAAGGGTAACCGCATCCTCCCAGACCGGGGGGGGAGATAGCCGCGAGTATGGCGTTGCGCGGGAGGGCGTCGGCCACGCGATTCGACTTCCCTGACCGAAACTCGATGCTTAAGTCGTAGCCTAGTAGCTTGGCCACCCATACTTGTTGAGCGGGCGTAGCAATCTTCTGTTGTAATAGGTAGCGAAGGCAATGGTGGTCGGTGCGGACCACAAACCGCCGGCCCAGGAGGTAAGGTCGCCAATGCTGAACAGCGAGGACGAGGCCCATGAGCTCGTACTCGTAAGTGGAGCGGCTGCGGACCGTGTCCGAAAAGGCGCGGCTAAAATAGGTCACGCGGCGGCCGGCCTGCATCAATACGACTCTCACGCTGATGCCTGACGCATTTGTTGGGTTTCTCTATGAGGATGGCACAACACTTGTGCACGCAGCGGAAAAGTAAAAACATCAAGAAAACCCAAAAGAGATGGGATCGGGCCATGGTAGTTGAATCAAGAAGTTAACATACAACTAGGCAAAAATTACCTCGGTGGCGTTGAGTCACAACTCAACGGAGATGCTCCAAGCTTCGTGTTCCTGCTGGTGGCGAGTTCTACGTGGAATGATGTCCACGTCTCTGCAGAAATCCACACGAGCGGGAGAACACCGATCTTTCCGTCGCACGGAAAATCGGGAAGGAGAAAGACCGCACCTTGCTTTCCCACGGACTGCTAGGTCCGCGCCAGGGATAGCAACACCAGCGACGATCGCCGGAGAGGAGGAAGTCGACGGAGCGAGCACGGCGGCGGCGGAACACTTCCGTCGGCGGCGGGATTCGAGATCGGCAGAACGAGCGAACGGCGGAACACTTCCGTCGGCTTCGATTCGATCAGCACGCACAGATCTTGTTTCCCGAAAACCCTAAGTGTCCTTTTATACCAAGGACATAAATAGACTTAGGAACATCGCTATCCGCAGACCACCCAGAAATTTAGGGTTCCAGAATCGGTGAGTATCAATCGGCGAGAATCGGCGACGATCGGCGAGAATCGGCGACGATCGGCGAGAATCACCTAGCAGATTCGGCGAGAATCAGTCGGCGAGTATCACCTAGGATCGGCGAGAATCAGTCGGCGAGAATCACAATCGGCGAGAATCAGATTTCGACGATTCACGTCGAACGTGGGTCGACGATTCACGTCGATCGGCGAGAATCAGAGTACCAATCCTCGACGATTCTCGTCGACCCTCGGTCGACTATTCTTACCAATCCTTCAAGGCAACATTTGCCCAACCCGACGATCCTTTAAGGCAACACTTTGCTCATAACTTCATTCAGGTCGGTGATTGGTAACATTTACCAACACAGTCAATCATCTAACTTCTCCACATCTTTTATGTGCGACCCTGCAGGCTCATATCGCGTTGGCAGTGAGATTACATGTTTGACCACTTCTAGATCACCATGGTAACTCCAACAGATTCGCACTTGATCTTGAAAGTATCAAACCAAAAAAAACCTCACAAACAATGAGCGGCATCTAGCAATGCATCATTGCTCCCAAGCAATAAGAGTTTATAACTCATAAGCATTTATGACCAATGTATCAGCGTTGTTTTTGTCCTTTTGTCCCTTACATCCGGAAAGAACTAGAGGCATGGACCGTGTCACCCTCGTGATAGCTCAATCCAAGCTTCTTGATCCAGGACGGACTTCCAGAGAATGGTGAGTCCAATATCACATATTGACTCAACCAAGCATGGTCATGCATTTCTCAGTCCAGTTCCATCAAGGGGCCCATGGATGCAACTCCTGTCATACAGAAGGACAAATCTCATATCTGCTCACACACAAACACTCAAATGATTCGTAACATGCCCAACAACCACCCTTATCATCAACCTTTCTCAAGGAAGACTTTAGATGGCATCAAAGCACGCTCTTCCTCACTTGATGAATGCTGTGACTTCAGGTCAAAGGAGCACAACACCATTGTCAATTGAGACCTACTCGTGACACGATTGGATGACAATCCACAGAGTAGCCTCAGGTTGGATTTGTCCAGTACAACTTGTTCACTATCAAGTACCCACGAGATGACTTGATATCACAATATCATGACCTGTGAGAACCGGTCATCAGTCAACGCACGTGCTAGTCTTTACGTACCATCATCACCCTTAGTTTCTATGATGATACTCGACCAGGGACCTTTCAAGAATGAAGCTTCAAATAAATCATAGGCTCTCACATTCAAGTCACGTACTTGATGTCCCATGGAAGCGAACATTCTAAGGGTATCTATTATGTTAACATTTAACTATCATATAGAAAAGCTCATAATAAAAGAACTTGTCATTAATTGTAAGAGAAAAACTAGGTACATTGTTCATCATATGAACAAACAGCCAACAAAATACATGTTTACATGCAATCTACAAGATTCTCACTAGAGTTGATCATTTAGGTATCGTATACCCATCGATCTAGTATGACCATCATGTTTTCTCTGCGCGAGAGGCTTTGTCAGTGGATCCGCAATATTCTCCTCAGTCGGCACTCTGCAAATGTTTACATCTCCTCGTTCGACAATCTCACGAATAAGATGAAACCGCCGAAGTATATGCTTGGAGCGTTGATGGGATCTAAGTTCCTTAGATTGTGCAATTGCACCATTGTTATCACAGTAGAGAACTACGGGACCAACAATGCTAGGAACTACATCAAGCTCGCCGATGAATTTCCTAATCCATACAGCCTCCTTCGCCGCATTAGCTGCGGCGATATACTCGGCCTCTGTTGTAGAATCAGCAACTGTCTCTTGCTTGTAACTCTTCCAGCTCACAGCTCCTCCATTCAGGCAAAACACAAAACCTGACTGAGACTTGGAGTCATCTCTATCAGTTTGGAAGCTAGCATCCGTGTAACCACTTACAACGAGCTTTTCCTCTCCACCATACACCAAGAACATATCCTTAGTCCTTCTCAAGTACTTCAGGACATTCTTGACTGCAATCCAGTGACACTCACCGGGGTCTGACTGATACCTGCTAGTCATGCTCAAAGCAAAGGAGACGTCGGGTCGAGTACATAACATCGCGTACATGATTGATCCAATTGCCGAAGCATATGGAATCAACTTCATGCGGTCCTTATCTTCACAAGACTTTGGACACTGGTCCTTAGATAGATTCACACCATGAGACATGGGCAAAAATCCTTTCTTGGAGTCAAGCATGTTGAACCGCTTCACACATTTCGATGTACGTACTCTGGGTCAAACCCAGCACTTCTTCGATCTATCTCTATAGATCTTAATACCGAGTATATAAGTCGCTTCACTCAATCCTCATTGAAAAGCAGTTCCCTAGGTTTGTTTTAACAACTTTCATGGTAGGAATGTCATTCTCAATCAACATATGTCATCTACATACAATATCAGAAAGACAACATGCTCCCACTGATTCGCTTGTAAACACAAGGCTCATCTTCATTCTTGATGAAACCAAACTCTTTGATTTTCTCATCAAAACGAAGATTCCAACTTCGAGAGCCCTGTTTCAGTCCATATATGGATTTATTCAGCTTGCATATTTTAAGTGGCTTCATCTGGGGATAACAAAACCCTCGGGTTGTGTCATATACACTTTTCTCAAGGAGATTTCCATTAAGGAAAGCCGTGTTTGACATCCATCTGTCAGATCTCGTAGTCCAATACGCAGCAACAGCAAGCAATATCCTTATGGACTTTACCATGGCAACAGGGGAAAGGTCTCATCATAGTCAATACCATGAATTTGCTTGAAAACCCTTAGCCACCAGTCGCCCTTTGAATGTTTGTACATTCTCATCCATGTCGTCTTCTTCTTGAAGACTCACTTGCACCCTATGGGTCGTACCCTTCAGGTGGTTCCACCAAGTTCCAAACTTGGTTTGCATACATGGAGTCCATTTCGGACTTCATAGCCTCAAGCCATTTGTCGGAGTCCGGTCCATTCATAGCCTCTTGGTAGGTTGATGGTTGATCATCATGATCCATAAGCAACACATTACCTATTTGAGACACGAGAAATCCATATCTCTAGGCTCATACCTCGGTCTACCAGATCTACGTAGGGACTTGTGTTACTTGAGCAGGTTCTCTAGCTACAACATCTGTAGTCCTGTCTCAGAATCCAATCCGGTTCATTCACTACATGTGGTTCTTGAACTTCTTCAAGCTCTACCTTTTCAGTTTTTTCTTGATAAGAACTCTTTCTCCAAAAAGACACCAGTCCTTGCGACAAACACTTTGCCCTCAGACGGTAGGTAAAAGTAATACCCTTTTGTTTCCTTAGGATATCCCACCAGATACATTTATCCGATTTGGGTTCCAGCTTGTCAGGCATTTGACGTCTCACGTATGCCTCACAGCCCCAAATTTTAATGAAACGACATACTAGGACGCTTCCCAGTCCCATATCTCATATGGTGTTTCAGAACCGTTTTTGTTGGAGCGCGATTCAATGCATGCAGCAGTCTCTAAAGCCAAACCCCCAAAAGGAAACAGGCAAGTCTGCATGACCATCATCGAACGTACCATGTCTAACAGTGTACGATTTCTCCTCTCAGACACACCATTACGTTGTGGTGTTCTAGGTGAGTGAGCTGTGATACAATACCACACTCTTTCAGATGATCACGGAACTCATGACTCAGGTATTCGCCACCTCGATCAGATCGGAGTGCTTTAACCTTTTACCCAACTGGTTTTCTACTTCATTCTTGAAACTCTTGAACTTTTCAAAAGTCTCGGATTTGCACTTCATAAGATCACATATCCGTATCTACTGAAAATCATCAGTAAATGTAACCAAGTATAAATACTCACCTCTAGCCATGGAACTCATGGGTCCGCATACATCACTATGTACAACACCCAAGAGATCCTCAGCCCTCTCAGTATAACCAGTGAAAGGAGCTTTAGTCATCTTGCCTAACAAACAGATTCGCATCGCTCAATGATTCATATCAAATGAAGTCCAAAAATTTCATCTCTATGAGCTTGGATATGCGCTTCTCGTTTATATGGCTCAAACGACAATGCCAGAGAAATGTAGGGTTCGAGTTCGAGTCATTGTTTCCAGTCTTTTATTATTTTCTAATTACAGATCAGATGGTTCAAGTTCAAAACAAAATTATCATTAAACAATTGTGCTACAGCATAACAAACATCATCTAAATATAGAAAACAGTTGTTTCTAATTGTAAAAGAATTCTAATCATGTCCAAACATGAAATAGATATAATGTTTTTTAGTTATGACCGAAACCAAATAACAATTATCTAGTTCTATTACAAGCTCACTGGGCAAAGAAAGATGGTAAACCCTACGGCTACAGCAGCAACTTGCTCCATTGCCGACGCGGAGGTCCACCTCCCCTTTACTCAGCAATCTTCTCCTCCAGTTCCTGCACATTTGTACAAATGTGAGAACCACATCCGGTATCCAATACTCAAGATGAAGGAGCAGAAAGGTTTATCTCTATAACGTGAATATTTGAAGCGGAAGTCATAACTCCCTTCATTTTCTGCAGACCTTCAATGTACGAAGGACGTTCCTCCGCCAATGACCAGCCTTACCACTGTGGTGGCATTTCCCTTCCTTCACCGTGCTTTTCCTTTTCATCAGTGCAAAGACTTGGGCTCAAGATATGACTTAGGTCCCACCTCGTCTTCTTAAGCTCTTTTGCCTTGCCCTTGCCCTTATGCACATCAGTATGGGGCTGGCAGGCTTGGCCTTTTCATATTGATTTCGGCAGTTCTCAACATGCCTAGGAGTTCGGGCAGTGTCTTGTCTTTTCATTCATGTTGTAGTTCAAGACAAACTGCTCATAACTGTCTGACAACGATTGTAGGATCAGATCTGTGGCCAACTCTTGACCAAGAGGAAAACCCAACCTTTCAAGGTTCTCTATATACTCAATCATCTTGAGTACGTGAGTCACTACTGAGTCTCGAACTCCCATCTTGCACTGAAACAACGCTTTGTGATGTCGAACCTTTCTTGACGAGCCTGCCCTTGAAACATTTTCTTGAGATGCACGTCAATCTCCTTGCACCCCATGTTCTCATGTTGCTTCTGAAGCTCAGAGTTCATAGTGGCAAGCTAAGGCATTCGACATCTACAGCATCGTCAGTATACTTCTTATAAGAACTCTTCTCAGCACGGGAAGAGTTCCCGGTCGGCACTCGGGGGCTTCTTCTTCCAAGACATAGAGCTTTCGCTCTTGCCTGAGAAAATTCTCAGGTTCCTGTACCAGTCCATGTAGTTAGTCCCACTGAGCTTATCCTTCTCAAGGATGGCTCTCAGAGACAACGTGGAGTGTGGAAACACTTGCATGAAATTCTACAAGAATTTATGCAGAATAAAATCAGTACCAAAATTTCAAATACAATTTATTTTTAATTTGGACTTCAATTAAAACACTCCCACTATTTTATTCGAAATGATAGCCCTCACTAACAATTCGGAGAGTTCATGCGAGCTACTCTTTTAGTGGACAAGATCCGTATTTCACCAACACAATGAGTCAGCTTTGGCTTTCCTCTCACGATGCGGTTATTTAGGTAGGCAACGCTTGCCAATTGCATTCTCATGCAATTCTTGTATGGTTGGTGAATAACTCTTTACTCGAATCCATCATATGGTGCATGCCAACTCTATGCCTCTAGGCACTCAACCTTTGAGGTCACCTAGTTAAGTTGGACCCGATGTCGACAGTGGGATATCACAATTATCCGCTCGCACCCTTACCAAGATAGATTAATGCACCTTGCTTTGGCAAGCCCACACTTCATCGATCGAGGCAGGAAGAGTGGTCATCCATCGGAAGGCATCCGAACACTAATATTTGATGAAGGGATTTTAATTATAGGTTAACAGTTAACCATGATCAACATTTGATCAATGTGCACATCCAAGGAAAAACAATTTTTCTAAAACCAAATGCATCCCTTATGTGCACAAACTGACACCATCAACATTTGATAGAAGGAAGGGATAAATCTGAACATCCGGAAACTTCCAAATCCTCAGATTTACATGCATTGGACAAAGGCAAAGACAACTCAACTTAAAGCTAGACAAGCTCATCTCTTTATGTTGGATTCAAAATCCAAAACAAAACCGAGGGATGGTTACTGCTAAGGAGAATACAATTTCTAACAATTAGAAATTACCACGAAATCCCAAACGTTCTTGGCGGGGTACCAAGACTAAATCTAGACATTTAGAACACTTCTAAATCCCTAGGTTTACACGCACTGGAATAACAAAACTTCCAATACAACAATCATGGCCGAAATCTGGCTCTGATACCACTGTTGGGTTTCTCTATGAGGATGGCACAACACTTGTGCACGCAGCGGAAAAGTAAAAACATCAAGAAAACCCAACAGTGGTATCAGAGCCAGGTTTCGGCCATGATTGTTGTATTGGAAGTTTTGTTATTCCAGTGCGTGTAAACCTAGGGATTTAGAAGTGTTCTAAATGTCTAGATTTAGTCTTGGTACCCCGCCAAGAACGTCTGGGATTTCGTGGTAATTTCTAATTGTTAGAAATTGTAGTCTCCTTAGCAGTAACCATCCCTCGGTTTTGTTTTGGATTTTGATACTTTCAAGATCAAGTGGGAGTCTGTTGGAGTTACCATGGTGATATAGAAGTGGTCAAACATGTAATCTCACTGCCAACGCGATATGAGCCTGCAGGGTCGCACATAAGAGATGTGGAGAAGTTGGATGATTGACTGTGTTGGTAAAGGTTACCAATCACCGACCTGAATGGGGTTATGGGCAAGGTGTTGCCTTAAAGGATCGTCGGGTTGGGCAAATGAGATTACATGTTTGACCACTTCTAGATCACCATGGTAACTCCAACAGCATCGCACTCCACGATGAAGGGCTGAGAGAAATCTGGCATGGCTGACACCGGGGCACAAACGAACACCTGTTGTAGAGCGGTAAAAGTGGCGGAGGCCGCCGCCATCCCCTCGAAAGGGCCTTCGACTGACTTCTTTAGTAGCTTGGTGAGGGGACGGGCCAACATGTCGTATCACTGGATGAACCGGCGGTAGTACCCGGTCAATCCCAAGAATCCCAGGACATCGCGGAGAGAGGATGGCGTCGGCCACTGAAGGGCGGCCTCGATCTTGTTGCTGTCTATGGCGACTGCCGCAACAGAGATGGTGTGTCCCAGATAACACACCTCTGGAACCCCAAAGGAACACTTTGTTGAGTGGAGCTTTAGGTGGTGGCATCGTAGAGTATCCAATGTCTGGCGGACGTGTTGGATGTGCTCCTGTCAAGAAGAACTGTAGACCAATATGTCATCAAAAAAAACAAGTACGTGATGACGAAGTATCAGGCGAAAAATGTCGTTCATCATGGCCTGAAAAGTGGTCGGTGAGTTGGTCAGGCCGAAATGCATAACCAGGAATTCATAGTGGTCGTCATGGGTCCGGAAAGCCGTCTTGGCGACGTCGGTCGGTCGTACGCGAATCTGGTGGTAGCCGGCACGGAGGTCCAGCTTGGTGAAGAAGGTCGCGTCGTGGAGTTCGTCCAAAAGCTTCTGAATCACTGGAATCAGATACTTGTCTGGGACGGTGGCTTTGTTGAGTTCCTGATAGTCCATGCAGAAGCGCCAACTGTCGTCTTTTTCCCTGACCAACAGGATCGGGCTGGAAAAGGGGCTGGCACTGGGGCGGATGAGACCTCCCATCAACATATCGCGTACCAGCCTCTCGATCTCGCCCTTTTGCACATGCCTGTAACGGTATGGTCGGACCGAGACTGCTGATGTACAACCCCGTATTCGCGGAGAGTGGACCCAAAATAAGGCAAACCCGTTTTTAAGCTTTTTTGGAGATTTTGAACTCTCGGTGGCCAATTTTGGCTCTGGCTTGGAACATACTATTAGGGGGAGGAAGAATTGGCTCCCCCCAATGGCCCCTCTGTTGGGAGGGCGGGTGCGGCAAGTTGGCTAGCACCCGCCCTGGCCGGTTGAGTCTGTGGTAGGGGCAGGCGAGGCTGCCGCGGCCTGGCGCTCGCCCGAGCGGCCTGCTCGCGGGCGAGGCGGCCAGCGGCCTGGCGCTCGCCCGAGCGGCCTGCTCGCGGGCGAGGCGGCCGCGGCCTGGCGCTCGCCCGAGCGGCTGCTCGCGGGCGAGGCGGCCGGCGGCCGGTCTCGCCCGAGCGGCCTGCTCGCGGGCGGGGCGGCCGCGGCCTGGCGCTCGCCCGAGCGGCCTGCTCGCGGGCGAGGCTGCCAGCGGCCTGGCGCTCGCCGAGCGGCCTGCTCGCGGGCGAGGCGGCCGCGGCCCTGGCGCTCGCCCGAGCGGCCTGCTCGCGGGCGAGGCGGCCGGCGGCCGGTCTCGCCCGAGCGGCCTGCTCGCGGGCGAGGCGGCCGCGGCCTGTGCGCTCGCCCGCGAGCGGCCTGCTCGCGGGCGAGGCGGCCGGCGGGCCGGGTCTCGCCCGAGCGCTGCTCGCGGCCTGGCGCTCGCCAGGCGGCTCTCCTGGGCCTGACGGCGGCCTGGGGCCGTCTCGGGTACTTGGGGCGGGGTGTTGCGGCGTGCTTTTACCGCTGTGCCCTTGGAGGCGTGTTTACCGCTCTGCCCCCGTGTGGGCGTTTCCTATTGGCCCAAGGCTTTTTGGGCGTTAGGGGTATTTTTGTCATTTTACCCCCAGGACTTGGAAAAACTATAAATAGACCCCTGGTGCCTTGGAAGAGGATCTTTTTCTTAGTTTTTCCCTCCCTAGCTTCTCTGGTAGAGTTGAGAGAGCTCTCAAGGACACCCTAGCTCGAGCATTGGCTAGGGAGGGAAGTGCTCAGGTAGCCTTCCGGGTGTGAGGTGGGACCTCCGCGCTAGAGCCGAGGGTCTGTTCCTAGTTTCCCAAGTCTTCGGTCTGTGACGTCTCTTGAGTGTAGTAGGTGTGAGGTCACCCTTCCCCAAGGGTCGAACTCCACAGAGGACCAAGTTTTTGGTTTCAACATTTTGGTGCGGTGAGCGTGGAGAGTGACCGCACGAAGATCTCGGGAGAGGTCATGACGGGAGGTCAAGGAGGTAGTGACGATCTCGGCGAGCTCCCCCCCAGGACCCTTTGTGGGGAGGCAAGAGTTCATGGCCTCCATCCAGGCATCATGGAGATGCTGCGAAGCATTGCTCCTCAGGGTGGCGGCTCCACCCGACCCCCCAGGAGCTAGCTCCCCCCCTCGACGAGTCGACTCCCAGGGGTCTAGGCGAGATGACCCCAGCGGGGGGAGAAGGAAGTGCACCAGGAAGAAGGCCAGGGAAGGAGAGGATGGGCGATGGGGTCGAGCGAGACCTCACGGCCGGGAGCTGTTCTCCAGCCCGGCGAGTGCCAACCTTCAAGGCGAGCAGGTCGCGCGAGTGGAGGTGGCAAGACCACCCCTTAGGGGGTCACCCTCAGCGAGCTGATCATCTCAGCTCCCGTTCCCGAGGGGTTCAGAGAGCCAGACATGCTTACTATTCCGGGAGAAGGATGACCCTGTTCAGCATCTGCAGTGGTTCGAGGATGCCGTCTCCATCAGACCAATGACGGACGCCTTCAAGTGTCGCCTCTTTGCGATCACGTTGAAGGAGAAGGCAAGGGACTGGTTCCATCAACTCCCTCCAAGGGTCGATCTATGGCTTCGAGGATCTGAGCCGAAGCTTCAGCTTCGCTTCTCCACCTCCAAGAAGCGGAAGAGGAGTCCTGAGTCCATCTTCTTGATAAGGCAGGGGGTGAGGAGTCGCTGGCCCGCTATGTAGACAGGTTCCAAGAGGAGATCTTGGAGGTCCAGGAGATGCCAGGGTATGCTCTCCAGATGGCCTTCACCGTTGGGCTGAAGGAGGCTTCTTCAAGATGAGCTTGACCCGAAGGCCCCCCTTTCCTTCGAGGAGCTGATGGAAAGGGCGGCGGAGGAGATTGCCATGGAGGCAGCCAACCGATTTGTCAAGAGGTTGGAAAAGTTGACGGAGGTGGAGTCAAAGGAGCAGGGTGGCTCAAGCATCAGGAAGGAAGAAGAAGAGAGGAGCAGAGAGCTCAGGGGTTCCAAGGACAGGAGGGTCCGGAACCAGGCTGGGGAGGCAGCAGGGAGGCTTGCTCAAGGCCGGGAAGAGCTCTCATCCAAGGAGGGGGGAACTTTCATGGGGGCCAAGGGAGTATAACTTCCAGAGGCAGGCCCCAAGGCAACTCTTACCCCCGCCGCAGCAAGCCTTGGCAATAGGAGGGGGAAGAGGTAACAGGAGAAGGAGCGCGCAGCCCCGCCGAAGAGGGGAGAAAGAGCGCTGAGTTACTGCGACTTCCCACAGGTGGAGGGGCACGCACGGCTACCTGCCCCGAATTCTTGGAAGTGAGGGGGGCGAGAGGCCTGCCCAGCCACAGCCGCCGGTACGAGTAGAAGAGGTTCTACCCGGAGAAGAAGGGGGTGATGATATATGCGAGGACCGGGTCGACGGGAAACCCGAGGTAGCATAGGAGTGATCCACGGTGGAGTGGGGGGTTGAGGCCACTCGGAAGGCTAGCCTCCATGTCATGTACCGGAGAAGCGTCGCCTCAACTCAACACCCAGTCCGCCCCAGAGGAGAAGATCACCTTCTCGGTGAAGGACCTGCCAGATCATGAGGATCCGTTCTGCGATGCGCTGGTCATCAGACGGCCATCGAAGGCTACACCGTCTCCCGGATCTTGTTGACAACGGAAGCTCGTCAACGTCATTTTCAAGAAGGCGTTTTGATGAGATGAAAGTAGAGCCAAGGAGGGTGTTGGCCTCGGATGGACCCCTGTTCGGATTCTCAGGGGAGAGGAAGGAGGTCGAGGGTGGAGTGGGGCCTCCAGTAAATTGGGAGGAGTCTCGAGGAACTGCGGTTCGTCATTGTTGACGCTCCAAGCAGCTACAGCGCCATCTTCGGAAGACCCTCATCAGCGCCTTCCGTTGCGTGCCGTCTTCATTCCACCAATGCCTCAAGTTCAGCTCAGGGGGGATCCAGGTCAGAGTCAAGGGAGACTCAAGGATGGCAAGGCAGTGCTACGTCACGGGCGTCAACACTCTGGATGGCCAGCATTGGCCGCAAGGAGATGGAGAAATCATGGAGAGCCTGAGCAGGATGGAAGTGTCGGCGAGCAGGAAGCGGATGGCGGACACCGGGCCCAGACCCCTGAAGAAGCCTCGTCCCGGTAGAGTCCTGTATTCTTCTTATGTTGTATTGAGTCCAGCCCCCGACCAGCTGAGTCGGGGGGGTCATGTAACCATCTTTTTTCCCCGTTGAGGATGTAGGATTTGGTATGGGTTTGATTGTGTAGCCCAAGTCCTTAGCTCCGATGACGATTCCCCGCCAGGCTCCCACTAGCTGGCTGGGTAGGTTGATCTCTCGTGGTAGCCAAGTCCTTTGCTCCGATGATGATTCCGCCACCAGGCTCCCACTAGCTGGCTGGGTAGGTTGATCTCTCGTGGTAGCCCAAGTCCTTTGCTCCGATGATGATTCCGCGCCAGGCTCCACTAGCTGGCTGGGTAGGTTGATCTCTCGTGTAGCCCAAGTCCTTTGCTCCGATGATGATTCCGCCGCCAGGTCCCACTAGCTGGCTGGGTAGGTTGATCTCTCGTGTAGCTCAAGTCCTTAGCTCCGATGACGATTCCGCCGCCAGGCTCCCACTAGCTGGCTGGGTAGGTTGATCTCTCGTGGTAGCCCAAGTCCTTTGCTCCGATGATGATTCCGCCGCCAGGCCCCACTAGCTGGCTGGGTTAGGTTGATCTCTCGTGGTAGCCGAGTCCTTGCTCGATGATGATCCGCCGCCAGGCTCCCACTAGCTGGCTGGGTAGGTGATCTCTCGTGGTTAGCTCAAGTCCTTAGCTCCGATGATGATTCCACGCCGCCAGGCTCCCACTAGCTGGCTGGGTAGATTGATTTCTCGTGGTAGCTCAAGTCCTTAGCTCCGATGACGATTCCGCCGCCAGGCTCCACTAGCTGGCTGGGTAGGTTGATCTCTCGTGGTAGCCCAAGTCCTTTGCTCCGATGATGATTCCGCCGCCAGGCTCCCACTAGCTGGCTGGGTAGGTTGATCTCTCGTGGTAGCCAAGTCCTTGCTCCGATGATGATTCCGCCGCCAGGCTCCTGGCTGGTCCCACTAGCTCTGTAGTAGGTTGATCTCGTGGTAGCCCAAGTCCTTTGCTCCGATGATGATTCCGCCTCAGGCTCCACTAGCTGGCTGGGTAGTTGATCTCTCGTGGTAGCTCAAGTCCTTAGCTCCGATGACGATTCCGCCGCCAGGCTCCCACTAGCTGGCTGGGTAGGTTGATCTCTCGTGGTAGCCCAAGTCCTTAGCTCCGATGACGATCCGCCGCCAGGCTCCACTAGCTGGCTGGGTAGGTTGATCTCTCGTGGTAGCCCAAGCCTTTGACCCGATGATGATTCCGCTGCCAGGCTCCCACTAGCTGGCAGGGTCGGTGGTATCTCTCGTGGAAGTAAGTCCTTTGCTCAGAGATGATTCCGCTGCCAGGCTCCCACTAGCTGGCAGGGTCGGTGGTACCTCTCGTGGAGAGTAGGTGCTTGCACCCGAGGTCGTCTCGTCAACCCAGACTCCATTAGCTGGCTTGACAGGTGACCCTCGGGAGGCTAAGTGTTTTCACCAGAGGAGGTCTCGCCACCCAGGCTCCTCCATAGCTGGCATGGCAGGTGACCCCAAGGGAAGTTTACACTCCGCGAATACGTTGGGTTGGATGTTTCTCCGAGCTTGTGCCAACCTCGAAAAGAGCGGGATTGTGTACAACCCGTATTCGCGGAGAGTGGACCCAAAATAAGGCAAACCGTTTTTAAGCTTTTTTGGAGATTTTGAACTCTCGGTGGCCAATTTTTGGCTCTGGCTTGGAACATACTATTAGGGGGAGGAAGAATTGGCTCCCCCCAATGGCCCCTCTGTTGGGAGGGCGGGTGCGGCAAGTTGGCTAGCACCCGCCCTGGCCGGTTGAGTCTGTGGTAGGGGCAGGCGAGGCTGCCGCGGCCTGGCGCTCGCCGAGCGGCCTGCTCGCGGGCGAGGCGGCCAGCGGCCTGGCGCTCGCCCGAGCGGCCTGCTCGCGGGCGAGGCGGTCGCGGCCTGGCGCTCGCCCGAGCGGCCTGCTCGCGGGCGAGGCGGCCGGCGGGCCGGTCTCGCCCGAGCGGCCCTGCTCGCGGGCGGGGCGGCCGCGGCCTGGCGCTCGCCCGAGCGGACTGCCGCGGCGAGGCTGCCAGCGGCCTGGCGCCTCGCCCGAGCGGCTGTCGCCGGCGAGGCGGCCGCGGCCTGGCGCTCGCCCGAGCGGCCTGCTCGCGGGCGAGGCGGCCGGCGGCCGGTCTCGCCCGAGCGGCCTGCTCGCGGGCGAGGCGGCGGCGGCCTGGCGCTCGCCGCGAGCGCCTGCTCGCGGGCGAGGCGGGCCGGCGGCCGGTCTGCCCGAGCGGCCTGCTCGCGGCCTGTGGGCGCTCGCCCGGGCGGCCTGCTCGCGGCCTGAACCGGCCTGGGCCGTCTCGGGTACTTGGGGGCGGGGTGGCGGCGTGCTTTACCGCTGTGGCCTTGATGCGTTTTACCGCTCTCCCCCGGCGTGGCGTTTCCCTATTGGCCAAGGCTTTTTGGGGTAGGGGTATTTTGGTCATTTTTACCCCCAGGACTTGGAAAAAAACTATTAAATAGACCCCTTGGGTGCCTTGAGAGGATCTTCTTTCTTGTTTTTCTCCTCCCCTAGCTTCTTCGTGTAGAGTTGAGAGAGCTCTCCAAGACACCCTAGCTCGAGCATTGGCTAGGAGGGAAGTGCTCAGGAGGCCTTCCGGGTGTGAGGTGGGACCTCCGCGCTAGAGCCGAGGGTCTGTTCCTAGTTTCCCAAGTCTTCGGTCTGTGGACGTTCTCTTGAGTGTAGTAGGTGTGAGGTCACCCCTTCCCAAGGGTCGAACTCCACAGAGACCAAGTTTTTTGGTTTCGGACAGCTGACACGCCGCGCTGAAGAGGTACGGCATGATCGTGCGATAGAGCTGGTGGCAACCCAGATGGTGCATCAAAGAGATCCGCAAACTCGGATAGGAGAGCCTAAAGGTCCGGAGGTAGTGTTGAGGCTAGTGGCGTGGCGCCCGAGATGGGCCAAAGCCAAGCCGAAAAATCAACGTCCGCAGTCAGCTGAATCACGCGGACAGAGAAGGGGGAGCGAAGTAGCACGGCGTCTCCCACAAGGCAACACTCCCGACCGTTCTGGAGGAAATGCATCGTCATAGTCCCTCAGTTGATTCGTACGTCGCCCAACATGCAAAGCCGCGGAACTCCCAGAATGGCGTCGATCCCGCCAAGGCCGAAGATGTACAAGTCTGTCGTCACCGAGTAAGGGCCCATTGAAAGGGAGACGGCCGGACAACAGCCCTGGATTGAGCGGCGGCGACCATCGCCTAGACTGACAGTGAAATCTGGAGAAGGTTCCATTGGAAGATGTACCTGCTAGGCCAGATGAGATGAAAGAAAATTATGACTCGCCACGCTGTCCACCATGATAACAATGTGGCGGCCACCCAACTTGCCCGCCAATTTCATGGTTTGGGGGCCTGAAATGCCGCCCACAGAAAAACATTGAAGCTCCAAATGGTGAAAGGTCTGCGTCAGCGGTGGCCTCTATGGTGTCCTCTGTCGTGATCTCAAGATCTTCAAAGTCCGTCAAAGTTATCTCGGGCTCGAATTCGCCGATGATGGCAGGAAACTCCTTGACCGTGCAAACATGGGTAGGGGAATTGGGCTGGCGGCAGCGGAAACACAGCCCTTTGCGGCAAAGATCGTCGAACTCGCGGTTGGAGAACCGCTGAGGCGGGGCTAGACGGCTTGGCCTTGCAACCGGAGGGGGCCGAAGGGCTCCGGGGTAGTAGTCCTCCATGGTCGACCGCCTGGCGGAGGCCCGCCTAAAATCGGCAGGGGGCGAGGTGACAAATCCACTTCCACAAGGCGGGCCATGTCGAGGGCCTCAGAAATCGTCCGGGGGTGGTGGGTGCGGAGCCGGTACAAGATGTTGGGCTGAAGGCCCTGCATAAAGAAGTCAAGATAGTGATCTGGTGGTAGGCCAGGAACATAGGTGACGAGAGCCACGAACTCATCGATGTAGTCATCCGGCGCACCGAATTGTCGTACTCCACACAGTCTTTCGATGGGGGAGCCAGAATAACGGTTGTCGTAGAAACGGATCATTTTCTGCTTGATTTCTGACCAGGAGATGGTCGCGTTGGTCTGGCGGAGCCATCGGGCCGAGTGGAGGGCTGAGCCGTCAAGTCCCACAATGGCGGTAAAGACCTTGTCCTGCTCGAGTGTGAGGTGGAGATCAAAGTACTGTTCTGCCTTGGCGATCCCCCCAATCGGGTCTACCCCGGCGAATGTGGGGAGGTCCAATGCAAGGGCTGGGCGGTCGGGGACAAAAAAGATGTCGCGTCCCCGATGTGTGGAAGTGGTGCCGCCCCGAGGATTGACGTGTCGGTGGCCGGGCACGCAGATTCGCTAGCGGAGGAGGCCGCAGGAGGTTGCAACGCATCAAACTTTGTGTGGATGGCAAGCAAGGAGGCCGCGATGGACTCCTAAGTACTGACACAGCGTAGGAGGGCCTCGTTGGCGTCCTCCGATGGGGCCTCGGCGGTGGAGCGGGTGTTACAGCGCCATGGCCACGAAAGGACGAGCGACATCAGTGGCGCGGCGCGACGCGGGTTGCACGGGCGGCAGCGGACTGGACAGCGCTGCGGAGGCACGACGCGGACGTGCGGGCTTGGATGGCAGAATTAACCGGCGGCCAGCGACGGGCGGAGCGGCAAGTCGGACCAGTTGTTGGGGGTCGGAAAAGGCGGCAACAAGGAAGAGACGAAGAGAGGAGGAGAGGGGAGAGAGAGAGAGAGAAGGGATTTAAGGTTTAGAGAAGGAAGGGAAAACACACATTCATTCCAGGATGAAAAAAATACAGGGTTTACGTGTCCTCTTATAGCGATGAGGAGCGAATACAAAAGAAAATTCAGAAATTAGGAAATATAAAAATACTTAAAATGACACAAGCAAATAAGGCAACAAATAAAGCGTCTGAAACAACCAATAAATCACTAATTATCTTCAGCGTTAATTGTGGAGCCACCCGATATACGCGCCCGGCGAGTGTAAACTTTCCACGTAGGCTCGTCGTCGTGTAGCTCCGTAACAGAGGGTGTTTTCCCAAAATACATGAATCACAAGTAAGTGCTGGAAGAGGAACATCAGGAAGAGCTTTCTCGAGAACCTAAAGAGGATCATGTCCAAGACGCTGATGTCAGTCTGCAGAGGAGATGGGAGGAGAGAATGGTAGGAGAGACATCAAGAAGGTAAAGCTCGTTGTGCAGTCGTCTTTTACCAATGATACTCTGCGTCCGTCGATCCTGCATCATAAAAGAAGAAGCTATGAAGGTGACATAACAATCAAGATTGGTAGTGAAGTGACTAACAGAAAGTAAATTAAATGGAAAGCCCGGGGCATGAAGGTCCGATGGAGTGCCTGTCGGATGGCAGCGAGAGGTGCGGATGGTGGGGATACAAGAATTGTTAACCCTAGAAATGGTGGAGGTGAGAGAAGTTGAAATTCTAGAAGCCAGGGCGTGAGAAGAGAAGAGCTTGAGGGAGAGAAAGAGAGAGAACTTTGATATTTTCTTACATTTTCCTTGCATGACCCCAAAGGCTCTATATATATAGGCGTCAATGGCATAATCATAAATACCAACATATATCAAATATTAAAAACACTTAAACACTACGACGACTATGACTCAATATGATACGAACCCGAGAGGAATCCAGCAAGGGGAAGGGCCGGTGGAGGCGAGGAAGAGGAAGGAGGAGGGAACGAGAAGAAAACCTAGAGAGCAACCCCAAATTTCATACATCCAACCATAATGAAAAAAGAGTACAGCAAAACCTTTTATAGGTGTAGGGTGTGAATAATGAAAAGTAGCGTGAAAATAAAGCATACACAATTAAAATAACATAATGAATGCAAATAAAGTAATCAAATCGGTGGCGCGTCTTCGGCCTCTCCCCCTCCAGACGGACCCGTGATCAACTCCCTCCGCGTGCGGAATCGCCAAGGTGTCTCGTCGGCGTGTGCATGTCCCGTCGGTATGCGCAATCGTAACAATGTCATCGTTTGGAAAATATGTCTTGTCCCCAAGCTACTGGTCGGAGGGGTGGCGGCCGCAATGATCCTGGGGTGGCCACGTAGTTTCGGACTCTCGACGGTAAGTCCCCGCAACAGGGACCTCCTGCGAGTCGGAGTCCCCCTGAAGGTGGTAGCGGCAATCAAGTAGCTCAGCTGAGTAGTACGGCGACAACTGTCGTTTTTTCCGAACCAGAGAAGGCTGGGTTGGTGGCAATCCTGTCGGAGACTGGATGACGTCGGCGAGCGCAGTAAAAGGTTGTTGGTGGTCCGTCGAAAAAGGAAGAAACTCAATGGACGGGCCCGAGAAGGCCCGCAGCCCCGTAGAGAGGCCGACGTTCGTGGTCCGCTGAATCGCGCGGACGGAGATCAAAGAGGGTATGAGGGCAGAGTCACCGTCGAGGCGACATGGCTGGACATAGTCCCCCAATTGACGCATACATCGCCGAGCGTGCGGAGCCAAACCACTCTCAGAATGGCATCGAGGCCGCCTAAGCAGAATGTGTAGAAGTTTACGATCACGGAACATGACCCCACGAAGAGAGAGACGGCAGTGCAACGGCCCTGAGTCGGTCAGTGGCGCCCATCGCCCATATAGACCGCAACATCCGGAGAGGGAACTGAGGGAACAAAGTTGTTGCATCAGGTACTCCAAGATGAGGTTGTGGTTTGCCCCTGTGTTTACCATGATAATGATTGGGTGATCCCGCAGTGTGCCCGAGAGCTGCATGGTCTACTGACCGGAGATCCCTCCGTCGAGGTACGGGATAACTCGAGGCGGTGGAACGTAACCGCGATGGGATCGAAAGGTGTATCCCCCGCTGAGAGCTCCAGGTCCTTAAAGTTGGTCAGGGTCACCTCCGGATCAACGTCCCCAATGATGGCAAAGAACTCCTTCACGGCGCACACATGGTTGGGAGAGTAGGATTGGCGACAACGAAAAGAAAGACCCTTGATGCGAAGCTCATTGGAAACACTGTTTGAGATGCGCTGAGGGGGCGGTGGGAGCCCCAGTCGGTTTCCCAAGGTGGCGGATGCGATGGAGGAGCTGTGGTTGGTGGCTGCCATGGCAGCCTAGGCTGGTGGTGGTGGTCGGTCGTAGGAGCTGGTGGCCGAGGAAGGAGGTCGACTTCCACTAGCTGCGTCAAGTCCATGGCATCGGAGACTGTGCTGGGGTGGTGCGTGCGGAGACGAGAGCGAATATGTGGCAGTAGACTTTGCATGAAGAAACCCAGGTAATGATCTGGAGGTAGCCCGGGAACGTGGAAGACCAGGGCGATGAACTCATTGACATAGTCATTCAGGTCGGTCGTCTGGCAAACGCCGCAAAGACTCTCAAAAGTGGAGGAGCCGGAGTAGCTGGTGTCATACCGCCGGATCATCTTTTGCTTGAGCTCGGGCCAGGAGAGGCACGGGTTGGATTGGAGGAGCAACCGAGCCTAATGGAGGGCCGAGCCATCCAGGTCAACCACAGTTGGAGACGCCTTGTCGTGCCATGATGTGTAGTTGAGGTCGAATATTTTGCTCCGCTTTGGCAATCCAACCCAACGGGTCAATGCCGATAAAGTAGGGAATGTCGAGGGAGAGGGCGGATCGACCCGGAATTGGCGGAGTAGTCCCGGAGAAAATGGGCGGCGGCCCGACATCGAGGAGAGAGCCGCGGTCCGCGGTTGGGCCAGAGCCGGACGCGGTGGAGATGGCACGGCAGACGCCTGCAGGGAGTCAATCTTGGAGTGGAAGGTGAGGAGTGAGGTGTGCATGGAGGCTGCGAGTTGCAATTGAGCCTCCAAGCGGCGGCTTAGGGCTTCGGTGGATGCATGAGGAGGGAGATCGTTGGCGGAACGAGTGTTCGGGGTCATTCAACCGGCTACCTGGGGCACGACAGCAGGCAGTGCCGGGCGGAAGGCTGGGACAGCGGCGGAGGGAAAACAGAGGTGCTGTGGCGGAATTAGGCGCCGAGCGGAAGTTGCGGCGCACGGTGACGCGGAAAGGGGCGGTTGCAAGGGAAACCGACGCGGAAGCAGGACGCCGAACGATGGAGTAGTGGGAGTTGATCGGCGCAGACGGAAGCCGCACAGTGGTTGTGGGAGTGGAGTCGACGAGGGGCGAGTCGAAACGACACTAGAGGTGGGAGCGGACCGGGTTTGGCCTTTGCAACAGAGTTCGGAAAGCTACGGTCGTTGTTGCCTGTCGCTGGAAGCAACGGCAGGAAAAAATGGCATGGCTGCTGCAGGCGGCGGAGGAAAGCAGAACGGCGGTGGAGCGGAACGCGGAAGATGCCCGGATCGGCGGACAGCGGCGATAGGGTGGTCGGGGAACACGCGAAAACCAACGGAGGCTGTGGCGGATCGCGATGCAGGCGAAATGGAGGACACCCGATAGTAAAATCAGGGGGGGCCATGGCGGTCGCGAGTCAAATGGAAACGGGCGGCCGTGTGGAGAAAAGTTTTGAGGTTGATTAGCACTGGCGGCAGAACGGCGGGCGGTGAGGTAGGTCGGACCAAATTGATACGAAACCGAGAGAAATCCGGCAAGGGGGAGGGTCGGCGGAGGCGAGGAAGACGAAGGAGAGAACGAGAAGAAAACCGAGGGAGCAACCCTAAATTCCAAACATCCAAGCATAATGAAAAAAAAATACAGCGCAACCCTTTATAGGTGTTGGGTACGAATAATGAAAAGTAGCGTGAAAATAAAGCGTACACATAAATTAAAATAACATAACGATTGCAAATAGAGTAATCAAGTCGGCGGCACGTCTTCGGTCTCTCCCCCTCCAGACGGACCCGCCATCGTCTCCCTACGTGTGCGGACTCGCCACGGTGTCTCGCCATCGTGTGCGTGTAGCGTCGGTATGCGCAACTGTAACACAATACAACACGGCTTGATACAGTGACTTGACTCGACATATAAATAATAACAATAACATAATACAAGATAACTGATGGGGATCTGTAACACTCCATCCGTCCTTGAAATTGAGCATGCCCGTAAGCTCGAACTCCGCGTAGATGGTCGGATCATCAGGCATCTTGAACTCCCGCTAGAATAATGATTGATCGCGCGTAGCGGCAGCGGTGGCGACGACGAGTAGCCGCAGCACCGTTGGAAAGGCTGGCGGAGAAAGTAATGGCTTCGACGGGGTCAGTGAAGCACGGGCCGGCAGAAGAGGCGGCAATGAGGCAAATGGAAGCGGCAAGCCAGAGGGCAGCGGAGCAAAAGCCGGGAGAGAAGGCGGTGAGATGGTCGCAGGAGGCGGCAAGATAGGGGTCGTCGGAGCAAGAGCCGGGAGAGTAGATGGTGAGATGGCCGGAGGAGGCGACAAGGCAGGAGCCGACAGAGTAAGAATTGATAGAGACGGCGGCGAAATGACCGGGGTCGACAGAACGGGTGACCGCATAGGTGGCGAAAGCGGTGGAAGGACAACTGTTGTAGAGAGGAGTGCTACATCAGCGGGCGGCGGCGGCGACTGCACGAGGCGAGTTGGTGGCGGGGCAGACGAGGAAGTCGGGGTGGTCGAATAGCCACTGGCGAGGTGTGGAGAGACCCAGCATTCAGCAAGTGGGGTTTGGAGCACACGGTCGATTCGCGCTTTAAAACTCCCAAGCCGAGTGAATATTTGTGCAATGAGGTCTTCATTGTTCGTCATAATTCAATTGACGAAAGAATTAAGTAGTTAATCAGGAAGTTGATTAATTAATCAAAATTTTCAATCAACAGAATGGATAGCACAGGGCCCACTGCAGGATACGTGGTTCGATGGGACGGCAGTTCAGGAATGAGGGGCTCGAGGAGATATCGGACGGCTTGCTCGAGAAAGTAAGAGAAGACAGACTACGAGGGGAAGATGAGGATGAACTTGCAGGGCTTGATGAGTGGGGAAATCAAAAACAGAGGATTGTGTTATGGGTCAGATGAAGTGTGTTATGGGGAAATCAAAAACCCTCGCTGAGAGCTCCAGGTCCTCAAATTCCGTTAGGGTCACCTCCGGATCAACGTCGCCAATGATGGCAAAGAACTCCTTCACGGCGCACACATGGTTGGGAGAGTAGGGTTGGCGGCAACGAAAACAAAGACCCTTGTTGCGAAGCTCATTGTAAACACTGTTTGAGATGCGTTGAGGGGGCGGTGGGCACCCCAGCCGGTTTCCCAAGGCGGCGGCCGCGATGGAGCTGTGGTTGGTGGCCCCATGGAAGCCTATGTTGGCGGTGGTCGGTCGTAGGAGCAGGTGGCCGAGGAAGGAGGTCGACTTCCAGCAGTCGCGTCAAGTCCATGGCGTCGGAGACTGTGCTGGGTTGGTGCGTGCGGAGACGAGAGCGAATATGTTGCAGTAGACCTTGCATGAAGAAACCCAGGTAATGATCTGGAGGTAGCCCGGGAATGTGGGAGACCAGGGCTATGAACTCATTGACATAGTCATCCAGGTTGGTGGTCTGGCAAACGCCGCAAAGACTCTCAAAAGCGGAGGAGCCGGAGTAGCGGGTGTCATACCGTCGGATCATCTCTCGCTTGAGCTCGGGCCAGGAGAGGCACGGGTTGGATTGTATGAGCCACCGAGCCTAATGGATGGCCGAGCCATCCAAGTCAACCATAGTTGTAGACGCCTTGCCGTGCTATGACGTGTAGTTGAGGTCGAAATATTGTTCCGCTTTGGCGATCCAACCCATCAGGTCAATGCCGATAAACGAGGGAATGTCGAGGGAGAGGGCGGACCAACCCGGAATTGGCTGCGTAGTAGTCCCGGAGGAAATGGGCGGCGACCCGACATCGAGGAGAGAGTCGCGGTCCACTATTGGGCCAGAGCCGGACGCGGTGGAGACGGCACGTCAGACGCCTGCAGGGAGTCAATCTTGCAGTGGAAGGTGAGGAGTGAGGAGTGCATAGAGGCGGAGAGTTGCTATTGAGCCTCCAAGCGGCGGCTTAGGGCTTCGGTGGATGCATTACGAGGGAGATCGTTGGCGGAGCGAGTGTTCGGGGCCATTCCAGCGACTACTTGGGGCACGACAGTAGGCAGTGCCGGGCAGAAGTCTGGGACAGCGGCAGAGGGAAAACAGATGTATTGTGGCGGAATTAGGCGCCGAGAGGAAGTTGCGACGCACGGTGACGCGGAAAGGGGCGGTTACAAGGGAAACCGGCGCGGAAGCAGGACGCCGAACGATGGAGTAGTGGGAGTTGATCGGCGCAGACGGAAGCCGCACAGTGGTTGTGGGAGTGGAATCGACGAGGGGTGAGTCGAAACGACACTAGAGGTGGGAGCGGACCGGGTTTGGCCTTTGCAATAGAGTTCGGAAAGCTACGGTCTCCGTTGCCCGTCGCTGGAAGCAACGGAAGGAAAAATGGCCTGGCTGCTGCAGGCGGCGGAGGAAAGCAGAACGGCGATGGAGCAAAACACGGAAGATGCCCGGATCGGCGGACGGCAGCGATAGGGTGGCCGGGGAACACGCGATAACCAACGGAGGCTGTGGCGGATCGCGATGCAGGCGAAATGGAGGACACCCGATAGAAAATTCGGGGGGGCATGGCGGGCGCGAGTCAAACGGAAACGGGCGGCCGTGTGGTGAAAAGTTTTTAGGTTGATTAGCATCGGCGGCAGAACGGCGGGTGGTGAGGCAGGTCGGACCAAATTGATACGAAACCAAGAGAAATCCGGCAAGGGGGAGGGCCGGCGGAGGCGAGGAAGAGGAAGGAGGGAACGAGAAGAAAACCTAGGGAGCAACCCGAAATTCCAAACATCCAAGCATAATGAAAAAAAGTACGGCGCAACCCTTTATAGGTGCTGGGTACGAATAATGAAAAGTAGCGTGAAAATAAAGCATACACATAAATTAAAATAACATAACGAATGCAAATAGAGTAATCAAGTCGGCGGCACGTCTTCGGTCTCTCCCCCTCCAGACAGACCTGTCATCGTCTCCCTCCGTGTGCGGACTCGCCACGGTGTCTCGCCAGTGTGTGCGTGTAGCGTCGGTATGCGCAACCGTAACACAATACAACACGGCTCGATACAGTGACGCAACTCGACATATAAATAATAACAATAACATAATACAAGATAACTAATGGGGATATGTGACACTTCATCCATCCTTGAAATCGAGCAAGTCAGCAAGCTCGAACTCCGCGTAGATGGTCGGATCATCTGGTATCTTGATCTCCCGCTAGAATAATGATTGATCGCGAGTAGCGGCAGCGGTGCCGACGACAAGTAGTCGCAGCACCGTTGGAAAGGCGGCCGGAGAAAGTAATGGCTTCGACGGGGTCAGTGAAGCACGGGCCGACGGAAGAGGCGGCAATGAGGCAAATGGAAGCGGCAAGTCAGGGGCCAGCGGAGCAAGAGCCGGGAGAGAAGGCGGTGAGATGGTCGTAGGAGGCGGTAAGACAGGGGTCGTCAGAGCAAGAGCCGGGAGAGTAAATGGTGAGATGGCCGGAGGAGGCGACAATGCAGGAGCCGACGAAGTAAGAATTGATAGAGACGGCGGCGAGATGATCGGAGTCGGCAGAACGGGTGACCGCATAGGAGGCGAAAGCGGTGGAAGGACAACTGTCGTAGAGAGTGCTACATCAGCGGTCGTCGGCGGCGGGGGCGACTGTACGAGGTGAGTTGGTTGCAGGGCAGGCGAGGAAGTCGGGGTGGTTGAATAGCCACTGGCGAGGCGTGGAGAGACCCAGCATTCAACAAGTGGAGTTTGTAGCACGCGGTCGATTCGCGCTTTAAAACTCCCAAGCCGAGTGAATATTTGTGCAATTAGGCTTCATTGTTAGTCATAATTCAATTGACGAAAGAATTAATTAGTTAATCAAGAAGTTGACTAATTAATCAAAATTTTCAATCAACAGAATGGATAGCACAGGGCCCACTGCAGGATATGTGGTTCGATGGGACGGCAGTTCAGGAATGAGGGGCTCGAGGAGATATCAGACGGCTTGCTCGAGACGGCTTGCTCCAGACAGTAAGAGAAGACAGACTACGCGGGGAAGATGAGGATGAACTTGCAGGGCTTAATGAGTGGGGAAATAAAAAACAGAGGAGTGTGTTATGTGTCAGATGGAGTGACAAAGTAGCGTGAAGGCTTCGGTGAGCTTGACGACAGGGAATCGGTTTACCAGAGAAGGGTCGGCTTGAGGGTGGAGAAGCAGTGGTTGTTGACGTCGTAGAAGAAGAAGCAGTTGGTGGCTAGGTAGTTAGATGGGGTTCGGCGAGTTTGTTGAATTTTTTGAAGTGAAAGTGACGGTCTGACCGGGCAAACCGCACAGCTACATGTTGGTGATCTGATTGCTCAGGCCACGCGATCTGAAGTGGCGACTAGCCAGTTCGGCTAATGTTTCTGCAGTCAGCTTGTTCCCAAGATGTAACCGCGCGGATTGGTTGTCTATCCGCAGGAGTTGCAGACTCATATGGAGTACGCCAAGTCTGCCTGGTTGCGGACTCTTCTGGAGCTTGCCAGATCGGCATAGTCTTGTGTCTTTGGTCTTGTTCTCTGGTGGAGCGGTTTGGTGGAGACCGCAGAGATCGCTGGTTAGAGCGGTCTGGTTCTTGTATTCGATGGTGTTGTGTTCGCACCAGGGATTGTTGGAGGTGTGGACTTGGTTACAATTTGTACCAAGTCTGGTTGTGCTCAGTCTGAGAGTTCGCACGGGTAGCGCGGACTGCTTCTCTATCTGCCGAGTTCGGTAGCTTGACTGAGCCTGGTTTGTGCTCTAGTCGCGGGCTCGAAGTGTGCGGACTGGAGCAGTTTCCGTAGGGTGCTGCGGACTGGTTGTTGTATTCGCAGTGTCTGCAGGTGCGGCGGACTGGTCCTGGCTTTAAGGTGGTGATCAAGACGGAGAGGTTTTCTGTTCGGCCTTGTCGGGGCGACAAAGGCGGACTAATTTCGTATTCGTGCAGTGAGGACACGATTGTGATAGTTGTAAGAAGGGTGGTGATCTTATCGATTAGGGCGGCGGTCACACTCATCTTCGCGCCTATAAATAGGACCTCTGTCACATCATAAACAAATGAATGAATAGTAAGTTGAATTCGGGTGAAATTGTTGCGGTCTGTTTTTTGTATCCGCGCGGCTTGAGAAGTAAACCCGCTTGTTGTTGCAGATTGTGCGGCCAGCATTGAGAAACCAAGGACTTGGTTCTGACGATCAGTCAGGGATCAGTGCGGCTTGCGGTTAGCAATCGACGGTTTGCAGCAGATCGCGACTTGCGATCAGGCGGTCTTCTCATCAGCTAAATTTCCCCGTTCAATAAGGTTGTCCGCGTCTGGCGGTCTGTCTGTTCAGTTCGGCAGCAGCTGTTCACGGTGATCTGGCGGCTAGACAACATCGCGGTTAGGCGGCTTGCAGATTGCGTACAGAGTTCTTCAGCTTAGAATAACGGGGTGCCCGCACGGTTAGGTTGCGGTTTGGCGACTTGACGGTTTCAGCGAACTCCTTAGTTCAGTTCGGCAGAGTGGGCGGTAACTGGTTCTGTCCGCCCGGATAGTTTTTGACTTGTATGGTTTTGCTTCCATCGAGTACATTGGTGTATCATGTCTCGATATGTATGTCTCGTATTATAAAGAAGTTTAATAGTATAAGATTTGTTTGTTCCTTCATTTGCATCTGGTTTATTTGGCTTAGTTTGGTTGAGTGTTCATGCGACCTGATTTTCGTTTTCTGCTCATTACAAATTTTTACATGGTAACAGAGGGAACAGAAGTTTGAGCAATGTCAACCATCAAGTTTGCTCCTTGCTTTTTGGAGTTAAGTGGACCAGTGGTGTTGCAATAGAAGGTAGTTTTGCAAGAGGTCTTGGAATTGAACTCTTGACGCCGACCATCTTCAAGAAGTGGAGGTCGTGCATGCAGAGTTATCTTCTGGGCGAGGACCTTTGAGAGGTCGTTTGCGGAAACGAAAGGCAAGAGTTTACTGTTGTCACTGGTAATGCTAAAGCGGTGAGAGCTTGGAGAAGGACAAACACTAAGCTGGAGTTTACTCTTAAGCGGACTATCTCACCGGAGCTCTTTGACCACATCACTGGATGTTGGTCAGCTACTGAGATTTTGACTTCGCTTAATGAGTTGTTCAATAAGAAGAATGTAGCGCGGCTACAATTCTTGGAGAATGAGTTGGCCAGAGCCACTCAGGGTGATCTATCCACCTCTACATTCTTCCTGAAGATGAAGAACATATATGCTGAAATTTCAGCATTGGACACTGATGAGCCAATTTCAGAAGCGAAGCTTAAGAGGCACATAATTCGCGGATTGCGGAAGTAGTATGTTACTATGTTGTCTTCGTTACTTTTGTTCAAGGTTGGGTCACTCAGTCATCATTGCTTGAGCTGGAGAACCTGCTGGCTTCGCAGGAAAGTCTAGCAAGACAGATGGCTGGAGTTACTATCTCTGGAAGAGATAGTGAGGCGCTCCTCTCAGGAAAGAAGAAGAGGTGAGACAAGAAGAAGAAGAAGACGTATGCTGGCAATGGTCCTTCTACTTCATATAGCAAGAGAAGAGTCAGTCTTCTAAGAGGGATTGGAAGAAGAAGGAAGGGTCAAGGTGCTACAGATGCAATCTGCCTAGTCACTTCAAGAAGGACTGCAAAGTCAAACTTTAGTCAGGGCATGCTGCATGTAAAGAAGAAGTTGGTTCCAAAATTGAGGAAGGAGGATGGGGAAATGCATTCATGACAAGCACGTATTTCCGTACTTTGTCTACCATCAACTACTAAGATGACTGGATCGTGGACACAGGGTATGGTGACTGTGGTCATCACCTCACCGGGGATGAGTCAAATTTCTCTTCTCTGTAGGCGTACTCAGGTAATGAAGCAATTATTATTCTGATGATACTGTTCATGCAGTCGAGAAGGAAGGCGTCATTTCTTTGGGCAGCGATAAGGGTCCACTCATCTTGAAGAGTGTTTATCATGTGTCGGGCATGAAGAAGAATCTTTTCTCATTGACCAACGCGGTGTATGCGGGTTATCACATTTTGTTCGGCCCGACAGAAGTGAAATTTCTCTGCAATGTGTCAGCGGTGAAGGCTAACGTTGCTCATATTGGGAGAAGAGTAAAGAATTTATTAGTGTTATCAACAAGTTCCAATGTTGATCGGATGAGAGCCAATGATAGTGTGCTATCTGGCACGAGAGGCTGGGACATGTCGAGATGGACAAGTTGAAAGTTATGACGGTAAGGAGCCTGGTGAAAGGTTTGTCAAGATTGTCATTCTTCGGCGACGGTCATGTCTGTGCGGGGTGAGGCACATCGCCTTCCTTTTGACAAGTCACAGACCAGATGCAAAGTACCATTGGAGTGCATTCATGGTGATCTGATGGGACCCACCGCCATCGTCAGTCTTGGAGACAGTAGATACATGCTTGTCTTGATTGATGACTATACTAGGTACACATAAGTGTACTTCATGAAGTAGAAGTCGAACGTGTTCCAATTGATCGTGGAGTTCAAGGAGCTTGTGGAGGGCCGGCTTGGACTGCGGATTAAGAAGTTGAGAACGGACAATGAAGGTGAGTTCGTTTCAAATGAGTTCTCTAACTTCTGCAGGAAGCACGGAATCCGTAGAGAACTCACTTGTGCTCATACTACAACAAAATGGAGTAGCAGAGCGGAAGATCCGTTATCTGACGGAGACCTGCAAGTGTTGGCTTCATGTCAAAGGCATTCCTAGGTCCTTCTGGGCAGAAGGCATGGCTTGCGCGGCATACGTCATCAATCGGATACCTCTGAGTCCGATCAATATGAAGTCTCTTTACGAGCAAATGCTTAAGGAGAAGCCCAACGTTGAACACCTTCGGGTGTGTTTGGGCCGACCTACTACGTACATGTCCCAGATGCTCTCAGGACTAAGCTGGATGCGAAGGCGAGGAAGCTTGTCTTCGTGGGCTATGACGAGAGGAAGAATGGATGGAAGTGTATGGATCCTTCCACGAAAAAGTTCGTCGTTTCCAGAGACGTTTTCTTCGACGAACTGACATCGTATGGAGGTAGCTCATCTGTGGAGCTACAGGAAAGCAGGTCAGACGTCGGGCAGGAGGAAGCTGCTAAGGATCTTCTGGTGGAGCTGCCTGTATCACCAGGAGCTCCAAGTGTTTCTAGCTCTGGGGCGGAGGCTTTTGGTTCAGGAAGCAGGGGGAGCGATGCTCCGAGTATGCCTGAGATCAGATCGGGGTCAGAAGAAGCAGCGAAGGTGGTTATCCATGGTCAGGTCCTTCGGAGGTCGAAGAGGACCATCAAATCACCAACTCGGTACAGCGAAGAGAACATGGTGAGTTTTGTCTCTTGTTTCTTCGCAGACCCTCTGGACGAGCGAGAGCCTTCTAACTTTGAAAACATCACTGGAGTCAAGAAGTGGGATGATATCATGGATGAGAAGATGGCTGCCCTCAGAAGAAACGAGACTTGGGATCTAGTGCCCAAGTTCGATGGCGTTAATCTTGTGACGTGCAAGTGGGTGTACAAGCTAAAGAAGAAAGTGTATGTAATCATCGAGCGATACAAGGCTCACCTTATATTTCGAGAGTTCTCTCAACAGTATGGAGAAGACTATGAGGAGACGTTTAGTCCAATTGCCAAAATGACTTCAGTATGAGTGGTGGTTGCCTTGACGGCTTGCCAATGATGGAAGATGTGACAGCTTGACGTAAAGAATGTTTTTCTTTATGCAGAATTTGATAAAGACGTATTCATGGTTTAGCCGTCGGGTTACGTGTCTGAAGATCATCCAGGATACGACTGCAAGCTCCGGAAGGCTCTTTATAGATTGAAGCAGACACCACGGACATGGTACGGAAAGATAGCAGAATACCTCCAATTCTGCGGTTATTTTGCCTCAAACTCAGATACAATCTTATTCATAAAGAAGAAGGGGGAGTTTCATGTCTTGGTTCTGTTGTATGTTGACGACATGATCATCAAGGGAAACTCTGAGGAGGAAGTAGCTAAGCTCAGGGAAGAGCTAGCTATTCGTTTCGAGATGAAGGATTTGGGTGAGTTCCACCACTTCCTTGGACTCGAGGTGGAGAGGAGAATGAGTGACATACTTGTTTCCCAAAAAGGCTATGCAGAACGGATCATTCAGCGGTTCGGCATGCGGGAAAGAAAGAGTTGTTCTACTCCATTGGATGTTAGTCTCAAACTTTGACGTGATGAGGGGAGAGTTCTTTCAGATCCCTTGGTGTTCTGGGCTCTGGTTAGGAGCCTTATATACTTGACGATTACAAAGCCAGAGTTGTAGGCCGAGTAAGTCGATATATGGCGGAGCTTCAGAAGCATTATCTAGTAGCGATCAAGAATATCTTGAAGTACGTGAAGACCACTTCTGATATGAGTCTCCTTTATGGGGGATACACAGGCTTCAACCTGCACGGTTACACAGATGTTGATTATGGATGAGTCTCAGACGACCAGAAGTCGACGTCTGGTTATGTTTTCACATGTAGATCAGCAAGTATCTCGTGGTGCAGCAAAAAATAAGATTGTGTTCATATCTACTACGGAAGCGGAGTATAAGGCTTCGGCCTTGGCAGCTCGGGAAACCATCTGGCTCAGGAGGCTAGTAGAGGACGTCCATGAAGAATTGCGGAGTCCCACTCTGCTTCGCGATGACAACGAAAGTGCTCTTAAACTGGTTAACAATCCAATTTGTCACGCCCAGACCAAGCATATTGAGATTGAGCATCACTTCATTCGTAAGAAGGTGTTGGAGGGGTCTCTTATGGTTGAGCATGTGCGGAGTGAGGACAATATCGTGGATATCTTCACAAAGCCGTTGTCGAAGGGGTCATTTGAACGGTTACGGGGACTGCTTGGGCAGGTTTTCACTTCTCACTTCAAGGGGGAGTGTTGAATTTTTTGAAGTAAAAGTAACGGTCTGACCGGGCAGACCGCGCGGCTAGATGGTGGCGATCTGATTGCTCAGACCGCGCGGTCTGAATTGGAGACTAGCCAGTTCGGCTAGTGCTTCTACAGTCAGCTTGTTCCCAGGATATAACCGTGCGGATTGGTTGTCTATTCGCAGGAGTTGCGGACTCATATGGAGTTCGCCAAGTCCGGCTGGTTGCGGAATCTTCTGGAACTCGCGAGATCGGCATAGTCTTGTGCTTTTGGTCTTGTTCTCTGGTGGAGCAGTTTGGTTGAGACCGCGGAGATTGTCGGTTAGTGCGGTCTGGTTCTTATATTCGCTGGTGTTGTGTTCGCACCAGGGATTGCTGGAGGTGTGGACTTGGTTACGATTTGTACCAAGTCTAGTTGTGCTCGCTCTGAGAGTTCGCACGGGCAGCGCGTACTACTTCTCTATCCGCCGAGTTCGGCAGCTTCACTGAGCTCGGTTTGTGCTCTAGTCGCAGGCTCAAAGTGTGCAGATTGGAGCAGTGTCTGCAGGGTGCTGCGGACTGGTTGTTGTATTCGCAGCGTCCGTAGGTGTGGCAAACTGGTCCTGGTTCTGGCCATGACGGTAGTGTTCAAGGCGGATAGGTTTTCTGTCCGGCCTTGTCGGGGAGAAAAAGGCGGACTGGTTTCGTGTCCACGCTGTGCGGACGCGATTGTGCTAGCTGCGAGAAGGGTGGTGATTCTATAGGTTAGGGAGGTGACCACACTCCTCTTCGTGCCTATATATAGGATCCTCTATCACATCATAAACGAACGAATGAACAGTAAGTTGAACTCGGATGAAATTGTTGTGGTCTGTATTTTGTATCCGCGCGGCTTTAGAAATTAACTAGTTTGTTGTTGCAGATTGTGCGGCTAGCATTGAGAAACCAGGGACTTGGTTCTGACAGTCACTCAGAGATCAATGCGGCTTGTGGTTAGCAATCAGTGGTTTGCAGCAGGTCGCGGCTTGCGATCAGACGGTCTTCTCATCAACTAAATTTCCCAGTTCAATAAGGTTGTCCACTTCTGGCAGTTTATCTGTTCAGTTCGGTAGCAGCTGTTCGCGGTTATCTTGCGGCTAGGCGACCTCGCGGTTAGGAGGCTTGCAGATTGCGGACAGAGTTCTTCAACTTGGAATAATGGGGTGTCTGCGCGGTTTGGTTGCGGTCTGGCGACTTGACGGTTTCAGCGGATTCCTTAGTTCAGTTCGGCAGAATTGGCGGTTACTGGTTCTGTCCGCCCTGATAGTTTTTGCCTTGTATGCTTTTGCTTTCATCAAGTACATTGGTGAATCATGTCTTGTCATGTATGTCTCGCATTGTAAAAAAGTTTAATAGTACAAGATTTATTTGTTCCTTCGTTTGCATCTGGTTTATTTGGCTTGGTTTGGTTGAGTGTTCCTGCGACCCGGTTTCCGTTTTCCGCCCTTCACAAATTTTTTACAGAGCAGCGTTGCTCGGTGTGTCAGAGAGACTGCTTGAGGCGATGGGACTCCTGGTCGAGGTGATTACGCAGATGAGAAGAAGCAGCGGCTTGTTGGAGCACAACAACGGCTTGTCGTGATGGGAAGGATGGCTTGCCAAGCGTTGGAAGGAGGTGTGAGAAGCGGCGCCAGGGGATGTTGATGTGCGGCAGAAGAGCACTGAGAAGGGCTCTGATACCAAGTTTATTACGGGTCTGATGGAGTGGTTGTCGGATGGTAGCGGGAGGTGCAGACGGAGGTGGGGATACAAGGGTTGTTAACCCCAGAAATGGAGGTGAGAGAAGTTTAAACTCTAGAAGGGAGGGTGAGAAGAGAATATCTTAAGAGAGAGAAAGAGAACCTTGATATTTTCTTGCCTTTTCCTTACATGACCCAAGGGATCCTATATATATAGGCGTCAATGGCATAATCCAAATACCAACATACATCAAATATTAAAAATACTACGACTATGACTCAATACAACACGATTCGATACAGTGACTCGACTCAATATATAAATATTAACAATAACATAATACAAGATACCTGACTGAGGATTCGTAACAGTTACATGTATATATATATAGACACAAACATGTACACATTTAGACATCTATTTATATATATAAATATACATATTTGAAAATTAAATTCTTGACCGTTAAGGAATTAGTCAAGAAGGGTGACATTTTAGTGGAGCATTTAGGGACAGATGACATGTTGACTGATCCACTCACTAAAGGACTTCACCCTAACGTGTTTAAGAAACATATTATTAATATGGGGCTTAAAGAGTTGATTAATGTGCTTGATTAATGGGAGGCTACATGAAGCTCCAATTCAATTTTTTGTCATTTACATTGCATGTATGTATATAGCCAATTCAGTGTCAATATGGATCTTGGGAGTTGTACCTAGTATCCTCGAGCCGTCCATGCAAACTCCATCGCAATCTAAATCCTTCAATGCCTTCTATTCCACTGGCAAGAATCATGCGTCTGCAAGTTTCATAGTAAAGATTTAGAACTTATTGGTTGCCACTCTACAACATTTTAAATTAAAATATATCAACGTAGAAGGAAACTACAGTAGGTTCATCCCAATAGAGAGTAGTTAGAGATAAATATCCGAAGTTCCTAAATAATTTACAATAATTTTGCAGCTCAAATGGAGTAGCTTATCTAAATTAGAAAACATCCTGCGCTGTAGTTACCAAAAATTTCAATGACTACCATAAAGTATCCTAATTCGTTCCTTAATGATTTAAGGTTCCTTTTAGCTTGACTTTATGTAAAGCAGACAAAAAAGATAAACTATAGATACTAAACTTTACATCCCATTAAGTAAAATTAATCAAAGATTACATGCAAAAATATATGTTCAATCTTAAAAATAAGGGTACATTGGAATTAGATCCCTCAAAATGAGAGCAGGTATAATTAGGTCCAATACTTTAACAAATTCACCAGTACATCTGCCATGTAAAGCAGACAAAAAATTAAGGAGCGGCATGAAATGTTTACAAAAAGTTTGTGAGATCCAAACTTGGGAATTTCAAAGAAAAACTCACTCAATTTAAAATATTCGGAATATTGATCCCAAAATACCCATAAACAATTCATAAAACAATCCATAACTGTTTGATTATACTAACGTAGTAGCAATTAAGTGTTCCACAATTTACCTCTCAAGGGATGTAGTCTCAGTTAGAAGTTGAGCTTCTCTTTCCTTTGCTTGCTCTAATGGCATGACTAACCCCAATTTGTGTTCGCTATGTCGAAGTCGATCTCTTAGTTGATTATCCTACCCAAAAAAATGGAAGTGCCTTAAGAACGATAAAGAAACATGGAATGACGAATGGAAGAACCGGAAACAAATATGTTGACAAATTTCACCCTTCTCTCGGCACACTGGCGATATAACACAATCTCGTCCTGACAAAATGGTTCGATATCATTAATTTGCAGACCTGGAACATCATCCAAGAGAAGAAGCTCAGGAACAGAAATTGAAGAACAATATCTAGTAAAGTTTTCCAACAAAATGGACTTACACAAAAAGAGATTTCTCAAAATTCCATCACACAAATTAACACCTTCAAGGACATGCGGTGCTATCTCTGGAGGAATGTGGGGTGATGGAGGCCCTAGCATAAGGTCATCACCAACCAATATGGTTTCCTCCATGGAGGGCTGTGAATCAACTAAAGCAACCACAAAAGATTGAATTTAGAAAGATAATCTGTTAGGACATTAAAAAGCTTATCCTAATGGCCTAAGTTGTGTTTATTATGGTATGTTAGTTCAGAAATAAAAGGTTTTTGACCATATACGAGTTGGCTTGTATCGTTTATGTAAAATTTAGACATTAATATTGTCCTTATAATAATGAAGAGACCCAAAAAGTATTACAGGAAAAAAGATTTACTCGACATTTGCATTGGCATGACTTTAGAAGATAGTTGAGGTAACCATAAATATATAGACAGCACTTTTTTTCTAGTTGATGGGCATGATCGATGAGAAATGGAAAGAGGAGCACGTGAAATGCCCACAATGAGGACAATACAGGTATAAATATCATTCAGGCCCCATTTGGGGCGGAGGATCGCGAATCTGAGATGCCAGTCAGCAACAGCATTCTGATGCCCGCAGCCAAAAACCGCACAAAATACACAAATTTTCACATAGGTAAAATGTCAGACCACAGCCCCGCAAACCAGATGCTAGCCGTAACCACGGTCCGGTGCCTTATGCTGAATACTGCATGAAATACACAGATTTTCGTGCTTGGAGAGTAGGTAAACGGTCCGACGGGCACGGAGCCACAGCGGGGTTCCGTGAATCTGCGATGCAAGCAACCCACTGTGGAAAACAGGGCCTAAATCTTCATAAAAAATTGTAATCAATAAATTCTCCAGAATTCACACCATTAAAGATAAATTTTAAGATAAAAAGTCTAAATGTTGCACATTTTATCCTGGAAGCAAAACGATCAATGACAAGATTAAAAGAACAAAAAGATGCAACCTTTTTTTAAAATATTTGCTCATGTAAACTCCATCAAATTAATTCAACAGAGAGAGAGAAGGCCACATACCATCCATGATTACCCCTTATGCTGAACCTGAAATGCAGTCGAAAAAGTAAGCCGATCCTACCAGGATAAAAATTGAAAGACCTGTACAGGAAAACAGCACGCAACTGGAATATGTAAACCAAAGAGTCATTTAGGATTGAAAAGTTATGCAATTTTCCCCATAACTGAATTTCCTGGATCAAAACCATTAACTGCAGTTCTCTGTAATGCAAACTTAAACAGAGAAAACTCAATCCCTGTGCATTAAGCTGGCAATAAGTAAATCATCTCAAATGCACCACTATTTGTTTCGTGACTTGAGTTATAAGTTAGTCTGTGAATGAAAAGTTGTGTTCCTCTTGAATTTTATATCGCTCAGGAACCAGAAAACTGTTATGGCCCTCCGTCGATTATCTTATTATTATATTATTATTATTATTCCATATATATGTTGCGTCGTTAAGTTAGTCTTTTTATGTGTTTTAATATTTCCTGCTTTTAATTGTATCAGGTATTTACACCCATGCCATTTGGGTCTTATATAATAGACCCTTGTCTTGTATTTGAAAGAAAGCAATTAACAAAACTTTTCTTACTCTCTCTAACTTCCTCTCCCTCTCTCTCTTTCTAAGCTCTCTTCTTCTCTCTAGGGTTTTCCTCTTCCTCTTCCCCCAAACTTCTTCTAACTTTCTCTTCTCCTCCACCATTCTTCTAACTTTCTCTTCTCCTCCATCCATCGCCTACAAAACAAGCCCATAACAAAAACCTACCCTCAAGATTGGAGTATCGATCGGATATGGTGTATACAAATTCATCTACACAGTTTTTTAAAATGTGACATCCTCTCCTATGATTATTTTCTTCTAAGGCTATGGATGGTCATCATCAAGAACTTATGCATCAAGCAAACATAAAGTCATATCCTTCCAGGTTGTATGTAGCTCCCAAAAAGTCATAATACGATTTCCCATGGTTGGCTTGAAATTGTTGTTATTGGATAGGACAGTATTTGCTTGAAATTGAAGACTTAAATGTACAATAGAGAATGCATCTATCAAGATATATTCACAGAAAGTACTAGCCACATGAAGATGCATTCAAGTCCAGTACACATTCCTTTGAAAATTGAAAAGAATCTTTATTACCCCAAAATGTTCAGTCACTAAAATGTGTGATCTTTTCATACCTATATTATTTGGATGCCAGCTTTTTAAAAACAAAATTGTTTTCCATCATAAAGTAACCCTCCTATGATGGTTAAACTCATGTATTTAGCATTCTCTAGTACAACCTAGAATTCACCAGGGACTTGTAAAGGGAAATATATTCCTTCATACTCAGCTAGCTAAAGTACACTGAATGAGATATGCAAATTGGAAGTCAATAGTCAATGCAATGTGTTTTCCATCTAAAATTGCACATACTTATTGCATTTGATGATGAGGTTATATTGTTGAAGATAAGCCATTCATTTATTATGGAGAGCTTGTTGCAACTTGGGTTATGTCTAGAGATACTCTCGTGGTTTTAATTATGATGTTCAAATTAAAGTTACCTTCCCTAATAAGAGATATGGTGCTAATTATTCAATGTTTGATGTAGTTTCAACATATCTTTGACATAGGCAGAGTGATTTCTTGTGCGCACCTCCCAGGATTTAATAAGCAACTTGTCAGACATCTTCAATTAGGATCACATATTGCATATATCATAAAATATAGATTTCTACTATAAAATGTTTATAAAGTTTTCGGTAGTGCTAAGCTTAGCGATTGTTGTTCCTCCTTTTCAATAAAAGAATATGTACTTATGTTTCACTAACCACACAAACAGGTGGTTACATCAACCACACAAACATGTGGTAGGCCTTTATACGTTTACATAAACGTGAAGCAAATGGAGAAAAGTTTCAAATGAAATTTCCTTAATATTGGCATGCCCCCTACGAAGCTTTGGAACTTGTAGAAATGGAGAAAGCCAACCTTGTATATATGTCCACTTGGTACAAATACAAAGAATGAGTACATATATATAGATGAGAGAGAGAGAGGAAAGTCCTATACACAATGTGGGACTAAAGAGAGGAGAGAAAAACAATAAATGCTATACAAATGGGTCTGATTTAAGTGGGCCTTTCCAACACTCCCCCGCAAGCTGGAGCGTATAGGTCATATGCACCCAGCTTGGACAAGCACTGGTAGAACAGGGTACTTGATAAGGCCTTTGTGAGGATGTCGGCAACTTGATCAGTTCCTGGAACATGCTTCAACTCAAGTTTCTTCAATTGAACCATCTCACGAACAAAGTGACAGTCCACTTCGATATGTTTTGTGCGCTCATGAAACACCGGATTCTTTGCGATGTGTATGGCGGCTTGACTATCACAAAATAGGACAGCAGAGTAGGGGAGTTTTACTCCCAGGTCAGTAAGGAGACTTTCAAGCCATGTGAGTTCTGAGACAACCGAGGTCATGGATCGGTATTCAGCTTCTGCAGAGGAACGGCTACCACAGCTTGTTTCTTACTTTTCCATGTAATAAGATGACCACCAAAATAAGTACAGAACCCACTTGTTGACCTTCGATCGTCCAGGGAACCCGCATAGTCGGCATCAGAATAGGCAACCAATGCGGGAGCAGAGTCGGAGGTTTTGTAAACCAGCCCTTGACCCGGAGCTCCCTTAAGGTATCGGAGAATCCGTTCAACCGCCTGGAGATGAGAAGCCTGGGGGGCATGCATGAACCGACTGACAACCCCAACTGCAAACGATATATCCGGCCTCGTGACTGTTAGATAGATCAACTTTCGCACAAGGCGTCGATAGTATTCCGGGTTCGGAAGAAGCAAATCGTCATCTGAAGCATGAGCGCACAGTTTGTGATTTGCCTCCATCGGGGTACAAGCTGGCTTGCAACCAGACTGACCAGCATCTTTGAGAAGATCGAGACAGTACTTGCGTTGGGAGAGCACCAACCCGTCCGGCCGCCGGGCGATCTCGAGACCAAGGAAGTAGCGAAGTTTCCCCAGGTCTTTAGTCTGAAAAACAGTGCTCAGATGTTGTTTGACCTCTTGAATCCCCTTTGAGTCATCACCAGTGAGAAAGATTTCATCAACATAAACCAACAGAAGGACGGTGTCAGTGGCCCGGTGTCGGGTAAAAAGGGAGAAATCTGCAGAACTCCGAGTGAACCCCATGTCCCGAACCACCTTGCTAAACTTATCAAACCACGCCCGAGGGGACTGTTTGAGACCATAAATGGACTTTTTGAGAAGACATACCTGAGACTCCCCCGTGGTCTCAAACCCGGGCGGTTGGCGCATGTAGACGGTTTCCTGAAGGTCGCCATTCAAAAAGGCGTTCTTGATATCGAGCTGATGAAGGGGCCAGTGGAGGTGCACCGCGACGGAGAGAAGAACGCGGACAGTGTTGAGCTTGGCCACCGAAGAGAAGGTTTCCTCATAGTCGAGGCCCTCCTGTTGTGTGAAGCCACGGGCCACAAGACGGGCCTTCAGTCGGGCAACAGTGCCATCCGGAGCATGCTTGATGACGAACACCCATTTACACCCAACAGGGTGCTGACCGGGAGGTAAGGGAACCAAGACCCATGTCTGGTTGGCCCAGAGGGCCGTCATTTCTTCGTCCATGGCAGCCCGCCAGCCAGGATGTTGAAGCGCCTCCTGCAAAGAGTTAGGGACCGAAACAGAGGATAATGAGGTGGCAAAGTGAAGAAGAGAGGGAGAGAGGCGATAGAGACAGACGTAACTCTCCATCGGATGAGCGGTAAAGGCGGGAGCCGGAGCAGCAGGGAGCAGAGCACCAGAGGGCGAAGCCGACTGCAGAGGGGCAACGGGAGGAGGAGAGCGACGAGAATAGACCCGGATAACCGGTGGTGGTGGACGGACAGGAGGTAGGGAAGGCGGAGAGGATGAGGAGTGAGGAGCAGGAATGACAGGACGAACGACGGGATCTGGACTCAGAGCGACATCTAGAGCAGGGAAGAATGGAATATCTTCACGGAAAGTCACGTCAGCCGAGACAGTAACCTTGCGGGTAGCAGACGAATAACATACATAACCCTTTTGAGTGCGCGAGTAGCCCACAAAGATATGCTTGGTGGCACGAGGAGCCAACTTGTCCGTGGAGGGACCAAGGTGGTGAACGTAGCAGGCACACCCAAACACCCGTGGAAGAACGGGAAAAGGCGGAGTTGTGGGAAAGAGGAGGCTGAAGGGAGTAGCATACTGGAGGACGGAAGACGGGAGGCGGTTGATGAGAAAGCAAGCCGTGGAGAGCGCGTAGTTCCAGTATGGTTTGGGAACCTGCATTTGAAGCATAAGGGAGCGAGCGACATCAAGAAGGTGACGATTCTTGCGCTCGGCGACACCATTCTGTTGTGAAGTGTACGGACACGAGGTTTGGTGAAAAATACCGAACTCAGAGCAGAGAGTGGCGAAGGTATGACTGGTGTACTCCCGCGCATTGTCAGTACGAATAGTACGAATAGGCGCAGAGAACTGAGTGCGAGTCTCAACTATGAAAGCCCGGAAGACGCGGGGAAGTTCAGAGCGATCCCGAAGGAGATATAACCACGTCATGCGAGAGTAATCATCAAAAAAAGTAAGAAAATACCGATAGCCAGAAATACTAGTAAATTTGTACGGACCCCATATATCGGAGTGTACCAAAATAAAAGGAGCGGAACTCCGAGTACAATGAGGAGGGAACGATGAACGGGGTTATTTGCCCAAAATACATGTATCGCAGCGAAAAGCAGGAAGAGTAACATCAGGAAGAGCCTTCCGGAGGACCGGAAGAGGAGCATGTCCGAGACGGCGATACCAGTCCGAAGAGGAGGTAGATGCGAGGACAGTGGGAGAGTCGTCAAGAAGATAGAGCCCATTCTGCAGCCGTCCTCTACCAATGATAGTCCGCGTCTGCTGATCCTGTATGAGAAAAGAAGAAGAAGTAAAGGTCACGGAGTAATTAGAATCAGTAGTAAGACGACCAACAGATAGTAAATTGAAAGGAGAGCCCGAAACATGTAGAGCCGAGCGCAGAAGGAGAGAAGAGGTGAGGGAAATATCAGCACATCCAGAGACGGGAACCAAGGCCCCATTAGCGACAGTAATGTACTTCGGGTGAGGTGAAGACAAGTACTGAGGCGGCCTAACAGAGGTGATATGATGAGTGGCACCAGAATCAAGGATCCAGCGCGGGCCAGAGGATAGGCAGGCGATACCTTTATTGAAGATGGAGGCAGCAGAGGCAACCGAGGCAGGCAGGCGGCTAAGCAGGCCATGAAGATGCTGGAGCTGAAGATGAACCTCGTCGAGATCAGTACGAGAGGAAGCATAGTCGGTAGTAGCAGCAGAGGCCTGCGGACGAGGAGGTCGCCCATGTTTGCGATAGCATGTGACTTCAAGATGTCCATCTTTACCGCAGAACGAGCACGTAGGCCTAGACCGGCCACCCCGACCCCGGCCGCGAGAAGCAGAGCGGCCGCCACGGACAGAAAAGGGGAGAGGCAATAAGGGAGTTGGTGCCTGTTGAACAAGGGCCGGAGAAGGAAGTCCGGGCACATCCGGAGGCGGGGAGACTTTGAGAAGCATCGAGCACACATCGGAAAAAGATGGTGTAACGGTAGAGGAGAGGATGTGTGCCCGGACACTGTGAAGATGAGGCGGTACCCGGGCCATCATCATGGCGATACCCACAGCTTCCTTTTGGGTACGTTTAGCAGCAAGATCTAAAGTAGGAGGCTGATGGTGGATCCAAACCTCAACCAGAGACCGAGCCTGAGCAACAAAGGACGTCAGGTCGGTCGCGCCACTGCTATCAAGGGCCTGGAGAGCAGTGATGATGTCATACAGATGGTGGAGACTATCCTTACCAGAGTAGAGGGTGTGGAGCTCGTCACACATGCCTTTGGCCGTCTCATGGTACATGGCTAGGCGATACGATTCGCCATCAAGAGAGTTGAGAAGCCAAGTCTGCACACGATCATCATTGCGTAACCATTCCTCAGTAGGGTTACCGATAACGGCCTGAGTTAGGTGATGAAGGAACCCCTTTGACTGCAGGACACGGCGAACCGAGTGTGCCCATTCCACAAAGTTCTTCTTACCAGTTAGAGAAATTGTAGTAATCCGAAGCTCGTCGCGGACCTCCTGGAGAGAGGCCGGGCGTTCAGGAGGAACCGTCGTGCCAACAGAGTCCGCAGATGTAGACATGGGGAGGGCGACCTGGAGGAGAGGAAGTGGTCAGAGACAGCGGACTAGATGAGGCCGCTGCGAGCTGGAGGAGGCCGCGGCGGACTGGAGGAGGCCGCGGTGGACTGGAGGAGGCCGCGGTGAGGACTGACACGCTCAGCAAGGAGCGGGCTATGAGAGGCCGCGGCGGATTGAATAGGCCGAGGCGGACTGGATCAGACCGCGGCGGACTGGAGCGGGCCTAGAAGAGAGGCGAGCCGGGGAAGCTCGGCACGTCGCAGCGGGCTGGACCAGTCCGCAAGCCAGAAAAAAACGTAGAGAGGCGAGCCCGCGGCGGTCAGGGAAAAGAAGGCGAGCAGCCGCAGGCAGGAGAGAAGTGCGGACAGAAGGAGAAAGGGGAAGGCAAGCAGCCGCAGGCCCGCAGGCAGGAGAGAAGTGCGGACAGAAGGAGGCCGCCGTGCTCACGGCGGACGAAAGAGAGCAAGAAGAGGAGGCGAATACCGAGCTCGCAGCGGACAGAAGGAGACCGCAGAGCTAGGGAGCGAGTTCGCCGAGGTCGCGCCGGACAAGAAGAGGCCGCAGCGGACTATGGGAAGCAGTGGACCCCACAGGATCAGAGAGAGGGCTATAAAGGAGGGCCAGAAGAGGAGGGAAGAGGAGTGGCTCCACGGGAGAAGAGGAAGCGGTTTGGACAAAAGCAGGCAGCAGGGGGAATGCGACTAGGAGGCGCGGACACACACACGCAGTCCGCGGAAACCGCAGGCCGCTGGGCGGATAGGAATGGGAGTCTGCAGGAGTCCGCAGGCTGCTAGGCGGATAGAAATGGGAGTCCGCAGGAGACCGGAACCTCCCTCTGATACCATGTAGAAATGGAGAAAGCCAACCTTGTATATATGTCCACTTGGTACAAATACAAAGAATGAGTACATATATATAGATGAGAGAGAGAGAGAAGAAAGTCCTATACACAATGTGGGACTAAAGAGAGGAGAGAAAAACAATAAATGTTATACAAATGGGCCTGATTTAAGTGGGTCTTTCCAACAGAACTTAATGACATTCTTTGGTCTAACAACAACAACACTCAAGCCTTTATCCCATTATACTATGGTTGGTGATATGGATCCTTTGTTTCCATTGTGTCCTATCTTTAGAAATAATCCTAATGCCTAAGTACATCATGTCTTTCCTTATAGTTTCATTCCAAGTCTTTATTGGTGTACCCCTCCCTCGTTTAACATGTTTAGTGACTAGACTCTCACAACGCCTAACAGGTGTCTCTAATGGTTTCCTTTCCACATGTCCAAACCATCTTAGTCGAGCTTCTTGCACCTTCTCTGCAATTGGTGTTACTCTTGTCTTATCCATGATACATTCATTCCTAATTTTATCTAGTCTCGTGTGTCCACACATCCACTTAAGCATTGTCATCTCCGCAACTCCCATTTTTTTGCTCGGGCACATTCTTTGGTCTAAGACTTGGGAAATTTGACGCGGGACAAATCTAGATGTGACAGACACACGATGCTCGAAGCCTATATGCAATGCAAACAATCGCGAACAAATGCAATAGAGCTACGACCAACGCTAAAATGAAGATGTGAGTGCAAGCATGTCAAACACGAAATCCAATGAACGGGATGTTCATGGCATGAACTCTAATGCGTTGTGCATGCAATCTATGTTATCAAGGCGCGTGTCGGGCGCGCCGGGCAGACTTAGGCTCCGTTTGGCACGGTGGTGGCGGCCATTAACATGGGGATTAAATTGTCATTCGTTAACGCCCACCTAAGGAACTTCATGCACTTTTATGTTCAAACGAACGATGTTTGTTAGATGATCCTTAAAGAATGACGGTTTAATCCATGCGTTTACGACCGCCACCACCGTAGCACATGGAGCCTTAGTGCCGCCTCGGCGAGGCTTCAGTGGGTGAAGTGTCTCAGGCACACCTAGGTGCGTGCCTTGCGTACCCTCCAGATACGCATTAAGAGCGTCTCAGCAATTTCTGGTCTAAAGAGTCATCGGGCTCGATTTAATCATTTATTTAGTGCTTTGATTTTCTATATAAGCGGGTCAGGCCCCATCTTTTTTCCCTCACTGTTCGGTCGAATGATTCTCTAGCCTCCCGATATCTGCTCAAAAGCCCTCGTTGCCGCTCTTCTTATAGTCTATTCTCGCCAGCTACCACAGCTTCTTACTCCTCAGAGTCCTCTCTTTTCTTCCTTGGACTCCATCACAATCAAGCTCTCAAGGGACCGGCGTGTTAAAACCTCAAAGGTACAAGTATTTTATTTTCAATAGCATGTACATGTCCTAATATGCATATACAGATTTAAGTCTCATTTGCATGCCCTGATATGTTTTTTTTAGAATCTTTAAGTCTCATTTAGGTTCTCTAAATATTTTAACAAAATGATTTTTATTGGCTATTGTAGAAAGTGAGAGTAATGAACCTTGAGGGTAGTATATCTTGTATAAACATCAAGTATGAGTACAAATATATAGGAAGAGAAGAAGAGAGAAATCTCAAATCTACAATATGGGACAAAACCTAAGTCAACTTGGGCTCATAAATGGGCCACAATTACAATGGATTTTTACATATTTTTCCACTATCTTCTAACACTCCCCCGCAAGCTGGAGCATACAAATCGTAAGCACCAAACTTGGATAGAAACTTTTGATATAGTGGCCGAGGTAGAGCCTTGGTAAAGATGTCAGCGACTTGCTCAGAGGCTGGAACATGCTCCAATTCAAGTTTCTTCAGTTGAACCTTCTCCCGAACAAAGTGACAATCAACCTCAATGTATTTTGTCCGCTCATGAAACAAAAGGTTCTTTGCAATATGTATAGCAGTCTGATTGTCACAGAAAATAGTAGCAGGAGAGGAGAGATTGACACCCAAATCACAAAGAAGGCTCTCTAACCAGATAAGTTCAGAGACGACAGCAGCCATCGCACGATACTCAGCTTCAACAGAAGAGCGAGCAACAACTGATTGCTACTTGCTGTGTCAGGTGATGAGATTTCCTCCAAAGTAGGTACAGAAGTCAGTGGTGGATCGTCGATCATCAAGTGGGTTCGCATAATCAGCATTAGTGTACGCAATAAGAGATAACGAGGAGGATGGCTTGTATACCAACCCTCGTCCCGGGGCAGCTTTTAAATACCTGAGGATGCGTTCGACAGCCTGAAGATGAGATATTCTTGGTGAATGCATAAAGCGACTGACCACTCCAACAGCAAAAGAGATATCGGGTCTTGTAACTGTTAGGTATATCAGTTTTCCACAAGGCGTCGATAATATTCCGGATTAGTAAGAAGAGAGAGAGTCTGATTCTGCTCCATGAGCACTGAGCTTTTGGTTGACATCCATAGGTGTTTCAGCGGGTTTACATCCGGAATAACCAGCATCCTGAAGAAGATTCCGACAATATTTTCGTTGAGATAGGACCAGACTATCAGGTCTTCGAGCAAGCTCAAGACTAAAAAATTATATTAATTTCTTATAAGTATTTCTCATAGTTTTGTTCTGTAATAGCAAAAGAATAAGTATGTGGGTATTTGAAATTCATTATTTATAGTTATTTATATATATATTTTTATTTAATAAATAATAATATTTTATTTACTTTATTTAATATTGTTATTAAAATGCTTTGTTTTCTTATTTCAGGTCAATATGGGCTGTTAATAGCAATTTGGAGCTGGCAGAATTGATCCGGAGAAAATCTGGAGAAAAGACGAATTTTTCCCTAGTACACGCCCCTGTCATGGGCATGACAGGGGGGCGTGACCATAGTCACGGGCCGTGACCACCAGGTGTTGTTCCGCCGCCATTCCACGTCAATTAAAGTTACACGCCCCAATGTCACGGGCGTGACACTGGGCGTGACCATCCTACACGGGGCGTGCCGCCAGAAGGAGCTCCAGTTTCACAACGCACGCCGGTTATGGGTTAAACGCCCTGGACACGGCCATGGCCTACTGTTCACGGGAGTGACTCCCCGGCGTTACTCAGCCATCAATCAACAGTTTCATTGCAGAGCGTTCAAGCTTACACGCCCTAGGTCACGGCGTGACCTAGGGGCGTGAACCTTCAGCAACAGCCAGAGTTTAATTCCCACTGTTTCCACTTCCCGCCATTTCCAACTACAGTCTAGACACGCCCTAGGTCACGGGCGTGACCTAGGGGCGTGATTTCCCGCAACAGCCAGAGTTTAATTCCCGTCGTTTCCAGTTCCCGTCGTTTCCAGCTACAGTCTAGACGCGCCCTAGGTCACGGGCGTGACCCGCAAAACAACCGATTTTGGTGGTTTTCTCCCAACGTTCCCGGGCTTTCAAGAGCACCGTTCCGTACCTGACAAGCCCCATAGTCACGGGCGTGACCTAGGGGCGTGACCTGCCAGAGAAAAATCTATAAATTCCAGAAATTTGCAGAAGCTAAGGAGGAAGATTATGAGCCAAATTTAGGAGTAATTTGTAGCTTAGTTTATTGTTTTCTTGCATTTCTTTCTCGTACTTTTCCTTTCCATACTTAGTTTACTTTTCGTAATTCATTTGAAGTATTTCTCTTCGGCAATCATATCATACTTTTTCTTCTTTTTATGTAACTTTTACATCATGTCAAATAGCTAATTTCATTAGTACTTGATCATGATAAACTTTGAAAGTAAATAAAACTTTTTTTGTCAAAACTCTTTATTTATCACTTTCGATTTATCTTTGATTTATTTTTGTGTCGAATTCATATTTCGCGGATATGTTCGTTGATCCTAAATCCGTATCCTAAATGACCGAGAGTTGCGGATACGAGTAGATTGCTCAAAGATAAAAGGAGTTGATAGCACTGCTCGAGAGAGGACGACATAACTTTTCCGGATTGGAGTCAAATCCAATAGTGGGGTTCACCGCATAAAGCAAACTTAGGGGTTTTGACTGCCCGAGAAGTCTTAATCGATCAACCTAAGGTTAGTTAAAGGCATGAGCTCGAGAGAGACGCTTTTGTATTCTCGGAACATCCACGGTCGAGGTAGATAATTAAAAGTTTGCATAAAAGTTTATTTGAGTTCAAAGAGAGTCTTGATCAAGTGTTTGTTTTATTTTCATTTTTCTTCGTTTAGTTTTAATTAACATATAAATTATTATTAGATAAAATAATATTAATTTGCATGAGTAGAAGTACTCAATAGGCCCCGAGTCTAATACGACAATTTTTATACTATATTTTGATAGGTACACTTGCCTATTTCGGAATTTTAGTTTGAAATTATTTTTAAAACTATTAAAATTCGTCCATCAAGGTACCACGAGTGGAGGGATGTTATGCAGGTAGCTGCAGAAGAGCTGGAGAGGGAGGCAAAGGAGCCTTGAGAGGCGGAGTGACCCTCAAAAGCATGGAGCAGACATCAGAGAGGGAGGGAGTAGTGGCAGATGAGAGGATCTACGCACGAATACTATGCAGATGCGGAGGAACCCTTGTCATCATCATGGCAATTCCGATAGCTTCTTTTTGTGCTCGTTGGGCAACCAGATCAGTAGGAGGAGGATGGTGTTGTATTCACGCCTCAACAAGTGTCTTGGCCTTGGCAAAAAAGGACGACATATCTCCAGGTATCCCGGGATCAAGGGATTGAAGATCAGTAATAATGTCAAACAGATGTTGTAGACTGTTTTAACCAGAATAGATGGACTGAAGTTCCTCCCACATGGACTTTGTCGTGTCATGATACATAGCAATCATGTAGGACTCGGTATCCATAGAGTTGAGGAGCCAGGATTGCACACGGCCGTCATCACGAAGCCACTCGTCAGTAGGAAGGGTAGGAGTGGCTCGGGTCAAGTGGTGAAGCAGTCCTTTCGTCTGGAGTACCCGACGAACAGAGTGAACCCATTCCACAAAGTTTATTTTGCCAGTGAGAGAGATAATGGTAATTCTGAGTTCATCCCGTAGTTCAGTAGCAGGCGAAGCAGTCCGAGGTGGCAGAGAAGAAGTACCAGTGGACTCCCCGGAGGCAGTAGTAGTATCCATGAGGCAACCTGAAGACCAATCCGCAGCGGCTCGAAAAAAACAGCCCGCGAGAAGATCAACGTCGAGACAGGCCGCGAGAAAATCAGCGGCTAGACAGCCCGCGAGAAGATCAGCGGCTAGACAGCCAGCGAGTAAGTCCTAGCAGCAAGGAGAAACCTCAAGCAGAAACTGCAGCGAGCAAGTGCAGCGGCAAGTTCAGTGGGCAAGGAGAAACCGTAGCGGACAGAACAAGCCGCGTGCGACTATGAGGTCGCTCGAGAAGAAGGAACGGAAGAGAGGTCGCACGGTATCGGTGACGACACACCAGTGGCAGGAGGCCGCGACCAAGTGTGGAGACCGCAGCGAGTAGGTAGACCGTCGCGGTTAAGGGAGACAACTTGCAACCTCAAAGCGGACCGGAGAAGAGAAACCGCACGGTCTCGGCGTCAACACACCAGCGGTCAGAGACAGCGAGCAAAGTGCGGAGCCCGTTGCGGGTAGAGAAGCTGCAGCGGTAAGATATGCCTATGCGGGAAGCACGCAGAGACAAGAAAGAGACCGAAATAGCCTCGACTGGAAAGGCAGTAATGAGAAGGGAAACCACAACGGTCAGGAACGGCCATGCGGGAAGGGAAGTCGTCGGCGACTGGAGAAGCAGCAGCGGGAAGGTAAGTCGCAGCGACTTAAAAACGGAGACAGCACTGTCTCGGTGTGAACACCAGTGGTAAAAGGAGTTACTGCGACCAAGGTGCGGTGTGAAAAACGAAGAGGAAGCCGAAGCGAGAAGAAGGCCGCTCGGATAGGTGCAGAGACCGCAGCGAACAGGGCGGGGGGGCCACCAGTTCGAGAGGTTATAAAACTGGAGGAGGGGGTGGAACCACGTGAGAGAAAGAGAGCAAAGCAACGGGGCCGGTAAGAAAAACGCTAACCACACAGAAGCAGCATCGGTTAGAAAAAGGAAGGAAGTCGGGGACCAACCCGCCCGGTTAGCAAACAGGCCAAGCGGACAAACAGGAATAGGTCGGACCGTATGGCTCTGATACCATGTAGAAAGTGAGAGTAATGAACCTTGAGGGTAGTATATCTTGTATAAACATCAAGTATAAGTACAAATATATAGGAAGAGAAGAAACTGAAATCTCAAATCTACAATGTGGGAGAAAACCTAAGACAACTTGGGCTCATAAATAGGTCATAATTACAATGGGCTTTTACATATTTTTTCACTATCTTCTAACAACTATAAACATAATATTTTTTTACTGTTTTAAAATCAAATTTCACGTATAAACAAGATTTACGATAAATTACTAGTATTACATAGTAAAGAATAACATCGCATTTCTTTGCTTGCTTTGTTGCTCATAAAGATTAAAGACAACACTTCGAATTTCCAAAAAAAAAACTTAATTTCATTGTGGAGAAAAAGAATAGTATTTTAGCCTATCCAAACTATTGTTCCCAAGGATTCCATTTCTTTAATATATAACATCAGCATGCAAAAATTATATTATAATACTGAATCTAATAAAATCCTGTTTCGATGAGCAAATTCAACTACCACTCACCATGAAGAATGAGTTAAAAGATTCATGCTTCTGCCTTTTAGCAGAAAGTGTGATGCAGATTAAATAAAAGAAATCATTAATTTGAATAATATCATTATATCAGCTGGGATTTCATTAACCACCCACCTGTTTTTGTTGCAATAAGTTGTACATTATTGTTGGAAAAGTCCATTTAGTCTAGGCCCAATATGTAACATTTATTGACATTTATTGTTTTTCTCTCCTCTTTAGTCCCACATCTTGTATAGGACCTTCTTCTCTCCTTCTCTCATCTATATATTTGTACTCATTCTTTGTATTTGATATAAGTGAACATATATACAAGGTGGTATTTTTCCCTCTCTACATGGTATCAGAGGCACCGATTCTCCTTGAGCGGCTTCCCCTTTCTTAACCGCGCGGTCTGTCTTCTGTCCGCTACCCGCCAGGCTTCTTGCGGCCTGCCTTCCTGTCCGCTCCGCTCTTCTTTTTCTGCTTCTGCTTCTCCGTGGTTCCACCCCTCCCATCCGGCATTTTATAGTCTTCCCCTTCTTTCTCTCTCGTCGGGTCCACCTTTCCCTCTCTCTCCTCCAGACCGCTGTCTCTTGCGGCCTATTCTCTCTCTCTGCGTCCTGTCTCTCCTCCGGCCTGGTACAGCTCGCTGCGGCCTGCGGCCTGCTGATCTGCCTCTCTCGCGACCTGCTCTGGTTCGCTCCGGTTCGCTGCGGCTTACTATACCTCGTTGCGGCCCGCCTCTCTCCCGACCTGCTTCGGCTCGTTGCGGCTTGCTCCTCCTATAGCTCGCCGCGGCCTGCTCCTCCTCGCTGCGGACTACCTCTCTTGTGGCCTGCTCCAGCTCGCAAGCGACCTGCCTCTTCTGCGGCCTGCCTCTTCTGCGGCCTGCCTCTCCTGCGGGTTGGTCCTGGGCGTTGCGGTCTCTTCTCTCTTTCCGCTCGAGTCTTCCCTACTCGCGGTCTCTTCTCTCTCCCCGCCTCCGAATGTGCCCGGGCCTCTTTCTCCGGCCCTTGTTCAGCAGACCCCTGCTCCCTTATTGCCTCTTCCATCTTTTGCTCGTGGTGGCCGCTCTGACTCTCGCGGTCGGGGCCGGGGTGGCCGGCCTCGGCCTAAGTGCTCGTTCTGCGGCAAAGATGGGCATCTTGAAGCCACGTGATACCGCAAACATGGCTGCCCTCCTCGTCCGCAGGCCGCTGTTGCTGCGACTGACTCCTCTTCCACTCGTCCTGACCTCGACGAGGTTCGTCTTCAGCTTCAGCATCTTCATGGACTGCTTAGCCGCCCTCCTGCCTCGGTTTCCTCCGCTTCCTCCATCTCCAATGAAGGTATCTCCTGTCTCTCCTCTGGCCCGCGATGGATCCTCGATTCTGGTATCACTCATCACATCACCTCTGTTCGGCCACCTCAGTACTTGTCTTCACCTCACCCGAAGTACATTACTGTGGCCAATGGGGCATCTGTTCCTGTCTCTGGATGTGTTGATATTCCCTTGACCCCTTCTGTCCTTCTGCGCTCGGCTCTTCACGTTCCGGGCTCTCCTTTCAATTTACTTTCTGTTGGTCGCCTCACTACTGATTCTAATTACTCTGTGACATTTACTTCCTCTTCTTTTCTCATACAGGATCAGCAGATGCGGACTATCATTGGTAGGGGGTGGCTGCAGAATGGGCTCTATCTCCTTGACGACTCTCCCACTATGCTCGCATCTATCTCCTCTTCAGCTTGGCATCGCCGTTTAGGTCATGCTCCTCTGTCAGTCCTCCGGAAGGCTCTTCCAGATATTTCTCTTCCCGCATTTCAGTGTGACACATGTATTTTGGGCAAACAGCCTCGTTCATCTTTTCCTTCTCACTGTACTCGGAGCTCCGCTCCTTTTATTTTGGTACACTCCGATATATGGGGTCCGTACAAATTCACTAGTATTTCTGGCTACCGGTATTTTCTTACTTTTATTGATGATTACTCTCGCATGACGTGGTTGTACCTCCTCCGGGATCGCTCTGAGCTTCCCCGCGTGTTCCGGGCCTTCATACTTGAGACTCGCACTCAATTCTCTGCATCCATTCGTACTCTTCGTACTGACAATGCGCGTGAGTACACCAGTCATATCTTCGCGACTCTCTGCTCTGAGTTCGGCATTCTTCACCAAACCTCGTGTCTGTATACTCCACAACAGAATGGTGTCGCCGAGCGCAAGAATCGTCACCTTCTTGATGTCGTTCATTCTCTTATGCTCCAAATGTGGGTTCCCAAACCGTACTGGAACTTCGCGCTCTTCACGGCTTGTTTTCTCATCAACCGCCTCCCTTCTTCCGTCCTCCGTTATGCTACTCCCTTCAGCCTCCTCTTTCCCTCCACTCCGCCTTTTCCCGTTCCTCCTCGGTTCTTTGGGTGTACCTGCTACGTCCACCAACTTGGTCCCTCCATCGACAAATTGGATCCCCGTGCCGCCCAACATATCTTTGTGGGCTACTCGCGCACTCAAAAGGGTTATGTGTGTTATTCGCCTGCTACCCGCAAAGTTACGGTCTCTGCGGATGTCACTTTCCGTGAAGATCTTCCCTTCTTTTCTGATCTGGATATCACTCCTAGTCCAGACCCCGTCGTTCGTTCTGTCATCCCTGCTCCCCGCTCCTCCTCTCCTCCTCCTGCCCTACCTCCAGTCCGTCCACCACCACCAGTTATCCGGGTCTACTCTCGTCGCTCTCCTCCTCCCGTTGCCCCTCTGCAGTCGGCCTCGACCTCTGGTGCTCCGCTCCCTGTTGCTCCGGCTCCCGCTTCCACCGCTCATCTGATGGCGAATTACGTCTCTCTCCACCGCCTTTATCCACCTCTTCTTCACTTTGCCACCTCATTATCCTCTGTTTCCGTCCCTAACTCTTTGCAGGAGGCACTTCAACATCTCGGCTGGCGGGCTGCCATGGACGAAGAAATGACGGCCCTTTGGGCCAACAAGACTTGGGACTTGGTACCCTTACCTCCAGGTCAGCACCCTGTTGGGTGTAAGTGTGTTTTCGTCATCAAGCATGCTCCGGATGGCACTATTGCCCGCTTGAAGGCCCGTCTTGTGACCCGTGGCTTCACGCAACAGGAGGGCCTTGACTATGAGGAGACCTTCTCTCTGGTGACTAAGATCAACACCGTCTGTGTTCTTCTCTCTGTGGCGGTGCACCGCCACTGGCCCCTTCATCAGCTCGATATCAAGAACGCATTTTTGAATGGCGACCTTCAGGAAACCGTCTACATGCGCCAACCGCCCGGGTTTGAGACCACGGGGGAGTCTCGGGTGGTCTTCTCAAGAAATCCATTTATGGTCTCAAACAGTCCCCTCGGGCGTGGTTTGACAAGTTCAGCAAGGTGGTTCGGGACATGGGGTTCACTCGGAGTTCTGCAGATTTCTCCCTATTCACCCGACACCAGGCCACTGGAACCGTCCTTCTGTTGGTTTATGTTGATGACATACTACTCACTGGGGATGATTCAAAGGGAATTCAAGAGGTCAAACAGCATCTGAGCACTGTATTTCAGACTAAAGACCTGGGGCATCTTCGCTACTTCCTTGGTCTCGAAATCGCACGACGACCAGACGGGCTGGTCCTCTCCCAACGGAAGTACTGTCTCGATCTTCTCAAAGACGCTGGTCAGTCCGGTTGCAAACCAGCTTGTACCCCGATGGAGGTAAATCACAAACTGTGTGCTCATGCTTCTGATGATGATTTGCTTCTTCAGAACCCAGAATACTATCGACGACTTGTGGGAAAGTTGATCTATCTAACGCTCACGAGGCCAAATATATCGTTTGCGGTTGGGGTTGTCATTCGCTTCATGCACGCCCCCCGGGTTTCTCATCTCCAGGCGGTTGAACGGATTCTCTGATACCTTAAGGGAGCTTCGGATCAAGGGCTGGTTTACAAAACCTCCGACTCGGCTCCTGCATTAGTCACTTATTCTGATGCCGATTATGCCGGTTCTCTGGACGATCAGAGGTCAACAAGTGGGTTCTATGCTTATTTTGGTGGTCATCTCATTACATGGAAAAGTAAGAAACAAGTTGTGGTCGCCCGCTCCTCTGCATAAGCTGAATATCGATCGATGGCATCGGTTGTCTCAGAACTCACATGGCTTGAAAGTCTCCTTACTGACATGGGAGTAAAACTCCCCTCATCTGCTGTTCTATTCTGTGATAGTCAAGCCGCCATACACATAGCAAAGAATCTGGTGTTTCATGAGCGCACAAAACATATCGAAGTCGACTGTCACTTTATTCGAGAGAAAGTTCAATTGAAGAAACTTGAGTTAAAGCATGTTTCGGGCACTGATCAAGTTGCTGACATTCTCACAAAGGCCTTATCTAGTACCCTATTCTACCAGTGTTTGTCCAAGATGGGTGCATATGACCTATACGCTCCAGCTTGCGGGGGAGTGTTGGAAATGCCCATTTAGTCTAGGCCCAATATGTAACATTTATTGACATTTATTGTTTTTCCCTCCTTAGTCTCACATCTTGTATATGACATTCTTCTCTCCTTCTCTCATCTATATATTTGTACTCATTCTTTGTATTTGATATAAGTGAACATATATACAAGGTGGTATTTTTCCCTCTCTATAATTATAAACCAAGCCACCAACTGTTTTGTCGCAATAAATTGTACATTATGAACTACATATTCTAATTCTTTGAACTACTTCCCGTTCACTGTTTTTTAGTTCACTGTTTTTTAGTGAACTGCCAGTTCACTGTAAACATTGAACTTGGCTTCTAGTTCACTGAAAAATAGTGAACTGGGTGCTCAATTCACTGGAAAACAGTGAATCGGGCTTCCGATTAACTGGAAAAGAGTGAATTGGATGCTCAGTTCACTGAAAAAGAGTGAATTGGGCACCCAATTCACTGAAAAACGGTGAATTGGACTTCTAGTTCACTGTTTTTCAATCAACTGTGCTTCTAGTTCACTGTTTTTCAGTCAACTGGACTTTTAGTTCACTTTTTTTTAGTCAACTTGGCTTCTAGCTCACTATTGTTTAGTGAACTGGAAAAAACAATGAACTGAAATTCCATGAATTCTCTTATATTTTTATTTTATTTGTGTGCACTCATTCCTTATGTTATAAAAATGACTTAATTGCCAGAAATGCATGCAAGTGGAGCTTGTTAGACCTGTTGTGACGAGATTTGCGACCATAACGCTTCAGCACATTCACAAGTAGTGGATCAATCTAAGAAAGATGTTCACTTCCTGAGTGGATATCAAGCATGTGGCAAAAGAAACGGGAGGTAAGTAAGTACATGTCATTATATTAATGGTTTCTTTCTGGAGTAGTATTATGTATATTTTGAAAAAAAAATCGGACCTTTATGTCGGGTACTAAGATTGATAAATGGTGAGAAAAGACCAGACATAGGTTATATCTACGAAGCTATGGATAGAGCAAAGGAGACAATCATCAAGTCTTTTAATGAGAAAGAGGAAAAACACAAGGACGCCTTGAAAAATTGTGGATAGAAGATAGGAAAACCAGTTTCATCGACAATTGAATGCACCGACTCATTTTTTAAATTCAAAATTCTTCTATTCAAACCCCGATATCACATTAGATGGAGAAATTATAAGAGGTTTATACCACACAATGCAAAGGATCATTACAAGTCATAGCGATCAAGATAAAATTATGAACCAACTAAATTTATATAGAAATGTTGAAAGATTATTTGGAATGTAATTTACAATTCAGCATAGGAAAATAAAGTTCCCGGATAAATAAATTAGGCATTATTCAAACAAACATTTTATTTATTAAGAATGCATTATTAATTTCTAGATATTCATTATTTTGGCAGTTGAATAGTGGCATCTTATGGAGCCGATACTCCTAATTGAACAAAATTTACTATAAAGGTTCTATGTCTTACTTGTAGTGCATCTCGATGTGAGCGCAATTAGAGTCTTTTTAAACATGCAAGTATTTAATTTTTTATTTTTGGAGATTAATATGTTGATGTAATCGGATTGACTATCGACTTGATTAATTTATATCATTATATGATTAATCATTTTTTTATATTGCAAGTTCATGACAAAAAAAGAAATAGGTTAGCTCAACAACGTCTAAATGATTTGGTATTTGTGAAATACAATCGAGCGTTGTGTCGACGATACGATCCATGTGATCGTATTGATCCAATTTCATTGAAAGCTATTGACGACAACAATGAATGGTTGATGAGCAGAATGGAGGAAGTTGATGAGGCTGAGCCGGATGAAGAATTGGTTTTTAAAGACGAGTTCTTGACTTGGGGTGCAGGTGCTAAGGCCACTAGAGTAGAAGAGGACATCTATCTGACGCGCTTATCCAAAGGGAAGAATATGATACAAACAAGTGCAAAGATAGTTGATAATGGGAAGCACATTTAGGACAAGGGTTCCTACTCCAGTAATTATTACAGATGATGTCGAGGATGAAGAAGCTGAGTACAATGAAGAAGATTATAATGAAGAAAATGAAGACAATTTATTCAGAGGATGAGTAATTGATATAGAATGATGAAGAGGACGAGGGTTCACAAATTTATATTGTTTTTTAATTAGTATCTATATCACATTGTGATATAGAATGTTGTTTGGCCATTGTCTGTTATACTGTTATGTGACTGTTGTTATATAAATGCATATCATAATCATCAGCCATTCATATTATATTGAATATCGTTTCAATAATGTCACAGGATTATAGGTATCCCTCCAATTTTCCAGTGTTAAATGTCATATAATTAACAATTTAATTAATTTAGAATTTGTCTTGGCAAGTTAATATCAAATGAAATTCTGTTTAAGCTCAATTAACGGGCACAGAAAATGCATTTTGTAACATACATAACTTCCATACACTTCTACCATTCTATTTATGTTAGGATGCAGATGTGCTTAGAAGGAATAAGAAGGAAAATTAACAGGAGTTGCAGTTCGTTAGACTCCACTAAATCTATGATACACTTACTACAAAGTTAATGTAGGGTCCATCAAAGTAGGCTTCATTAAAGTTAATGCAACGTGCTTCATGACCTTTGTAATATTAGGTTTGCCACATTATGGTTATGTTAATTCCCTCTAATTTGTGATTTCATTTAAATATTGATTGATCTGCTTTGATTAATTGGTGGATCATCAGCTGGCAGGATTTGATTTAAAGAAAAATGTGTTTCTAGTGTTTAGTGCAAGTGATGTAGACTCGAGTTAGGGTTTTCGAAAATAAGATGTTTTTAGCATTCTATTTTAATTTAATATAGAGTCAAATTAGGTTTTACCAAAATAGTTACTTTTTTATCCCAATCACGTTATTTGTTGCAAAATAAAAATGGGGTTGAAAAATTAAGTTGGCTTTAATTTTTTTAAAAAAGGAGGCCAAATCGAGGTGCTCACGCGTAAAACTGCTCATTCGTTATTCATTCTTCAGAGAATTTTCGTCGTCGCCTAATAGATGGAATTATAGTGGAATTTATACAATCACAGGCAACAATTTACGGAATACGGAATTGGAATTTAAAGTGGTCAGAACGTCCACGGCAAGCTTACTTATTTAATTGGTTGTATAAATTTAAAACTAAAAAAACTCGAGCAATGAGGGTCAAAGATACCAGAGTGAACAAGCTGTTTCCAAATTGGTCGTGGAGGCAGATTGTGTTAGCCGAGGTTGCTGGAGGATTTGATGTAGTTGACAGCAACGAGGGGAATCGGGGTGGTCACCTGAACGGTGCTTGAAACTCACGGCTGGCGTAGACTGAAAGAAGTCGCCGGAGTGTGGGGGAAGCAATTCCTGGCGGCGCTGATGGAATGTCTGATTCCGTCGGCACGAATAAGATCGGCGGCGGAAACTAGGCCGGGGCAGCAGTGGGAGACTAGGGCGGCGGCAGTTGAGCGGCTTCCGTCGAGTTTGCGGGACAGAACGGCGCGGCGTTGTAGGAGAGGAAACTGGAGCAGCGGCAGGCGGCTAGGGCAGCGGCAGGCGGCCGCTTGCTGTTGTTGACGAGGCTTGGTGCGGTGGTAGAAGAAGTCGAATCGGGAAGAGACCGACCTAGGCATTAGAAAAAAAAACAATTCTCCGCTCAAGCCTCCTCCGAACTGCGGTTTTGGCTGGTGGCATTAGCTTTTCTGTAATTTTTTTTACGTTTTTTTGGAAATATTTTTTTTATATTTATTTTTTAAGAAAATTGTTCAACATCAAAGTTATTGAACAATTTTTCTAAAAATACATGTACAATTCGTAATTTGAAAATACACTCAGATTTCGTGTCTTTTAAAAATACATCTTGTGCATGCATTATTAGGAAAAATGTTCAACACAAAAATTCTAGATCTCGTCGAGATCTACAACTTCGTGTTGAACACTTTTCGTAAAAATGCATGTACAAGACGTATTTCCAAAATACGCGAGAAATTAGGAGAAAACATAGTGTGACTAGTCAAAACTGTAGTGCGACTAGTCAAAACTGTAGTGCGACTAGTCAAAACTGCAGTGCTAATAACAATCACCTTATATAATGATGCTCATTTAATCTTTCCAAATATATTAATACACGTAACCAAATTTGATGATGACATTATTTTTCTTTTAAATATCTTTAATCATTTTAAATTCTCAAACAAATATTTTGTTTTCAAACTGTTAATTGTAGATTTCAAATTACTTCCAAACTTAATGTTTCTAATTTTTCTCAAATCTTTCTGCCTCAAGTTTAATTTTTAAATTTATACATTTAAATAATTTTAAGTTTGCCCATTACGCTATAACAACTAAAAATTACCGAACTTATTTATTCAGGGCATTATCGGATGGTCAGCCCGAAGAGCCAATCAACAAAACAAAAGTGCAACAAAAGTACACAAAAATAAATGCATAAATAAAATGTGCGACGCCGAGTGACGTCATGTAGTGAATGATGCGACAGAGGGTGCATCAGCAAGTCACAATTCGGTCCCTTGTATTCTAAATGATCAAATATATCCATCTTTTACCTAGAAATTAAGTAATTATATGTTTGTTTGATAGTTTTTGTTAATCTTAGGGTTGTCTTTTTTTTGCTTTTGTGTCACGCATGCATCAGACGCGCGCTTGCGCCTTGAGCCTAGGCTCCAGGAGTCTTTTGCACCTCGGTGCGCCATTAATAACATAGGCATGCAATGACTCAATCATGCAATTACTTCCAACGCGCAAATAATTGAATAATATTAATTTTAAAATCATGTACAAGTGTTGTAATTGATCATAAATATTGCAATTAAAAAACATATAACTATTGCAATTAATTGAGATTGCGCTAAAAGTAAATGCAAAGTGAATAAGTAATCCACGTCTAATGAAAGTTCAAAATCAAATTAATACATGTCAAATATTTAAAGAATTGTATGTATCATGCCTATAACGTAAATAAAAATGAAAATAATTACAGAACTCGTCAGGAGCCGTCGGTGTAGGAATGGAGATCCAAAGATTGTGGTGGCGGTGGAAACAACACAAAAAAGGCATACAATGGTGGTTGTTGTGGTAAATCTTTGTTTGGAGTTGTGGGACAATGTTTGGAGGGGAGGAAATGTGAGGGTATGTTGGTTAGAGGTTGGTCGTAGTTGTAATTGGTGGTAGAGGGTCGAGTAAGGGCTATTATTGTAATGCCCCAAATCTCGAGGATGTTTGGGCTGAGTAGGGTGGACAACACGGCCTGAAACACGGGCGTGTCCCCAAGCCGTGTCCTACTCTGAGTGAGGCACACGGCCTGGGATACGGGCGTGTTTGTGGTCGTGTCCTGCACTTGAGTGCTGGCAGGGTGTCTCGAGTGAGTTCGACGAAAATGAGCTCGATGATCCTCGAGTAGGGGTACACGGCCTGCGACACGGGCATGTCCATGGTCGTGTCCTCGAGTGTCCTCGACGTTTACTTGAGTGAGCTCGATGAAATGCACTTGTCAATCCTCGAGTGGGGAACACGGCCTGTGACACGGGCGTGTCACATGGCCGTGTCCTGCTCTAGATTTGGCCAAGGCAATGAGGCCTGGTGAACACGGGCGGGACACGGGCGTGTCCAAAGCCGTGTCAGGGCACACGGCCTGCGACACGGGCGTGTCACAGGGTCGTGTCCTGTTCGGGTTAAGTCGGTTCGTGTGTCGCTTAAGGTACACGGCCTGTGACACGGGCGTGTCAGCCCAAAAATAGATATTTGAGGGCGATTTGTGTCCATTCGTTTCCTTCATTTGGGATCCAATGGTTCAAGCGTCTCCCTGCTGTATTTAAGTCCAGGAGTTGAATGAGATAACTATCATTCAAGCTTGGCTATCCTCTTTCTAAAAGAGTAGAAAGAAGGGAGAGCAAGGAGGAGGAGGAGAAAGGGATCCGGCCGCCGGTGGATCTTCGGAGTTCTGAATCGAGATCCGAGACCAGATTTGTGGAGGCAAGTCTGATACGGTGTTTTCCAACTGGCTAGATTTTCATGGCTCCAAAGAGGTCGTCAAGGGTAACGATCTTCCTTCTTGGACATGTGAAGTCTTTATTTTGGGCGTGTGCATAGATTTCCCCCACGAGAGGGTGGATTACGGAGGGATTTCCCTTGGGTTGATTCTTGGAATCCCCAATAGTCTTGCATATATATCCGGAAATGTGAAGTACGGAATAGGCATACTGTGTGAAGCCCATCTAGACAGGTTGGTCTGGATTGGTGATGTTTTCTTTTGCACACCGTAGAAGACTCCGCGTATAAATGTATATGTTTGCGGATTTTGGTGGGTTGTACCTGTGAAGGATAGTAGCAGGAAGTACTGGAGTGGAAGTCTTAGGAAAATACCTGCTAAGTGCTTGTGTTGTATGCTATGAACAATAAGGTTAGGGCTAGGGATGGAAAGTGAGTTCTGTCGCTAACGCCGGACGAGAAGGAATGTCCCTAGCGGTGTCTCCTAGCTAACCTGCTGTTGAAGTTGGTGACCGGGCGGTCTGGCGGTCTGTCTTGACGGGTTGGAGACCGCGCGGTCTGGCGATTTGTCTCAGCCGGCTTGGAGACCGGGCGGTCTAACGGTCTCCCCTGACATCTCTCTTCTTCTCTTGTGGTAGCCGTGCGGTTAGCCCTTCTTCTGTCTAACCGTGCGGCTTGTGCGGTTTGTTTTGTATAGTCCGCTTAGTCCTGTAAGTTTTTAGTCCCACATCTCTTATTTGTATTCTCTCATCTCTCCTCTATTCTATATAAGGGAGGGCATACCTTTGTAATAGATACCTTTTTCAGATAATAAAGTTTCAGATTAAAACCATTTCTGTTTGTAGTTTGTTCGTTTCTAACATGGTATCAGAGCGAGGTTCCGATCCTCGGACCTGTGGGTTATGGGCCCACCACGCTTCCGCTGCGCCCAAGTTGATACCCTCTATGTGCCCAAGTTTCCGTATAATTTATTATCGGTTACTTCTTTATGCAAGCAACTACGGTGTTCTGTCATATTCACCCCTACCTCTTGTGCCTTTCAGGATCCGGACTCCCAACGGACGATTGCTACCGGGACTGAGAGTGGTGGCCTCTACTTTCTCGATAACGTTTCTGCTCTCTCCGCCTTCTCCACCTCCTCTACAGATCTTCTCCAATGGCATCTTCGCCTTGGACATGCTCCTCCCCGCATTCTGCGCCAGCTCCTGCCCCACCTCCCTCCTCATCATCCTCCTCTCAACTATGATGCCTGTCAACTTGGCAAACATCACCGCTCGTCATTCCCACCAACGCAAAGTCGGGGCTCTTCCCGTCCGTTCGACCTCGTTCACTCTGACATTTGGGGTCCCGCTCCTACCCTCACCATCGGGCGGGGTAGTTCCTATTTTGTCACATTCATTGATGATTTCTCTCGGTGTACGTGGGTGTATCTTCTCAAGGATCGCTCCGAGCTGTTCTCTGTTTGGACCTCATTTTACTCTATGGTTAAGACTCAGTTTGATACATCTATTAAAATCCTTCGTTCTGACAATGCTAAGGAGTATCTTAGCCATGACTTCTCCTCCTTTTGTATTCACCATGGTGTTATTCGTCAGACAAGCTGTGTCTACACCTCCCAACAAAATGGGGTGGCGGAACGTAAAAACTGTCACCTCCTTGATGTCGCTCGCACTCTGCTGACTCAAATGCATGTTCCTCGATCTTATTGGGGCTATGCTGTCCTCCTCTCCTGCTATCTCATCAATCGCCTTCCCTCCACAGTTCTCCACGGTGCTACCCCCTTCTCCCTTCTTTATCCAAACAAGGATCCCTTTCCTCTTCCCCTGCACATCTTTGGGTGCACCGCCTTTGTGCACTCTCCCACTGCCACCCGTGACAAACTCTCACCCCGTGCCACTAAATGCGTCTTTCTGGGGTACTCTCCCACTCAGAAAGGTTACTGTTGTTTTGACCCCGTTACCCGCAAGCAATTTGTCTCTGCGGATGTCACCTTCTTCGACAATGCATCTTACTTCTCTCCCGCTTCCTCCTCTCCTCCTCTTGATCCTACTGCTCATACCGACCCATCCATTCCCTCTGCTCCCACTGCTGTTCCGCCATCTCCACCATCTCCACCATCTCCACCATCTCCACCTCCTCCACCATCTCCACCCTCTACTCCGCTTTCTCCCTCCACTCCGCTGCCATCTCTCTCTACTCCCGGGCCAGCTCTCTCCACCACGGATACTCCGGATACTGAGGCACCAGATGACCTGAATCTCCCCATTGCTCTTCGCAAAGGGGTTCGGGCATGTACCCAACACCCGCTTGCTGTAGTTGTTTCATACGATCGTCTTACCCCTTCTCGCAGAGCTTTTGCACTGGCTATCTCGGCCACTGCCACCCCCCGTTCCTACCAGGAGGCCCTTACTATTCCTCATTGGAAAGCTGTCATGGATGAGGAGATAGCTACTCTCACTGAACGGGGTACCTGGACCCTTGTTCCTCCTCCTTTCAGCATGGATGTTGTTGGTTGTCGATGGGTCTTCGCGGTGAAGTTTCTCCCAGATGGCAGTGTGGACCGTTATAAGGCTTGCCTGGTTGCCAAGGGTTTTACCCAAACTTATGGCGTTGATTACTTTGACACTTTCTCTCCAGTGGCTCGTCTCAGCACTATTAGGGTTCTTCTCTCTGTGGCTGTCAACAGGGATTGGTCCATCTCGCAGCTTGATGTTAAGAATGCTTTCCTCTATGGTGATCTGCAGGAAGATGTTTACATGGAGCAACCTCCGGGGTATGTTGCTCAGGGGGAGCCACAGGTATGCCGGCTCAAGAAGGCTATCTATGGCCTCAAGCAGAGTCCTCGTGCCTGGTTTGACAAGTTCAGTGGCATTGTTTCGGCCATTGGTTTTACAAGAAGCTCAGCAGATCACTCCTTGTTTGTTCGGAAAACAGCCTCTGTTCTTGTTGTTCTTGCAGTGTATGTTGATGACATTCTTCTTACTGGAGATGATCAGGATGGGGTATTGATGACCAAGAAACATCTTCGTCAACATCTGGTCACAAAGGATATGTGCTCCCCAAAATACTTTCTGGGGATTGAAATATCTTGGAAGCCCGACTCCTTAGTTCTCTCTCAGCGTAAGTATGCCCTTGATCTTTTAAAAGAGGCAGGATTGACTGGAGCCAAACCTGCCCGATGCCCCATGACAACTGGAGAAGACAAAACCTGGACAGATGATTCGCCTCCTCTTTCAGATAGTTCGCGGTACAGGCGTCTGGTTGGTAAGCTCATATATCTCACAGTGACCAGGCCCGACATTTCCTATGCTGTGGGCAAGGTGAGTCAATTCATGCAAGCACCTAGGGAGTGCCATCTACAGTCCGCCTTGCGGATCTTGGAGTATGTCAAAGCAGCGCCGGGGAAAGGATTACTTTTTCAGAAGAATGGCCATCTAAGGATTGAAGCCTACTCAGATGCAAGTTATGCTGATGACAAAGGGGATCGCAAGTCAACCTCAGGTTTTTGCACCTTTGTTGGGGGAAATCTGGTGAGCTGGAAGAGCAAGAAACAGTCTGTTGTCTCCAGGTCCAGTGCAGAAGCTGAGTATCGCATTATGGCGTCGACCACTTGTGAGTTAAAATGGATGCGGGCTCTCATGCTAGATTTAGGAGAGGTCTACAATCATCCTCTACATATGTTCTGTGATAACAAGGCCGCCATATACATCTCCAAAAATCCTGTCTTCTATAAAAGAACAAAGCACATTGAAGTCGACTGTCATTTCATTCGTGAAGAGATCTTAAAGGAACAAATTTACACTCCCTTTGTCACATCTGATAAAGAGCTGGCTAACATCTTCACCAAGCCAGTTTCCGCCTCGTTTCTTCATATTTGCGACAAGCTGGGCATGATCGATATATATGCTCCAGCTTGAGGGGGAGTGTTGAAGTTGGTGACCGGGCGGTCTGGCGGTCTGGCGGTCTGTCTTAACGGGTTGGAGACCGCGCGGTCTGGCGGTTTGTCTCAGCCGGCTTGGAGACCGGGCGGTCTAACGGTCTCCCCTGACATCTCTCTTCTTCTCTTGTGGTAGCCGTGCGGTTAGCCCTTCCTCTATCTAACCGCGCGGCTTGTGCGGTTTGTTTTGTATAGTCCGCTTAGTCCTGTAAATTTTTAGTCCCACATCTCTTATTTGTATTCTCTCATCTCTCCTCCATTCAATATAAGGGAGGGCATACCTTTGTAATAGATACCTTTTTCAGATAATAAAGTTTCAGATTAAAACCATTTCTGCTTGTAGTTTGTTCGTTTCTAACACCTGCGATTGTGAAGCCAGTCTCGAGGGGATTGTGTGGCTATTTGTGAGCTTGATGAGCTCTTGAGAAGGCCTCGTGCCGAACGGAAAAGGGTATGCCGACCCGCGTTAGGTTTAACATTGAACTAACGATTTGAGCAGCGGGCAAAGGCTGAACTGCATTCGCGTTATGGTTGTCCGCCATGAGTGCCTGGGCTATTGGCATTCGGCAGAACCCATAGCGAGAGTCTTAGGCCTGCGCGCCATTAAGACTAAAGTCTCCGGCTGAAAGCCGTGAAGTAAAATGCTCAAGTTTGTCATTTGGCTTCGGGCCTTGAATGGTAGTGGGCGACTGGTTTATCTGGGACACTAAGAATGTGCCCTGAGTGTACGGAGCATCGGGCCGTGTGGGCGACGTTTGTGATACTTTGATTGTGCGTGAATGCACATTGTGTGAGATATCTGCTTGTGAAATGCTATGTCTACAGGGAAGAAATATCACTGCCCCGGGTAAGGGGCAGGGTCGTTATAAATTGGTCAGCTGAACGTTGACCGTTGCCTTGTTTACCACAGTACGGTGGATTGTCCCGTATAGGTGTAGGAGAGCCGAGCGGAAAATAGGGGCTGAAGCCCTTGTTGTTGTTGTTGCTGCTGCTAGGCTGGCCCTCGAAGGCCAAAGAAGTTTATATGATAATATGATAGTCTCTTCATGTGTGGTCGGCCTGCGTACCGATGTATGAAAGTCACATGTATCAAGCTTAACTGTAAGGCCATAAGGCCAAACCCGCTGTGTATTTCGGGATGTTCCTTCGTGATATATATATAAATGCTAATTTATATACTGTGGACATTCTAATGAGCTGAGTTCAATCAACTTAAAAGCTTCTACTAGAATGCTCTGATTTAGGATGCACAACTCTGATATTAACCCGTAACTTCATCGCCTGTTTGTGACATATGGTGTGAGGCCCCGGTCGGACCTTCTATTATATGTCATGCAACGGATGGAGTTGTTACAATTTTGGTATCAGCTTGTCTCGGTCTTTCCCTTTCAAATTCGTGGTCTAATTCTTTTGTGGGGTGGCGAGCACGTGTAAGTGCGACCCACTATAACATTAATGAACTTAAGAATGTCCACTTAGGAATGCAAAATACACTTGTTTGAGGAACCTGCGCGTTCTTAAATTGTTGTTATTGCTTGTGTGAGGTCGCTAATGTGTGTCTTGTTCACCTATAGGTGACTCGTAGTGGTGTTGGGTAGTTTGATCCCCAGCGTTCTGATGAGAGTGTGGCACCAGCTGAGGTGCCTACACCTCCGCCTTCTGCGGAAACAGTACGTTTAGTTGCTGAAGCAGTGTTTGCAATGATTCATGCATAGCCTACTGGGAAGGCGCAACCAACATTGAGGCCAGAACGGCTTGGGGTAAGGCCAGAACCTATTGAGGCTGTGGATCCTCGGGCAGCTGAACGGCAGTTGAAGCAGTTCATGAGCTTCAATCCACCTACGTTTGCAGTGGTAGGATCCCCAACGCAGGCGGAAGATTGGTTGTCGCGCGTCAAGCGTATATTGGCGGCAATCAGGACAGAGGAAGATCAGAAGGTCACATTGACCACCTTCTTATTGGAAGGAGAGGCTCAACTGTGGTGGGACGAGATAGAATTACATCACTTAGCGGGCAGACAATTAACCAAAGTCTCGATTGAGGAGTTTTCGTGACTTTTCTTTGCAAAGCACGTGCCAGCGGCTCAACGCATCGCTATGGAAAATGAGTTCCAACGTCTAACTCAAGGCGAGAGTAGTATTGATACCTACTTGCATGAGTGTACGTGATTGGGACGCTATGCGGGGTCTATCTTCGTTGATGAACAATGAAAAACCAATCGGTTCTACGAAGGATCGCAGGATGAGTTGAGATTCCTGTTATCAAATTCAGTGAACCAAGGGTTTCAAGCACTGGTGGACAAGGCGCGTGCGTTGGATAAGGATATGAAGTGGGTGCAAGGAAAAAGGGACTTGGCGGTGGCGCAGTCCGAGTTCAAAATGCCGCACCCGGGGAAAGCAAAGTACCGAAGGAAATGGGGTAAGAGATTCAAGTCTTCTTCACAGGCTCCCTCGAGTGTTGCATCAGGAGAAACGTCGAGGCAGGAGTCTCGGGCCTGCTATACATGTGGTAAAGTGGGACATATGGCCCGTGATTGTCGGGTTGGTCCACCAAAGGGCGAGAAGAAGACATGAGTGTCATATGCTGAAAAGGGAAAGACAATGGTGGAGTCGACTGCATCCCAGGCGCAACCCCGAGTATATAATCTTGGCCAGCAGGAGGCCATAAAGCAAAATGATGTTGTCACGGGTACGCGGTGACATATTTGATTGCTGCTTTTGCTATTTCATACCTTTTTGTAGCTTATGTATGATGTGTTTGTTGTACAACCCGTATTCGTCGAGAGCGGGTCCTACCATCGCCAAGTCAGCAGAAGTCAAGGTCAACAAATCAAGGCAGGAGTCAAAGTCAGTATTCAAGATCGCAGAGGGCCTAGGCGAGTATAGGCGAGCTTCCTCGCATACTCGCCAGGTAGGCGACTAGGCGAGATACTCGCCCAGCCCGTGCGAGTTTCTTTTGGAAGTCGCCTAGTCGCCAGGGGGTAGGGTATAAATATGACCCCCCCCCTCCCCTTGCATTTGCCTATAAATAGGACCCCAGGGGTACGAGGTAGAGCACTTGAAATCCTTGGAAGGATACTCACGCGTTTCAAGATACTAGCTAAGTCTTCGGATTCCTTTTACTTAGGGCAACTCGCAACTTTGTAACTTTGCCAGCTAGCTTCTCTCGTATCCAGTTCGACCATTTTTGGTTGAGAAGGGGCTGCTTCTTTTGAGCATCCGGGTACGTGGTGGGTCTTTCCTGCCGTAACATCTGGGGTCCTGTTTGACATGTTTCTTCGTGCTAGTCTTCTTTGCCGTCTGATCTAGCTTCTGAGCCAGTAACCTTAGGCATCTTTGGTCCGAATTCTGAGGTTAGGATTTTCCTACCTTCAACACTTGGTGCGGTGAGCGTGGATCGCAGCCAAGGAGGAAAGTTTGGAAGTTATGTGAGATGGCCATAGGTGGCGAGCAAGGAGAGTTGGTCGGCAACTCGGCAGTAGGAGGAGACACTACGCGAGGTGGCGAGTTTGTAACTGTGGCCGCGTTTGAAGAGTTTGCAAGGAAGATCGAGCAAACCATTCTCACCGGTTTCACTTAGCGCCCAGAGGTCACGACGACTTCACCTCGTCGCCTGACGCCGCTAGAAGAGGAAGCGCCGCCGAGGCGAGCTGAAAAGGATCCCGCTTGGGCAAGGGAAGAACGACCAATGCAGTCGCGACTCTATCCGGCGAGCAGCCAGGGGGTCCACTTTCGGGATCCAATGTCACCGGCGAGATTCAGATATGCTCGCCATTACAACTAGTATGACGTTTCCAGCGAGGATGAAACTCGTCACCGCCAGAGAGGGAGTAGCCCCTTCTGTGACGAGATCCTCGCCGCTCCAGTTCCAGAAGGGTTCTGGGAACCCGTTCTTACTTACTACTCCGGCAGAGACGATCCTGTCAGACACCTCCAGTGGTTTGAGGACGCCGTCTCCATTCGTAACATGTCTGATGCCTTCAAGTGCAGGTTCTTCTCCATCACCCTCAAGGGAAATGCTCGGGATTGGTTCCATCAGCTACCGGCAGGATCTGTGTATTACTTCTCAGATTTGCATCGGGGACTTATGACAAGGTTCGCGACTTCGAATAAGAGGAAGAAGGAAGCAACAACACTCTTCAAGATCGTCCAAGGGCAACACGAGTGTTTGGGACACTACATCGACTACTTTCAAGAGGAGATTTTGGAGGTGGAGGAGGTGGACAGTTTCACCTTAATGGTGGCTCTCAAGTTCGGGTTGAAGCAAGGTTTGTTCAGTCTGGAGATGGGGTCCAATCCCCCGAGATCCTTTGAAGAGATGATAGAGAAGGCGAATACTTTCATCGCGGAGAAGAGAAGAACAAAGACTTCTTAGCGAGGCTAGATGGGGAGATTGCGATGGAGAGGGGAAGAGCAGGACCTTCAGGGTCGAAGTCAAGAAGGATGCCAGAAAGGAGGGAGGAGAAGAAGAAAGAAGAGCCAAGAAGGGAAGAGAGAAGGAAGAGGGAGGAACCCAAGAGGGTTGAAGATAGGAGGCAGGAGAGGCCTCGAAGACAGGAAGAGAGAACACCGGCGGAAGCTCGAGAAGGGGGAAGGGAGGAAAGGCGATTCCAGTATCCAGAGAATCGCCCCCAATGGAGACCAGCGAGGCAGCAGTATCAGGAAGAGAGGAGGAGTGGAAATCGGCAGGAGGGAGGTCGAGGAGGAGGAAGAAGGGAGGCAATGACCATCGCTCGCCAAGATAACAAGTGGCGTCGGAGGGAGCAGCGAGTAATGTGCCAGGAGGCAGCAATTCCCCTTTACTGTGATATTCATCGAGTAGAGGGGCACAGGACCTTGGCTTGCCCCGAGTTTTGGGAAGCAAGGATGAGGCTGGAGGCAGGAGCGGCGTAGAGAGAGCAACATAGACAGGAGGCCCCGGTGGGGCAAGTGGCATTTCAAGCTCCGGGAAGAAGAAGGAATGAAGACTGAGTCAATCTGGGAACTCGTGGGGGAAGTGATACATGGCCCAGGAGGTGGGCATGTAGGAGTGATCAATGGAGGGGCCGGGCTTGGAGCTTCCCGCAAGGGAAGTCTTCACAAGATCTATCGGAAGAATGTCGCTTCGACGTCGCAGACCCCGCCGCCATTAGAGGAGATCACCTTCTCGGAGGAAGACATGTTGGGAAATGAGAACCCCTTCCATGACGCCCTGGTGATCCAAGCTGCCATCGAGGACTTCATCGTCGACCGAATCCTCGCGGATAACGGGAGTTCGGTGAATGTCACCTTCAAAAGGACTTTCGCTGGGCTTCAGGTGGAAGCGTCCCGGGTCCAAGCTGCAGATGGACCGCTCATTGGCTTCTCGGGAGAGAAGAAAGAGGTGGAGGGAGCAGTGGAGCTGCTGGTCACTCTCGGGGGGATGTCGATTCGATGCCGCTTTTTTATCGTCGACGCACCGAGTGGGTATAACACCATCTTCGGGCGGCCTCTTATTAACTACATCAGGGCCGTTCCGTCATCTTATCACCAGTGCCTGAAGTACTGCCGCGGAGATGTGCAGATCAGGATCAGGGGAGATCCCAAGGCTTCCAGGGAGTGCTACTTGAACGCCGTCAGCACCATCAGCTGGTTGGGTGACGCGGAGAAGCTTGAGGAGTTGCTGGAGAAGGAGAAAGGGCTGTGTGCTGCTGAGGAGGTAGAGGAGATAGAAATGATCTCTCGAGGGGGAGAGTCGGGACTGCTGAAGGTAGGTGGATCCTTACCGCTTGGAGGGAAGATGAAGATGGCCGCCTGCCTGCAGGACAACGTTGATGTCTTTGCGTGGAGCGCCGCCGAAATGCCAGGGGTGGACGCCGATGTAGCTTGTCATCGCCTCAACCTGGATCCCGCGGCGGCTCCAATTCGACAAAAGCAGAGGAAGAGCGCCATCATTTTAGCCGAGCTGATCAGGGAAGAGGTGGAGAAGCTGCTGAAGGCAGGGTTTGTCTCGGAGATCCAGTATCCAGGCTGGGTCTCCAATGTTGTAATGGTGAAAAAGCCTGGAGGGGGCTGGCGTTTATGTATTGACTTTTCAATGTTGAATAAAGCTTGCCCGAAGGATTGCTATCCCTTGCCTCAAATCGACGCGCTGGTTGATTCCGCCGTCGGGTTTCCTGTGATGTGTTTTCTTGATGCCTTTTCAGGATACCACCAGATCCGGATGCATCCCCCCGACTGCCGGGACGTCTCCTTCATAACCAACGACGGCTGCTATAGCTACAAGATGATGCCCTTCGGGCTCAAGAATGTGGGCGCCACTTACCAGAGGATGATGGACCAGATCTTCAAGGCGCAGAAGGGACGGAACTTGGAGGTTTATGTGGATGATCTCCTCGTCAAGAGCAAAAGCGTCACAGAGCACATAACGGATCTGGTGGAGACCTTTGCCACCCTGAGGAAGTACAAGATGCGACTCAATCCGGCCAAGTGCGTCTTCGGTGCGAGAAGAGGGAAGTTTCTAGGTCACCTCCTTACTCCCAGGGGGGTGGAACCTAATCCCGACAAGGTGAAGGCCATTCTAGAGATGGCGTCGCCACGAGATCCTAAGGAAGTCCAAAGGCTGATGGGAAGGCTGGCGGGTCTCAGCCGTTTTTGTCCAAGGCAGGGGAGAAGTGCCCTCCGTTCTTCAAAATCCTTCGGGGAAATCAGAAGTTCGAGTGGACATCGGAGTGCGAGGAGGCTTTAGGAAAGCTCAAGCAACAGCTAACCCAAGCTCCTCTCCTCCAAGGGCTGCAGGGTAATGAAGATCTCTTCCTCTACCTAGGAGTCGGGGCGGAAGCGGTTAGTTCGGTGCTGGTTCGGGAGGAAGGCAAGAAACAACTTCCTATCTACTATGTTAGCAGAGTGCTGCGGCAGGCAGAGACGAGGTATCCTATTCTGGAAAAGCTGGTGTTCGCTTTGGTGGTTTCGGCTCGAAGGCTCCGCCCATATTTTCAAGCTCACTCTATCAGGGTCGTCTCCGATCATCCTCTAAGGAGTATCCTGGATGGAGTGGAGCACTCTGGCAGGCTGGCAAAGTGGGCGGTGGAGCTTAGCGAGTTCGATATTTCTTACTCTCCAAGGGTAGAAATCAAGGCGCAGACGGTGGCAGATTTCCTTGTCAACTTCTCGGCCGAAGTGGAAGTAGAGGAAGGCACTTCTTGTGCAGTGTCCTGGAAGGTGTTTGTGGATGGGGCTTCGGGCAGATACTCCGTGGGAGCCAGAGTCGTGCTCGTCAGCCCTCGGGGGAACCAGGATCGAGCAGGCAGTTGAGATCCATTTTTCCGGTTACCAACAACCTGCGGAGTACGAAGCCCATGGGGCCGAACTTACGTCTCGCCAAGGAGTTGGGGAA